>CM059420.1:19345200-20715200 GCA_030378225.1 Knoxia roxburghii | reverse complement strand
AGTACTTGTGAAGGACTAAAGGATTAATGCTAGTGTACGGAGGACAACAACAGCTCGTCGTACAAGGTTACGCCGATGCTACTTTCCAGACTGATCAAGACGATATGAAGTCATAATCAGGCTATGTTTTTATCCTGAATGGCAGTGCGGTGAGTAAGAAAAGCTCGAAGCAAGATACCACAGCCGACTCTATAACAGAATCTGAGTATATTGCTACATCAGAAGCTGCAAAGGAAGCTGTTTGGTTGAAGAAGTTTGTGTCAGATATCAGAGTGATACCGAGTATCCAAGATCCGATAGACCTCTTCTGTGATAATAACGGGGTCATCGCACAAGCAAAGGAGCCCTGGTCACACTAGAAGACTAAACACATACTCAGACGTTATCACCTCATTCGAGAGATCATCGATCGAGGAGATGTTAAAGTATGCAAAATAGGGTCAGACAACAATATAGTAGATCCTCTCACAAAAGCTCTACCACAGTCAAAGTTTGAGAGACATGTAATAGAGCTTGGTCTTAAAATTTTTAGGACAAAGCCCTTCAACGGGAAAGTGGGAGATTGTTGGTGTATGTGCCCTTTTAATGGCTATATATAGATATTTGTCGTTTTGATTGATGTTATAATCAGATGAGTTAATTTCATGATAGTAATATTCTTGTGCATATTTAATTTCATGAAATCGATCCGCCAAAAAAACACTCCATGGACTGATTAGATCATGAGTGATTCTTTTGAGTAGTACTGGTACGAGGATCCTTAGACCAGAAATCACTACATGGTGTTAGGTGAATTGTAGTGTGCTTTGACATATGCCTAATGGGGCCGTAACAGGTTGCCAAGTACGGGTATGATTGGGTACACTATGAGTCACGCTAAGATATGTAGGTGAAGTGATGGGACTACAAATCTCTCTTAAGTGAGAGATGATATCTTGGCCACTTGATAGTGAACTGAGAAGTGCATAGCCATGCCTAAGGAATGATAAGCGTTATCATTTTCTTGATGGATTCAGTGTCACTAAGAGATCAAGTAAACGTTTAGCTATATAAGGATGATGGTTCCATGCCTTATGCTAAACGGGATATCAATGTAGAGGATCGTACACAGTTTGCTCGGAAAGGTTGTGTTGAATCACCATTCGACCCTCCATTCTGAATTGGGTAGTCATTATGTCTTGCTAGAGACCACTAATGACTTATGGATTAATCAATGAGATTGAGTTATCCATTGCCAATTTAGAATGGGCCCACAGGATCGCACATAAGAAAGTTCGATGATGCAGAATAAGTATTATTGCCTATAAGAAGTATAATTGTTATACTTAAATAAAGAATATTTAATTAAATGGTTTAATTAAATATTATTGAAAAGTTATGTGGTATTAATTAGTAGTTAATTAATTACCTGGGAACAATTGGGATGTGCTGATAAATCAAGGGACTTAATTACAATTAAAGTTCTTGACCCATCAGCCTGATCCATGGGCTTGGTGTATAACCCAAATCATTAAGGTATTATTTAATACTGATTTGGAATCAGTAAATATTATTTAAATACTGATTTGGAATCAGTAAAATAATATTTGGTAATAATACTGATTTGGAATATGATTAAATCAGTTAAGTAATAATTGATTGATTACAGTAATGATTTTGGAAATTTCAACTCTACAAATATCCTAGGGATATTATTGTAGCAGGATGATGGTTTTAATCAGAAAATCAGATCAGGCAAAAAAATATACACAAAATTCCCAAACTCTCTCTGTAGGCAAAAACGGCTAGCACCGGATCTGCGTAGGCTTTCGTGCTTGAAAGTAGAGAGTCGTTCAATGAAGGATTTTGGTGGTGACAAACGTAATCGGAACAGAATTTTTGGACCAACATCAAACAAGGATCTAGACATAGCAACCGATTACGCTTCAAGGGTATGGTTTACTTTTTTTGAACATAGGATTAAAACACTAAAATTGAAATTGGCATGAATCCGCTGTGTAAAAATTTTTGAAAAACATGCCTCCGATCCCAACACAATATGCCCCGGGCATATCTAAATTATTCAATTAGTTTAGACAAACCAATTTCTAAATCACATAATAACCTAAACCGACAGTGTGTTCAAAACTATCTCGGTTACGAACCTCATTTATATATTATGTCTTTTAACCAATGACGAGATCTACTGTGTCACTCCGGACACCTCATCATCTAACTACATAATATAAATGGACATCTTATGTAAAATATATAAACAATTTAACTAAAACATTTAATCGATATATAAACTGGGAAATAGTTTAGCAGAGGTCACCTCGGGAGCACCATCACCCCGGATGTACCGGTACATGGTTTCTTTTCGACAATCAATGGCACAATAAGACGTCAAACATGCATACCCAACTTACCGAAATCTAGGCCTCAATTGACTGCACCCTGTGGCAAATCAAAGTACACTATGTCTAACTCTCATGCCCACTCTAGTCTATGGATTAAGAAATTAGAATATTAGGTTCCAATTAACTACAAAGATCAGTACAAGTTAATTTGATCCCAAATAGGTCCTGCTCAATATGCCCTGGGCACATTCCTATAATTCAATTAGTCTAGACAAACTAATTTTTTGAATCATATAATAACCTAAACCGACAGTATGTCTGAACTATCTCAGTTACGAGCATTATTTATATATCATAAATTCAACCAATGATAAGATCTACTGTGCTACACCCAACACCTTATCATCTATACAAATGATATAAAGGGATAATTTATAATACCGAAACACAATCGATATGTAATTGAGAAATAGTTTTTCATACAAGCAAAGCTTTTCAGTATTTGAAACTAACATAAGGTATTTAAGATATACTCATGATTATGGATTACATTATACCAGATATCCTTCTGTACTAGAAGGCTATACAGATGCAAATTGGATATCTAATTAAATGACTGGACGTGCACGAGTGGCTATGTATTAATACTTGTTGGGGCTGTCGTGTCGTGGAAATCCTCAAAACAAACTTTGATAGCTAGATCCACAATGGAATCAGAGTTTATTGCTATAGATAAATGTGAAGAAGAGACTGAATGGCTACACCATTTCCTAGAGGATGTTCCAAATTGGGTACAACCTGTGCCACCAATTTGTATTCATTATGATAGTCAATCTGTAACTGGTAGGGCATAGAGTACAATGTACAGTGGTAAATCGAGACATATTCGTCGTTGACCAAATACCAATAGACAACTGCGCTCTATTAGATTTAAATACTGAAGCTATGCTTGTATTTTAATATTTCCCAGTTAATATATCGATTTAAATGTTTTGGTTTATATGTTGTTTATATGTCGTCCATTTATATTATGTAAATAGATGATGAGGTGTCTAGTGTGACACAGTAGATCTCATCATTGGTTAAAAGACATAATATATAAATAATGTTCGTAACCGATAAAGTTTTGGACACACTGTCGGTTTATGTTGTTATGTGATTCGGAAAATTGGTTTGTCTAAACTAATTGAATCATATAGATATGCCCGGGGCGTATTAAACTTGACCATTTAGAATGAATTGTCTTATATTAATTTAATAGACAATTCGTTCCTTGTATTCTATCTCTTAATCCCTAGACTTGAGCAGGCATGAGGATTAGACATAGTGTATTTCGATCTGCCAAATGGTGAGGTCATTTGTGGTCAATAGCCTCCGTAAGTTGGGTGCGCGTGTTTAGTTGCTTGGTGTTATGTTACTTGTCAAAAGGAAACCACGTACCGGTGCGTCCGGGGTGATGGTGTTCCCGATATGAGCTCATTATGTTTATTATACTAAACCTAGTTAGTGGACTTATGTCTGGTATAGTAAAAAGGTCGAGTGGTACTAATTTCAGATTATAAGAAGTTAATTAATTAATTTATCAGTAAATTAATAAATTAACGAGCACTATATCATTGATGTGGGGAGATTAAAGAATAATTAATTTAGTTGTTCTGGAAGCAATTCTGGTGTAGGATGGTAGTGCCAAAATTAATCCGTTAGTGGTACGATTAATTTTATAGTGGGTTAGTTGAATAAGTAGAACTAATTAATTAATTAATTAAGTCTTAAGTTTAATTAGAATTAGGAAATCCTAGAGATTAGGAATCTTATTCGATTTGGATTATCCTATTAGATTAGTTACCTAATTGGATTTGGAAACTAATTAATTACCTAAGCCAATTAGGAAGGCCAATCCTAAACTGACTTGGGGTCTCTCTTGTAGCTCTATAAATAGACAAGGGATTAGCAATTTCATAATACAAGACAAGAAAACCAGAGAGAAAATCGGTTTTCATCCTGAGGTGCGGCGGCATTAAATCCCGGCGACACGTGAGTCAGTCTTCGTTGGTGCATGGAAGCTGGGTTGCCGGCACGTGTAGTCTCGGGGAGCGCGTGACATTCACGCGCTGCTTTTGCGGCGGTCTGGTTGGTTTTTCGGCACTGGCTGCTTTGAATTGTTGTTCAATTGCTGATTGTTGGTTTGTTGATTCATTGCCCACTCTGAAAGATTATCTGCCTGGTCCCAGTAAAAAATTCACTTTCGTGCTACGCATTCTAGAATCGGAATCTTTAACTAGACCTAGACTCTAGCACAATCGCTATTCCAACCCTTGTTTCAAATAACATTACACAGGATCTTGGTATGTACTCATTTGATTTATCACGTAACAAAATATTGTGTGGTAAGTACCTCTTGAAGCGTGTTACTCAGGTGATCGCTTGTATTGTGTGGGCAATGATCCAACAATCAACAACTCAACACAAAAAACTCAATGAAAAAATTATGCAGCTCGTAGCCGCCAGAATTCCTATCGCCGCCAAAAAATTTTCACCAGCCACTGCCTCTAGCGAAAATTGGCCGCCTGAGAAAAATTATTTGCGAGGGAGAAATTTGTTTTCTCTCTCTAGTTTTCTTATCTTGAAAACTAATGAATTGTGTGTTATGGAATTGCTAAACCCTTGTCTATGTATAGAGTTACAAGAGAGACCTCAAGTTTGTTTAGGATTGGTCTTCCTAATGGGTTTAGGTAATTAATTAGTTTCCGAATCCAATTAGATAACTAATCTAATAGGATAATCCAAATACAATTAGATTTACTAATCTCTAGGATTTCCTAATTCTAATTGAAACTTAAGACTTAATTAATTAATTAAATAATTCCACTTTGTTAATTACTTAATTAACCCTTATAAATAATTAATTAATTAATTAATTCTCCTTATTCAATTAACCATTACAAAATTAATCATACTACTAACGGATTAATTCTGGCACTACCATCCTACACAAGAATTGCTTCCGGAACCACTAAATTAATTTATTCTTAATCTCCCCACATCAAAGATTTAGTGCTCGTTAATTTATTAATTTACTGATAAATTAATTAATTAACTTTTTTAATTCTGAGACTAGTACCACTCAACCTTTTTTACTATACCAGACATAAGTCCAGAAGTTGGGTTTAGTATAATAAACATAACGAGCTCATCTCGGGAGCACCATCACCCCGGACGCACAGGTACATGGTTTCCTTTCGACAATCAGCAGAACACCAGGTAACTAACACGCACATCCAACCCACTGAGACTAGTAGCCACAATTGACCTCACCCATTGATAGATCAAAGTACACTATGTCTAATCCTCATGCCAGCCCAAGTCTGGGGATTAAAAGATAGAATACTAAGAACAAATTGTCTATTAAATCAGTACAATACATATCATTCTAAATGGTCAAGTTCAATATGCCCTGGGCATATATATATGATTCAATTAGTTTAGAGAAACCAATTATCTGAATCACATAATAACCTAAACCGACAGCGTGTCCAAAACTGTCTCGGTTACGAACCTCATTTATATATTATGTCTTTTAATCAATGATGAGATCTACTGTGTTACACCAGACACCTCATCATCTAACTACATAATATAAATGGACTAAAACACGCACAACATATAAACCAAAACATTAAATCGATACATTAACTGGGAAAAAGTACAATACAAGCATAACTTATGTATTCAAACCTAACAATCTCCCACTAATACTTAAGTTGTGCTTTAAGTATATAACTACATTCAATCTTTTACAATCTATAATACATCTAGAAAAACTATCATGGCTCTTCTTAGTATCTGATCCCCATGCCCTCCACGTCCCCATACATCTAGAAAGACTTTTGAAGTCAATGTCTTCGTGAAATGATCTACAAGCTTATCCTCTGATGCGATCTTTACCATGACCACGTCCTCCCTCTTGACGATATCTCGTATTAGGTGGTACTTGCGCTGTATGTGTTTACTCACCTTGTGGGCTCGTGGTTCCTTCAAGTTTGCTACTACACCGGTGTTATCACAGTACATTGTGATTGGCTTCTGCAAACCAGGAATCATATCTAAGTCCACTAGGAAGTTCTTGAGCCACACTACTTATTTTGTTGCCTCCGGTACGTCAACATATTCAGTCTCCATGGTAGAGTTCGCCATGCATTTCTACTTGACACTCCGCCAAAATATGGCTCCACCTTTCAGAGTAAACACATACCCTGAGGTAGACTTGCTCTTGTCCCTGTCGCCTTGGAAATCAGAATCTGCGTAACCTCGGGGTACCAGCTCAAGTGCCTGATAGACTAACACTTGGTCTCTCGTTCTGTGCAAATACTTTAGAATGCATTTTACTGTCTCCCAATGAGCTTTCCCAGGGTTACTCTGATATCTGCTTACAATGCCAACGATATAAGAGATAGGCCTTGCAAACAATATGGCATACATGAGATTTTCTACTGCCGAAGCATATGGAACTGTCTTCATGGCCTCTATCTCATTAACAGTCTTGGGAGACTATTCTTTAGATAGATGCACTCCATGTCTGAAAAGTCAAAAACCTTTCTTGGTGTTCTGCATGTTAAAACGGGCCAGAATCATATCTATGTATGAAGCTTGAGAGAGCGTTAATGAACGTTTCCTACGATCTCAAATTGTCTTGGTATTCTTCTTCTTCTTGTTCTTCTGTTTAGGCACAAAAGAAGAGTTTGAAGCCTTCTCTGTGACCAAAGCTTACTTATTCTCGTGAAAGATGCTTTCGGCCGACACCAATGTTGTTAAGAGCTCGAGTAGAGTATACACTCTTTGGTTCATATTATAGTTGACCTGAAACTACTCGAAACTAGAGGGTATGCTCTGGAGGATGATATCGATCTGACTTTCTGGATCAATCTCACCTTCCAATACCTCTAACTCATTGATGTTACTGATCATGTGAAGCACATAATCTCTCACCGACGAGCCCTCAACCATTTTGGTATTCTTGATCTTTCTCATGGCTACTTGTCTAGCTGTCATGCCTTAATGAGCAAACATTTCTCTCAGGTGAGCCATCATGTTAAAGGCTGAGACCATAGGATAAAGCTGATATTGCAGAATATTCGACACAGAGGCCAGAATGTAACACCACGCCATCTCATCCATTTTTCTCCACCTCGCATAGGCATCCCTATCCTCTTGAGGAAAATCATCGTTAGGCACATCTGGACAGACTTCGGTGAGCACAAACTTATACTGCTCAGCCGTCAAGACATTGTCCAAATTATGACTCCAATCAACATAGTTTGGACCAGTTAACTTGTTGTCTTTCAAAATTGTATCTAAAGGATTGAATGCCATATCGAATATTATACTGTAAATTAAATGAACAGAAAATGTTTCAGTATAAAGCACAGAATTTTCGAAATTCAAGTAATTATTGACATCCCTCAAACAATAATTTAAACCACCGATGTCTCATTTGCCTGGATTCTCACAAGCCATGATAGTGTGAACATTTACTCTAACCCACATTCATTTGAGAATAACCAAGTTCATTAACTACACTATCTGACCAAACGATCTATTAATCAATGTTGCTAATAGTTAGTGTTTTTAGCTGTACAAATAAGCAGCGTAACCTCGATGGGAGGACTACTACAGATCGTATGTGACTTCTGAGCTTGATACCTCAGGATAGTGCACCTCAGATGCAGAGGGTATCACATTTCTCCTAGTTAACCTTACTCTAGTAATCTTACATAGAAATCCATAATCTAGTGATCTTATGGTTGGACTCATCCGAATGGAGAAAGGCCCTAATGCCAATGCGCAAGCCCACCCACATCACATAGGAACTCATAATGGTGGCTGTGGGGATATTAAACCAACCCGTTCCCACTTAGATTTCTAAATTTAGGGTTTTTCCGATTTTAACATGCAATTAACTAATCCTAAGTTATATACAAACATAAAACCAGCATGCTTTAAAATTATGCATCGAAAATACATCACAAAAATTAAAACTATAAATACGGGAAATAAATACGAAAAATAAATTTCCCGACTATCATGGTTTTGATTGCTTCCATCTTCTGCCTTGATCTTGTGTCCCGTAACGCCACTCGATTTGTTGAGTCTTGAAAATTTGAATTTTTTTTTAAAAAAAATGAACTCTCGAGGAAAAATGGGCCAAAATGAGCTATCACCGGAGGAATCCACGTACCGGTTCGCTGGGTTGATGGTGCTCCTGAGATAAGCTCGTAAGGTTTATTATACCAAACCTGGCCGATGGACTTTATGTCCGCTATAATAAAAAAGTCAAGTGGTACTAATCTCGGATACCAAGAAGTCGATGAATTAATTTGTCAGTAAATTGATGAACCGACGAACACTAGATCTTTGATGTGGGGAGATAGAAGAATAATAAATTGAGTGCGATGTAAAGTCATTTTGGAGCGGTAGTTCCATAATTGGTTCGTTAGTTGTACGACTAATTATGCGTTTGACTAATCGATAAAATGATTTAATTAATTCTAAAGGTTTAATGAATATTTAATTGACTAAGTGGATTAAGAAATTAATTCTAATTGAATTAATTAATCCTAAGTGTTTGATTAAATTTAATTAATGAAGTGGGTTAAGAAATTAATTCAAAAGGCTCGATTGGAGTTGACTAGTCTATGGAAGACTAAGGGGTCAACGAAATTCAAACACTAAGACCCAACTCAAAAGCCCACTAGATATCATAAGGAGCTCCCTATAAATAGCTAATGTTAGACATTAGTAAGACATTAGAAACCTTGTAGGAAAATGCGTTAGAGTGAGAAAGACAAACCTATAGAGAGAACTTCTTCTTCTTCCTTGAAGTCGGTTTACGATCTTTCTTTTCGAGAAACTCAGCCTACGATTCTAGAAGCCTAAGACCACCACCCGGAAGTTCGAACGCCACTCGAAAAGTCCGATCGCCACTCTTTTTTTGTCCAGTTAGTGCCGCCGGCATTTTTTGGATTTTCCTGCACCGTTTTGGTGCATTTCATTTTGGGCTTTGTTTATTTGTTGCGTTGATCATTTGGCTCATTCTTTTTGGTTCACCAAAGTATAGATCTACAACCAAATAGCTTACCCACTAAATTTTATGTAGGCGGTTTAGGTTTTCAGATTAGAATTAGTTTCCCAGGCTAGATCTGTTTTTCAGATCTAAGAGTTTCTTCAAGTGGGTTTCTTTGGATTTTTTTGCCAATGCCTTTGGCCACCTCGTCGTTACTTGCCCACCCAAGTCTGAGGTCGTTTGGAGTTATCTTTGGGATTCTGGGTGGATTTTGCTTTCCCGGAGTTTCGGTTTTCTATATTTCTTGGGACTACGCTTTAAAGGTACAATCTTTAGTCCTTCCGTTTTAATTAAAGATTTAATATTTGAGTGTCGTTTTAATAAATTAACTAGTATAAGCATAGATCCGTTCAGGAGAAATGAATTTGAGCCTGAGCCAAGTCGAAAGTCCCCGATTCTAGAATGCATAGGACGAAAGTGAGATTTTCGATTTAGCCTGGGCTTGTTCTGTTTCCTGCAGTTTTAAAGCAAAAGATTATAGAGCCAAATAAGTATTATAGTTATTTCACACTGACTTGTGTGGACCAATGTTGGTCCAAGCACGACGTGGGTTTGAGTATTTTGTGACGTTCACAGATGATTACTCAATGTACGGATACATTTACCTAATGTGTCACAAGTCCGAATGCTTTAGTAAATTCAAAAAGTATCGGGCAGATGTGGAGAAGCATAATGGTAAGAGTATGAAGACACTGCAATCAGATGGTGGTGGTGAGTACCTGTCCAACGAATTTTGAGAAACCTCAATCAGGTCGGAATTCAGTCTCAGTTGTCTGCACCTGGCACACCACAGCAGAATGGTGTAGCATAAATAAGGAACCAAACTCTTATGGAAATGGTTAGGTCAATGATGAGCTATAGTGATTTTCCAAGAAATGCCTTAGAATTTGGTGATGTACATTCTAAAGTTTGCCTTAGAAATGGTGATGTACATTCTAAATTTTGTACCATCTAAAACCATGCCTTCAACCCTAGTAGAGTTGTGGAATGGGCGCAAGCCCAGTCAAACACATCTCAGAATTTGGGGTTATCTAGCACATATGCTTAAGGCATATGCTACTAAGTTAGATACAAGAACAGAAGTAATGCTGTTTGTAGGATATCCTAGGGAAACGAAAAGTGGTATATTCTATAGTCCTAAATATCATAAGTGAAAGATTTTGGTAGGATCTGGGTTTGCACTTGCTCGATTTACCACGCAACAAAAATTTATATTAAAGCAGAATCTTAGAAGAGTACCTTTGAAGCGTGCACCTGGTGATTCTCTTGTATGCCTCAAGACTATAACTTCACGTTGTGTGGGCAACGAACTAGAAGTTAATTGATCAGCTATCACCACAACTCAACCTGCCAGAAAAATCTAGCACCTCCGCACCTAGCACGTACTACAAACGCACTGCCCGGAGAAAAAGAGAAAGTTACTTGCAGCTAGTATACACCAAGGGCTTAAAAATTCAGCCACTAGGAAGAAAAACCAGCCGCCAAAACTTCTTGAAAATTCGACCTGGAGAGAGAAACTTTTTCTCTCTCTAGAATTTTCTCTCTCTAGAAATCCTGTGGATTAATTGTTAAATTGTGTATTCTGAATGACTGATCCCTTGTCTATTTATAGAGTTACAAGAGAGACTCCAAGTTGGTTTAGGATTGGTCTTCCTACTGGGTTTCTGTTTTCCTTCAATCCTGTTTCTAGACTGATACAGATTCTGTTTCCTTCAATCCTGTTCCTGGACTGATACACTCCCAACTGTCACAGGGATTCACTTATCCCAATCCAGTTCCTGGGATGAATCACTCCCAACTGACACAGGGATTCACTTATCCCAAACCAGTTCCTGGGATGATTCACAACCAACTGACACAAGGATTAATTAATTTCTCAATTAATTAAATCTACTTTGTCAATAACCCAGTACATAATTAATCGTACCACTAACGGATTAATTATGGCACTACCAACCTACACCAAAATTGCTTCCGGAACAACTTAATTAAATTATATTCATAATCTCCCCACATCAAAGATATAGTGCTCGTTAATTCATTAATTTACTGATAAATTAATTCATCAACTTCTTAATATTCCGTGACTAGTACCACTCGACCTTCTTACTATACTGGACATAAGTCCACCGGCCGGGTTTAGTATAATAAACATTTCAAGCTCATCTCGGGAGCACCATCACCCCGGACGCACCGGTACATGGTTTCCTTTCGACAAGCAGTAGCACACCAAGTGACTAAACACGCGCACCCAACCCACCAAGACTATTGGCCACATTTGACCTCACCCATTGGCAGATCAAAGTACACTATGTCTAATCCTCATGCCCACTCGAGTCTAGGGATTTAGAGATAGAATACAAGGATCGATTTGTCTATTAAATCAGTACAAGACAATCATTCATAAGAGTCAAGTTCAATATGCCCCGGGTATATCTATATGATTCAATTAGTTTAGACAAACTAATTATCTGAATCACATAATAACCTAGACCGACAGTTTGTCCAAAACTGTCTCGGTTACGAACCTCATTTATATATTATGTCTTTCAACCAATGATGAGATCTACTTTTTCGTACCAGACACCTCATCATCTACTTACATAATATAAATGGACATAAACATGCACAACAAAATATGACTGAAACACAAATCGATATATTAAACTGGGAAACTGTACAATACAAGCATAGCTTATGTATTCTACTCCAACAATCTCCCACTAATACTTAAGCTGTGCTTTAAGTATACAACTACATACAATCCTACCCAATCTGCTGTTATCTATCTAGAAAAACTGTCAAGGCTCTCCTAAACATCTGATCCCCTTGCCCTTCACGTGAGCCTCAAAGACTTTAGAAGTCAATGTTTTCGTGAATGGTTCTGCAACGTTATCCTCTGATGCTATCTTAGCCATGACCACGTCTACCCTCTTTACGATGTCTCTATCAGGTGGTACTTGTGCTGTATATGTTTACTCGCCTTGTGGGCTCGTGGTTCCTTCGAGTTTGCTACTGCACCGTCGTTATCACAATAAACCGTGATAGACTTCTGCAAACCAGGAATCACATCTAAGTCTACTAGAAAGTTCTTGAGCCATACTACTTCTTTCGCTGCCTCTGATGCGGCAACATACTCAGCCTCCATGGTAGAGTCCGCCACACATTTCTGCTTGACACTCCGCCAAACTATGGCTCCACCTCCTAGAGTAAACACATACCCTGAGGTAGACTTGCTCTTGTCCCTGTCGCCTTGGAAATCTGAATCTGTGTAACCTCGGGGTACCAGCTCAGATGCCTGATAGACCAGAACTTGGTCCCTCGTTCTGCGCAAATACTTGAGAATGCATTTTACTGCTTCCCAATGAGCTTTCCCGGTGTTACTCTGATATCTGCTCACCATGCCAACGGAATAACAGATATCAGGCCTCATACACAACATGGCATACATGAGACTTCCTACTGCCGAAGCATATGGAACTGTCCTCATGGTCTCTATCTCCTCAACAGTCTTAGGAGACTGTTCCTTAGATAGAAACACTCCATGCCTGAAAGGTAGAAAACCTTTCTTGGAGTTCTGCATGTTAAAACGGGCCAGAATCGTGTCTATGTATGAAGCTTGGGAGAGCGTTAGTGAACGTTTCCTACGATCTTGAATAATCTTGATCCTAAGGATATGTCCCACTTCCCCTAAGTCCTTTATATCAAATTGCTTGGACAGCCATGCCTTTACGTCTGATAACACTTTCTTGTTGTTGCCAATCAATAGAATGTCATCTACGTAAAGCACAAGAAACACCACTGAGTTTCCATCACGTCTGCGATATACACATTGCTCATTCAGACACTGAGTAAATCCAAAGGACTGGATTACTTCATCAAACCGGATGTTCCAAGATCTGGATGCCTGCTTAAGTCCATAAATAGACCTCTTAAGCCTGCAAACCTTATGCTCTTGGCCTTTTTCAATGAATCCCTCTGGTTGCTGCATAAAGATGGTTTCTTCAAGACTTCCGTTTGGGAAAGCTGTCTTGACATCCATCTGCCAAATCTCATAATCCATATTAGCAGCTGTGGCCAAGAGAATCCGGATCGACTTAAGCATGGCTTCTGGGAGAAGGTTTCCTCATAATCGATTCCCTCTTTCTGAGTATACCCCTTCGCCACCAGCCTAGCTTTAAAGGTTTCCACCTTTCCGTCAGGTCCTCCCTTACGTTTGTAGACCCACTTGCATCCAATGGGCTTAAACCCATCAGGCAGGTCCACAAGCTCCCAGACTTGATTGTGGTCCATTGACCCCATCTTGGATATCATTGCCTTACGCCAAGATTCTGCATCTTTATCTCAAAACGCCTCATTATAGTTAACTGGGTCAGGTTCAGGCACACCTGGGACCAGGTCTGAAGCCTCTCTCATGCCAATGAACCTGTCTGGCTGTCTCACAACCCTCCCACTAAGATGAGGCACCGCCTGTGTAGGCACATCATCTGTGATCTCATGTGCAGTGTGTGGTGTATCTACTTGTGCTGGTGCATCAGGATTAGTAGTTTGTCGTCTAAGCTCTTCTAGTACTATCTTACTCTTGGGCTTGTGGTCTAAGACATAGTCCTCTTCTAAAAATCTAGCGTTGGTACTTACCACCACCTTCTGATCTTTAGGACTATAGAATAGACCACCTTTTGTTCCCCTAGGATATCCTACAAACAGCATTAATTCTGTTCTTGCATCTAAATTAGCCGTATCTACCTTAAGCACATGTGCTGGGCAGCCCCAAATTCTGAGATGTCTTAGACTGGGCTTCCGCCCGTTCCACAACTCTACTGGGGTTTTTAGATGGTACAAGATTAAGAATATACATTTCCGTTCCAAGGCATATCCCCAGAACGAACTTGGCAAATCACTATAGCTCATCATGGACCTAACCATTTCTATAAGAGTTCGGTTCCTCCTTTCTACTACACCATTCTGCTGTGGCGTGCTAGGTGCAGACAACTGAGACTGAATTCCTACCTCAGTGAGGTAATCTCAAAATTCATGGGACAAGTACTCCCCACCACGATCTGAACGCAGTGTCTTGATACTCTTACCATGATGTTTATCCACATCTGCCCAAAACTCTTTGAACTTGCCAAAACATTCGGACTTGTAGCGCATTAGGTAAATGTATCCGTACCTAGAGTAATCATCCGTGAATGTCACGAAATACTCATATTCCCCTCGTGCCTGGACCGTCATAGGTCCACACAAGTCAGAATGAATCAACTCTAATACTTCTTTAGCTCTATAACCTTTTGCTTTAAAAGGTCTCTTGGTCATCTTACCTTCCAAGCAAGATTCGCAGGTTGCATAACTGTCAATATCTAATGAACCCCCAAAGGTCCATCATTGACCAACCTCTGAATCCTACTAAGGTTTATATGACCTAGCCTTGGATGCCAAAGATAGGTTTGATTCATTTCAGAAGGTCTTTTCCTCTTATTAATGTTAGATACTGAGCTATCTATCTCTATATTTTGCGCAACAGGGGAGTTAGAGTTAACCACAAACAAATTGTCCGCCAATGAACCAGAACAAATAAGTTTTCCATTTCTTCTAATAACAACACAGTCATCAGAAAAAATAAACTTATACCCGTTCTTCAAGAGTTTAGAAACCAAAATCAAGCTCTTTCTAAAACTCGGTACATAAAGACAATTAACTAACTCCAAGCTAGAATTTTCGAAATTCAACTTAACTACTCCCACTGCTTCTACTGACACTCTTGTAGTGTCGCCCAAGTAGATATCCAATTCGCCTGCTCTAAGCTGCTGGGTTACTTGGAACCCCTGCAAAGAATTACAAACATGGTCAGTGGCACCTGAATCCACACACCAAGTATCTGTGGGAATCGCCGCTAAACATGTCTCAGTAACTAAGGCATAATTCATCGTACTTATAAGCTTTGGACAATCCGCTTTCCAATGTCCCGTCTTATTGCACTGGAAGCACTTGTCTTTCGACTTCTTCTTTGCAATATTTAGCTTAGGCGCAATTTGTGCCTTTTTAGCTACTCCCTCGAGCTTTCTCTTATTCTTTCCAGCCTCAGGCTCAGAAGAAGATTCTAAAGCTAAAACTGCGACTAAAGCTCGCTTCTTCTCTTGAAAAAGACTTTTAGCCGCCATCAACTCTGCCAAGAGCTCGGATGAACTCCACAACATCTTACTTATGTTGTAGTTCAACCGAATCTGCTCATAGCTTTGAGGCAAGCTCTGGAGGACAATATCGGCTTTGGTTTCACCAACGATTTCGCCTCCCACTACCTCAACCTTGTTGAGGTTACTAATCATGTCAATGACACGATCTCTCACAGGAGTGCTCTCAGCCCTAAGGACAATGTCCAAGTTACGACTTCCATCGACATTATTAGTTCCAGTTAAATTGTTGTTTTTCAAAATAGCAGCTAAAGGATTGAATGCCATATCGATTTAAACTGGAAAGTAAACAAACAGTGTTTCAGTTATATATGCTAGAATTTTTGAAAAAAACATGAAAATTGAATTAATTATTGATTCCCTCAAAACAATAATATTAATCCACCAACATCTCATCCACCGGGATTCTCACAAGCCACGCAGTGTGGAAGTTTACGCTAACCCACATTCGTTTGAGAAGAACCAAGTTCATTAACTACACTATCTGACCAACGATCTTTTGATCAATGTAGCTAATAGTCGGTGCTTTCAGCCGTACAAGTAAGCAGCGTAACCTCGCGGGAGGAATACTACAGATCGTACACTAAGTGTATGCCATTACGTGACTTCTGAGTTTGTTACCTCAGGATAGTGCGCCTCAGATGGAGAGGGTGCCGCATTTCCCCTAGTTAAACTCGCTCTAGTCATCTTACTCAAAAGCTCAGAGTCTAGCGATCTCGGGGCTGGACTCATCCGAATGGAGGAAGGCCCTAATGCCAACGCGCAAGCCCACCCACATCGCATATGAACCCGTAATGGTGGCCATGGGGATATAACAAAACCCGCTCCCACTTAGATTTCCAAAATGAGGGTTTTTCCGGTTTTAACATGCAATTAACTAACCTAAGTTATATGCAACCATAAAACCATACATGCTTTAATTCATGCATCTAAAATACAGCATAAAAATTAAAACAATAAATACGGGAAATAAATTCAAAAAAATAAATTCCCCGACTATTATGGTTTTAATTGCTTCCATCACTTGCCTTGATCTCGTGTCCCACCACGTCACTCGATGGAGAGAGTCTTGAATTTAAAAAAAATGAAAATTGCAGAAAAAACGGGCCAAAAACAGCCCGAACGGGCCGCAGCACGGCCAGAGGGCCGCGCTGCCCGCGCGCACAGTCCGCACGGGCCGTGCGCGTGGCCCAGTGCTCGTGCGCGGGCGCACCGCCCACAAGGGCCCTGCGCGCGCGGCGTTGCGCCCGTGCCTGCGCGCGACCCTGCGCAACTGCAGATAACTGCAGATAACCCTGCACGGGCCTGCGCGCGGCTGCTGCGCCCTGGGCGTGACAGCTGCT
The DNA here is from genome assembly GCA_030378225.1 of Knoxia roxburghii. Classification (NCBI taxonomy): domain Eukaryota; kingdom Viridiplantae; phylum Streptophyta; class Magnoliopsida; order Gentianales; family Rubiaceae; genus Knoxia; species Knoxia roxburghii. The sequence goes on along the minus strand of CM059420.1, from coordinate 20,698,207 downwards.
GCTGCTGCGCCCTTGGTGCGGCAGCAGCAAGGGTGCGGCAGCAGCTGCTGCTGGCCACCCGGCCGGCGCGACTTGCTGCCGGCGGTCGTCGCCGGCGTCGCCTCCTGCCGCCACTTCCTCCTTCGCTTTTTCCCACGCTATTTGGTCTTGCAATTCGTTCTGGATTTTCCTGGGTTTCTTCAAATTCATGATAACCCAAAAACCCATGAATCCAAGTCGTCTACCATAACGCCTTCGATTACATAAAAAACAATTTTCCTATTACAAGGAATTCTAGGAAAATTAAATAATCGAAATTACATAGAAAAAATCCTACTACAGATTTAATCTAATCCTACACGGCTTCCAGCACGTGGTTATACTATTACAAACATTCATAATAAAATTAAATCCGGACATGTCCCGGAGTTTAATTAAAACCCATACAAATGTAACCATAATAGTCGGGATTCTAAAGCACCTGCAAATAAAACCATGAAATAAATCGAACAAGCACAGAACCCCTTAAACCAGGCTCTGATACCAATTGAAAGATTTTGGTAGGATCTGGGTTTGCACTTGCTCGATTTACCACGCAACAAAAATTTCTATTAAAGCAGAATCTTATAAAAGTACCTTTGAAGCGTGCACCTGGTGATTCTCTTGTATGCCTCAAGACTATAACTTCACGTTGTGTGGGCAACGAACTAGAAGTTAATTGATCAGCTATCACCACAACTCCACCTGCCAGAAAAATCTAGCACCTCCGCACCTAGCACGTACTGCAAACGCACTGCCCGGAGAAAAAGAGAAAGTTACTTGCAGCTAGTATACACCAAGGGCTTAAAAATTCAGCCACTAGGAAGAAAAACCAGCCGCCAAAACTTCTTTAAAATTCGACCTGGAGAGAGAAACTTTTTTTCTCTCTAGAATTTTCTCTCTCTAGAAATCCTGTGGATTAATTGTTAAATTGTGTATTCTGAATGACTGATCCCTTGTCTATTTATAGAGTTACAAGAGTTACTCCAAGTTGGTTTAGGATTGGTCTTCCTACTGGATTTCTGTTTTCCTTCAATCTTGTTTCTGGACTGATACAGATTCTGTTTCCTTCAATCCTGTTCCTGGACTGATACACTCCCAACTGTCACAGGGATTCACTTATCCCAATCCAGTTCCAGGGATGAATCACTCCCAACTAACACAGGGATTCACTTATCCCAAACCAGTTCCTGGGATGATTCACAACCAACTGACACAAGGATTAATTAATTTCTCAATTAATTAAATCTACTTTGTCAATAACCCAGTACATAATTAATCGTACCACTAACGGATTAATTATGGCACTACCAACCTACACCAGAATTGCTTCCGGAACAACTTAATTAAATTATATTCATAATCTCCCCACATCAAAGATATAGTGCTCGTTAATTCATTAATTTACTGATAAATTAATTCATCAACTTCTTAATATTCGGAGACTAGTTCCACTCGACCTTCTTACTATACCGGACATACGTCCACCGGCCGGGTTTAGTATAATAAACATTTCGAGCTCATCTCGGGAGCACCATCACCCCGGACGCACCGGTACATGGTTTCCTTTCAACAAGCAGTAGCACACCAAGTGACTAAACACGCGCACCCAACCCACCAAGACTATTGGCCACATTTGACCTCACCCATTGGCAGATCAAAGTACACTATGTCTAATCCTCATGCCCACTCGAGTCTAGGGATTTAGAGATAGAATACAAGGATCGATTTGTCTATTAAATCAGTACAAGACAAATCATTCATAAGAGTCAAGTTCAATATGCCCCGGGCATATCTATATGATTCAATTAGTTTAGACAAACTAATTATCTGAATCACATAATAACCTAGACCGACAGTTTCTCCAAAACTGTCTCGGTTACAAACCTCATTTATATATTATGTCTTTCAACCAATGATGAGATCTACTGTGTCGCACCAGACACCTCATCATCTACTTACATAATATACATGGACATAAACATGCACAACAAAATATGACTGAAACACAAATCGATATATTAAAATGGGAAACTGTACAATACAAGCATAGCTTATGTATTCTACTCCAACAAGAAGGTGATAGTTAGCACTAACACCAGGTTTTTAGAGGAAGACTATAATTTAGATCACAAGTCCAAGAGCAAGATAGTACTAGAAGAACTTAGGAAACAATATGATAATCCTGATGCACCAGCACAAGTAGATACACCACACACTGCACAAGTAGATACACCACACACTGCACAAGATATCACAGATGATGCGCAACACAGGTAGTGCCTCATCGCAGTGGGAGGGTTGTAAGATAGCTCGACAGGTTCATTGCCGTAGAAGAGGCCTCAGACCTAGTCCCAGGTGCGCCTGAGCCAGACCCAGTAAACTAAAATGAGGCTCTCCAAGAAAAAGATGCAGAATCTTGGCGACAAGCAATGATATCCGAGATGGGGTCGATGGACCACAATCAAGTTTGGGAGCTTTGTGGACCTACCTAATGGTTTCAAACCCATTGGATGTAAGTGGGTCTACAAACGCAAGAGAGAACCTGATGAAAAGGTTAAAACCTTCAAAGCTAGGCTTATGGCAAATTGGTATACTCATAAAGAGGGAATCGATTATGAGGAAACCTTCCCCCCGGTAGCCATGCTTATGTCGATCGGGATTCTCTTGGCCATAGTTGCTCATTTAGATTATGAGATATCGTAGATGGATGTTAAGACAGCTTTCCTTAATGGAAGTCTTGAAGAAACTATCTTGATGCAGCAACCAGAGGGATTCGTTAAAAAATGCCAAGAGCATAAGGTTTGCAGACTTAAGAGGTCCATTTACAGACTTAAGTAGGCATCTAGATCTTGGAACATCTGGTTCAATGAGGCAATCTAATCTTATGGATTTACTCAGTGCCCGGATGAACAATGTGTGTATCGCAAACGTGATGGAAATGCGGTGGTCTTTCTTGTGTTTTACGTAGATGACATTTTACTAATTGGCAACAATAAGAAAGTGTTATCTGACGTAAAGGCATGACTATCCAAACAGTTTGATATGAAAGACATAGGAGAAGCAGGACATATTCTTGGGATCAAGAGAATTCGAGATCGTAGGAAACGTACGCTAACCATCTCTCAAGCTTCATATATAGACATGATTTTGGTCCGTTTTAACATGCAAAACTCCAAGAACAGTTTTCTGCCTTTCAGACACATAGTGCAACTGTCTAAGGAATAGTCTTCCAAGTCCGTTGAGGAGATAGAAACATGAAGATAGTTCCTTATACTTCGGCAGTAGGAAGTCTCAAGTATGCGATGTTATGTACTAAGCCTGATATCTGTTATGCCGTCGACATTGTAAGCAGATATCTGAGTAACCTCGGGAAAGCTCATTGAGAGGTAGTAAAATGCATTCTCAAGTATTTTCACAGAACGAGAGACCAAGTGTTGGTCCATCAGGCGCCTGAGCTAGTACCCCGAGGTTACACACATTCAGATTTCCAAGGGGACAACGACAAGAGCAAGTCTACCTTAGGGTATGTGTTTACTTTGGGAGGCGCAGCCACAGTTTGGTGAAGTGTCAAGCAGAAATACGTAGCGGACTCTGTTGGAGTAGAATACATAAGCTATGCTTGTATTGTACAATTTCCCAGATTAATATATCGATTCGTGTTTCAGTCAAATCTTGTTGTGCATTAGTTGTTCATTTATATTATGTAAGTAGATGATGAGGTGTCTGGTGTGATACAATAGATCTCGTCATGGGTTGAAAGACATAATATACAAATGAGGTTCGTAACCGAGATAGATTTGGACAAACTATCAGTTTAGGTTATTATATGATTCAGATAATTAGTTTGTCTAAACGAATTGAATCATATAGATATGCCCGGGGCATATTGAACTTGACCTTTAGGGTTGATTTGTCTTGTACTGATTTAATAAACAAATCGATCCTTGTATTCTATCTCTTAATCCCTAGACTCGAGCGGGCATGAGGATTAGACATAGTGTACTTTGATCTGCCAATGGGTGAGGTCAATTGTGGCCAATAGTCTCGGTAGGTTGGGTGCACGTGTTTAGTTACTTGTTATACTGCTGCTTGTCGAAAGGAAACCATGTACCGGTGCGTCCGGGGTGATGGTGCTCCCGAGATGAGTTCGAATTGTTTATTATACTAAACACAGCCAGTGGACTTATGTCCGGTATAATAAAAAGGTCGAGTGGTACTAGTCTCAGAATTAAAGAAGTTAATTAATTAATTTATCAGTAAATTAATTTTAATTAACGAGCACTATATCTTTGATGTGGGGAGATTAATGAATATAATTTAATTAAGTTGTTCCGGAAGCAATTCTGGTGTAGGATGGTTGTGCCAAAATTAATCCGTTAGTGGTACGATTAATTTTGTAGTGGGTTAATTGAATAGGTAGATTTAATTAATTAATTGGTTAATTATTCCTAAGGGTTAATTAAGTAATTAAGAAAGTGGAATTATTTAATTAATTCCTAAGGGTTAATTAAGTAATTAACAAAGTAGAATTATTTAATTAATTAATTAAGTATTAAGTTTCAATTGGAATTAGGAAATCCTAGAGATTAGGAAATCTAGTAGGATTTGGTTTATCCTATCAGATTGGTTACCTAATTGGATTTGGAAACTAATTCATTACCTAAACCCATTAGGAAGACCAATCTTAAACCAACTTGGGGTCTCTCTTGTAACTCTATAAATAGACAAGGGATTAGCTATTCAAGAAAGACAATTCAATAGATTCATAATTCAAGAATCTAGAGAGAGAAAATCTAAGAGAGAGAAAATGTTTCTCTCTCCAAGTCTGATTTTCAAGAAAGTGTGCGGCTGGTTTTTGGGTTTCTAGTGGCTTAAATTTTGGCCTTGGTTTATACCAGCTGCGCGTAGTTTTCTCTCTCTGCGGGCGGTGCGTTTATAGTACGTGCCAAGTGCTGCGAAGCTAGAGTTTTCTAGCTGGTGGATTGTGGTGATTGGTTGATCAATTGGCTTCTAGTTCGTTGCCCACACAACGTGAAGTCATAGTCTTAAGGCATACAAGAGAATCACCAGGTGCACGCTTCAAAGGTAACTTTCTAAGATTCCGCTTTTAATTAGAAAATTTTGTTGCTTGGTAAATCGAGCAAGTGCAAACCCAGATCCTATGTGGCCCATGCGGGCTGTGCGAGCGAGCGGGCGGTGCGGCCTTCGGGCCGTGCTGCGGCACGGACGGCTCGTTTGGGCTGTTCGGGCTATTTTTGGCCCGTTTTTTCTCCAGTTTTTGTTTTTTGAAGTTCAAGACTCTCTCCATCGAGTGACGTGATGGGACCCGAGATCAAGGCAAAGGATGTAAGCAATTAAAACCATAATAGTCGGGAAATTTATTTTTCGTATTTATTTTCCTTATTTATTGTTTTAATTTTTATGCTTTATTTTTATGCTGTATTTTAGATGCATGAATTAAAGCATGTCTGGTTTCATGGTTGCATATAACTTAGGTTAGTTAATTGCATGTTACAACCGGACCATAACTTAGTTAATTGCAGCAGCAGCTGCGCGCTGCAGCTGGGCCACAAGGCCGCGCGCGCAGGGCTGTGCACACAGGCAGCTCGCGCAGGGCCACGCGCACGGCCCATGCGGGCTGTGCGCGCGGGCGGACTGTGCGGCCTTCGAGCCGTACTGCGGCGCGGACGGCCCGTTTGGGCTGTTCGGGCTATTTTTGGCCCATTTTTCTCCAGTTTTCATTCTTTTGAAGTTCAATACTCTTTCCATCGAGTGACGTGATGGGACACGGGATCAAGGCAAAGGATGGAAGAAACCATAATAGTCGGGAAATTTATTTTCCGTATTTATTTCCTGTATTTATTGTTTTAATTTTTATACTGTATTTTAGATGCATGAATTAAAACATGTCTGGTTTTATGGTTGCATATAACTTAGGTTAGTTAATTGCATGTTAAAACCGAAAAAACCCTCAATTTAGAAATCTAAGTGGGAGAGGGTTAGTTTAATATCCCCATGGCCACCATTACAGGTTCATATGCGATGTGGGTGTGCTTGCCCGTTGGTATTAGGGCCTTCCTCCATTCGGACGAGTCCAGCCCCGAGATCGCTAGACTATGAACTTTTGAGTAAGATGACTAGAGCAAGTTTAACTAGGAGAAATGCGACACCCTCTCCATCTGAGGCACACTATCCTGAGGTAACAAACTCAGAAGTCACGTAATGGCACACATTTAGTGTACGATCTGCAGTATTCCTCCTGCGAGGTTACGCTGCTTACTTGTACGGCAGAAATGACCGACTATTACCTACATTGATCAAAAGATCATTGGTCAGATAGTGTAGTTAATGAACTTGGTTCTTCTCAAACGAATGTGGGTTAGCGTAAACGTCCACACTGCATGGCTTGCGAAAATCCCGGTGGATGGGATGTTGGTAGATTATAATTATTGTTTTGAGGGAAGTCAATAATTAATAGAATTTCATGTTTTTTTAAATTCTAAGTATATATAACTGAAACATTGTTTGTTTATTTTCCAGTTTAATCGATATGGCATTCAGTCCTTTAGCTGCTATTTTGAAAAACAACAAATTAACTGGAACTAATAATGTCGATGGAAGTCGTAACTTGGACATTGTCCTTAGGGCTGAGAGCACTCCTGTGAGAGATCATGTCACTGACATGATTAGTAACATCAATGAGGTTGAGGTAGTGGGAGACAAAATCGTTGGTGAAACCAAAGACGATATTGTCCTCAGGAGCTTACTTCAACGCAGATTCGGTTGAACTACAACGTAAGTAAGATGTTGTGGAGTTCATCTGAGCTCTTGGCTGAGTTAGTGGCGGCTAAAAGTTTTCTTCAAGAGAAAAAGTGAGTTTTAGTCGCAGTCGAAGCTTCAGAATCTTCTTCTGAGCCTGAGGCTAGAAAGAAGAAGAGGAAGCTCGAGGGAATAGCTCAAGTGGCGCACATTGTGCCTAAGCCAGATATTGCAAAGAAGAAGTCGAAAGACAAGTGCTTCAAGTGCAATAAGACGAGACATTGGAAATCGGATTGTCCAAAGCTTATAAGTACGATAAATTCTGCCATAATTATTGAGACATGTTTAGCGACGATTCCCATAGATACTTGGTGTGTGGATTCAGGTGCCACTGACCATTTTTGTAATTCCTTGCAAGGGTTCCAAGTAACCCGGATGCTTAGAGAAGACGAATTGGATATCTACTTGGGCGACACTACAAGAGTGTCAGAAGCATTGGGAGTAGTTACTCTGAATTTCGAGAATTCTAGTTTAGAGTTAGTTAATTGTCTTTATGTACCGAGTTTTAGAAAGAACCTTATTTCGGTTTCTAAACTCTTGAAGAATGGTTATAAGTTTGTTTTTTCTGATGAGTCTATACTTATTAGGAGAAATGGGAAACTTATTTGTTCTGGTTCATTGGCGGACAATTTGTTTGTGGTTAACTCTAACTCCCCTGTTGCGCAAAACATAGAGAGAGATAGCACAAGATCTAACATTAATAAGAGGAAGAGACCTGCTGAAATGAATCAAACCTATGTTTGGCATCTCAGGCTAGGTCATATAAACCTTAGTATGATTCAGAGGTTGGTCAATGATGGACCCTTGGGTTCATTAGATATTGACAGTTATGCAACCTGCGAATCTTGCTTGGAAGGTAAGATGACCAAGAGACCTTTTAAGGCAAAAGGTTATAGAGCTAAAGAAGTATTAGAGTTGATTCATTCTGACTTATGTGGACCTATGACGGTCCAGGCACGAGGGAGATTTGAGTATTTCGTGATGTTCACGGATGACTACTCTAGGTATGGGTACATTTACCTAAAGCGCCACAAGTCTGAATGTTTTGGCAAGTTCAAAGAGTTTCGGGCAGATGTGAAGAAGCATCATGGTAAGAGTATCAAGACACTGCGTTCAGATCGTGGTGGGGAGTACCTCTCCCAGGAATTTTGAGAATACCTCAGAGAGGTAGGAATTCAGTCTCAAATGTCTGCACCTGGCACGCCACAGCAAAATGGTGTAGTAGAAATGAGGAATCGAACTATTATGAAAATGGTTAGGTCCATGATGAGCTATAGCGATTGGCCAAGTTCATTCTGGGGATATGCCTTGGAAACGGAAATGTATATTCTTAATCATGTACCGTCTAAAACCGTGCCTTCAAACCCAGTAGAGTTGTGGAATGGGCGTAAGCCCAGTCTAAGAAATCTCAGAATTTGGGGATGCCCAACACATGTGCTTGAGGCAGATACGACCAAGTTAGATGCGAGAAGAGAATTAATGCTGTTTGCAGGATATCCTAGGGGAACGAAAGGTGGTCTATTCTATAGTCCTAAAGATCAGAATGTGGTGGTAAGTACCAACGCTAGATTTTTAGAATAGGACTATGTCTTAGACCACAAGCCCAAGAGTAAGATAGTACTAGAAGAGCTTAGACGACAAACTACTAATCCTGATACTCCAGTACAAGTAGATACACCACACACTGCACATGAGATCACAGATGATACGCCTACACAGGTGGTGCCTCATAGTAGTGGGAGGGTTGTGAGACAGCCCGATAGGTTTGTTGGCATTGGAGAGGCCTCAGACCTAGTCTCAGGTGCGTCTGAACCTTACTCGGTTAACTATAATGAGGTGTTTCGAGATAAAGATGCAGAATCTTGGCGTAAGGCAATGATATCCGAGATGGGTTCAATGGACCCCAATCAAGTCTGGGAGCTTGTGGACCTGCCTGATAGGTTTAAGCGCATTGGATGCAAGTGGGACTACAAACTTAATAGAGCACCTGACGGAAAGGTGGAAACCATTAAAGCTAGGCTAGTGGCGAAGGGGTATACTCAGAAATAGGGAATCGATTATGAGGAAACCTTATCCCCAGTAGCCATGCTTAAGTCGATCCAGATTCTCTTGGCAATGGCTGCTCATATGGATTATGAGATTTGGCAGATGGATGTCAAGACAGCTTTCCTAAACGGAAGTCTTGAGGAAACCATCTTTATGCAGCAACCAGAGAGATTCATTGAAAAAGGCTAAGAGCATAAGGTTTGCAGGCTTAAGAGGTCTATTTATAAACTTAATCAGGCATCCAGATCTTGGAACATCTGGTTTTATGAAGTAATCCAGTCCTTTGGATTTACTCAGTGTCCGGATGGGCAATGTGTGTATCACAGACGTGATGAAAACTCAGTGGTGTTTCTTGTGCTTTACGTAGATGACATTCTATTGATTGGCAACAACAAGAAAGTGTTATCAGACGTAAAGGCATGGCTGTCCAACCAGTTTGATATGAAGAACTTAGGGGAAGCGGGATATATCCTTGGGATCAAGATCATTCGAGATCGTAGGAAACGTTCAGTAATGCTCTCTTAAGTTTCGTACATAGACACGATTCTGGCCCGTTTTAACATGTAGAACTCCAAAAAAGGTTTTCTACCTTTCAGACACGAAGTGCATCTATCTAATGAACAGTCTCCTAAGACTGTTGAGGAGATAGAGGCCATGAAGATAGTTTCGTATGCTTCGGCAGTAGGAAGTCTCATGTATGCCATGTTGTGTACGAGGCCTGATATCTGTTATACCATTAGCATGGTCAGCAGATATCAGAGTAACCCCGGGAAAGCTCACTGGGAGGCAGTAAAATGCATTCTCAAGTATTTGCGCAGAACGAGGGACCAAGTTCTGGTCTATCAGGTGCCTGAGCTGGTACCCCGAGGTTACACAGATTCAGATTTCCAAGCCGATAGGGAGAAGAGCAAGTCTACCTCAGGGTATGTGTTTACTCTAGGAGGTGGAGCCATAGTTTGGCGGAGTGTCAAGCAGAAATGCGTGGCGGACTCTACCATGGAGGCTGAATACGTTGTCGTATCAGAGGTAGCGAAAGAAGCAGTATGGCTCAAGAACTTCCTAGTGGACTTAGATGTGATTCCTGGTTTGCAGAAGTCCATCACGGTTTATTGTGATAATAACGGTGCAGTAGCAAACTCGAAGGAACCACGAGCCCACAAGGCGAGTAAACATATACAGCGCAAGTACTACATGATATGAGATATCGTAAAGAGGGTAGACGTGGTCGTGGCTAAGATAGCATCAGAGGATAACCTTGCAGATCTATTCACGAAAACATTGACTTTAAAAGTCTTTGAGGCTCAGGTGAAGGGCAAGCGGATCAGATCTTTAAGAGAGCCTTGACAGTTTTTATAGATAGATAGCAGCAGATTGTTTAGAGATTGTATGTAATTGTATACTTAAAGCATAGCTTAAGTATTAGTGGGAGATTGTTGGAGTAGAATACATAAGCTATGCTTGTATTGTACAGTTTTCCTGATTAATATATCGATTCGTGTTTCAGTCATATCCTGTTGTGCATTAGTTGTCCATTTATATTATGTGAGTAGATGATAAGGTGTCTGGTGTGACACAGTAGATCTCATCATTGGTTGAAAAACATAATATACAAACGAGGTTCGTAACAGAGACAGCTTTGGACAAACTGTCGGTTTAGGTTATTATGTGATTCAGATAATTAGTTTGTCTAAACGAATTGAATCGTATAGATATGCCCGGGGCATATTGAACTTGACCTTTAGGAATGATTTGTCTTGTACTGATTTAATAGACAAATCGATCCTTGTATTCTATATCTTAATCCCTATACTCGAGCGGGCATGAGGACTAGACATAGTATACTTTGATCTGCCAATGGGTGAGGTCAATTGTGGCCAATAGTCTCGGTAGGTTGGGTGCGCGTGTTTAGTAACTTGGTGTGCTGCTGCTTGTCAAAAGGAAACCATGTACCGGTGCGTCCGAGGCGATGGTGCTCCCGAGATGAGCTCGAAATGTTTATTATACTAAACCCGGCCGGTGGACTTATGTCCGGTATAATAAAAAGTTCGAGTGGTACTAGTCTCGGAATTAAATAAGTTAATTAATTAATTTTTCAGTAAATTAATTTTAATTAACGAGCACTATATCTTTGATGTGGGGAGATTAATGAATATAATTTAATTAAGTTGTTCCGGAAGCAATTCTGATATAGGATGGTAGTGCCAAAATTAATCCGTTAGTGGTATTATTAATTTTGTAATGGGTTAATTGAATAGGTAGATTTAATTAATTAATTGGTTAATTATTCCTAAGGGTTAATTAAGTAATTAACAAAGTGGAATTATTTAATTAATTCCTAAGGGTTAATTAAGTAATTAACAAAGTGGAATTATTTAATTAATTAATTAAGTCTTAAGTTTCAATTAGAATTAGGAAATCCTAGAGATTAGGAAATCTAGTAGGATTTGGTTTATCCTATCAGATTGGTCACCTAATTGGATTTGGAAACTAATTCATTACCTAAACCCAATAGGAAGACCAATCCTAAACCAACTTGAGGTCTCTCTTGTAACTCTATAAATAGAAAATGGATTAGCTATTCAATAAACACAATTCAATAGATTCATAATTCAAGAATCTAGAGAGAGAAAATCCTATTTCTCTCTCCAAGTCGGATTTTCAAGAAAGTGTGCGGCTGGTTTTTGGGTTTCTAGTGGCTGAAATTTTGGCTTTGGTTTATACCAGCTACGCATAGCTTTCTCTCTCTGCGGGCGGTGTGTTTATAGTACGTGCCAAGTGCTGCGAAGCTAGAGTTTTCTAGCAGGTGGATTGTGGTGATTGGTTGATCAATTGGCTTCTAGTTCGTTGCCCACACAACGTGAAGTCATAGTCTTGAGGCATACAAGAGAATCACCAGTTGCACGCTTCAAAGGTAACTTTCTAAGATTCCGCTTTTAATTAGAAAATTTTGTTGTGTGGTAAATCGAGCAAGTGCAAACCCAGATCCTATGAGGCAAATTCTTTCAGACTCTACCATGGAGGCTGAATACGTTACAGCATCATAGGCAGCAAAAGAAGCAGTGTGGCTCAAGAACTTTGTAGTGGACTTAGATGGGATTCCTGGTTTGCAAAAGTAGATCACAATGTACTGTGATAACAACGGTGCAGTAGCAAACTCAAAGGAACCACGAGCCCGCTAGGCGAGTAAGCATATACAGCGCAAGAACCACCTAATACGAGATATCGTCAATAGGGAAGATGTATTTGTGGCAATGATAGCATCAGAATATAACCTTACAGATCCGTTCACAAAGATATTGACTGCAAAAGTCTTTGAGCCTCACGTGGAAGGCATGGGGATCACATACTTAATAGAGCCATGATAGTTTTTCTAGGCATATTGTAGTTGTAAAGATTAATGTAGTTTTATACTTAAAGCACAACTTAAGTATTACTGGGAGATTGTTAGATTTGAATACTGAAGCTATGCTTGTATTTTAATATTTCCCAGTTAATATATCGGTTTAAATGTTTTGGTTTATATGTTGTGTATATGTCGTCCATTTATGTTATGTAATTAGATGATGAGGTGTCTGGTGTGACACATTAGATCTCATCATTGGTTAAAAAACATAATATATAAATGAGGTTCATAACCGAGATAATTTTGGACAAACTGTCGGTTTAGATTATTATGTGATTCGGAAAATTGGTTTGTCTAAACTAATTGAATTATATAGATATGCCCGGGGCATATTGAACTTGACCATTTATGATGAATTGTCTTATACTGATTTAATAGACGATTCGTTCCTTGTATTCTATATCTTAATCCCTAGACTTGAGCAGGCATGAGGATTAGACATAGTGTACTGATCGGCCAAAGGGTGAGGTCATTTGTGGCCAGTAGTCTCAGTATGTTGGGTGTGCGTATTTAGTTGCTTGGTGTGCTGTTGCTTGTTGAAAGAAAACTATGTACCGGTGCGTCCGGGGTGATGGTGCTCCCGAGATGAGCTTGTTATGTTTATTATACTAAACCCAACTAGTAGACTTATGTCCGGTATAGTAAAAAGGTCGAGTGGTACTAATCTCGAATTATAAGAAGTTAATTAATTAATTTATTAGTAAATTAATAAATTAACGAGCACTATATATTTGATGTGGGGAAATTAAAGAATAATTAATTTATTTATTCCGGAAGCAATTCTGGTGTAGGATGGTAGTGACAAAATTAATCCGTTAGTGGTACAATTAATTTTTAGTCAGTTAGTTGAATAAGTAGAATTAATTAATTAATTAATTATTCCTAAGGGTTAATTAAGTAATTAACAATGTAGAATTATTTAATTAATTAATTAAGTCTTAATTTTCAATTAGAATTAGAAAATCTTAGAGATTAGGAAATCTAATTGGATTTGGATTATCCTATTAGATTAGTTACCTAATTGGATTTGGAAACTAATTAATTACTTAAACCCATTATGAAGGTCAATCCTAAACCAACTTGGGGTCTCTCACGTAACTTTATAAATAGACAAGGGATTAGCAATTCCATAATACACAATTCATAAGTTTTCAAGACATGAAAACTAGAGAGAGAAAATTCATTTTTCTTCTCTCAAAATCGGTTTTCATCCCGAGGTGCGGCGGCATTAATTCCCGGCAACGCGTGAGTTAGTCTTCGTCCGCGCATAGAAGCTGGGTTACCGACGCGTGTAGTCTCGGGGAGTGCGTGACATTCACGCGCGGCTTCTGGCGACGGTCCGGTTGGTTTTTCGGTAGCGGCTGCTTGGAATTGTGGTTCAATTACTGATCGTTGGTATGTTAGTTCGTTGCCCACATAACGTTCGAGCCTGTCTTGAGTCATACAAGCGATCACCTGAGTTTACGCTTCAAGAGGTATTTCTAAACTTCCACTTATATTATAAATTATTTGTTGCATGATAAATTGAATAAGTGCAAACCAAGATCCTGTGTAATGTTATTTCAAGCAAGGATTGGAATAATGATTGTGCTAGAGTCTAGGCCTGGTCAAGAGTTCCGATTCTGGAATGCATAGCATGAAAGTGAATTTTTTACCTGGCCCGGGCAGATATTCTTTCACTCTCAACAAGATTTATCTTAAATGACTTTGTAAGGTCAAAAGATAACATCTCGGATTCGCTAATTAAAGGGAGAGACTGTTGAAATATTGACAGAAGAAATGGGGACAAAGCATCTGGAAAATAAAAGTTTTATGAAGGAAAACCCAACCTAGTTGACTGGAGATCCCAAGGTCCAAGTTCAAATGGACAACCTAATTGTAAGACATGATACGGTCACAGTGAAGGAAAACAGAACAAGTCCGGGCTACATCAAAAATCTCACTTTTGTGCAATGCATTCCAGAATCGGAAACTTTCAACAAAGCTCAGACTCAAAATTCATTTTCCCCTAAACGGATCTAGGCTTATACTATTTAATTTATTAAATCGATACTCAAAGATTCAACCTTTAATTAAAAGCAAAAAGTCTAAAGGTTATACCTTTGTAGCGACGTCCCAAGCAAAAAGAATACCAAATCTTCGGGCAAGCGAAATCCACAAGAAATCCCAAAAATAACTCCAAATCGACTCCAAACTAGTGTGGGCTTGTGTCTACGGAGTACCCCAAAGCAAAATGAAGAAATCCTAAGAAACCCACTTCAAGAATCACACAAATCTAAAAAACAGATTTAGCCTGGGAAGTAAACCTAAACTGAAAACCCACACCAAACTTGACAGGAAAGTGTTTCTGCTCATAGATCTAGACTCTGGCGAACCAAAAGGAACAAGCCAGAGGATCAAAACAACAAAAAATACAAACACAATGCTAAAAGAACAAGTCCTCGCCCCAAAAACAACCAATCGCCGGCCAAAAAGGTTCACCGGCGGTTCAAGTCCGGCGGTCGGGAAAAACCCACAAAAAGGCGACAACTTTTTCCTCCAAATGGTGGTCTAGGATTCTCTAGGTAATGGGATTTGACAATTCTCAAAGAAGAAAGCTCCAAAGTCGACTTTGAAAGAAAAGCTTCTAAGAAAGTTGAGAGCTTCTCTTTCTAGACTTAACTTTCTCTCACTAGGTAAATGCCTTTAAGGTTTCTAATGTCTTGTAAGTTGCCTACCATGGGATATTTATAGCGAGCTTCTAAAAAGACCTAATGGGCCTTTGAGTTGGGCCGTTTAGTTTGACTTTCATTGACCCCTTAGTATTTCCTAGACTAGTCAACTCCAATCGATCCTTTCAAATTAATTCTTTAACCCCTTCGTTAATTTAATTTAATCGAACCCTTATGATTAATTAATTCATATAGAATTATTTTTCTTAATCCACTTTGTCAATTAAAAATTAATTAAACCTTTGGGATTAATTAATTCACTTTATCGATTAGTCTAACGCATAATTACTCGTACCACTAATGGACCAATTATGGAACTACCGATCAAAATTGACTTTACAACGTGACACTATATTTTCTTCTATCTCCCCACATCAAAGATTTAGTGCTCGTCAATTTATCAATTTATTGACAAATTAATTCACCGACTCCTTCGTATCTGAGATTAGTACCACTCGACTTTCTTATTATATCAGACGTAAAGTCCACTGGCCAAATTTAGTATAATAAACCTTACGAGCTCATCTCGGGAGCACCATAAACCTGGTGAACCGGTACGTGGATTCCTCTGACTAGCAACGACACATACGAAGCTAAACACCGCATACCCAACTTACCGAGGTATAGGCCTCAATTGACCGCACTTTTTGGCAAATCAAAGCATACAACATCTAACTCTCACGCCTGTCCCAATCTCGGGATTGAGAGACTGAATACTAGGACCGAATTAACTACGTCGATTAGTACAAATTAATTCTATCAAAATTGGCCATATTCAATATGCCCTGGGCGTATCCGTGTGATTTAATTAGTCTAGACAAACTAATTTCCAAATCACACGATAACCTATACTGATAGTACGTTCAGACTATCTCAGTTAGGAGCACACTTTTTATATATCAATACTTTAACCAATAACAAGATCTACTGTGTCTTTCCACACCCCGTTATCTAGTTCTATGATATAATAGAACAATTTAATACTGAAACAAAATGATATGTCAACTATGGATATCAATTTTTTATACAACCATAGCTTTTCCGTATTCAAAACTAATAATCTCCCACTAATACTCAAAGCTATGCTACAAAGTACAAAAACAGTCCAACCCGCTATTACACTGCTGTCGTAATGAAATCTACGGAACACCTTTAAGCTCACTGACATGGCTCTCTTAAGAATCTAATTCCCATGCCCTCCACATGTCTCTTAAAAACGTTTGGGGTCAATGACTTTGTGAAAGGATCTACAAGTTTGTCATCTGATGCTATCTTGGCCACGATCACGTCTCCCCTCTTTACGATCTCTCGTATCAGGTGGCACTTATGGTCTATGTGTTTATTCACTTTGTGGGCTCGTGGTTGCCTTGAGTTAGCAACTGCACCATTGTTATCACAATAAACTGTGATAGACCTAGGTAACTCAGGAACCACATCCAAGTCCACCAGGAAGTTCCGGAGCCATACAGCTTCTTTCGCTGCCTCTGATACGGCAACGTACTCAGCCTCCATGGTGGAGTTCGTCACGTATTTCTGCTTGACACTCCACCATACTATGGCTCCACCTCTTAGAGTAAACATAAAACTAGATGTAGACTTACTCTTGTCCATATCACCTTGAAAGTCCGAATCTGTGTAACCCAATGGTACAAGTTCCTGCACTATATAAACTAGGGCATGATCTTTCATCCTGTGCAAGTACTTGAGAATGCATTTTACTGCCTCCCAGTGAGCATTCCCAGGGTTACTCTGATATCTGCTAACCATGCCAACGGTAAAGCAAATATCAGACCTCCTACATAACATAGCATAAATGAGGCTACCTTCTGCAGATGCATAGGGTAACGCCTGCATGGCATATATCTTCTCATCAGTCTTGGGACAGTGTTCTTTTGATAAATACACCCAATGACTGAAAGGTAGTGAACCCTTCTTGGAGTTCTGCATGTTAAAACGGGCCAGAATCGTGTCTATGTAGAATGCCTGGGAGAGTGTCAGAGAACTTCTCCTACGATTTCGAATAATCTTGATCCCAATGATATGTCAAACCTCTCCCAAATACTTCATATCAAATTGCCTGGACAGCCATGCATTTACGTCTGACAACTTCTTCTTAATTTTACCAATCAGAAGGATATCATCTACGTAAAGTACGAGAAACACCACCATATCACCATCACTCTTGCGATATACACACTGTTAATCCGGACACTGAGTGAATCCATAGGACTGAATAACCTCATAAAAACGGATATTCCAAGATCTGGATACTTGCTTAGGTCCATAAATGGACCTCTTAAGCCTGCATACCTTGTGCTCTTAGCCATGAACAATGAAACCCTCTGATTGGTGCATAGAGATGGTCTCTTTAAGACTTCCATTAAGGAAAGCTGCCTTTACGTCCATCTACAAAATCTAATAATCTATATGAGCAGCTATGGCCAAGAGAATCTGGATTAACTTAAGCATAGCTACTGGGGAAATGTCTCCTCATAATCGATACCCTTTTTCTGAGTATACCCCTTTTCAGATCCTCTCTTCGCTTGTAGACCCATTTTCACCCAATAGGCCAAAACCCAACAGGAAGGTCTTTTAGCTCCCAGACCTAATTTGAGCCCATAGAATCCATCTCAGCAATCATCGCTCTCTGCCAAGAATCTGCATCTTTATCCTGGAGAGTCTCATTGTTGCTAACTGGGTCTATTTCATGAGCACAAGGGATAAAGTCCAAAGACTCACCCAAACCAATGTACCTCCCTGGCTATCTGAAAACCCTCCCACTAAGACGAGGCACAACCTGTGTAAGAGTATCATTTATGATAGTGTGTGCAGTCTCTTGTGGCGTGTCTTCTGTTGGAGTATAATATATAAGCTATGCTTGTGTTGTACAGTTTCCCAGATTAATATATCGATTTGTGTTTCAGTAATATCATGTTGTGCATTAATCATCCATTTATATTATGTGAGTAGATGATGAGGTATCTGGTGCGACACAGTAGATCTCATCATTGGTTGAAAGACATAATATATAAGTGAGGTTCGTAACCGAGACAACTTTGGACAAATTGTCGGTTTAGGTTATTATGTGATTTAGATAATTAGTTTGTCTAGACTAATTGAATCATATAGATATGCCCGGGACATATTGAACTTGACTCTTAGGAATGATTTGTCTTGTACCGATTTAATAGACAAATCAATCCTTGTATTCTATCTCTAAATCCCTAGACTCGAGTGGGCATGAGGATTAGACATAGTGTACTTTGATCTACCAATGGGTGAGGTCAAATGTGGCCAATAGTCTCGGTGGGTTGGGTGCGCGTGTTTAGTTACTTGGTGTGCTACTGCTTGTCGAAAGGAAACCATGTACTTGTGCGTCCGGGGTGATGGTACTCCCGAGATGAACTCAAAATGTTTATTATACTAAACCTGGCTGGTGGACTTATGTCCGGTATAGTAAAAAGGTCGAGTGGTACTAGTCTCGGAATTAAAGAAGTTAATTAATTAATTTATCAGTAAATTAATTTTAATTAACGAGCACTATATCTTTGATGTGGAGAGATTAATGAATATAATTTAATTAAGTTATTCCGGAAGCAATTCTGGTGTAGGATGGTAGTGCCAAAATTAATCCGTTATGGGTACGATTAATTTAGTAACGGGTTAATTGAATAGGTATATTTAATTAATTAATTGGTTAATTATTCCTAAGGGTTAATTCAGTAATTAATAAAGTGGAATTATTTAATTAATTCCTAAGGGTTAATTAAGTAATTAACAAAGTGAAATTATTTAATTAATTAATTAAGTCTTAAGTTTTAATTGGAATTAGGAAATCCTAGAGATTAGGAACCTAGTAGGATTTGGTTTATCCTATCAGATTGGTTGCCTAATTGGATTTGGAAACTAATTCATTACCTAAACCCATTAGGAAGACCAATCCTAACCAACTTGGAGTCTCTCTTGTTACTCTATAAATAGACAAGGGATCAGTTATTCAAGAATTACAATTAATCCACAAGATTTCTAGAGAGAAAAAATTCTAGAGAGAGAAAATCTTCTCTCTCCAAGTCGAATTTTCTTGCAATTTGGGGCGGCTGATTTTTTTCTGGCTTGGCCGAAATTTTGGTCCAATCTTGCAAGCCCCGTGTGTTGCTTTCTCTCTCTCCGGGCAGTGCATTTGCTGTACATGCTAGGTGCGGAGGTGCTGGATTTTTCTAGCAGGTGGATTCGTGGTGATAGCTGATCAATTGACTTCTAGTTCGTTGCCCACACAACGTGAAGTCATAGTCTTGAGGCATACAAGAGAATCACCAAGTGCACGCTTCAAAGGTACTTTTCTAAAATTCCGCTTTAATAGAAATTTTTGTTGCGTGATAAATCGAGCTAGTGCAAACCCAGATCCTACCAAAACTTTCAATTGGTATCAGAGCCTGGTTTAGGGGGTTTTGTGCATGTTTGATTTATTACATGGTTTTATTTGCAGGTGGTTTAGAATCCCGACTATTATGGTTACGTTTGTATGGGTGTTATTTAAACTCCGGTACATGTCCGGATTTAATTTTATTATAAATGTTTGTAATAGTATAACCACGTGCTGGAAGCCGTGTAGGATTAGATTAAATCTGTAGTAGGATTTTTTCTATGTAATTTCGATTATTTAATTTTCCTAGAATGCCTTGTAGTAGGAAAATTGTTTTTTTTATGTAATCGAATGCGTTATGGTGGGCGACTTGGATTCGTGGGTTTTGGGTTATCATGAATTTGAAGAAACCCAGGAAAACCCAGAACGAATTGCAAGAAGACCAAATAGCTTGGGAAAAATGAAAGGAGGAGTTGGCGGCAGGAGGCGGTGCCGGCAACTATTGCCAGCAGCAAAATAATCGCCGGCTTCCAAGGAAACGCAGCAGAAGGCAGCAGCAGCAGCAGCTGCTGCCGCGCGAGAAGGGGCAGCGCTGCCTTCGGGCCGTGATAAGGCACGGACAGCCCCTTCGGGCTGTTCGAGCTGTTTTTGTCCCGTTTTTCCTCCATTTTTCATTTTTTGAAGTTCAAGACTCTCTCCATCGAGTGACGTGATGGGACACGAAGATCAAGGCAAAGGATGGAAGCAATTAAAACCATAATAGTCGGGAAATTTATTTTACATAGTTATTTCCCGTATTTATTGTTTTAATTTTTATGCTTTATTTTTATGTTGTATTTTAGATGCATGAATTAAAGCATGTCTGGTTTTATGGTTGCATATAACTTAGGTTAGTTAATTGCATGTTAAAACCGGAAAAAACCCTCAATTTGGAAATCTAAATGGGAGCGGGTTGTGTTATATCCCCATGGCCACCATTACGGGTTCATATGTGATGTGGGTGGGCTTGCGCGTTGGCATTAGGGCCTTCCTCCATTCGGATGAGTCCAGCCCCGCGATCGCTAGACTATGAGCTTCTGAGTAAGATGACTAGAGCGAGTTTAACTAGGAGAAATGGGACACCCTCTCCATCCGAGGCGCACTATCCTGAGGTAACAAACTCAGAAGTCACGTAATGGCACACACTTAGTGTACGCTCTGTAGTATTCCTCCTGCAAGGTTATGCTGCTTACTTGTATGGCTGAAAGCACCGACTATTAGCTACATTGATCAAAAGATCGTTGGTCAGATAGTGTAGTTAATGAACTTGGTTCTTCTCAAATGAATGTGGGTTAGCGTAAACGTCCATACTGCGTGGCTTGCGAGAATCCCGATGGATGAGATGTTGGTGGTTTAAGATTATTGTTTTGATGGAAGTCAATAATTAATTAGAATTTTTCAAAATTATAGCATATATAACTGAAACATTGTTTGTTTACTTTCCAGTTTTAATCGATATGGCATTCAATCCTTTAGCTGCTATTTTGAAAAATAACAATTTAACTGGAACTAATAATGTCGATGGAAGTCGTAACTTGGACATTATCCTTAGGGCTGAGAGCGTTCTTGTGGGAGATCATGTCATTGACATGATTAGTAACATCAACAATGTTGAGGTATTGGGAGGCAAAATCGTTGGTGAAACAAAAGCTGATATTGTTCTCCGGAGCTTGCCTCAAAGCTATGAGTGGATTCGGTTGAACTACAACATAAGTAAGATGTTGTGGAGTTCATCCGAGCTCTTGGCAGAGTTGATGGCGACTAAAAGTCTTCTCCAAGAGAATAAGCAAGCTTTAGTCGCAGTCGAAGATTTAGAATCTTCTTCTGAGCCTGAGGCTGGAAAAAAGAAGAGAAAGCTCGAGGGAGTAGCTAAAAAGGCACAAATTGCTCCTAAGCCAGATATTGCAAAGAAGAAGTCGAAAGACAAGTGCTTTAAGTGCAATAAGACGGGACATTGGAAAGCGGATTGTCCAAAGCTTATAAGTACGATAAATTCTGCCTTAATTACTGAGACATGTTCAGCGGCGATTCCCACAGATACTTGGTGTGTGGATTCAGGTGCCACTGACCATGTTTGTAATTCTTTGCAAGGGTTCCAAGTAACCCAGAAGCTTAGAGAAAGCAAATTGGATATCTACTTGGGCGACACTACAAGAGTGTTAGTAGAAGCAGTGGGAGTAGTTAAGTTGAATTTTGAAAATTCTAATTTAGAGTTAGTTAATTGTCTTTATGTACTGAGTTTTAGAAAGAACTTGATTTTGGTTTCTAAACTCTTGAAGAACGGGTATAAGTTTATTTGTTCTGATGACTATGATGTTATTAGAAAAAATGGAAAACTTATTTGTTCTGGTTCATTGGCGGACAATTTTTTTGTGGTTAACTCTAACTCCCCTGTTGCACAAAACATAGAGATAGACAGCTCAGAATCTAACATTAATAAGAGGAAGAAACCTTCTGAAATGAATCAAACCTATCTTTTGAAGGAAAACTGAACAAGCCCGGGCTAAATCGAAAACCTCACTTTCGTGCTATGCATTCCAGAATCGGAAGCTTTCGACCAAGCTCAGGCTCAAATTAGTTTACCCATGAACGGATCTAGGCTTATACTTATTTAATTTATTAATCGGGACACAAAAAATTAAATCTTTAATTAAAGCGGAATTTAAAGATTGTACCTTTTGTAGCGAAGTCCCTCGCTTAAAGAAAACCAAATCTTTTAGCGCGAAATCCGCAAGAAGTCCGAAGAATTCTCCAATACAAGCTCCGAGATAGTGTGGGCTATCGTCTACGGAGCTACCCACGGCAATACGACTGAAAACCCAAGAAACTTGCTTATCAAGAAACTCAAAATTAAGCTGCACAGAATTTTTTTGTGAAAATTAAGCTGCCCAGAATTTTTTTTAACAAAAATGAAGCTGCCCAGAAATTTTTCTTTCAAACTGTAGCTGCCCAGAAATTGTAAAACTGCTGCACTTAAAACCCGCCTGAAAAATCCTGCGCAGCCCGCTGATTAATCAGAAAACAGTCCACCGAAAAGCTTAATCCACTCCCGATCTGTACAACTAATTTCATGGATCACTCATCAAGAAGATCTACATGAAATCGGTCGGCTCAGGGCAGTGAACGAAACAATCGCCGGGGTTTAAAGAGACGAAAAAATCTGCTGCTGCAGTCCGATAGAAAACCAACAAGAGGCGGGTTTTCTTAAAGAATAATCGAGTGGGCTGAGTGAATAAAGGTCCGGGCTGCTCTATTAATTCATGGGCTGAGTTCCTTGACAAAGAAGAAAGCTTTCTTGATCGACTTCGAGAGAAAACTTGACGATGAAGACACCGCTTTCTCTCTAGACCAAACTTTCTCTTTCTAGCCTAACTTGGCTGCCAAGTTTCTTTCTTAGGGTTTTCTTGCCTATTATGTTGTATTTATAGGAGCTTCTAAGGAGACCTAATGGGCTCTCGAGTTAGGCCTTAAAATTTGACTTTCGTTGACTGCTAAGTCTTCCCGACTAATCAACTCCAATCGACCCTTTTAAATTAATTTATTTAATCCACTTTGTTAATTTAATTTAATCAAACCCTTAGAATTTATTAATTCAAAATCGAATTAATTTCTAAATTCACTTTGTCGATTAAATATTAATTAAACCCTTCGGATTAATTAATTTACCTTGTCGATTAGTCAAACGCATAATCGGTCGTACCACTAACGGACCAATTATGGAACTACCGCTCGAAAACGACTTTACATCGCGCCATTATTATTTCTTCTATCTCCCCACATTAAAGATCTAGTGCTCGTCGATTTATCAATTTACTGACAAATTAATTCACCGACTTCTTGGTTTCCGAGATTAGTACCACTCGACCTTTTATTATACCGAACATAAAGTTCACTGGCCAGGTTTAGTATAATAACCTTACGAGCTCATCTCGGGAGCACCATCAACCCGGCGAACCGGTACGTGGATTCCTTCGACCAGCAACGGCACGCAAGAAGCTAAACACCGCATACCCAACTTACCGAGGTATTGGCCTCAATTGACCTCACTCTTTGGCAAATCAAAGCACACGACACCCAACCCTCACGCCCGTCCCAATCTCGGGATTGAGAGACGGAATACTAGGACCGAATTGACTACGCCGATCAGTACAAGTCAATTCTATCCAAACTGGTCGTGCTCAATATGCCCCGGGCATATCTGTGTGATTTAAACTAGTCTAGATAAACCAATTTCCAAACCACACAATAACCTATACCGATAGTATGTTCAGACTATCTCGGTTACGAGCATACTTTTTATATATCAATACTTTAACCAATAACGGTATCTACTGTGTTTGTCGACACCCCGTTATCTAGTTCTATGATATAAAGGAACAGATTTATACTGAAACAAAATGATATGTCATCTGTGGATATTAGTTTTTGATACAAGCCATAGCTTTTCTGTATTCAAAACTAACAATCTCCCACTAATACTCAAAGCTATGCTAAGAAGTACAAAAACTGTCCAACCAGCTATTACACTGCTGTCATAATGAAATCTCCAAAACACCTTTAAGCTCACTGACTTGGCTCTCTCAAGAATCTGACTCCCATGCCCTCCACATGCCTCTCAAAGACCTTTGGGGTCAATGGCTTGGTGAAAGGATCTGCAAGGTTGTCCTCTGAAGCTATCTTGGCCACGATCACGTCTCCCCTCTTTACGATCTCTCGTATCAGGTGGTACTTGCGCTCTATGTGTTTACTCGCCTTATGGGCTCGTGGTTCCATTGAGTTAGCAACTGCACCATTGTTATCACAATAAACTGTGATAGACCTAGGCAACTCTGGAACCACATCTAAGTCCATCAGGAAGCTCCTGAGCCATACAGCCTCTTTCGCTGCCTCTGAAGCGGCAACGTACTCGGCTTCCATGGTAGAGTCCACCACGCATTTCTGCTTGACACTCTTCCATACTATGGCTTCATCTCCTAGAGTAAACACAAACCCAGAGGTAGACTTACTCCTGTCCAAATCTCCTTGAAAGTCCGAATCTGTGTAACCCAATGGTACAATCTCCTGCGCTCTATAAACTAGGACATAATTTCTCGTCCTGCGCAAGTACTTGAGAATGCATTTTACTGCCTCCCAGTGAGCCTTCCCAGGGTTACTCTGATATCTGCTAACCATGCCAACGGCAAAGCAAATATCAGGCCTCGTGCACAACATGGCATACATGAGGCTACCCATTGCAGAAGCATAGGGTACCGCCTTCATGGCATCTATCTCCTCAGCAGTCTTAGGACACTGCTCCTTAGACAAATGCACCCCATGCCTGAAAGGTAGTGAACCCTTCTTGGAGTTCTGCATGTTAAAACGGGCCAGAATCGTGTCTATGTAGGATGCCTGAGGGAGAGTCAGAGAACGTCTCCTACAATCTCGAATAATCTTGATCCCAAGGATATATCCAGCCTCTCCCAAATCCTTCATATCGAATTGCCTGGACAGCCATGCCTTTACATCTGACAACACCTTCTTACTGTTGCCAATAAGAAGAATGTCATCTACGTAAAGTACGAGGAACACCACTATATCACCATCACGCCTGCTATAAACACACTGCTCATCCGGACACCGAGTGAATCCATAGGACTGGATAACCTCGTCAAAACGGATGTTCCAAGATCTGGATGCTTGCATCTCTATCCTGAAGAACCTCATTTTAGTTAACTGGGTCTGGTTCACGAGCAGCAGGGATAAAGTCCGAAGACTCACCCAAACCCATGTACCTCTCGGGCTGTCTCACAACCCTCCCACTACAACGAGGCACAGCCTGTGTAAGAGCATCATCTGTGATAGTGTGTGCAGTCTCTTGTGGTGTATCTTCCTGTACGTGTGCATCTGAATAGTGGACTGACTTCTAAGCTCTTCCAATACTACCTTGCTGCTTGACTTGTGATCTAAAATATAGTCCTCCTCAAGAAATCTGGCATTGGTGCTGACCATCACCTTCTGATCCTGAGGACTATAAAATAAACCACCTCTCGTTCCTTTGGGGTAGCCTACAAACAGCATAACCTTAGATCAACTTGTCTGCATCTGCCTCGAGCACATGTGCTGGATAACCCCAAATCCTGAGATGTCTCAGACTAGGCTTGCGCCCACTCCACAACTCTACTGGGGTCATAGGCACAGACTTAGATGGCATAAGGTTGAGGATAAAACGCGCTGTATCCAAGGCATAACCCCAAAACGAGGTAGGCAACTCACTGTAACTCATCATCGATCTAACCATCTCCATAAGAGACTTGTTCCTCCTCTCTGCCACACCATTCTGCTGGGGTGTGCCAGGTGCAGACAACTGGGTCTGAATACCCTCCTCTGACAAATAGGTCCTAAATTCACTAGAGAGGTATTCACCACCTCTAGCCTGAACTGACATAGGTCCACACACGTCAGAATGAATCAACTATAAAACCTCCTTGGCCCTATACCCCTTCGCCTTAAAAGGCCTCTTAGTCATTTTACCCTCCAAGCAGGATTCACAGGTCGAATAGCTGTCAATATCTAGTAAGTCCAAAGACCCACTCTTGACCAACCTTTGAATCCTACTAAGGTTGATATGACCTAGTTTCAGGTGCCAAAGATAAGTCTGATTCAAAGGGGAAGATTCCTTTCTCTTATTATGATTCGGTGATGAGTTACTAGTTTCTGTGTTTTGCATAACTGGGGAGTAAGTCTTGATTAAAAAACAAATTGTCAACCAATGTACCGGAACATATAAGTTTCTGGAATTTTCTTATAAAAACCGAACCGTCAGAAAATACACACTTATAACCATCCAAAACAAGT
Organism: Knoxia roxburghii; assembly: GCA_030378225.1. NCBI lineage: Eukaryota > Viridiplantae > Streptophyta > Magnoliopsida > Gentianales > Rubiaceae > Knoxia > Knoxia roxburghii. The sequence goes on along the minus strand of CM059420.1, from coordinate 20,671,971 downwards.
TTCGAAACCGAAAGCAAGTTCTTTCGAAAACTAGGTACATAAAGACAATCCTTTAAAAGTAAAATAGAGTCTGAAAAATAAAGACTAATAACTCCCACTGCAGCCATAGAAACTCTGGCAGTATCCCCAAGGTAGACCTGCAACTCTCCCTCTCTAAGCAGCCGGGTCACTTGGAACCCCTGCAAAGAATTACAAACGTGATCAGTGGCTCCCGAATCCACACACCAAGTATCTGTGGGAATCGCCGCTAATCACGTTTCAGTAACTAGGGAAAATTTACTTTTAACCTCGAGGCTTTGGGCAATCCTTCTTCCGATGTCCTGCTTTGCCATACTTAAAACATTTGCCTTTCGGCTTTTGCTTCTTGGCAATGCCTGCCTTGGGTCCATGATTAGTTCCTGCTTTCTGGCCTCTCTTCCTCTCTTGTTTCCTGGCTTTGGGCCCAACAGAGGAACCTGAGGGACCAACAGTAGCAAAGGCTTGCTTATTCTCAGCGAATAGGCCCTCGACTGACACCAATGTAGTCATGAGCTCGGGGAGTGAATATGAGAGCTTGCCTATATTATAGTTAAACCGAAACTGCTCAAAAACTGGGAGGCAAGCTCTGGAGAATGATATCGACCTGGGTCTCCCCATCAATATCACCTCCCAGTACCTCGATCTCATTGATGCAACTGATCATGTCCAGCACGTGATCCCTCACTGAAATGCCCTCAGCCATTCTAGCATTCATGAGTTTCCTCATAGCTGACTGCTTGGCTACCCTGCTTAAGGGGACACTCCTCAGTAAGCACGTACTTGTAACCCTCAGCGGTAAGGACAATGTCCAGGTTACGTTTCCAGTCAATATAGTTTGGACTCGTGAGTTTGTTTTGGTTCAAAAATGACAGCTAGCGGGTTGAACGACATATCAACTGAAAATAAAGAAAAAAACATGTCTCAGTATACTTTTCGAAAATATTGAAAAATCCTCAGAAAAGAAATATAATCTTCTACCGACATCTCTCCCACCGGGATTAACGCAGGTCACGATGGGTGAACGTCTACGCCAACCCACATTCGTTCGAGAATGACCAAAGTCCATTAATCTCATTATCTGACCAACGATCTTATGATCAATGAAATTAATAGTCGATAATTTTAGCCGTACACGTAAACAGCGTTACCTCGTAGGAGGGATACTATAAACAGTACACTAAGTGTATGCCATTACGTGACTTCTAAGTTTGTTACTTAGGGTACTAATGCGCCTCGGTAGCGAGGGTGTCGCAACTTTTCCCAATTAAACGCACTATAGTCATCCCTTTAGAAATTCATTCCAGCAATATATGTGATTGAAAACTCATCCGTAGGGAAGCCGTTTAACCACATCGCCAATGAACCCGTAATGGAGGCCATGGGGCTATTAACCAACCCGCTCCCACTTAGATTTTTAAAATAATTTCAATTCGCCCTAGTTTTCTCGGTTTTCCATTTGGGTTTTCTACGTAATTAGGAATCACCCAAAAATTACGAAAAACCAAAATCCGGGTTTTCTCGATTTTCTGTGTAATTTGGAATCACCCAAAATTACGATAAACCAAAACCCCACGTAATTAGGAATCACCCAAAATTACGATTAAACCAAAACTTGCGAATGTAATTAAGTTTGAGGATTTTTACGTTTTAACATGCAATATCTTAACTATGGATATTTCGCACCCATAAAACCGTTGGAGTTTTAATATGCGAATAATCTACCTTAGTTAATTGCACATTACCTTTTGAAAAAACTTTTGGTTTGAATTTCGTTCATGCAAAATAAAACGAAAATCACACAATCAACGAAAAAATCATAAATACGGGAAATTAATTAAAATAAAATTTCCCGACTATTATGGCCTTCTCTATCGTTGATTTCTTGACGCCTCGGTGACACTTCCCGTCGTGTCGCTCCCACTCGTTATTTGGATTCCTCTCGATTCGCCCGGGTTTTCTCGGTTTATTCCGTAATTAGGAATCACCCAAAATTACAATAAACCAAAACCCGCGAATATAAGTTACCCAAAATAACGTCTTCGTCATAGTACAAAAATTCCTATATACAAAGGCGTTTTTCTAGGAATTTAAAGACGACATGATTACATCAAATCCTACTACAAGATTTTTCTAATCCTACACGGCTTCCAGCCCGTGGTTATTACTATTACAGAAATTTCCATTCAAAAATAAAACAAGCCCGGACATGTCCCGGGGTTTATGAATGAAAATTAAATTTCTACCATAATAGCCGGGAAACCAATAACCACCTGTTTATACATTTCGACAAAAATACTAATGCCAAAATAAAGCCGTGTAATAAACAAAACAAGTATAAGACCGAAACCAACGCTCTGATACCAATTTGAAGGAAAACTGAACAAGCCCGGGCTAAATCGAAAACCTCACTTTCGTGCTATGCATTCCAGAATCGGAAGCTTTCGACCAAGCTCAGGCTCAAATTAGTTTACCCATGAACGGATCTAGGCTTATACTTATTTAATTTATTAATCGGGACACAAAAAATTAAATCTTTAATTAAAGCGGAATTTAAAGATTATACCTTTTGTAGCGAAGTCCCTCGCTTAAAGAAAACCAAATCTTTTAGCGCGAAATCCACAAGAAGTCCGAAGAATTCTCCAATACAAGCTCCGAGATAGTGTGGGCTATCGTCTACGGAGCTACCCACGGCAATACGACTGAAAACCCAAGAAACTTGCTTATCAAGAAACTCAAAATTAAGCTGCCCAGAATTTTTTTGTGAAAATTAAGCTGCCCAGAATTTTTTTTAACAAAAATGAAGCTGCCCAGAAATTTTTCTTTCAAACTGTAGCTGCCCAGAAATTGTAAAACTGCTGCACTTAAAACCCGCCTGAAAAATCCTGCGCAGCCCGCTGATTAATCGGAAAACAGTCCGCCGAAAAGCTTAATCCACTCCCGATCTGTACAACTAATTTCATGGATCACTCATCAAGAAGATCTACATGAAATCGGTCGGCTCAGGGCAGTGAACGAAACAATCGCCGGGGTTTAAAGAGACGAAAAAATCTGCTGCTGCAGTCCGATAGAAATCCAACAAGAGGCGGGTTTTCTTAAAGAATAATCGAGTGGGCTGAGTGAATAAAGGTCCGGGCTGCTCTATTAATTCATGGGCTGAGTTCCTTGACAAAGAAGAAAGCTTTCTTGATCGACTTCGAGAGAAAACTTGACGATGAAGACACCGCTTTCTCTCTAGACCAAACTTTCTCTTTCTAGCCTAACTTGGCTGCCAAGTTTCTTTCTTAGGGTTTTCTTGCCTATTATGTTGTATTTATAGGAGCTTCTAAGGAGACCTAATGGGCTCTCAAGTTAGGCCTTAAAATTTGACTTTCGTTGACTGCTAAGTCTTCCCGACTAATCAACTCCAATCGACCCTTTTAAATTAATTTATTTAATCCACTTTGTTAATTTAATTTAATCAAACCCTTAGAATTTATTAATTCAAAATCGAATTAATTTCTAAATTCACTTTGTCGATTAAATATTAATTAAACCCTTCGGATTAATTAATTTACCTTGTCGATTAGTCAAACGCATAATCGGTCGTACCACTAACAGACCAATTATGGAACTACCGCTCGAAAACGACTTTACATCGCGCCATTATTATTTCTTCTATCTCCCCACATTAAAGATCTAGTGCTCGTCGATTTATCAATTTACTGACAAATTAATTCACCGACTTCTTGGTTTCCGAGATTAGTACCACTCGACCTTTTATTATACCGAACATAAAGTTCACTGGCCAGGTTTAGTATAATAACCTTACGAGCTCATCTCGGGAGCACCATCAACCCGGCGAACCGGTACGTGGAATCCTTCGACCAGCAACGGCACGCAAGAAGCTAAACACCGCATACCCAACTTACCGAGGTATTGGCCTCAATTGACCTCACTCTTTGGCAAATCAAAGCACACGACACCCAACCCTCACGCCCGTCCCAATCTCGGGATTGAGAGACGGAATACTAGGACCGAATTGACTACGCCGATCAGTACAAGTCAATTCTATCCAAACTGGTCGTGCTCAATATGCCCCGGGCATATCTGTGTGATTTAAACTAGTCTAGATAAACCAATTTCCAAACCACACAATAACCTATACCGATAGTATGTTCAGACTATCTCGGTTACGAGCATACTTTTTATATATCAATACTTTAACCAATAACGGTATCTACTGTGTTTGTCGACACCCCGTTATCTAGTTCTATGATATAAAGGAACAGATTTATACTGAAACAAAATGATATGTCATCTGTGGATATTAGTTTTTGATACAAGCCATAGCTTTTCTGTATTCAAAACTAACATCTTTGGCATCTAAGGCTAGGTTATATAAACCTTAGTAGGATTCATAGGTTGTTCAATCATAGACTTTTGGGTTCATTAGATATTGACAGTTATGCAACCTGCGAATCTTGCTTGGAGGGTAAGATGACCAAGAGACCTTTTAAGGCAAAAGGTCATAGAGCTAAAGAAATATTAGACTTGATTCATTCTGACTTGTGTGGACCTATGACGGTCCAGGAACGAGGGGGATATGAGTATTTCGTTAAGTTCACGGATGACTACTCTAGGTACGGATACATTTACCTAATGCGCCACAAGTCCGAATGTTTTGGCAAGTTCAAAGAGTTTCGGGCAGATGTGGAGAAGCATCATGGTAAGAATATCAAGACACAGCATTTAAATCGTGGTGGGGAGTACCTATCCCATGAATTTTGAGATTACCTCACTGAGGTAGGAATTCAGTCTCAGTTGTCTGCACCTGGCACGCCACAGCAGAATGGTGTAGCAGAAATGAGGAATCGAACTCTTATGGAAATGGTTAGGTCCATGATGAGCTATAGTGATTTGCCATGTTCGTTCTAGGGATATGCCTTAGAAACGGCAATGTATATTCTTAATCTTGTACCATCTAAAACCGTGCCTTCAACCCCAGTAGAGTTGTGGAACGGGCGGAAGCCCAGTCTAAGACATCTTAGGATTTGGGGCTGCCCAGCATATGTGCTTAAGGCAGATACGGCTAAGTTAGATGCAAGAATAGAATTAATGCTATTTGTAGGATATCCTAGAGGATCGAAAGGTAGTCTATTCTATAGTCCTAAAGATCAGAAAGTGATGGTAAGTACCAACGCTAGATTTTTACAAAAGGACTATGTCTTAGACCACAAGCCCAAGAGTAAGATAGTACTAGAAGAGCTTAGACGACAAACTACTAATCTTGATGCACCAGCACAAGTAGATACACCACACACTGCACATTATATCATAGATGATGCGCCTATACAGGCGGTGCCTCGTCGTAGTGGGAGGGTTGTGAGACAGCTCGACAGGTTCATTGACATGAGAGAGGCCTGAAACCTAGTCCCAGGTGTGCCTGAACCTGACCCAGTTAACTACAATGTGGCGCTTCGAGATAAAGATGCAGAATCTTGGCGTAAGGCAATGATATCCGAGATAGGGTCAATGGACCACAATCAAGTCTGAGAGCTTGTGGACCTGTATGTTGGGTTCAAGCCCATTGGATGCAAGTGGGTCTACAAATGTAAGAGATGACCTAATGGGAATGTGGAAACCTTTAAAGATAGGCAGTTGACGAAGGGGTATACTCAGAAAGAGGAAATCGATTATGAGGAAACCCTCTCCCCGGTAGCCATGCTTAAGTCGATCCGGATTCTCTTGTCCATAGCTGCTCATATGGATTACGAGATTTAGCAGTTGGATGTCAAGACAGCTTTTCTAAACGGAAGTCTTGAGGAAACCATTTTTATGCAGCAACCAGAGGGATTCATTGAAAAAGGCCAAGAGCATAAGGTTTGCAGGCTTAAGAGGTCTATTTATGGACTTAAGCAGGCATCCAGATCCTGGAACATCCAGTTTGATGAGGTAATCCAGTCATTTGGATTTACTCAGTGTCTGGATGAGAAATGTGTGTATCGCAGACGTGATGGAAACTCAGTTGTGTTTCTTGTGCTTCACGTATATGACATTCTATTGATTGGCAACAACAAGAAAGTGTTATCAGATGTAAAGGCATGGCTGTCCAAGCAATTTGATATGAAGGACTTAGGGGAAGCGGGACCTATCATTGGGATCAAGATTATTCGAGATCGTAGGAAACGTTCGCTAACGCTCTATCGAGCTTCATACATAGACACGATTCTGGCCCGTTTTAACATGCAGAACTCCAAGAAAGGTTTTCTACCTTTCAGGCATGGAGTGTTTCTATCTAAGGAGAAGTCTCCTAAGACTGTTGAGGAGATAGAGACCATGAAGACAGTTCCATATGCTTCGGTAGTAGGAAGTCTCATGTATGCCATGTTGTGTACGAGGCCTGATATCTGTTATGTCGGTATGGTGAGCAGATATCAGAGTAACCCCGGGAAAGCCCATTGGGAGGCAGTAAAATACATTCTCAAGTATTTGCGTAGAACGAGGGACCAAGTTTTGGTCTATCAGGTGCCTGAGCTGGTACCCCGAGGTTATACGGATTCAGATTTCCAAGGCGACAGGGACAAGAGCAAGTCTACCTCAGGGTATGTGTTTACTCTTGGAGGTGGAGCCATAGTTTGGTAGAGTGTCAAGCAGAAATGCGTGGCGGACTCTACCATGTAGGCTGAGTATGTTGCCGCATCAGAGGCAGTGAAAGAAGCAGTTTGGCTCAACAACTTCCTAGTGGACCTAGATGTGATTTCTGGTTTGCCAAAGTCTATCAAGGTTTATTGTGATAATAATGGTGCAGTAGCAAACTCAAAGGAACCACGAGCCCACAAGGCGAGTAAACATATACAGCACAAGTACCACCTGATACGAGACATCGTAAAGAGGGTAGATGAGGTCATGGCTAAGATAGCATCAGAGGATAACCTTACAGATCCGTTCACGAAAACATTGACTTCTAAAGTCTTTGAGGCTCACGTGAAGGGTATGGGGATCGGATGCTTAGGAGAGCCTTGACAGTTTTTCTAGATAGATAGCAGCAGATTGTATAGGATTGTATGTTGTTGTATACTTAAAGCACAGCTTAAGTATTCGTGGGAGATTGTTGAAGTAGAATACATAAGCTATGCTTGTGTTGTACAGTTTCCCAGATTAATATATCGATTCGTGTTTCAGTAATATCATGTTGTGCATTAATCATCCATTTATATTATGTGAGTAGATGATGAGGTGTCTGGTGCGGCACAATAGATCTCATCATTGGTTGAAAGACAAAATATATAAATGAGGTTCGTAACCGAGACAGCTTTGGACAAACTGTCGATTTAGGTTATTATGTGATTCAGATAATTAGTTTGTCTAGACTAATTGAATCATATAGATATGCCCGGGGCATATTGAACTTGACTCTTAGGAATGATTTGTCTTGTACTGATTTAATAGACAAATCAATCCTTGTATTCTATCTCTAAATCCCTAGACCCGAGTGAGCATGAGGATTAGACATAGTGTACTTTGATCTGCCAATGGGTGAGGTCAAATATGGCCAATAGTCTCGGTGGGTTGGGTGCGCGTGTTTAGTTACTTGGTGTGCTACTGCTTGTCGAAAGGAAACCATGTACCGATGCATCCGGGGTGATGGTGCTCCCGAAATGAACTCGAAATGTTTATTATACTAAACCCGGCCGGTGAACTTGTGTCCGGTATAGTAAAAAGGTCGAGTGGTACTAGTCTCAGAATTAAAGAAGTTAATTAATTAATTTATCAGTAAATTAATTTTAATTAACGAGCACTATATCTTTGATGTGGGGAGATTAATGAATATAATTTAATTAAGTTGTTCCAGAAGCAATTATGGTGTAGGATGGTAGTGCCAAAATTAATCCGTTAGTGGTACGATTAATTTTGTAATGGGTTAATTGAATAGGTGTTAGTTTTGAATACAGAAAAGCTATGGCTTGTATCAAAAACTAATATCCACAGATGACATATCATTTTGTTTCAGTATAAATTTGTTCCTTTATATCATAGAACTAGATAACGGGGTGTCGACAAACACAGTAGATACCGTTATTGGTTAAAGTATTGATATATAAAAAGTATGCTCGTAACCGAGATAGTCTGAACATACTATCGGTATAGGTTATTGTGTGGTTTGGAAATTGGTTTATCTAAACTAGTTTAAATCACACAGATATGCCCGGGGCATATTGAGCATGACCATTTTGGATAGAATTGACTTATACTGATCGGCGTAGTCAATTCGGTCCTAGTATTCCGTCTCTCAATCCCGAGATTGGGATGAGCGTGAGGGTTGGATATCGTATGCTTTGATTTGCCAAGGAGTGAGGTCAATTGAGGCCAATACCTCGGTAAGTTGGGTATGCGGTGTTTAGCTTCTTACGTGTCGTTGCTAGTCGGAGGAATCTACGTACCGCTTCGCCGGGTTGATGGTGCTCCCGAAATGAACTCGAAATGTTTATTATACTAAACCCAGCCGGTGAACTTGTGTCCGGTATAGTAAAAAGGTCGAGTGGTACTAGTCTCAGAATTAAAGAAGTTAATTAATTAATTTATCAGTAAATTAATTTTAATTAACGAGCACTATATCTTTGATGTGGGGAGATTAATGAATATAATTTAATTAAGTTGTTCCAGAAGCAATTATGGTGTAGGATGGTAGTGCCAAAATTAATCCGTTAGTGGTACGATTAATTTTGTAATGGGTTAATTGAAGAGGTGTTAGTTTTGAATACAGAAAAGCTATGGCTTGTATCAAAAACTAATATCCACAGATGACATATCATTTTGTTTCAGTATAAATTTGTTCCTTTATATCATAGAACTAGATAACGGGGTGTCGACAAACACAGTAGATACCGTTATTGGTTAAAGTATTGATATATAAAAAGTATGCTCGTAACCGAGATAGTCTGAACATACTATCGGTATAGGTTATTGTGTGGTTTGGAAATTGGTTTATCTAAACTAGTTTAAATCACACAGATATGCCCGGGGCATATTGAGCATGACCATTTTGGATAGAATTGACTTATACTGATCAGCGTAGTCAATTCGGTCCTAGTATTCCGTCTCTCAATCCCGAGATTGGGATGGGCGTGAGGGTTGGATATCGTATGCTTTGATTTGCCAAGGAGTGAGGTCAATTGAGGCCAATACCTCGGTAAGTTGGGTATGCGGTGTTTAGCTTCTTACGTGTCGTTGCTAGTCGGAGGAATCTACGTACCGCTTCGCCGGGTTGATGGTGCTCCCGAAATGAACTCGAAATGTTTATTATACTAAACCCAGCCGGTGAACTTGTGTCCGGTATAGCAAAAAGGTCGAGTGGTACTAGTCTCAGAATTAAAGAAGTTAATTAATTAATTTATCAGTAAATTAATTTTAATTAACGAGCACTATATCTTTGATGTGGGGAGATTAATGAATATAATTTAATTAAGTTGTTCCAGAAGCAATTATGGTGTAGGATGGTAGTGCCAAAATTAATCCGTTAGTGGTACGATTAATTTTGTAATGGGTTAATTGAATAGGTGTTAGTTTTGAATACAGAAAAGCTATGGCTTGTATCAAAAACTAATATCCACAGATGACATATCATTTTGTTTCAGTATAAATTTGTTCCTTTATATCATAGAACTAGATAACGGGGTGTCGACAAACACAGTAGATACCGTTATTGGTTAAAGTATTGATATATAAAAAGTATGCTCGTAACCGAGATAGTCTGAACATACTATCGGTATAGGTTATTGTGTGGTTTGGAAATTGGTTTATCTAAACTAGTTTAAATCACACAGATATGCCCGGGGCATATTGAGCATGACCAGTTTGGATAGAATTGACTTATACTGATCGGCGTAGTCAATTCGGTCCTAGTATTCCGTCTCTCAATCCCGAGATTGGGATGGGCGTGAGGGTTGGATATCGTATGCTTTGATTTGCCAAGGAGTGAGGTCAATTGAGGCCAATACCTCGGTAAGTTGGGTATGCGGTGTTTAGCTTCTTACGTTTCGTTGCTAGTTGGAGGAATCCACGTACCGGTTCGCCGGGTTGATGGTGCTCCCGAGATGAGCTCGTAAGGTTATTATACTAAACCCGACCGGTGAACTTTATGTTCGGTATAATAAAAGGACGAGTGGTACTAATCTCGGAAACCAAGAAGTCGGTGAATTAATTTGTCAGTAAATTGATAAATCGACGAGCACTAGATCTTTAATGTGGGGAGATAGAATAAAATATAATGGCGCGATGTAAAGTCATTTTCGAGCGGTGGTTCCATAATTGGTCCGTTAGTGGTACGACCGATTATACATTTGACTAATCGACAAGGTAAATTAATTAATCCGAAGGGTTTAATTAATATTTAATCGACAAAGTGAATTTAGAAATTAATTTGATTTTGAATTAATTAATTCTAAGGGTTCGATTAAATTAAATTAACAAAGTGGATTTAATAAATTATTTTAAATGGGTCGATTGGAGTTGATTAGTCGGGAAGACTTAGCGGTCAACGAAAGTCAAATTTTAAGACCTAACTCGAGAGCCCATTAGGTCTCCTTAGAAGCTCCATATAAATACAACTTATCAGGCAAGTAAGACACTAAGAAACTTGGCAGCCAAGTTTAGGCTAGATAGAGAAAGTTTAGTCTAGAGAGAGAACTGTTTCTTCCTCATCAAGTTTTCTCTCGAAGTCAACTAAGATAGCTTTCTCCTTCAGAAGACTCAAGCTTTATACTGCCCAGATTATTTCTAATCAGTCCCGATCGGTTTTCTCTTCGCCTGGAAGTTGTGCTGGGCAGATTTCCGCCAGGATGCTCGCTGCAGTTTTTCCGATAAAAAACCGGGACTGCTTCTTAATTCGGTGCCCTTAGCCGACTAGCTTCCATGTAGATCTTCTTCTTGAGTGATCCGTGGAGTTAGTTGTACAGATCGGGACTGGATCATTGAGCAGTTCCGGCCAAATGTTTTAAATTCCTTCCGACGAAGATTGATTGCGCAGCAAGTAATAGCACAGCAGATTTTTTCTTAAAAAATTCTGGGCAGTCCGATTTTCATGGTATTTTGAGTTTTCTTCCGGAGCAAGTTTCTTGGGTTTTCATCGTATTGTTGTGGGTAACTCCGTAGACGATATAGGAGTTCGTATAGGAGTCATTCTTCGGATTTCTTATGGAAATTGCGCTAAAGATTGGATTTTTCTTTTAGGCAAGGGACTTCGCTACAAAAGGTATAATCTTTAAATTCCGCTTTTATTAAAGATCGAATCTTTTGTGTCCCGATTAATAAATTAAATAAGTATAAGCCTAGATCCGTTCATGGGTAAACTAATTTGAGCCTGAGCTTGGTCGAAAGCTTCCGATTCTGGAATGCATTGCACGAAAGTGAGGTTTTCGATTTAGCCCGGGCTTGTTCAGTTTTCCTTCAATAGGTAGATTTAATTAATTAATTGGTTAATTATTCCTAAGGGTTAATTCAATAATTAACAAAGCGGAATTATTTAATTTATTAATTAAGTCTTAAGTTTTAATTGGAATTAGGAAATCCTAGAGATTAGGAACCTAGTAGGATTTGGTTTATCCTATCAGATTGGTTGCCTAATTGGATTTGGAAACTAATTCATTACCTAAACCCATTAGGAAGACCAATCCTAAACCAACTTGGAGTCTCTCTTGTAACTCTATAAATAGACAAGGGATCAGTTATTCAAAAATTACAATTAATCCACAAGATTTCTAGAAAGAGAAAATTCTAGAGAGAGAAAATCATCTCTCTCCAAGTCGAATTTTCTTGCAATTTGGGGCGGCTGATTTTTGTCTAGCTTGGCCGAAATTTTGGTCCAATCTTGCAAGCCCCATGTGTTGCCTTTTCTCTCTCTGGGCAGTGCGTTTGCAATACATGCTAGGTGCGGAGGTGCTAGATTTTTCTGGCAGGTGGATTCGTGGTGATAGCTGGTCAATTGACTTTTAGTTCATTGCCCACATAACGTGAAGTCATAGTCTTGAGGCATACAAGAGAATCACAAAGTGCACGGTTCAAAGGTACTTTTCTAAGATTCCGCTTTAATAGAAATTTTTGTTGCGTGATAAATCCAGCTAGTGCAAACCCAGATCCTACCAAAACTTTCATCTTCCTGTACTTGTGCATCTGGAATAATGGATTGATTTTTAAGCTCTTCCAATACTACCTTGCTGCTTGATTATGATCTAAAACATAGTCCTCCTCAAGAAATTTGGCATTGGTGCTTACCACCACCTTTTGATGGTGAGGACTATAAAATAGACCACATCTCGTTCCTTTGGGGTAGCCTACCACAACTCTACTGGTGTCAAAGGCAAAGACTTAGATGGTACAAGGTTAAGAATGAAACATGTTTTCTCTAAGGCACAACCCCAAAATGAGATAGACAACTTACTGTAACTCATCATCGATATAACCATATCCATAAGAGTCATGTTCCTCCCCTCTGCCACACCATTCTGCTGGGGTGTGCCAGGTGCAGACAACTGGGACAGAATACCCTCCTCTGACGAATAGGACCTAAATTCACTAAGGAGGTATTCGCCACCGCGATCAGATCGCAAGGCCTTGATACTCTTACCCAGATGGTTTTCCACCTCAGCCTTAAACTCTTTGAACTTGCCAAAGCAGTCAGACTTGTGACACATCAGGTATATCTATCCATATCTAGAGTAGTCATCCGTGAATATCACGAAATACTCATAACCACCTCTCGCCTGAACTGACATAGGCCCACACAAGTCAGAAAGAATCAACTCTAAAACCTCTTAGGCCCTATACCCCTTTACCTTGAAATGCCTCTTGGTCATCTTACCCTCCAAGCAGGACTCGCAGGTCGGATAGCTGTAAATCTCCAATGAGCCCAAAGGCCCATTATTAACCAACCTTTGAATCCTACTAAGGTTGATGTGACTTAGTCTTGGTGCCAAAGATAAGTTTGATTCAAAGGGGAAGACTCTTTTCTCTTATTATGATTCGGTTATGAGTTACTGGTTTTATGTTACGCACAACTGGGGAGTTTGTCTTGATTAAAAACAGATTGTTAACCAATGTACCAGAACATATAAGCCTCTGTTTCTTTCTAATAAAAATAGAATTATCATAAAAAACACACTTATAATCATCCAATAAAAGTCTCAAAACTGAAAGTAAATTCTTCCGAAAACTGGGTACATAAAGACAATCCTTTAAATGTAAAACTGAGTCTAAAAAATAAAGACATATAACTCCCACTGCAACAACAGAAACTCTGGTAGTATCCCCAAGGTAGACCTGCAACTCTCCCTCTCTAAGCAGCTGGGTCACTTGGAACCCCTGCAAAGAATTACAAATATGATCAGTGGCTCTTGAATCCACACACCAAGTATCTGTGGGAATCGCCACTAAACACATCTCAGTAACTAGGGAAAATTTAGACATAGCTTGAGGCTTCTAGCAATCCTTCTTCCAATCTCCTGCGTTCCCATATTTGAAGCCATTGCCTTTCGGCTTATGCTTCTTGGCAATGCCCGCCTTGGGTCCATGATCAGCTGCTGCTTTATGGCCTCTCTTCCTCTTGTGCTTCATTGCTTTAGGCCCAGTAGAGGAACCTGAGGGACCAACAGTAGCCAAGGTTTGCTTCTTCTCTACAAGGAGGCCCTCAGCAGACACCAATGCAGTCATGAGAGCTTGCCCATATTGTAGTTCAATCGAAACTGCTAAAAACTGGGGGCAAGCTATGGAGAATGATATCGACCTGGGTCTCCCCATCAATGTCACCTCCTAATACCTCGATCTCATTGATGCAGCTCATCAAGTCCAGCACGTGATCCCTCACTGAAGAGCCCTCAGCCATCCTAGCATTCATGAGTTTCCTCATACTTAACTGCTTGGCTGCCCTGCCCTGATGTCCAAACATCTCCGTGAGGTTGAGCATCATATCGTAGGTTGAGGTAAACAACTGATGTTGGTGTTGCAGTACACTCAACATAAAAACCAAGATGTAGCACCGAGTCATCTCTTCAGCCTTCTGCCACCTCGTATATGGCTCTCGATGCTCAGGGGTGGGATCATCACTGGGTTAAGGGGGGCACTCCTCAGTAAGTACGTACTTTTAACCCTCAGCAGTAAGGACAATGTCAATGTTACGTTTTCAGTCAATGTAATTAGGACCCATAAGTTTGTTCTGATTCAGTATGACAGCTAGCGGGTTGAATAACATATCAACAAACTGAAAAAATAAATAGTCAAGTTTCAGTATTACTTTTTCAAAAATAATGAAATCCTCAAAAAATAATATAATCTTCTACCGACACCTCTCACACCGAGATTAACACAGGTCACGATGGGTGAACATCTATGCCAATCCACATTTGTTTGAGAAGAAGCGAAGTTCATTAATTCCATTATCTGACCAACGATCTTATGATCAATGAAATTAATAGTTGATAATTTTAGCCGTACACGAAGATAGCGTAACCTCGATGGGAGGGATACTAAAAATGGTACACTAAGTGTATGCCATTATGTGACTTCTAAGTTTGTTACTTAGGATACTAATGCGCCGAATGGCGAGGGTGTCGCAACTTTCTCCAATTAAACTCACTATAGTCATCCCTTTAGAAATTCATTACGGTGATATCTGGGGTTGAAAACTCATCCGATAGGGAGGGATGTCTAAGCCAACACGCAAGTTTAACCACATCACCAATGAACCCGTAATGAAGACCATGGGGATATTTACCAACCCGCTCCCACTTAAATTTTTTTAAGTTTGAGGATTTTCACGTTTTAACAATCAATATCTTAACTATGGCTATTTGCACCGATAAAACTGTTGGAGTTTTAATATGCGAATAATCTACTTAGTTAATTGCACTTTACTTTTTAAAACGGTTTGGTTTTTGTTGATGCAAAATAAATAAAAAACACACAATCATCAAAAAGACATAAATACGATAAATTAAAGAAATAACATTTCCCGACTATTATGGCCTTCTCTATCGTTGATTCCATGACGCCTCGGTGACACGTCCCGTCATGTCGCTCCCACTCGTTATTTGGATTCCTCTCGATTCAACCGGGTTTTCTCAATTTTTTACGTAATTAGGAATCACCCAAAATTACAGGAAACCAAAACCCGTGAATATAAGTTACCCAAAATAACTTCTCCGTCATAATACATAAATTCCTATATACAAAGGCTTTTTTTCTAGGAATTTAAAGACGACATAATTAGATCAAATCCTACTACAAGATTTATCTAATCCTACACGGCTTCCAGCTCGTGGTTATTACTATTACAGACATTTTCATTCAAAAATAATACGAGCCCGAACATGTCCCGATTTTTATGAATGAAAAATAAATTCTACCATAATAGCCGGGAAACTAATAACCACCTGTTTAAACATTTTGACAAAAATAATAATGCCAAAATATAGACGTGTAATAAATTAAACAATTATAAAGCCAAGCTAAATCAAAAATCTAACTTTCGTGCAATGCATTCCAAAATCGGAAACTTTCGACAAAGCTTAGGCTCAAATTCATTTTCTCCTGAACGGATCTAGGCTTATACTTATTTAATTTATTAAATGGGCACTCAAAGATTCAACCTTTAATTAAAAGTGGAAAGTCTAAAGGTTATACATTAGTAGCAAAGTCCCAAGCAAAAAGAATACCAAATCTTCGGGCAAGCGAAATCCACAAGTAATCCGAAGAATAACTCCAAATCAACTCCGAACTAGTGTGGGCTAGTGTCTACGGAGTAGCCCAAAGTAAAACAAAGAAATCCTAAGAAACCCACTTCAAGAATTACACAAATCTGAAAAATCGATTTAGTCCGGAAACTGAACCTAAACTGAAAACCCACACCAAACTTGTTAGGAAAGTGTTTCTGTTCGTAGATCTAGACTCTGGAAAACCAAAAGGAACAAGCAAGAGGATCAACACAACAAAAAACACAAACCCAACACAAAAGGAACAAGTTGCCGCCCCAAAAACAACTAATCGTCGGACAGAAAAGGTTCACTGGCGGTTCAAGTCCGGCGGCCGGGAAAAACCCACAAAAAGGCGGCAACTTTTTCCTTCAAACGGTGATCTAGGATTCTATAGGTAATGGGCTTTGAGAATTCTCAAAGAAGAAAGCTCCAAAGTCAACTTCGAAAGAAAATGTTCTAAGACAGTTGAGAGCTTCTATTTCTAGACTTAACTTTCTCTCACTAGGAAAATGCCTTTAAGGTATCTAATGTCTTGTAAGTTGCCTAACATGGGATATTTATAAGGAGCTTCTAAGGAGACCTAATGGGCCTTTGAGTTGGGTCTTTTAGTTTGATTTTCGTTGACCCCTTACTTTTTCCTAGACTAGTCAACATCAATCAATCCTTTCGAATTAATTCTTTAACCCATTTCGTTAATTTAATTTAATCAAACCCTTAGGATTAAGTAATCCATATAGAATTAATTTTATTAATCCACTTTGTCAATTAAATATTAATTAAACCTTTAGGATTAATTAATTCACTTTATCGATTAGTCAAACGCATAATTAGTCGTACCACTAACGGACAATTATGGAACTACCGCTAAAAAATGACTTTACATCGCGCCACAATATTTTCTTCTATCTCCCCACATCAAAGATCTAGTGCTCGTCGGTTTATCAATTTACGGACAAATTAATTCACCGACTTCTTGGTATCCGAGATTTGTGCCACTCAACTTTCTTATTATACTGGACGTAAAGTCCACTGGCTAGATTTAGTATAATAAACCTTACAAGCTCATCTCGGGAGCACCATCAACTGGGCGAACCAGTACATGAATTCCTCTGATTAGCAACGACACATAAGAAGCTAAACACTATATACCCAACTTACCAAGGTATAGGCCTCAATTGACCGCACTCTTTGGAAAATCAAAGCATACGATATCTAACTCTCACGCTCATCCCAATCTCGGGATTGAGAGAATGAATACTAGGACCGATTTAACTACACCAATCAGTACAAGTTAATTCTATCCAAATTGGTCGTGCTCAATATGCCCCAGGCATATCCGTGTGATTTAATTAGTCTAGACAAACTAATTTCAAAATCACACGTAACCTATACTAATAGTATGTTCAAGCTATCTTAGTTATGAGCATACTTTTTATATATCAATACTTTAACCAATAACGAGATCTACTGTGTCTTTTCACACCCCGTTATCTAGTTCTATGATATAATAGAACAATTTAATACTGAAACAAAATGATATGTCAACTGTGAATATTAATTTTTGATACAACCATAGCTTTTCTGTATTCAAAACTAACAATCTCCCACTAATACTCAAAGCTATGCTAAGAAGTACAAAAATTGTCCAACCCGCTTTCAGTGTATGTATCCATATCTAGAGTAATCATCCGTGAATGTCACGAAATGCTCATAACCACCTCTAGCCTGAACTGACATAGGCCCACACAAGTAAGAATGAATCAAATCTAAAATATCTTTGGCCCTATACCCTTTTGCCTTGAAAGGTCTCTTGGTCATCTTACTTTCCCAGTAGGACTCGCAGGTCGGATAGCTGTCAATCTCCAATGAGCCTAATTGCCCATTATTGACCAAATTTTGAATCCTACTAAGGTTGATGTGACCTAGTCTCAGGTGCCAAAGATAAGTTTGATTCATAGGGGAAGACTATTTTCTCTTATTATGATTCGGTGATGAGTTACTGGTTATTGTGTTATGCACAACTGGGGAGTTTGTCTCGATTAAAAACATATTGTTAACCAATGTACCAGAACATATAAGCCCCTGGTTCTTTCTAATAACAACAGAATTATCAAGAAAAACACACTTATAACCATCCAATAAAAGTCTCGAAACTGAAAGTAAATTCTTTCGAAAACTGGGTACATAAAGACAGTCCTAAATGTAAAATTGAGTCTGAAAAATAAAGACATATAACTCCCACTGCAATAATAGAAACTCTGGTAGTATCCCCAAGGTAGACCTGCAACTCTCCCTCTCTAAGCAGCTGGGTCACTTGAAACCCCTGTAATGAATTACAAATATGATCAGTGAATCCTTAATCCACACACCAAGTATCTGTGGGAATCGCCACTAAACACATCTCAGTAACTAGGGAAAATTTACAAATATCTCGATGCTTCTGGCAATCCTTCTTCCGATGTCCCGCCTGTTAGAGTTGAATACATAAGCTATACTTGTGTTTTACATTTTCCCAGTTAATATATTGATTTATATTTTGGTTATATTTTGTTGTGCATTATTTACCCATTTATATTATGTAGCTTAGATGATGAGGTGTCTTGTGTGACACAGTAGATCTCATCATTAGTTAAAAGACATAATTTATAAATGAGGTTCATAACCAAGACAGTTTTGGACAAACTGTCGGTTTAGGTTATTATGTGATTCAGATAATTGGTTTGTCTAAATTGATTGAATCATATAGATATGCCCGGGGCATATTGAACTTGACCATTTAAAATGATTTGTCTTGTACTGATTTAATAGACAGATCATTCTTAGTATTTTATCTCTTAATCCCTAGACTTGAGCGGGCATGAGGATTAGACATAGTGTACTTTGATCTGCCAAAGGGTGAGGTCAAGTGTGGCCAATAGTCTCGGTGGGTTGGGTGCGCGTGTTTAGTTACTTGGTGTACTACTGCTTGTCAAAAGGAAACCATGTACCGGTTCATCCGGGGTGATGGTGCTTCCGAGATGAGCTCGTTATGTTTATTATACTAAACCCAGCTGGTGGACTTATGTCTGGTATAGTAAAAAGGTCAAGTGGTACTAGTCTTGGTATTAAAGAAGTTAATTAATTAATTTATCAGTAAATTAATAAATTAACGAGCACTATATCTTCGATGTGGGGAGATCAAGAATAAATTAATTAAGTTATTCTGGAAGTAATTCTTGTGTAGGATGGTAGTGCCAAAATTAATCCGTTAGTGGTACGATTAATTTTGTAATGGGTTAATTGAACAAGTAGAATTAATTATTTAATTAATTATTCCTAAGGGTTAATTAAGTAATTAACAAAGTGGAATTATTTAATTAATTAATTAATTCTTAAGTTTCAATTAGAATTAGGAAATCCTAGAGATTAGGAAATCTAATTGGATTTGGTTTATCCTATTAGATTAGTTACCTAATTGGATTTATAAACTAATTATTACCTAAACCCATTAGGAAGACCAATCATAAACCAACTTGGGGTCTCTCTTATAACTCTATATATAGACAAGGGATTAGCTATTACACAATATACAATTCATTAGTTTTCAAGACAAGAAAACTTAGAGAGAGAAAAATTTCATCTCTCTAGAACCGGATTTTATAGCTCAAAGCTGCCGGATTTTTAATCAATTTTGGGGGCCCATTTTTTGTCCAAATTCCTGCGGGGAGCGAGTTCTCTCGGTGCCCAGGTGGCGCATGTTTGTCACGCGCTTGAGGCGGCGGTGGTTTGCTGAATTTTCTAGCAACCCAGTTGTGGTGATTAGCTGATCAATTGTTCATTAGATTGTTGCCCACACAACATACGATCAAAGTCTTGAGGCTTACAAGAGAATCACCCGATTTTACGCTTTAATAGGTAATGCTTATGTTTTTGCTATTAATTAAGAATTTATTTGTTGCGTGGTAAATTGAATAAGTACATAACAAGATCAATCGCAATGTTATTTCAAGCAAGGGTTGGAATAGCGATTGTGCTAGCGTCTAGGCCTGGCTATAGATTCCGATTCTGGAATGCATAGCACGAAAGTGAGTTTCTGGCTAAGAACGGGCAGATAATCTTTCAATTGGTATCAGAGCCTGGTTTTGATTTTGTGCTTGTTCGATTTATTACAAGGTTTTATTTGAATGTGGTTAAGAAATCCAGACTATTATGATTATGTTTGTATGGGTTTTAATTAAACTCAGGGATACGTCCAGATTTGATTTTATTATGAATGTTTATAATAGTATAACCACGTGCTGGAAGTCATGTAGGATTAGATAAAATCTGTAGTGGCATTTTTTCTAGGTAATTTTTGATTTTTTATTTTCCTATAAAGCCTTGTAGTAGGAAAATTAGTTTTTTGTAATCGAAGATGGGCAACTTGAACGGATCTAGGCTTATACTTATTTAATTTATTAAATCGACACTCAAAGATTCAACCTTTAATTAAAAGCGGAAAGTTTAAAGGTTATACCTTTGTAGTAAAGTCCCAAGCAAAAAGAATACCAAATCTTCGGGTAAGCGAAATCCACAAGAAATCCAAACAATAACTCCAAATCGACTCTGAACTAGTGTGGGCTAGTGTCTACGGAGTAGCCCAAAGCAAAACGAAGAAATCCTAAGAAACCCACTTCAAGAATCACACAAATCTGAAAAATAGATTGAGCCACGGAATTGAACCTAAACTGAAAACCCACACCAAACTTGTCAGCATAGTGTTTCTGCTCATAGATCTGGACTCTGGCGAACCAAAAAGAACAAGCCAGAGGATCAACACAACAAAAAACACAAACCCAACACTAAAGGAACAAGTCGCCTCCCCAAAAACAACCAATCGCCAGCTAAAAAGGTTCACCGGCGGTTCAAGTCCGGCAATCGGGAAAAACCCACAAAAAGGCGGCAACTTTTTCCTCCAAATGGTGATCTAGGATTCTCTAGGTAACTTAGATAATTCTCGAAGAAAAAGCTCCAAAGTCGACTTCGAAAGAAAAGCTTCTAAGAAAGTTGAGAGCTTCTCTTTCTAGACTTAACTTTCTCTCACTAGACAAATTCCTTTAAGGTGTCTAATGTCTTGTAAGTTGCCTAACATGGGATATTTATAGGGAGCTTCTAAGGAGACCTAATGGGCCTTTTAGTTGGGCCTTTTAGTTTGACTTTCATTGACCCCTTGTCAATTAAATATTAATTAAACCTTAAGGATTAATTAATTCACTTTATCGATTAGTCAAACGCATAATTATTCGTATCACTAGCGTACCAATTATGGAACTACTGCTCAAAAACGAATTTATATCACGCCACTATATTTTCTTCTATCTCCCCACATCAAAGATCTAGTGCTCGTCGGTTTATTAATTTACTGAAAAATTAATTCACTGACTTCTTGGTATCCAATATTAGTATCACTCGACTTTCTTATTATACCAAACGTAAAGTTCACTGGCCAGATTTAGTATAATAAACCTTATGAGCTCATCTCGGGAGCACCATAAACCCGGCGAACCGGTACGTGGATTTTTCCGACTAGCAACGGCACATAAGAAGCTAAACATCGCATACTCAACATAACGAGGTATAGGCCTCAATTGACCACACTCTTTGGCAAATCAAAGTATACGATATCTAACTCTCACGCCCGTCCCAATCTGGGGATTGAGAGACTGAATACTAGGACTGAATTAACTATGTCGATCAGTACAAGTTAATTCTCTCAAAATTGGCCGTGTTCAATATGCCCCGGGCATATTCGTGTGATTCAATTAGTTTAGAAAAACTAATTTCCAAATCACACGATAACCTATACTGATAGTATGTTCAGACTATCTCAGTTACGAGCATACTTTTTATATATCAATACTTTAACTAATACGAGATCTACTGTGTCTTTTCACACCCTGTTATCTAGTTCTATGATATAATGGAAGAATTTAATACTGAAACAAAATGATATGCTAGCTGTGGATATTAATTTTTGATACAACCATAGCTTTTCATTATTCAAAACTGACAATCTCCCACTAATACTCAAAATTATGCTAAGAAGTACAAAAACTGTCTCACCCGCTATTACACTGCTGTCATAATGAAATCTACAGAACATCTTTAAGCTCACTCGCATGGCTCTCTTAACAATCTGACTCCCATGTCTTCCACATGTCTCTCAAAGACCTTTGGGGTCAATGGCTTTATGAAAGGATCTACAAGGTTGTCATCTGATGCTATCTTGGCCACGATCACGTCTCCCCTCTTTACGATCTCACATATCAAGTGGTACTTGCGCTCTATGTGTTTACTCGCTTTGTGGGCTCATGGTTCCTTTTAGTTAGCAATTGCACCATTCTTATCACAATAACTTGTGATAGACCTAGGGAACTCAGGAACCATATCAAAGCCCACCAGGAAGTTCAGGAGCCATACAGCTTCTTTCGCTGCCTCTGATGTGGCAACGTACTCAGCCTCTATTGTGGAGTTCGACACGCATTTCTGCTTGACCCTCCGCTATATTATGGCTCCACCTCCTAGAGTAAACACAAAACCAGAGGTAGACTTACTCTTGTCCATATCACATTGAAAGTCCGAATATGTGTAACCCAATGGTACAAGCTCCTGCGCTCTATAAACTAGGACATGATCTCTTGTCCTGTGCAAGTACTTGAGAATGTATTTTACTGCCTCCCAGTTAGCCTTCCCAGGGTTACTCTGATATCTGCTAACCATGCCAACGGCAAAGCAAATATCAGGCATCGTACAAAATATAGCATACATGAGGCTACACACTGCAGTTGCATAGGGTACCACCTACATGGCATCTATCTCCTCAGCAGTCTTGGGACACTTCTCTTTTGATAAATGCACCCTATGCCTGAAAGGTATTAAACCCTTCTTGGAGTTCCGTATGTTAAAACGGGCTAGAATCGTGTCTATGTAGAATGCCTGGAAGAGTGTCAGAGAACATCTCCTACAATCTTGAATAATCTTAATCCCAATGATATGTCCAGCCTCTTCCAAATCCTTCATATCAAATTGCCTTGACAACCATGCCTTTACGTCTGACAACACCTTCTTACTGTTACCAATCAGAAGGATGTCATATACGTAAAGTATGAGGAACACCACCATATCACCATCATGCCTGCGATATACACACTGCTCATCCGGACACTGAGTGAATCTATAGGACTGGATAACCTCGTCCAAATGGATGTTCTACGATCTGGATGCTTGCTTAAGTCCATAAATAAACCTCTTAACCCCGCATACCATGTGGTCTTGGCCCTGAACAATGAAACTCTTTGGTTGCTGTATAAAGATGGTCTCCTCAAGATTTCCATTAAGGAAAGCTGTCTTGACGTCCATCTGCCAAATCTCATAGTCCATATGAGCAGCTATGGCCAAGAGAATCCGGATTGACTTAAGCATAGCTAACGGGGAAAAAGTCTCCTCATAATCGATACCCTCTTTCTAAGTATACCCCTTTACCACAAGCTTAGCCTTGAAGGTCTCAACCTTCCCGTCAGATCCTCTCTTTCGCTTGTAGACCCATTTTCACCCAATAGGTCGAAACCCATCAGGAAGTTCTACCAGCTCCCAGACCTGATTTGAGTCCATAAAACCCATCTCAGCAATCATCGCTCTCTACCAAGAATCTACATCTTTATCTTGGAAAGCCTCATTGTAGTTAACTGGGTCTGGTTCATGAGCACCAGGGATAAAGTCCGAAGACTCACCCAAACCCATGTACCACTTGTTGGATTTGAATACATAAGCTATGCTTGTGTTGTACATTTTCCCAGTTAATATATTGATTTGTGTTTCGGTTATAATTGGTTGTGCATATTAAGTCCATTTATACTATGTAAGTAGCTGATGAGGTGTCTTGTGTGACACAGTAGATCTCGTCATTGGTCAAAAGACATAGTATATAAATGAGGTTCGTAACCGAGACAATTTTGGACAAACTATCGGTTTAGGTTATTATGTGATTCGGATAATCGATTTGTCTAAACTGGTTGAATCATATAGATATGCCCGGGGCATATTGAACATGACCTTTAGGAATGATTTGTCTAGTACTGATTTAATAGGCAAATCGATCCTTGTATTCTATCTCTAAATCCCTAGACTCGGGTGGGCATGAGGATTAGACATAGTATACTTTGATCTGCCAATGGGTGAGGTCAATTGTGACCAATATTCTCGGTGGGTTGGGTGCGCGTGTTTAGTTACTTGATGTGCTACTGCTTATCGAAGGAAACCATGTACCGGTGCGTCCGGGGTGATTGTGCTCCAGAGATGAGCTCGAAAAGTTTATTATATTGAACCCGACCGGTGGATGTATGTCCGGTATAGTAAGAAGGTTGAGTGGTACTAGTCTCGGAATTAAGAAATTGATTGATTAATTTATCAGTAAATTAATTTTAATTAACGAGCACTATATCTTTGATGTGGGGAGATGATGAATATAATTTAATTAAGTTGTTCCGGAAGCAATTCTGGTGTAGGATGGAAGTGCCAAAATTAATCCGTTAGTGGTACGATTAATTTTGTAATGGGTTAATTGAATAGGTATATTTAATTAATTGATTTATTATTCCTAAGGGTTAATTCAGTAATTAACAAAGTGGAATTATTTAATTAATTCTTAAGGGTTAATTAAGTAATTAACAAAGTGAAATTATTTAATTAATTAATTAAGTCTTAAGTTTCAATTAGAATTAGGAAATCCTAGAGATTAGGAATCTAGTAGGATTTGGTTTATCTTATGTTATCCTATCTAGATTGGTTACCTAATTGAATTTGGAAACTAATTACCTAAACCCATTAGGAAGTCCAATCCTAAACCAACTTGGGGTCTCTCTTGTAACTCTATAAATATACAAGGGATCAGTTATTCAAGACACACAATTAATCCACAAGATTTCTAGAGAGATAAAATTCTAGAGAGAAAAATCTTCTCTCTCCTGAACGAATTTTATAAGCACTTGGGCGGCTGGTTTTTCTTGAGTTGGCCAAATTTTTGTCCTCCTTTTGCTATCCCCGTGTGTTACTTTCTCTCTCTCTGGGTAGTGCGTTTACAGTACGTGCTAGGTACGGAGGTGCTGGATTTTTCTGGCGGGTGGAGTTGTGGTGATAGCTGATCAATTGGCTTCTGGATTGTTGCCCACACAACATGAAGTCATAGTCTTGAGGCATACAAGAGAATCAATCACCCAAGTCACGCTTCAAAGGTAATTTTCTAAAGTTCCGCTTTTATTAGAAATTTTTGTTGCGTTGTAAATCGAGCTGTGCATACCCAGATCCTACAAGAACTTTCACCACTCGGGCTGTCTGACAACCTTCCCACTACGACGAAGCACAACCTATGTAAGAGCATCATCTGTGATAGTGTGTGCAGTCTCTTGTGGTGTGTCTTCCAGTACTTGTGCATTTGGAATAATGGATTGATTTTTAAGCTCTTCCAATACTACCTTGTTGCTTGACTTGTGATCAAAACATAGTCCTACTCAAGAAATCTGGCATTTGAGCTTACCACCACCTTCTGATCTTGAGGACTATAAAATAGACCACCTCTCACTCCTTTGGGGTAGCCTATAAATAGCATAACCTTGGTTCTCGCATCTAACTTACCTGCATCTTCCTTGAGCACATTTGCTAGACAACCCCAAATCCTTAGCTGTCTAAGACTAGGCTTTCGCCCAGTCCACAACTCTACTGGAGTCGAAGGCACAAAGTTATATGGTACAAGGTTAAGAATGAAACATGTTGTCTCTAAGGCATAACCCCAAAACATGATAGGCAACTTACTGTAACTCATCATCGATCTAAAAATATCCATAAGAGTCCTGTTCCTCCTCTCTGCTACACCATTCTGCTGGGGTGTGCCAGGTGCAGACAACTGGGACTGAATACCCTCCTCTGAAAAATAGGACCTAAATTCACTAGAGAGGTATTCGCCACAGCGATCAGATCGCAAGGCCTTGATACTCTTACCTAGATGGTTTTCCAACTCAGTCTTAAACTCTTTGAACTTGCCAAAATATTCAGACTTGTGACGCATCAGGTATATATATCCATATCTAGAGTAATCATCCGTGAATGTCACGAAATGCTCATAACCACCTCTACCCTGAACTGACATAGGCTCACACAAGTCATAAAGAATCAACTCTAAAACCTCTTTGGCCCTATACCCCTTTGCCTTGAAAGGCCAATTGGTCATCTTACACTCCAAGTAGGACTCACAGGTCGGATAGTTGTCAATCTCCAATGAGCCCAAATGCCCATTATTGACCAAATTTTGAATCCTACTAAGGTTGATGTGACCTAGTCTCAGGTTCCAAATATAAGTTTGATTCAAAGTGGAAGACTCTTTTCTCTTATTATGATTCGATGATGAGTTACTGGTTTCTGTGTTATGCACAACTGGGGAATTTGTCTTGATTAAAAACAGATTGTTAACCAATGTACCAGAATATATAAGCCTCTAGTTCTTTCTAATAAAAACAGAATTATCAAATAAAACACACTTATAACCATCCAATAAAAGTCTCGAAACTGAAAGTAAATTCTTCCAAAAACTGGGTACATAAGGACAATCCTTTAAATGTGAAATAAAAACATATAACTCCCACTGCAACAACAGAAACTCTGGTAGTATCCCCAAGGTAGACCTGCAACTCTCCCTCTCTAAGTAGCTGGGTCACTTGGAACCCCTGCAAATAATTAAAAATATGATTAGTGGCTCCTGAATCCACAAACCAAGTATCTTGGGAATCGCCGCTAAAAACGTCTCAGTAACTAGGGAAAATTTACACATACCTCGAGGCTTCTGGAAATCCTTCTTCCAATGTCCCGCCTTGCCGCATCTGAAGCACTTGTCTTCCAGCTTATGCTTCTTGGCAATGCCCGCATTGGGTGCATGATCAGCTGCTACTTTCTGGCCTCTCTTCCTCTTGTGCTTCCTGGCTTTGGGCCCAGCAGAGGAACCTGAGGGACCAACAGTAGCCAAGGCTTGCTTCTTCTTTGCGAAGAGGCCCTCAGTAGACACCAATGCAGTCATGAGCTCAGGAAGTAAATATGAGTGCTTGCCCATATTATAGTTTAACTGAAATTACTCAAAACTGGCAAGCTCTGGAGGATGATATCGACCTGGGTCTCCCCATCAAATTAACCTCCCAATACCTCGATCTCATTGATGCAGCTCATCATGTCCAGCACGTGATCCCTCACTAAAGAGCCCTCAGCCATCCTAGCATTCAAGAGTTTCCTCATCGCTAACTGCTTGGCTACCCTACCTTGATTTCCAAACATCTCCCTGAGGTTGAGCATCATATCGTAGGCTGAGGTAAACAACTGATGTTGATGTTGTAGTACACTCGACATAGAAGCCAAGATGTAGCACCAGGTCATCTCATCAACCTTCTACCACCTCGTATATGGCTTTCGCTGCTCAGAGGTGGCATCATCATTGGGCTTAGGGCGCACTCCTCAGTACGCACGTACTTGTAACCCTCAGCAGTAAGGACAGTGTCCAGGTTACGTTTCCAGTCAATGTAATTAGGACCCGTAAGTTTGTTCTAATTCAGTATAACAGCTAGCGGGTTGAACGACATATCAACAAACTGAAAAAATAAATAGTCAAAGTTTCAGTATTACTTTTTCAAAAATATTGAAATCCTCAAAAAACAATATAATCTTCTACCGACACCTCCCACACCGAGATTAACGCAGGTCACGATGGGTGAACGTCTACGCCAATCCACATTTGTTCGAGGAGAACCGAAGTTCATTAATTCCATTATCTGACCAACGATCTTATGATCAATGAAATTAATAGTCGATAATTTTAGTCGTAAACGAAGATAGCGTAACCTCGATAGGAGGAATACAAAAAATGGTACACTAAGTATATGTCATTACGTGTCTTCTAAGTTTGTTACTTAGGATACTAATGTGTCTCGGATGGCGAGGGTGTCGCAACTTTCTCCAATTAAACTCACTATAGTCATCCCTTTAGAAATTCATTCCGGTGCTATCTGTGGTTGAAAACTCATCCGATAGGGAGGGAGGTCTAAGCCAACACGCAAGTTCAACCACATCACCAATGAACCAGTAATAGAGGCCATGGGGATATTTACCAACCCGCTACCACTTAGATTTTTTTTAAGTTTGAGGATTTTTACGTTTTAACATGCAATATCTTAACTATGGATATACACACCCATAAAACCGTTGGAGTTTTAATATGCGAATAATCTACCTTAGTTAATTGCACTTTACTTTTTAAAAAGGTTTGGTTTTGGTTCATGCAAAATAAATCAAAAACACACAATCAACGAAAAGATATAAATACGGGAAATTAAAGAAATAAAATTTTCTGACTATTATGGCCTTCTCTATCGTTGATTCCTTGACACCTCGATGACACGTCCCCTCATGTCGCTCCCACTCGTTATTTGGATTCCTCTCGATTCGACCAGGTTTTCTCAAATTTTTATGTAATTAGGAATAACCCAAAATTATGGGAAACCAAAACCCACGAATATAAGTTTTCTTCGTCATAATAAATAAATTCAAATATACAAAGGCATTTTTTATAAGAATTTAAATATGGCATAATTAGATCAAATCCTATTGCAAGATTTATCTAATCCCACATGGCTTTCAGCTCGTGGTTATTACTATTACAGACATTTTCATTCAAAATAATACGAGTCCAGACATGTCCCGGGGTTTATGAATGAAAAATAAATTCTACCATAATTGCCAGGAATCTAATAACCACATGTTTAAACATTTTGACAAAAATAATAATGCCAAAATAAAGCCGTGTAATAAATTAAACAAGTATAAAGCCAAAATCTCGCTCTGATACCATTTTGAAGGAAAACAAAACAAGCCCGGGCTAAATCGAAAATCTCACTTTCGTGCAATGCATTCCAGAATCGGAAACTTTCGACAAAGCTCAGGCTCAAATTCATTTTCCCTTGAACGGATCTAGGCTTATACTTATTTAATTTATTAAATCAACACTCAAAACGTCAAACTTTAATTAAAAATGAAAAGTTTAAAGGTTATACCTTTGTAGCGAAGTCCAAAGCAAAAAGAATATCAAATCTTTGGGCAAGCGAAATCCACAAGAAATCCGAAGAATAACTCCAAATCGACTCCGAACTACTGTGGGCTAGTGTCTACGGAGTAGCCCAAAGAAAAACGAAGAAATCCTAAGAAACCAACTTCAAGAATCACACAAATCTAAAAAACAGATTTAGCCTAGGAACTGAACCTAAACTGAAAACCCACACCAAACATGCCAAGAAAGTGTTTCTGCTCATAGATCTAGACTCTGGTGAACCAAAAGGAACAAGCCAGAGGATCAACACAACAAAAAACACAAACCCAACACTAAAGGAACAAGTCGCCTCCCCAAAAACAACCAATCGCCGGCCAAAAAGGTTCACTGGCGGTTCAAGTCCAATGGCCGGGAAAAACCCACAAAAAGGTGGCAAATTTTTCCTCCAAATGGTGATCTAGGATTCTCTAGGTAATGGGCTCTTAGAATTCTCGAAGAATAAAGCTCCAAAGTCGACTTCGAAAGAAAATCTTCTAAGAAAGTTGAGAGCTTATCTTTCTAGACTTAACTTTCACTCACTAGGCAAATGCCTTTAAGGTTTCTAATGTCTTGTAAGTTTCCTAACATGGGATATTTATAGCGAGCTTCTAAGGAGACATAATGCGCCTTTGAGTTGGGCCTTTGAGTTTGACTTTCATTGACCTCTTAGTCTTTCCTCGACTAGTCAACTCCAATCGATCATTTTGAATTAATTCTTTAACCCACTTCGTTAATTTAATTTAATCGAACCCTTAGGATTAATTAATTCATATAAAATTAATTCTCTTATTCCACTTTGTCAATTAAATATTAATTAAACCTTTAGCATTAATTAATTTACTTTATCAATTAGTCAAACGCATAATTAGTCGTACCACTAACTGACCAATTATGGAACTACCGCTCAAAAATGACTCGCGCCACTGTATTTTTTTCTATCTCCCCACATCAAAGATCTAGTGTTGTCAGTTGATCAATTTACTGACAAATTAATTCACCGACTTCTTGGAATCCGAGATTAGTACCACTCGACTTTCTTATTATACCGGACGTAAAGTCCTCTGGCCAGATTTAGTATAATAAACCTTATGAGCTCATCTCGGGAACACCATAAACCCAGCGAACCGGTACTTGGATTCCTCCGACTAGCAACGACACATAAGAAGCTAAACACCGCATACCCAACTTACCAAGGTATAGGCCTCAATTGACCGCATTCTTTGGTAAATCAAAGCATACGATATCTAACTCTCACGCCCGTCCCAATCTCGGGATTGAGAGACTGAATACTAGGACCGAATTAACTACGCCGATCAGTATAAGTTAATTCTATCCAAATTGGCCGTGCTCAATATGCCCCGGGCATATCCGTGTGATTTAATTAGTCTAGACAAACTAATTTCCAAATCACACGATAAGCTATACTGATAGTATGTTCAGACTATCTCAGCTACGAGCATAGTTTTTATATATCAACACTTTAACCTATGACGAGATCTACTATGTCTTTCCACACCCCATTATCTAGTTCCATGATATAATGGAACAATTTCATACTAAAAGAAAATTATATGTCAACTGTGGATATTAATTTTTGATACAACCATAGATTTTCTGTATTCAAAACTAACACACTGTGGGGGCAATCTCAACTCACTATTGTTAAGAAACAGTGACAGTTTGGATAAGGCTAGCGATTGTCTCTTTAATGACTCTTAAAAAGTAACTGTGCTTACGTTTCAAATTTAGGAAGTCACCTATGTGAGAAAGAAGTAGGGCCACTTCAAAGGAGAATTGAACCAGCTTAATTCTTTAGAAACTTCTGTAGAACTAGGACGTGTTTCATGGCCATAATGAACAAAATCATGAGAACGGAACAATTGAGATTGGTTCATATGTAGGGTACGTGAATCTTTTACACCAAAAGCCGGACAGTTCAAGGACATCACGTCTACTTGACAGCTAATAAAGAAAGCGTGGTCTAAAAATGGGAAGTTCAAAGGGTAACACCTACTTTCTCTTTTCAGGGATCAGTCCTGAACACTGACAAACCAATATCTCATTCATGTGGTGGATTGTTGGAAGAAATAGTGTGAATGAAAGAGGTTTGGAAAAATTGGAACAAGCAAGCTAAAGGGATATATGTATCCCACACTGGAAGGGATATGTGTATCCAACATTTAAATTGCTATAAATGTTGAGCAATTAAACTGTGTTTTAATTTTTCTCTCATTCTCCCTACAACTCTCCAAGAATTTTCTAAGCCTTCCCGGAAATTCCTTCAGTGTTCAAGCAATTGTTCTAGTTCGTTGGTAATGCAGTTTTTGTGCAAAACTGACTTAAAAACTGACTTTACGATTTCCATTGTATCCTGAAAAATAGTTGTTCACGTATTCTCTAGCATAGTTGTAGAGAAGACAAATCTATCTTAAGGAAATTGCATTTCATAAGCCTTGGAAATTTTCTATCCATTTGTTCACTTACCAACCATATTATTTTCCAACAGTTTGGTCCACCATCTTTGGTTGTGAGTTACATAGGAATAAATGTTAATTATGCATTGGGTTAGATAATTTTTTCACTTTATGTATATTCATAAAATTTTGAAATTTATAAAGTAAGTTATTATAGGAAACAAATCTAGCCTGGGGTAAACCAAAAATTTCACTTTCGTGCTATGCATCCCAGAATCGGAGACTTTCGATTCGGCTCAGGCTTAAAATCATTTCCCCTGAACGGATCTAAGCTTATAATAGTTCAATTTATTAAAATGACACGCAAAAATAAAATCTTTAACATAAAGCCGAAATCTTTAAAGATTATACATTTGAATCGTGTCCTCGCAAATAAAGAAAACTGAGTCTTGAGTTGTGAATCAACTAAAGAGTCCCGAGAATAACTCTAAACAATCCCGAATTTGAGTGGGAAAATGTCCACAAGATGGCTAAGGCACAATGTGGAGAAATCCGAAGAAACCCACTTCAAGAAAACTCAAACTGCCCAAATCTGAAACAGCCCGGAGGCCTGCACCTAATCTGAAAACTCACACCGCCAAAATAAAACTTGTCAGGAAAAAATTTTGCCCGGAGATCTAGACTTTGGCGAGTCAAAGGATCAACATGGCAAAAGAACAAGACCCAACAAAAAGATTACGATTTCCCGGTGCCGGAAATCTCGCCGATGGCAACAAGCACGGCGCTGCGGCAGCGGAATCTGAACGGACGGGCGGACTTCGGGGTTTTCTAGGATGAAACATGGGCTGAGTTCTTGAAGAAGAATAATCTAGAAACCGACTTCGAAAAAGAACTAATCGAAGAAGATGAAATTCTCTCTCTAGCCTCTTCATTCTCTCTAAAGAGGCAACTTTGCCTACAAGGTTTCTTATGTCTTCTAAATGCCTAACTTAAGCTACTTATAGGAGTTTCAAAGGAGATCTAGTGGGCTTTTGAGTTAGGTCTTAATGTTTGACTTTCGTTGACCCCATAGTCTTCCCTAGACTAATCAACTCCAATCGAACATGTCGAATTAATTTCTTAACTCACTTCATTAATTAAATTTAATCGAACTCTTAGGATTATGTCATATAACCCACTTAGTCAATTAAATATTAATTAAACCTTTAGGATTAATTAATTCACTTTGTTGATTAGTCAAACGCATAATTAGTCGTACCTCTAACGGACCAATTATGGAACTACCGCTCAAAAACGAATTTATTTCGCGCTCACTTTATTATTCTTCTATCTCCCCACATCAAAGATCTAGTGATCGTCGATTCAAAAATTTACCGACCAATTAATTCATCGACTTCTTGGTATCCGAGATTAGTACCACTCGACTTTCTTATTATATCGGACATAAAGTCCACTGCCCAGATTTAGTATAATAAACCTTTCGAGTTTATCTCGGGAGCACCATTAACCCGGTGAATCGGTGCATGAATTCCTTTGACTAGCAACGACACACCAAGAAGCCAAACACTGCCTCACTTGACCGCACCCTTTGTCAAATCAAAGCATATGATATCTAACTCCCATGCCCGCTCCAATCTAGACATTAAGAGATTAGAATACCAGAATCGAATTAACTACGCCGATCAGTACAAGTCAATTCAATCCTGAACAGGTCGTGCTCAATATGCCCCGAGCACATCCGTATGATTTAATTTGTCTAGACAAACTAATTTCCAAATCACACGATAAGCTAAACCGATAGTATGTTCAAACTATCTCAGTCACGCGCATCTGTTTATATATCATTACTTTAACCAATAACGAGATCTACTGTGCTTTTTTACACCTCGTTATCTAGTTCTATGATATAATGAAATAAATTTAATACTGAAACAAAAATGATACGTCAACTGGGTATTAATTTTTTATACAAGCAATAGCTTTTCAGTATTTAAAACTAACCGTTATAGTCAAATTAATTCATTTATTATCTTTTTGAGGATAAAAAAAAGTAGTATCAGAATTAATTCTGATACTATTTTGATTCATATGTTTGAAAAAAAAATTACTAATTATAATTCCAATTAAATTAATTCTATATTTTATTAAAAAACAATTGAAATTTAATTTTTAATCCTAATTTGTGAATTGTAAGAAACAAATTGAGCCTTAATGATCCCAAAAGATAGAAAAAAAAAATAGAAATATTTTCTTTGGGCCAGGAAAAAGTATTTCTTTGGGCCAGGAAAAAGTATTTCCTATGAATTGTCATGTTTTCCAACTAGTAAGAATTTCCTAAACAGTTGCCTCAAATTAATTTTAGAAAAGTCCACCCAAAAATTCTACAACAGATCGATCATCTCATGCATGCAACAAAAATAATAAAAAAAAGAAAACACTCATAATCCTTAAGTTTCAAGTATGAGAGAAGAATATGGCATGGAGCTATTGGTTTAGCATGCATGACTAAAATAAATATCTAAGTTAAAGGAGCCCTTTGAGGAGTTCCTTTCCTTCTGCGTCTACGAGCCTCAACACTCGCCGCATTCTCCTTTTGTTGAATTGCCAATACAAATGGCGGTATCTCTCCTCTATGTTTGTAGAATGCACGCACCTGTTCAGATGTATATATTTTTTGTTATTTTCAACCCATTTCTTTTTCTAAAGTTTAAAAAATATCAATTTTAGACATATTTATACGATAAAAGTTACATATGGGATGAAAGAAATAAGGATTAAATCTATTTTGATCCCCTTTAATAGGGATTGTTTTGATTTTGGTCATCAATAGTAACCCCATTTAATTTTTTTTTACAATTATAGTCATTTTTTACGAAAAAATTTAGAAAATAATAGATTAACTCATTTGATCGCTAGTCAAACATAATTTTTTCCATCATGATTTGTACTATGATTTTTTCAATTCATTTTGTGACTCTACTTCTCATGAATGTTTAGTCCATTTAGATCGACTCACAGTCCAAAATGACGGCCAAAATTCTAAATGGGTTGTCATGAGAATCCAAATCATAAAATCGGTTGAACAAACTAGGGTATAAATGATGGTTAAGAAAAAGTTAGGTTTCACTAGCGATCCAATGAATTAATCTGTTATTTTTTAATTTTTTTGTAAAAAAAACTACAATTATTAAAAAAATATTAAGTGAGACTAGTATTGGTGACCAAAATAAAAGAAGCAATAAACCCTATTAAAGGGGACAAAAAGAATTTAAGCCAAGAAATCATACTTAATAATTATATCTGTGATACCTCATGTGATGAGGCTGGGTCGTAAAAACCAGGCCTGCCCATCCTAATATCTAACTTGTTCACTAAATAGAGTAATCAGATTTTCATTGGTCATTGTCCATAAAAAAACTAGCATGTTTGCTAATATAGAGTTATGTAATGATTTTTTGAGTTGTAAATATAACTTTAAAAAAAAATATTATCAGATCATTTATATATTCAAAACTATTCATTCAAATTATAATACTATATCTAAACATATTACCTAATATTTTATTATACTAATAAAGACAAGAAAAAAAATACAAAAATAGTTCTTATGATATGGTCTAGTGACAAATTTAATAAAAAATATATGACAATCAACAAAT
Source organism: Knoxia roxburghii (assembly GCA_030378225.1). Classification (NCBI taxonomy): domain Eukaryota; kingdom Viridiplantae; phylum Streptophyta; class Magnoliopsida; order Gentianales; family Rubiaceae; genus Knoxia; species Knoxia roxburghii. The sequence goes on along the minus strand of CM059420.1, from coordinate 20,637,026 downwards.
ATAGTTCTAAATTTTACTATTTACAACACATTTCGTCATAGTAACAGTTTTTTGGACACTTAACACTTGAATTCAATTTTGTTAACCCCTAAATCAGATGAATTAATTTTATTAATATGGTAAATTTTATGACACATGGATTAACACATCAATGTGAGTTCCAATTACATTTTTTTATCCAAAAAAAAAACTTTTATTAAAACTAAGAACTAAATGAGTTGTTAATAACAAATTTCAGAACTAAACACGACACATTCCTTTTTGGATTGTATAAGTATATGTGGATCAAATCATAGACTGACTTAATCACCTTGCATTCAAATAAAGGATGCAAAATAAGAACAAGATATAGAGCCTATCCTAGAAGGGGAAAAAAAAAATCAGAATGTAAGTAGGAGATTTTAGGTTCAAAGATTTTCACTTTCAAAAAAAATAATAATAGAAATAAAAAGAAGAAGATTATTGCAATATTGAAGGAAAACTAGTGTATTTTTAGCATGAACATGTAATTATATTGTAAAGTACCTTGCAGGCAATACAACAAAAGCGGTGGAGATAAGGGTCATTCAATCTTCTCTTGCAAATCTCACATGACTCATCTGAATCAGTTTGCGCCCCTGAGCCGCAATGTGGCAGAGGGTGCAATGAAACCACCCATTTCTTGTTGCACTTGTACGGCTGAATTAGAAACAAGAATGACCAAAATGTTGTCAAAAAAAAAAAGTCCAAAATCAATTTGTTAAACTGTGGTATCTGAGTCTAATAATTTAATTTTATTTGTATGTTCTGAAAGATTGCATGAAATTAACTAGCTAAAGAATTAAACATTAAAATAATTTGAAATATCTTGTCGTTTAGGCTTTAGTTTGAATTTACGAGGTCAAGCGAATTCGTGTAAATTTTAGTTTTGTAAGACAAATATTACACACTAAAAACTGATTCAAATCAACCCGACCGCAACAAACATCTAATTATATTTTACTTGAGTTCTGTTAATTTTTGTCTTGTATGTTATGCAGAGTGTGTTTTTGGTTGATTACTGTTAGCGGTAAACTTGTCGGCTAATTATATCTCCTTGTTTTACTAACTTGTGTGTTCATGTGAATGCCTAGTTAGCGTGGCTTTGGTGGATTGGCCAAGAATTAATTGATGTTGGCCGAGAGAATATGAACGGAGGGGCTTGTGGGGCGAGTTTCAAAGTTCATGGCCGAGAAAATGCGCACAAAGGCATTGGATGTCGAGAATTTGTGGGCATGTTCGAGACAGGTTCGAGATGTGCGGCAAAATGCGCACACGGCCGAGCGGGCTGGTCTTCAGTTGCGAGAAATGCTGGCACGGCTGGGCGGGCTGGCTTTCAGTTGCGAGGCATTGCGAGAAGTTGCGCACAACTTCGAACGGGCTGGTCTTCAGTTGCGGCAAAGTGGGAATGTTGCAACACGATCGAGCCGAAGTGGAGCTAAGGCTGGATGGACGGTTGAGCGGTTGAGAACGTGGGCTGAACATGCTGGAAACGTGCGGAGTTGGCCAGTAACGTGGGATGGTCGAACGGAAAACGTGGGCAGATTCTTCAAACGTGGGTTATAACCGTTTGTAACCGTTTCCTAGAAGCTTTAGTCGGGCCTAAGTGTTTGGGGCTATCAAACACGAATTGTAACACCTATAAATAGGTGAAACCTCATTCATTTGAGGGTTGGTTTTTGGGAGCTCATTTTGGTAAGGGAATTCCAGAATAGAGCCGGGCTAGTTTAGCTTTGGGAGGGAGTTAGACTAGTTGGTTCAAGCTTTGGCTAAGTGTGAGGCTGAAGTTTTGAACGGAAAAATTCTTTGTAGCCTATTGAGAGTTTCAATAAAAGTTGCACTGAATTTTGGGGCTTTTGCCCGTTAAACACTTGCGTCCTAGATATTGTTCTCGTTTGTGAGATTTCGGGTTCATTTCTAGTTTCTGCCTTAGAGAATTTCCGCTAATCTTTGGCTAGCGTTTGGGGGTGTGACAATTACCATTATTAATTAATCATTAGTAATAATGACAAGTTCCTGATTAACAACAAATAACTAGTTTTATTAACTAGGTGGTGGGTTAAGAATAGGTACCTGAATTTTGGAGATGTTAAAAAACTTCTCCATCTCACAATGGGGGACGACGTCTTTGTAAACATGACGATAAATCTTGAGAAGACTGTGTTGATATTGATCATGAGCACCTGATGCGATACAAAACCTACAACCATCGGCGTCACAAGTGATACAATACCAGTTCAACTCATTTTTTGGGAGGCCCTCATGCACTAAACATGGCACAAAATAGGTCCTTTGTAGTAGGGAATGAATCCACTCCGGGATGCCCTCCTCAACCCCGCCACTCATCTCCATTGTTGCGTCCTGCAAAATCAAATTAATTATAGGAAAATATTAAGTTGATAGTCATATTAAATTTTAATTTAATTCAGAAGATTTTTCTTCATTATACTTTTTTTGGGAAGGGAGGAAGTAATAGCCTTAAAAGGGATATTTTCTTGATTTTTGTGCGTATTATCTTCCGTAGGATCATACTAATTTTTTTTGTATCGTTCCAATTTTATTGAATGTCCCGAAAAAACTATTTTATATTCAATTTCCATTAAATAATGGAATAAAAGTTAATGCTCTAAAATTGGTTAGAGTGAAAATGAAAATATTAATGTTAAACCAAAATGAAAATCTTCAATCAATTAATATAATTAAAAGAGAAGATGAACCCAAACATTTTATTTAGATAACGAGATTGAACTGTAAACTTTTTAAATAAATTGATTATTACTGTGATATAATAATTTCAATTTGATTAACATATACATTAGAAATTAACTGATATTAACGTGTTCAAGGTAATTAAAAACCTTTAATAATAAACATAAAAAATTATAAACGTAAAAAATATATAAAAAATCATTAATCTAGCGAAAGAAATCTAGATTCTAAAATCACGTCACGAGTAAGGAAAAAGTGCATTTACGATTCACATAGAAGTTTTGAAATCTGGAATTAAATAAGAAAATCTAAACAAGAAGTTTTATGGATCAAGAACTAGGAGTTAAGGAAATGCTTACCTCACAGACTGGTTCAAAAGGTGACCTGGCGATTGCCTTCTTCCTTCATGCTTAACTGTAAAATAATTTCTATGCAGCTATTTGCAAATAAGTAAAAACAACGAATTTATATAATTTCTTTGACTGGGTATAGAAAGTTATTTTGTTTGAAAGAATGAACGAACACGATTTGGAGGACAATGAAGAAGGGCCCCACCAATTTGAATTTAGTCAATCTTAAAATCCTGGTGCTATTATTACTTACTCCTTATTCAATTTCTAAAATTTTCATTAGTTATGTCTTTTCTAGTTATAAATTAATGTACTCCATATATTTCATAAAAATACTGAATTTTTAAATAAATATTTTTTGAAATGATTAAATTTTTTTATCAGATATTTTACAATTTCAAGGTAACTTTTGACTTTTTAATACTAAATTGTTCCTATTCCATGGTAGAATTTTGGCATAATAAAATAGACATTTTTTTGAAAAATTATAATCAAAGAAAATTTATTTATTAAATATTTTAATTTAGTTGACAAGTTTTTTTTTTTGTATTAGATTTGTTTGGGGAGGGAGAAAGTAATAGTCTTGAAAAGGATAAATATTGGATGCCTGCATTTACGGCAAATTATATGTTACTACTATAGTAGTACCATGCTATTGTATTCGGCGCGAATTTTATATAGGGAGCGAGTTTAATTAGTGGTCCTCACGTTTTTTTTTTTAATTGAGATGGTTTGTTTAAATTTTATTTCCTCACGCGCACTTTGATACCCAACTAATCACATAAGACGCCTGTTTTTTCGTTTTCAAATATTGCATTCATTCAATTTACCAAATATCGTTTATATCGTTCCTTTTTTTCTTTTCGCCAAATTGATCTTCAACTACTGCAGATTATTCGGATTCCAGGTATTTCAACTTATAATTGTTATTTTTGTGATCGGATCGCAGGTATCGTTCGTTTTTTGTTATTTTTGTTGCTGAAGTTATTGCTCTGTTTTTTTTCTGATATTTTGCTTTCTCAATCGCTTAGAATTGAGATTTGTGATCTCGTTAGTAAATTTGATCGATCAGATTGCGGGTATGATGGTTTTTTTTCTTGTTTTTGTTGCTGAAACTATATGTTCTTCGTTCTTTTGTTATATTTTGATTTCTCGTTAATATTTCGTTTAGAATGGAGATTTGTGATCACTTTAGTAAAGTTGATCGATCGGATGATGATTTGTTCATAAGCGATTGTAATGTGTTTAACGAAGAAGGTATTTTGATTCGTTTATGATGTTGCGATCTTTTTGTATTTGATAATTTATAGAGATACGATAGAACCTGAATATTTGTTTTGTATTTTGGACGTGCAGTGAATTTTTTAGGAGGAGATGACAATCGATCGGATGAGAGTTCTGTTTGAACAATGTTGTTGTTGTTTTTTATGAAGGTTAGTTATGAATTATATAAATAAAAGTGTTAATTGATATAATATTGAGATATGTTTGAGATAATTGTATCGATATTTGTTAGTATGTATAATGTTAGACGTTTTAATGATGTAAGGTGGAGTTATAGTTGATATAAAGTAACGTTTTGTATGATATAATCTTTTTTTCTTAAATATGTAGGCAAGGAAATATCCAAACTTATTGATAATGCGCTACAAGGAAGTGATGTTATTGCTTCCGGTGAAGGTAATAGTTTAAAATTATGTTAATTGTTATGTTGTGTGATTCTATATCTTTTGCTATATTAACTTTTTTTTTTTTTTTTTTTTTGTAGGTTATGGAGTGTTGGTTGATGAGTCAAACAAATATTTGGTTAGTGAGATTGTTGAGAACAAGAAAGCTGTTTTCGATTTATATAATCAGCATACTTTTAGATTAGGATTTAGTATTAGAAAAGGAAGATATCGTAAATCAAAACTTTCTGGAATTAGATATTGGAGAAGGAATGAATGTAGTAGACAACGTTTCAGAGATCACTTCTATTTATATGTATATGTATATATACAAAGGAAAGATGATTATATCATTTGAGATATGAGTTTATATAAAGTAGAACATGAGTTTATATCATGTGAAACATGTATTTATATCAATATAACAAGGGGTTATATCATGTGTACAGGGGTAAAGATTTGATTACATCGTTGAATAATACGAGTTTATATAGAGTACAATGTGAGTTTATATCATGTAAAGCATGTGTTTATATCAATATAACAATGGTTAATATCATGTGTAAGAAGTAAAAATTTGATTAATAGTGTTTGAGTAAAGTTTATATCAACAAAAGACATGAGTTATATCATATAGAATGTTCTTTTATATCAACCAGAAAAGAGTTTATATCAACAAAAAAAATACAATACAGTAGTATTTAATATCAACCATATTCCTGATAAAAACAATAGTGTTTCATATCAACTGAAATTGTGTTTATATATATGTATATATATACAAAGGAAAGATGATTATATCATTTGATAGATGAGTTTATATAAAGTAGAACATAGTTTATATCATGTGAAACATGTATTTATATCAATATAACAAGGGGTTATATAATGTGTACAGGGGTAAAGATTTGATTACATCGTTGAAAAATACGAGATTATATTGAGTACAATGTGAGTTTATATCATGTAAAGAATGTCTTTATATCAATATAACAATGGTTAATATCATGTATAAAGAGTAAAAATTTGATTAATAGTGTTTGAGTAGAGTTTATGTCAACAAAAAAAACATGAGTTATATCGTAAAGAATGTTGTTTTATATTAACCAGAAAAGAGTTTATATCAACAAAAAAATACAATACAATAGTATTTTATATCAATCATATTCTTGATAAAAATATAGTGTTTCATATCAACTGAAATTGTGTTTATATGAACCAAAATTAAGAATTATATCTACAAAATAGTATTTTATATCAACCCAAACACCAAAAAGAGATTTAAAACTATTAAAGGTTATCCACTTAGAATTGAGAAAAATGTGAAAAGAGATGAAAAATGTAAGAAGTAAAGAATTGTATTTCATAAAAATCATCTGATAGAGTACATGAGAATGCTACTATAGGTGATAAACATAAGAGATATTGAAGATAAAAGGATTACTTCAAATTTGTTATCACAAAATATAACTAGATAAAACTATGAACATGATAACCTTATCAGTTCAATGCATCCTTATCACTCCTCATGTTCACTGATTGCGAAATTTGAAACACTCTAATAATATACTAACCACCACCATTAATTATGAAGAACCAAACATTGTGATAGCAGAAAATGAAAAATTACGGCGCCATATATCGGAACAGGTCATCGGAGAGGAGGCGATCTAGACACCGATCGAGACGCTAAGAAGAGTGGAGAGGAGGCACAGAAAATCCCAAAATCGAGAAGAGGAGGTGCGACAGAGCCGAAGAAGATCTGAGGGAGGGAATGTGGCGGCATGAGAGAGAGAGAGAGAGGGAGAGAGATAGAGGGATGGAGAAAAAAAGAAAAAAAGCGTGTGTTACTAATCTTCCATGTTGCGACTGGTGGAAGGTGAAAAATTATGGCGGGTACAATAGCATCGTACTAATATAGTAGTCATGTATACGAATTGTGCATTTACACCTAGTGAAAACTTATTTTTCGCTCCTGTTATACCTAAATTATTTATGACAAGTTAGAAAATACCAACTATAATATTTAAATATAAATTATGATAATATATTAAATTACATAATTACCCTTAATCAATTTACTAAAAATATTCAAAAAAGTTCATTTATAGTTCCGCTCATCTATGCTGTTTTATTCATAATTTTTACAAATTTTTGGTAGATTAAGAAGGAACTTATAAATTTTTTGTAAATTGATTAAGGGCAGTTAGATAATAATATGAGAGGCGGAAGATAAGCATTAAGGGGGCGAGAAATAAGAATTAAGGAACGATACTTAAGAAAATGGAGGACAATTTTTAAAAAAGGGGGGCGCTGAATAACAAAAAGGTGGGAGGCGTGATATAACATTACCCAACTTTAAGTGCATTGCAATTTACATTTTTGACCAATAGGATGGGTGCATTAGTTAAGGGATAAAATAAGGCAAATTCATGGGGACCACTACATCAAATGGTTTATTCCTATCGGGTCAACAGTACTAGAAATACATACTCCTAGTTGTACAATATATTTTGCCTTTCAAAATATAAGTCATTGTTGACCAAGCATACATACTAAGGCATCAATTATTTGTTGCACACTCCCATAAATTTTAATTGTAAATCTTGTTATACCCTTATTTAATACTCCCTTCATTTCAAAATATGAGTCGTTTGCACCATTTTTGAGACCAGTCAAAATATAAGTCACTTGTCTACTTCTATTAAACAATTAATTATTTTTACTCTATTACCATTATTTAATTTATAATTTCATTGGGATTTGACTTTGTGATGCACTATTCCAAATTATAGCACTACTATAAAAATATATTAAATAGGGATATAATAGGATTTACAATTAAAATTTATAGGAATGTGCTACAAATAATTACTGCCTTAATATTTGTGGTTGGTCAACAACGGTTTATATTTTGAAATGAAAGGAATATATTTTTTGATAGTAGAGGTATAACTTAGAATAGTACATGACAAAGATAAGTCCCAATAAAATTGTAAATTAAATAAGGGTAATAGAGTAAAAAGAATGAGTTGTTTCCCTAATAATATACAAGTGACTTATATTTTATCGGTCCCCAAAATGATGAAAATGACTTACTCCCTCCCTTTTTTTTAATCAGTCGTTTTAGAATTTGCATGGTTATTGAGGAGATAATCAATGACTTGTCTTATTTTTACGTGATTTTTTATTTTTACCCTTAATTAAATCAATTCACATAGAATTCTAATTGTATTAGGAAGATAAAATTGAACGTATAAATTAGGAAAATTTTAATCATTACTACTTTGAAATTCTAAAGGCACAAGTAAAAACATTGAAAAAATTTGGTCCTAAGCGTTTCAATTGATGAATTTTATACCAATTTAACGGCTGACTCAACATCGGTTAAGTCATCTACCACGTGGCAGCATACATGGCTGACACATGGATGATAGATTGTCACGTGGCATCCACATGTCCACATGCCACATGACATCACGTAGTAGTCTGTGATGTTGCATAATTATTAAAAATTAAATGTACAATTGGTCCTATATAATGACACTGTTACATAATTGGTCATACATGTTTGGAACTCGATATATTTGGTCCTAAATGTATCTAAAATTGACACATTTTGTCTAATTTAATATTTTTAAATAGAATTTAATGGCTGACTCAACGGCAGTTAAATTTCATGCCACGTGGCAGTCATGTGGCATCCACATGGCGTAAAGGCGCCACGTGGCCATCACCCGTATTTTAAGCCAAATCAGTCTATTTTTTTTGGATTTTAATCTGTCTTAATTCGGGTTAAATCAATTAACTAGACTAATCTAATTTGACTCGTGTTAATAGATAATTAAAATTATGAAAAATTAATTTTATATTAATATAAATAAAATAAAAAAATATCAATATGAGTCAAATCGGGTAAGTATGGTCAACTGATTTGATTCGAGATCGATACAGGCTGAAACGTGGCTGCCACGCTCCACCTTTTATTCCAAGTGACATGTGGGCGGACAATTGCCTATTATGTGGCACTTTATGCCACATGGCGGCCACGTTTGTGTCACATGGCATAAAAATTTAACGGTTGTTGAGACAGACGTTAAACCATATTTAAAATGTCAAATTAGATCAAATGTGTCAAATTTAAAAACTTATAGAATTAAATTTATCGAATTCTAAACGTGTAAGACCAATTATGTAACATAGTAATTATATAATACTAATTGTGTATTTTTTTGCTTAAAAAAAGAGGGAGGGTGTGTATTTTGAAATTAAGGGAATATTCTGTAAGATAAAAAAATGGGACGGAGGAAACCAATTACGTCGTTTTCCACACCTTACCAATGTAAGCAGTTCCAAGAGGGGACAAAGTTAGTGCTCAAATGTAGTAAGTATTAAAAAACTTTACAAACAAGATTATTTCATATTTAAATGCCATTAGGATAACGGAATACAAGTTAATGCTCAAAAGTGGGTTGGTGTGAAAATGAAAATTTTCAAGCAAATCACTACATAATCAATTAATATAATTAAATGAGATGGTGAACCTCGTTTCCAATTCATGTCCATACATTAAAAGAGAAGGAATTTTGTGTAATAAAGAAATTTTAAAAAAATTACAAAATGGTCCTTTAATTGACCCTTAAATTTGGTTAATCGTTAGTTGATTGATTGTTCCATTAAAAATGACCATAATTGTTAAAAATAATTTAAGTGGGACTAGTCACTACAAGAATTTTGGCGTTTTAAAATACTTGAAAATATTTTAATAGATAATATTTGATAACATTTTATCTATGACAACAAGTACATTTTGTGTTATCTATTCCTGTGTAGCCAAATGTGTATTGGATATAACGATATTTTCTTATGTGACCATATACTTTGAAAATGTAGAGTTAGACTAACGTATGAAAACACAAGTATATGGCATGATAAATCATTTATCATGACCCGGTTGTTGGCTATCTAGTGTAATATATCTTAACATGTTAATACATAATAAAGTGTTTGGATAGAAAACCCATTATGACAATTTTAAGTATTCATATCAATACCATAATATCATAAAATTATATATCATTATATTATATAATTGAAAACATAAAAATATGTTTAAATATATAGTATATTACGTCATTTGTAAGTAAATATACAAATAGTCTAAGGCTATTGAAATTTTGGCCTTATAATAATGTAAACTCAATCATTCTCTTTTAATACTACAGTTAACACTCAATCATTCCCTTCCTTTCCGATGTGGGACAGTAGCAGATGACTATAAATAACACTTAATAATGTAATTATATATGTATTACAATTACACTATATATATTAATCTATTAATACCTTAAGTTAGTATATTAACAAATAAAATAACACTTGATTGTGTTTTTATACTTATAAAATTTTAATTACACTTGTTAGTATTTTGATTGAAATTTTATTATAACACTTATTTCTTGTGTTATGATAGGATTTTATTTGATGAAACATTAAAATAGTTATAATAACATTACTCTTGTAGTGTTTTAGTAGATATAAATAAATTAATATTTGATGTGATTATAGATATTAATAGATATATTTATACTCTACTGTTATGAAAGGTGTGTGGTGAAAACTCAAAATTCTAGTAGTGAGTATTGGCGACTAAAACTAAAGGATAACCAAAAATGGAATAACCCCTATTATAATGGACCAAAAATAAATTTTAGCCTTACATCAATGGCATACTCTGGGATTATAGTATCATCATTTACTGTGTCTTGCCACTAAATATCACCTCTTTAAAAGAATGCATGTTCCCATATATTATCTTTCTCCCCAATCACACTTCTTCTCTCTCTTTCTCTGGTTTGTACCTGGTCGGTAACGAAACAAGTAATAAAAAATTTCAATTCCAAACTATAGGATCAAGTATAATCATATCTTGTACTATATAAGGTCTCGATCCAACAGGGAGGAGAGTTATTGCAATTTTTCTTTTCAAGTTTATAAAGCAAGTGATTGTCTTTTGTGTATGTAGATCATAAAAATGCAAATAAAGTAAAGATGTAAAAGCAGGGTATAAAAGCGGGATTTGACTTGCTCATGGTCAAGAGGTTCGATTATTTTTAATTACTTAAGTTATAAGATCCTTGTTCCAATTAGGTGATTTTCTTCTATAGGTCATCTCTAATTTAGGTTCTGGCTTAATTTTCGCTACATCCTCTGAAGGGAATTAAACTCAATTGAACCATGAAACCGATATTCAACCTAGATTGCGTCCAATCCTAGTTTCCTATCCTCGTTCCAAATTTTCAACCATTCATCCATGTAATTACCCATTCAATTTGAGGTATTTAGGCCCCATCTTATGCAATTTAGCCTACAACCCAAGTAAAATAAGTCATAAAACACATCACAATGGTCTAGAATTATAAATCGCATCTAGCAAAAACACCTTTCATGGTTAATTTAAGTTTTCAAGGTGTTATTTGTCATGGGCTTGTTTCAATTTCTCCTTGACATGTAATTTCAATTAGAATTGTTTTGGATTACTATGAAATTTCATGGAATGTGGTTATTTGATGTTAAATGATATGGGTTTTGGAAATTTTGCTTTTACTAGTTGTGGGCTTGGCTTAATTATCATGTTGATAGGTGGAATTGCCAATTTGAATTGGGGTTAGGCTAAATCATCTTAGGTTGGGCCTTAGAACTTTGATTTCAATGGGGTAATGGAATCTTGATGTTTGATTAGCCAATTGGTAAAAGAATGGTTGACTTGGATTAGGCCTATCTAGTTCACTATTGGCTAAAGTTAAATTGAGCTTAATTCATTCATGATATATGCTTAATTGTACATGTACCCTAAATTGCATTTGAACACGGTAAATAGACACTTAATTACATAGAATATTCAATTCTAAGTAAGGAAGCATAATTTGAGCTCTTTAATATGGATTGGGTAGAAATCCCGCCTTTTTAATCTATTGTTTCTTATATTTTTCTTTTATATGAATTTTATCATTTCAATCTGAAAACAACAACAAAAAGAAAAATTTTAATTGCTTTATAAAATGATGCCAACGGATTTAGTGTCGTGTACCGCTCAAAATTATTAATTTATAACAAAATACAATGAATAAACGTAGTATACGGGTCGATCCACAGGGAAAGGTAAAATTATGCTGTTAAGTTAGAAATATGAACAAAACATAACAAGTATAAAACAGTAATTAAACAGAATGACAAGGTATGTAAAATAAGGATAAAAAGATGAATTTAAATGAACAGAAAAATAGAGAATGAGAGTTGTTATTTTTACTCCCTTATAACGTAAAGGCTTTGAATATGGCTTGCAGTTGACAAGAAAGGTTTAAGCTTCCCAGTAGCAAGGATCAAGAATGTGATGAAGAGCACCCAGTTTTGACTCCACTTGAACAACACTCATGTCACTTTACTCCGTAGCCACTCTACCTCATCGACCATTGGAGTCTTCGGTTGTCTTTGCATGCGGCTTAGCACCAATCCAACCAGTCCACCTGACAAGGGGATTGGACCACCTCAACACACATATATCATACCAGGAGTTGAATGAACATAGTATGAAGTTGCTAAGGTATCATCATTGAAAATCTCCCTACAAGCATTCTGACTAGTGTTCATTCGGGAGCTTCACAGAATAAGAAATTGTTAATGGTATTGTCATTTAAGATTTCCCAAAAGCATCCTATTCTGATTGACTCGAGAGTTTTATAGAATAAGCAGTGGCTTAGGTATTGTCATCTAAGACTTCCCTAAGAACATACGTATTCTGTTGAACCCTTGGGCATAACAGAGTAGCTAGTTACTGAGGTATTGTCATTCAAGACTTCCCAACAGCATTTCAACTTTTTCTAAACTCCGAGATTCACAGAGTATATGATCACTAAGTTATTATCAGTTAAGTTTTCCCTACAAGCGTTTCAAATCTGCTAGTCTCTGGATAATACATGATCTTTGGTTTCTATAGTACTATCAATTAAGAATTCCTGACCAGAATTCCAATCATGTGCTATCACAGTCCCTTAAGTTGTATGATACTGCGGTGACTTGGACTTCCGTGACATCTGCACATCACTCTTTACTCACACTGTGTTTGAACTACTGAACCTATACTATAACACTTACCACAAACAAAATCAGTGAGAGCTCAAATACATTCAGTGCTCAGCAAGTTTTAGATAACAATCTATTCCACTCATCAGCTGGCAGGGAGGCTTAGGTGTGTGGTTCGATGCTATCAAACTTTCTTTAGTGCACCTTGTGTAAATGGGGCTTTCACATTAACTCTACATCATTAGAGGAAGAAAAACCCCAGCAAAGATTCAGAACCTCATCGGTTCTAAATCATTCTCAAATGCTAGAGAACATAAACAAAGAGAATCAAATGAGTTTTGGATAAATAACCCAAGTAAAGAATTACAAGGGAAAAATAACTCCAAACTCCTACTTTATTACTCTTTACTCTCTACTGTCTCTGTTGTTAAGTTAGGATTTAACAACCACTATTTATAGAAGGAGATCTAGTGAAAAAAATGCAGGATAGCTAATTTGGGAATTTTTGGATTGCTACGTGGCTAAGGATCGCAATCTGGCTTTCTTGGCATTTTCCAGGGGGCAAACAGTAACACTAAGCCATAAAAACAACCTGCACTGTTCAGAAATGGTTAAAGCAACCTGCAACACTGTTTTGGGCGTACTTCTTCCACGTGATCACTGTGCCGGTGTGCTACTTGTCTAATCGGGCAGAAACTATTAGCTGTAATGTTGTCCTTCTTGTCTTCTGTGGTCCTGCCCTTAGCTGTCACTGGCGTGTTAACTGCCCTTCTGGAATCTTCCCACTGCCTGTGTCGGTGATGGTGGTCAGATGCTCAGTTGACGGTGGCTTTAGCTGAGCGTCACCTATAAATGTTCTGTCTTGGTCACCAAACACTGAAAGATTAGACTTGGTTTCACTAGACGCTGCAGTTTCCTATCGTCATATTCTCACGTTCTTCTGACGCTGGTATTTGGTGATTGTTATGTTGGGACTTCCATGGGATGCTATCATCCGAGGGCCGTGACATTCTCTTAAAGCTCCAGCTGTTTAACCTCCATGCTCACTTCACTTTGTTGGGGTCACATCAAGTGAACGGTGTTTTTAGTTCATGATCGTCAACAGCTGGATTTGACTGAACTTAGTGAACTTCACGCTTAGGTGAAGTTGTTGTCTACTGGTCGTGTCCTTCGTTATAGCTTGAAAATCCTTAGTTCTGCTCAAAAGTGTGATTTTTTGTAGTCGTATCGCATACATATTTAACCTATAATTAACATCAGTAGAACCGTAACTAGTTTTTATTACATAAACAGATTAAGAATCAATTCACAAGCAGCTCAAAACCAGACTAAAAATAAGAAAAAATATGTATAAAATGAATCACATCAATATCCAAACACTTAAGACTTTGCTTGTCCTCAAGCAAACTAACTACGAAATCAGATACGAGTAATGAAAGTTTTTGGTAGGATCTGGGTTTGCACTTGCTCGATTTACCACGCAAAAAAAATTTCTATTAAAGCGGAATCTTAGAAAAGTACCTTTGAAGCGTGCACCTGGTGATTTTCTTGTATGCCTCAAGACTATGACTTCACGTTGTGTGGGCAATGAACTAGATGTCAATTAATCAGCTACTCACCACAATCCACCTGCTAGAAAACTCTAGCCCCGCAGCACCTGACACGTACTATAAACGCACCGCCCGCAGAGACCCAAAAACCAGCCGCACACTTTCAGCCACTAGAAACCCAAAAACCAGCCGCACACTTTCAGTAACTAGAAACCCAAAAACCAGCCGTACACTTTCTTGAAAAATTGACTTGGAGAGAGAAACATTTTCTCTCTATAGAATTTTCTCTCTCTAGAAATCCTGTGGATTAATTGTGTTTTCTGAATGGCTGATCCCTTGTCTATTTATAGAGTTACAAGAGAGACTCCAAGTTGGTTTAGGATTGGTCTTCCAAATGGGTTTAGGTAATGAATTAGTTTCCAAATCCAATTAGGCAACCAATCTGATAGGATAACCAAATCCTACTGGATTCCTAATCTCTAGGATTTCCTAATTTCAATTGAAACTTAAGACTTAATTAATTAATTAAATAATTCCACTTTGTTAATTACTTAATTAGCCCTTAGGAATTAATTAAATAATTCCACATTGTTAATTACTGAATTAACCCTTAGGAATAATTAACCAATTAATTAATTAAATCTACCTATTCAATTAACCCATTACAAAATTAATCGTACCACTAACGGATTAATTTTAACGGATTAATTTTGGCACTACCATCCTACACCAGAATTGCTTCCGGAACAACTTTATCAAATTATATTCATTAATCTCCCCACATCAAAGATACAGTGCACGTTAATTAAAATTAATTTACTGATAAATTAATTAATTAACTTCTTTAATTTCCGAGACTAGTACCACTCGACCTTTTTACTATACCGGATATAAGTCCACCGGCCAGGTTTAATATAATAAACATTTCGAGTTCATCTCGGGAGCACCATCACCCCGGATGCACCGGTACATGGTTTCTTTTCGATAAACAGCAGCACACCAAGTAACTAAACATGCGCACCCAACCCACCGAGACTATTGGCCACATTTGACCTCACCCATTGGCAGATCAAAGTGCACTATGTCTAATCCTCATGCCCACTCGAGTCTAGAGATTTAGAGATAGAATACAAGGATCGATTTGTCTATTAAATCAGTACAAGACAAATCATTCCTAAGAGTCAAGTTCAATATGCCCCGGGCATATCTATATGATTCAATTAGTTTAGACAAACTAATTATCTGAATCACATAATAACCTAACGCGACAGTTTGTCCAAAGCTGTCTCGGTTACGAACCTCATTTATATATTATGTCTTTCAACCAATGATGAGATCTACTGTGTCGCACCAGACACCTCATCATCTACTCACATAATATAAATGGACGATTAATGCACAACCGATATGACTGAAACACAAATTGATATATTAAACTGGGAAAATGTACAATACAAGCATAGCATATGTATTCTACTCCAACAATCTCCCACTAATACTTAAGCTGTGCTTTAAGTATACAACTACATACAATCCTACCCAATCTGCTGCTATCTATATAGACAAACTATCATGGCTCTTCTAGATATCTGATCCCAATGCCCTCCACATGAGCCTCAAAGACTTTAGAGGTCAATGTTTTCGTGAACGGATCTGCAAGGTTATCCTCTGATGTTATCTTAGCCACGACCACGTCTTCCCTCTTCACGATGTCTCGTATCAGGTGGTACTTGCGCTGTATATGTTTACTCGCCTTGTGGGCTCGTGGTTCCTTCAAGTTTGCTACTGCACCATTGTTATCACAATAAACCGTGATAAACTTCGTCAAACCAGGAATCACATCTAAGTCCACTAGGAAGTTATTGAGCCATACTGCTTCTTTTGCTGCCTCTGATGCGGCAACATACTCAGCCTCCATGGTAGAGTCTGCCACGCATTTCTGCTTGACACTCCCCCAAACTATGGCTCCACCTCCTAGAGTAAACACATACCCTGAGGTAGACTTGCTCTTGTCCCTATCTCCTTGGAAATTTGAATCTGTGTAACCTCGGGGTACCAGCTCAGGCGCCTGATAGACCAGAACTTGGTCCCTCGTTCTGCGCAAATACTTGAGAATGCATTTTACTGCCTCCCAATGAGTTTTCCCGGGGTTACTCTGATATCTGCTCACCATGCCAACGGCATAACAGATATCGGGCCTCGTACACAACATGACACACATGAGACTTCCTACTGCCGAAGCATATGGAACTGTCTTCATGGTCTCTATCTGCTCAACAGTCTTAGGAGACTGCTCCTTAGATAGAAACACTCCATGCCTGAAAGGTAGAAAACCTTTCTTGGAGTTCTGCATGTTAAAACGGGCCAGAATCGTGTTTATGTATGAAGCTTGGGAGAGCGTTAACGAATGTTTCCTACAATCTCGAATAATCTTGATCCCAAGGATATGTCCCGCTTTCCCTAAGTCCTTCATATCAAATTGCTTGGACAGCCATGCCTTTACGTCTGATAACACTTTCTTGTTGTTGCCAATCAATAGAATGTCATCTACGTAAAGCACAAGAAACACCACTGAGTTTCCATCACGTCTGCGATATACACATTGCTCATCCGGACACTGAGTAAATCCAAATGACTGGATTACCTCATCAAACCGGATGTTCCAAGATCTGGATACCTGCTTAAGTCCATAAATAGACCTCTTAAGCCTGCAAACCTTATGCCCTTGGCCTTTTTCAATGAATCTCTCTGGTTGCTACATAAAGATGGTTTCCTCAAGACTTCCATTTAGGAAAGCTGTCTTGACATCCATCTGCCAAATCTCATAATCCATATGAGCAGCTATGGCCAAGAGAATCCGGATCGACTTAAGCATGACTACCGGGGAGAAGGTTTCCTCATAATCGATTCCCTCTTTCTGAGTATACCCCTATGCCACCAGCCTAGCTTTAAAGGTTTCCACCTTCCCGTCAGGTTCTCTCTTACGTTTGTAGACCCACTTGCATCCAATGGGCTTAAACCCATCTGGCAGGTCCACAAACTCCCAGACTTGATTGTGGTCCATTGACCCCATCTCGGATATCATTGCCTTACGCCAAGATTTTGCATCTTTATCTCGAAGCGCCTCATTGTAGTTAACTAGGTCAGGTTCAGGCACACCTGGGACTAGGTCTGAGGCCTCTCCCATGCCAACGAACCTGTCAGGCTGTCTCACAACCCTCCCACTATAATGATGTACCGCCTGTGTAGGCGCATCATCTGTGATCTCATGTGCAGTGTGTTGTGTATCTACTTGTGCTGGTGCATAAGGATTAGTAGTTTGTCATCTAAGCTCTTCTAGTACTATCTTACTCTTGGGCTTGTGGTCTAAGACATAGTCCTCTTCTAAAAATCTAGCATTGGTACTTACCACCACCTTCTGATCTTTAGGACTATAGAATAGACCACCTTTCGTTCCTCTAGGATATCCTACAAACAGCATTAATTCTGTTCTTGCATCTAACTTAGCCGTATCTGCCTTTTGCACATGTGCTGGGCAGCCCCAAATTCTGAGATGTCTTAGACTGGGCTTCCGCCCGTTCCACAACTCTACTGGGGTTGAAGGCACGGTTTTAGATGGAACAAGATTAAGAATAGACATTGTCGTTTCTAAGGCATATCCCTATAATGAACTTGGCAAATCACTAAAGCTCATCATGAACCTAACCATTTTCATAAGAGTTCGATTCTTCCTTTCTGCTACACCATTCTGCTGTGGCGTGCCAGGTGCAGACAACTGAGACTGAATTCCTACCTCAGTGAGGTAATCTCAAAATTCATGGGACAGGTACTCCCCACCACGATCTGAATGCAGTGTCTTGATACTCTTACCATGATACTTCTCCACATCTGCCCAAAACTCTTTGAACTTGCCAAAACATTCGGACTTGTGTCGTATTAGGTAAATGTATCTGTACCTAGAGTAGTCATCCATGAACGTCACGAAATACTCATATCCCCTCGTGCCTGGACCGTCATAGGTCCACACAAGTCAGAATGAATCAACTGTAGTACTTCTTTAGCTCTATAGCCTTTTGCTTTAAAAGGTCTATTGGTCATCTTACCCTCCAAGCAAGATTCGCAGGTTGCATAACTGTCAATATCTAATGAACCCAAAGGTCCATCATTGACCAACCTCTGAATCCTACTAAGGTTTATATGACATAGCCTTAGATGCCAAAGATAGGTTTGATTCATTTCAGAAGGTCTCTTCCTTTTATTAATATTAAATACTGAGCTATCTATTTCTATGTTTTGCACAACAGGGGAGTTAGAATTAACCACAAATAAATTGTCCACCAATAAACCAGAACAAACAAGTTTGCTATTTCTTCTAATAAAAACAGACTCATTAGAAAAAATAAACCTGTAACCGTTCTTTAAGAGTTTAGAAACCGAAATCAGGATCTTTCTAAAACTCGGTACATAAAGACAGTTTACTAGCTCTAGGTTACAATTCTCGAAATTTAACCTAACTACTCCCACTGCTTCAACTGACACTCTTGTAGTGTCACCCATGTAGATATCCAGTTTGCCCTGTCTAAGCTTCCGGGTTACTTTGAACCCCTACAAAGAATTACAAACATGGTCAGTGGCACCTGAATCCACACACCAAGTATCTATGGGAATCACCGCTAAACATGTCTCAGTAATTAGGGCAGAAATAATCGTACCTTTGAGCTTTGGACAATCCACTTTCCAGTGTCCTGCCTTGCCGCATTTAAAGCACTTGCCCTTTGGCTTGCTTTTCTTCGCAACATCTGGCTTTCCTGCAAGTTTCTTGGCGTTTATCTTCTTCTTATTCTTCTTACCTTTCGGCCCAGAAGAAGAACTCAAACCCCTTACCGCAATCAAAGCTTGCTTCTTCTCATGGAAGATGCCTTCAGCCGCCACCAAATCAGTTATGAGCACGGGAAACGTATAAACCCTTTGGTTCATATTGTAGTTGACCCGAAACTGCTCAAAATATGAGGGTAAACTCTGGAGGATAATATCTAATTGACTTTCCGGGTCAATATTTCCTCCCAACACCTCTATTTCATTGATGTTACTGATCATGTGTAAAATATGATCTCTCACTGATCCGCCTTCAGCCATTTTGGTGTTCATTAACTTCCTCATGGCTGACTGCCTAGCAGTCCTGCCTTGATGCGCAAACATCTCCCTTAGGTGCGCCAACAAATCAAAGGCGGAGAGCATGGGATGAAGTTGATGTTGCAGCACATTTGACACAGAGGCCAAAATATAGCACCGCGCCATCTCATCCGCATTCCTCCACCTGCCATAGGCGTCCCTTTCCTCTTGGGTAGAGTCCTCATCAGGCACTTCTGGACATGCTTCGATGAGCACAAACTTGTACTGCTCAGCCGTTAGGACTATGTCCAAATTCCAACTCCAGTCGACATAATTTGTTCCAGTTAATTTGCTGTCTTTCAAGATAGCAGCTAAAGGATTGAATGCCATATCGATTTAAACTGGAAAGTAAACAAACAATGTTTCAGTTATATATGCTAGAATTTTCAAAAACATGAAAATCCAATTAATTATTGATTTCCCTCAAAACAATAATATTAATCCACCAACATCTCATTCACCGGGATTCTCGCAAGCCACACAGTGTGGACGTTTACGCTAACCCACATTCGTTTGAGAAGAACCAAGTTCATTAACTACACTATCTGACCAACGATCTTTTGATCAAAGTAGCTAATAGTCGGTGCTTTTAGCCGTACAAGTAAGCAGTGTAACCTCACGGGAGGAATACTGCAGATTGTACAGTAAGTGTGTGCCATTACGTGACTTCTGAGTTTGTTACCTCAGGATAGTGTGCCTCAGATGGAGAGGGTGGCGCATTTCTCCTAGTTAAACTCACTCTAGTCATCTTACTCAGAAGCTCATAGTCTAGCAATCTCGGGGCTGGACTCATCCGAATGGAGGAAGGCCCTAATGTTAACGCGCAAGCCCACTCACATCGCATATGAACCCGTAATGGTGGCCATGGGGATATAACACAACCCGCTCCCACTTAGATTTCCAAATTGAGGGTTTTTCCGGTTTTAACATGCAATTAACTAACCTACGTTATATGCAACCACAAAACAAGTCATGCTTTAATTCATGCATCTAAAATACAACATAACAATAAAGCATAAAAATTAAAACAATAAATACGGGAAATAAATACGTAAAATAAATTTCTCGACTATTATGGTTTTAATTGCTTCCATCCTTTGCCTTGATCTCGTGTCCCGCCACGTCACTCGATGGAGAGAGTCTTAAACTTCAAAAAACGAAAACTGGAGGAAAAAGAGGCCAAAACAGCTCGAATGGCCCGAACAGGTCGCCCGGGCCGCAGCACGGCCCGAAGGCCTGCCCGGATGAGTCCAGCCTGGTATGATTCACAACCAACTGAGACAAGGATTAATTAATTGCTTAATTAATTCAATCTACCTTTGTCAATAACCCAATACATAATTAATCGTACCCCTAACGGATTAATTATAGCACTACCATCCTACACCAGAATTGCTTCCGGAACAACTTAATTAATTTATATTCATAATCTCCCCACATCAAAGATATAGTGCTCGTTAATTTATTAATTTACTGATAAATTAATTAATTAACTTCTTTAATTCCGAGACTAGTACCACTCGACCTTTTTACTATACCAGACATAAGTCCACCGGCCGGGTTTAGTATAATAAACATTACGAGCTCATCTCGGGAGCACCATCACCCAGACGCACCGGTACATGTTTTCTTTTCGACAAGCAGCAGCACACCAAGCAACTAAACACGCGCACCCAACCTACCGAGAATATTGGCCATAATTGACCTCACCCACTAGCAGATCAAAGTACACTATGTCTAATCCTCATGCCCGCTCGAGTTTAGGGATTAAGAGATAGAATACCAAGAACGATTTGTCTATTAAATCAGTACAAGACAAATCATTCCATATGGTCAATTTCAATATGCCCCAAACATGTCTATATGATTCAATCAGTTTAGACAAACCAATTATCCCAATCACATAATAACCTAAACCGACAATTTGTCCAAAGCTGTCTCGGTTACGAACCTCATTTATATATTATGTCTTTTAACCAATGATGAGATCTACTGTGTCACACAAGACACCTCACCATCTAACTACATAATAGAAATAGACAAATAATGCACAACTAAATTTAACCAAAACATTAATCGATATATTAACTGGGAAAAAGTACAACACAAGCATAGCTTTTGTATTCTACTCCAACAATCTCCCACTAATACTTACGTTGTGCTTTAAGTAAACATCTACATTCAATTCCTATGCACTCTGCTACTATATATCTAGAAAAGCTATCATGACTCTACTAAGTATCTGATCCTTATGCCCTCCGAGCCTTAAAGACTTTTGAAGTCAATGTCTTTGTGAATGGATCTGCAAGGTTATCTTCTGATGCTATCTTAGCGACGACCACGTCTTCTCTCTTTACGATGTTTACTCGCCTTGTGGGCTCATGGTTCCTTCGAGTTTGCTATTGCACCGCTGTTATCACAATACACTATGATAGACTTCTACAAACCAGGATCTCATCTAAGTCCACTAGGAAGTTCTTGAGCAATACTGCTTCCTTCCCTGCCTCTTATGCAGCAACGTATTCAGCCTCCATGGTAGAGTCTGCCACGCATTTCTACTTGACACTCCACCACACTATGGCTCCACCCCCCAGAGTAAACACATACCCTGAGGTAGACTTGCTCTTGTCCCTGTCGCCTTGGAAATCTAAATCTGTGTAACCTCGGGGTAACAGCTCAGGCGCCTGATACACCAACACTTGGTTTCTCATTCTGTGTAAATACTTGAGAATGCATTTAACTGCCTCCCAATGAGCTTTTCCAGGGTTACTCTGATATCTGCTTACAATGCCAACGGCATAACAGATATCAGGCCTCGTACACAACATGGTATACATGAGACTTCCTACTGTCGAAGTATAAGGAACTGTCTTCATGGCCTTTATCTCCTAAATAGTCTTGGGAGACTATTCCTTAGACAGATGTGTTGGAGTTGAATACATAAGCTATGCTTGTATTGTACATTTTCCCAGTAATATATCAATTTATGTTTTGGTTATATATTTTGTTGTGCATGATATGTCCATTTATATTATGTATGTAGATCATGAGGTGTCTTATGTGACACAGTATATCTCATCATTATTTGAAAGACATAATATATAAATGAGGTTTGTAACTGAGACAGTTTTGGACAAATTATCGGTTTAGATTATTATGTGATTTGGATAATTGGTTTGTCTAAACTAATTGAATGATATAGATATGCCCGGGGCGTATTGAACTTGAACATGAGGAATGATTTGTCTTGTACTAATTTAATAGACAAATCATTCTTGGTATTCTATCTCTTAATCCCTAGACTCGAGCGGGCATGAGGATTAGACATAGTGTACTTTGATCTGCCAATGGGTGAGGTCAATTCTTGCCAATAGTCTCGATAGGTTGGGTGCGCATGTTTAGTTACTCGGTGTACTTCTGCTTGTTGAAAGGAAACCATGTACCGGTGCATCCGGGGTGATGTGCTCCTGAGATGAGCTCGTTATGTTTATTATACTAAACCCAGCTGGTGACTTATGTCCGGTATAATAAAAAGGTCGAGTGGCACTAGTCTCAGAATTAAATAAGTTAATTAATTAATCTATCAGTTTATTAATATATTAGCGAGCACTATATCTTTGATGTGGGGAGATTATAAATATAAATTAATTAAGTTGTTCCGGAAGCAATTCTGGTGTAGGATCATAGTGCCAAAATTAATCCGTTAGTGGTACGATTAATTTTGTAATGAGTTAATTGAATAGATAGAATTAATTAATTGATTAATTATTCCTAAGTGTTAATTGCGTAATTAACAAAGTGGAATTATTTAATTAATTAATTAAGTCTTAAGTTTCAATTAGAATTAGGAAATCCTAGAGATTAGGAAATCTTGTAAGATTTGGTTTATCCTATCAGATTGATTACCTAATTGGATTTGGAAACTAATTAATTACCTAAACACATTAGGAAGACCAATCCTAAACCAACTTGGGATCTCTCTTGTAACTTTATATATAGACAAGGGATTAGCTATTCAAGATACACAATTCAAGAGATTCATAATTCAAGAATCCAGAGAGAGAAAATCCAAGAGAGAGAAAAATTCTCTCTCTAAATTTGGATTTTATAAGCATTGGGGCTGCCAATTTTTCTTCAAATATTTGACGGCTCGTGTAGCTTTCTCCCTCTTCGGGCAGTGCGTTAATTGTACGTACCAGGTGCAGTGGTGCTAGAATTTTCTGGCACGTGGATTGTGGTGATTAGCTGATAAAGTTGCTGGTTAGATTGCTGCCCACACAACATACAGGCAAAGTCTTGAGGCATATAAGAGAATCAGCTAAGTGTACGCTTCAAATGTACTTTTCTAAGATTCCGCTTTTAATTAGAAATTTTGGTTGTGTGGTAAATCAAATAAGTGCAAACCCAGATCCTGTGCAATGTTATTTCAAAAGGGTTGGAATAGCAATTGTGCTAGCGTCTAGGCCTGGCCAGAGATTCCGATTCTGGAATGCATAGCACGAAAGTGAATTTCTGGCTAGGCTCGGGTAGATAATCTTTAAAGATGCACTCCATGTCTGAATGGTAGAAAACCTTTCTTAAAGTTCTGCATGTTAAAATGGGCCAGAATCGTATCTATGTATGAAGCCTGGGAGAGCATTAACGAACGTTTCCTACGATCTCGAATTATCTTGGTCCCAATGATATGTCCCGCTTCCTCTAAGTCTTTCATGTAAAATTGCTTGGATAACCAAGCCTTTACGTCTGATAACACTTTCTTGTTGTTCTCAATCAATAAAATGTCATCTACATAAAGCACAAGAAACACCACTGAGTTTCCATCACGTCTATGGTACACACATTGCTCATCTGGACACTGAGTAAATTCAAAGGACTGGATTACCTCATCAAACCGGATGTTCCAAGATTTAGATGTCTGCTTAAGTCTGTAAATAGACCTTTTAAGCCTGCAAACCTTATGCTCTTGGCCTTTTTCAATGAATCCCTCTGGTTGCTGCATGAAAATGGTTTCCTCAAGACTTCATTTAGGAAAGCTGTCTTGACATCCATCTGCCATATCTCATAATCTAAATGAGCAGCTATGGCTAAGAGAATCCGGATCAACTTAAGCATGGCTACCGGGGAGAAGGTTTCCTCAAATCGATTCCCTCTTTCTGAGTATACCCCTTCGCCACCAGCCTAGCTTTAAAGGTTTCCACCTTTTCGTCAGGTCCTCTCTTACGTTTGTAGACCCACTTGCATCCAATGGGCTTAAACCCATCAAGCAGGTCCACAAGCTCCCATACTTGATTGTGGTCTATTGACCCTATCTCGGATATCATTGACTTACGCAAAAATTTTGCATCTTTATCTCAGAGAGCCTCATTGTAGTTAACTGGGTCAGGTTCAGACGTGCTTGGGAACCCTTCCACTACGACGAGGCACCACCTGTGTAGGCGCATCATATGTGATCTCATGTGCAGTGTGTGGTGTATCTACTTTGGTTGGTGTATCAAGATTATTAGTTTGTCTATTAAGCTTTTCTAGTATTATCTTACTCTTGGGCTTGTGATCTAGGATATAGTTTTCCTCCAAAAATCTAGCGTTGGTACTAACTGAAAGATTATTTGCCCAGGCCTAGCCAGAAATTCACTTTCGTGCTATGTATTCCAGAATCGGAATCTCTGGCTAGGCATAGACGCTAGCACAATTGCTATTCTAACCCTTTTGAAATAATATTGCGCAGGATCTGGGTTAGCACTTATTCGATTTATCACCGAACAAAAATTTCGAATTAAAAGAGAAACTTTAGAAAATATGTTTGAAGCGTGTACTCGGGTGATTCTCTCGTATGCCTCAAGACTTTGATTGCACATTGTGTGGGTAACGATCTAGCAACCAATTGATCAACCAATCACCTCAATCCACCTGCCAGAAAATTCCAGCACTACTGCACCTGGCACGTACAATTAACGCACCGCCCGGAGAGAGAGAAAGCTATACGCGCGGTTGGTTTAACAGGCCAAAACTTCGGCCAAACACAGAGAAGGACCAGCCGCAATTTTTCTTCTAAATCCGACTTTGAGAGAGGAATTTTATTTCTCTCTCTAGGATTTTATCTCTCTAGTTTTCTTGTCTTGAAAACTTATGAATTGTATATCGTGGAATAGCTAATCCCTTGTCTATATATAGAGTTATAAGAGAGACCCCAAGTTGGTTTATGATTGGTATTCCTAATGGGTTTAGGTAATTAATTAGTTTCCAAATCTAATTCGGTAACCAATCTGATAGGATAAACCAAATCCTACTATATTTCCTAATCTCTAGGATTTCCTAATTCTAATTGAAACTTAAGACTTAATTAATTAAATAATAATTCCATTTTGTTAATTACTCAATTAACCCTTATGAATAATTAATCAATTAATTAATTCTACCTATTCAATTAACCCATTACAAAATTAATCGTACCACTAATGGATTAATTTTGGCACTACCATCCTACACCAGAATTGCTTCCAGAACAACTTAATTAATTTATTCATAATCTCCCCACATCAAAGATATAGTGCTCGTTAATATATTAATTTACTGATAAATTAATTAATTAACTTCTTTAATTTCGAGACTAGTACCACTTGACCTTTTTACTATACCGGACATAAGTCCACCAGCTGGGTTTAGTATAATAAACATAACGAGCTCATCTCGGGAGCACCATCACCCCGGATGCACCGGTACATGGTTTTCTTTCGACAAGCAGTAGCACACCAAGTAACTAAACACGTGCACCCAACCTATTGAGACTATTGGCCACAATTGACCTCACCCTTTGGCAGATCGAAGTACACTATGTCTAATCCTCATGCCCGCTCGAGTATAGGGATTAAGATATAGAATACCAAAAATGATTTGTCTATTAAATCAGTACAAGGCAAATCATTCATAATGGTCAAGTTCAATACGCCCCGGGCATATCTATATGATTTAATTAGTTTAGACAAACTAATTATCCGAATCACATAATAACCTAAACTGATAGTTTGTCCAAAGTTGTCTCGGTTACGAACCTCATTCATATATTATGTTTTTCAACCAATGATGAGATCTACTGTGTCACACAAGACACCTCATCATCTACTTTCATAATATAAATGGACATATCATGCACAACAAAATATAACCAAAACATAAATCGATATATTACTGGGAAAATGTACAATACAAGCATAGCTTATGTATTCAACTCCAACACTAACCACCGCTTTCTGATCTTTAGGACTATAAAAAGGACCACCTTCTGTTCCCCTAGGATATTCTACAAGCAACATTAATTTTGTTCCTGCATCAAACTTAGCCTCATTTGCCTTAAACACATATGCAGGGTAACCCCAAACTCTAAGATGTCTTAGACTAGGCTTTCGCCCGTTCCACAACTCTACTGGGGATGAAGGCACGATTTTAGATGGTACAAGATTAAGAATATACATCACTGTTTCTAAGGCATATCCCCTGAACGAACTCTGCAAATCACTATAGCTCATCATCGACCTAACCATTTCCATGAGAGTTCGATTCCTTCTTTCTACTACACCGTTCTGCTGTGGTGAGCCTAAAGAAAAACTGAACAAGCCCGGGGTAAATCGAAAACCTCACTTTCGTGCAATGCATTCCAGAATCGGAAGCTTTCGACATAGCTCAGGCTCAAATTCATTTTCCCATGAACGGATCTAGGCTTATACTTATTTAATTTATTAAATCGACATCTAACGCATAAAGATTAAACCTTTAATTAAAAGCGGAAGGATTAAAGGTTATACCTTTGAAGCAAAGTCCAACGCAATAAGAAAAACCAAATCTTTCCTAGCGATTACCACCAAAATCCAATAGATGATTCCAAGAAAACTTTGAATATTGCGTGGGCAATAATCTATGGAAGTCTACTCGCAAAGCCCACGAAAACCCACAATAAAGTCTCTCAAAAACTGGACTCACACTGCCCACAAAGTTCCGATTAAACCTGCCACTATTCCGCCACTAACAGCTGCTGCCCGCCGCTTTGATCATCACCAAAATCGATTAAAAATCCTTTCTTTGCCGTGATCTAGACAACCCACATCATGGATCACCAGAAGAGAGATCAACACAATGAAAAGGCCGAATCAAACACGCAAAGATTGAATTTTTACTATGTAACCAAAATCCCAGCGGCCGGCGGCAGCTTAATGTATAGAACCCGGCAGAAAAATGAAAACCTAGCAGCACTTATGCATTTAATCCATTTGGGCTGAATCCAATTTTTGAGCAAGTGAGAAATCTAGTTCGTTTTTGAGAAAGAATTCTTAAAGATTGAGGAATTCTCTCTCTAGAACCTTCTCACTCAAGAAAGCAAGAGTTGTCTTGCAAGACTTCCTTAATGTTTCTTTGGTCTTAAGTTTTCTATTTATGGGGAGCTCTAATGGAAACCTATTGGGCTTTTGAGTTGGGCCTTTTAATTTGACTTTCGTTGACCGCTTAGTCTTTCCTAGACTAATCAACTTCAATCGACCAATTCGAATTAATTTCTTAACCCAATTCGTTAATTTAATTTAATCGAACCCTTAGGATTAATTAATTCAAATAGAATTAATTTCTTAATCCACTTTGTCAATTAAATATTAATTAAACCTTTAGGATTAATTAATTCACTTGGTCGATTAGTCAAATACATAATTAGTCGTACCACTATCGGACTAACTATGGAACTACCGCTTAAAAACAACTTTACATCGCGCCACTATTTTTCTTCTATCTCCCCACATTAAAGATTTAGTGCTCGTCAGTTTATCAATTTACTGACAAACTAATTCACCGACTTCTTGGTACCCGAGATTAGTAGCACTCGACCTTTTTATTATACCAGACATAAAATCCATCGGCCAAATTTAGTATAATAAACTTTACGAGCTCATCTCGGAAGCACCATCAACCCGGTGAACCTGTACGTGGATTGCTCCGACTAGCAACGGCACGTAAGAAGCTAAAGACCGCATACCCAACCTACTGAGGTATAGGCCTCAATTGACCGCACTATTTGGTAAATCAAAGCATATGATATGCAACTCTCACACCCGTCCCATTCTTGGGATTGAGAGACTGAATACTAGGACCGAATTGACTACGCCGATCAGTATAAATTAATTCTATCCAAACTGGTCATGCTCAATATGCCCCAGGCATATCCTTGTGATTTAATTAGTATAGATAAACTAATTTCCAAACCACACGATAACCTATACCGATTGTATGTTCAGACTATCTCAGTTACGAGCATACTTTTTATATATCAATACGTTAACCAATAACGGTATCTACTGTGTCTTTCTACACCCCGTTATCTAGTTCTATGATATAATGGAACAATTTAATACTGAAACAAAATGATATGTCATCTGTGCATATTAGTTTTTTATACAAGCCATAGCTTTTTTGTATTCAAAACTAACAATCTCGCACTAATACTCAAAGCTATGCTAAGATGTACAAAAACTGTCCAACCCGCTATTACACTGCTGTCATAATGAAATCTACAGAACACCTTTAAGCTCACTCACATGGCTCCCTCAAGAATTTGACTCCCATGTCCTCCACATGTCTCTCAAAGACCTTTGGGATCAATGGCTTTGTGAAAAGATCTGCAAGGTTGTCATCTGATGCTATCTTGGCCACGATCACGTCTCCCTTCTTTACGATCTCTCGTATCAGGTGGTACTTAAGCTCTTTGTGTTTACTCGCTTTATGGGCTCGCGGTTCCCTCGAGTTAGCAACTGCACCATCGTTATCACAGTAAACTATGATAGACCTAGGCAACTCAGGAACCACATCTAAGTCCAACAGGAAGCTCCGGAGCCATACAGCCTCTTTCACTACCTCTGATGTGACAACCCACTCAGCCTCCATGGTAGAGTCCGCCACACATTTCTGCTTGACACTCCGCCGTACTATGGCTCCACCTCGTAGAGTAAACAAAAACCCAGAGGTAGACTTACTCTTGTCCATATCACATTGAAAGTCTGAATCTGTGTAACCCAATGGTACAAGCTCCTGCACTCTATAAACTAGGACATAATCTCTCGTCCTGAGCAAGTACTTTAGAATGCATTTTACTGCCTCCCAGTGAGCCTTCCCAGGGTTACTCTGATATCTGCTAACCATGCCAATTACAAAGCAAATATCAGGCCCCGTACATAACATAGCATACATGAGGCTACCCATTGCAGAAGTATAGGGTACCGCCTGCATGTCATCTATCTCCTCAGCAGTCTTAGGACACTGCTCCTTAGACAAATGTACCCCATGCCTAAAAGGTAGTGAACCTTTCTTGGAGTTTTGCATGTTAAAACGGGCCAGAATCGTGTCTATATAGGATGCCTTGGAGAGTGTCAGAGAACGTCTCCTACGATCTCGAATAATCTTGATCCCAAGGATATGTCCAGCCTCTCCCAAATGCTTCATATCAAATTTCCTGGCCAACTATGGCTTTACGTCTGACAACACCTTCTTACTGTTACTAATTAGAAGGATGTCATCTACATAAAGTATGAGGAACACCACCCTATCACCATCACGCCTGCGATAAACACACTGCTTATTCGGACACTGAGTGAGTCCATAGGACTGGATAACCTCATCAAAATGGATGTTATAAGATCTGGATGCTTGCTTAAGTCTATAAATGGACCTCCTAAGCCTGCATACCTTGTGCTCTTGGACCTGAACAATGAAACCCTCTTGTTTCTGCATAAAGATGGTATCCTCAAGACTTCCATTAAGGAAAGTTGTCTTGACGTTCATCTTGTTAGTTTTGAATACAGAAAAGCTATGGCTTGTATCAAAAGCTAATATCCACAGATGACATATCATTTTGTTTCAGTATAAATCTGTTCCTTTATATCATAGAACTAGATAACGGGGTGTCGACAAACACAGTAGATACCGTTATTGGTTAAAGTATTGATATATAAAAAGTATGCTCGTAACCGAGATAGTCTGAACATACTATCGGTATAGGTTATTGTGTGGTTTGGAAATTGGTTTATCTAGACTAGTTTAAATCACACAGATATGCCTGGGGCATATTAAGCATGACCAGTTTGGATAGAATTGACTTGTACTGATCGGCGTAGTCAATTCGGTCCTAGTATTCCGTCTCTCAATCCCGAGATTGGGACGGGCGTGAGGGTTGGGTGTCGTGTGCTTTGATTTGCCAAAGAGTGAGGTCAATTGAGGCCAATACCTCGGTAAGTTGGGTATGCGGTGTTTAGTTTCTTACGTGCCGTTGCTAGTCGGAGGAATCCACGTACCGGTTCGCCGGGTTGATGGTGCTCCCGAGATGAGCTCGTAAGGTTATTATACTAAACCTGGCCAGTGAACTTTATGTTCGGTATAATAAAAGGTCGAGTGGTACTAATCTCAGAAACCAAGAAGTCGGTGAATTAATTTGTCAGTAAATTGATAAATCGACGAGCACTAGATCTTTAATGTGGGGAGATAGAAGAAATAATAATGGCGCGATGTAAAGTCATTTTCGAGTGGTAGTTCCATAATTGGTCCGTTAGTGGTACGACCGATTATGCGTTTGACTAATCGACAAGGTAAATTAATTAATCCGAAGGGTTTAATTAATATTTAATCGACAAAGTGAATTTAGAAATTAATTCGATTTTGAATTAATTAATTCTAAGGGTTCGATTAAATTAAATTAACAAAGTGGATTAAATAAATTAATTTAAAAGGGTCGATTGGAGTTGATTAGTCGGGAAGACTTAGCGGTCAACGAAAGTCAAGTTTTAAGGCCTAACTCGAGAGCCCATTAGGTCTCCTTAGAAGCTCCTATAAATACAACATTTTGGGCAGCAAGAAAACCCTAAGAAAGAAACTTGGCAACCAAGTTAGACTAGAAAGAGAAAGTTTGGTCTAGAGAGAAAACGGTGTCTTCATCGTCAAGTTTTCTCTCGAAGTCGATCAAGAAAGCTTTCTTCTTTGTCAAGGAACTCAGCCCATAAATTAATAGAGCAGCCCAGACATTTCTTCACTCAGCCCATGAATTAATTTTTGAGCAGTTCGATTATTTCTCCAACAAAATTAGCCGCTGGATTTTCTGCTGTTTTTTTTCTGCGCAGTCGTGCAGTTCTTCTTTGTCCTGCAGATTGCAGCTTAAGAATCGGGGTGCTGATCCGGCATTGATCGCTTGTTGATCTCCTCCTTTTTGGTCGGTGATCCAAGTGGTCTGCCGTGCAGATCGTGGCCGATCTTGGCTGTCCTTCCTCGCCGGCAGTTCGTGGGTTTAGCAAGAAGAAAACCAGCGGCTGGTTTTTGGACTGTTCTGGGCAGCTTCAATTTTGATAAGAAAATTTCTGGGCAGCTTCTTTTTTGATAAAAAAAATTCTGGGCAGCTTAATTTTTACAAAAAAATTCTGGGCAGATTTATTTTGAGTTTCTTGATAAGCAAGTTTCTTGGGTTTTCAATCGTATTGCTGAGGGTAGCTCCGTAGACGATAGCCCACACTATCTCGGAGTTCGTATTGGAGAATTCTTCGGATTTCTTGTGGAAATTGCGCTAAAGAATTGGGTTTTCTTTTAGGCAAGGGACTTCGCTACAAAAGGTATAATCTTTAAATTCCGCTTTTATTAAAGATTTAATTTTTTGTGTCCCGATTAATAAATTAAATAAGTATAAGCCTAGATCCGTTCATGGGTAAACTAATTTGAGCCTGAGCTTGGTCGAAAGCTTCCGATTCTGGAATGCATAGCACGAAAGTGAGGTTTTCGATTTAGCCCGGGCTTGTTCAGTTTTCCTTCAAATTGGTATCAGAGCGTTTTTTCGGTCTTATACTTGTTTGATTTATTACACGGCTTTATTTTGGCATTATTATTTTTGTCTAAATGTATAAACAGGTGGTTATTGGTTTCCCGGCTATTATGGTAGAAATTTAATTTTCATTCATAAACCCCGGGACATGTCCGGGCTCGTTTTATTTTTGAATGGAAATTTCTGTAATAGTAATAACCACGAGCTGGAAGCCGTGTAGGATTAGAAAAATCTTGTAGTAGGATTTGATCTAATCATGTCGTCTTTAAATTCCTAGAAAAACGCCTTTGTATATAGGAATTTTTGTACTATGACGAAGTCGTTATTTTGGGTAACTTATATTCGCGGGTTTTGGTTTATTGTAATTTTGGGTGATTCCTAATTATGGAATAAACCGAGAAAACCCGGGTGAATCGAGAGGAATCCAAATAACGAGTGGGAGCGACACGACGGGAAGTGTCACCGAGGTGTCAAGGAATCAACGATAGAGAAGGCCATAATAGTCGGGAAATTTTATTTTATTTAATTTCCCGTATTTATGATTTTTTCGTTGATTGTGTGATTTTCATTTTATTTTGCATGAACGAAATTCAAACCAAAAGTTTTTTTGAAAAGGTAATGTGCAATTAACTAAGGTACATTATTCGCATATTAAAACTCCAACGGTTTTATGGGTGCGAATATCCATAGTTAAGATATTGCATGTTAAAACTTAAAAATCCTCAAACTTAATTACATTCGCAAGTTTTGGTTTAATCGTAATTTTGGGTGATTCCTAATTACGTGGGGTTTTGGTTTATCGTAATTTTGGGTGATTCCTAATTACGTAAGAAAACCGAGAAAACCCGGATTTTGGTTTATCGTAATTTTTGGGTGATTCCTAATTACGTAGAAAACCAAAATGGAAAACCGAGAAAACTAGGGCGAATTGAAATTATTTTAAAAATCTAAGTGGGAGCGGGTTGGTTAATAGCCCCATGGCCTCCATTACGAGTTCATTGGTGATGTGGTTAAACGGCTTCCCTACGGATGAGTTTTCAATCACAGATATCGCTGGAATGAATTTCTCAAGGGATGACTATAGTGCGTTTAATTGGGAAAAGTTGCGACACCCTCGCTAACTGAGGCGCATTAGTACCCTAAATAACAAACTTAGAAGTCACGTAATGGCATACACTTAGTGTACTGTTTATAGTATCCCTCCCACGAGGTAACGCTATTTACGTGTACGGCTAAAATTATGGACTATTAATTTCATTGATTATAAGATCGTTGGTCAGATAATGAGATTAATGGACTTCGGTCCTTCTCGAACGAATGTGGGTTGGCGTAGATGTTCACCCACGTGACCTGCGTTAATCCCGGTGGGAGAGATGTCGGTAGAAGATTATATTTCTTTTCTGAGGATTTTTCAATATTTTCAAAAAGTATAGTGAGACATGTTTTTTCATTATTTTTCAATTGATATGTCGTTCAACCCGCTAGCTGTCATTCTGAACCAAAACAAACTCACCGGTTCTAATTACATTGATTGAAAACGAAACCTGGACATTGTCCTAACC
Source organism: Knoxia roxburghii (assembly GCA_030378225.1). Lineage (NCBI taxonomy): Eukaryota > Viridiplantae > Streptophyta > Magnoliopsida > Gentianales > Rubiaceae > Knoxia > Knoxia roxburghii. The sequence goes on along the minus strand of CM059420.1, from coordinate 20,603,087 downwards.
GCTGAGGGTTATAAGTACGTGCTCACTGAGGAGTGCCCCCCTAAGCCCAGTGAGGATGCCACACCTGAGCAGCGAGAGCCATATACGAGGTGGCAGAAAGCTGATGAGATGACCAGGTGCTACATCTTGGCTTCCATGTCGAGTGTACTGCAGCACCAGCATCAGTTGATGACCTCAGTCTATGATATGATGCTCAACCTCAGGGAGATGTTTGGTCATCAAGGCAGGGCAGCCAGGCAGTCAGCTATGAGGAAACTCATAAATGCCAAGATGGCTGAGGGCACTTCAGTGAGAGATCACGTGCTGGAGATGATTGGTTGCATCAATGAGATTGAGGTATTGGGAGGTGAGATTGATGGGGAAACCCAGGTCGATATCATCCTTCAGAGCTTGCCTCCCAGTTTTGAGCAGTTTCGATTAAACTATAATATGGGGAATCTCTCATATTCACTTTCTGAGCTCATGACTGCATTGGTGTCTGTTGAGAGCCTCTTCGCTGAGAAGAAGCAAGCCTTGGCTACTGTTGGTCCCTCAGGTTCCTCTGCTGGGCCCAAAGCCAGGAAGCAAAAGAGGAAGAGAGGCCAGAAAGCAGGAGCCAGTCATCGACCCAAGGCAGACATTGCCAAGAAGTAGAAGCCGAGAGGAAAGTGCTTCAGATGTGGCAAAGCAGGACATTGGAAGAAGGACTGCCCAAAGCCTCGAGGTATGTGTAAATTCTCTCTAGTTACTGAGACGTGTTTAGCGGCGATTCCTACGGATACTTGGTGTGTGGATTCGGGAGCCACTGATCACGTTTGTAATTCTTTGCAGGGGTTCCAAGTGACCCGGCTGCTTAGAGATGGAGAGTTGCAGGTCTACCTTGGGGATACTACCAGAGTTTCTGTGGCTGCAGTGGGAGTTATTAGTCTTTATTTTTCAGACTCTATTTTACTTTTAAAGGATTGTCTTTATGTACCTAGTTTTCAAAAGAACTTGCTTTCAGTTTCAAAACTTGTTTTGGATGGTTATAAGTGTGTATTGTCTGACGGTTCGGTTTTTATAAGAAAATGCCAGAAACTTATATGTTCCGGTACATTGGTTGACAATCTGTTTTTAATCAAGACTTACACCCCAGTTATACAAAACACAGAAACTAGTTACTCATCATCGAATCATAATAAGAGAAAGGAATATTCCCCTTTCAATCAGACTTATCTTTGGCACCTGAGACTAGGTCATATCAACCTTAGTAGGATTCAAAGGTTGGTCAAGAGTGGGTCTTTGGACTTACTAGATATTGACAGCTATTCGACCTGTGAGTCCTGCTTGGAGGGTAAAATGACCAAGAGGCCTTTTAAGGCGAAGGGGTATAGGGCCAAAGAGGTTTTAGAGCTGATTCATTCTGACGTGTGTGGGCCTATGTCAGTTCAGACTAGAGGTGGTTATGAGTATTTCGTGACTTTCACGGATGATTACTCTAGATATGGATACATATACCTGATGCGCCACAAGTCTGAATGCTTTGACAAGTTCAGAGAATTCAAGGCAGAGGTGGAGAACCATCTGGGTAAGAGTATCAAGTCACTGCGGTCTGATCGCGGTGGTGAATACCTCTCTAGTGAATTTAGGACCTATTTGTCAGAGGAGGGTATTCAGACCCAGTTGTCTGCACCTGGCACACCCCAGCAGAATGGTGTAGCAGAGAGGAGGAACAGGACTCTTATGAAGATGGTTAGATCGATGATGAGTTACAGTGAGTTGCCTACCTCATTTTGGGGTTATGCCTTAGATACAACATGTTATATCCTCAACCTTGTGCCATCTAAGTCTGTGCCTACGACCCCATTAGAGTTGTGGAGTGGGCGCAAGCCTAGTCTGAGACATCTCAGGATTTGGGGTTGTCCAGCACATGTGCTCGAGGCAGATGCAGGCAAGTTAAAGGCGAGATTTAAGGTTATGCTGTTTGTAGGCTACCCCAAAGGAACGAGAGGTGGTTTATATTATAGTCCTCAGGATCAGAAGGTGGTGATCAGCACCAATGCCAGATTTCTTGAGGAGGACTATATTTTAGATCACAAGTGAAGCAGCAAGGTAGTATTGGAAGAGCTTAGAAGTCAGTCCACTATTCCAGATGCACACGTACAGGAAGACACACCACAGAAAACTGCACGCACTATCACAGATGATGCTCTTACACAGGCTGCGCCTCATCGTAGTGGGAGGGCTGTGAGACAGCCCGAGAGGTACATGGGTTTGGGTGAGTCTTCGGACTTTATCCCTGGTGCTCATGAACCAGACCCAGTTAACTACAATGAGGCTCTCCAGGATAAAGATGCAGATTCTTGGCAGAGAGTGATGATTGCTGAGATGGATTCTATGGACTCAAATCAAGTCTGGGAGCTGGTAGACCTTCCTGATGGGTTTAGGCCTATTGGGTGCAAATGGGTCTACAAGCGAAAGAGAGGATCTGACGGGAGGGTTGAGACATTCAAGGCTAGGCTTGTGGCGAAGGGGTATACTCAGAAAGAAGGGATCGATTATGAAGAGACCTTTTCCCCGGTAGCTATGCTTAAGTCGATCCGGATTCTCTTGGCCATAGCTGCTCATATGGATTATGAGATTTGGCAGATGGACGTCAAGACAGCTTTCCTTAATGGAAGTCTTGAGGAGACCATTTATGGACTTAAGCAAGCATCCAGATCTTAGAACATTCGTTTTGATGAGGTTATCCAGTCCTATGGATTCACTCAGTCTCCGGATGAGCAGTGTGTTTATTGCAGGCGTGATGGTGAGAAAGTGGTGTTCCTCGTACTTTATGTAGATGACATTCTTCTTATTGACAATAGTAAGAAGGTGTTGTCAGACGTAAAGGCATGGCTGTCCAGGCAATTCGATATGAAGGATTTGGGAGAGGCTGGACATATCCTTGGGATCAAGATTATTCGAGATCGTAGGAGACGTTCTCTGACTCTCTCACAGGCATCCTACATAGACACGATTCTGGCTCGTTTTAACATGCAGAACTCCAAGAAGGGTTCACTACCTTTCAGGCATGGAGTGCATTTGTCTAAGGAGCAGTGTCCTAAGACTGCTGAGGAGATAGATTCCATGAAGGCAGTACCCTATGCTTCTGCAGTGGGTAGCCTCATGTATGCTATGTTGTGAACGAGGCCTGATATTTGCTTTGCCGTTGGCATGGTTAGCAGATATCAGAGTAACCCTGGGAAGGCTCACTGGGAGGCAGTAAAATGCATTCTCAAGTACTTGCGCAGGACGAGAGATTATGTCCTAGTTTATAGAGCGCAGGTGCTTGTACCATTGGGTTACACAGATTCGGACTTTCAAGGGGATATGGACATAAGTATACCTCTGGGTTTGTGTTTAATCTAGGAGGTGGAGCCATAGTATGGAAGAGTGTCAAGCAGAAATGCGTGGCGGACTCTACCATGGAGGCCGAGTACGTTGCCGCTTCAGAGGCAGCGAAAGAGGCTGTATGGCTCAGGAGCTTCCTGATGGACTTAGATGTGGTTCCAGAGTTGCCTAGGTCTATAACAGTTTATTGTGATAACAATGGTGCATTGCTAACTCAAGGGAATAACGAGCCTATAAGGCGAGTAAACACATAGAGCGCAAGTACCACCTGATACGAGAGATCGTAAAGAGGGGAGACGTGATCGTGGCCAAGATAGCTTCAGAGGACAACCTTGCGGATCCTTTCACCAAGCCATTGACCCCAAAGGTCTTTGAAAGGCATGTGGAGGGCATGGGAGTCAGATTCTTGAGAGAGCCATGTGAGTGAGCTTAAAGGTGTTCTGGAGATTTCATTATGACAGCAGTGTAATAGCGGGTTGGACAGTTTTTGTACTTCTTAGCATAGCTTTGAGTATTAGTGGGAGATTGTTAGTTTTGAATACAGAAAATCTATGGCTTGTATCAAAAACTAATATCCACAGATGACATATCATTTTGTTTCAGTATAAATCTGTTCCTTTATATCATAGAACTAGATAACGGGGTGTCGACAAACACAGTAGATACCATTATTGGTTAAAGTATTGATATATAAAAAGTATGCTCGTAACCGAGATAGTCTGAACATACTATCGGTATAGGTTATTGTGTGGTTTGGAAATTGGTTTATCTAGACTAGTTTAAATCACACAGATATGCCCGGGGCATATTGAGCATGACCAGTTTGGATAGAATTGACTTGTACTGATCGGCGTAGTCAATTCGGTCCTAGTATTCCGTCTCTCAATCCCGAGATTGGGACGGGCGTGAGGGTTGGGTGTCGTGTGCTTTGATTTGCCAAATAGTGAGGTCAATTGAGGCCAATACCTCGGTAAGTTGGGTATGCGGTGTTTAGCTTCTTGCGTGTCGTTGCTAGTCGGAGGAATCCACGTACCGGTTCGTCGGGTTGATGGTGCTCCCGAGATGAGCTCGTACGGTTATTATACTAAACCTGACCAGTGAACTTTATGTTTGGTGTAATAAAAGGTCGAGTGGTACTAATCTCGGAAACCAAGAAGTCGGTGAATTAATTTGTCAGTAAATTGATAAATCGACGAGCACTAGATTTTTAATGTGGGGAGATAGAAGAAATAATAATGGTGCGATGTAAAGTCGTTTTCGAGTGGTAGTTCCATAATTGGTCCGTTAGTGGTACGACCGATTATGCATTTGACTAATCGACAAGGTAAATTAATTAATCCAAAGGGTTTAATTAATATTTAATCGACAAAGTGAATTTAGAAATTAATTCAATTTTGAATTAATTAATTCTAAGGGTTCGATTAAATTAAATTAACAAAGTGGATTAAATAAATTAATTTAAAAGGGTCGATTGGAGTTGATTAGTCGGGAAGACTTAGCGGTCAACGAAAGTCAAATTTTAAGGCCTAACTCGAGAGCCCATTAGGTCTCCTTAGAAGCTCCTATAAATACAACATTTTGGGCAGCAAGAAAACCCTAAGAAAGAAACTTGGCAGCTAAGTTAGGCTAGAAAGAGAAAGTTTGGTCTAGAGAGAAAATGGTGTCTTCATCGTCAAGTTTTCTCTCGAAGTCGATCAAGAAAGCTTTCTTCTTTGTCAAGGAACTCAGCCCATGAATTAATAGAGCAGCCCGGACCTTTCTTTACTCAGCCCATGAATTAATTTTTGAGCAGTTCGATTATTTCTCCAACAAAATTAGCCGCTGGATTTTCTGCTGTTTTTTTTTTCTGCGCAGTCGCGCAGTTCTTCTTTGTCCGGCAGATTGCAGCTTAAGAATCGGGGTGTTGATCCGGCATTGATCGCTTGTTGATCTCCTCCTTTTTGGTCGGTGATCCAAGTGGTCTGCCGTGCAGATCGTGGCCGATCTTGGCTATCCTTCCTCGCCGGCAGTTCGTGGGTTTAGCAAGAAGAAAACCAGCGGCTGGTTTTTGGACTGTTCTGGGCAGCTTCATTTTTGATAAGAAAATTTCTGGGCAGCTTCTTTTTTGATAAAAAAATTTTGGGCAGCTTAATTTTCACAAAAAAATTCTGGGCAGATTTATTTTGAGTTTCTTGATAAGCAAGTTTCTTGGGTTTTCAATCGTATTGCTGAGGGTAGCTCCGTAGACGATAGCCCACACTATCTTGGAGTTCGTATTGGAGAATTCTTCGGATTTCTTGTGGAAATTGCGCTAAAGAATTGGGTTTTCTTTTAGGCAAGGGACTTCGCTACAAAAGGTATAATCTTTAAATTTCGCTTTTATTAAAGATTTAATTTTTCGTGTCCCGATTAATAAATTAAATAAGTATAAGCCTAGATCCGTTCATGGGTAAACTAATTTGAGCCTGAGCTTGGTCGAAAGCTTCCGATTCTGGAATGCATAGCACGAAAGTGAGGTTTTCGATTTAGCCTGGGCTTGTTCAGTTTTCCTTCACATCTGCCAAATCTCATAGTCCATATGAGCAGCTATGGCCAAGAGAATCCAGATCGACTTAAGCATAGCTACCGGGGAAAAGGTCTCCTCATAATCGATACCCTCATTCTGAGTATACCCCTTCACCACAAGCCTAGCCTCGAAGGTCTCAACCCTCCCGTCAGATCCTCTCTTTCGCTTGTAGACCCATTTGCACCCAATAGGTCGAAACCCATCAGGAATGTCTACCAGCTCCCAGACCTGATTTGAGTCCATAGAATCCATCACAACAATCATCGCTCTCTGCCAAAAATCTGCATCTTTATCCTGGATAGCCTCATTGTAGGTAACAGGGTTTGGTTCATGAGAGCCAGGTGTCACGGGCTCACTCTTGGCATAGTGAACCGGTGCGGCACTAGTTCTAACAACTAACGATATAGAACTAGCTCAGCCTTACTCTTGCTCGAAAATGAGCTTGTTGGCCCAGAAAACAACCGAGACGGCAAGAGATTGTGGGCACAAAATGACCCAAAAATGGAACTCAAGTATATTGCTTTGCACAAAGGCTTACAAACACTTCTATACTTGGTTGCCCTTTACAAATGACCCTTGGCCTCTATTTATAGGCCTCAAAGTCGGTTAAGCTTCCCCAAAGTCGGTTAAGCTTCCCAATATTTTATTCTAAGATGATTCTAGTCCCTAATATTATATACAAGGGAATTTCCCAGGGCTGACGTCATGCATGACGTCACCCGTGCCAACTTGCCCACTTGCAAGGGAATGGAACCTTCTCATCCCTTATAGAGAAGCTGCCGCCCCTCGTGCCCCATTTGGCTCCAGACCGCTCGAGATATTCCACCATATCGGGCTGGGCAGCATTCCGTTTGACGGGCCGAAATGACCGGAACACTCGGCCGTGTCGTTCTCGTGCTTGGCGCACGTCGTGCTGCTCGTTGCACCTCGTACCGTCCCAGCTCGGTCCCGTTTGTTTGGTCCGTGCCCCAAGCACTCCAAAAGCCCCACGGACCGCTCCCTCTTGTGCGCAAATGGCCCTGAATCTCGGCCACCTATGCTTCCGTCCCACTTGGGTCGAACCGTCCATGTCACGACCGTGACACAGGGATAAAGTTCGAAGACTCACCCAAAGCCATGTACCTCTCGGGCTGTCTAGCGACCCTCCAACTACGACGAGACGCAGCCTGTGTAAGAGTATCATCTATGACAGTGTGTGCAGTCTCTTGTGGTGTGTCTTCATGTACTTGTGCATTTGGAATAATGGACTGACTTCTAAGCTCTTCCAATACTAATTTGCTGCGTGACTTGTGATCTAAAATATAGTTCTGCTCAAGAAATCTGGCATTGGTGCTCACCACCACCTTCTGATCCTGAGGACTATAAAATAGACCACATCTCGTTCCTTTGGGGTAGCCTACAAACATCATAGTCTTTGATCTCGAATCTAACTTACCTGCATCTGCCTCGAGCACATGTGCTGGACAACCACAAATCCTGAGATGTCTTAGACTAGGCTTTCGCCCAGTCCACAACTCTAGGGGTGTCGTAGGCACAGATTTAGATGGTACGAGATTAAGGAGATAACACGCTGTCTCCAAGGCATAACCCCAAAATGAGTTAGGTAACTCACTATAACTCATCATCAATCTAACCATACCCATAAGAGTCATGTTCCTCCTCTCTGCTACACCATTCTGCTGGGGTGTGCCAGGTGCAGACAACTGGGACTGAATACCCACCTCTGACAAATAGGACCTAAATTCACTAGAGAGGTATTCGCCACCGCGATCAGATCGCAACGCCTTGATACTCTTACCCAGATAGTTCTCCACCTCAACCTTAAACTCTTTGAACTTTCCAAAGCATTCAGACTTGGGGCGCATCAAGTATATGTATCCATATCTAGAGTAATCATCCATGAATGTCACGAAATACTCATAACCACCTCTAGCCTGAACTGACATAGGCCTACACAAGTCAGAATGAATCAACTCTAAAACCTCCTTGGCCCTATACCCCTTTGCCTTGAAAGGCCTCTTGGTCATTTTACCCTTTAAGCAGGACTCGCAGGTCGGATAGCTGTCAATATTCAATGAGCCCAAGTGCCCATTATTGACCAACCTTTGAATCCTACTAAGGTTGATGTGACCTAGTCTCAGGTGCCAAAGATAAGTTTTATTCAAAGGGGAACACTCTTTTCTCTTATTATGATTCGGTGATGAGTTACTAGTTTCTGTATTTTGCACAACTAGGGAGTTTGTCTTAATTAAAAATAGATTGTCAACTAATGTACCAGAACATATAAGCCTCTGGTTCTTTCTAATAAAAATAGAATTATTAAAAAAAAAACACTTATAACCATCCAATAAAAGTTTAGAAACTGAAAGCAAATTCTTCCGAAAACTGGGTACATAAAGACAATCTCTCAAATGTAAAATAGAGTCTGAAAAATGCAGACATAAAACTCCCACTGCAATAACAGAAACTTTGGTAGTATCCCCAATGTAGACCTTCAACTCTCCCTCTCTATCCAGCTGGGTCACTTGGAACCCCTGCAAAGAATTACAAATATGATTAGTGGCTCCTGAATCCACACACCAAGTATCTGTGGGAATCGCCGCTAAACACGTCTCAGTAATTAGGGAAAATTTACACATACTTTGAGGCTTTGGGCAGTCCTTCTTCTAATGTCCTGTTTTGCTACATCTTAAGCACTTGCCGTTCGGCTTATGCTTCTTGATAATGCTCACCTTGGGTACATGATCAGCTCCTACTTTCTGGCCTCTCTTCCTCTTTTGCTTCCTGGCTTTGGGCCCAGCAGAGGAACCTGAGGGACCAACAATAGCCAAGGCTTGCTTTTTCTCTGCGAATAGGCCCTCAGCAGACACCAATGCAGTCATGAGCTCGGGAAGTGAAAATGAGAGCTTGCCCATATTGTAGTTCAACCGAAACTGCTCATAACTGGGGAGCAAACTCTGGAGGATGATATCGACCTGGGTCTCCCCATCAATGTCATCTCCCAATACCTCGATCTCATTTATGCAGCTCAACATGTCTAGCACGTGATCCCTTTCTGAAGTGCCCTCAGCCATCCTAGTATTCATGAGTTTCCTCATAGCTCACAGCTTGGCTGCCCTGCCCTGATGCCAAAATATCGCCCTGAGGTTGAGCATCATATCGTAGGCTGAGGTAAACAACTGATGTTGGTGCTGCAGTACACTCGATATAGAAGCCAAGATGTAGCACCGGGTCATCTCATCAGCATTTTTCCACCTCGTATATGGCTCTCGCTGCTCAGGGGTGGCATCATCGCTGGGCTTAGGGGGGTACTACTCAGTGAGCATGTACTTGTAACCCTCAACGGTAAGGACAATGTCCAGGTTACATTTCCAGTCAATATAATTTGGACCCGTAATTTTGTTCTGATTCAAAATGACAGCTAGCGGGTTGAACGACATATCAACAACTGAAAAAATAAACAGTCAAGTTTCAGTATACTTTTTCGAAAATATTGATATCCTCAAAACAATACATTCTCCTACCGACATCTCTCACATTGGGGTTAACGCAGGTCACGTTAGGTGAACGTCTACGCCAACCCACATTCATTTGAGAAGAACCGAAGTTCATTAATTCCATTATCTGACCAACAATCTTATGATCAATGAAATTAATAGTCGATAATTTTAGCTGTACACAATAAGCAGCGTAACCTCTAAGGAGGAATACTACAAACGGTACACTAAGTGTTTGCCATTACGTGACTTCTAAGCTTGTTACTTAGGATACTAATGCACATTTGTTAGCGAGGGTGTCACAACTTTCTCCAATTAAACTTGCTATAGCCATCCCTTTAGAATTCAATCTAGTGATATCTCGGGGTTGAAGACTTATCCGTAAGGAAGAAGGCCCTTGACCAGCGTGTCGGTCTAACCCACATCACATATGAATCCGTAATGGAGGCCATGGGGATATTTACCAACCTGCTCCCACTTAGATTTTTAAGTTTGAGGATTTTTCTGTTTTAACATGCAATATCTTAACAAAGGATATTCGGACCCATAAAACCGTTGGAGTTTTAGTATGCGAATAATCTACCTTAGTTAATTGCGCATTACTTTTACAACGTTTTGGTTTGGTTTTCGTTCATGCAAAATAAAACGAAAAACACACAATCAACGAAAAGACAAATACGGGAAATTAAAGAAATAAAATTTCCTGACTATTATGGCCTTCTCTTGAAGGAAAACTGAACAAGCCCGGGCTAAATCGAAAACCTCACTTTTGTGCAATGCATTCCAGAATCGGAAGCTTTCGACCAAGCTCAGGCTCAAATTAGTTTACCCATGAACGGATCTTAGCTTATACTTATTTAATTTATTAATCGGGACACAAAAAATTAAATCTTTAATTAAAGTGGAATATTAAAGATTCTACCTTTTGTAGCGAAGTCCCTTGCCTAAAGAAAAATCCAATCTTTGATTGCGATTCCAATAGAAATCCAAAGAATTACTCCGATACAAACTCCGAAATAGTGTGGGCTATTGTCTACGGAATTACCCACGGCAAAATATGAAAATCCAAGAAACGTTCTTCGCAAGAAAAACTCAAAAAGCTTTTTTCTGCCGCTAAACACTGCCAGCCGCCGCCTAATGAAAACCAAACAGATCCCTTTGATCGGACACCAAAACCCGCCACGATCTGCACCACCACTGCTGCGGATCACCGAGATGATCAAGAGATCAACGCAGCAATGGCAGGATCAGTTCCCAAGCCTGGAGCTCAATGGTCGGTACTGCGAGGATGATGAACCCGCGGCGGTGTTGGAACCAGGAAATTGATCGCCGAAATTGGGCGAGGATGATGGACCGACGGCGTTGAAACTGGGCAAAGATAATGAACCCATGGCCGCGCTAGAAAGGAAGAACCAGCGGTAAAACAGCAGCAATAAAAAATTCGGGGCTTATGGGGTTGAGTTTTTCGCGAAGAAGAAAGCTTTTCTTAGCTGACTTCGAGAAGAAGTTTCGACGAGGAAGACGAACTTCTCACTCTAAGCTAAACTTTCTCTCACTACCCTTTACTTGGGTGTCAAGTTTCTTAATGTCTTTCTTGCTTAACAGGTTGTATTTATAAGGAGCTTCTAAGGAGACCTAATGGGCTCTCGAGTTAGGCCTTTTAATTTGACTTTCGTTGACCGCTAAGTCTTCCCGACTAATCAACTCCAATCAACCCATTTAAATTAATTTGTTTAACCCACTTTGTCAATTTAATTTAATCAAACCCTTAGAATTAATTAATTTATATAGAATTAATTTCTTAATTCACTTTGTCAATTAAATATTAATTAAACCTTTAGGATTAATTAATTCACCTTGTCGATTAGTCAAATGCATAATCGCTCGTACCACTAACGGACCAATTATGGAACTACTGCTCGAAAACGACTTTATATCGCTCCATTATATTTTTATTCTATCTCCCCACATTAAAGATCTAGCGCTCGTCGGTTTATCAATTTACTGACAAATTAATTCACCGACTTCTTGGTATCCGAGATTAGTACCACTCGTCCTTTTATTATATCGAACATAAAGTTCACCGGCCGGGTTTAGTATAATAACCTTACGAGCTCATCTTGGGAGCACCATCAACCCGGCGAACCGGTACGTGAATTCTTCCGACTAGTAACGACACGTAAGAAGCTAAACACCGCATACCCAACCTACCGAGGTATAGGCTGTTAGTTTTGAATACAGAAAAGCTATGGCTTGTATCAAAAACTAATATCCACAGATGACATATCATTTTGTTTCAGTATAAATCTGTTCCTTTATATCATAGAACTAGATAACGGGGTGTCGACAAACACAGTAGATACCGTTATTGGTTAAAGTATTGATATATAAAAAGTATGCTTATAACCGAGATAGTCTGAACATACTATCGGTATAGGTTATTGTGTGGTTTGGAAATTGGTTTATCTAGACTAGTTTAAATCACACAGATATACCCGGGGCATATTCAGCACAACCAGTTTGGATAGAATTGACTTGTACTGATCGGCGTAGTCAATTAGGTCCTAGTATTCCGTCTCACAATCCCAAGATTGGGATGGGCGTGAGGGTTAGGTGTCGTATGCTTTGATTTGCCAAAGAGTGAGGTCAATTGAGGCCAATACCTCGGTAAGTTGGGTATGCGGTGTTTAGCTTCTTGCGTGCCGTTGCTAGTCAGAGGAATCCACGTACCGGTTCGCCGGGTTGATGGTGCTCCCGAGATGAGCTCGTAAGGTTATTATACTAAACCTGGCCAGTGAACTTTATGTTTGGTATAATAAAAGGTCGAGTGGTACTAATCTCGGAAACCAAGAAGTCGGTGAATTAATTTGTCAGTGAATTGATAAATCGATGAGCACTAGATCTTTAATGTGAGGAGATAGAAGAAATAATAATGGCGCGATGTAAAGTCATTTTCGAGCGGTAGTTCCACAATTGGTTCGATAGTGGTACGACCGATTATGCGTTTGACTAATCGACAAGGTAAATTAATTAATCTGAAGGGTTTAATTAATATTTTATCGACAAAGTGAATTTAGAAATTAATTCAATTTTGAATTAATTAATTCTAAGGGTTCGATTAAATTAAATTAACAAAGTGGATTAAATAAATTAATTTAAAAGGGTCAATTGGAGTTGATTAGTCGGGAAGACTTAGCGGTCAACGAAAGTCAAATTTTAAGGCCTAAATCGAGAGCCCATTAGGTCTCCAATCGAGCTACTATAAATAGAATAACTTGAGACCAAAGAAAGTTAAGAAATCTTGCAAGACAAATCTTGCCCATTTTAGAGTAAGAAAGTTCTAGAGAGAGAACTTCTTCCCTTTGAAGTTTTCACTCAAAAACGAACTAGATTTCTTGCTCTCGGATTGGATTCAACCCAAAGATCAAGTCTTTAATTTGTTTTTCAAAAAGGGCTGCTCCAGTTTTATTTTTTCGCTGCTTGTTTTTTTTCTGGACAGCTGCTGCCGCATTTTTATTCTACCCGAGCAGTTTTCTTCTTCCTCAAGTCTTGCGCGGTTGATTCGAAAATAGCCTGGATCGATCTCCTTCTTTGATGGGTGATCTTCAGGTGGTTCTTGTCTAGATCACTGGTGAGATTTCAGGTGAAAAAAAACTGCAGAAATCGGGCTGGGCAGTAGCAAAATTACAGCAGCAGGACAGCAACGTTTTTAGGGTTTTCTTGATCAGATTTTGGGGTTTGTTGAATTCAGTTTGATAGATTTCTTTGTGGGCTTTCGTAGGTTAATCGAGTAAGCTCCGATAGATTATTGCCCATGCAATATTCGGAGTGTTCTTGGAGAATCGATTGGATTTCTTGTGGAAATCGCAGCAGAATTTTTTTGGTTTTCTTTAAGCAAGGGACTTCGCTTCAAAAGGTAGAATCTTTAACTTCCGCTTTTATTAAAGATTCAATTTTTTGTGTCCCGATTAATAAATTAAATAAGTATAAGCCTAGATCCGTTCATGGGTAAACTAATTTGAGCCTGAGCTTGGTCGAAAGCTTCCGATTCTGGAATGCATAGCACGAAAGTGAGGTTTTCGATTTAGCCCGGGCTTGTTCAGTTTTCCTTCAAATTTGTATCAGAGCGTTGGTTTCGGTCTTATACTTGTTTGATTTATTACACGGCTTTATTTGGGCATTATTATTTTTGTCGAAATGTATAAACAGGTGGTTATTGGTTTCCCGGCTATTATGGTAGAAATTTAATTTTCATTCATAAACCCCGGGACATGTCCGGGCTCGTTTTATTTTTGAATGGAAATTTCTGTAATAGTAATAACCACGAGCTGGAAGCCGTGTAGGATTAGAAAAATCTTGTAGTAGGATTTGATCTAATCATGTCGTCTTTAAATTACTAGAAAAACGCCTTTGTATATAGGAATTTTTGTATTATGACGAAGACGTTATTTTGGGTAACTTATATTCGCGGGTTTTGGTTTATTGTAATTTTGGGTGATTCCTAATTACGGAATAAACCGAGAAAACCCGGGCGAATCGAGAGGAATCCAAATAACGAGTGGGAGCGACACGACGGGAAGTGTCACCGAGGCATCAAGGAATCAACGATAGAGAATGCCATAATAGTCGGGAAATTTTATTTTATTTAATTTCCCGTATTAATGATTTTTTTGTTGATTGTGTGATTTTCGTTTTATTTTGCATGAACGAAATTCAAACCAAAAGTTTTTTCAAAAGGTAATGTGCAATTAACTAAGGTAGATTATTCGCATATTAAAACTCCAACGGTTTTATGGATGCGAATATCCATAGTTAAGATATTGCATGTTAAAACGTAAAAATCCTCAAACTTAATTATATTCGCAAGTTTTGGTTTAATCGTAATTTTGGGTGATTCCTAATTACGTGGGGTTTTGGTTTATCGTAATTTTGGGTGATTCCTAATTACGTAGAAAACCGAGAAAATCCGGATTTTGGTTTATCGTAATTTTTGGGTGATTCCTAATTACGTAGAAAACCGAAATGGAAAACCGAGAAAACTAGGGCGAATTGAAATTATTTTAAAAATCTAAGTGGGAGCGGGTTGGTTAATAGCCCCATGGCCTCCATTACGGGTTCATTGGCGATGTGGTTAAACGGCTTCCCCATCGGATGAGTTTTCAATAACAGATATCGCTGGAATGAATTTCTAAAGGGATGACTATAGTGCGTTTAATTGGGAAGAGTTGCGACACCCTCGCCATCCGAGGTGCATTAGTACCCTAAGTAACAAACTTAGAAGTCACGTAATGGCATACACTTAGTGTACTGTTTATAGTATCCCTCCCATCGAGGTAACGCTATTTACGTGTACGGCTAAAATTATCGACTATTAATTTCATTGATCATAAGATCGTTGGTCAGATAATGAAATTAATGAACTTCGGTTCTTCTCGAACGAATGTGGGTTGGCGTAGACGTTCACCCATCGTGACCTGCGTTAATCCCGGTGGGAGAGATGTCGGTACAAGATTATATTTCCTTTCTGAGGATTTTTCAATATTTTCGAAAAGTATACTGAGACATTTTTTTTCATTATTTTCAGTTGATATGTCGTTCAACCCGCTAGCTGTCATTCTGAACCAAAACAAACTCACCGGTCCTAATTACATTGATTGGAAACGAAACCTGGACATTGTCCTAACCGCCGAGGGTTATAAGTACGTGCTCACTGAGGAGTGCCCCCCTAAGCCCAGTGAGGATGCCAGACCTGAGCAGCGAGAGCCATATACGAGGTGGCAGAAAGCTGATGAGATGACCAAGTGCTACATCTTGGCTTCCATGTCAAGTGTACTGCAGCACCAGCATCAGTTGATGACCTCAGCCTACGATATGATGCTCAACCTCAGGGAGATGTTTGGACATCAGGGCAGGGCAGCCAAGCAGTCAGCTATGAGGAAACTCATGAATGCTAAGATGGCTGAGGGCACTTCAATGAGAGTTCACGTACTGGACATGATTGGTTGCATCAATGAGATCGAGGTATTGGGAGGTGAGATTGATGGGGAAACCCAGGTCGATATCATCCTTCAGAGCTTGCCCCCAGTTTTGAGCAGTTTCGATTGAACTATAATATGGGGAATCTCTCATATTCACTTTTTGAGCTCATGACTGCATTGGTGTCTGCTGAGAGCCTCTTCGCTGAGAAGAAGCAAGCCTTGGCTACTGTTGGTCCCTCAGGTTCCTCTGCTGGGCCCAAAGCCAGGAAGCAAAAGAGGAAGAGAGGCCAGAAAGCAGGAGCTAGTCATGGACCCAAGGCAGGCATTGCCAAGAAGCAGAAGCCGAGAGGAAAGTGCTTCAGATGTGGTAAAGCAGGACATTGGAAGAAGGACTGCCCAAAGCCTCGAGGTACGTGTAAATTCTCTCTAGTTACTGAGACGTGTTTAGCGGCGATTCCCATGGATACTTGGTGTGTGGATTCGGGAGCCACTGATCACGTTTGTAATTCTTTGCAGGGGTTCCAAGTGACCCGGCTGCTTAGAGAGGGAGAGTTGCAGGTCTACCTTAGGGATACTACCAGAGTTTCTGTGGCTGCAGTGGGAGTTATTAGTCTTTACTTTTCAGACTCTATTTTATATTTGAAGGATTGTCTTTATGTACCTAGTTTTCGAAAGAACTTCTTTTCAGTTTCGAAACTTGTTTTGGATGGTTATAAGTGTGTATTTTCTGATGGTTCGGTTTTTATAAGAAAATGCCATAAACTTATATGTTCCGGTACATTGGTTGACAATCTGTTTTTAATCAAGACTTACTCTCCAGTTATGCAAAACACAGAAACTAGTAACTCATCACTAAATCATAATAAGAGAAAGGAATCTTCCCCTTTGAATCAGACTTATCTTTGGCACCTAAGACTAGGTCATATCAACCTTAGTAGGATTCAAAGGTTGGTCAAGAGTGGGTCTTTGGACTTACTAGATATTGACAGCTATTCAACCTGTGAGTCCTGCTTGGAGGGTAAAATAATCAAGAGGCCTTTTAAGGCGAAGGGGTATAGGGCCAAAGAGGTTTTAGAGCTGATTCATTCTGACGTGTGTGGGCCTATGTCAGTTCAGGCTAGAGGTGGTTATAAGTATTTCGTGACTTTCACGGATGATTACTCTAGATATGGATACATATACCTGATGCACCACAAGTCTGAATGCTTTGGCAAGTTCAGAGAATTCAAGGCAGAGGTGGAGAACCATCTGGGTAAGAGTATCAAGTCACTGCGGTTTGATCGCGGTGGCGAATACCTCTCTAGTGAATTTAGGACCTATTTGTCAGAGGAGGGTATTCAGACCCAGTTGTCTGCACCTGGCACACCCCAGCAGAATGGTGTAGCAGAGATGAGGAACAGGACTCTTATGGAGATGGTTAGATCGATGATGAGTTACAGTGAGTTGCCTACCTCGTTTTGGGGTTATGCCTTAGACACAACATGTTTTATCCTCAACCTTGTGCCATCTAAGTCTGTGCCTACGACCCCAGTAGAGTTGTGGGGTGGGCGTAAGCCTACTCTGAGACATCTCAGGATTTGGGGTTGTCCAGCACATGTGCTCGAGGCAGATGCAGGCAAGTTAGAGGCAAGATCTAAGGTTATGCTGTTTGTAGGCTACCCTAAAAGAATGAGAGGTTGTTTATTTTATAGTCCTCAGGATCAGAAGGTGGTGGTCAGCACCAATGCGAGATTTATTGAGGAGGACTATATTTTAGATCACAAGTCAAGCAGCAAGGTAGTATTGGAAGAGCTTAGAAGTCAGTCCACTATTCCAGATGCACACGTACAGGAAGACACACCACAGGAAACTGCACGCACTATCACAGATGATGCTCTTACACAGGCTGCGCCTCGTCGTAGTGAGAGGGCTGTGAGACAGCCCGAGAGGTGCATGGGTTTCGGTGAGTCTTCGGACTTTATCCCTGGTGCTCATGAACCAGACCCAGTTAACTACAATGAGGCTCTCCAGGATAAAGATGCAGATTCTTGGCAGAGAGCGATGATTGCTGAGATGGGTTCTATGGACTCAAATCAAGTCTGGGAGCTGGTAGACCTTCCTGATGGGTTTAGGCCTATTGGGTGCAAATTGGTCTACAAGCGAAAGAGAGGATCTGACGGGAGGGTTGAGACCTTCAAGGCTAGGCTTGTGGCGAAAGGGTATACTTAGAAAGAAGGGATCAATTATGAGGAGACCTTTTCCCCGGTAGCTATGCTTAAGTCGATCCGGATTCTCTTGGTCATAGCTGCTCATATGGATTATGAGATATGGCAGATGGACGTCAAGACAGCTTTCCTTAATGGAAGTCTTGAGGAGACCATCTTTATGCAGCAACCAGAGGGCTTCATTGTTAAGGGCCAAGAGCACAAGGTATGCAGGCTTAGGAGGTCCATTTATGGACTTAAGCAAGCATCCAGATCTTGGAACATTCGTTTTGATGAGGTTATCCAGTCCTATGGATTCACTCAGTCTCCGGATGAGCAGTGTGTTTATTGCAGGCGTGATGGTGAGATAGTGGTGTTCCTCGTACTTTATGTAGATGACATTCTTCTTATTGGCAACAGTAAGAAGGTGTTGTCAGATGTAAAGGCATGGCTGTCCAGGCAATTTGATATGAAGGATTTGGGAGAGGCTGGACATATCCTTGGGATCAAGATTATTCGAGATCGTAGGAGACGTTCTCTGACTCTCTCACAGGCATCCTACATAGACACGATTCTGGCCCGTTTTAACATGCAGAACTCCAAGAAGGGTTCACTACCTTTCAGGCATGGAGTGCATTTATCTAAGGAGCAGTGTCCTAAGACTGCTGAGGAGATAAATGTCATGAAGGCGGTACCCTATGCTTCTGCAGTGGGTAGCCTCATGTATACTATGTTGTGCATGAGGCCTGATATTTGCTTTGCCGTTGGCATGGTTAGCAGATATCAGAGTAACCCTGGGAAGGCTCACTGGGAGGCAGTAAAATGCATTCTCAAGTACTTGCGCAGGACGAGAGATTATGTCCTAGTTTATAGAGCGCAGGAGCTTGTACCATTGGGTTACACAGATTCGGACTTTCAAGGAGATATGGACAAGAGTAAGTCTACCTCTGGGTTTGTGTTTACTCTGGGAGGTGGAGCCAAAGTATGGAAGAGTGTCAAGCAGAAATGCATGGCGGACTCTACCATAGAGGCAGAGTATGTTGCCGCTTAAGAGGCAGCGAAAGAGGCTGTATGGCTCAGGAGCTTCCTGATGGACTTAGATGTGGTTCCAGAGTTGCCTAGGTCTATCACAGTTTATTGTGATAACAATGGTGCAGTTGCTAACTCAAGGGAACCACGAGCCCATAAGGCGAGTAAACACATAGAGTGCAAGTACCACCTGATACGAGAGATCGTAAAGAGGGGAGACGTGATCGTGGCCAAGATAGCTTCAGAGGACAACCTTGCAGATCCTTTCACCAAGCCATTGACCCCAAAAGTTTTTTAGAGGCATGTGGAGGGCATGGGAGTTAGATTCTTGAGAGAGCCAAGTCAGTGAGCTTAAAGGTGTTTTGGAGATTTCATTATGACAGCAGTGTAATAGCGGGTTGGACAGTTTTTGTACATCTTAGCATAGCTTTGAGTACTAGTGGGAGATTGTTAGTTTTGAATACAAAAAAGCTATGGCTTGTATCAAAAACTAATATCCACAGATGACATATCATTTTGTTTCAGTATAAATCTGTTCCTTTATATCATAGAACTAGATAACGGGGTGTCGACAAACACAGTAGATACCGTTATTGGTTAAAGTATTGATATATAAAAAGTATGATCATAACCGAGATAGTCCGAACATACTATCGGTATAGGTTATTGTGTGGTTTGGAAATTGGTTTATCTAGACTAGTTTAAATCACACAGATATGCCCGGGGCATATTGAGCACGACCAGTTTGGATAGAATTGACTTGTACTAATCGGCGTAGTCAATTCGGTCCTAGTATTCCGTCTCTCAATCCCGAGATTAGGACGGGCGTGAGAGTTAGGTGTCGTATGCTTTGATTTTCCAAAGAGTGAGGTCAATTGAGGCCAATACCTCGGTAAGTTGGGTATGCGGTGTTTAGCTTCTTGCGTGCCGTTGCTAGTCGGAGGAATCCACGTACCGGTTCGCCGGGTTGATGGTGCTCCCGAGATGAGCTCGTAAGGTTATTATACTAAACCTGGCCAGTGAACTTTATGTTCGGTATAATAAAAGGTCGAGTGGTACTAATCTCGAAAACCAAGAAGTCGGTGAATTAATTTGTCAGTGAATTGATAAATCGACGAGCACTAGATCTTTAATGTGGGGAGATAGAAGAAATAATAATGGCGCGATGTAAAGTCATTTTCGAGCGGTAGTTCCATAATTGGTCCGATAGTGGTACGACCGATTATGCGTTTGACTAATCGACAAGGTAAATTAATTAATCCGAAGGGTTTAATTAATATTTTATCGACAAAGTGAATTTAGAAATTAATTCGATTTTGAATGAATTAATTCTAAGGGTTCGATTAAATTAAATTAACAAAGTGGATTAAATAAATTAATTTAAAAGGGTCGATTGGAGTTGATTAGTCGGGAAGACTTAGCGGTCAACGAAAGTCAAATTTTAAGGCCTAACTCGAGAGCCCATTAGGTCTCCAATCGAGCTACTATAAATAGAATAACTTGAGACCAAAGAAAGTTAAGAAATCTTGCAAGACAAATCTTGCCCATTTTAGAGTAAGAAAGTTCTAGAGAGAGAACTTCTTCCCTTTGAAGTTTTCACTCAAAAACGAACTAGATTTCTTGCTCTCGGATTGGATTCAACCCAAAGATCAAGTCTTTAATTTGTTTTTCAAAAAGGGCTGCTCCAGTTTTATTTTTTCGCTGCTTGTTTTTTTTTCTGGACAGCTGCTGCCGCATTTTTATTCTACCCGAGCAGTTTTCTTCTTTCTCAAGTCTTGCGCGGTTGATTCGAGAATAGCCTGGATCGATCTCCTTCTTTGATGGGTGATCTTCAGGTGGTTCTTGTCTAGATCACTGGTGAGATTTCAGGTGAAAAAAAACTGCAGAAATTGGGCTGGGCAGTAGCAAAATTACAGCAGCAGGACAGCAACGTTTTTAGGGTTTTCTTGATCAGATTTTGGGGTTTGTTGAATTCAGTTTGATAGATTTCTTTGTGGGCTTTCGTGGGTTAATCGAGTAAGCTCC
This sequence comes from Knoxia roxburghii, assembly GCA_030378225.1. NCBI lineage: Eukaryota > Viridiplantae > Streptophyta > Magnoliopsida > Gentianales > Rubiaceae > Knoxia > Knoxia roxburghii. Next base: position 20,582,479 of record CM059420.1, on the reverse strand, counting down.
GATAGATTATTGCCCACGCAATATTCGGAGTGTTCTTGGAGAATCGATTGGATTTCTTGTGGAAATCGCAACAGAATTTTTTTGGTTTTCTTTAAGGAAGGGACTTCGCTTCAAAAGGTAGAATCTTTAACTTCCGCTTTTATTAAAGATTCAATTTTTTGTGTCCCGATTAATAAATTAAATAAGTATAAGCCTAGATCCGTTCATGGGTAAACTAATTTGAGCCTGAGCTTGGTCGAAAGCTTCCGATTCTGGAATGCATAGCACGAAAGTGAGGTTTTCGATTTAACCCGGGCTTGTTCAGTTTTCCTTCATAGGCCTCAATTAACCGCACTCTTTGGAAAATCAAAGAATACGATATCCAACCCTCACGCCCGTCCTAATCTCGGGATTGAGAGATGGAATACTAGGACCAAATTGACTACGCCGATCAGTATAAGTTAATTCTATCTAAACTGGTCGTGCTGAACATGCTCTGGGCATATCCGTGTGATTTCAACTAGTTTAGAAAAACTAATTTCTAAACCACACAATAACCTATACCGATAGTATGTTCAGACTATCTCGGTTACGAGCATACTTTTTATATATCAATACTTTAACAAATAACAATATCTACTGTATCTGTCCAGACCCCGTTATCTAGTTCTATGGTATAAAGGAACAAATTTATACCGAAACAAAATGATATCTGATATGTGGATATTAGTTTTTGATACAAGCCATAGTTTTTCTGTATTCAAAACTAACAATCTCCCACTAATACTCAAAGCTATGCTAAGAAGTATAAAAACTATCCAACCCGTTATTACACTGCTGTCATAATGAAATCTCCATAACACCTTTAAGCTCACTCACATGGCTCCCTCAAGAATCTGACTCCCATGCCCTCCACATGTCTCTCAAAGACCTTTGGGGTCAATGGCTTGGTGAAAGGATCTGCAAGGTTGTCATCTGATGCTATCTTGGCCACGATCACGTCTCGCTTCTTTTCGATCTCTCGTATCAGGTGGTACTTGCGCTCTATGTGTTTACTCGCCTTATGGGCTCGTGGTTCCCTTCAGTTAGCAACAGCACCATTGTTATCACAATAAATTGTGATAGACCTAGGCAACTCAGGAACCACATCCAAGTCCATCAGGAAGCTCCAGACACTGCTCATGCGGACACTAAGTGAATCCATAGGACTGGATAACCTCATCAAAACGGATGTTCCAAGATCTGGATGCTTGCTTAAGTCTATAAATGGACCTCCTAAGCATGCATACCTTGTGCTCTTGGCCCTTAACGATGAAGCCCTCTGGTTGCTGCATAAAGATGGTCTCCTCAAGATTTCCATTAAGAAAAGCTGTCTTGACGTCCATCTGCCAAATCCCATAATCCATATGAGCAGCTATGGCCAAGAGAATCTGGATTGACTTAAGCATAGCTACCGGGGAAAAGGTCTCCTCATAATTGATCCCTTCTTTCTGAGTATACCCCTTCACCACAAGCCTAGCTTTTAAGGTCTCAACCATCCCGTCAGATCTTCTTTTTTGCTTGTAAACCCATTTGCACCCAATAGGCCTAAACCCATCAGGAAGGTCTACCAGCTCCCAGACTTGATTTGAGTCCATAGAACCCACCTTAGTAATCATCACTCTCTGCCAAGAATCTGCATCTTTATCCTGGAGAGCCTCATTGTAGTTAACTGGGTCCGGTTCATGAGCACCAGGGATACAGTCAGAAGACTTACCCAAACCTATGTACCTCTCGGGCAATCTCACAACCCTCTAACTACGATGAGGCGCAGCCTGTGCAAGAGCATCATCTGTGATACTGTGTGCAGTCTCTTGTGGTGTGTCTTCCTGCACTTGTGCATCTGGAATAATGGACTGACTTCTAAGCTCTTCCAATACTACCTTGCTGCTTGACTTGTGATCTAAAATATAGTCCTCATCAAGAAATCTGGCATTGGTGCTAATCACCACCTTCTGATCCTGAGGACTATAAAATAAACCACCTCTCGTTCCTTTCGGGTAAGCCTATAAACAACATAGCCTTGGATCTCGCCTCTAACTTGCCTGCATCTACCTCGAGCACATGTGCTGGACAATCCCATATTCTGAGATGTCTCAGACTAGACTTTTGCCCATTCCACAACTCTGATGGGGTCGAAGGCACAGACTTAGATGGCACAAGGTTGAGGATAAAACATGCGGTCTCCAAGGCATAACCCCAAAATGAGATAGGCAACTCACTGTATCTCATCGTCGATCTAACCATCTCCATAAGAGTCTTGTTCCTTCTCTCTGCTACACCATTCTGCTGGGGTTTGCCAGGTGCAGACAACTGGGTCTGAATACCCTCCTCTGATAAATAGGATCTAAATTCACTAGAGAGGTATTCGCCACCGCGATCAGATTGCAGGGCCTTGATACTCTTACCCAGATAGTTCTCCACCTCAGCCTTGAATTCTCTGAACTTGCCAAAGCATTTAGACTTGTGGCACATCAGGTATATGTATCCATATTTAGAGTAATCATCCGTGAAAGTCACGAAATACTCATAACCACCTATAGCCTGAACTGACATAGGCCCACACACGTCAGAATGAATCAGCTCTAAAACCTCTTTGGCCCTATACCCCTTTGCCTTAAAAGGCCTCTTGGTCATTTTACCCTCTAAGCAGGACTCACAGGTCGAATAGCTGTCAATATCTAGTAAGTCCAAAGACCCACTCTCGACCAACCTTTGAATCCTACTGAGGTTGATGTGACCTAGTCTCAGGTGCCAAAGATAAGTCTGATTCAAAGGGGAAGACTCTTTTCTCTTATTATGATTCGATGATGAGCTACTAGTTTCTATGTTTTGCATTACTGGGGAGTATATCTTAATTAAAAACAAATTGTCAACCAATGTACCGGAACATATAAGTTTCTGGCCTTTTCTAATAAATATAGATCTATCAGAAAAAACACACTTATAACCTTCAAAAAAAAGTTTAGAAACTGAAAATAAGTTCTTGCAAAAACTGGGTACATAAAGACAATCTCTAAAAAATAAAGTAGAGTATGAAAAATAAAGACAAATAACTCCCACTGCAGCAACAGAAACTCTGGTAGTATCCCCAAGGTAGACCTGCAACTCTCCCTCTCTAAGCAGCTGGGTCACTTGGAACCCCTGCAAAGAATTACAAACATGATCAGTGGCTCCTGAATCCACACACCAAGTATCTGTGGGAATCACCGCTAAATATGTCTCAGTGACTAAGGAAAATTTACACATACCTCGAGGCTTTGGGCAGTCCTTCTTCCAATGTCCCGCTTTGCCACATCGAAAGCATTTGCCTTTCAGCTTCTACTTCTAGGCAATGCCCACCTTGGGTCCATGATTAGCTCCTGTTTTCTGGCCTCTCTTCCTCTTTTGCTCCCTGGATTTGGGCCCAGCAGAGGAACCTGAGTGACCAACAGTAGCCAAGGCTTGCTTCTTCTTAGCGAATAGGCTCTCAGCAGACACCAATGTAGTCATGAGCTCAGAAACTGAATATGAGAGATTCCCCATATTATAGTTCAATCTAAACTGCTCAAAACTGGGAGGCAAGCTCTGAAGGATGATATCGACCTGGGTTTCCCCATCAATCTCACCTCCCAATACCTCGATCTCATTGATGCAACCAATCATGTCCAGCACGTGATCTTTCACTGAAGTGCCCTCAGCCATCTTAGCATTCTTGAGTTTCCTCATAGCTGACTGCTTGGCTGTCCTGCCCTGATGTCCAAACATATCCCTGAGGTTGAGCATTATGTCGTAGGCTGAGGTCATCTGCTGATGCCGGTGCTGCAATACACTTGACATAGAAGCCAAGATGTAGCACCTAGTCATCTCATCAGCCTTCTGCCAGCTCGTATATGGCTCTCGCTACTCAGGGGTGGTATCATCTCTGGGCTTAGGGGGACACTCCTCAGTAAGCATGTATTGTAACCCTCAGCGGTAAGGACAATGTCCAGGTTACATTTCCAGTCAATATAGTTTGGACCGGTGAGTTTGTTTTGGTTCAGAATGACAGCTAGCGGGTTGAACGACATATTAACTGAAAATAAACAATTCAAGTTTCAGTATACTTTTTCGAAAATATTGAAAATCCTCTAAAAACCCAATATAATCTTCTACCGACATCTCTCACACCGGGATTAACGCATGTCACGATAGGTGAATGTCGACGCTAACCCACATTCGTTTGAGAAGAACCAAAGTTCATTAATTTCATTATCTGGCCAACGATCTTATGATCAATGAAATTAATAGTCGATAATTTTAGCCGTACCCGAAAATAGCGTAACCTCGATAGGAGGAATACTAAAAACGGTATGCTAAGTGTAAGCCATTACGTGACTTCTAAGTTTGTTATTTAGGATAATAATGTGCCTCAGCGAAGGTGTCGCAACTTTCTCCAATTAAACTCACTATAGTCATCCCTTTAGAAATTCATTCTGGTGATATCCGTTGTTGAAAACTCATCCGATAGGGTGGAAGGTCTAAGCCAGCACGCAAGTTTAACCACCTCACCAATGAACCCGTAATGGAGGCCATGGGGATATTTACCAACCCGCTCCCACTTAGATTTTTAAGTTTGAGGATTTTTACGTTTTAACATGCAATATCTTAACTATGAATATTCGCACCCATAAAACCGTTGGAGTTTTAATATGTGAATAATCTACCTTAGTTATTTGGACATTACCTTTTAAAAACATTTTGGTTTGGTTTTCGTTCATGCAAAATAAAACGAAAATCACACAATCAACGAAAAGACATAAATACGGGAAATTAATCAAATAAAATTTCCCGACTATTATGGCCTTCTCTATCGTTGATTCCTTGACGCCTCGGTGACACGTCCCGTCATGTCGCTCCCACTCGTTATTTGGATTTCTCTCGATTCGCCCAGGTTTTCTCGGTTTACTACGTAATTAGGAATCACCCAAAATTACAAGAAACCAAAACCCGCAAATATAAGTTACCCAAAATAACGTCTTCGTAATAATACATAAATTCCTATATACAAAGGCGTTTTTCTAGGAATTTAAAGATGAAATGATTAGATCAAATCCTACTACAAGATTTTTCTATTCCTACACGGCTTCTAGCTCGTGGTTATTACTATTACAGAAATTTCCATTCAAAATAAAACAAGCCCAGACATGTCCCGGGTTTATGAATGAAAATTAAATTTCTACCATAATAGCCGGGAAATCAATAACCACCTGTTTAAGCATTTCGAAAAAAATAATAATGCCAAAATAAAGCCGTGTAATAAATCTAACAATTATAAGACCGAAACACTCGCTTTGATAGCATTTTGAAGGAAAACTTAACAAGCCCGGGCTAAATCGAAAACTTCACTTTTGTGCAATGCATTCCAGAATCGGAAGGTTTCGACATAGCTTAGGCTCAAATTCATTTTCCAATGAATGGATCTAGGCATATATTTATTTAATTTATTAAATCGAAATCTGCCGCATAAAGATTAAGCCTCTAAGTAAAAGCGAAAGGATTAAAGGTTATACATTTGAAGTGAAGTCCAACGCAATAAGAAAAACCAAATCTTTGATTGCGAATTCCACAAGAAATCCAAAGAATGACTCCGATCCAACGCCGAACTAGTGTGAGCTAGTGTCTACGAAGTAACCCAAGGCAAAACGAAGAAATCCCAAGAAACTTGCTTCGAAAAACTCAAGAATTGTCGAAACAGTTCTTGCCCGGAGCATTCAAAACTCCAGCCGCCGATCACTACTAATCTTGAAGAACTCACGGCGGCACACTAGCGGCGCTAGCAAGAAGAAACCGGGGACAATTAAAATTAATAAAATGGACTGCTCAAAAATTACGTGGGCTGAGTTTCTTTTTGAAGAAGAAAGCTATCCTAGTCGACTTCGAGAGAAAACTTTACGAGGAAGACAAAGTTCTCACTCTAGACTAGACTTTCTCTCACTAAGCTTTTCTTGGCCTTCAAGTTTCTTATGTCTTAATTAATGTCTAACAAGGATATTTATAAGGAGCTTCTAAGGAGACCTAATGGGCTTTTGAGTTGGGCCTTTTAATTTGACTTTTGTTGACCCCTTAGTCTTTCCTATACTAGTCAACTCCAATCGATCATTTGAATTAAATTTTTAACCCACTTCGTTAATTTAATTTAATCGAACCCTTAGAATTAATTAATTCAAATAGAATTAATTTCTTAATTCACTTTGTCGATTAAATATTAATTAAACTTTTAGGATTAATTAATTCACTTTGTCAATTAGTCAAATGCATAATTAGTCGTACCACTAAGGGACCAATTATGGAACTACCGCTCAAAAATGACTTTACATCGCACCATTAAATTTTCTTCTATCTCCCCACATTAAAGATCTAGTGCTTATTGGTTTATCAATTTACTGACAAACTAATTCACCGACTTCTTGGTATCCGAGATTAGTACCACTCGACCTTTTATTATACCGGACATAAAGTCCACCAGCCGGGTTTAGTATAATAGACCTTACGAGCTCATCTCGGGAGCACCATTAACCCGGTGAACTGGTCCGTGAATTCATCCTACTAGCAACGGCACGTAAGAAGCTAAACACCGCATACCCAACCTACCGACGGATAGGCCTCAATTGACCTCACTCTTTGGCAAATCAAAGCATACGATATCCAACACTCACGCCCGTCACAATCTTGGGATTGAGAGACTGAATACTATGACCTAATTGACTATGCAGATCAGTGTAAGCCCATTCTATCCAAACTGGTCGTGTTCAATATGCCCCAGGCATATCCGTGTGATTTAATTAGTCTAGATAAACTAATTTCCAAATCACACGATAACCTAAACTGATAGTGTGTTCAAACTATCTCAGTTATGAGCATACTTTTAATATATCAATACTTTAACCAATAACGGTATCTACTGTGTCTTTCCACACCCCGTTATCTAGTTCTATGATATAATGGAAACAATTTAATACTAAAACAAAATGATATGTCATATGTGGATATTAGTTTTTTATACAAGCCATAGCTTTTCTGTATTCAAAACTAACAGATTTCTCCGACTAGCAACGGCACGTAAGAAGCTAAACACCGCATACCCAACCTACCGAGGTATAGGCCTCAATTGACCGAACTCTTTCGCGAATCAAAGCATACGATATCTAACTCTCACGCCCGTCCCAATCTTGGGATTGAAAGACTGAATACTAGGACCGAATTGACTACGCCGATCAGTATAAGTCAAATCTATCCAAACTGGTCGTGCTCAATATGCCCCAGGCATATCCGTGTGATTTAATTAGTTTAGATAAACTAATTTCCAAACCACACGATGACCTATACGGATAGTATGTTCAGACTATTTCAGTTAGGAGCATAATTTTTATATATCAGTACTTTAAGCAATAATGGTATCTACCGTGTCTTCTACACCCCGTTATCTAGTTCTATGAGATAATGAAACAATTTGATACTGAAACAAAATGATATGTCATCTGTGGATATTAGTTTTTGATACAAGCCATAGCTTTTCTTTATTCAAAACTAACAGTGCCAGGTGCAGACAACTGAGACTGAATTCTGACCTCATTGAGGTATTCTCAAAATTCGTGGGACAGGTACCCCCCACCATGATCTGACACAGTATCTTAATACTCTTACCATGTTGCTTCTCCACATCTGCCCGAAACTCTTTGAACTTTCCAAATCACTCAGACTTATGATCCATTATGTAAATGTACCCGTACCTTGAGTAGTAATCCGTGAATGTCACGAAATACTCAAACCCACCTCGTGCTTGGACTGACATTAGCCCACACAAGTTAGAATGAATCAATTTTAGTACTTTCTTGGCTCTATAACCTTTTGTCTTAAAAGGTATCTAGGTCATCTTACCCTTCAAGCAAGATTCGTAGGTTGAATAACTGTCAATCTCTAATGAACTTAAAGGTCCATCATTGACCAACCTCTGAATCCTACTAAGGTTTATATGACCTAGCCTGAAATGCCAAAGATAGGTTTGATTCAATTCAGAAGGCTGTTTCCTCTTATTAGTGTTAGATAAAAAGCTATTTGTTTCTATATTTTGCATAACAAGGGAGTTGGAATTAACCACAAACAAATTATCTAGTAATGAACCATAACAAATAAGTTTTCCATTTATTCTAATAATAATAGATTCATCAGAAAAATAAACTTACAACCGTTCTTTAAGAGTTTAGAAACTGAAACAAGGTTCTTTCTAAAACTCGGTACATAAAGACATTTAACCAACTCTAATCTAGAATTTTAAATATTAGAGTAACCACTCCCACTGTTTCCACTGACACTCTTGTAGTGTCACCCCCCAAGTAGATATCCAGCTCGCATTCTCTAAGCTTCCGGGTCACTTGGAACCCTTGCAAAGAATTACAAACATGGTCAGTGGCACCTGAATCCCCACACCACATATCTGTGGGAATCACCGCTAAACATGTTTCAGTAATTAAGGCAGAAACTATTGTACCTATAAGCTTTGGAAAATCCGATTACCAATGTCCCGTTTTTCCGCACCTGAAGCACTTGCCTTTGGGCTTACTTTTCTTTACGATTTCAGGCTTTGTAGCAAGTTTCTTGGCCTTCTTCTTCTTATTCTTCTTGCTTTTAGGCGCAGAAGAAGAACTTGAAGTCTTCACTGTGACCAAACCTTGCTTTTTCTAGTGGAAGATGCCTTCGGCCGACACCAAATCAGTTAAGAGCTCGGTTAGAGTGTAAACTCTTTGATTCATGTTATAGTCAACCCAAAACTGCTCAAAACAAGAGGGTAAGCTCTGGAGGATGATATCTATCTGAATTTCTGGGTCGATTTCACCTCCTAACAGCTCTATCTCGTTGATGTTATTGATCATGTGAAGCACATGATCTCTCACCGATCGGCCTTCATCCATTTTGGTCTTTATCAACTTTCTCATGGTTGCTTGCCTAGCACTCCTGCCTTGATCAGCGAACATCTCCCTCAGGTGAGCCATCATGTTGAAGGCAGAGACCATGGGATGAAGCTGATGTTGCAGCACATTTGACAAAGACGCCAAAATATAGCACCGCGTCATCTCATCCGCTTTTCTTCACCTTGCATAGGCATCCCTATCCTCTTGAGAAGAGTCTTCATTAGGCACATATGGACAATGTCCAAGTTATGACTCCAGTCGACATAGTTAGTTGTAGTTAACTTATTGTCTTTCAATGTAGTTGCTAAAGGGTTGAATGCCATATTGAAAAAAAAAATTGTAAAATAAATAAACAGACAATGTTTTAGTTTATAAATCTTGAATTTCAAAAAACAAGAAAATTCTAATAATTATTGACTTCCTTCAAAACAATAATTTTAATCCACCAATATCTCATTCACCAGGATTCTCGTAAGCCACGATAGTGTGGACGTTTATGCTAACCCACATTCGATTGAGAAGAACCAAGTTCATTAACTACACTATCTGACCAAATGATCTACTGATCAATGTAGCTAATAGTCGGTACTTTTAGCCGTACGAATAAGCAGTGTAATCGATGGGAGGAATACTGCAGATCATACACTAAGTGTGTGCCATTACGTGACTTCTGAGCTTGTTACCTCAGGATAGTGCGCCTTAGATGGAGAGGGTGTCGCATTTCTCCTAGTTAAACTTACTATAGTCATCTTACTCAGAAATTTATAATCTAGCGATCTCGTGATTGGACTCATCCAAATGGAGGAAGACCCTAATGCCAACACGCAAGTCCACCCACATCGCATATGAACTCGTAATGGTGGCTGTGGGGATATTAAACCAACCCGCTTCCACTTAGATTTCCAAATTGTGGGTTTTTTCCAGTTTTAACATTCAATTAACTAAACTTAAGTTATATGCAACCATAAAACCAACATGCTTTAAAATCATGCATCTAAAGGACAACATAAAAATTAAAGCACAAAAATTAAAACAATAAATACGGGAAATAAAAGTGAAAATTAAATTTCCTGACTATTATGGTTTTAATCGCTTCCATCTTCTGCCTTGATCTCGTGTCCCACCCTGCAACTCGATCGATAGAGTCTGGAACTTCAAAAAATGAAAACTGGAGAAAAAAAGGGCTAAAACGGGCCGCGCACGTGCATCGCGCACAAAGAGCGCCGCGCGCGTTAATTGTTGCGCGTTGCTATCGCACCCACTGCTGCGTAGCTGTGCCGTGTGACAGTGGTGTTGCCGTCAGGTGGTGGTTGCTGGTGGCGGCTCCCACCGGCGAGTCGTCGCCGGAGCCACCTCCTACCACCAATCCCTCATTCGCTTCTTCTATACTATTTGGTCTTCTTGAAATTCGTTTTGGGTTTTCCTGGTTTTTTACGAATTAACGATAACCCAAAACCCACGAATTCAAGTTGCCCACCATAACGCCTTCGATTACAGAAAATTAATTCTCATATTACAAGGCTTTCTAGGAAAATTAAATAATCAAAAGTTACATAGAAAAAATCCTACTACAGATTTGATCTAATAATTCACGGCTTCCAGCATGTGGTTATACTATTACAAACATTCACAATAAAATCAAATCCGGACATGTCCCAGAGTTTAATTAAAACCCATACAAACGTTACCATAATAGTCGAGATTTCTTAACCACCTGCAAATAAAAACATGTAATAAATCGAACAACAAAAAACCCAAAACCAGCCTCTGATACCAATTTAATAATTATCTACCCGAGCCTAGCCAGAAACTCACTTTCGTGCAATGCGTTCCAGAATCGGAATTTCTGGCCAGGCCTAGACTCTAGCACAATCGCTATTCCAATCTTTGCTTGAAATAACATTGCGCAAGATCTGGGTTTGGACTCATTCGATTTACCACGCAACAAAAATTCTTAATTAAAAGCGGAAGAATAAGAATTACATATTGAAGCGTATACTCAGGTGATTCTCTTGTATGCCTCAAGACTTTGCTTATATGCTGTGTGGACAGCAATCTAACGAGCAATTTGATAAGCTAATCACCACAATCCACCTACCAGAAAAATTCCAGCACTGCTGCACCTGGAGCGTACAATCCACGCACTGCCCAAAGAGAGAGAAAGCTTCACGTGCTGCTGCCAAACCTTGGGAAAATTCGGCTAGCTAAAGAAGCTCGAAAATTCGAATTTTAGGATTTTCTCTCTCTAAGTTTTCTTGCCTTCAAAACTTATGAATTGTATATTGTGGAATAACTAATCCCTTGTCTATATATAGAGTTACAAGAGAGACCCCAAGTTGGTTTAGGATTGGTCTTCCTACTGGGTTTCTGTTTCCTTCAATCCTGTTCCTGGACTGATACACATCAAACTGATACAGGGATTCACTTATCCCAACCTAGTTTCTGGTATGATTCACATCCAACTGATACAGGGATTCACTTATCCTCAATCCAGTTCCTAGTATAATTCACAACCAACTGACACAAGGATTAATTAATTACTTAATTAATTAAATCTACCTTTGTCAGTAACCCAATACATAATTAATCGTACCACTAACGGATTAATTATGGCACTACCATCCTACACCAGAATTTCTTCCGGAACAACTTAATTAATTTATATTCATAATCTCCCCACATCAAAGATATAGTGCTCATTAATTTATTAATTTTCTGATAAATTAATTAATTAACTTCTTTAATTCCGAGACTAGTACCACTCGACCTTTTTACTATACCGGACATAAGTCCACCGGCCGGGTTTAGTATAATAAACATTATGAGCTCATCTCGGGAGCACCATCACCCCAGATGCACTGGTATATGGTTTCCTTTCGACAAGCAGCAGCACACCAAGCAACTAAACATGCGCACCCAACCTACCGAGACTATTGGCCATAATTGACCTCACCTATTGGCAGATCAAAGTACACTATGTCTATTCCTCATGCCCGCTAGAGTCTAGGGATTAAGAGATAGAATACCAAGAATGATTTGTCTATTAAATCAGTATAAGACAAATCATTCCTTATGGTCAAGTTCAATACGCCCAGGCATATCTATATGATTCAATCAGTTTAGACAAACGAATTATCCGAATAACATAATTACCTAAACCAACAGTTTGTCCAAAGCTGTCTTGGTTATGAACCTCATTTATATATTATGTCTTTTAACCAATGATGAGATCGACTGTGTCACACAAGACACCTCACCATCTAACTACATAATATAAATGGACAAATAATGCCCAAAAATATATAACCAAAATATAAATCGATATATTAACAGGGAAAATGTACAATACAAGCATAGCTTATGTATTCAACTCCAGCAATTTCTTCCTCAAAGTTGGATCTTCCTTTCTCCTAGCGGTGCCTCAGTTTTCGTGTCTTCAAGCGGCGGCCAGTTTTACTAGTCAACGGTGGTGCATGGAGTTTCAAGGTGCAGCGTGTGGAGATCTCAGGCGGCGGCACGTGAAAGGCACGCGCGAGCGGCAGCGGCGGTTAGTTATTTCGGTGAGGAATTCTGGTGCTGTTTTTGTTTTTATTTGCTGATCAATTGCTCGTTAGATCGTTGCCCGTACAATGTACGATTAAGTCTTGAGTCATACAAGAGAATAATCTAAGTACACGCTTCAAGAGGTAATTCTTAAACTTTCGCTTTCATTAAGAATTTATTGTTGCGTGACAAATCAAACGAGTAGAAGCTAAGATCTTGCACAATTGTATTTCAAGCAAGGGTTGGAATAGCAATTACGCTAGAGCTTAGGCTTGCTCAAGAGTTCCGATTCTGGAATGCATAGCACGAAAGTGAATTTTTTGTTAGTTTTGAATACAGAAAAGCTATGGCTTGTATCAAAAACTAATATCCACAGATGACATATCATTTTGTTTCAGTATAAAATTGTTTCATTATATCATAGAACTAGATAACGGGGTGTGAAAAGACACAGTAGATACCGTTATTGGTTAAAGTATTGATATATAAAAAGTATGCTTGTAACTGAGATAGTCTGAACATACTATCAGTATAGGTTATCGTGTGGTTTGGAAATTTGTTTATCTAAACTAATTAAATCACACGGATATGCCCATGGCATATTGAACACGACCAGTTTGGATATAATTGATTTATACTGATCGGCGTAGTCAATTCGGTCTTAGTATTCAGTCTCTTAATCCCGAGATTGGGACGGGCATGAGAGTTGGATATCGTATGCTTTAATTTTCCAAAGAGTGTGGTCAATTGAAGCCTATACCTCGGTAGGTTGGGTATGCGGTGTTTAGCTTTTTACCTGCCTTTGGACTATACCGGTTTGCTGGGTTGATGGTGCTCCCGAGATGACTTTGTAAAATTTATTATACTAAACTCGGCCGGTGGACTTTATGTCTGGTATAATAAGAAGGTCGAGTGATACTAATCTCGGATACTAAGAAGTCGGTGAATTAGTTTGTCAGTAAATTGATAAACCGATGAGCATTAGATCTTTGATGTGGGGAGATAGAAGAAAATATAGTGGCGCAATGTAAAGTCATTTTTGAGCGGTAGTGGTACGACTAATTATGCATTCAACTAATCAATAAAGTGAATTAATTAATCCTAACGGTGTAATTAATATTTAACGGACAAAGTGGATTAAGACATTAGAAACCTTAGAGGCACTTTGCCTAGTGTGAGAAAGAGTGGTCTGGAGAGATAACTTCTTCCTCTACCTTGAATTTTTGTTTCGAAGTAGACCATGGATCTTTCTTCTTCGAGAATCCTCAAAGCCCATAACCTAGAGAATCCTAGATCACCATTTTTTAGAAGAAAGCTGTCGTCTTTTTGGGTTTTCTGGCCGGAATTTCTTCTTGGCCGCCGGTTCACATTGCCGCCGTTGGTTGGATGGTTTTGGCGGCAGTTCTTGCTTTTTTTTGTGTGGGTTTGTTGATTCCTGTTGTGTTGATCCTCTAGCTTTATCTTCTTATATTGCTAGAGTCTAGATCTACGAGCAGGAACACATTTCAGACACTTTTGGTGTGGATTTTCATATTGGGTTAAGTTCCCGGGCTAAATCTGTTTCTTCAGATTTTGATGATTCTTGAAGTTGGTTTCTTAGGATTTCTTTGTTTTGCCTTGGGCTACTCCGTAGACACTAGCCCACACTAGTTCGGAGTCGAATTGGAGTTATTCTTCGGATTTCTTGTTGAATTCGTTTGCCCAGAGTTTTGGATTTCTATTTGCTAGGGACTTCGCTACAAAGGTATAATCTTTGATCTTTCCACTTTAATTAAAGATTGTATCTTTTGTGTCCCGATTAATAAATTAAATAAGTATAAGCCTAGATTCGTTCATGGGAAAATGAATTTGAGCCTGAGCTTTGTCGAAAGCTTCCGATTCAAGAATGCATTGCACGAAAGTGAGGTTTTTTATTTTGCCAGGGCTTGTTCTGTTTTCCTTCAAAATGGTATCAGAGCGAGTGTTTTGGCTTTATACTTGTTAATTTATTACACGGCTTTCTTTTGGCATTATTATTTTTGTCGAAATGTTTAAACTGGTGGTTATTAGTTTCCCGGCTATTATGGTATAAATTTATTTTCCATTCATAAACCCCGGGACATGTCCGGGCTCGTATTGTTTTTGAATGGAAATGTCTGTAATAGTAATAACCACAAGCTGGAAGCCGTGTAGGATTAGAAAATCTTGTAGTAGGATTTGATCTAATCATGTCATCTTTAAATTCCTAGAAAAACGCCTTTGTATATAGGAATTTATGTACTATGACGAAGATGTTATTTTGGGTAACTTATATTTGTGGCTTTTGGTTTCTCATAATTTTGGGTGATTCCTAATTACGTAGAAAATCGGGAAAACCCGAGCGAATCGAGAGGAATCCAAATAACGAGTGGGAGCGACATGACGGGACGTGTCACCGAGGCGTCAAGGAATCAACGATGGAGAAGGCCATAATAGTCAGGAAATTGTATTTCTTTATTTTCCCGTATTTATGTCTTTTCGTTGATTGTGTGTTTTTCATTTAATTTTGCATGAACGAAAACCAAACCAAAATGTTCTAAAAAGTAAAGTGCAATTAACTAAGGTAGATTATTCGCACATTAAAACTAACGGTTTTATGGGTGCGAATATCCTTTCTTAAGATATTGCATGTTAAAATGGAAAAATCCTCAAAGTTAAAAATCTAAGTGGGAGCGGGTTGGTAAACATCCCCATGGCCTCCATTACGGATTCATATGTGATGTGGGTTAGATCGACGCGTTGGCCAAGGGCCTTCTTCCCTATGGATAAGTCTTCAATCCCGAGATATCACTAGATTGAATTTCTAAAGGGATGACTATAGCAAGTTTAATTGGAGAATGTTACGACACCCTCGCTAACCGAGGTGCATTAGTATCCTAAGTAACAAGCTTAGAAGTCATGTAATGGCAAACACTTAGTGTACCGTTTGTAGTATTCCTCCTAAGAGGTTATGCTGCTTATTGTATACGGCTAAAATTATCGACTATTAATTTCATTGATCATAAGATCGTTGGTCAGATAATGGAATTAATAAACTTCGGTTCTTCTCGAACGAATGTGGGTTGGCGTAGACGTTCACCCAACGTGACCTGCGTTAATCCCGGTGTGAGAGATGTCGGTAGGAGAATGTATTGTTTTGAGGATATCAATATTTTTAAAAAAGTATACTAAAACTTGACTGTTTATTTTTAGTTGTTGATATGTCGTTCAACCCGCTAGCTGTTATTTTGAATTAGAACAAACTTATGGGTCTAAATTACATTGAATGGAAATGTAACCTGGACATTGTCCTTACCGCTGAGGGTTACAAGTACGTGCTCACTGAGGAGTGCCCCCTTAAGCCCAGCGATGATGCCACCCTTGAGCAGTGAGAGCCATATACGAGGTGGCAGAAGGCTGATGAGATGACCCAGTACTACATCTTGGCTTTTATGTTGAGTGTACTGCAGCACCAGTATCAGTTGTTTACCTCAGCCTACGATATGATGCTCAACCTCAGGGAGATGTTTGGATATCAGGGCAGGGCAGCCTGGCAGTCAGCTATGAGAAAACTCATGAATGCTAGGATGGCTGAGGGCACTTCAGTGAGGGATCACATGCTAGACATGATGAGCTGCATCAATGAGATAGAGGTATTGGGAGCTGACATTGATGGGGAGACCTAGGTTGATATCATCCTCCAGAGCTTGCCCCCCAGTTTTGAGCTGTTTCGGTTGAAGTACAATATGGGCAAGCTCTCATATTCACTTCCTGAGCTCATGACTGCATTGGTGTCTGCTAAGGGCCTATTTGCAGAAAAGAAGTAAGCCTTGGCTACTGTTGGTCTCTCAGGTTCCTCTGTTGGGCCCAAAGCCAGGAAGTAAAAGAGGAAGAGAGGCCAGAAAGCAGGAGCTGATTATAGACCCAAGGCGGGCATTGCCAATAAGCATAAGCCGAAAGGCAAGTGATTCAGATATGGCAAAGCAGGACATTAGAAGTAGGATTGCCCAAAGCCTCGAGGTAGGTATAAATTTTCCCTAGTTACTGAGACGTGTTTAGCGACGATTCCCACAGATACTTGGTGTGTGGATTCAGGAGCCACTGATCATGTTTGTAATTCTTTGCAGGGGTTCCAAGTGACCCGACTACTTAGAGAGGGAGAGTTGCAGGTTTACCTTGGGGATACTACCATAGTTTCTGTTGTTGCAGTGGGAGTTCTTTGTCTTTATTTTTCAAACTCAGTTTTCGCAAGAATTTACTTTCAGTTTCTAAACTTATTTTGGATGGTTATAAGTGTGTTTTTTCTGATGGATCTATTTTTTTAGAAAAGTCCAGAAGCTTATATGTTTCGATACATTAGTTAACAATCTGTTTTTAATCAAGACATATTCCCCAGTAATGCAAAATACAGAAACTAGTAACTCATCGCCAAATCATAATAAGAGAAAATAGTCTTCCCCTTTGAATCAAGCTTATCTTTGGCACCTGAGACTCAGTCACATCAACCTTAGTAGGATTCAAAGGTTGGTCAATAATGGGTCTTTGGACTCATTGGATATTGACAGCTATCCGACCTGTGAGTCCTACTTTGAGGGTAAGATGACTAAGAGGCCTTTCAAGGCAAAGGGGTATAGGGCCAAAGAGGTTTTAGAGTTGATTCATTATGACGTGTGTGGGCCTATGTCAATTCAGGCTAGAGGTGGTTATGAGTATTTCGTGTCTTTCACGGATGATTACTCTAGATATGGATACATATACCTGATGTGCCACAAGTCTGAATGCTTTGGCAAGTTCAAAGAGTTTAAGGCTAAGGTGGAGAACCATCTGGGTAAGAGTATCAAGGCCTTGCGATCTGATCGTGGAGGCGAATACCTCTCTAGTGAATTTAGGTCCTATTTGTCAGAGAAGGATATTCAGACCCAATTGTCTGCACCTGGCACACCCCAGCAGAATGGTGTAGTAGAGAGAAAGAACAGGACTCTTATGGATATGGTTAGATCGATGATGAGTTATAGTGAGTTGCCTACCTCATTTTGGGGTTATGCCTTAGAGACAAAGTGTTATCTCCTTAATCTCGTGCCAGCTAAATCTGTGCTTACGACACCCCTAGAGTTGTGGACTGGGCGAAAGCCTAGTCTGAGACATCTTAGGATTTGGGGTTGTCTAGTACATGTGCTCGAGGCAGATACAGGTAAGTTAGATTCGAGATCAAAGGTTATGCTATTTGTAGGCTACCCCAAAGGAACGAGACGTGGCCTATTTTATAGTCCTCAGGATCAGAAAGTGGTGGTGAGCACCAATGCCAGATTTTTTGAGAAGGACTATCTTTTAGATCACAAGTCAAGCAGCAAAGTGGTATTGGAAGAGCTTAGAAGTCAGCCCATTATTCCAGATGCACAAGTATAGGAAGACACACCACAAGAGACTGCACACACTATCACAGATGATGCTACACAGGCTGCACCTCGTTGTAGTAGGAGGGTTGCTAGATAGCCCGAGAGGTACATGGGTTTGGGTGAGTCTTCAGACTTTATCTCTGGTGCTCATAAACCAGACACAGTTAGCTACAATGAGGCTCTCCAGGATAAAGATGTAGATTCTTGGCAGAGAGCGATGATTGCTGAGATGGGTTCTATGGACTGAAATCAGGTCTAGGAGCTGGTAGACCTTCCTGATGGGTTTCGGCCTTTTGGGTGCAAATG
This sequence comes from Knoxia roxburghii, assembly GCA_030378225.1. NCBI lineage: Eukaryota > Viridiplantae > Streptophyta > Magnoliopsida > Gentianales > Rubiaceae > Knoxia > Knoxia roxburghii. Next base: position 20,564,289 of record CM059420.1, on the reverse strand, counting down.
GGTCTACAAGCGAAAGAGAGGATTTTACGGGAGGGTTGAGACCTTCAAGGCTAGGCTTGTGACGAAGGGGTATACTCAGAAAGAAGGTATCGATTATGAGGAGACCTTTTCCCCTGTAGCTATGCTTAAGTTGATTCTTGGCCATAGCTGCTCATATGGACTATGAGATTTGGCAGATGGACGTCAAGACAGCTTTCCTTAATGGAAGTCTTGAAGAGACTATCTTTATGCAGCAATCAGAGGGTTTCATTGTTCAGGGCCAAGAGCACAAGGTATGCAGGCTTATGAGGTCCATTTATGGACTTCAGCAAGTATCCAGATCTTGGAACATCCGCTTTGACGAGGTTATCCAGTCCTATGGATTCACTCAGTGTCCGGATGAGCAGTGTGTTTACCGCAGGCGTGATGGTGATATGGTGGTGTTCCTCGTACTTTATATAAATGACATCCTTCTGATTGGCAACAGTAAGAAGGTGTTGTCAGACGTAAAGGCATGGTTGTCCAGACAATTTGATATGAAGGATTTATGAGAGGCTGGATATATCCTTGGGGTCAAGATTATTCGAGATCGTAGGAGACGTTCTCTGACACTCTCCCAGGCATCCTACATAAACACGATTATGGCCCGTTTTAACATGCAGAATTCCAAGAAGGGTTCACTACCTTTCAGGCATGGGGTGTCTAAGGAGCAGTGTCCTACAACTACTGAGGAGATAGATGGGATACAGGCGGTACCCTATGCTTCTGCAGTGGGTAGCCTCATGTATGCTATGTTATGTACGAGGCCTGCTATTTGCTTTGTCGTTGGCATGGTTAGCAGATATCAGAGTAACCCTGGGAAGGCTCACTGGGAGGCAGTAAAATGCATTCTCAAGTACTTGTGCAGGACGAGAGATTATGTCCTTGTTTATAGAGCGCAGGAGCTTGTACCATTGGGTTACACAGATTCGGACTTTCAAGGTGATATGGACAAGAGTAAGTCTACAACTAGGTTTGTGTTTACTGTAGGAGGTGGAGCCAGAGTGTCAAGCAGAAATGCGTGGCAGACTCCACTATCGAGGTTGAGTACGTTGCCGAATCAGAGGCAGCGAAAGAGGCTATATGGCTCCAGAGCTTCCTGTTGGACTTAGATGTGGTTCCTGACTTGCCTAGGTCTATCACAATGTTCTGTGATAACAATGGTGCAGTTGGTAACTCGAGGGAACCACGAGCACATAAAGCGAGTAAACACATAGAGCGCAAGTACCACCTGATACAAGAGATCGTAAAGAGGAGAGACATGATAGTGGCCAAGATAGCTTCAGATGACAACCTTGCAGATCTTTTCACAAAGCCATTGACCCAAGAGGTCTTTGAGAGATATGTAGAGGGCATGGGAGTCAGATTCATGAGGGAGCCATGTGAGTGAGCTTAAAGGTGTTCTGTAGATTTCATTATTACAGTAGTGTAATAGCGGGTTGGACAGTTTTTGTACTTCTTAGCATAGTTTTGAGTATTAGTGGGAGATTGTTAGTTTTGAATACAGAAAAGCTATGGCTTGTATCAAAAACTAATATCCACATATGACATATCATTTTGTTTCTGTATTAAATTGTTCTATTATATCGAAGAACTAGATAACGGGGTGTGGAAAGATACAGTAGATACTGTTATTGGTTAAAGTATTGATATATAAAAGGTATGCTCGTAACTGAGATACTCTGAACATACTATCGGTATAGGTTATCGTGTGGTTTGGAAATTAGTTAATCTAAACTAATTAAATCACACAGATATGCCCGGGGCATATTGAGCACGACCAGTTTGGATAGAATTGACTTATACTGATCGGCGTAGTCAATTCGGTCCTAGTATTCAATCTCTTAATCCCGAGATTGGGACGGGCATGAGAGTTGGATATCGTATGCTTTGATTTGCCAAAGAGTGTGGTCAATTGAGGCCTATACCTTGGTAGGTTGGGTATGCGGTGTTTAGCTTCTTACGTTTTGTTGCTAGTCGGAGGAATCCACGTACCGATTCGTCGGGTTGATGGTGCTCCCGAGATAAGCTCGTAAAGTTTATTGTACTAAACCCGACCGGTGGACTTTATGTCCGGTATAATAAGAAGGTCGAGTGGTACTAGTTTTGGATACCAAGAAGTCGATGAATTAGTCAGTAAATTGATAAACCGATGAGCACTAGATCTTTGATGTAGGGAGATAGAAAAAAATATAGTGGCGCGATGTAATGTCATTTTTTAGCGGTAGTTCCATAATTGGTCAGTTAGTGGTACGACTAATTATGTGTTTGACTAATCAATAAAGTGAATTAATTAATCCTAAAGGTTTAATTAATATTTAATTGACAAAGTGTATTAAGAAAATTAATTCTATATGAATTAATTAATCCTAAGGGTTCGATTAAATTAAATTAACGACGTGGGGTAAAGATTTAATTCCAGAGGATCGATTGGAGTTGCCTAGTTCAGGAAAGACTAAGGGGTCAATGAAAGTCAAACTAAAAGGCCAAACTCAAAGGCCCATTAGGTCTCCTTCGAAGCTCCCTATAAATATCCCTCGTTAGGAAACTTACAAGACATTAGAAACCTTAGCGGCACTTTGCCTCTTGTGAGAAAGAGTGGTCTAGAGAGAGAACTTCTTCCTCTACCTTGAAGTTTTCTTTCGAAGTCGATCAAGGATCTTTCTTCTTCGAGAATCCTCAAAGCCCATTGTTAGTTTTGAATACAGAAAAGCTATGGCTTGTATCAAAAACTAATATCCACAGATGACATATCATTTTTGTTTCAGTATAAATCTGTTCCTTTATATCATAGAACTAGATAACGGGGTGTTCACAAACACAGTAGATACCGTTATTGGTTAAAGTATTGATATATAAAAAGTATGCTCGTAACCGAGATAGTCTGAACATACTATCGGTATAGGTTATTGTGTGGTTTGGAAATTGATTTATCTAGACTAGTTTAAATCACACATATATGCCCGGGGCATATTGAGCACGACAAGTTTGGATAGAATTGACTTGTACTCATCGGCGTAGTCAATTCGGTCCTAGTATTCCGTCTCTCAATCCCGAGATTGGGACGGGCGTGAGGGTTGGGTGTCGTATGCTTTGATTTGCCAAAGAGTGAGGTCAATTGAAGCCAATACCTCGGTAAGTTGGGTATACGGTGTTTAGCTTCTTGCGTGCCGTTGCTAGTCGGAGGAATCCACGTACCGGTTCGCCGGGTTGATGGTGATCCTGAGATGAGCTCGTAAGGTTATTATACTAAACCTGGCCAGTGAACTTTATGTTCGGTATAATAAAAGGTCGAGTGGTACTAATCTCGGAAACCAAGAAGTCGGTGAATTAATTTGTCAGTAAATTGATAAATCGACGAGTACTAGATCTTTAATGTGGGGAGATAGAAGAAATAATAATGGCGCGATGTAAAGTCATTTTCGAGCGGTAGTTCCATAATTGGTCCGTTAGTGGTACGACCGATTATGCGTTTGACTAATCGACAAGGTAAATTAATTAATCCGAAGAGTTTAATTAATATTTAATCGACGAAGTGAATTTAGAAATTAATTCGATTTTGAATTAATTAATTCTAAGGGTTCGATTAAATTAAATTAACAAAGTGGATTAAATAAATTAATTTAAAGGGTCGATTGGAGTTGATTAGTCGGGAAGACTTAGCGGTCAACGAAAGTCAAATTTTAAGGCCTAACTCGAGAGCCCATTAGGTCTCCAATCGAGCTACTATAAATAGAATACTTGATGCCCAAGAAACCCTAAGGAAATTCTAGTAAGACATTTTTGTCGTGCTTTCTTGAGTGAAAAGATTTAAGAGAGAAAATTCTTCTTCAAGAATTTTTCCTTACAAACAAATCAGATTTTTCAATCCTTGAATTAAACTCAGCCCAAAGATCAAACCTTGATTATTAGTGGGTTATTATATTTGACCGCTGCTGGGTTTTCTTCACCGCCAAGTTGCTGCAATTTTTGTCCGATATTTAGCACGTTATAATCGGCGTTGAAAACCTGCTTGCTTGTGCGTTTGATTCGAACAGCTGGTGTCGATCTCTTTCAATTCTTGATCGGTGATCCACCTGGCTGCTTGTCTAGATCACGACAAGAATAACAAGCTGAGTTATTAGTGACCGAAGTGGGTTTTCTCGCAAGGGTTTTTGTCATTTTGCAGCAGCAATTTTTGGCGGTGAGCAGCGAAGGTTTCAGATCAGTTTTTGGGCTGTGGGTAGTTTAATTCAGTTGATTTCCTGGTGGGCAAGACGAGTAAGCTTCGATAGATTATTGCCCACGCAATATTCGGAGTGTTCTTGTAGAATCGATTGGATTTCTTGTGGAAATCGCAGCAGATTTTATTTGGTATTCTTTAATCGAGGGACTTCGCAACAAAAGGTATAATCTTTAAGTTCCGCTTTAATTAAAAATTTAATTTTTTGTGTCCCGATTAATAAATTAAATAAGTATAAGCCTAGATCCGTTCATGGGTAAACTAATTTGAGCCTGAGCTTGGTCGAAAGCTTCCGATTCTGGAATGCATAGCACGAAAGTGAGGTTTTCGATTTAGCCCGGGCTTGTTCAGTTTTCCTCCAAATTGGTATCAGAGCGTTGGTTTCGGTCTTATACTTGTTTGATTTATTACACGGCTTTATTTTGGCATTATTATTTTTGTCGAAATGTATAAACAGGTGGTTATTGGTTTCCCGGCTATTATGGTAGAAATTTAATTTTCATTCATAAACCCCGGGACATGTCCGGGCTCGTTTTATTTTGAATGGAAATTTCTGTAATAGTAATAACCACGAGCTGGAAGCCGTGTAGGATTAGAAAAATCTTGTAGTAGGATTTGATCTAATCATGTCGTCTTTAAATTCCTAGAAAACGCCTTTGTATGTAGGAATTTTTGTACTATGACGAAGACGTGATTTTGGATAACTTATATTCGCGGGTTTTGGTTTATTGTAATTTTGGGTGATTCCTAATTACGGAATAAACTGAGAAAACCCGGGCGAATCGAGAGGAATCCAAATAACGAGTGGGAGCAACACGACGGGAAGTGTCACCGAGGCGTCGAGGAATCAACGATAGAGAAGGCCATAATAGTCGGGAAATTTTATTTTATTTAATTCCCGTATTTATGATTTTTTCTTTGATTGTGTGATTTTCGTTTTATTTTGCATGAACGAAATTCAAACCAAAAGTTTTTTCAAAAAGGTAATGTGCAATTAACTAAGGTAGATTATTCGCATATTAAAATTCCAACGGTTTTATGGGTGCGAATATCCATAGTTAAGATATTGCATGTTAAAACATAAAAATCCTCAAACTTAATTACATTCGCAAGTTTTGGTTTAATAGTAATTTTGGGTGATTCCTAATTACGTGGGGTTTTGATTTATCGTAATTTTGGGTGATTCCTAATTACGTAGAAAACCGAGAAAACCCGGATTTTGGTTTTTCGTAATTTTTGGGTGATTCCTAATTACGTAGAAAACCGAAATGGAAAACAGAGAAAACTAGGGCGAATTGAAATTATTTTAAAAATCTAAGTGGGAGCGGGTTGGTTAATAGCCCCATGGCCTCCATTACGGGTTCATTGGCGATGTGGTTAAACGGCTTCCCTACGGATGAGTTTTCAATCACAGATATCGCTGGAATGAATTTCTAAAGGGATGACTATAGTGCGTTTAATTGGGAAAAGTTGCGACACCCTCGCTACCGAGGCGCATTAGTACCCTAAGTAACAAACTTAGAAGTCACGTAATGGCATTCACTTAGTGTACTGTTTATAGTATCCCTCCTACGAGGTAACGCTGTTTACGTGTACGGCTAAAATTATCGACTATTAATTTCATTGATCATAAGATCGTTGGTCAGATAATGAGATTAATGGACTTTGGTCCTTCTCGAACGAATGTGGGTTGGCGTAGACGTTCACCTACGTGACCTGCGTTAATCCCGGTGGGAGAGATGTCGGTAGAAGATTATATTTATTTTCTGAGGATTTTTCAATATTTTCGAAAAGTGTACTAAGACATGTTTTTTTCATTATTTTCAGTTGATATGGCGTTCAACCCGCTAGCTGTCATTCTGAACCAAAACAAACTCACCGGTCCTAATTACATTGATTGGAAACGGAACCTGGACATTGTCCTAACCGCCGAGGGTTATAAGTACGTGCTCACTGAGGAGTGCCCCCTAAGCCCAGTGAGGATGCCACACCTGAGCAGCGAGAGCCATATACGAGGTGGCAGAAAGCTGATGAGATGACCAGGTGCTACATCTTGGCTTCCATGTCAAGTGTACTGCAGCACCAGCATCAGTTGATGACCTCAGCCTACGATATGATGCTCAACCTCAGGGAGATGTTTGGACATCAGGGCAGGGCAGCCAAGCAGTCAGCTATGAGGAAACTCATGAATGCTAAGATGGCTGAGGGCACTTCAGTGAGAGATCACGTACTGGACATGATTGGTTGCATCAATGATATCGAGGTATTGGGAGGTGAGATTGATGGGGAAACCAGGTCGATATCATCCTTCAGAGCTTGCCTCCCAGTTTTGAGCAGTTTCGATTGAACTATAATATGGGGAATCTCTCATATTCACTTTCTGAGCTCATGACTGCATTGGTGTCTGCTGAGAGCCTCTTCGCTGAGAAGAAGCAAGCCTTGGCTACTGTTGGTCCCTCAGGTTCCTCTGCTAGGCCCAAAGCCAGGAAGCAAAAGAGGAAGAGAGGCCAGAAAGCAGGAGCCAGTCATGGACCCAAGGCGGGCATTGCCAAGAAGCAGAAGCCGAGAGGCAAATGCTTCAGATGTGGCAAAGCGGGACATTGGAAGAAGGACTGCCCAAAGCCTCGAGGTACGTGTAAATTTTTCCTAGTCACTGAGACGTGTTTAGCGGCGATTCCCACGGATACTTGGTGTGTGGATTCAGGAGCCACTGATCACGTTTGTAATTCTTTGCAGGGGTTCCAAGTGACCCGGCTGCTTAGAGAGGAAGAGTTGCAGGTCTACCTTGGGGATACTACCAGAGTTTCTGTGGCTGCAGTGGGAGTTATTAGTCTTTACTTTTCAGACTCTATTTTATATTTGAAGGATTGTCTTTATGTACCTAGTTTTCGAAAGAACTTTCTTTCAGTTTCGAAACTTGTTTTGGATGGTTATAAGTGTGTATTTTCTGATGGTTCGGTTTTTATAAGAAAATGCCAGAAACTTATATGTTCCGGTACATTGGTTGACAATCTGTTTTTAATCAAGACTTACTCCCTAGTTATGCAAAACACAGAAACTAGTAACTCATCACCGAATCATAATAAGAGAAAGGAATCTTCCCCTTTGAATCAGACTTATCTTTGGCACCTGAGACTAGGTCATATCAACCTTAGTAGGATTCAAAGGTTGGTCAAGAGTGGGTCTTTGGACTTACTAGATATTGACAGCTATTCAACCTGTGACTCCTGCTTGGAAGGTAAAATGACCAAGAGGCCTTTTAAGGCGAAGGGGTATAGGGCCAAAGAGGTTTTAGAGCTGATTCATTCTGACGTGTGTGGGCCTATGTCAGTTCAGGCTAGAGGTGGTTATGAGTATTTCGTGACTTTCACGGATGATTACTCTAGATATGGATACATATACCTGATGCGCCACAAGTCTGAATGCTTTGGCAAGTTCAGAGAATTCAAGGCAGAGGTGGAGAACCATCTGGGTAAGAGTATCAAGTCACTGCGGTCTGATCGCGGTGGCGAATACCTCTCTAGTGAATTTAGGACCTATTTGTCAGAGGAGGGTATTCAGACCCAGTTGTCTGCACCTGGCACACCCCAGCAGAATGGTGTAGCAGAGAGGAGGAACAGGACTCTTATGGAGATGGTTAGATCGATGATGAGTTACAGTGAGTTGCCTACCTCGTTTTGGGGTTATGCCTTAGATACAGCATGTTATATCCTCAACCTTGTGCCCTCTAAGTATGTGCCAACGACCCCATTAGAGTTGTGGGATGGGCGCAAGCCTAGTCTGAGACATCTCAGGATTTGGGGTTGTCCAGCACATGTGCTCGAGGCAGATGCAGGCAAGTTAGAGGCGAGATCTAAGGTTATGCTGTTTGTAGGCTACCCCAAAGGAACGAGAGGTGGTTTATGTTATAGTCCTCAGGATCAGAAGGTGGTGGTCAGTACCAATGCCAGATTTCTTGAGGAGGACTATATTTTAGATCACAAGTCAAGCAGCAAGGTAGTATTGGAAGAGCTTAGAAGTCAGTCCACTATTCCAGATGCACACGTACAGGAAGACACACCACAGGAAACTGCACGCACTATCACAGATGATGCTCTTTCACAGGCTGCGCCTCATCGTAGTGGGAGGGCTGTGAGACAGCCCGAGAGGTACATGGGTTTGGGTGAGTCTTCGGACTTTATCCCTGGTGCTCATGAACTAGACCCAGTTAACTACAATGAGGCTCTCCAGGATAAAGATGCAGATTCTTGGCAGAGAGCGATGATTGCTGAGATGGGTTCTATGGACTCAAATCAAGTCTGGGAGCTGGTAGACCTTCCTGATGGGTTTAGGCCTATTGGGTGCAAATGGTCTACAAGCGAAAGAGAGGATCTGACGGGAGGGTTGAGACCTTCAAGGCTAGGCTTATGGCGAAGGGGTATACTCAGAAAGAAGGGATCGATTATGAGGAGACCTTTTCCCGGGTAGCTATGCTTAAGTCGATCCGGATTCTCTTGGCCATAACTGCTCATATGGATTATGAGATATGGCAGATGGACGTCAAGACAGCTTTCCTTAATGGAAGTCTTGAGGAGGCCATCTTTATACAGCAACCAGAGGGCTTCATTGTTAAGGGCCAAGAGCACAAGGTATGCAGGCTTAGGAGGTCCATTTATGGACTTAAGCAAGCATCCAAATCTTGGAACATTCGTTTTGATGAGGTTATCCAGTCCTATGGATTCACTCAGTCTCCGGATGAGCAGTGTGTTTATTGCAGGCGTGATGGTGAGATAGTGGTGTTCCTCGTACTTTATGTAGATGACATTTTTCTTATTGGCAACAGTAAGAAGGTGTTGTCAGACGTAAAGGCATGGCTGTCCAGGCAATTCGATATGAAGGATTTGGGAGAGGCTGGACATATCCTTGGGATCAAGATTATTCGAGATCGTAGGAGACGTTCTCTGACTCTCTCACAGGCATCCTACATAGACACGATTCTGGCCCGTTTTAACATGCAGAACTCCAAGAAGGGTTCACTACCCTTCAGGCATGGAGTGCATTTGTCTAAGGAGCAGTGTCCTAAGACTGCTGAGGAGATAGATGCCATGAAGGCTGTACCCTATGCTTCTGCAGTGGGTAGCCTCATGTATGCTATGTTGTGCACGAGGCCTGATATTTGCTTTGCCGTTGGCATGGTTAGCAGATATCAGAGTAACCCTGGGAAGGCTCACTGGGAGGCAGTAAAATGCATTCTCAAGTACTTGCGCAGGACGAGAGATTATGTCCTAGTTTATAGAGCGCAGGAGCTTGTACCATTGGGTTACAGAGATTCAGACTTTCAAGGAGATATGGACAAGAGTAAGTCTACCTCTGGGTTTGTGTTTACTCTGGGAGGTGGAGCCATAGTATGGAAGAGTGTCAAGCAGAAATGCGTGGCGGACTCTACCATGGAGGCCGAGTACGTTTCCGCTTCAGAGGCAGCGAAAGAGGCTGTATGGCTCAGGAGCTTCCTGATGGACTTGGATGTGGTTCCAGAGTTGCCTAGGTCTATCACAGTTTATTGTGATAACAATGGTGCAGTTGCTAACTCAAGGGAACCACGAGCCCATAGGGCGAGTAAACACATAGAGCGCAAGTACCACCTGATACGAGAGATCGTAAAGAGGGGAGACGTGATCGTGCCCAAGATAGCTTCAGAGGACAACCTTGCAGATCCTTTCACCAAGCCATTGACCCCAAAGGTTTTTGAGAGGTATGTGGAGGGCATGGGAGTCAGATTCTTGAGAGAGCCATGTGAGTGAGCTTAAAGGTGTTCTTGAGATTTCATTATGACAGCAGTGTAATAGCGGGTTGGACAGTTTTTGTACTTCTTAGCATAGCTTTGAGTATTAGTGGGAGATTGTTAGTTTTGAATACAGAAAAGCTATGGCTTGTATCAAAAACTAATATCCACAGATGACATATCATTTTTGTTTCAGTATAAATCTGTTCCTTTATATCATAGAACTAGATAACGGGGTGTCGACAAACACAGTAGATACCGTTATTGGTTAAAGTATTGATATATAAAAACTATGCTCGTAACCGAGATAGTCTGAACATACTATCGGTATAGGTTATTGTGTGGTTTGGAAATTGGTTTATCTAGACTAGTTTAAATCACACAGATATGCCCGGGGCATATTGAGCACGACCAGTTTGGATAGAATTTACTTGTACTGATCGGCGTAGTCAATTCGGTCCTAGTATTCCGTCTCTCAATCCCGAGATTGGGACGGGCGTGAGGGTTGGGTGTCGTATGCTTTGATTTGCCAAAGAGTGAGGTCAATTGAGGCCAATACCTCGGTAAGTTGGGTATGCGGTGTTTAGCTTCTTTTGTGTCGTTGCTAGTTGGAGGAATCCACGTACCGGTTCGCCGGGTTGATGGTGCTCCCGAGATGAGCTCGTAAGGTTATTATACTAAACCTGGCCAGTGAACTTTATGTTCGGTATAATAAAAGGTCGAGTGGTACTAATCTCGGAAACCAAGAAGTCGGTGAATTAATTTGTCAGTAAATTGATAAATCGACGAGCACTAGATCTTTAATGTGGGGAGATAGAAGAAATAATAATGGCGCGATGTAAAGTCGTTTTCGAGCGGTAGTTCCATAATTGGTCCGTTAGTGGTACGACCGATTATGCGTTTGACTAATCGACAAGGTAAATTAATTAATCCGAAGAGTTTAATTACTATTTAATCGACGAAGTGAATTTAGAAATTAATTCGATTTTGAATTATTTAATTCTAAGGGTTCGATTAAATTAAATTAACAAAGTGGATTAAATAAATTAATTTAAAGGGTCGATTGGAGTTGATTAGTCGGGAAGACTTAGCGGTCAACGAAAGTCAAATTTTAAGGCCTAACTCGAGAGCCCATTAGGTCTCCAATCGAGCTACTATATATAGAATACTTGATGCCCAAGAAACCCTAAGGAAATTCTAGTAAGACATTTTTGTCTTTCTTTCTTGAGTGAAAAGATTTAAGAGAGAAAATACTTCTTTAAGAATTTTTCCTCACAAATAAATCAGATTTTTCACTCCTTGAATTAAACTCAGCCCAAAGATCAAACCTTGATTATTAGTGGGTTATTATATTTGACCGCTGCTGGGTTTTCTTCACCGCCAAGTTGCTGCAATTTTTGTCCAATATTTAGCACGTTATAATCGGCGCTGAAAACCTGCTTGCTTGTGCGTTTGATTCGAGCAGCTGGTGTCGATCTCTTTCAATTCTTGATCGGTGATCCACCTGGCTGCTTGTCTAGATCACGACAAGAATAACAAGCTGAGTTATTAGTGACCGAAGTGGGTTTTCTCGCAAGGGTTTTTGTCATTTTGCAGCAGCAGTTTTTGGCGGTGAGCAGCGAAGGTTTCAGATCAGTTTTTGGGTTGTGGGTAGTTTAATTCAGTTGATTTCCTTGTGGGCAAGACGAGTAAGCTTCGATAGATTATTGCCCACGCAATGTTCGGAGTGTTCTTGTAGAATCGATTGGATTTCTTGTGGAAATCGCAGCAGATTTTATTTGGTATTCTTTAATCGAGGGACTTCGCAACAAAATGTATAATCTTTAAGTTCCGCTTTAATTAAAGATTTAATTTTTTGTGTCCCGATTAATAAATTAAATAAGTATAAGCCTAGATCCGTTCATGGGTAAACTAATTTGAGCCTGAGCTTGGTCGAAAGCTTCCGATTCTGGAATGCATAGCACGAAAGTGAGATTTTCGATTTAGCTCGGGCTTGTTCAGTTTTCCTTCACCCATAACCTAGAGAATCCTAGTTCACCATTTTTGAGAAAAAAGTTGTCGTCTTTTTGTGTTTTCTGGCCAAAATTTCTTTTTGTGTTTTTGGCGGCAGTTCTTGCTTTTTTTTTGTGTGGGTTTGTTGATTCTTGTTGTGTTTATCCTCTAGCTTGATCTTCTTAGATTGCTAGATTCTAAATCTACGAGCAGGAACACATTCCAGACCCTTTTGGTGTTGATTTTTAGATTGGGTTCAGTTCCCGGACTAAATCTGTTTCTTCAGATTTGCATGATTCTTGAAGTGGATTTCTTAGGATTTTTTTGTTTTGCCTTGGAGTACTCCGTAGACACTAGTCCACACTAGTTCGGAGTTGAATTGGATTTATTCTTTGGATTTTTTGTGCAATTTGCTTGCCCAGAGTTTTGGATTTCTATTTGCTAGGGACTTCGCTACAAAGGTATAATCTTTGATTTTTCTGCTTTAATTAAAGATTGTATCTTTTGCGTCCCGATTAATAAATTGAATAAATATATGCCTAGATCCATTCATGGGAAAAATGAATTTGAGCCTGAGCTTTGTAGAAAGCTTCCGATTCTGGAATACATTGCACGAAAGTGAGGTATTCGATTTAGCCCAGGCTTGTTCTGTTTTCCTTCATTTTTGACCGAGCCTGGGCAAATAATCTTTCAATTGGTATCAGAGCTATGGTTTTGGCTTTGTGCTTCTTTGTTTTGTTACATGGTTTCGTTTACAGGTGGTTTAGAAATTTCAGCTGTTATGGTTGCGTTTGTATGTTTTAATTAAACCCTGAGACATGTCTGGGTTTGTTTTTTATGAATGCTTGTAATAGTAAAACCACGTGCTGAAAACCGTGTAGGATGAGATCAAATCTGTAGTAGGATTTTTTTGTATGTAATCGATTTTATTTTCCAAGAAGCCTTGTAATAGGAAAATTTTATGTAATCGAAGACGTTGTGGTGGGCGACTTGAATTCATTTGGTTTATCGTTAGTATAGAAAAACCAAGAAAACCCATAACGAATTGCAAGAATACTAAATAGCGCAGTAGGCGCGAGATCGGAAGACCCAGAAGGCAACACCGGCGAATGAATCGCCTGCAGAAGTTGCTGACAAAGCTACGCAATTGAAGGCCGCACGCGTGGCTGGTGCCTGGAGCTGCGCAAGTGCAGCGCCGCACCAGCCGCGTGCGCAAGCCCGGCCTAGCGCGTGCAGGCATGTGCACAGTCCTTGCGGGCTGTGTGCGTAGCGCGTGGCTGGTTCAGGCTGCATGCGCGATTTTCTATTTTTCGAGTTTATTTCGAGATCCAGTTTTTGAGGACTCAATCAATCGAGTGACGTGACGAGACACGAGATCAAGATAGCGGATGGAAGCAATTAAAACCATAATAGTCGATAAATTTATTTGACACATTTATTTCCCATATTTACAGTTTTAATTACGTGCTTTAAATTTTTGTGCTGTATTTTAGATTCATTATTTAAAGCATTTGGTTTTATGTTTGCACATAACTTAGGATTAGTTAATTGCATGTTAAAACTAGAAAAACCCTCATTTTAGAAATCTAAGTGGAGTGGGTTGGTTAATATTCCCATAGCCTCCATTAGGAATTCATATGTAATGTGGATGTACTTGCGCGTTGGCTTTAGGGCCTTCCTCCATATCGGATGAGTTCAACTATAAGATCACTAGCTTTTGAATTTGTAAGTAAGATGACTAGAGCAAGTTGAATTAGGAGAAATGTGATACCCTCTTCATCTGATGCGCACTATCACAAGGTAACAAACTCAGAAGTCACGTAATGGCACACATTTAGTGTACAATTTGTAGTATTCCTCCTATCGAAGTTACACTATTTATTTGTACGGCTGAAAGCACTGCCTATTAACTACATTGATCAATAGATCATTTGGTCAGATTTGTAGTTAATTAATCTAGTTCTTCTCAAATGAATGTGGGTTAGCGTAACTATCCACACTATCGTGGCTTGCGAAAATCCCGGTGAATGAGATGTCGGTGGATTTAATTATTGTTTTGATGGATGTCAATAATTGTAGAATTTATTTTCAAAATTCTATGCTTAAGTTTACTGAAACATTTTTTGTTTATTTATTTACAGTTTTCGATATGACATTTGATCCGTTAGCTACAATATTGAAAGACAACAAACTAACTGGTTTAAATTATGTAGATTGGAGTCGAAACATGGACATTGTCCTAACGGCTGAGAGTACTCCTGTGAAGATCATGTAATTGACATGTTTTGTAACATCAACGAGGTTGAGGTAGTGGGAGGCAAAATCGATGGTGAAACCAAAGTCGATATTGTCCTCCAGAACTTGTCATAAAGCTATGAGCAGTTTCGGTTGAACTACAAAATAAGTAAGATGTTGTGTACTTCATCTAAGCTCTTGGCGGAGTTGTGAAAGATTATCTGCCCGGGCCTAGCCAGAAACTCACTTTTGTGCTATGCATTCCAGTATCAAAATCTCTGGCCAGGCCTCGATGCTAGCACAATCTCTATTCCAACCATTACTTGAAATAACATTGCGCAGGATCTTGGTATGTACTTATTCGATTATGTACTTATTCGATTTATCATGCAACAAATAAATTCTTAATTAAAAGCGGAAACATAATAATTACCTATTGAAGCGTTTACTAAGGTGATTCTCTTGTATGGCTCAAGACTTAATTCGTATGTTGTGTGGGAAACAATCTAACAAATAATTGATCCGCTAATCACCACAATCCACTTGCCGGAAAATTCCAGCACCAAGCCGCCTAGTGCGTGAAGACCACGCGCCACCGCCGCCAATGGAGATAAGCTTCACGCGCCACCGCCCCTTTCTTGCACGCGTCGTCGGGAATTATATGAAAATTGGCCGCCTCAATTTCTGTGAAAGGCTGCAGCACAATAAGCCAAAAATCCAATTTTTAGATGGAGAAATTTATTTCTCTCTCTCAAATTTTATCTCTCTAGTTTTCTTGTCTTGAAAACTTATGAATTGTGTATATGGTAAAAGCTAATCCCTTGTCTACATATAGAGTTACAAGAGAGATCCTAAGTTGGTTTAGGATTAGTCTTTCTAATGGGTTTAGGTAATTAATTAGTTTCCAAATCCAATTAGGTAACCAATCTAATAGGATACACGAAATCCAATTAGGTTTCCTAATCTCTAGGATTTCCTAATTCTAATTAAAAATTAAGACTCAATTAATTATGTTAATTACTTAATTAACCCTTAGGAATAATTAATTAATTAATTCTACTTATTCAATTAACCCATTACAAAATTAATCGTACCACTAACGGATTAATTTTGGCACTACCATCCTACACTAGAATTGTTTCCGTAACAACTTAATTAATTTATTCTTAATCTCCCCATATCAAAGATATAGTGCTCGTTAAATTATTAATTTACTGATAAATTAATTAATTAATCTCCCCCCTCTATCTTTTTACTATACAGGACATAAGTCCACCAGCTGGGTTCAGTATAATAAACATAACAAGCTCATCTTGGGAGCACCATCACCTCGGACGCACTGGTACATGGTTTCCTTTCGACAAGCAGCAGCACACCAAGTAACTAAACACGCGCACCCAACCTACCGAGACCATTGGCTACAATTGACCTCACCCATTGGCAGATGAAAGTATACTATGTCTAATCCTCATGCCTGCTCAAGTCTACGGATTAAGAGATAGAATGATAAGAACGATTTGTCTATTAAATGAGTACAAGACAAATCATTCTATATGGTCAAGTTCAATATACCCAGGGCATATCTATATGATTCAATTAGTTTAGACAAACCAATTATCCGAATCACATAATAACCTAAACTGACAGTTTGTCCAAGACTGTCTCAGTTATGAACCTCATTTATATATTATGTCTTTTAACTAATGATGAGATCTACAGTGTCACAAAAGACACCTCATCATCTAACTACATAATATAAATGGACAAATAATGCACAACTAAATATAACCAAAACATTAATCGATATATTAACTGGGAAAATGTATAATACGAGCATAGCTTATGTATTCAACTCCAACAAGTTGGTGGTGGCTAAAAGTCTTTTTCAAGAGAATAAGCGAGATTTAGTCACAGTCAAAACTTTAAAATCTTCTTCTGAGCCTGAGGCTGGAGAGAAAAATAGAAAGTACGAGAGAGCAACTCAACAAGCACAATTTGCGTCAAAGCCGGAGATTGCAAAGAAGAAGCCAGAAGGCAACTGCTTCAAGTGCAATCAGACAGGACATTAGAAATCAGATTATCCAAAACTCAAAGGTGCGACAGTTTTTGCATTAATTACTGAGCCGTGTTTAGCGGCGATTCCCACAGATACTTGGTGTGTGGATTCGGGGGCCACTGATAACATTTGTAATTGTTTGCAGGGTTCCAATTAACCCGAAAGCTTAGAGAAGGTGAGCTTGAAATCTACTTGGGTAACATTACAAGAGTGTCAGTAGAAGTAGTGGGAGTAGTTAGCTTATTTTTCAAAATTCTAGGCTAGATTTACGTAATTGTCTTTATGTACCGAGTTTTAGAAATAACCATATTTCGGTTTCTAAACTCTTAATGAATGGTTACAAGTTTCTGATAAATCTGTTGTTAGAAAATATGGCAAACGTGTTTGTTCTTGTTCATTAGTAGACAATTTGGTTTTGGTTAAATCAAACTACCCTATTGTGCAAAACATAGAACTAAATAGAGCATCATCTAACAAAAATAAGAGAAAAAAACATTCTAAAATGAATCAAACCTATCTTTGGTATCTCAGGCTATGCATATAAACCTTAGTAGGATTTAGAGGTTAGTCAATGATGGACCTTTAAGTTCATTAGAGATTGACAGCTATTCAACCTGCGAATCTTGCTTGAAAGGTAAGATGACCAAGAGACCTTTTCAAGCGAAAGGTTATAGAGCCAAAGAAGTATTAGAGTTGATTCACTCTGACTTGTGTGGACCAATTTCGGTCCAAGCACGAGGTAGGTTTGAGTATTTTTTGACTTTCACATATGATTACTCAAGATACTGATACATTTACTTGCCACAAGTGCAAATGTTTTAATATATTCAAAGAGTATTGAGCAGATATAGACAAACATCATGGTACGAGTATCAAAACACTGTGATCAGATCGTGGTGGTGAGTACCTATCCCACAAATTTTGAGAATACCTCAGTGAGGTCGGAACTCACTCTCAGTTGTCTGCAGCTGGCACACCACAGCAGAATGGTGTAGCGAAAAGGAGAAATATAACTCTCATGGAAATGGTTATGTCAATGATGAGCTATAGTGATTTTCCTAGTTCGTTATGGGGATATGCCTTAGAAACTGCAATGTGCATTCTAAATCTTGTACAATCTAAAACCGTGCATTCAACCCCTATAGAGTTGTGGAACGGGCGCAAGCCCAGTGTAAGACATCTCAGAATTTAGGGTTGTCCAACACATGTGCTTAAGGCCGATGCTGCTAAGTTTGATGCAATAAATGAAGTGATGCTATTTGTAGGATTTTCTAGATGAGCGAAAGGTGGTTTGTTCTATAGTCCTAAATATCAGAAGGTGATAGTTAGTACTAACGCTAGATTTTTAGAGAAAGACTATATTCTAGATAACAAACCCAAGAGTAAGATAGTACTAGAAGAACTTGGAAAGCAATCTGATAATCCTGATGCACCAATACAAGTAGATACACCACAAAACACTACACAAGATATCACAGATGATGCGCCTACACAGGTGGTGCCTCATCATAGTGGGAGGGTTGTGAGACAACCTGATAGGTTAGAATCTGGGCAAAATGCAATGATATTCGAGATGGGGTCGATGGACCAAAATCAAGACTAGGAGCTTGTAGACCTACCTGATGGTTTCAAAGCCATTGGATGTAAGTGGGTCTATAAATGCAAGAGAGGACATGATGAAAAGTTTGAAACCTTTAAAGCAAGGCTTATGGTGAAGGGGTATACTCAGAAAGAGGGAATCGATTATGAGAAAACCTTCTCCCCGGTGACCATGCTTAAGTCGATCCGGATTCGCTTGGCTATAGCTGCGCATTTAGATTATTAGATATGGCAGATGGATGTCAAGACAGCTTTCCTTCATGGAAGTCTTTGAGAAAACATCTTCATGTAGAAACCAAAGGGATTTATTGAAAAAGGCCATGAGCATAAGGTTTGCTGGCTTAAGAGCTCTATTTATGGGCTTAAGCAAGCATCCAGATATTGGAACATCTGATTCCATGAGGTGATCCAATCCTACGGATTTACTTAGTGCCTAGATGAACAATGTGTATATCACAGACGTGATGGAAACGCGGTGGTGTTTCTTGTATTTTACTTAGATGACATTTTACTAATTGGCAACAATAAGAAAGTGTTATCCAACGTAATGGCATGGATGTCCAAACAGTTTGATATGAAAGACTTAGGAGAAGCGGGAAATATCCTTGGGATAAAAATTATTCAAGATTGTGGGAAACGTTCACTAATACTCTCTCAAGCTTCATACATAGATACGATTCTGGCTCGTTTTAACATGCAGAACTCTAAGAAAGGATTTCTACCTTTTAGAAATGGAGCGCATCCATCTAAAGAGTAGTCTCCAAAGATTGTTGAGGAGATAGAAGCCATGAAGACAGTTTCTTATGCCTCGGTAGTAGGAAGTCTCATGTATTCAATATTGTGTACGTGGCTTTATATTTGCTATGTTGTTGGCATTGTAAGCAGATATTAGAGTAACCCTAAGAAAGTTCATTGAGAGGCAGTAAAATACATTTTCAAGTATTTGCGCAGAACGAGAGACCAAGTCTTGGTCTATCAGGTGCCTGAGCTTGTGCCCCGTGGTTACATAGATTCAGATTTCCAAGGCGATAGGGACAAGAGCAAGTCTACCTCAAGGTATGTGTTTACTTTGAGAGGTGGAGCCATAGTTTGGCTGAGTTTCAACCAAAAATGCGTGGCGGACTCTACCATGGAGGCTGAATACGTTGCAGCATCAGAGGCAGCTAAAGAAGCAATGTGGCTTAAGAACTTCCTAGTGGACTTAGATATGATTCTTGGTTTGTAGAAGTCGATCACAGTGTACTGTGACAACAAAGGTGCAGTAGCAAACTCGAAGGAACCAAGAGCCTACAAAGCGAGTAAATATATAAAACGCAAGTACCACCAGATATGAGATATCGCAAAGAGGGAAGACGTGATTGTGGCAAAGATAGCATCAGAAGATAACCTTGCAGATCCATTCACAAAGACATTGACTGTAAAAGTCTTTGAGGCTCACGTGGAGGGCATTGGGATTAGATACTTAGTTGAGCCATGATTGTTTTTCTAGACATTATTGTAGTTGTAGGAATGATTTAGTTTTATATTTAAAGTGCAACGTAAGTATTAGTGGGAGATTGTTGGGTTTGAATACTAAAACTTTGCTTGTATTAAACTGTTTCCCAGTTTTATATATCGACTAAATGTTTTAGTTAAATTGTTTTATATGTTTTAGATATGTCGTCCATTTATATTATGTAATTAGATGATGAGGTGTCTGGTGTGACACAGTAGATCACTTCATTGGTTAAAAGACATAATATATAAATGAGGTTCATAACCTACAGTTATTGACACATTATCAGTTTAGGTTATTATGTGATTTAGAAATTGGTTTGTCTAAACTGATTGTGTAATGCCCCAACCAGACTCCTTATCTAATACGAAAGTCTAATCAAAAGTATGCCTGACTCAAGCCAGATCTCATTCGAAAAGTACAATCTTAATGAATGGAATTACAAGTTTACAACCTATGATCCTATTTAATGCTTTTATACATACAATGGTAAGATACAACATGTTTACTAATACAACATGTTTCCTCAGAACTCTAACCATAAGTTTAGTCTCACGCCACTTTGATCTAGCATCTGCTCCGGCCTTCCAACCTAAAGGAAAATAATATGTTTGAAAATAACGGTGAGCTAACGCCCATGAGGTTATATTTTATTCTTAAAACAATAGTTTACTAAAGTATTCAATGCTAAATCCAGTTTCACATTCAATAAACATATAACAAGGAAACAATCATTTCAATCAAAACACATTTAGCTCAACAATGGAGCTTCCAATCAATGCTCATTTAGTGTGGCTAGCATTCACCTTGGGCTACCTGGATCCAAAGAAATGAGCTAACCACATACTGTACCATTTTTTTTGGCGTCCTGCACTATCGTCAACCTTCGCCCTTTAACAGTCAGTGTAGCTAGCTAAAATAGTACCTCCCGACGGCCTTACTCGACCAGCCAAGCCAGTCGCTGGCCTGGAGAGTTCAACTTAATCGTAGAGGGTTGGGGATCCCCATAACTATCAACAGTTGCAATTTCAATCAAGGTATACCCAGGTAACCATTTACACTACTGTAACAGCAATGTTAAGCAATAGTCTTTCAATCCAATCAATAACATGTATAAATCATTCATGTAAAGGCATGAGATAAAGGGATATGCACAGATATACTACATATATATATTATACATATATGCAGAACACATATAGGTGATAGCAAATCATTTACACAACAAGAAAATAGCGAGAACACTCACCAATCATCAAGGTTTTGGATGGTCACCTTTGTCCCGTTGATTTCCTACAACAAGGAAAAGTCATGGTTACCAACTTCAAGACTTAGGTTCTCTTCCTTCTTACAAGTCTATTCAACTAGCCTAGACAATTTAGTTTTTCTAGTCTAAAGTAGGGTGCAAGTTTCAAGTTATGTCTCTTGAGCAAAATAACATTTTTAGTTAAGGGATTTAAAGGAAAAACAAGTCAACAGGTAAAGAAAGGAAGGGAGAAACTTCTTGTAAGAACTATCATATTTTCCAAAAAGAGAATGTTCAAAAACCAGACTTTTCTACAAAAGAAACTCAATAGGACTTAAACATAGAGGAGTAAGAATGGAACTTCCAAGATTTCAAGGATGGCTTCAATTTTCTGAAAACCACTGCAGAACGCAGCTCTGTTCTTTGCTGTTTTTCAGAAAATATAGAATGCCAAACTTGACTGTATGAACTTTTGAGTAAAAATTATTCAAATATTTTTAAATCTAGCTATAATTTAGTTATATCAGATAAAGAACAAAGAAGATATGAATTTTTGAAGTACAACTATTACTTCAGATTTTTTTGAGATAAGAATAGCTTGTTCAGCTCAGTTTCAGAGCTGATTTATGGAGAATTTACAAATCTAAATAGAGAGCCGTAAACTTCTGTGTAATCCCTGTATGGAAAGGTTTAAAAAATATATGGTTCATTCAATTTGGATACAAAATGAGGGAGTTACATAGTTTTGAAGTTGGCTAATCCAATCAGCAATTTAGAAAAATCTACATTAGCACTCCCATATCAAGAATACTTTTTGGATGATTTACAAATCCAATTGAGTAGTTTCAAACTTATAAATAATTCTAGCAGGAAAGGGTTCGAAACAATCAAAAGTTTGGTCAAAACGGATAAGAAACGAGGGAGATATGGAATTTCAAAGTTGGATGATAACTGCAGAATTTCTGCATACATCAGTCACGTTTAGCCATGCCGAGCCACATCTGGTCACGTCTAACCACATCTTGACACGTCTAGCCACGTCTAGATATGTCTAGCCATGTCTAAACACGTCTAGCAACGTCCAAACCATAAGTCAAAACTCACCTAGGCCCAATCTTAGAATAGTAAGTCATGGAAAGACCGCTCAATAGAAATGTATCTCTGTTTATCTACATACAAAAGTATAGTTGTATACACCGTATGTATATATATGTAGTTTATAGCACAAAAATGCATTCAAAAGTAGCTTCCAAGTCTATTTTGTAATTCCAAAAGCATAATTACTGCATTAGGAAACTAGGGCTAGATATAATTGAAGTCCTCGTGAATAAACCCTAAAAGAGGTCAAAAGACAAAATAGAGGAACAGCTAAGGAGAAGGATTCAAATCTGATTTTGATAAAAATTTTAGCAACCATGTGCCCTATTTAAAACAATATTCTAGAAGAACTGTAAAACCATTTTACAAGATGTGAGATTCTAAATAAACCTTGATTTGAGAGGATCAGAAAAAGGTAGAGTTTGGCCGAATCAAATAAGAAATGAAGAAAATATGATTTTTCAAAGTTAATAACGACTGCAGAATTTCTGCAGGGAACAGCTATGGCAGTCAGACTTTAAAGAAATTTTTTGAGCAATTCCCAAATCCAAATTTTATTCTAGAAATTTATGGGAAATCCTGATTGAATAAGTTTTGAATCAAGATAACGTTTGCTGAAATTGGGTATAAGATGAGGGAGATACAAAGTTCCAAAGTTCCATGCTCAAAACAGGATCTTATGGAATTTGAAGGAAAGCCATGCTTGCTGCCATCTTTTAGAAACATTTGTTTACACTTATGTTATGTAATCTTCAACACAGACTTCACCTTTTCTATCTCCACTAAGAAAATATCTAGAGAACTGCTGCAAGATCAAAAAATTTGAATACTAGATAAAAAAGACATCATACCATTGGTAGTGTATATTCCCTGTTCCTCACCATCAACACATCTTAAATAAATAATCTAATTTAGTCTCTATTGGTTAACCAATCCAAGTCAAACACCAAAACAAACACAAACGGTGCAGAGGGAATATCCACCTCGTTGCACATTCAAACCCAAGACCCAGTTTGATAGCATAGTTCAACCTAACCTTTAAGAAGTACCAAACAACTATGAACAACATTTCTATCCAATAATTTTAGATGCCAAAATCTAAACAAGAGAATTATTACCTCAACTGGATAACTAGGGATTGATAGACGATTATGTATCCATTCAGGCTCTTGTTTATTCTAAGAAGTTTGAGCAGCCGCTTCCTTGATCGGTCCCTTAGTGACCCAAATCTATAATTATCAATTCCACTTCAACTGGTTTCTAGTTTGGTTTTCTACAAACTCTAGTAAGGTTTAGAAATCATATTGAATTGGATTGAGAAAAACATGAGGTTGGGTTTTAGATTGAGGTTTCTACCAGGAAGAAGAAAATAAACAGATAAGTAGTTCTTGATGATTTGTTGATTAACAATTCTTCTTGTCCAGTTGGGTTGTAAAACTTCAAATTCAAGGGAAGATAGTTGGAGGAGATGGTGGAAGGGTGTCAGATCACACGGAATAAAAGTTGAGCGGTGGAGATGATGAAGAAATGAGAGGAAGGAATGTGTAGGCTATTGGAGAAGATGAAGATGAATAAGTCTGCCACATGTCCTTTCCTCATTTTCCTTCTTTTTCTATTTTTGTTCTTTCCCATTACTTTTCCCCTAATTAATTTGATTTCTTACTAATTACCCTTTAGGCCTTTATTTTTATGATTTATTAATTTTTTTGCCTTTCCATCTTTTTATTTCACTATTTAGTTATGATTCTAACTTCACTTTATCTCAATTACGGCTCTAGAATTTCAGCCATATACCTCAAAGCACATTACGTTCTCACATTACAATATTTTCATATCTATCAAGACCTGGTGCCTCACATTCCATCCCCCTTAACGAATTTCGTCCTCAAAATTCTCAATCGCAAATAATTTTTTTTCTGAAATAGCTCACTATCAAGTAACAGCTTTATGATATCTTGACCAAAGACTTAAAATAGTTAACCAATAATATGGCCTACCTGGTATTATGTGTGATCAAAGAATTAGTTTAAGTTACCCCTATTAGTTTTCAATTCTTCTCCGCGTTTATTCATCAACATGAGTATATTTTAGTGTACAAATATCTCAGTGTCTTATTTAATTCTCAATCTTAACAATTTAGACTGTGTTTATTTATTAGTACAGCTATGTTGTTTTCTAGTTAATCTTATTGAGGTGCCAATGGAATTTTTATATATGATTTTGATCTTGATATATTAACCTATTCTTGCACTCCCTATTATTGAGGTGCCAATGGAAATTTTTTTTTTTTTGCTCCATGGTTAGCACGTCCAAGCATTGGATGGCATTAGACTATTAAGAATTAAAACTTTAATCCCCTGTTATGCTCACTTAACTCTAAGGCAGAAATCGCATAGTTTCAAAATCCCAGTTGTTCCAGCCCAAGTTGGATTACCTTTAATTCCTGACACATTGTTGAATAACCACACTTGACATTAATACTAATGCCCTCTTAACATTGAAGTCTTAGGCTAAAAAGTTTTAACCTTAAGATTATAGTGTTAAAGCCTGCATTAATAGAAGTCTTAAGATTAGCCTTTAAAAAAAGAAAAAATCTTAAATTAGGGTGTTAAAAGTCTTAGTAGGCAAAATAAAATAAGCCTAAACTAGAACAATATAACTTTAGTTCATTCTACACAAGTTTGGGATTGAAGTTCCAATACCTAACCTGATTTCTTTAGTAGTTACACGTAGGTAACAACATCATTTTAGCTGGCTTTCTTATAAGGTAAGTTGGGATGAAGAAGATTTATCTTATTATTAAAGTGTCACTATTTGCGGTTAAGTTAAGCTAGTGACATGTGATTACATTCTTTCATTTCAATGAAGAGAACCCCACAAATCCAGTTCTGGGTTGGTCATTCCCAAAATGGTTTTAGTGTTATTCTATCACAAAAATAAAGAAATGAAAAGTTCTGAAAAAAATAAGGGTTCCTTTTTATAAACTATCCTTATCCATCTATTCAGATGAATTTCAATATGTTATAAATAAATGACCGGGGACTATTTATCCTACATAGTTATATTATTTGATAAAAGGATCATATATAACTTGACTGGGCTCAAAATTGGTCTCGTAGTACCTTAATACTTATTTACAATTTATCTTAGGATTCCTAAGATTGTCGGAACAACCAAAATTGGAACTAAGTTGATGTTTGGCAAAAACGGTTTCCAATTTATACAGGAGACAGTAGCTCCAAACTAGGAGATGGCTAACCAGTATAACATGGTAATTTGTGTTGGTGTATGTGCCCTTTTGAGGGCTATTTATGTAAATAAACTTTGAGGGTTATTTATGTAAATAAGACATTTGTCGTTTGATTGATTATTTATCTGATGAGTTAATTTCATGAAATTATATTATTGTGCATATTGAATTTCATGAAATCGATCCACCAAAAAGAAACACTCCATGGACTTTTAGATCATGAGTGATTCTTTTGAGTAGTACTCGTACGAGGATCCTTAGACCAGAAATCACTGCATAGTCTTAGGTGAATTAGAGTGCGCTTTGATATATGCCTAACGGGACCGTAACAGGTTACCAAGTACGGGTATGGTTGGGTACACTATGAGTCACGCTAAGGTATGTAGTTGAAGTGATGGGACTACAAGTCTCTCTTAAATGAGAGATGATATCTTGGCCGCTTGATAGTGAGCTGAGAAGTGCATGGCCGTGCCCAAGAAATGATAAGGGTTATCATTTGCTTGATTAAGTTCACTATCACTAAGAGATCAAGTAAAACATTTATCCATATAAGGATGATTGGTTTCATGCCTTATGCTAAACTGGATATCAGTGTAGAGGACAATACGTAGTATACTCGGAAGGTTGTGTTGAATCACCATTTGACCCTCCGTTCTGAATTGTGTAGTCATTATGTCTTGCTAGAGACCACTAATGATTTATGGATTAATTAATGAGATTAATTTATTCATTGTCAATTTGGAATGGGCCTACAGGATCGCACATAAGTGAGTTCAATGATTCAGAATTAATTAAATTGCCTGTATTAAGTATAAGAGTTATACTTAAATTGATAATATTTAATTAAATAGTTTAATTAAATATTATTGAAGAGTATTATGGTATTAATTAAGAGTTAATTAATTACCTAGGAAGAATTGAATTGGGCTGATAAATCAAGGGACCTAATTGTGAATTGAGGTTCTTGACCCATCAGCCTGATCCATGGATCAATGGATTGATCCATGGTGTTGGTTAAACCCAACTCAACAAATATTTAATTATTATTAATTTAATTATTATTAACAGACAAGTCTCAACTCTTTTATAAAAAGAGCAGAGAAGTATCTATTAGAGGAGAGAGATTTTTAAAACTAATTCTGTTTCGAAACACGTGAAAAAGAAATTTGAGAAAACTCTCTCTCTGACTCTTCCAAAACATTCTTTCAGAGAAAAATTGTTTTTCTCTTTTGCAGGCAAGTTTTTGGCTAGCACCAATTCTGATAGGCTCAAGTGCAAGATCATAGAGACAACTCGCGTGAATTGTTGGTGAACGCAATCTCCTCAAGGGAGCCAGGCGACGAGCGCAACCGATTACGCTTCAAGGGTAAGACCCGGTTTCACATGAATTTAGGCTATTCCGTAGCATAGTTTGGAAATTATGCATGCCTAGATCCTAACAATTTGGTTATTCATAAAAAATACAACAATCATATATCTCCCTAAGTAAGGTAAGAATTATGATTACACATGTACTACTTATTAATAAAGGCAAGAGTTTATGAGGAGTAATAACAGATAAAAGAAAGGGCTCAGGTGAAAGGGAAGAGAGCTATAGTTACAAACTGATAATTCAATACAATCAAATTTTATTTGAGTCCTTTTTCTTGTTATATATATGTATATATTTATCACTTTATCTAATCAACCACATCGACCACCGAATATGCATAGGATCTTACACTATGGTTTTATTACCATTATGAGTAGTGTATTTTTCAAAAGGGTGCAACTAAGTTTACATAAATGTTTAAGAAATGGTTAACTAAGTAATTAGGGTCACTAAGCACAATCTATATAATTTCAATATGAAACATCTATATTTTCCTTTGCTCTAGTTTAGTGCAAGTCGTATTCTCATTCATCAATCTTTTATTGTTTCAACCCATTATTGAAACTTTAAAACTTTTTGTTTTATTATACCCACATATTGTCTTCCTTCAAGTTTAGTGTCCATACCCTCACCTTGAGGTTCATACGTTGTTCAGGATGTAGAATCCAAATTCAATGTTACCATGAATTGGTTTATGTGATTATCACATGTATATTAAGGTTATAATATCTGCTATGTTCGAACGTAAGTCACAATCACCGGTTAGAACAATTCATCATAAGCCATAAAACCCAAGTCAAAGCCTGAAAGCTTGAACCTATACCGAGTTCCACCTAAGAACATGTCAAGCTTAGTGTTTAGGACAAATCAATCCACTAAAGGCTTTAACTCACTTTTAGGTTTTAAGGATTTGTTTTACCAATTTAGACATAAACTACCTATCTAATTCAGACATTGGACTTATATACCTTATCATCCTAACTCAGCTGGCCAACTCTTTCCTAAAACAGAAATCCTCCCATGTTTCCTGGGTAGAGACTTGACCTGGAGAGTTCTTTCATTCACTTTTCATCACTACTTAATTGCCTGAGGTAGATGAAAGCATCAAGAAGCTAGCTGTATCCTGTATTTTACAATAAATCTAATTTCAGAACTTTCTAGGTCTTAATTTCAAGTAGAAATCTTTTAAGGTAGGTCAAATAAAGCATGTTTAAACAAATTCTATTGATCCCACCATTTCAAGCTTATCGAAATTCATCTCACACATTGAAGCACTTCAATCTTAAATATAAAAACCCAGTTCAGTAAGTTTAGACTTAAACCACTAGAATAGGTGTAACATAATTCATACATCCAAGCAAACTAGGTAGTTCATGCTTTTCAAATTAATACAACTTTAACCACAACAAACCTCAATCATTCAAACATTTTACAATTGATGGTAGTTTGACTCTAGACCAAAATAATTCATCTGAATGATTCAATCTTATATCTCTGCAATTGGTTCAACGAGCCAAACTAAAGCAATGTAGCTTTAGTTGATTCTAGTCAACTTAGGGAAAACAACCACAACGAATGCTCTGATACCATTCTGTAACGCCCCAATCGGACTCCTTATCTAATATGGAAGTCTAATCAGACATCTGCCTGACTCGCGCCAGGTCTCATTCAAAAAGTACATTCTTAATGAATTGAATTACAAGTTTAGAACCTATGATCCTACTTAATACTTTTATACATACAATGGCAATATACAACATGTTTACTAAAGCAACGATTGGGTTAAAATCCTCATAACTCTAACCATAAGTTTAGTCTCCACGCCACTTTGATCTAGCATTTGCTCCTGCCTTCCAACCGAAAGGAAAATAATAGGTTTGAAAATAACGGTGAGCTAACGCCCGTGAGGTTCTCTTTTATTCTCAAAACAATAAAGTATTCAATGCTAAATCTAGTTTCACATTCAATAAACAAATAACAGGGAAACAATCATTTCAATAAAAACACATTAAGCTCAACAATGGAGCTTCCCATTAATAAATCAATCAATGCTCATTTAGCGTGGCTAGCATTCACCTTGGGCTACCTGGACCCAAAGAAATGAACTAACCACATATTGTACCAGTTTGTGCAGTGTCCCGCACTATCTTCAACCTTCGCCCTTAACAGTCAGTGTAGCTAGCTAAAATAGTACCTCCCGACGGCCTTACTCGACCAGCCAAGCCCGTCGCTGGCCTGGAGAGTTCAGCTCAATCGTAGAGGGTTGGGGATCCCCATAACGGCCAACAGTTTCAATTTCAATCAAGGTATACCGGGGTAACCATTTACACTACCGTAACAACAATATCAAGCAATAGTCTTTCAATCCAATCAATAACATGTATAAATCATTCATGTAAAGGCATGAGATAAAGGGATATGCACAGATATAACTATATATATATTATACATATATGCAGACCACATATAGGTGATAGCAAATCATTTACACAACAAGAAAATAGCAATAACACTCACCAATCTTAAAGGTTTTGGATGGTCACCTTTGTCCCGTTGATTTCCTACAACAAGGAAAAGTCATGGTTACCAACTTTAAAACTTAGGTTCTCTTCCTTCTTACATGTCTATTCAAATAGCCTAGACAATTTACTTCTTCTAGTTTAAAATAGGGTGCAGGTTTCAAGTTGTGTCTCTTCAGCAGAATAACATTCTTAGTTAAGGGATTTAAAGGAAAAACAAGTCAAGAGGTAAACAAAGGAAGGGAGAAACTTTTCGAAAGCACTATGATATTTTCAAAAAAGAGAATGTTCAAAAACCAGAATTCTACAAAAGAAAGTCAATAGGACTTAAACATAGAGGAGTAAGAAATGAACTTCAAAGATTTCAAGGATGGCTTAAATTTTCAGAAAACCGCTGCAGAACGCAGCTCTGTTCTTTGTATTTTTTCATAAAATATAGAATGCCAAACATGAATTTATGAATTTCTGAGTAAATATTATTCAAATAGGTTTAAATTTATTTGTAATTTACTTAAATCAGATAAAGAACGAAGAAGATGTGAATTTCTGAAGTACAGCTATTACTTCAAATTTTTCTGCGAGAAGATTAGCTTGTTCAGCTCTGTTTCAGAGCTGATTTATGGGGAATTTAAAAATATAAATGGAGAGATGTAAACTTCTGTGTAATCCATGTAAGGAGAGGTTCAAAACAAGATACGTTTCATTCGAATCAGATACAAAATGAGGGAGTTACATAGTTTTGAAGTTGATCGCCCTAGGATCTGTGTTGCGTTTTTTACACACAAAAAAAAAGGTCCCACCATTATCAACAACATCGACTACCCCTAAACTGCAAGTATACATTCAACATTTGTTATAACCATACCTTTCATCATGCTTTCAATTTTTTGGGCTTCTGCTTCGTTGGTAACTTGCTTAACCCTAACCATGATTTCTCTCTTTGATCTTTTTTTTCCCCACTCGAAATGAATGTCGAATCGCCTTCCGCTGGTGGATTCATAGCATTTCTGTTGCTCAATCGCGCGAACGGTCGTGCTGTGAATGCTGCCTATTTTTTCGGAGCTCGTGGGTCATGCGGAGAGTGTAAGGAGGGCTACTGCTTCTTCGAATGGAATATAAATTCCCATCTTGTCTGTTTCCATTAGATTTGTATACTACTTTGTGTAAAGTCCGTACACAACGAAGCCCAACAAATATTTGAAATTTAATTTTGATTGGATTCGCGGGATTTGATTTGATGTAAACTCGGGGTACGGGCTGCTAATTAGGGAAATGTGAGGCGCGTTAAAGCCACCATCGTCCAGCCTCATGTTTGGTTTTTTTTTTTTTTGCTAGGAGTAGTAACAGTGTTACTACTCCTAGGAGTATAATATACTAACTGTCGAAACACTAATCACCCTGAACTCAGACTATGGGAGTCAGTAGTGAAATCTCTTGATCCGGGGTCGAAAGTTACTATTTTGACAAATGGACTAATGTGAATCCTGGTACGAATTCACATAAATTGTAGAATCATCCTCGATTGATCTTTTGAGCAAAACAATTAGCTCCAGTGGATTCAACAATATTGAGTATTAATGAACTCAACACCTTTGAATCACACTATATTGAAAGATGTCCTGAAATCTTTCAAGCAAAAACAACCCAAACCAAAATAGACCCAACAACAATAGGATGAAACCTATCACATTTGAATCATAAAATGGTAGTTTTGAAATTACTATTCCCAACCCCTCTAATTTTCAAACCCAACAACACTAGGATAAACCTAACACATTTGGATTATGAAATGAATTAGAAAAGAAGAATAGAAGGTGCCACAACTAAAAGGAAGAGTTTTAGTTGATAAGCCAAATAAGTTTTGAAAGGATACTTGCAAGACTAAAACTAGCTCACTAAGAAACTAGCAAAGAAAGGAAAATTCCTTAAAGTTTATAACATTCACTCTTGAATTCTAATAGTTAACCAAGGCCCCTATTTATAGAGTTTCAAGAGGGACCAAGGTTGAAAATTACACAAGGATTAAAATAGCAATTCTAAATCTTCTAGTCAAGACTAGCATTAACACTTCTCTTTGACCAAGAAAAGCTCTTTGACCTAGAAAAGCTCTTTGACCTAGAAGACTCTTGCACTTAATTCTAATATTCTAAATAATAAAAAAAAAATGCAGAAAACAACTTGAAAATATCACCCAAATGATGTTGAAATTCATCCATAAATTCAGCCTATAAATGCGACTTTCAACCTTCTTCAGGTGACATGGGCATGTAGGAGGAAAAGTTCTATCCCAACCTTCCTCAGGCGACATGGGCATGTCGGAGGAAAAGTTCTATTCTGCCCAACCTTCCTCAGGCGACATGGGCATGTCGGAGGAAATGTTCACTTCTGGAATCTTCATAAAAAAGTACTTCCCACACAATTTGGCTTAAGATCCAAGACTTGCAAAATGTTGTAATATTTGGCATGAATTGAGATAGCCTTTGGATCTTCTTTTGAATAGACCTCAAGAATCAAAATGTTCAAGGCTTTTTGCATCCTTTTCTTTCTCAAACACGTCATTGGGCCCGTCATCCCTTCAAGTGGATTTAGTGGAGTGATATGTGCAGAATTATTTGGAGTTGAGGGTGGTTCGGCCATGCCTTCGCCATCATCATCTTTGACATCTTTAGCATTACTTCCTTGGAACTCATCATGGCCCTTAACTACTGCAGCAGAGATTGTTGCTTCAGGGGAAAATATGACCTCTTCAATACAGGTGATTGCAGTTCACTCTTCTGTACTTGTGAGTTGAGATCAATGCTGATAAACTAATGTTTGGATTCTGATGCAGGAGATAATCATTGTTGGAGGCCACATAAATGATGAAAGTAGCCAGAAAGGAAATGTAATCAATGTTCCTTCAAACAAGTATGCAGAGATGAACATGTTTCTGGATCCATTTGCTGCAAAAATAGTTATTGATTCAGGACTTAATATAACACTCATTCCATTAGGCATTCTGCGCAAAGTCAGCACTTTTCTCAGAGTCAATGAAATTCTCTCCCTCACTGAGAAAACTCCTGAAGTCTTATTTGCCTGGAACTTGTTGTCAAGCTTGCAGGGCTTGAAACAGGCTCATCCAAGATACAAACATGTGGTACACCATCAACTCTTTGCATGAGCTACTCATCTGATCGAACCCAAAATACTTAAAGCTTGTTTTTGACTCTTTCATTGACTTCATCAAGTAATTTATTCATTTCAGGATACATTTCTTGGAGAAATTCTTGGTGCTGTTTTCTTAGGTGGTGATCATTCAGTTCTGAAGCCATCATTTGAACTGAAGAATCTCAAGATCTGGGCTCAAACAGTAGATAGAAAACAAGGAAAACTAGTCAAAGTACTGGAAAATGTGAATCCCATTGCTTATTATGAACGTTTTGCTACTCAACTTGGTGTAAAACAGTAGTCTGCTGTAGTAGGAAGCTTTGAGGAGCAGAGAAGAATATGGAGTAAATTATAGTGTAAATGGCTTATAAACATTCAAAAGAAAGACCATGTTTCAGGAATACAAACAATGTGCAATGTGGCAAATTATACTGAATAACATAGGGGAATACTCCTTTTTTTTTTTTTTTTTTTTCTTATATAGGGAATACTCCTATGCATTGACATTTCAGCAATCTCTGCAAAGCGTAAACAATTCTTATTTCTAAATATAGTGATTACTGAGTTGTCAATAAGGATATATCCATGTGTTATACAGTATAATTTGGCTGTGCAAGACGGAACATCCCATTTGGTACCTTTGAATATTGGACCATCTGCATGAATATGTAAACTATACAGTTGAAATAGGGCAGACTTTTCTCTCAGAATCATGATTCTTAGTTATTTTGTAGACTTAATTATTTTGTCAAAAAAATAATTAAAATATTTCATATTTTAAAAGATTTTGAAAATATTAAAAAATAACTAATGAATTTATTTGGGTATTTAAGAATTTAGTTTAGCCGATAAAATTAGATTTTTTTTAATTTCCTTTAATTTACGATTAATAGTTAAGTGTTTTAGAAGTGACAAAATAATAATTAATAATAAATTGTACGTTAAAAATTTTATAAATAACTCATCTTTTTTCTTCCAAACTTAACCCTTAAAAATTATTTATTCCCCTATCTTCCCATCATGGGAGGATACGGGAAATAAATTTGTTGTTCGTTTTCGTTTTCTTATTTTAGTGTCATCATCTAATAAAGGGGGATTATCCTCAATATTTATTTTCTTTTGTCTTTCTGTAGATTCAAATCTACTGGTAGTGTATTGGTCTCAGCTTCATTATGGTGTTCGTTGTTATGACGGCAGTTTCGTTGGTGAAATTCGTTGGATTGATAGCGGCATCATTGACGATATTCGCTGGTTTGGTTCAAGAAGATTCAGTCATCATAGATATAATCATTAGATCTATGTTTTGAAGTTTTTATCAGAAAATTAGTATGTATCCTTGTTCGGATTAAAATTTCGGCATGTGGTATATTCACTGGTTGATAGGAAAGATCTATATCGATTTATCCCTAATTTGTGTTTCTTTGGCTGTATTTTCCTTTTATTAATCATTGTTGGACGTTTTTCAGTAAATTAATATATATTTTATTTCAAAAAAAATTATAAATAAAGATATATTAAATTGTCCTAAACCCGTAAAAGAAGTGGGAGACTCCTTGTCAAAAGAAACTAACTAACAATTCTTAGCTGAATCCTAAATAGAAACAAAATGGATATTTCTAAAAATAAAAGTAAGGCTTCAAATCCATTTATGATTATGCTCTAACATGGTATAAATCATGTGAAAAACATTATTTTTACTGGCGAACAAATAAATTAATCCATTATTTTCTAAATTTTTTCATAAAAAATAACTACAACTGCTTTAAGAAAAAAGGATGAGAACTAATATTGTAATTCGAAATATAAGAGGGACTAAAAGTAAAATTACCCATAATAGGGAGACCAAAATTGCATTTAAGCCTTCATTTAATAGTGAGTTTTAATAGTTAAAATTTTTAAAATTAGACTTTTGAAATTTTTTATGGTACTTTAATTATCCTATTTGAAGAATTTTTATATATTACTTATAAATAAAATTTAAACAATTTAAATAAAATAAAGATTACAGTGATTAAATAGTGTATTTTTAAAATGCAAAGGACCAAATAATAGATATTTTATATGTATGGACCAGAAAAAAAATGTAAAGTTCAAAAAAATTATTTAAGTAAATGCAAAGATCAAAACTATTATTCAATTAATTTTTTTTCAAAAAACATACATAATTAAAATTAAAATAATTTATATTATAAAAGATTTTGAAAATATTAAGAAAAACTAATGAATTTATTCAGGTATTTAAGAATTTAGTTTAGCCGATAAAATAAGATTTCTTTTCCTTTAATTTATTAGAGTAATAGTTAAGTGTTTTAGAAGTGATAAAATTTATAAATATAGATATATTAAACTGTCCAAACCGTAAAAGAAATTGGAAGCCTTCTGTACGAATGTTTAATATTAGAAGAAACGATTCTTAGCTGAATCCTAGATGGAATCAAAATGGACATTTCCAAATAAGTAACGTTTCAAATCCATTTATAATTGTGTTCTAACTATTCAACAATTATAAATAGTTCAATCATCTTCATCTTTATTGCAAAACAGTAGCCGCCGTTCTCTTTCAGTTCATTCTTTTTTCTCTCTCAGCCGCCATTCAATTCGGAAAGAAAGAAAGCTTGCATGATCGTTGACATTATGTGGAAGAAGATCAAGGAGATCGGTGCAGGAGTGTTCGGCACCGTTTATCTTGCAGAAAATATCCATGATGATGATTCTGACTGCTGTAACAAGGCAGCAGTGAAGACTATCGAGCTGACCGAACTCAGCAATGAAGGAGAGATATTGAAGAAAGTCAAAGGTAGTCCGTACGTTGGGGAGTACAGCGGAGAATACGTGAACTCGCAACAACATACGTATGATCTTGTAATGGAATACGCTGAGGCTGGAACGCTAGAGGAGTTGATCGCGGGTTACGAAGATGTTATGTCGGAACCCCATATTGCATGGTTGACTTACATGTTGCTTAAAGGGATTTCTCACATTCACAGAATCGGAATGTTTCACAACGATATCAAGCCAGCTAACGTTCTTGTTTTCCGGGGACGTCCCCTAAACATTATTAAACTTGTTGATTTCGGGCTGGCTAATATAGTGTCTCAGGGGAAGCCGAACTCGGTGAAATTGGAGGAGGAGGGGGATGAGGGGAGAGGGTTGGATATGAGGTTATTGGGGAATACGGTTGTTGCTATGATGAGCAGAGGAAGAGATGCTAGTTGGAGAGAAGAATGGTGTGAGTGTGGACATTCCGGACTCCATATTTAAATCTGCAGATGATTTCCTCATGAAATGCTATGGTTGTTTTGGTTCAACATGGAGTGCTGACGGGCTTCTCAATATCAAGAAAAACGTCAAGAAATCATCAAATGGCTTGTTTTTTACGCCACCTTTTGAAACACAGAAGAAGCCGCCGCCACAGGCTGATGAATTTTGCTATCAAGGTTCAAAAGAAAATACTAAGGATCATTCGAGTCAACTGGTTGAAGAAGAAACCTCAATCCTCCCTAATCTGCTAGATTTAACGTTTTTGGATCTTGATGATTACAACCCTGTTGCAAGTTCTTGGAAGATTTCAAAAGGGCAATTTTCTCCTGCCTCAAGATCAACAATCAAAGCAGCAACAAGTCGACTACATTATAACTTCATCAGCAACCAATATTGCTGTCAATGTTTTCAAGAAAAGGCTAATCTGCTCATCAAAGAAGAAGTCTCAACCCTCCCTAATCTGCTTGATTTCACGTTTTTAGATCTTGATGACGACGACCCTTTTGCTAGTTCTTGGAAGATGACAAAAGGGCAGTTTTCTTTTTCCTCAAGATTAACAATTAAAGCAGCAGCAACAAAGATGCAGATGGATGATTTGGTTCAAGGAATTTAAGAAGAAGGGTTGATCAGGAGTTCGATAGATTTATCATTTATAGACTAAGTGAAAGTAACAATACATTGTAGCATTATTGCAGATTCTTATCTTCTGTGCAGAATCATCTTGTAAATATTTCATATTCATCCATTGTTTAACATTTTTTCAGACAAGAAGTGAAAGATTATGATTTGTCTGTGGAAGTTTCTGCTGCTAAATTTTACAGAATTTGATATGCTTTGCTCGCTATGAATCATGTATAGGTTTATAATCTAAATAATAATCAAAAGATTTGAATCAAAACAGCAGAAGTTACACTGAACATACACAATCAATCCAGTTTTTTTTTTCTGTAATCAAAATTCAATTTGCATTGCAGAAAGGAAAATAACAGGGATTATCATTACCTAAATCCACCAGCCACACAATAATTTGTTCAAGGAAACAAAAAAGAAGAGAAAGAAATCAGTTTTCCACACAATAATATCATACCAGAATTCCTAAATCAACCAAAATTCCTAGATACAGAAACCTCACTATCAAGAACAAGAACAACAACCCTTATGGAGTGATATAATTCACAAGAAAACTCCAATTGAAAACCCCAAATCTCCAAATGGGATTCTGAATCATTATCCCTCTTGATCTCTTCCTAATTGTAATTATCATCTCATTGCAGTATTGGAATTGCTCCTCCAGCTGCTAAGATCTGCTGTTCCAACTGTCAGCTTAAATTAAAAAGCCAAATCAGGACTTTTCAAGGTTTAAACTCCGATCTCGGGAACTATTTTCTGGGACGGAGGGATAATATTACAAATTCCACTATTTTTTTAGCTGCGAACCAGTGATTTTTTGCAAGAAAAACTCATCTGCTTACCCTGAATAAAGTCTAAGCTTGTTCTTCACTAGGAGATACTCTTGCTTGACTTGTATTAAGCATTTTGAGCAGCTAAATGCTCCACAAACCACTACCAATTCAGTGTATAATCCACCATAGAACACAGGAAATCAAGAACAATATAATGATTGGAATAGAATTGATAAAATTTTTTTTTGATAAATGAATATGGTATTTTAATTTTACTATTTATTTATTAATACTCCCTCCCTTTTTTTATTAAATGACGTTTTAAAATTTTAAAAAATTCACTTTTATTTGACGTTTTATTATTTTTCACTAATTTCATTCTCATTTTACCCTGTAATACTATATTTACTCCCCCTTTCACCCTCAATAAAGAATTTTTAGAGAAGTTAATAAAGATTTTGCGAAAGTTACTGAAAATTACTCAAATTCAAACTCAAATATAATGGATAAACGTGGTAAAATGGTTAAAGTGTTGAAATTATTCTTATGGTAGATATTCTGTAATTAATAATTACGTGAGGTATTATGTAATTAATTCTAAAGTAAAAGAGTAATTTGGAAAATTTAAATTATTTTTAAAATTCTAAAATGTCATTTAATAAAAACAGAGTGATAGTTTATGTACTATTTCGTAAAATTAAAGATGTAATTTAATAATTTAATGAAAAATGAAGGTTAAAAAAGGGAAAAAAAGTCCTACCCGATTAAAGTGTAACGCTGCTTCCGACACGAATTTTATGGGCGACTCTGGACGACCCACTTGGATAATTAACTGTTATATCTGCATTGTGCAGTTATTTTTGTCGTATGAAATGTAGAAATTTTTTTACATCTACATTTTTACCATGGGCAAAGGATAGAAGAATGTCGAGAATAACAAGGTGAGACACATTGTTTTGTTTTAACTGTAAAAGATTAGGGATTAATTATATAATCCTTAATTTAAACCCACAATGTTAATTACTCTTTTATATACTATATTTTTCCATTATTACTGAAAATCATTTTGATTAATAATATTAAACAGGTTTTGGTGGCTGAATTAAGAGTCTCAATGCATTGTAATTCATGCGAAAGAAGTGTTGCCAAGGCCATTTCCAAAATCAAAGGTTTTCTCCTCTTTCTTTGTCCTTATTATAAATCCAAACCCCAAATTTCTATTTTTTTTTAGAATTTTATTTTCTCGATATGAGATTAATCGGCTGAATATAAATATTTTGATAATTAAAAATAAATTCATATTCATTAGCTTGATAGTAAGAAGTAAATTCATATTTATTAGTTTAAGCAATTAATTCTGAATTCAAAATTTTACTTTCTCGATATGAGATTAATCGTCTGAACATTCACGTTTAAAACAATAAAAAATAAGTTCATATTCAATTTTGATAGAGCCGAATAGATTATTAATGTTGTTGTTTGGGTGAAGGGGTGGAAACATTTATGACGGATATGCCGAGGCATAGGGTGGTGGTGAGAGGGAGAATAAATTGTGAGAAAATTGTGAAGAAAGCTGGGAAGAAGGCAGATATATTGAGCATTGAAGAAGTGGATGATGATGGCAAATGCAAGTTTTCTTCAGAAAAACAAGAAGGGGTTCCAGCAATATTGCAAGAAACTTGAGGGCAGTATTTGCAGATACAACAATCTTTGCTGATTCATCCATGTTGGAATAGTGAGGTTCATACAATGTTTAGCGATGAGAATCCAAATGCTTGTTGATAAGCTGTAAATTAAGTGGTGGATTGGATGCAATTTGAGGGCTGTTTTGAGGGATTTAATGAGCTAATAGGCTAATTTTACTTGCAGGGGAGATTTCATAAAGGAGAGCAAAGAAAAGAGATGTTGGGCAGATTTTGGAAGAAGTTGGAAGTTGAGAAGAAGAAAATCTAATTGGACTGAATTGAAGAAAGTAAAAAGGAAGAGAACAAAAAGATTTGGGCTTTATGTTGAGACCCATAATTAATTTCTGTGAAAGGGAGTTTCCAAAGTTAATTAAGATTGGGCTTTAATATTTAATTTGGTTTTAATTTGGTATTATGGTGGGCCGCCTTATTTAGGTTAATATATAGTAGTAGACGACTTTTTGTTGGGATATTTTTTTTTTTTGAGAGGACTACAGACGGGAGCAGTTTGTGCGAGGGCTGACCGGCGGCAAAATTAGTACTATTTTTTTTCCTTCTTTATTGTTCATGGATAATTTATTTATTATTATTAGTTTTATTTTTAATTCGATTATGAGTACCTAAATCTTTAATTCTAGTCAGAGGAATTACACCCTAGATGTGAATTAAATTGTGAGATCAATTTATTCTGAATATCAATTGATTTTTTATTATTTATTTATTCTCCGTTTTGTATGTTAGATTATTTGGCATTAATTGAATAGCTGGTAGCATTCAATTCTTCCTAGGTAGTCTAGTCAACTTGAATACACGAGGTTCGGTATTCCTAAGAGTTTCAATTCAACTAATCACGTGGTACGTAGGTTAGCGTTTTGAAGGGAATAATCAACGTGCAATTAAACAAGATTTGATTAATTGTAAATTGAATTGGGTCCTAGACTATCGAAATCAATGTTCTAGGAGGTTCCAGGACAGATATTCGATTATAGATGCAGTTAACGGAGGTTCCTTAATTGCTGGGTTAAAATTATAGGACTGAACTGTTAGGAGGTTCCAACAGGGAAAACCAATATAATCAAGGTTAATTGGGAAAATTTGTGCATCGAGGATCAATTTATCACATCAGGGTGGAAACAATTCCTTTGACTAGATCATTTCCTAAATTTGATTTAAGCAAATTCCTGTTTTCTTTATTAATTGAAGTTTATTTAAGTAGATTAAATTCTCAAAAACCCCCCTTTTGGTTACCAGTTTCTGATTTAATTAATTCACTACCCTGCTTCCTGTGGAGACGATCCTACTCACTGCTTGCTATTTTATTATGTGTAGAGTAGGTATTTATTTTTGATTGGTTGACGACCCATCAAATTTAGGCGCCGTTGCCGGGGAGCACGGTTTAGTGTTTTTAATTTTAGTCAGAATTGTTTGTTCCTTTTTATGGTTCGCTCTTCACGTACAGGTAAACTCGTCTTTGATCTAGAGATAGAGAAAACTGCAAAGAGGAACACCAAAGAGAAGAAACAAAGAGAGCAACTGGCTGAGTCAACATCTGGGGCTCCACCAGTTGACGAACAAGAAGAAGTTCAAGTTCCTGAAGAGGAGGAAGAGTTGGTTGCAACACCAATGGCAGACCGCACCTTAAGGGAGCTGGCAACTCCTGATGCCAACCCACAATCTTTATGCATTGCTCTTCCTGATAATACACCTAGATTTGAATTAAAATCTAGTACGATTCACTTACTTCCTAAATTTCGTGGTATGACAGGCGAGGATCCCCACAAGCATCTGATGGAGTTTCATATCGTCTGTTCAGCAGTGAGCTACAAAAATGTCACTGAAAAGCAGATTAAGTTGCGGGATTTTCCCTTTTCTTTGGAGGACAAGGCAAAGCATTGGTTATTTGGGTTACCCGCAGGCTCAGTCACCACATGGAATGATCTGAAGAAGCTATTTTTGGAGAAGTTTTTCCCTGCATCTCGGGCTTCGAATATCAGGAAGGATATATGCGGTATCCGACAATACAGTGGAGAGAGCTTGTATGAATATTGGGAGAGATTCAGTGATTTGTGCAGAAGCTGTCCTCATCATCAGATCCCAGAGCAGCTGCTGATCCAATATTTTTATGAGGGGTTATCTGAGCTTGACAGAGATAAAATTGATTCAGCAAGTGGAGGAGCACTTATGAACAAAACTCCTACAGAGGCGCGCAGGTTGATTTCAGTAATGGCGGAGACCTTACAGCAGTTCTATAGGAGAGCAGAACCGGTCACCAGAAGAGTAAATGAGGTCGGTACTCCAAGTATAGAAAATCAAATTGCTGAACTGACTAGTGTGGTGCGTCAGCTAGCAGTCGGACAGTTGCAGTCAGTTAAAGTGTGTGGTATTTATGCAATGCAAGAGCACACTTCGGAGGATTGTCATGTTATGCAGGAAGGTGAATTGGTAAATGCTGTAGGCGGATTTCAGGTTCCTCAAAGGAAATATGATCCGTATAGTAATTCCTACAATCCGGGATGGAGAAATCATCCGAATTTCAGTTATAAGCAGCCTGGTTTTCAGCCACCCGGTTTACAACCACATTCACAGCCTCAACCTCAAATGAGGAACCCAGCTCCTGCACAGGGAAATGCTTCAGGACCTTCCATGGAAGAAATGATTAAGAATTTAACAATGACTGTGAATGGAATGGTTGAGAGAGAGCAAACACGTGAACAGCAGTCTCAAGCAGCTATTAGGAATTTGGAGAAGCAAGTCTCACAATTGGCCACTCAAATGAATCAGAGGGACAGAGCAACTGGGAAACTTCCATCTTAAGCGGGATCTAGCTCAATGGAGAATGTTAGTGCCATGACCCTGAGAAGTGGGAAAGAGTTACCAGACCTCCCAGTTCCCATTCCAGCTGCCAAAGCATCTTCACAGGAATCAAAGGAGGAAGTGGAGATTGAAGAAAAGAACGAACAGGAGGTAAGTCCTAAATATCCTGAGAAAAATATTGAAAGTGTAGTTCCACCTTTTCCTGGCAGGTTGGCACCAATGGGGAAGGAATACAGTGATGATGAGGTTCTAGATGTGTTTCGCAAGGTGACAATCAACATACCCTTGATGGAAGCCATAAGTCAAATCCCAAGGTATGCAAAATTCTTGAAGTCACTTTTGACTAGGAAGAGGCGACCGGAAGGTAAAGTGTATGTCAATGAGAATGTATCTTCAGTACTTCAGCGAAAATTGCCTCAAAAATGCACAGACCCAGGTATATTTGCTATTTCATTTGTTATTGGGTCAAGGGTAATAGAAGCAGCTATGCTAAATTTAGGTGCTTCAATTAATGTGATGTCTTTATCTCTTTTTAAGAAGTTAAAAATTGGAGCTCTTAAAGACACAAATGTCATAGTGCAGTTAGCCAATAGATCAATGATATATCCTGAAGGGGTAGTGGAGGATGTCTTAGTTAAATACGATAAATTAATATTTCCTGCTGACTTTTACATCCTTGACATGAATGATGAACATGTTATAAATGCTGATATTTTGTTGTTAGGAAGATCATTCATGAAAACTGCCAAAACAAAAATTGATGTTGATGCTGGCATTTTTACTTTTGAGTTTGATGGTGA
The DNA here is from genome assembly GCA_030378225.1 of Knoxia roxburghii. NCBI lineage: Eukaryota > Viridiplantae > Streptophyta > Magnoliopsida > Gentianales > Rubiaceae > Knoxia > Knoxia roxburghii. Next base: position 20,522,316 of record CM059420.1, on the reverse strand, counting down.
GAAAGTGCAATTTAACATGTATGAAGCTATGAAGTACCCACCTGACTCTGAGTATTTTGTTAATGTTAGCTTAGTTGATGCTATTGTGTAAGAAGAGATAGAGTTTAATCTGATGCTTGATGAGCTGAACTTTGTGTTACAACATAGTTTGCAGGAAAAAGACACTCACAGAGACATGAGTGAAGCTGTCATTGAGGCGATAATGGCGTTTCGTGCCAATCCTGAGATGCCACCAAGGTTTGCAAATAATTTTTTGGAATTGCCTTCATCTTCTGAAAGAGTTTTACCTTCTGTGGTACAGGCACCCAAGTTAGAGCTGAAGACATTGCCGAGTCATCTCAAGTATGTTTACTTGGGAGAGCTTGACACATTGCCCGTGATCATTTCAAAGGGCCTCACTGAAGTGCAAGAAGAGAAGTTGCTGAGAGTATTGCGGGACAACAGAACAGCCATAGGGTGGACACTAGCAGATATCAAGGGAATTAGTCCTTCCATCTGTATGCATCGCATCTTTCTTGAAGCTGACTCGAAACCTGTCAGAGAAGCTCAGAGGAAATTAAATCCTGCAATGAAGGAGGTAGTGATGAAGGAAATTATTAAATTACTTGATGCAAGAATTATTTATTCTGTTTTTGATAGTAAATGGGTTAGCCCAGTCCATGTTGTACCTAAGAAGTCGGGATTTCAATTGGTCAAAAATGAGGCTAATGAGTTGGTTCCTATGAGATTGCAGACAGGTTGGCGCATGTGCATAGATTTTAGGAAGTTAAATGCAGCCACAAGGAAAGATCACTTTCCACTTCCTTTCATTGATCAAATGTTGGAACGTTTGGCATGTAAGGATTTCTTTTGCTTTCTAGATGGGTATTCCGGGTATTTCCAAATAGCGGTAGCTCCGGATGACCAAGATAAGACTACATTTACTTGTCCATTTGGTACATTTGCATATAGGCGCATGCCCTTTGGTTTGTGTAATGCTCCGGGAACTTTTCAAAGATGCATGATGAGTATATTTTCAGATTTTCTTGAAAAATGCATTGAAATTTTCATGGATGATTTTACTGTGTATGGTGACTCGTTTGACCAATGTTTGGAAAGTTTGTCATTAGTTTTACAAAGATGCATTGAAAAAGATTTGGTGTTGAATTATGAGAAGTGTCACTTCATGGTGAGAGAGAGAATTGTACTAGGTCATGTGGTATCATCAAGAGGAATAGAAGTGGATAAGGCTAAAATTGATTTGATTGCTAGTTTGCCTTATCCTACTAACGTTCGAGAAATTCGAAGCTTTCTTGGTCATACAGGGTTTTATAGACGCTTCATTAAGGATTTCTCGAAGATCACACAACCATTGTCACGGTTACTGCAGAATGATGTGTCATTTGAGTTTGGTGAGGAGTGTAAGAAGGCTTTCCAGAAATTAAAGGAGTTACTCACGTCAACTCCAATAATTCAACCTCCCAATTGGGATTGCCTTTTGAGCTCATGTGTGATGCCAGCCACTATGCTGTGGGGGCTGTGCTTGGACAAAGAAGTGGAAGACAGAGTCACGTCATTTATTATGCCTCCAAAACCCTTGACTCAGCGCAGTGCAATTACACCACCACAGAAAAAGATCTTTTAGCTATTGTGTTTGCTTTTGAAAAATTTCGTTCTTACTTGCTAGGTTCTAAAGTGGCCGTGTTTTCTGATCATGCAGCTTTAAAATTCTTGCTGTCGAAGAAGGAATCAAAGCCGAGGCTCATTCGATGGATTCTTCTACTACAAGAGTTTGATTGGAAAATAAAGGATAGGAAGGGTGCGGACAACTCAGTTGCTGATCACCTCAGCCGTTTAGTGCGTGAGGAGGACTCCAAACCCATTGCAGAGTTATTTCCAGAGGAGCAACTATGGGCGTTGCAAGGTAAAGAGCCGTGGTATGCCGATATAGTAAACTACTTGACAAGTGGTAAGTTTCCTCCCAATATGAATGTTTACCAGCGAAATAAATTAAAAGCTCAATTTAAGCATTATGTGTGGGATGAACCTTACTTGTGGAAAATCTGTTCTGACCAAGTAGTCAGGAGGTGTGTGGCTAATCATGAAATACATTCTGTGCTTGAATTTTGCCATTCTCATGCATGTGGTGGTCATTTTGGCCCAAAAAGAACTGCTAGGAAAGTTTTAGACTGTGGGTTCTATTGAAATTCTTTGTTTAAGGATGCTTATGATTTTTGCAAGCGATGTGATAAATGCCAGAGAGTAGGAAATTTATCGTCTAGGAATGAGATGCCTCAAATTCCCATGTTATTTTGCTGACCCTTGACGAAGACCTTTTGATTTGTACTTTGATTTATTTGAGTGATAGTAATGTGATAATTCTGCAAGCTTATGGCAAGAACATGCTATGTGATGAATTGAGTGCTTAAATATCCTGGAAACACTTTTGAGTGCATGAGAGATTACCGGTGAGGTGGTTGTCACTTTTGTGTGTTATTTGAGTTTGGGAAGTTACGAGGACGTGGTATAGTCATTACAAATGCTCGATACTATGAAAACTCCTATGTGGATTGCAAAACCTTGCTTAGTTACATATTGCCTATTGAGAAACCAAGTTGTTGTATTGTTTTTGTTTTGTGATTCTTGTTTAGTTTTGAGTCATGCTTGGGGACAAGCATTGTTTAGGTGTGGGGGAATTTGATCAGCTGTAAATTAAGTGGTGGATTGGATGCAATTTGAGGGCTGTTTTGAGGGATTTAATGAGCTAATAGGCTAATTTTACTTGCAGGGGAGATTTCAAAAAGGAGAGCAAAGAAAAGAGATGTTGGGCAGATTTTGGAAGAAGTTGGAAGTTGAGAAGAAGAAAATCTAATTGGACTGAATTAAAGAAAGTAAAAAGGAAGAGAACAAAAAGATTTGGGTTTTATGTTGAGACCCATAATTAATTTATGTGAAAGGGAATTTCCAAAGTTAATTAGGATTGGGCTTTAATTTTTAATTTGGTTTTAATTTGGTATTTTGGTGGGCCGCCTTATTTAGGTTAATATATAGTAGTAGACGACTTTTTGTTGGGATATTTTTTTTTTTTTGAGAGGACTGCAGACGGGAGCAGTTTGTGCGAGGGCTGACCGGCGGCCAAATTAGTACTATTTTTTTTCCTTCTTTATTGTTCATGGATAATTTATTTATTATTATTAGTTTTATTTTTAATTCGATTATGAGTAGCTAAATCTTTAATTCTAGTCAGAGGAATTACACCCTAGATGTGAATTAAATTGTGAGATAAATTTATTCTGAATATCAATTGATTTTTTATTATTTATTTATTCTCCGTTTTGTATGTTAGATTATTTGGCATTAATTGAATAGCTGGTAGCATTCAATTCTTCCTAGGTAGTCTAGTCAACTTGAGTACACGAGGTTCGGTATTCCTAAGAGTTTCAATTCAACTAATTGTTGGAGTAGAATACATAAGCTATGCTTGTATTGTACAGTTTCCCAGTTTAATATATCGATTTGTGTTTCAGTCATATCTTGTTGTGCATTAATCGTCCATTTATATTATGTAAGTAGATGATGAGCTGTCTAGTGCGACACAGTAGATCTCATCATTGGTTGAAAGACATAATATATAAATGAGGTTCGTAACCGAGACAGCTTTGGACAAACTGTCGGTCTAGGTTATTATGTGATTCTGATAATTAGTTTGTCTAAACTAATTGAATCATATAGATATGCCCGGGGCATATTGAACTTGACTCTTAGGAATGATTTGTCTTGTACTGATTTAATAGACAAATCGATCCTTGTATTCTATCTCTAAATCCCTAGACTCGAGTGGGCATGAGGATTAGACATAGTGTACTTTTATCTTCCAATGGGTGAGGTCAAACGTGGCCAATAGTCTCGGTGGGTTGGGTGCGCGTGTTTAGTTACTTGGTGTGCTACTGCTGGTCGAAAGGAAACCATGTACCGGTGCGTCTGGGGTGATGGTGCTCCCGAGATGAGCTCGAAATGTTTATTATACTAAACTCAGCCGGTGGACTTATGTCCGGTATAGTAAAAAGGTCGAGTGGTACTAGTCTCGGAATTTAAAGAAGTTGATGAATTAATTTATCAATAAATTAATGAATTAACGAGCACCATATCTTTGATGTGGGGAGATTATGAATATAATTTAATTAAGATGTTCCGGAAGCAATTCTGGTGTAGGGTGGTAGTGCCATAATTAATCCGTTAGTGGTACGATTAATTATGTACTGGGTTAATGACAAAGGTAGATTTAATTAATTTAGAAATTAATTAATCATTGTGTCAGTTGGTTGTGAATCATCCCAGGAACTGGTTTGGGATAAGTGAATCCCTGTGTCAGTTGGGAGTGATTCATCCCAGGAACTGGATTGGGATAAGTGAATCCCTGTGACAGTTGGGAGTGTATCAGTCCAGGAACAGGATTGAAGGAAACAGAATCTGTATCAGTCCAAAAACAGGATTGAAGGAAAACAGAAACCCAGTAGGAAGACCAATCCTAAACCAACTTGGAGTCTCTCTTGTAACTCTATAAATAGACAAGGGATCAGTCATTCAGAATAAACAATAACACAAGTAATCCACAGGATTTCTAGAGAGAGAAAATTCTAGAGAGAGAAAACGTTTCTCTCTCCAAGTTGAATTTTCAAGAAAGTGTGCAGCTGGTTTTTGGGTTTCTAGTGGCTGAAATTTTGGCCTTGGTCTATACCAGCTGCGCGTAGCTTTCTCTTTCTGCGGGCGGTGCGTTTATAGTACGTGCCAGGTGCTGCGGGGCTAGAGTTTTCTAGCAGGTGGATTGTGGTGAGTAGCTGATCAATTAACTTCTAGTTTGTTGCCCACACAACGTGAAGTTATAGTCTTGAGGCATACAAGAGAATCACCAGGTGCACGCTTCAAAAGGTACTTTTATAAGATTCCGCTTTAATAGAAATTTTTGTTGCGTGGTAAATCGAGCAAGTGCAAACCCAGATCCTACCAAAATCTTTCAATTGGTATCAGAGCCTGGTTTAGGGGGTTCTGTGCTTGTTCAATTTATTACATGGTTTTATTTGCAGGTGGTTTAGAATCCCGACTATTATGGTTACGTTTGTATGGTTTTTAATTAAACTCCGGGACATGTCCGGATTTAATTTTATTATGAATGTTTGTAATAGTATAACCACGTGCTGGAAGCCGTGTAGGATTAGATTAAATCTGTAGTAGGATTTTTTCTATGTAATTTCGATTATTTAATTTTCCTAATTTTTTTTTTTTTTGTAATCGAAGGCGTTATGATGGGCGACTTGGATTCGTGGGTTTTTGGGTTATCATGAATTTGAAGAAACCCAGGAAAACCCAGAACGAATTGCAAGAAGACCAAATAGCGTGGGAAAAAGCGAAGGAGGAGTTGGCGGCAGGAGGCGACGCCGGCGACGACCGCCGGCAGCAAGTCACGCCAGCCGGGTGGCCAGCAGCAGCCGCGTGCAGGCCTGCGCTCACGGCCCGTGCGGCCGTACGGGCGCGCGGGCGGGCAGGCGCCCAGGCCCGCGCGCGCACGGCCCGTGCGGGCTGTGCGGGCGCGCGGGCGCACGGGCGCAGCGCCGCGCGAGCATGGCCCGGGCGGGCAATGCGCGCGCGCGAGAGCTGGACCGCGCGCACGGCACGTGCGGGCTGTGCGCGCGGGCAGCGCGGCCTGCGGGCCGTGCTGCGGCCCGGGCGGCCCGTTCGGGCTGTTTTGGGCCCGTTTTTCCTCCAGTTTTCGTTTTTTGAAATTCAAGACTCTCTCCATTGAGTGACGTGACGGGACACGAGATCAAGGCAGAAGATGGAAGCAATTAAAACCATAATAGTCGGGGAATTTATTTTTTCGTATTTATTTCCCGTATTTATTGTTTTAATTTTTATGCTTTATTTTTATGCTGTATATTAGATGCATGATTTAAAGCATGTCTGGTTTTATGGTTGCATATAACTTAGGTTAATTAATTGCATGTTAAAACCGGAAAAACCCTCATTTTGGAAATCTAAGTGGGAGCGGGTTGTGTTTTACGTGTTCATATGCGATGTGGGTGGGCTTGCGCGTTGGCATTAGGGCCTTCCTCCATTCGGATGAGTCCAGCCCCGAGATCGCTAGACTGTGAGCTTCTGAGTAAGATGACTAGAGCGAGTTTAACTAGGAGAAATGCGACACCCTCTCCATCTGAGGCGCACTATCCTGAGGTAACAAACTCAGAAGTCACGTAATGGCACACACTTAGTGTATGAACTGCAGTATTCCTCCCGCGAGGTTACGCTGCTTACTTGTACGGCTGAAAGCACCGACTATTAACTACATTGATCAAAAGATCGTTGGTCAGATAGTGTAGTTAATGAACTTGGTTCTTCTCAAATGAATGTGGGTTAGCGTAAACGTCCACACTGCGTGGCTTGTGAGAATCCCGGTGGATGAGATGTTGGTGGATTAATATTATTGTTTTGAGGGAAATCAATAATTAATTGAATTTTCATGTTTTCGAAAATTCTAGCATATATAACTGAAACACTGTTTGTTTACTTTCCAGTTTAAATCGATATGGCATTCAATCCTTTAGCTGCTATTTTGAAAAACAACAATTTAACTGGAACTAATAATGTCGATGGAAGTTGTAACTTAGACATTGTCCTTAGGGCTGAGAGCGCTCCTGTGAGAGATCGTGTCATTGACATGATTAGTAACATCAACAAGGTAGAGGTAGGAGGAGGCAAAATCGTTGGTGAAACCAAAGCCGATATTGTCCTCCAGAGCGGATTCGGTTGAACTACAACATAAGTAAGATGTTGTGGAGTTCATCCGAGCTCTTGGAAGAGTTGATAGAGACTCAAAGCTATGAGCAGATTCGGTTAAACTACAACATAAGTAAGATGTTGTGGAGTTCATCCGAGCTCTTGGCAGAGTTGATGGCGGCTAAAAGTCTTCTTCAAGAGAAGAAGCAAGCTTTAGTCGCAGTCGAAGCTTTAGAATCTTCTTCTGAGCCTGAGGCTGGAAAGAAGAAGAGAAAGCTCGAGGGAGTAGCTAAAAAGGCACAAATTGTGCCTAAGCCAGATATTGCAAAGAAGAAGTCGAAAGACAAGTGCTTCAAGTGCAATAAGACAGGACATTGGAAAGCGGATTGTCCAAAGCTTATAAGTACGATAAATTATGCCTTAATTACAGAGACATGTTTAGCGACGATTCCCACAGATACTTGGTGTGTGGATTCAGGTGCCACTGACCATGTTTGTAATTCTTTGCAAGGGTTCCAAGTAACCCAGAAGCTTAGGGAAGGCGAATTGGATATCTACTTGGGCGACACTACAAGAGTGTCAGTAGAAGCAGTGGGAGTAGTTAAGTTGAATTTCGAAAATTCTAGCTTGGAGTTAGTTAATTATCTTTATGTACCGAGTTTTAGAAAGAACTTGATTTCGGTTTCTAAACTCTTGAAGAACGGGTATAAGTTTATTTTTTCTGATGACTGTGTTGTTATTAGAAGAAATGGAAAACTTATTTGTTTTGGTTCATTGGCAGATAATTTGTTTGTGGTTAACTCTAACTCCCCTGTTGCGCAAAACATAGAGATAGATAGCTCAGAATCTAACATTAATAAGAGAAAGAAACCTTCTGAAATGAATCAAACCTATCTTTGGCATCTAAGGCTAGGTCATATAAACCTTAGTAGGATTCAGAGGTTGGTCAATGATGGACCTTTGGGTTCATTAGATATTGACAGTTATGCAACCTGCGAATCTTGCTTGGAAGGTAAGATGACCAAGAAACCTTTTAAAGTAAAAGGCTATAGAGCTAAATAAGTATTAGAGTTGATTCATTCTGACTTGTGTGGACCTATGACGGTCCAGGCACGAGGGGGATATGAGTATTTCGTGACATTCACGGATGATTACTCTAGGTACGGATACATTTACCTAATGCGCCACAAGTCCGAATGTTTTGGCAAGTTCAAAGAGTTTCGGGCAGATGTGGAGAAGCATCATGGTAAGAGTATCAAGACACTGTGTTCAGATCGTGGTGGGGAGTACCTGTCCCATGAATTTTGAGATTACCTCACTGAGGTAGGAATTCAGTCTCATTTGTCTGCACCTGGCACGCCACAGCAGAATGGTGTAGCAGAAAGGAGGAACCGAACTCTTATGGAAATGGTTAGGTTCATGATGAGCTATAGTGATTTGCCAAGTTCGTTATGGGGATATGCCTTGGAAATGGCAATGTATATTCTTAATCTTGTACCATCTAAAACCGTGCCTTCAACCCCAGTAGAGTTGTGGAACGGGCGGAAGCCCAGTCTAAGACATCTCAGAATTTGGGGCTGCCCAGCACATGTGCTTAAGGCAGATACGGCTAAGCTAGATGTAAGAATAGAATTAATGCTGTTTGTAGGACATCCTAGGGGAACGAAAGGTGGTCTATTCTATAGTCCTAAAGATCAGAAGGTGGTGGTAAGTACCAACGCTAGATTTTTAGAAGAGGACTATGTCTTAGACCACAAGCCCAAGAGTAAGATAGTACTAGAAGAGCTTAGACGACAAACTACTAATCCTGATGCACCAGCACAAGTAGATACACCACAGACTGCACATGAGATCACAGATGATGCGCCTACACAGGCGGTGCCTCGTCGTAGTGGGAGGGTTGTGAGACAGCCAAACAGGTTCGTTGGCGTGGAAGAGGCTTTAGACCTAGTCCCAGGTATGCCTGAACCTGACCCAGTTAACTACAATGAGGCGCTACGAGATAAAGAAGCAGAATCTTTGCGTAAGGCAATGATATCCGAGATGGGGTCAATGGACCACAATCAAGTCTGGGAGCTTGTGGACCTGCCTGATGGGTTTAAGCCCATTGGATGCAAGTGGGTCTACAAACGTAAGAGAGGACCTGACAGGAAGGTGGAAACCTTTAAAGCTAGGCTGGTGGCGAAAGGGGTATACTCAGAAAAAGGGAATCGACTATGAGGAAACCTTCTCCCCGGTAGCCATGCTTAAGTCGATCCGGATTCTCTTGGCCATAGTTACTCATATGGATTATGAGATTTGGCAGATGGATGTCAAGACAGCTTTCCTAAACGGAAGTCTTGAAGAAACCATCTTTATACAGCAACCAGAGGGATTCATTGAAAAAGGCCATGAGCATAAGGTTTGCAGGCTTAAGAGGTCTATTTATGGACTTAAGCAGGCATCCAGATCTTGGAACATCCGGTTTGATGAAGTAATCCAGTCCTTTGGATTTACTCAGTGTCCGAATGAGCAATGTGTATATCGCAGACGTGATGGAAACTCAGTGGTGTTTCTTGTGCTTTACGTAGATGACATTATATTGATTGGCAACAACAAGAAAGTGTTATCAGACGTAAAGGCATGGCTGTCCAAGCAATTTGATATGAAGGACTTAGGGGAAGCGGGACATATCCTTGGGATCAAGATTATTCGAGATCGTACGAAATGTTCGCTAATGCTCTCCCAAGCTTCGTACATAGACACGATTCTGGCCCGTTTTAACATGCAAAACTCCAAGAAAGGTTTTCTACCTTTCAGGCATGGAGTGTTTCTATCTAAGGAACAGTCTCCTAAGACTATTGAGGAGATAGAGACCATGAAGACAGTTCCATATGCTTCGGCAATAGGAAGTCTCATGTATGCCATGTTGTGTACGAGGCCTGATATCTGTTATGCCGTTGGCATGGTGAGCAGATATCAGAGTAACCCCGGGAAAGCTCATTGGGAGGCAGTAAAATGCATTCTCAAGTATTTGCGCAGAACGAGGGACCAAGTTCTGGTCTATCAGGCGTCTGAGCTGGAACCCCGAGGTTACACAGATTCAGATTTCCAAGACGACAGGGACAAGAGCAAGTCTACCTCAGGGTATGTGTTTACTCTAGGAGGTGGAGCCATAGTTTGGTGGAGTGTCAAGCAGAAATGCATGGCGGACTCTACCATGGAGGCTGAGTATGTTGCCGCATCAGAGGCATCGAAAGAAGCAGTATGGCTCAAGAACTTCCTAGTGGACTTAGATGTGATTCCTAGTTTGCAGAAGTCTATCACGGTTTATTGTGATAACAACGGTGCAGTAGCAAACTCGAAGGAACCACGAGCCCACAAGGCGAGTAAACATATACAGCGCAAGTACCACCTGATACGAGACATCGTAAAGAGGGTAGACGTGGTCGTGGCTAAGATAGCATCAGAGGATAACCTTGCAGATCCGTTCACGAAAACATTGACTTCTAAAGTCTTTGAGGCTCACGTGAAGGGCAAGGGGATCAGATGCTTAGGAGAGCCTTGACAGTTTTTCTAGATAGATAGCAGCAGATTAGGTAGGATTGTATGTAGTTGTATACTTAAAGCACAGCTTAAGTATTAGTGGGAGATTGTTGGAGTAGAATACATAAGCTATGCTTGTATTGTACAGTTTCCCAGTTTAATATATCGATTTATGTTTCAGTCATATCTTGTTGTGCATTAATCGTCCATTTATATTATGTAAGTAGATGATGAGGTGTCTGGTGTGACACAGTAGATCTCATCATTGGTTGAAAGACATAATATATAAATGAGGTTCGTAACCGAGACAGCTTTGGAAAAACTGTCGGTCTAGGTTATTATGTGATTCAGATAATTAGTTTGTCTAAACTAACTGAATCATATAGATATGCCCGGGGCATATTGAACTTGACTCTTAGGAATGATTTGTCTTGTACTGATTTAATAGACAAATCGATCCTTGTATTCTATCTCTAAATCCCTATACTCGAGTGGGCATGAGGATTAGACATAGTGTACTTTGATATGCCAATGGGTGAGGTCAAATGTGGCCAATAGTCTCGGTGAGTTGGGTGCGCGTGTTTAGTTACTTGGTGTGCTACTGCTGGTCGAAAGGAAACCATGTACCGGTGCGTCCGGGGTGATGGTGCTCCCGAGATGAGCTCGAAATGTTTATTATACTAAACCCGGCCGGTGGACTTATGTCCGGTATAGTAAAAAGGTCGAGTGGTACTAGTCTCGGAATTTAAAGAAGTGGATGAATTAATTTATCAGTAAATTAATGAATTAACGAGCACTATATCTTTGATGTGGGGAGATTATGAATATAATTTAATTAAGTTGTTCCGGAAGCAAATCTGGTGTAGGGTGGTAGTGCCATAATTAATCCGTTAGTGGTACGATTAATTATGTACTGGGTTAATGACAAAGGTAGATTTAATTAATTTAGAAATTAATTAATCCTTGTGTCAGTTGGTTGTGAATCATCCCAGGAACTGGTTTGGGATAAGTGAATCCCTGTGTTAGTTGGGAGTGATTCATCCCAAGAACTGGATTGGGATAAGTGAATCCCTGTGACAGTTGGGAGTGTATCAGTCCAGGAACAGGATTGAAGGAAACAGAATCTGTATCAGTCCAGAAACAGGATTGAAGGAAACAGAAACCCAGTAGGAAGACCAATCCTAAACCAACTTGGAGTCTCTCTTGTAACTCTATAAATAGACAAGGGATCAGTCATTCAGAATACAACAATAACACAAGTAATCCACAGGATTTCTAGAGAGAGAAAACGTTTCTCTCTCCAAGTCGAATTTTCAAGAAAGTGTGCAGCTGGTTTTTGGGTTTCTAGTGGCTGAAATTTTGGCCTTGGTCTATACCAGCTGCGCGTAGCTTTCTCTCTCTGCGGGCGGTGCGTTTATAGTACGTGCCAGGTGCTGCGGGGCTAGAGTTTTCTAGCAGGTGGATTGTGGCGAGTAGCTGATCAATTAACTTCTAGTTCGTTGCCCACACAACGTGAAGTTATAGTCTTGAGGCATACAAGAGAATCACCAGGTGCACGCTTCAAAAGGTACTTTTCTAAGATTCCACTTTAATAGAAATTTTTGTTGCGTGGTAAATCGAGCAAGTGCAAACCCAGATCCTACCAAAATCTTTCACTAATCACGTGGTACGTAGGTTAGCGTTTTGAAGGGAATAAATAATCAACGTGCAATTAAACAAGGTTTGATTAATTGTAAATTGAATTGGGTCCTAGACTATCGAAATCAATGTTCTAGGAGGTTCCAGGACAGATATTCGATTATAGATGCAGTTAACGGAGGTTCCTTAATTGCTGGGTTAAATTTATAGGACTGAACTGTTAGGAAGTTCCAACAGGGAAAACCAATATAATCAAGGTTAATTGGGAAAATTTGTGCATCGAGGATCAATTTATCACATCAGGGTGGAAACAATTCCTTTGACTAAATCATTTCCTAAATTTGATTTAAGCAAATTCCTGATTTCTTTATTAATTGAAGTTTATTTAAGTAGATTAAATTCTCAAAAACCCCCCTTTTGGTTACCAGTTTCTGATTTAATTAATTCACTACCCTGCTTCCTGTGGATACGATCCTACTCACTGCTTGCTATTTTATTCTGTGTAGAGTAGGTATTTATTTTTGATTGGTTGACGACCCATCACTTGTTCAACTATGTAATAACCACTCAATAGATGATTAAATGTTTTTTTATTTATTGTAATACGTGGTCTCATTTTCGATCGTACTATTAATAAAATTAGTCCCTTTTTTACATACACAACATTACTCATTTTTAATGAAACAGTTGACTGATTTGATAATTAGTGAAATTAGATTAAGTGAATGACAGCTAAATTATCAATACTTCATCAATTATGACAATTATGTCTACTATGCTTAACCATCTAAATTAATAACAATCAACTCTCTCGTTGACATAAAAAAAAAAAAAATGCTGACGTAAACATTGTTATTAAGTTAAAAAATCACTGAAAAAGTTCATGCTCACAAACCCCCCACCCAAACTCATTTTAGTCAGAAATCTCATAGTTTTTCAATTTTTTGACATTTTTTGATATTTGAATTTGTTCAAGGAAGGTAATGTAATTGTCATAAATTCGAAAGTAATTGGTAGTTTGACTAAATCATATGAAAAATAAATGTAATTCACCATATCAAATTTGTTGGACCCAATTAAACAAAAAGTAAAACTTGTCGGGGTAGATTCTATTTTGGGTTCCTACAAGGTTTGTTTTGACTAAAGAACAGAAACATTAACAAGCATGAATCAAGCTTGAAAGTCCAAGTTGAAGATGGGAGAGTTTGACATTTGTTCTTCAGACATGAATGTAGTACAGCACAGTTAACTGCTCTTGTTAGTTCAAACTATTGTTCTTCAACTATGCCAACCTGTAGATCACTTGGTTATTATTATAGCTAAAACCATCCCAAAAAGCCCCCATCATCTTCCATTGAGAGCCCACATTGAATCATTGGTCATGATAACCTAATTATAATAAGGGGTTACAAATTACCGTATCAGTTTTTTAGGCGGTAATCTTCTAATTTGACAAAATCGCACTTTTATTTTACTATTTATCGTTATAGTTTACCGCTCTAGTTCTTATTTACCATCATAATCTAATTTACTAATATAACTTTATAATATTATATTAATATAATATTAATAATAAAATTTAAAATACTAATTTTTCATTAAAATATTAAATAATAATAAAAAATAATTAATATTTTTAATATTATAAAATTATAATAAAAATAAAAATATTTTTATTAAAATTCATAATTAAAAAAATGTGAATAAAAATAAATAGCAATTATGTGGCAAAATCATAGTTTGACAAAACAGGAACTCTACAAAACCAGAGTTTGGTAAAATAGAAATTCTACAAAACTATAGTTTAGCAAAATAGGAATTCTACAAAATCATAGTTTGACAAAACATAGTTATGAGCAAAACCCTAGTTTGGCAAAACATAGTTATTACAAAAATTTAGTTTGATAAAACATAATTTATAGCAAAATCCTAGTTTGGCAAAAAAGAGTTTCAACAAACTAATATACACGGTAGAGTTCATTGATACATCTAATCACCATAAATTAGGAGACGATACACTAAAGATGTGGCACCTAATTAATACATATTCATAACCTCTAATGGTCATTTCTTCGCTCCCCTTCAATTTTTTTTTTAATTTAACAGTCCCCTAATCAATAAGAATTATAAGGACCGAGGCTTGTGTCTTTTCAATTCAATGAGCAAAAGGAGGTACATGTGATTGGATTCTCCCCTGTACAAAAAATTCCTAATACTAAGCCACCCATGAGCAAAAATAGAGGGGGGGGGGGAGGGTGCTAACACTGTCTCTACACAAGCAAATTCTACCATTGAGATAATCTAGCATATACATCTATTGGATTAACGCAGAACGGGAACAGAGGCTGCTTCTAAGGAGATGAACCCATTAAGTTTTGCTGGAAGGCTTCAGACACCACAATATGCTATTGAGATACCTTTTGCTGCTTGTTTGGCCAAATAATTTGCAGTTTTGTTAGCTTCTCGGAAGATGTGGCAAGTCTTGGAGTGGTTTTGGATCATGAAGAGATTGATTTCAGCTAGGGCCTGGAAGTCTTTCCATAAAAAATCCTTTCCTGGGGTTATCGTGTTGGCAACCATGATATTATCTGTAAGGAATTGCACATGAGATAGTTTCTTGATTCTGCAGAATCTTACCGCCACAGAAAGGTCTAGATTTTGGCTTGGATTGGGCTGGTTACCATTAAGGGACAAGCTTCTCTATAGATGAAATTTTCTTATCTCCCCCGAACTAGAAAGTCATAGCCAGCAGCATCTCCGGTTTTTAAACCATCCACATTTATAATGATGTCTGCCGAGCAGTACTCCTTCCATGTGACCTTGATGATTCCTTTTCTTGATAAAGATCTTAGGGGAAAAGTGGCAGCAATCTCCAGTATTTCCTTTTTTGCTTCTTGTCCAATCCTATAAAGCCTTGGTTGAATTCCTTCAAAGAGAAAGGAGTTTCTAGCTTTCCAGAGTAACCCTTAAACTTTATCATGTAATAGTCCCTAAATTAAGCAACGAACTAAGAACTGGCGTTGAAGAGCTCCTCAATAACATTTTTTTCCTTTTAATTAATCTCCAGTTTAATCTATGTTGATCTGCTTGTAGCTTCTACAGAAAATGAAGAAGACAGATGCAGATTAAGTTAGTTCAATCAACCAGTCCAATCAGGTTGTTGATAACTTCATATGCATCTCGTGTTAAATTCACGCTTTACTTCAAACAAAAAAGCACACAAAACGCGGTAACATTCTTGTGGGAAAAAAATGCAAACTTTATTCATTACTCAAAATCATGCCTAAACATAACAACTATTCCAGACATTTTATTCTCTTGAAGGAAAAAAAAAAATCCCAAATCCCAATTTAGAAGATAAGACACAACTGTTAATCAAAACCACAAAAAACATAATACACAAAAGCCAAGTGCTCAACATCATCACTGATAATCATTGCAAAGAAAAAATTAAACAGCCATATGCATCTTTGAATGATTCATAAATCTAAACAGCCGATCTGAACAATCTCTGGAGCGTGAAGGTGGCCGCCGATCTGACGACCCTGCCAACTGCAGAAGGACAACCGCGAGAGTGACTGAACTTCAAAGCTACCGCCGATAGTTGAAGCTTCTGACCGCCAAAGAGAAGAGCGAGGGAGTCACGTTGTATGGGGTGGTGATGGATAGTGGTGCCGACCGAGCCTTGGTGAAGTTTTCTAAAGCTTTCCTTGTATTAAACTATTTCCCACTTTTATATATCAATTAAACGTTTTAGTTAAATTGTTTAGATGTTTTACATATGTACTCCATTTATATGATGTAATTAGATGATGAGGCATCTGGTGTGATACAGTAGATCTCATCATTAGTTAAAAGACATAATATATAAATAAGATCCGTAACCGAGACAATTTTGGACACACTGTCAGTTTAGGTTATTATGTGATTCAAAAAATTGGTTTGTCTAAACTAATTGAATCATATAGATATGCCCGGAGCATATTGAACTTGACCGTTTAGGATCAACTGTCTTGTACTAATTTAATAAACTATTCATTCCTAGTATTCTATCTCTTAATCCCTAGACTTGAGCAGGCATGAGGATTAAACATAGTGTACTTTAATCTGCCAAAGGGTGAGGTCACTTGAGACCAATAGTCTCGGTAGGTTGGGTGCGCGTGTTTAATTGCTTGGTGTGTTGTTGCTTGTCGAAAGGAAACCATGTACCTGTGTGTCCGGGGTGATGGTGCTCCCGAGATGAGCTTGTTATATTTATTATACTAAATCAGGCCAGTGGACTTATATCCGGTATAGTAAAAAGGTCGAGTGGTACTAGTCTCGGATTATAAGAAGTTAATTAATTAATGTATCAGTAAATTAATAAATTAACGAACATTATATCTTTGATGTGGGAAGATTAAAAAATAATTAATTTAGTTATTCCGGAAGCAATTCTGGTATAGGATGGTAGTGCCATAATTAATCCGTTAGTGGTACGATTAATTATGTAGTGGGTTAATTGATAAAGTATAATTAATTATTTAATTAATTATTCCTTAGGGTTAATTAATTATTCTTAAGAGTTAATTAAGTAATTAACAATGTAGAATTATTTAATTAATCTATTAAGTTTTAAAATTCAATTAGAATTAGGAAATCTTAAAGATTAGGAAATCTTAAAGATTAGGAAATCTATTTGGATTTGGAAATCCTATTAGATGTGGAACCTAATTGGATTTGAAAACTAATTAATAATCATAAACCCATTAAGAAGGCCAATTCTAAACCAACTTTCTATAAATAGACAAGAGATTAGCAATTCACAATACACAATTAATAGTTTCATAATTCAAGAAAATTAGAGAGAGAAATTAAATATTTCTTTCCCGTGGTCAATTTTCTAGAGCTCTAAGTGGCGGCCCGTTTCCCAAGAAAGCACTGGAAACTTTTCCTTCAAGGTTCGGCGGTGCGTGGGTTGTTGACGGATGGCGTGTGTGAAAGATTATCTGCCTGGGCCCGGTCAAAAACTCATTTTCGTGCTACGCATTTCAAAATCGGAATCTTTGACCAGGCCTAGACTCTAGCACAATCGCTATTCAAATCCTTGCTTGAAATAACATTGCGCAGGATCTTGGTTTGTACTCATTCGATACAACAATGATTTTCTAATTAAAAAGCAGAATCATAGAAAAGTACCTCTTGAAGCTTGTTAACTCAGGTGATCGCTTGTATGACTCAAGACTTTGATTGCAAGTTGTGTGGGCAACGATCTAGCAACCAATTGATCGCCGTCGGAAAAATCCACTGTAGACCACGGAATTCCTTGCCGCCACCTGCCGGTTCTAATCGCCAGCCGCCGCCTTGGGACAAAATCCGGCCGCCCAAAGTTTATCTCTCTTTCTAGTTTTTTTGTCTTGAAAACTTAAGAATTGTGTGTTGTCTAATTGCTAATCCCTTGTCTATATATAGAGTTACAAGAGAGACCCAAAGTTAGTTTAGAATTGGCCTTCCTAATGGGTTTAGGTAATTAATTAGTTTCCAAATCCAATTAGGTAACTAATCTAATAGGATAATCTAAATCCAATTAGATTTCCTAATCTCTAGGATTTCCTAATTCTAAACCCATTACAAAATTAATCGTACCATTAACGGATTAATTTTTGCACTACCATACTACAACAGAATTGCTTCCGGAACAACTAAATTAGTTCATTCTTAATCTCCCCACATCAAAGATATAGTGCTCATTAATTTATTAATTTACTGATAAATTAATTAATTAACTTCTTTAATTCCGAGACTAGTACCACTCGACCTTTTTACTATACCGGACATAAGTCCACCGACTGGGATTAGTGTAATAAACATTACAAGCTCATCTCGGGAGCACCATCACCTTGGACACACTGGTACATGATTTCCTTTCGACAATAAGCAGCACACCAAGTAACTAAACACGTGCACCCAACCTACCGAGACTATTGGCCACAATTGACCTCACCCATTGGCAGATCAAAATACACTTTGTCTAATCCTCATGCCCGCTCAAGTATAGGAATTAAGAGATAGAATACTAAGAACGATTTGTCTATTAAATCCGTACAAGACAAATCATTCTAAATCGTCAAATTCAATATACCCCGAGTATATCTATATGATTCAATTAGTTTAGACAAACCAATTATCTGAATCACATAATAACCTAAACCGACATTGGTCCAAAGCTGTCTCGATTACAAACCTTATTTATATATTATGTCTTTTAACCAATGATGAGATATACTGTGTCACACAAGACACCTCATTATCTAACTACATAATATAAATGGACTAGACATGCACAACAAATTTAACCAAAACATTAATCGATATATTAACTGGGAAAATGTACAATACTAGCATAGCTTATGTATTCCACTCTAACAATCTCCCACTAATACTTAAGCTATGCTTTAAGTATACAACTACATTCAACTCTTATACACTCAACTATATATCCAGAAAAACTATCATGGCTCTCCTAAGTATCTGATCCCATGCCCTCCACGTGAGCCTTAAAGACTTTTGAAGTTAATGTCTTCGTGAACGGATTTACAAGGTTATCCTCCGATACTATTTTAGCCACGACCACGTCTTCCCTCTTGACAATATCTCGTATCAGGTGGTACTTGCGCGGTATGTGTTTACTCGCCTTGTGGGCTCATGGTTCCTTCGAGTTTGCTACTGCACCATTGTTATCACAATACACTGTGATAGACTTCTGCAAACCACGAATCACATCTAAGTCCACTAGGAAGTTTTTGACCCACACTGTTTCTTTCGCTGCCTTTGATGCGGCAACGTATTCAGCTTCCATGGTAGAGTCTGCCACACATTTCATATTGACACTCCGCCAAACTATAGCTCCACCTCCCAAAGTAAACACATACCCTGAGAAGACTTGCTCTTGTCCCTGTCGCTTTGGAAATATAAATCTGTGTAACCTCGGGGTACCAGCTCAGGCGCCTGATAGACCAACACTTGGTCTCTTATTCTGTGCAAATACTTGAGTATGCATTTTAATGCTTCCTAATGAGCTTTCCCGGGGTTACTCTGATATCTGCTTAGAATGCCAACGGCATAACAGATATAATGCATCGTACACAACATGGAATACATGAGACTTCCTACTGTCGAAGCATAAGGAACTGTCTTCATGGCCTCTATCTCCTCAACAGTCATGGGAGACTGTTCTTTAGATAGATGCACTCCATGTCTAAAAGGTAGAGAACCTTTCTTGGAGTTCTGCATGTTAAAACGGTCCAGAATCGTATCTATATATGAAGCTTGGGAGAGCGTTAACGAACGTTTCCTACAATCTCGACTTATCTTGATCCCAAGGATATGTCCCACTTCTCCTAAGTCCTTCATATCAAATTACTTCGATAGCTATGCCTTTACGTCTGATAACACTTTCTTGTTGTTTCAAATCAATAGAATGTCATTTACGTAAAACACAAGAAACACCACCACGTTTCCATCACGTCTGCGATATACACAGTGCTTATCTGGACACTAAGTAAATCCATAGGGTTGGATTACCGCATCAAACTGGATGTTCCAAGATCTAGATGCCTGCTTAAGTCCGTAAATAGACTTCTTAAGCCAGCAAACCTTATGCTCTTGGCATTTTTCAACGAATCCCTCTGGTTGCTGCATGGAGATGGTTTCCTCAAGACTTCCATTAAGGAAAGCAGTCTTGACATCCATCTGCCATATCTCATAATCTAAATGAGCAGCTATGGCCAAGAGAATCCGGATCAACTTAAGCATGGCCACCGAGGAGAAGGTTTCCTTATAATCAATTCCCTCTTTTTGAATATACCCCTTCACCACCAGCCTAGCTTTAAAGGTTTCAACCTTTCTATCAAGTCATCTCTTGCGTTTGTAGACCCACTTACATCCAATGAGCTTGAACCCATCAGGAAAGTCCACAAGCTCCCAGACTTAATTGTGGTCAATTGAACCCATCTCGGATATCATTGTCTTACGCCAAGATTCTGCATCTTTATCTCAGAGAGCCTCATTGTAGTTAACTGGGTCAGGCTCAGGCGCGCCTGGGACTAGGCCTAAGGCCTCTCCCATGCCAATGAACCTGTTGGGCTGTTTCACAACCCTCCCACTACGAAGAGACACCACCTGTGTAGGCGTATCATCTGTGATAGCTTGTGCAATGTGTGGTGTATTTACTTGTGCCGGTGCATCAGGATTATCAGTTTGTCTCTTAAGCTCTTCTATTACTATCTTGCTCTTGGGCTTGTGATCTAGAATATAGTCACCCTCTAAAAATCTAGCGTTGGTACTAACCACCACCTTTTGATATTTAGGACTATAAAACAGACCACCCCTTCGTTCCCCTAGGATATCCTACAAACAACATTACTTTCGTTCTTGCATCTAACTTAGCCGTATCTGCCTTAAGCACATGTGTGAAAGATTATCTGCCCAGACCTAGCAAGAAATTCACTGTCGTGCTATGCATTCCAGAATCAGAATCTCTGGTCATGCCTAGACGCTAGCACAATTGCTATTCCAACCCTTTTGAAATAACATTGCACAGGATCTGGGTTTGCACTTATTCGATTTACCACACAACAAAAATTTCTAATTAAAAATGGAACTTTAGAAAATACCTTTGAAGCGTGTACTCAGGTGATTCTCTCGTATGCCTAAAGACTTTGATTGCACGTTGTGTGGGCAACGATCTAGCAACCAATTGATCAACCAATCACCACAATCCACCTGCCAAAAAATCCCAGCACCGCTGCACCTGGTACGTACAATTAATGCACCACCCGGAGAGAAAGAAAGATACACGCGCTGCTGGTTTAATTGGCCAAAAATTTGGCCAAACACAGAGAAGGACCAGCCGTAATTTTGCTTCTAAATCTGACTTTGAGGGAGAATATTATTTCTCTCTCTAGGATTTTATCTCTCTAGTTTTCTTGTCTTGAAAACTTATGAATTGTATATGTGGAATAGCTAATCCCTTGTCTATATATAGAGTTACAAGAGAGACCCCAAGTTGGTTTAGAATTGGTCTTCCTAATGGGTTTAGGTAATTAATTAGTTTTCAAATCCAATTAGGTAACCTATCTGATAGGATAAACCACATCCTACTAGATTTCCTAATCTCTAGGATTTCCTAATTCTAATTGAAACTTAAGATTTAATTAATTAATTAAATAATTTCACTTTGTTAATTACTCAATTAACCCTTAAGAAGAATTAATCAATTAATTAATTCTACCTATTCAATTAACCCATTACAAAATTAATCGTACCACTAACAGATTAATTTTGACACTACCATCCTACACCAGAATTGCTTCCAGAACAACTTAATTAATTTATTCATAATCTCCCCACATCAAAGATATAGTGCTCGTTAATATATTAATTTACTGATTAATTAATTAATTAACTTCTTTAATTTTGAGACTAGTACCACTCGACATTTTTACTATACCGGACCTAAGTCCACAAGCTGGGTTTAGTATAATAAACATAACGAGCTCATCTCGGGAGCACTATCACCCCAGACGCGCATCCAATTATCTGAATCACATAATAACCTAAACCGACAGTTTGTCCAAAGCTATCTCGGTTACGAATCTCTTTTAGATATTATGTATTTCAACCAATGATGAGATCTACTGTGTCACACAAGACACCTCATCATCTTCTTACATAATATAAATGAACATATCATGCACAACAAAATATAAGCAAAACATAAATCGATATATTACTGGGAAAATGTACAATACAAGTATAGCTTATGTATTCAACTCCAACAATCTCCCACTAATACTTAAGTTGTGCGTTACGTATACATCTACATACAACTCCTAAACAATCTGCTGCTATATATCTAGAAAAACCCTCGTAGCTCTCCTAAGTATCTGATCCCCATGCCCTCCACGTGAGCCTCAAAGACTTTTAAAGTCAATGTTTCGTGAACGGATGTGCAAGGTTATCCTCTGATGCTATCTTAGCCACGACCACGTCTTCCCTCTGTACGATGTCTCGTATCAGGTGGTACTTGTGTTGTATATGTTTACTCGCCTTGTGGGCTCGTGGTTCCTTCGAGTTTGCTACTGCACCGTTGCTATCACAATACACCGTGATAGACTTCTGCAAACCAGGAATCACATCAAAGTCCACTAGGAAGTTCTTGAGCCATACTGCTTCTTTCGCTGCCTCTGATGCAACAATCTATTCAGCCTCAATGGTAGAGTCCGCCATGCATTTCTGTTTGACACTCCGTCAAACTATGACTCCACCTCCTAGAGTAAACACATACCCTGAGGTAGACTTGCCCTTGTCCCTGTTGCCTTGGAAATTTGAATCTGTGTAGCCTCGGGGTACCAGCTCAGCGCCTGATAGACCAGAACTTGGTCTCTCATTCTGTGCAAATACTTGAGAATGCATTTTGCTGCCTCCCAATTAGCTTTCCCGGGGTTACTCTGATATATGCTTACCATGCCAATGACATAAAAGATATCAGGCCACGTACAGAACATGACATACATGAGACTTCCTACTACCGAAGCATAAGGAACTGTCTTCACGGCCTCTATCTCCTCAACAATCTTGGGAGTGTTGGTGTATGTGCCCTTATGAGGGCTATTTATGTAAATAAAATTTGATGGTTATTTATGTAAATAAGATATTTGTCGTTTGATTGATTATTTATATGATGAGTTAGTTTCATGAAATTATATTTCTATGCATATTGAATTTCATGAAATCGATCCGCCAAAAGAAACACTCCATGGACTGTTAGATCATGAGTGATTCTTTTGAGTAGTACTCGTACGAGGATCCTTAGACCAGAAATCACTGCATAGTCTTAGGTGAATTAGAGTGTGCTTTGACATATGCCTAACGGGACCGTAACAGGTTGCCAAGTACGGGTATGATTGGGTACACTATGAGTCACGCTAAGGTATGTAGGTGAAGTGATGGGACTGCAAGTCTCTCTTAAACGAGAGATGATATCTTGGCCGCTTAATAGTGAACTGAGAAGTGCATGGCCGTGCCCAAGAAATGATAAGGGTTATCATTTGCTTGATTAAGATCAGTATCACTAAGAGATCAAGTAAAATGTTTAGCTATATAAGGATGATTGGTTCCATGCCTTATGCTAAACTGGATATCAGTGTAGAGGACATTACGTAGTATACTCAGAAGGTTGTGTTGAATCACCATTCGACCCTCCGTTCTGAATTGTGTATTCATTATGTCTTGCTAGAGACCACTAATGATTTATGGATTAATAAATGAGATTAATTTATTCATTGTCAATTTGGAATGGGCATACAGGATAGCACATATGTGAGTTCGATGATTCAGAATTAATTAAATTGCCTGTAATAAGTATAAGAGTTTTGCTTAAATAGATAATATTTAATTAAATGTTTTAATTAAATATTATTGAAGAGTTTTATGGTATTAATTAAAAGTTAATTAATTACCTGGGAAGAATTGAGTTGGGCTGACAAATCAAGGGACCTAATTGTGAATTAATGTTCTTGACCCATCAGCCTGATCCATGGATCAATGGGTTGATCCATGGTGTTGGTTAAACCCAACTCAGTAAATAATTAATTATTATTAACAATTAATTATTTATAGATACTTCTCAAAATCTTTAAAATAAATATCAGAGAAGTATCTGGGGGGTTGAGAGATTTTTTTTAACAAATTCAATTTTAAAAACACGTTTTGAAAAATAATTTTAAAAGGTCTCTCTCTGACTCTTCCGGGTGATCACTCTTCCAAACATTTTTCTAGAGAAAAACATTTTCTCTTTGACAGGCATTTTTGGCTAGCATCGGTTCTGAGAAACTCCAGTGCAAGAACGTAGAGGCAATTCGTGTGAATTGTTTGGTGGTGAACGCAATCTTCCCAAGGGATCCAGGCGACGAGCGCAACCGATTACGCGTCAAGGGTAAGACCCGATTCCATATAATTTAGGCTATTCCTTAGCATAATTTAGGAAATTATGCATGCCTAAGATCCAACAGTGGTATCAGAGCGAGGTTTAATTTTGTTTTAATTAAAATGTTTTAGTTGAAACAAAAGGGTTTTAGAATCGGGAAGAAACAAAGGCCGGGTTTCTGGGTTCTTCAAAATTGGGTTTCTGGGTTTCTGGGTTTTAGAATCGGCAAAATTGTTGCTTTTGGCCGCGTCGCCGGGAAATCGGGCTGGACGAAATGGTTCAACCCAAGCTTTGTTTTTGGTTGGGTATTTGGTTTTGGCCGATCTTAAGATTAGATTATTCATATTATTGCCGGAGAACCAAAGTTTTTTTTCTCCGAGAAAGGTTCAAAACGAATAGTTGTTCGTCGGAAAAATGGGCAAAATGAAAATTGATTTCTGGGTTTTGATGGCCGGAACCGTTTCGCCTTTGTTTTGGTCAGAATTGAAATTTTGTTTTATGGGCTGCTGATAGTTGATTTCGTCATTGGAATTGTTCCGTTTTTAACTTAGTGTTTGGGTTGTGTGGATTGAAATCTGGGATGCTGGTGTTTGTTGCGGGATTTTTTTTTCCGCAGGTTTTGAGCCGTCCGAAATCCGGTGAAGACGGAATCCATGTTGGCGGGCTGCTTCGGTTTTATCGAAGTGGCCGCTGGATATCGTCTGGGCTCCATTGACGCCGGATTGAAGCAGCGGCGATGGTCATCGTTGTTTCTCCATCATCAATCGGAGCCAAGAATCGCAGTTGTTGCTGCGGATTCTTCACCGGATGTGTCGGAAGAGTTTTTCTCTTCATAAGCCGTCGGAGGAAAGCTTCGATCGTGACCGAAAATGTTTTGGTCTACGAGGTGGGTGACCGACACAGACCGAGAGAGATGATTTTCGCTGGAAGAGACGACCGGCGTGGATGCCGGACGGGAAATTGATCGGGGAAGACGAAGGGTGTGGCAAAAGGGATGAAACCCTAATGGGCTGAAAAGAAGAAAATGCCCCACCGTACCCCCAAACCCTAATCAGCCATGTTTTAAAATTGTTTTAAAATTAGC
Organism: Knoxia roxburghii; assembly: GCA_030378225.1. Taxonomy (NCBI): domain Eukaryota; kingdom Viridiplantae; phylum Streptophyta; class Magnoliopsida; order Gentianales; family Rubiaceae; genus Knoxia; species Knoxia roxburghii. The sequence goes on along the minus strand of CM059420.1, from coordinate 20,497,351 downwards.
AAAACAACCCCAGAAGTTTTAAACCTTAAAACCCTAGCTCGAGAATATTGTTAAATTACGAATTTGCCTCAAAATTTTTCAGAAAACTTAATTTTTCTGAATTTTAAAATTTGATAAAATTTTAATTTATGATTTAGGATAAATTAAAAGATATTATCAGATTTTACTTGATAAGATTTAATTATTAAGATAAAATAAAATCTTATCAAATAGTTAAGATAGGATTAGATTTGAATTTAATTCCTATCCTATAGAATTTTAAAATTTAGAATTTTGAATAATTATCTTAATGAGATTAAGATAATTAGAAATATTTAAATTTTAAAATTTGAAAGATTATCTTAATAAAATTAGATAATTAGATGAATAAATAAATAAATAATTAATTAATAAGATTAGTTAATTAATTATTATGGTTTGATTTATTTATTCATTTTTCTGAAATAATGTGTTATTTATTTCAAATGTTTAAATAATTGCACGCATTATTGGTATGTCCATGCATCATTCGATTAAAATGAATGAACATGGGATTGATTAAAATTGATCATGACACGATCAATTTTAATAGTGTAAGAGTTACACAATCCCTAATTAAATGATTCGGCTTAATTAAAATTGGCTTGTATAAAGCATATGCATTTGTGTGTTTTTATATGCATGAATTGGGCTTAAAATTTATTATTTAAAATTTTGGGCCTGCGAGCCATTTTAATATTGGGCCTGCGTGTCTATTAAATAATTATGTAATAGTTAGGCCCAAAAGGAGGTTCTGAAGGAGTCCATGGTGGAGCCCAGGAACGGAAGCCCAAAATGGAGGCCCAAAAGAAGTTTTCTTTTAAAAAGGCCCTGTAATAGATTAGAGTCCAATTCATCGCATTTTCGCAATTTTATTTTATGTTTTGTGAATGAATGAAAACGACAATGCATGTTAAGCCGTTCAAAATAAAATCCCTAAATACCTAAGTCTAAAGTTGCTTCCATACTTGGGGGCTCGTCAAATTGTTGAACGTCTGGCGGACTTGGAGAGCCCAAGGGCCTCAGATTTTCTTCGTGAGGCGAGTTGTCATGTAATAAAAGCCCAACTTTACTCACTACCACTATAGTGTGAAAAACTGTTTGGGCTAGCCCAACTTTACTCACTACCACTATAGTGTGAAAAACTTTTTGGGTCTTTTATTGATATGAAGCTTCAAAGGATGGTTTGACTTAGGAAAATTGGTCCTAATTGACCCGATAAGTTGACTAGGATTGATTTTGGAATGATAGGATGGTGTCAAACATTTGGAATGTTCATCCTATCACCGAAAAGTTGCATAGTGATGTAATTGGAAATTGTTAAATTACATAGGGATGTGATTTGAACGTTGCCTACCAAAAGAGCCCAATCCCTACGATACTTGCCAAAGTAAGACTGGGGTTGACTCTTTGTGGATTTTTGGCCCACAATCTAGCACCAACACAAAATTGTTTGGGATTTCAATTTTGGCTATTGTGGAAAATTTTTAAAAAACTCATTCTAATGTTTTGCATCTTTCTTTTGTAGAAATGGCATCTACTAGCACTAATACATCTAATCTCACACTAAGAAGCATTTTGGACAAAGAAAAACTTGTTGGTCCAAACTTCTTAGATTGGGAAAGAAACTTGAGAATTGTTCTCAAACAAGAAAGGAAGCTCAATATCTTAGATGCTGCTTTACCTGAACCACCTGTAAATGCTATGGCTGCTGTTCAACGCGCATGGGAAAAGCTAAAAAGCGATTCCGATGACGTGACATGTCTGATGCTCGCAACTATGTCAGGCGAGATTCAGAAACAATTCATGAATTCGAAAGCGTTCCAAATTTATGTGTCACTAATGGAAATGTTCCGTGAACAAGCCCGTAACGAAAGGTTCGTTACGATAAAAGCATTGATCTTGTGCAAGATGGCGAAGGGTTCGTCAGTAAGCACACATTTGATTAAGATGAAGGGTTATATTGATACCCTAGAGAGATTAAATGCACCTCTTGCTAGAGAGTTAGCCATTGACATCATCTTGGCTTCACTGCCTGATGATTACAATGACTTTGTGGTGAACTACAACATGCATAACATGGAGAGGACGATTCCTGAGCTCCATGGAATACTTAAAAATACTGAGCAAACCATTCGGAAGGCAACGCCAGTACTTGTTGTAGAAAAAGGTAAGGGCACCAAGAGAAAGTTTAAGGGCAAGGCAAAAGTTGTTGAAAACAAGAAGTCTCGCAGTAAGACTGCTCCTAAGGCTCAGCCTCAAACTCCTCATGCTAAGAAAAATGCTCAGAAGGACGCTGTATGTTTCCATTGCAATCAGAAGGGGCATTAGAGAATAAACTGCAAGCTATTTCTTGAATAGAAGAAATAGAATCCTTCGGCTTCTGGTATCTTTGTTATTGAAATTAATCTTTCTATGTCCACCTCACGGGTATTACATACCGGATGTGGGGCTCACATTTGTACTAATGTGTAGGGACTGAGAAATAGAAGGATGACAAAGAAAGGCGAAGTAGATCTCCGAGTGGGCAACGGGGCAAGAGTTGCAGCTGTTGAAGTTGGAGATTACACTTTGTATTTGCCTTCCAATTTAAACATTGTTTTAGAAAATTGTTATTATGTACCTACTATGAGTAGGAATATTATTTCAATTTATTGCTTGGATATTGAAGGATTTCGTTTTATTATTGGTAATAAATCGTTGTCTTTATATCAAAAAGATGTTTTATACGGAATTGCAAATTTGTGCAATGTCCTATATATCTTGGATTTGACCCAAGAGAAACCTGTTTATAACATTGAAAAGAAAGCTAAATTAGTTCAATCTAATTTAAGTCCAACATATCTGTGGCATTGTCATTTAGGCCATGCAAATGAGAAGCGAGTTCAAAGACTTCATAAGGATGGAGTGCTTGGGTCATTTGATTTCGAATCATATGACACATGTGAACCCTGTTTGCAAGGCAAAATGACGAAGAGTCCTTTCAGCAAGAAAGGCGAGACGACTAGTGAGCTATTGGCTCTAATACATACAGATGTATGTGGACCAATGACCACACAAGCCAGAGGTGGATTTGAATACTTTGTGACTTTTACCGATGACTATAGTAGATATGGTTATGTCTACTTAATGAGGTATAAAAATGAAACTTTTGAAAAGTTCAAAGAGTTTAAAAACGAAGTAGAAAATCAGTTAAATAGAAGGATTAAGGCTATTCGCTCCGATCGGGGAGGTGAATACCTTAGTGATGAGTTCGATGGCTATCTAAAACAGTGTGGAATTGTTTCACAGCTGACTCCACTAGGAAAATCTCAATGGAATGGTGTATCTGAGAGGAGGAATCGGACCTTATTAGATATGGTTCGATCTATGATGGGCCAAGCAACTCTCCCTATGTCTTTTTGGGGTTATGCCCTCCTTTCAGTAGCCTACTTACTAAATCGTATTCCATCTAAGGCAGTAGATGAGACTCCATATGAGATGTGGACGGGTCAAAAACCCTATATGTCCTATCTACGAGTTTGGGGTTGTCAAGCTCATGTAAAGCGTTTACAAAGTAGCAAGCTTGAACCTAAAACTAACAAATGCCTGTTTGTGGGATATCCTAAGGAAACAAAAGGATATCAATTCTACAATCCAACTGAGAACAAAGTGTTTGTTGCTCGAGGAGCCACTTTCTTAGAAAAAGATTTTCTCTACAAGAAAGACAGTGGGAGTAGAATAAATTTTGAAGAGGTTCAAGAACCACAAGAGAATGTAGAACGATCTACAGAAACTCAGATGGAAGTTGACATGGGAACTCATGAAGATGAGCAGCATGAGTCAACAACACAAGAACCTAGAACGTCTAGTAGATCTCGTCATGAACCCGAGAGATACGAATTTCTCGTGACTGATGATCAAGATTTGATTTGGTGGACTCTAATGAGCCTGTGAACTACAAACAAATTTTAGAAAGTCCAAATTCAGATAAATGGCTACAAGCAATGGAATCTGAAATGCAATCCATGAGGGACAATAAAGTATGGACTTTGATTGATCCTCCTGTTCAGGCAAAGGTTATCGATTGCAAGAGGATTTTCAAGTTAAAACCTGGCAGGATCTTCAAAGCACGACTAGTGGCTAAAGGTTTCAGACAGACTCATGGTATAGACTATGATGAAACCTTCTCCCCTATCGTGATGCTCAAGTCCATTCGGACTATGCTCGCCATAGCTGCATATTATGACTATGAGATATGGTAGAAGGATGTTAAGACGACTTTCCTAAATGGAAACCTACTCGAGGATGTTTACATGAAACAACCCGAGGGATACATCGATCAAGAGCATCCAAATCGTGTATGCAAGCTTCAGAGGTCCATCTACGGACTAAAGCAGCATCTCGGAGTTGGAATCTTCATTTTGACGAGGCAGTAAAAGGTTACGGCTTCATAAAGAATGAAGATGAGCCTTGTGTTTACAAGAAGGTTAGTGGGAGCAAAATAGTTTTCCTTGTCCTATATGTGGACGACATCCTACTCATAGGAAATGACATTCCCATGTTGAAAGATATCAAACAATGGTTGGGGAGTGTATTTTCTATGAAAGACTTATGAGAAGCTGAAATGATACTGGGTATCAAAATCTATAGAGATAGATCAAAGAGGCTTCTAGGACTAAGTCAAGAAGGGTACATAGACAAGATATTGAAGAGGTTCAATATGTCTAACTCTAAGAATGTTATGGAACCATTCAGACATGGTCTTCTCATGAAGAAGAACCAAGGTCCTTCAACAAGAGAGGAGAGGGATACAATGAGTAGAGTTCCATATGCTTCGGCAATAGGATCTATCATGTATGCCATGTTGTGTACCCGCCTGAATGTCACACATGCACTGAGCATGACTAGCAGATACCAATAAGATCCTGAAATGGATCATTGGACTGCAGTCAAAGCAATCCTAAAGTACTTACGAAGAACTAAAGGATTAATGCTAGTGTATGGAGGATAAGAACAGCTCATTGTACAAGGTTACGCTGATGTTGCTTTCCAAACAGATCAAGATGACATGAAGTCACAATCAGGATACGTGTTTAGTCTGAATGGCGGTGCAATAAGTTTGAAAAACTCAAAGCAATATACAACAGCCTATTCTACAACAGAGTCTGAGTACATTGTTGCATCAGATGCTGCAAGGGAAGCTGTTTGGTTGAGAAAGTTCGTGTCAGACATCGAAGTGATATCGAGTATCCAATATCCGATAGAACTTTTCTGTGACAATAACGGGGCCATCGCACAAGCTAAGGAGCCTCGGTCGCACCAGAAAACCAAACATATACTTAGATGGTTTCACCTCATCCGAGAGATCATTGATTGAGGAGATGTGAAAGTGTGCAAAATAGGGTCAGGCGACAATGTAGCAGATCCTCTCATAAAAGCTCTACCGCAGTCAAAGTTTGATAGACATGTAATAGAGCTTGGTCTTAAACAGTTTAGGGCATAGCCCTTCAACGGGCAAGTGGGAGATTGTTGGTGTATGTGCCCTTTTGAGGGTTATTTATGTAAATAAGATATTTTTCATTTGATTGATTATTTATCTGATGAGTTAATTTCATGAAATTGTATTCTTGTGCATATTGAATTTCATGAAATCGATCCGCCAAAAGAAACACTCCATGGACTGTTAGATCATGAGTGATTCTTTTGAGTAGTACTCGTACGAGGATCCTTAGACCAGAAATCACTGCATAGTCTTAGGTGAATTAGAGTGTGCTTTGACATATGCCTTACGGGACCGTAACAGGTTGCCAAGTACGGGTATGATTGGGTACACTATGAGTCACGCTAAGGTATGTAGGTGAAGTGATAGGACTACAAGTCTCTCTTAAATGAGAGATGATATCTTGGCCGCTTGATAGTGAACTGAGAAGTGCATGGCCGTGCCCAAGAAATGATAAGGGTTATCATTTGCTTGATTAAGATCAGTATCACTAAGAGATCAAGTAAAATGTTTAGCTATATAAGGATGATTGGTTCCATGCCTTATGCTAAACTGGATATCAGTGTAGAGGACATTACGTAGTATACTCGGAAGGTTGTGTTGAATCACTATTCGACCATCCGTTCTGAATTGTGTAGTCATTATGTCTTGCTAGAGACCACTAATGATTTATGGATTAATTAATGAGATTAATTTATTCATTGTCAATTTGGAATGGGCCTACAGGATCGCACATAAGTGAGTTCGATGATTCAGAATTAATTAAATTGCCTGTTATAAGTATAAGAGTTATGCTTAAATAGATAATATTTAATTAAATGGTTTAATTAAATATTATTGAAGAGTTTTATGGTATTAATTAAAAGTTAATTAATTACCTGGGAAGAATTGAGTTGGGCTGACAAATCAAGGGACCTAATTGTGAATTAAGGTTCTTGACCCATCAGCCTGATTGATGGATCAATGGGTTGACCATGGTGTTGGTTAAACCCAACTCAGTAAATAATTAATTATTAATAATAATTAATTATTTACAGATACTTCTCAAAATCTTTAAAATAAAGATCAGAGAAGTATCTGGGGGGTTAAGAGATTTTTTTTAACTAATTCAGTTTTAAAAACACGTTTTGAAAAAGAATTTTAAAAGGTCTCTCTCTGACTCTTCCGGGTGATCACTCTTCCAAACATTTTTCCAGAGAAAAACGTTTTCTCTTTGACAGGCATTTTTGGCTAGCACCGGTTCTGAGAGACTCCAGTGCAAGAACGTAGAGGCAATTCGTGTGAATTGTTTGGTGGTGAACGCAATCTTCCCAAGGGATCCAGGCGACGAGCGCAACCGATTACGCGTTAAGGGTAAGACCCGATTCCATATAATTTAGGCTATTCCGTAGCATAATTTTGGAAATTATGCATGCCTAAGATCCAACAGGGAGACTGTTCCTTAGATAGATGCACTCTGTATCTGAAAGGTAGAAAACCTTTATTGGAGTTCTGCATGTTAAAACGGGCCAGAATCGTATCTATGTACGAAGCATGGGAGAGAGTTAACAAACATTTCCTACGATCTCGAATTATCTTGATCCCAAGGATATGTCCCGCTTCCCCTAAGTATTTCATATCAAACTACTTGGACAACCATGCCTTTACGTTTGATAACACTTTCTTGTTGTTGCCAATCAATAGAATGTCATCTACGTAAAGCACAAGAAACACCACTGAGTTTCCATAACGTCTGCGGTACACACATTACTCATCCGGACACTGAGTAAATCCAAAGGACTGGATTACCTCATCAAACTGGATGTTCCAAGATCTGGATGCCTGCCTAAGTCCGTAAATGGACCTCCTAAGCCTGCAAACCTTATGCTATTGGCCTTTTTCAATGAATCATTTTGGTTGCTGCATAAAGATGGTTTCCTCAAGACTTCCATTTAGGAAAGCTGTCTTGACATCCATCTGCCATATCTCATAATCTAAATGAGCAGCTATGGCCAAGAGAATCCAAATCGACTTAAGCATGGCTACCGGGAAGAAGATTTCCTCATAATCGATTACCTCTTTCTGAGTATACCCCTTCGCCACCAGCCTTGCTTTAAAGGTTTCCACCTTCCCGTCAGGTCATTTCTTACGTTTGTAGACCCACTTGCATCCAATGGGTTTAAACCCATAAGGAAGGTCCACAAGCTCCCAGACTTGATTGTGGTCTATTGACCCCATCTCGGATATCATTGCCTTACGCCAAGATTCTGCATCTTTATCTCGGAGAGCCTCATTATAGTTAACTGGGTTAGGTCAGGCGAGTCTCGGATTAGGTCTGAGGCCTCTACCATGCGAATGAACCTGTCGGGATGTCTCACAACCCTCCCACTACGACGAGGCACCACCTGTGTAGGCGCATCATCTGTGATCTCTTGTGTAGTGTGTGGTGTATCTATTTGTGCTGGTGTATCAGGATTAGTAGTTTGTCACCTAAGTTATTCTTGTACTATCTTACTCTTAGGCTTGTGATCTAAGATATATTCCTCTTTCAAAAATCTAGCGTTGGTACTAACCACCACCTTCTGATCTTTAGGACTATAAAACAGACCACCCTTCGTTCCCCTGGGATATCCTACAAACAGCATTAATTCAGTTCTCGCATCTAACTTAGCTGCATCTACCTTAAGCACATGTGCTGGGCAATCCCAAACTCTGAGATGTCTTAGACTGGGCTTGCGCCCATTCCACAACTCTACTGGGGTTGAAGGTACGGTTTTAGATGGTATAAGATTAAGAATATACATCACCGTTTCTAAGGCATATCCCCAAAACGAACTTGGAAAATCACTATAGCTCATCATCGACCTAACCATTTCCATGAGAGTCCTATTCCTCCTTTCTGCTACAACGTTCTGCTGTGGCGTGCTAGGTGCAGACAACTGAGACTGAATTCCGACATCACTGAGGTATTCTCAAAATTCATGGGACAGGTACTCCCCACAATGATTTGATTGCAGTGTCTTGATACTTTTACCATGATGCTTTTCCACATCTGCCCGAAACTCTTTGAACTTGCCAAAGCACTCAGACTTGTGTCGCATTAGGTAAATGTACCCCTACCTTGAGTAGTCATCCGTGAACGTCAAGAAATACTCGAACCCACCTCGTGCTTGGACCGACATTGGTCCACACAAGTCAGAATAAATTAACTCTAATACTTCTTTAGCTCTATAACCTTCTGCTTTAAAAGGTCTCTTGGTCATTTTACTTTCCAAGCAAGATTCGCAGGTTGCATAACTGTTAATCTCTAATGAACCTAAAGGTCCATCATTGACCAACCTATAAATCCTACTAAGGTTTATATGACCTAACCTGAGATGACAAAGATAGCTTTGATTCATTTCAGAAGGTTTCTTCCTCTTATTAATGTTAGATAAAGAGCTATCTGTTTCTATGTTTCGCACTACAGGAGAGTTAGAGTTAACCACAAATAAATTGTCAGCCAATGAACCAGAACAAATAAGTTTTCAATTTCTTCTAATAAATACAGACTTATCAGAAAAAATAAACTTATAACCGTTCTTTAAGAGTTTAGAAACCAAAAAAAGGTTCTTTCTAAAACTCGGTACATACAGACAATTATCTAACTCTAATCTACAATTTTCGAAATTTAAATTGACCACTCCCACTGCTTCTACTGACACTCTTGTAGTGTCACCCATGTAGATATCCAGCTTGCCCTCTCTAAGCTTCCGGGTTACTTGGAACCCCTGCAAAGAATTACAAACATGATCAATGGCACCTGAATCCACACACCAAGTATATGTGGGAATCACCGCTAAACATGTCTCAGTAATTAGGGCAGAAACTATCGTACCTTTTGGATTTAGACAATCTGCTTTCCAGTGTCCCATTTTCCCGCACCTGAAGCACTTGCCTTTTGGCTTGCTTTTCTTTGTGTTCTCGGGCTTCACAACAAGTTTCTTGGCATTCTCTTCTTCTTATTCTTATTTCTTTTTGGCACAGAAGAATAACTTGCTGCCTTCGCTGTGACAAAAGCTTGCTTCTTCTCGTGGAAGATGCCTTCGATCGCCACCAAATTAGTTAAGAGCTCTGGTAGAGTATAAACTCTTTGGTTCATGTTGTAATTGACACGAAACTGCTCAAAACAAGAGGGTAAGCTCTGGAGGATAATATCTATCTGACTTTCTGGGTCGATTTCTCCTCCCAACACCTCTAATTTATTGATGTTACTGATCATGTGTAGCACATGATCTCTCACCGATCCGTCCTCAGCCATCTTTGTTTTCATTAACTTCCTCTTGGCTACTTGCCTAGCAGTCCTGCCTTGATGTGCAAATATCTCCCTCAGGTGAGCCATCATGTTGAAGGCAAAGACCATGGGATGAAGCTGATGTTACATCTCATCCGTTTTTCTCCACCTAACATAGGTATCCCTATCATCTTGAGGAGAATCCTCATCAGGCATATCTAGACATACTTCGGTGAGCACAAACTTATATTGCTCAGCCGTTAGGACAATGTCCAAGTTATGACTCCAGTAGACATAGTTGGTTCTAGTTAATTTATTGTCTTTCAAAATAACAGCTAAGGGGTTGAATGCCATATCGATAAAAACTGTAAAATAAATAAACAAAGAATGTTTCAGTTATTTAGTCTAGAATTTCGAAAACAAGGAAATTATTTTAATTATTGACTTCTCTCAAAACAATAATCTTAATCCACCAATATCTCATTCACTGGGATTCTCGCAAGCAACGCAGTGTGGACGTTTACGCTAACCCACATTCGTTTGAGAATAAACAAGTTCATTAACTGCACTATTTGACCAAACGATCTGTTGATCAATGTAGCTAATAGTTGGTGCTTTCAGCCATACAAATAAGTAGCGTAACGTCGAGGGAGGAATACTGCAGATCGTACACTAAGTGTGTGCCATTACACGACTTCTGAGTTTGTTACCTTAGGATAGTGCGCCTCATATGAAGAGGGTGTCGCATTTCTCCTAGTTAAACTTACTCTAGTCATCTTACTCAGAAATTCATAATCTAGCGATCTCGGGGCTGGACTCATCTGAACAGCGGAAGGCCCTAATGGCAACACACAAGCCCACCCACATCGCATATGAACTCGTAATGGTGGCCATGGGGATATTAAACTAACTCGCTCCCACTTAGATTTCTAAATCTAGGGTTTTTTTGGTTTTACATGCAATTAACTAACCCTAAGTTATGTGCAACCATAAAACCATCATGCTTTAAAATCATGCATCCAAAATACAACATAAAAATAAAGCATAAAAAATTAAAACCATAAATACAGGAAATAATACAAAAATAAATTTCTGACTATTATGGTTTTAATCGCTTCCATATTCTGCCTTGATCTCGTGTCCCGCCACGCAACTCGATGGATTGAGTCTTGAATTTTAAAAACAATGACAAATGGAGGAAAAATGGGCCAAAACGCGACCCGAATGGGCCGCACGCGTGCAACACATCCAAGGGTGTGCCGCGCGCGCGTGCAGCCCACATGGGCCGCGCGGTAGCACGCTGCTGTTGCCAGCGGTTGCCGGCGAGTCATCGCCGGCACCGCCCCTGTCTCCAATCCCTCCTTCACTTCTTTCCTATGCTATTTGGTCTTCTTGCGATTCGTTCTGGGTTTTCCTGGGTTTCTACGAATTAACGATAACCCAAAACCTATGAATTCAAGTTGCCCACCATAACACATTCACTTACAAAAATTAATTCTCCTACTTACAAGGCATTCTAGGAAAATTAAATAATCAAAATTATATAGAAAAAATTCTACTATAGACAATCCTACACGGCTTCCAGCACGTGGTTATACTATTACAAATATTCATAATAAAATCAAATTCGGACATGTCTCGGAGTTTAATTAAAACCCATACAAACGTCACCATAATAGTCGGGATTTCTTAACCACCGGCAAATAAAACCATGTAATAAATCGAACAAGCACAAAACCCAAAACCTCGCTTTGATACCAATTGAAAGATTATCTGCCCTGGCCTAGCCAGAAATTCACTTTCGTGTTATGCATTCCAGAATCGGAATCTCTGGCCAGGCCTAGATGCTATCACAATTGCTATTACACCCCTTTTGAAATAACATTGCGCAGGATCTGGGTTTACATTTATTCGATTTACCACGCAACAAAAATTTCTACTTAAAAGCAGAACTTTAGGAAATACCTTTGAAGCGTGTACTCAGGTGATTCTCTCGTATGCCTCAAGACTTTGATTGCACGTTGTGTGGGCAATGATCTAGCAACCAATTGATCAACCTATCACCACAATCCACTTGCCAAAAAATTCCAACACCGCTGCACCTGGCACGTACAATTAACACACCGCCTGGAGAGAGAAAGCTACACGCGCTGCTGGTTTAATAGGCCAAAAATTGGGCCAAACACCGAGATGGACCAGCCAAAATTTTGCTTATGAATCCGACTTTGAGGGAGAATATTATTTCTCTCTCTAGGATTTTATCTCTATAGTTTTCTTGTCTTGAAAACTTATGAATTGTATATGTGGAATAGCTAATCCCTTGTCTATATATAGAGTTGCAATTCGTTCTGGGTTTTCCTGGGTTTCTACAAATTAACGATAACCCAAAACCCACGAATTCAATTTGCCCACCATAACGCATTCGATTACGAAAATTAATTCTCCTACTACAAGGCTTTCTAGGAAAATAAACAAATTGAATTACATACAAAAAATCCTACTACAGAATTGATCTAATCCTACACGGATTCCAGCACATGATTATACTATTACAAGCATTCATAATAAAACAAAACCTAGACATGTCCTGGGGTTTAATTAAAAACCATACAAATGCAACCATAATAGTCGGGATTTCTAAACCACCTGCAAATAAAACTATGTAATAAATCGAACAAGCACAAAACCCAAAAACCAGGCTTTGATACCAAATAAAAGATTATCTTCCCGGGCCCGATCAAAAACTCACTTTCGTGCTACGCATTCCAGAATCAGAATCTTTGACCAGGCCTAGACTCTAGCACAATCGTTATTCCAATCCTTGCTTGAAATAACATTGCGCAGGATCCTGGTTTGTACTCATTCGATTTATCACGCAACAATGATTTTCTAATTAAAAAGAGAAATCATAGAAAAGTACCTCTTAAAGCTTGTTAACTCAGGTGATCGCTTGTATGACTCAAGACTTTGATTGCATATTGTGTCGGCAATGATCTAGTAATCAATTGATCAGCAATCAACATAACTGGGTTGTCAGGAAAAATTCAGCAGCTCGTCGTCGCCAGAAAAATCCACCGCAGCTGCCAGAATTCCATGCCACCGTCACCTGCCGGGTTTAATCTCAGGCCACAGCCTTGGGACAAAATCCGGCCGCCCAAAGTTTATCTTAGAGAGAGAAAAACATTTTCTCTCTCTAAACTTTCTCTCTCTAGTTTTCTTGTCTTGAAAACTTAAGAATTGTGTGTTGTCTAATGCTAATCCCTTGTCTATATATAGAGTTACAAGAGAGACCCCAAGTTGGTTTAGGATTGGCCTTCCTAATGGGTTTAGGTAATTAATTAGTTTCCAAATCCAATTAGGTAACTAATCTAATAGGATAACCCAAATCCAATTAGATTTCCTAATCTCTAGGATTTCCTAATTCTAATTGAAACTTAAGACTTAATTAATTAATTAAATAATTCCACTTTGTTAATTACTTAATAATTAATTAATTAATTAATTCTACTTACTCAATTAACCCATTACAAAATTAATCGTACCACTAACGAATTAGTTTTGGCACTACCATCCTACAACAAAATTGTTTTCGGAACAACTAAATTAATTTGTTCTTAATCTCCTCACATCAAAGATATAGTGCTCGTTAATTTATTAATTTACTGATAAATTAATTAATTAACTTCTTTAATTCCGAGACTAGTACCACTAGACCTTTTTATTATACCGGACATACGTCCACCGGCCGAGTTTAGTATAATAAACATTACGAGCTCATCTCAGAAGCACCATCACCTCGGACACACCAGTACATGGTTTCCTTTCGACAAGCGCAGCACACCAAGTAACTAAACACGCGCACCCAATCTACTGAGACTATTGGTCACAATTGACCTCACCCATTGGCAGATCAAAGTACACTATGTCTAATCCTCATACCCGCTTAAGTCTAGGGATTAAGAGATAGAATACTAAGAACGATTTGTCTATTAAATCAGTACAAGACAAATCATTCTAAATGGTCAAGTTTAATACGCCCCAGGCATATCTATATGATTCAATTAGTTTAGACAAACCAATTATCTGAATCACATAATAACCTTAACCGATAGCGTGTCCAAAGCTTTCTCGGTTACGAACCTCATTTATGTATTATGTCTTTTAACCCACGATGAGATCTACTGTGTCACACAAGACACCTCAACATCTAACTACATAATATAAATGGACTAAACATGCACAACAAATTTAACCAAAACATTAATCGATATATTAACTGGGAAGATGTACAATACTAGCATAGCTTATGTATTCCACTCCAACAGCGTGAGCCTCTCGGTTGGCATGTGGACTTGACGCGCTTGTGGCGGCGGCTCCGATGGATTTTTTTGGCGACAGCTTTGTGGATATTGAGGGGTCTTGCTGATGAATTACTCTTTAGTTCATTGCTCACAAAACGTACGATCAAGTCTTGAGTCATACAAGCGAATCACCTAAGTACACGCTTCAAGAGGTAATTCTTAAACTTCCGCTTTAATTAGGAATTTATTATTGCGTGGAAAATCGACAAGTAGAAGCTGAGATCCTGCGCAATGTTATTTCAAGCAAGGATTGGAATAACGATTGTGCTAGAGCTTAGGCATGGTTAAGAATTCCAATTCTGGAATGCGTAGCACAAAAGTGAATTTTTGACCGGGCCCGGGTAGATAATCTTTCAATTGGTATCAAAGCCTAGTTTTGGCTTTGTGCTTGTTCGGTTTGTTACATGGTTTTGTTTGCAAGTGGTTCAAAAATCTCGGCTATTGTGGTTACATTTGTATATTTTAATTAAACCTCAGGACATGTCTGGGTTGTTTTTTTTATGAATGCTTCTCATAGTAAAACCACGTGCTGGAAGCCATGTAGGATTAGACCAAGTCTGTAGTAGGATTTGTTTTATGTAATTTTTTATTTTATTTTTCTAAAAGCTTTGTATTTGGAAAATTTTATGTAATCGAAGTCGTTATGGTGGGCGACTTGATTTTGTGGTTTTAGTCTATTGTTAATACATAGAAAACTAAGAAAACCCATAACGAATTGCAAGAAGATAAAATAAAGTAGTGAGAGCAGAAGACGGAAAACGGTGAAGGGCGTCGGACGACACCGGTGAGAATTCACTGGCAGAGCTCACAGGGGATCCGTAGCAGTTGTGCCACAGCCCTTCTCGCTGGGCAACTCGCGGCAGGACTGCTGCGTGTGCGGCCCATCAAATGATGGGATGGGACACGAGATCAACGCAGAAGATGGAGGCAATTAAAACAATAATAGTCAGAAAATTTATTTTACGCTTTTATTTCCCGTATTACAGTTTTAATTTTATAATTTAATTTTTGTGATGTATGTTAGATGCAGAATTTAAAGCATACTGATTTTATGTTGCACATATCTAAGAATTAGTTAATTGCATGTTAAAACCTGAAAAACCATCATTTTAAAAATTTAAGTGGGAGTGGGTTGGTTAATATTCCCATAGCCTCCATTATGAATTCATATTTGATGTGGGTGGACTTGCGCATTGGCATTGGGGTCTTCCTCCATATCGGATTAGTACAACCATAAGATCACTAGCTTATGAATTTCTAAGTAAGATTACTAGAGTAAGTTAAAATCGGAGAAATGCGATACGCTCTCCATCTAAGGCGCACTATCCTAATGTAACAAACTCAGAAGTCACGTAATGGCACACACTTAGTGTACGATTTGAAGTATTCCTCCTATCGAGGTTACACTGTTTATTTGTACGGCTGAAAAACACTAACTATTAGTTATATTGATCAATAGATCATTTGGTCAGAGAATTTAGTTAATGAATATAGTTCTTCTCAAATGAACGTGGTTAGCATTAACGTTCACACTATCATGGCTTCCGAAAACCTCGGTGAATGAGATGTCGGTGGATTTAATTATTGTTTGAGGGATGTCAATAATTACTTGAATTTATTTTCAAAATTCTTAGACTAAAACATTGTCTGTTTATTTATTTACAGTCTTCGATATGGCATTTAATCTGTTAGCTATGATATTGAAAGACAACAAATTAACTGGTCCGAACTATGTCGATTGGAGTCGTAATTTGGACATTGTCCTGACGGATGAGTGGTATAAGGTTGTGCTCATCGAAGTTTGTCCAGATGTGCCTACTGATGACTCCCCTTAAGATGAAAGAGATGCCTATGTGAGGTGGAGAAAAGTGGATGAGATGGCGCGGTGTTACATTTTAGCCTCTATTTCGAATTTTGTGTAACATCAGCTTCATCCTATGGTCTCCGCTTTTAACATGATGGCTCAACTGAGAGAGATGTTTGGTCATCAAGGCAGGACAACGAGGCAATCAGCCATGAGAAAGATATTGAATACTAGAATGGTTGAAGACTCGTCGTGAGAGATCATGTGCTTCACATGATCAGTAACATCAATGAAATAGAAGTATTGGGAGGCGAAATTGATCAAGAGAATCAGATCGATATCATCCTCCAGAGCTTACTTTCTAGTTTCGAGTAGTTTTGGGTTAGCTACAATATGAACCAGAGAGTGTGTACTTATCTCGAGCTCCTAACAGCATTGGTGTCGGCCGAAGGCATCTTCCAAGAAAAGAAGCAAGCTTTGGTCATAGTGAAGGCTTCGAGCTCATCTTCTGCGCCTAAGAGCAAGAATAAGAAGAAGAAGAAAGCCAGGAATTATGCTGCCAAGCCAGACATCACAAAGAAGAAGAAACCTAAAGACAAATGCTTCAAGTGCAGTAAGATGGGACATTGGAAATCAGATTGTCCAAAGCTCAAAGGTACGATAGTTTCTGCCTTAGTTACTTAGACATGTTTAGCAGAGACTCCCACATATACTAGGTGTGTGGATTTATGAGCCACTCATCATGTTTGTAATTCTTTGTAGGGATTCTAGGTAACCCGGAAGCTTAGAGAATGCGAGCTAGAAATCTACTTGGGCTACACTAAAAGAGTGTCAGTAGAAGCAGTGGGAGTAGTTAGGATTGTTTTCAAAATAATAGGATAGAATTACATAATTGTCTTTATGTACCGAGTTTTAGAAAGAACCTGATTTCAGTTTGTAAAATCTCAATGAATGGTTATAAATTTATCTTTTCTGATCAATCTGTTGTTATTAGAGGAGATGACAAACTTATTTGTTCAGGTTCATTAGTAGACAATTTGTTTTTAATTAAATCAAACTCCCCTATTGCGCAAATTACAGAACTAAATGGCGCATGATCTAACCGATATAGGAGAAAAGAACCTTCTAAAATAAATCAAACCTATATTTGGCATCTCAGGCTAGGTCATCTAAACCTTAGTAGGATTCAGAGGTTAGTCAATGATGGTGTTAGTTTTGAATACAGAAAAGCTATGGCTTGTATCAAAAACTAATATCCACAGATGACATATCATTTTGTTTCAGTATAAATTTGTTCCTTTATATCATAGAACTAGATAACGGGGTGTCGACAAACACAGTAGATACCGTTATTGGTTAAAGTATTGATATATAAAAAGTATGCTCGTAACCGAGATAGTCTGAACATACTATCGGTATAGGTTATTGTGTGGTTTGGAAATTGGTTTATCTAGACTAGTTTAAATCACACAGATATGCCCGGGGCATATTGAGCACGACCAGTTTGGATAGAATTGACTTATACTGATCGGCGAAGTCAATTTGGTCCTAGTATTCCGTCTCTCAATCCCGAGATTGGGACGGGCGTGAGGGTTGGATATCGTGTGCTTTGATTTGCCAAAGAGTGAGGTCAATTGAGGCCAATACCTCGGTAAGTTGGGTATGCGGTGTTTAGCTTCTTGCGTGCCATTACTAGTCGGAGGAATCCACATACCGGTTCGCCGGGTTGATGGTGCTCCCGAGATGAGCTCGTAAGGTTATTATACTAAACCCGACCGGTGAACTTTATGTTCGGTATAATAAAAGGTCGAGTGGTACTAATCTCGGATACCAAGAAGTCGATGAATTAATTTGTCAGTAAATTGATAAATCGACGAGCACTAGATCTTTAATGTGGGGAGATAGAAGAAATAATAATGGCGCGATGTAAAGTCGTTTTCGAGCGGTAGTTCCATAATTGGTCCGTTAGTGGTACGACCGATTATGCATTTGACTAATCGACAAGGTAAATTAATTAATCCGAAGGGTTTAATTAATATTTGATCGACGAAGTGAATTTAGAAATTAATTCTATTTTGAATTAATTAATTCTAAGGGTTCGATTAAATTAAATCAACAAAGTGAATTAAATAAATTAATTTAAAAGGGTCGATTGGAGTTGATTAGTCGGGAAGACTTAGCGGTCAACGAAAGTCAAATTTTAAGGCCTAACTCGAGAGCCCATTAGGTCTCCTTAGAAGCTCCTTATAAATACAACTTATTGGGCAAGAAAACTATGAAGAAACTTGACAGCCAAGTTTAGGCTAGAAAGAGAAAGTTTGGTCTAGAGAGAGAACGTGTCTTTCTCGTCAAGTTTTCTCTCGAAGTCAACCAAGATAACTTTCTTCTTCGAAAGGGAACTCAGCCCATGAATTAATAGAGCATCTGTTCCTTTTCTTTAACAAAACAGTCGCCGGTTCTGCCCGAACAGGTTTTAACTTGGCTGCTGGTCGGAATTTTAGAAGGGACAGCCCAGCGCTGATCGGCCTTCTTGTTTTTCCAGAAAAACCCAGCTGCTAGTCGGATTACTCCCTTAGATAGCTGCAGATCAGTTTTTCTTTTGAGCTACTGGAATCGGGGTTTTCCTGATTGTGAAGTCCGACTACTACCGCAACTGTGAAGTCCGGTTGCTGCTGCGGACTGGTGCCCAGAACCGACCAAGCTCCACGTTCGATCTTCCTAGAGGAGTGATCCGTGGGTTTGATTGTCTAGATCGGGACTAGTTTAAGGCAGTTTCCGGCATGAATTATTGCAGCGAAATCTGGCAGCTTAGTGGAGTGAAGTCCGGCAGAAAGGGCAGCTTCAATTTTCAGAAAAAAAAACTGGGCAGCTTCAATTTGAGAAAAAAAATTCTGGGCAGCTTCAATTTTGATAAAAAAAATTCTGGGCAGCTTTAATTTTCAGAAAAATTCTGGGCAGATTTATTTTGAGTTTCTTGAGAAGCAAGTTTCTTGGGTTTTCAATCGATTTGCCGTGGGTAACTCCGTAGACGATAGCCCACACTATCTCGGAGTTCGTATTGGAGAATTCTTCGGATTTCTTGTGGAAATTGCGCTAAAGAATTGGGTTTTCTTTTAGGCAAGGGACTTCACTACAAAAGGTATAATCTTTAAATTCCGCTTTTATTAAAGATTTAATTTTTTGTGTCCCGATTAATAAATTAAGTAAGTATAAGCCTAGATCCGTTCATGGGTAAACTAATTTGAGCCTGAGCTTGGTCGAAAGCTTCCGATTCTGGAATGCATAGCACGAAAGTGAGGTTTTCGATTTAGCCCAGGCTTGTTCAGTTTTCCTTCAGATGGACCTTTAAGTTCATTAGAGATTGACAGTTACTCAACCTGCAAATCTCGTTTGGAACGTAAGATGACCAAGAGACCTTTTAAAGCAAAAGGATATAGAGCCAAAGAAGTATTAGAGTTGATTCACTTTTACTTGTGTGGACTAATTTCGGTCCAGGCACGAGGTGGATTTAAGTATTTTGTGACCTTTACAAATGATTACTCAAGGTACGAATACATTTACCTAATGCGCCACAAGTCAGAATGCTTTAATAAATTCAAAAAGTATCGGGAAGATGTGGAGAAAGATCACGGTAAGACTATAAAGACACCACAATCAGATTGTGGTGGTGAGTACTTGTCCCATGAATTTCGAGAATACCTCAGAGAGGTCCGAATTCAGTCTCAGTTGTCTGCACTTGGCACACCACAGCAGAATGTACATTCTAAATCTTGTACCATCTAAAACTGTGTCTTCAACCCCTATAGAGTTGTGGAACGGGCGCAAACCCAGTCTAAGACATCTCAGAATTTGGGGTTGTCCAGCACAAGTTTTTAAGGCAGATGCGGCTAAGTTAGAAGTAAGAACAGAAGTAATGCTGTTTGTAGGATATTCTAGAGGAACGAAAGGTGGCCTATTCTATAGTCCTAAAGATCAAAAGGTGATAGTTAGCACTAACGCCAGATTTTTAGAGGAATACTATATTCTATATCACAAGCCCTGGAGTAAGATAGTACTTGAAGAATTTACAAAACAAACTGATGATCCTGATGCACCAGCATTAGTAGATACTGTTAGGTTTAAATAAATAAGCTACGCTTGTATTGTACTTTTTCCCAGTTAATATATTAATTTAATATTTTGGTTTATATGTTGTGCATGTCTAGTCCATTTATATTATGTTGTTAGATGATGAGGTGTTTGGTGTGACACAGTAAATCTCATCATTGGTTAAAAGACATAATATATAAATGATGTTCGTAACCGAGACAGTTTTGGACATGCTATCGGTTTAGGTTATTATACGATTCGGATAATTGGTTCGTCTTAACTAATAGAATTATATAGATATGCCCGGGGCATATTGAACTTGACCATTTAGAATGATTTGTCTTGTACTGATTTAATAGCCAATTCATTCTTAGTATTCTATCTCTTAATCCATAGACTTGAGCGGGCATAAGGATTAGACATAGCGTACTTTGATCTGCCAATAGGTAAGGTCAATCGTGGCCAATAGTCTCAATGGGTTAGGTGCGCGTGTTTAGTTGCTTGGTGTGCTGCTACTTGTAGAAATAAAACCATGTAACGGTGCGTCTGGGGTGATGGTGCTCCCGAGATGAGCTTGGTATGTTTATTATACTAAACCCAGCTGGTGGACTTATGTCCAGTATAGTAAAAAGGTCGAGTGGTACTAGTCTCGGAATTAAAGAAGTTAATTAATTAATTTATCAGTTAATTAATAAATTAATGAGCACTTATTCTTTGCTGTAGGGAGATTATAAATAAATTAATTTAGTTATTCTGGAAGCAATTCTGGTGTAAGATGGTAGTGCCAAAATTAATCAGTTAGTGGTACGATTAATTTTGTAGTGGGTTAATTGAATAAGTAGAATTAATTAATTAATTATTCATAAGGTTAATTAAGTAATTAACAAAGTGGAATTAATTAATTAATTAAGTCTTAAGTTTCAATTAGAATTAGGAAATCCTAGAGATTAGAAAATCTAATTGGATTTGGATGATCCTATTAGATTAGTTACCTAATTGGATTTGGAAACTAATTAATTACCTAAACCCATTAGGAAGACCAATCCTAAACCAACTTGGGATTTCTCTTGTAGCTCTATATATAGACTGGGGCTTAGCAATTCTATAACACACAATTCTTAAGTTTTGAAGACAAGAAAACTAGAGAGAGAAAAATTTTTTCTCTCTCTTGAATAATTTTTGGGCGGCGGGAAGTAAATTTCGGCGGCGGCGGCGGTTCAATTCAGGCGGTGTCGAGCTGTAGAATTTTTCCGGCAAGTCATTTTGTGTAGATTGCTGATCATTTGCTCGCTAGATCATTGCCCACATAACGTGCGATCAAAGTCTTGAGTCATACAAGTGATCACCTGAGTAACACGCTTCAAGAGGTACTTTCTATGTTTCCGCTTTAATTGGAAATTATTGTTGCGTGATAAATCGAATAAGTACATACCAAGATCCTGCGCAATGTTATTTCAAGCAAGGGTTGGAATAGCGATTGTGCTAGAGTCTAGGCCTGGTCAAAGATTCCGATTCTGCAATGCATACAGTGAAAGTGAATTTTTGACCGGGCCCGGGCAGATAATCTTTTAATTGGTATCAGAGCCAGGTTTTGGGTTTTGTGCTTGTTCGATTTATTACATGGTTTTATTTTAAAGTGGTTTAGAAATCCCGACTATTATGGTTGCGTTTGTATGGTTTTTAATTTAACCCCGGGATATGTCCATGTTTGGTTTCATTTTGAATGCTTGTAGTATATCCACGTGCTGAAAGCCGTGTAGGATTAGATCAAATCTAAAGTATGATTTTTTCTATGTAATTTCGATTTTAATTTTCCTATAAGCCTTATAGTAGGAGAACTTGATCGAAAGCGTTATGGTGGGCAACTTGAATTCGTGGGTTTTGGGTTATCGTTAATTCGTAAAAACCCAGGAAAACCCATAACAAATTGCAAGAAAACCAAATAGCATAGAAAAAGCGAAGAAGGAATCAAAGGTGGACAGCGGCTCTGGCGGGAACCGCTGCTGGCACTGGCAGCATCGCCGCCACGCGGCACAACAAACTGTTGCGCGCTGCTGGGCTGCACGTTTTATGCGCATTGTGTGCGCGCGACCTTTTTGGCTCGCGGTTTGGCCCATTTTTCCTCCGGAGTTCATTTTTTTGAAATTTAATTTTTCAAGTCGAGTAGCATGGCGGGACATGAGATCAAGGCAGAAGATGGAAGCAATTAAAACGATAATAGTCGGGAAATTTATTTTTCGTATTTATTTACCGTATTTATAGTTTTAATTTTTATGCCTTAATTTTTGTGCTATATTTTAGATGTATAATTTTAAAGCATGCTGGTTTTATGTTTGCACATAATTTAGGATTAGTTAATACCATGTTAAAACCAGAAAAACCCTCAATTTAGAAATCTAAGTGGGAGCGGGTTGGTTTAATATCCCCACATCCACCATTACGAGTTCATATGTGATGTGGGTGGACTTGCGCGTTGGCATTAGGGCCTTCCATCATTCGGATGAGTCCAACTACAAGATCGCTAGATTATGAATTTCTATGTAAGATGACTAGAGTAAGTTTAACTAGGAGAAATGCGATGCCCTCGCCATCTGAGGCGTACTATCCTGAGGTGACAAGCTCAGAAGTCACGGGATGACACACACTTATAGTATGATTTGTAGTATTCCTCCCATCCAGGTTACACTGCTTATTTGTACGACTGAAAGCACCGACTATTAACTACATTGATCAATAGATCGTTTGGTCAGATAGTGTAGTTAATGAACTTGGTTCTTCTCAAACGAATGTGGGTTAACGTAAATG
Organism: Knoxia roxburghii; assembly: GCA_030378225.1. Taxonomy (NCBI): domain Eukaryota; kingdom Viridiplantae; phylum Streptophyta; class Magnoliopsida; order Gentianales; family Rubiaceae; genus Knoxia; species Knoxia roxburghii. Next base: position 20,474,540 of record CM059420.1, on the reverse strand, counting down.
TCCACACTATCGTGGCTTGCGAGAATCCCGGTGAATAAGATGTTGGTGGTTTAAATTATTGTTTTGAGGGAACTCAATAATTATTAGAATTTCTTATGCTTTTCGAAATTCTAGGATTAAACACTAAAACATTGTCTTTTTATTTAATTTACAGTATTCGATATGACATTCAATCTTTAGCTACAATATTGAAAGACATCAAATTAACTGGTCTGAACTATGTCGATTGGAGTCATAATTTGGACATTGTCCGGACGGCTGAGAGCACTCCTGTGAGAGATCATGTCATTGACATGATTTGTAACATCAATGAGGTTGAGGTAATTGGAGGCAAAATTGATGGTGAAACGAAAGTCGATATTGTCCTTCAGAACTTGCCTCAAAGCTATGAGCAGTTTTGGTTGAACTACAACATGAATAAATTGTTGTGTACTTCATCCGAGCTCTTAGCAGAGTTGGTGGTGGCTAAAAGTTTTTTTCAAGAGAAGCAGCGAGTTTTAGTCGCAGTCAAAGCTTCAGAATCTTCTTCTAAGCCTGAGGTTGGAAAGAAAAAGAGAAAGCTCGAGGGAATAGCTCAAAAGGCGCAAATTGCACCTAAGCCAGATATTGCAAAGAAGAAGTCGAAAGACAAGTACTTCAAGTGCAATCAGGCAGTACATTGGAAATCAAATTGTCCAAAGCTTAAAAGTATGACAGTTTATGCCTTAATTATTGAGACATGTTTAGCGGTGATTCCCACAGATACTTGGTGTGTGGATTAAGACGGCACTAACCATGTTTGTAATTGTTTGCAAGGGTTCCAAGTAACCCGGAAGGTTAGAGAAGGCGAGCTGGATATCTACTTGGGCGCACTACAAGAGTGTCAGTAGAAGCAGTGGGAGTAGTTAGCCTAATTTTTGAAAATTCTAGTCTAGATTTAGTTAATTGTCTTTATGCACCAAGTTTTAGAAAGAACCTTGTTTCAGTTTCTAAACTCTTAAAAAATGGTTATAAGTTTATTTTTTCTGATGATTCTGTTGTTATTAGAAAAGATGGGAAACTTATTTGTTCTGGTTCATTAGCTGACAATTTGTTTATAATTAAATCAAACTTCCCTGTTGTGCAAAACATAGAGATAAATGGCACATCATCAGGCTAGGTCATATAAACCTTAGTAGGATTCAAAGGTTAGTCAATGATGGACCTTTAAGTTCATTATAGATTGACAGTTATTCAACATGCGAATCTTGCTTGGAAGGTAAGATGACCAAGAGACCTTTTAAGGCAAATGGTTATAGATCAAAGAAGTATTAGAGTTGATTCATTCTGACTTGTGTGGACCAATGTCGGTCCAAGCATGAGGTAGGTTTGAGTATTTCGTGATGTTCATGGATGATTACTCAAGGTTCGAATATATTTACCTAATGTGCCACAAGTCCGATGCTTTAGTAACTTCAAAGAGTATCGGGCAGATGTGGAGAAACATTAGGGTAAAAGTATCAAGACATTGCGATAAGAACGTGGTGGTGAGTACCTATCCCATGAATTTAGAGAATACCTCATCGCGGTCGGAATTCAGTCTCAGTTTTCTGCACCTGGCACACCACATCGGAAAGGTGTAGCAGAAAAAAGAAACCGAACTCTCATGGAAATGGTTAGATCAATGATGAGCTATAGTGAATTACAGAGTTCGTTCTGGGGGTATGCCTTAGAAACTATAATGTACATCCTTAATCTTGTACCATCTAAAACCGTGCCTTCAACCCCAGTAGAGTTGTGGAACGGGCGTAAGCCCAGTCTATAATATCTCAGAATTTGGGGTTGCCCAACACATGTATTTAAGGAATATGCTGTTAAGTTAGATGCAAGAACGGAAGTAATGCTGTTTGTAGGATATCCTAGGGGATCGAAAGGTGGTCTGTTCTATAGTCCTAAAGATCAGAAGGTGATAGTTAGCACTAATGCCATATTTTTAGAGGAAGACTATATTCTAGATCACAAGCCCAAGAGCAAGATAGTACTAGAAGAGCTTAGGAAACAATATGATAATCCTGATGCACCAGCACACGTAGATACACTACAACTGCACAAGATATCATAGATGATGTGCCTACACAGGTAGTGCCTCGTCGTGGTGGGAGGGTTGTATGACAGCTCGACAGGTTCATTAGCATGAGATGGGGCTCAGACCTAATCCTAGACATGCCTGAGCCTGACCCAGTAAATTACAATGACTCTCCGAGATAAAGATGTAGAATATTGGCAAAAAGTAATGATATATGAGATGTGATCGATGGACCACAATCAAGTCTGGGAGCTTGAGAACCTGCCTGATGGTTTTAAACCCATTGGATATAAGTGTGTCTACAAACGTAAGAGAGGACCTGATGGAAAGGTCGAAACCTTTAAAGCTAGGCTTATGGCAAAGGGGTACACTCAGTAAAAGGGAATCGATTATGAGGAAACCTTCTCCCCGATAGCCATGCTTAAGTTAATCTGGATTCTCTTGGCTATAGCTGCTTATTTAGATTATGAGATTTGGTAGATGAATGTCTAGACAGCTTTCCTTAACGAAAGTCTTGAGGAAACCATCTTCATGCAGCAACCAGAGGGATTCGTTGAAGAAGGCCAAGAGCATAAGGTTTACAGGCTTAAGAGGTCTATTTACGGACTAAAACAGGCATCCAGATCTTGGAACATCCGGTTCGATGAGGTAATCTAATCCTACAAATTTACTCAGTGTCTGAATGAGAAATGTGTGTACCGCAGACGTGATGAAATACGGTGATGTTTCTTGTGCTTTACGTAGCTGACATTTTACTAATTGGCAACAATAAGAAAGTGTTATCAGACGTAATGGCATGGCTATCCAAGCAATTTGATATGAAGGACTTAGGAGAAGTGAGACATATCCTTGGGATCAAAATAATTCGAGATCGTAGGAAAGATTCATTAACGCTCTCTCAATCTCAATACATAGATACGATTCTAGCCCGTTTTAACATACAGAACTCCAAGAAAGGTTTTCTACATTTCAGACACGGAGTGTATCTATCTAAATAATAGTCTCCCTAGACTGTTAAGCAGATAAATGCCATGAAGACAGTTCCTTATGTGTTGCAGTAGGAAGTCTTATATATGTCATGTTGTGTACGAGACCTGACATCTGTTATACCGTTGGCATTGTAAGCAGATATCAGAGTAGCCTCGAGAAAGCTCATTTGGAGGCAGTAAAATGAATTCTCACATATTTGCGCAGAATGAGAGACCAAGTATTGGTCTATCAGGTGCCTGAGCTGGTACCCCAAGATTACACAGATTCAGATTTCTAAGGCAAAATACTTTGGTATGGTGGAGGTGGAGCCATAGTGTGGCGTAGTGTCAAACAGAAATGCGTGGTAGAAGTCAATTACAGTGTGGCTAAGAGGCAGTGAAAGAAGAAGTGTGGCTCAATAACTTCATAGTCGACTTGGATGTGATTTTTGGATTGCAAAAGTCAATCACAGTGTACTGTGATAAGAACGGTGCAGTCACAAACTTTAAGGAACCACTAGCCCACAAGGCGAGTAGACACATACAGCGCAAGTACCACCTGATACGAGATATCGTCAAGAGGGAAGACATGGTCGTGGCCAAGATAGCATCAGAGGATAACCTTGCAGATCCGATCACGAACACATTGACTTCAAAAGTCTTTGAGGCTCATGTTGAAGGAAAACAGAACAAGCCCGGGCTAAATCAAAAACCTCACTTTCATGCAATGGATTCCAGAATCGGAAGCTTTCGACAAAGCTCACGCTCAAATTCATTTTCCCATGAACGGATCTAGGCTTATACTTTTTCATTTTATTAATCGGGACAAAAAAAGATACAATCTTTAATTAAAGCAGAAAGTTCAAAGATTATACCTTTGTAGCGAAGTCCCTAGCAAAAAGAAATCCAAAACTTTGGGTAAGCGAATTCCACAAGAAATCCGAAGAATAACTTCAATCCAACTCCGAACTAGTGTGGGCTAGTGTCTATGGAGTAGCCTAAGGCAAAACAAAGAAATCCCAAGGAAACCCACTTCAGGAAAACTTAATCTGCCTTGACAGATTCTTGCCCGGACCACCCTTGCACCAAAACCCACGCGCCACCCACACATCACAGTGCTCCTTCACTCGCCGGCAACCACCACCGGACATGATCTTGACAAGTGGACCACGGATCACCAGTGTAAGAACCGAGATCAACGTAATCCACTCGAATTGACGCCCCAGCAATGAATCGTCGGAATAGGGAGTTGCCGTAAAAACTTGGCGGGCGGTGGATATAAAAAACCGACGGCGATCTCAAGAGACAAAGGAAAGAATCTTTTGGGCTAAGTTTTCCCGAAAGAGAAAGATCGAAATCGACTTCGAAAAAGATCAAAGAAAGAAGATCTATCTGTAGATTTCTCTTGCTCACTCTATAGTTGCCTCTCTAAGTTTCCTTATGTCTTCAAATGCATAACAAGGGATATTTATAGGGAGCTTCTAAGGAGACCTAATGGGCTTTTGAGTTGGGCCTTTTAGTTTGACTTTCGTTAACCCTTTAGTCTTTCCTAGACTAGTCAACTCGAATTGATCCTTTTGAATTAAATCTTTAACCCACTTCGTTAATTTAATTTAATCGAACCCTTAAGATTAATTAATTCATATAGAATTAATTTTCTTAATCCACTTTGTCAATTAAATATTAATTAAACCTTTAGGATTAATTAATTCACTTTATCGATTAGTCAAACGCATAATTAGACGTACCGCTAACGGACCAATTATGAAACTACAGCTCGAAAACGACTTTACATCGCGTCACTATATTTAGTACATCAATTTACTGACAAACTAATTCACCGACTTCTTGGTATTCGAGATTAGTACCACTTGACCTGCTTAATATACCGGACGTAAAGTCTATTGGCCAGTTTTAGTACAATAAACCTTACGAGCTCATCTCGGGAGCACCATCAACCCGGTGAACCGGTACGTGGATTTCTCCGACTAGCAACGGTACGTAAGAAGCTAAACACCGCATACCCAACCTACCGAGGTATAGGCCTCAATTGACCGCACTCTTTGGCACATCAAAGCATACAATGTCCAACTCTTACGCCCGTCCTAATCTCAAGATCGAGAGACTGAATACTAGGACCGAATTGACTACGCCGAATAGTACAAGTCAATTCTATCCAAACTGGTCGTGCTCTATATGCCCTGGGCATATCCATGTGATTTAATTAGTCTAGATAAACTAATTTCCAAACCATACGATAACCTGTACCGATAGTATGTTCAGACTATCTCAGTTATGAGCATACTTTTTATATATCAATACTTCAACCAATAACGGTATCTACTGTGTCTTTCCACACCCCATTATCTAGTTCTATGATATAATGGAACAATTTCATACTGAAACAATTTCATACTGAAATAATATGATATGTCATATGTGGATATTAGTTTTTGATACAAGCCATAGCTTTTCTGTATTCAAAACTAACACACGTGGAGGGCGTGGGGATTAGATACGTAGGAGAGCCATGATTGTATTTCTAGATATATTGTAGAGTATAAAAGATTGAATGTAGTTATATACTTAAAGCACAGCTTAAGTATTAGTGGAAGATTGTTAGGTTTGAATACATAAGATATGCTTGTATACATAAGATTGTTAGGTTTGAATACATAAGATTGTTAGGTTTGATATGCCAATGGGTTAGGTCGATTGTGGCCAATAGTCTCAGTGGGTTGGGTGCACGTGTTTAGTTACTTGGTGTGCTGCTGCTTGTCGAAAGGAAACCATGTACCGGTGCGTTCGGGGTGATGGTGCTCCTGAGATAAGCTCATTATGTTTATTATACTATACCCAACTGGTGGACTTATGTCCAGTATAGTAAAAAGGTCGAGTCGTAATAGTCTCGGAATTAAAGAAGTTAATTATTTAATTTATCAGTAAATTAATAAATTAATGAGCACTTAATATTTATTGTGGGGATATTAAGAATAAATTAATTTAGTTGTTCCGGAAGCAATTCTGGTGTAGGATGGTAGTGCCAAAATTAATCCGTTAGTGGTACGATTAATTTTGTAGTGGGTTAATTGAATAAGTAGAATTATTTAATTAATTAATTATTCCTAAGGGTTAATTAAGTAATTAACAAAGTGGAATTAATTAATTAATTAAGTCTTAAGTTTCAATTAGAATTAGGAAATGGTAGAGATTAGAAAATCTAATTGGATTTGGATTATCCTATTAGATTAGTTACCTCATTGGATTTGGAAATTAATTAATTACATAAACCCATTAGGAAGAACAATCCTAAACCAACTTAGGGTCTCTCTTGTAGCTCTATATATAGACAAGGGATTAGCAATTCTACAACACACAATTCTTAAGTTTTCAAGACATGAAAACTAGAGAGAGAAAGTTTAGCGAGAGAAAACATTTTTCTCTTTTTTGAATAATCTTCGGGCGGCAGAATGTAAATTTCTATGGCTACGGTGGTTTAATTCAGGCGGCGTCGAGCTGCAAAATTTTTTCGACGAGTCCTTTTGTGTAGATTGCTGATCAATTGCCCACACAACGTGCGATCAAAATATTGGGTTATACAAGTGATCACCAGGGTAACACGCTTCAAGAGGTACTTTCTATGTTTTCGCTTTAATTAGAAATTATTGTTGAGTGATAAATCAAATAAGTACATACCAAGATCCTGCACAATATTTCAAGCAAGGGTTGGAATAGCTATTGTGCTAGAGTCTAAGCCTAGTCAAAGATTTCGATTATGGAATGCATAGCACGAAAGTGAATTTTTGACCAGGCTTGGACAGATAATCTTTCAGATACACCACACACTGCACAAGATATCACAGATGATGCACTTACACAGGTGGTGCCTCGTCGTACTGGGAGGGTTATGAGACAACCTGATAGGTTCATTGGTGTGGGAGAAGCCTCTGACTTCATTCCAGATGCGCCTGAACCGGACCCTATGAACTACAATGAGGCTCTCCGAGATAAAGATGCAGAGTCTTGGTGAAATGCAATGATATCTGAGATGGCGTCGATGGACCACAATTAAGTCTGGGAGCTTGTGGACCTACCTGATGGTTTCGAACCCATTGGATGTAAGTGGGTCTAAAAACGCAAGAGAGAACCTGACGGAAAGGTTGAAATCTTTAAAGCTAGGCTTGTGACGAAGGGGTGTACTCAGAAATAGTGAATCGATTATAAGGAAACCTTCACCCCGGTAGCTATACTTAAGTCAATCTGAATTCTCTTGGCCATAGCTGCTCATTTATATTATGAGATATGGAAGATGGATGTCAATACAGATTTCCTTAATGGAAGTCTTGAAGAAACCATCTTCATGTAGCAAACAGAGGGATTTGTTGAAAAAATCCAAGAGCATAAGGTTCACAGCCTTAAGAGGTCCATTTACGAACTTAAGCAGGTATCCAGATCTTGGAACATACGGATCGATGAGGTAATCCAATCCTACGGATTTACTTAGTGCCCGGATGAACAATTTGTGTACCGCAGACGTGATGGAAATGCGATAGTGATTCTTGTGCTTTACGTAGATGACATTCTAATAATTTGCAACAATAAGAAACTGTTATCAAATGTAAAGGCATGGCTGTCCAAATAGTTTGACATGAAAAACTTAGGAGAAGCGGGACATATCCTTATGATCAAGATCATAGGAAACGTTCGCTAACATTCTCTCAAGCTTCATACATAGCTCGTTTTAACATGCAGAACTCCAGGAAAGGTTTTCTATTTTTTAGACACAGAGTGCATCTATCTAAAGAGCAGTCTTCAAAAACTGTTAAGGAGATAGAAGTCATGAAGACAGTTCCTTATGCCTCAACAGTAGGAAGTCTCATGTATGCAAAGTTGTGTACGAAGCCTGATATTTGCTATGTTGTTGGCATTGTAAGAAGATATCAGAGTAAACCCGAGAAAGCTCATTGGGAGGCAGTAAAATGCATCCTCAAGTATTTTCACGGAATAAGAGACAAAGTTTTGGTCTATCAGGCATCTACAGATTCAGATTTCTATGGCGACAGGGACAAGAGCAAGTCTAACTCAGGGTTTGTGTTTACTTTGGGAGGTAGAGCAATAGTATGGCGGAGTGTCAAGCAGAAATGCATGGCAGACTCTACCACAGAGCCGAATACATTGAAGTATTATAGGCAGCGAAATAAGTTGTATGGCTCAAGAACTTCCTAGTGGACTTAGACGTGATTCCTGGTTTTCAGAAGTCAATTACAATATACTGTGACAACAACGGTGCAGTAGCAAGCTCGAAGGAACCTCGAGCCCACAAGGCGATAAGCATATACAGTGGAAATACCACCTAATACGAGATATCGTCAAGAGGGAAGACGTAGTCATGATGAAGATAGCATCGGAAGATAACTTCGCAGATCCATTCATGAAGAAATTGATTGCAAAAGTTCTTGATACTCACGTGGAGGACATGGGGATCAGATACTTAATAGAGCCACGATTGTATTTCTAGACATTATTGTAGTTGTTGGATTGGTGTAGTTTTATACTTAAAGCGCAACTTAAGTATTATTGGGAGATTGTTGGGTCTGAATACGAAACCTTTGCTTGTATTAAACTGTTTCCCAATTTTATATATCGATTAAATATTTTAGTTAAATTGTTTATATGTTTTACATATGTCATCCATTTATATTATGTAATTATATGATGAGGTGTTTGATGTGACACAGTAGATCTCATCATTAGTTAAAATACATAATATATAAATGAGGTTCATAATCGAGAAAGTTTTGGACACACTGTCAGTTTAGGTTATTATGTGATTCAGAAAATTAGTTCATCTAAACTAATTAATTCATATAGATATGCCCGGGCATATTGAAGTTGACCGTTTAGGATGAACTTGTTGGAGTAGAATACATAAGTTATGCTTGTATTGTACAGTTTCCCAGTTTAATATATCAATTTGTGTTTCAGTCATATCTTGTTGTGCATTAATCGTCCATTTATATTGTGTAAGTAGATAATGAGGTGTCTGGTGTGACACAGTAGATCTCATCATTGGTTGAAAGACATAATATATAAATGAGGTTCGTAACCGAGACAGCTTTGGAAAAACTGTCAGTTTAGGTTATTATGTGATTCGGATAATTGGTTTGTCTAAACTAATTGAATCATATAGATATGCCCGGGGCATATTGAACTTGACTCTTAGGAATGATTTGTCTTGTACTGATTTAATAGACAAATCGATCCTTGCATTCTATCTCTAAATCCCTAGACTCGAGTGGGCATGAGGATTAGACATAGCATACTTTGCTCTGCTAATGGGTGAGGTCAAATGTGGCCAATAGTCTCGGTGGGTTGGGTGCGCGTGTTTAGTTACTTGGTGTGCTACTGCTTGTTGAAAGGAAACCATGTACCGGTGCGTCCTGGGTGATGGTGCTCCCGAGATGAGCTCGAAATGTTTATTATACTAAACCTGGCCGGTGGACTTATGTCTGGTATAGTAAAAAGGTCGAGTGGTACTAGTCTCGGAATTAAAGAAGTTAATTAATTTATTTATCAGTAAATTAATTTTAATTAACGAGCACTATATCTTTGATGTGGGGAGATTAAATGAATATAATTTTATTAAGTTGTTCCGGAAGCAATTCTGGTGTAGGATGGTAGTGCCACAATTAATCCGTTAGTGGTACGATTAATTTTGTAATGGGTTAATTGAATAGGTAGATTTAATTAATTAATTGGTTAATTATTCCTAAGGGTTAATTCAATAATTAACAAAGTGGAATTATTTAATTAATTCCTAAGGGTTAATTAAGTAATTAACAAAGTGGAATTATTTAATTAATTAAGTCTTAAGTTTCAATTGGAATTAGGAAATCCTAGAGATTAGGAATCCAGTAGGATTTGGTTATCCTATCAGATTGGTTGCCTAATTGGATTTGGAAAATAATTCATTACCTAAACCCATTAGGAAGACCAATCCTAAACCAACTTGGAGTCTCTCTTGTAACTCTATAAATAGACAAGGGACCAGTTATTCAAGAAACACAATTCAACAATTAATCCAAAGGGTTTCTAGAGAGAGAAAATTCTAGAGAGAGAAAATGTTTCTCTCTCCAAGTCGACTTTTCAAGAAAGTGTGCGGCTGGTTTTTGGGTTTCTAGTGGCTGAAATTTTGGCCTTGGTTTATACCAGCTGCGCGTAGCTTTCTCTCTCTGCGGGCGCTGCGTTTATAGTACGTGCCAGGTGCTGCGGGGATAGAGTTTTCTAGCAGGTGGATTGTGGTGAGTAGCTGATCAATTGACTTCTAGTTTGTTGCCCACACAACATGAAGTCATAGTCTTGAGGCATACAAGAGAATCACCAGGTGCACGCTTCAAAGGTACTTTTCTAAGATTCTGCTTTAATAGAAATTTTTGTTGCGTGGTAAATCGAGCAAGTGCAAACCCAGATCCTACCAAAAACTTTCAGAACTATCTTGTACTAATTTAATAGACTATTCATTCCTAGTATTCTATCTCTTAATCCACATACTTGAGCAGACATGAGGATTAGATATAATGTACTTTTATCTGCAAAAGAGTGAGGTCACTTAAGGCCAATAGTATCGGTAGGTTGGGTGCGTTTCTTTGATTGCTTGGTGTGTTGTTGCTTGTCGAAAGGAAACCACGTATCGGTGAGTCCGGGGTGATGGTGCTCCTAATATGAGCTCATTATTTTTATTATACAAAACCCGACCGGTGGACTTATGTCCGGTATAATAAAAAGGTCAAGTGGTACTAATCTTAGATTATAAGGAGTTAATTAATTAATTTACCAATAAATTAACGAGCACTATATGTCTGATGTGTGGAGATTAAAGAATAATTAACTTAGTTATTCCAGAAGCAATTATGGTGTAGGATGGTATAGCCATAATTAATCCGTTAGTGGTACGATTGATTATGTATTGGGCAATTAGCAAAGGTAGATTTAATTAATCAAGTAATTAATTAATCCTTGTGTCAATTGGTTGTGAATCAGACCAGGAACTGGATTGAGCATAAGTGAATCCTTGTATCAGTTGGTTGTGAATCAGACCAGGAACTGGATTAAGGATAAGTGAATCCTTGTATCAGTTGGATGTGAATCAGTCCATGAATAGGATTGAAGTAAAACACAAACCCAATAGGAAGACCAATCTTAAACCAACTTGGGGTCTCTCTTGTAACTCTATAAATAGACAAGAGATTAGCAATTCACAATACACAATTCATAGTTTCATAATTCAAGAAACTTAGAGAGAGAAAGTCTAGCGAGAGAAATTGAATATTTTTCTCTCAAAGTTGATTTTCCTTAGCTCCAATCGGCAGCCCAATTCCATGGTAAGCACCGAAGGCTTTCTTCCTTGAGAGTCCGACGGTGCGTGGGTTTAGCTGCGACGCGTGAAGGAGTCCCTCTGCTGTGCGTTTGTAACATGCGCTTGTGGTGGCAAGTTTGGTTACTTTTTCCAGCAGTAGCTTTGTGAAGTTATGGTGGTTTTGCTGATCAATTGTTCATTGGTTCGTCACCCACACAATGTACGATCAAGTCTTGAGTCATACAAGCGATAACTTGAGTACACGTTTCAAGAGGTAATTCTTAAACTTCCACTTTAATTGAGAATTTGTTGTTGCGTGACAAATCGAATAAGTAGAAGCTAAGATTCTGTGCAATGGTATTTCAAGCAAGGGTTAGAATAGTAATTGGGCTGGTGCTTAGGCCGGGTCAGGAGTTTTGATTCTAAAATGCGCACGAAAGTAAATTTTTGACCGGTCCCGGGCAGATAATCTTTCACAAGTAACCAAGTACCTAAAACAAAAGAAAACTATTAAAATCAAGCTAAAAACAAAAAACGGATATGTACAATAGATAAACTACTACACTCAGAAGATTTACTAAAAAGACTCAAAAACTACTAAAACTACCAAAAAACACAAAAAAAGTAAAAACCTCAAAACTACCAACAACAATAATCAATCAAAATAAACAATTGTCGTCAATAGCGCCAATTTCGCCGTACTCCTGTCATTGTATATGTTTTAGGCGAACACTTCAAAGTAAATTTATAAATAAACAAAAAATATATACTAAAACTATAGTCCTTAAGGTTTCATTCCCATAAGGTAGTTGTCTTGCTTGATAAAAGTGTTGGGTTCGAGCCTTTACTTACCAAGGTTCTAGTAGTTTCTAGCCTAAAAATGTAATAAAACAAAGGGGTAGATGAGGGATTTCAAGTAAACATGCAAATGATAAAAACAAAATAAAAGGGTAACAAATGGATAAGAGGCAGGAAAATCACACTACAACAAGATCAAGAGAGCTATTGTTAATGGAAATCAAGAAACTCACTAATCAAATGGATAATGCCTCTCTTTACCTTCCTATAAGGACCAAAATAGCCAATAATACAGTCGTCAATCCTACCTACTATCAATCCTCTACACCAAATACACAAGGAAATTGGAGACATGAACTTCTAATCACAAATAGTAACAAAATCAACTAAGCTTGCAACACAAGAAATCTCAATTGACTACATCAAATGCTCAAATAAGTGTATATCCACATTTAATCCCTTAAATGGAGTAGATTGAACATATATTCCACTAACAATGCAAGATCCACATGAAAACATAATGAATTAATTCAATTGCAAGAAACCCATTTAACAATATTTATGAATAACCATAAAAAAGATCAAACCCAACATGGAAATGATAATTGCATAATTAAAAGATTTGATTCATAAGAGAATGTGAAGTCATTCTCAACATATGAAAGAAGAAATCCACAAATCTCTTGAACTCCACCTATATAATGCACTTATTTACATTGAATCCTTGGATTTGGTCTACATCACATGGAAATCCACTATCCCCTATCACTTAAATGGGTAGATTTCCCTATAATTTGCTTAGAACATAGTTGTTCTAAGAGAATTCATAGTGTGTGTGAAAAAAAATAAGAAAGTGTGTGTTTCTTCCTCCCTAAGCTACTCTCTCTAAAACTCTCTAAAACCTATTAAAAAGTAATAGTCTACGTCTTTACAAGGGGCCTTGGCCATTAAGAAAGGTTTTAGTGGGCTAAAATTGGAATTACATAAGTAAAATCACGCCAAGAGTAATTTTGGGATTTTTATCTGCGATTTTCGGGCGACGACCAGACGGTAGCGCCCTGATGACGCCGAGGTCGGCGCGCCGAGTCGAAGTCGATCTCAGACTTCTTCTTTTTCTTTTTGTGCTCTTTCCAAAATATTTTCTTTCAGCTCCAATTATGCTTGTTTTCTTCATTTTTTCCAGCAAAATTCTTTAAGTTTCTTCAAGAATCTCCAACATGCCTCACTATAAAATCATGCAAATCCAACTATAAATGCATTGAAAGCTCATAAAAGGTATTATAATCATTGAAATTCAACTAAAAGTAAGCTCAACGTGCATAATTTTGAATCATAAAAAGGTATATTTTGGAGTCACGTCAGCTACCAATAGACCTACCAATAGACCATGTAGTCCCCGTCGCTCTTGTGTATGGCCTAGCACCAGCCTAACTGACGTGCTGTTGTTGTTGTATAATTTTTTGGCGAACACTTCAAAATAAATTTATAATAAAAAAAATGCTAAAACTATAGTACTTAAGGTTTCGTTCCCATGAGAAAGTCGTCTTGATTGAAGTTGTGGTTAGGCTCAAATCCTCACTTACTACAAATTTAATAGTTTTTATATATAAGAATCTAACAAAACAAAGGGTAATTAGGTAATCGTAAGTGTGTCATAAAAGTAACAAAACAAAACAAACAAAAGATATAATGGATAAAAGCGGGAAATCACACCACCTCAAGATCCAAAGGGCTACTAACAAGTGAAATATCATCTAAATGTGGGTAGTTAAGTCTCTCCAAATATCTCTATAATGCATTATACTCATAAGACATAGGAACCCTAACACATTTCATCTCTAAAATCCAACATGACATGATCATTTGGGGTAAATAATAGAAATAGGGTCGTCAATCCTATTCTAATATCCATCCTCTCCTCATCTACCTCAAGATAATGAAGATTCACTAGAATATATAATAAATGGCATAGAAACAACTAAGCTTGTAACACAAGAAAGCATAATAGCCTACATCTAATGCTTATATAAGCTAGGAAACCAACAATTCAACAAGCAATGAATAGATTCAACCATACATATCATAATAAAACAAAATCACCACACTGATACAAGAGATAACTCATTTGCATGAAAGCCACTAGTTAATATACATGGAAAACCATTGAAGAGAACAAAATAAATAAGGAAATGAGTAACCACTCATGATAGAACTCAATACAATAGAAAAGGTGTAGCTTTTATTAACCAAACATGATAGAAACCACCCAATTCTTGAACTAAACTCTCATAAGTAATTCCTCTTCATTGAATCCATGATTTTGTTCTACATCTTTGGAAATCCACTACCCTCTATGACTTAGAGGGGTATAATTCCCTAAAAAACTCATTAGAACACCATGGTTCTGAAGGAAAATAGAACAAGCCCTGGCTAAATCGAAAACCTCACTTTCATGCAATGTATTCCATAATTGGAAGCTTTCGACAAATCTCAGGCTCAAATTCATTTTCCCATGAACAGATCTAGGCTTATACTTATTTAATTTATTAAAACGACATCTAACGCACAAAGATTAAACCTTTAATTAAAAGTGAAAGGATTAAAGGTTATACCTTTAAAGCGAAGTCCAACGCAATAAGAAAAATCAAATATTTATAAGCGAATACCACCTAAATCAAAAAGATTACTCCAAGAAACTTCGAATATTGCGTGGGCAATAATCTATCGAAGTGTACTCGCAAAGCCCACGAAAACCCACAAGGAAATCTCTCAAAATTGGACTCAAAGAAACCAAAAACTGATCACAAACTTAACCCACAAGTATATACTGCTGCCGCCGCCCAAAAGCTGCTGCCTTTGAATAAAACCGCCACTCCGGCTGCCGGAATTCGAACTGCCCAGTCGTGATCTTGACAGCCCAAGCTTCGGATCACCAAGAAGAGATCAACGAAGCCCAGGCCAAATTAAACACACCGGACAGCCGCAAACCCGGCGCCAGGAATTAGAAAACCCGCAGTAGTTTTTTCGGCGAGAGGAAGAAATCCGGGTAGAACAAAACCTAAGCAAAACGATGTGATCTTTGGTTCGAATCCAATCTTGAGCAAGTGAGAAATTTGGTTCATTTTTTAAAAAGAACTCTCAAAGAAGAAGTTCTCTCTCTATAACCTTCTCACTCGGGAAAGCAAGAATTGTCTTTCAAGACTTCCTTAATGTTTCTTTGGCCTCAAGTTTTCTATTTATAGGGAGCTTTAATAGAGACCTAGTGGGCTTTTGAGTTGGGTCTTTTAATTTGACTTTCCTTGACCGCTTAGTCATTCCCAGACTAATCAACTCCAATCGACCCATTCGAATTAATTTCTTAACCCACTTCGTTAATTTAATTTAATCGAACCCTTAGGATTAATTAATTCATGTAGAATTAATTTTTTAATCCACTTTGTCAATTAAATATTAATTAAACCTTTAGAATTAATTAATTCACCTTGTCGATTAGTCAAATGCACAATTAGTTGTACCACTATCGGACTAACTGTGGAACTACCGCTCAAAAATGACTTTACATCGCACCACTATTTTTCTTCTATCTCCCCACATTAAAGATCTAGTGCTTGTCGGTTTATCAATTTACTGACAAACTAATTCACCGACTTCTTAGTATCCGAGATTAGTACCACTCGACCTTTTTTATTATACTGGACATAAAGTCCACCGGCCGGGTTTAGTATAACAAACCATACGAGCTCATCTCGGGAGCAGCATCAACCCGTGAACCGGTACGTGGATTCCTCTGACTAGCAATGACACGTAAGAAGCTAAACACCGTATACCCAACCTACCGAGGTATAGGCCTCAATTGACCGCACTTTTTGGTAAATCAAAGCATACGATATCCTACCCTCACGCCCATCCTAATCTCAGGATTGAGAGACTGAATACTAGGACTGAATTGACTATGCCGATCATTATAAGCCAATTCTATCCAAACTGGTCGAGCTCAATATGCCCCGGGCATATCCCCGTGATTTAAACTAGTCTAGATAAACTAATTTCCAAATCACACGATAACCTATACCGATAGTATGTTCAGACTATCTCAGTTACGAGCATACTTTTAATATATCAATACTTTAACCAATAATGGTATCTACTGTGTCTTTCACACACCCCGTTATCTAATTCTATGATTTAATGGAACAATTTAATACTGAAACAAAATGATATGTCATCTGTGGCTATTAGTTTTTGATACAAGCCATAGCTTTTCTGTATTCAAGACTAACAATCTCCCACTAATACTCAAAGCTATGCTAAGAAGTACGAAAACTGTCCAACCCGCTATTACACTGCTGTCATAATGAAATCTACAGAACACCTTTAAGCTTACTCACTGTTAGTTTTGAATACAGAAAAGCTATGGCTTGTATCAAAAACTAATATCCACAGATGACATATCATTTTGTTTCAGTATAAATCTATTCCTTTATATCATTGAACTAGATAACGGGGTGTCGACAAACACAGTAGATACCGTTATTGGTTAAAGTATTGATATATAAAAAGTATGCTCGTAACCAAGATAGTCTGAACATACTATCGGTATAGGTTATTGTGTGGTTTGGAAATTGGTTTATCTAGACTAGTTTAAATCACACAGATATGCCCGGGGCATATTGAGCACGACCAGTTTGGATAGAATTGACTTGTACTGATCGGCGTAGTCAATTCGGTCCTAGTATTCTGTCTCTCAATCCCGAGATTGGGACGGGCATGAGGGTTGGGTGTCGTATGCTTTGATTTGCCAAAGAGTGAGGTCAATTGAGGCCAATACCTCGGTAAGTTGGGTATGCGGTGTTTAGCTTCTTGCGTGCCGTTGCTGGTCGGAGGAATCCACGTACCGGTTCGCCGGGTTGATGGTGCTCCCGAGATGAGCTCGTAAGGTTATTATACTAAACCTGGCCAGTGAACTTTATGTTCGGTATAATAAAAGGTCGAGTGGTACTAATCTCGGAAACCAAGAAGTCGGTGAATTAATTTGTCAGTAAATTGATAAATCGACGAGCACTAGATCTTTAATGTGGGGAGATAGAAGAAATAATAATGGCGCGATGTAAAGTCATTTTCGAGCGGTAGTTCCATAATTGGTCCGTTAGTGGTACGACCGATTATGCGTTGACTAATCGACAAGGTAAATTAATTAATCCGAAGGGTTTAATTAATATTTGATCGACGAAGTGAATTTAGAAATTAATTCTATTTTGAATTAATTAATTCTAAGGGTTCGATTAAATTAAATCAACAAAGTGGATTAAATAAATTAATTTAAAAGGGTCGATTGGACTTGATTAGTCGGGAAGACTTAGCGGTCAACGAAAGTCAAATTTTAAGGCCTAACTCGAGAGCCCATTAGGTCTCCTTAGAAGCTCCTATAAATACAACATAATAGGCAAGAAAACCCTAAGTGAAGAAACTTGGCAGCCAAGTCTTTTGGCTAGAAAGAGAAAGTTTGGTCTAGAGAGAGAACGTGTCTTCCTCGTCAAGTTTTCTCTCGAAGTCGACCAAGATAACTTTCTTATTCGACAAGGAACTCAGCCCACTCGATTTTAAGAACAGCTTGATCAGAATTTTGGAAAAGGCAGCCGGTTTCCTTGCTGCAGTTTTTTTTTCGCTCGCTATTTTTTTTCCCTCGGTGCAGATTTCTGCACAAGTTTATCGCCGGCTAGCTGCTACAGGTCTGGGGTGCTGATCCGGCAGCTTCCTCTTGTTGATCTCTTCCTTTTTGGTCGGTGATCCGGGAGGGCTGCTGTGCAGAGCGCGGCTGGACTTTGGCAGATTACACAGTCGACAGTTCGATGCTGTCCAGGGTTTTCGCAGCACTGCTGCAGTGAAGGAAAACTCGGTACTGGTTTACTTAGGTGCCCTAAGCCGGCCTAATTTTCATGTTGATCTTCCAATGGAGTGATCCATGATATCGGGCTGTACAGATCGGGACCATAGAGGCCAGTCCGGTGGTCGGTTTTCATAGGACAGTCCGATTAAAGAAGCAGGAAACTGGCGGACCTTTGTTTTAAGCTCCGGGCAGCTTCAATTTGTGAAGAAAAATTCTGGGCAGCTTCAATTTTGATAAAAAAAATTCTGGGCAGCTATAATTTTGAAAAAAATTCTGGGCAGCCTCAATTTGAGTTTCTTGAGAAGCAAGTTTCTTGGGTTTTCAGTCGTATTGCCGAGGGTAGCTCCGTAGACGATAGCCCACACTATCTCGGAGTTTGTATTGGAGAATTATTCGGATTTCTTGTGGAATTTGCGCTAAAAGATTTGGTTTTCTTTAAGCGAGGGACTTCGCTACAAAAGGTATAATCTTTAAATTCCGCTTTAATTAAAGATTTAATTTTTTGTGTCTCGATTAATAAATTAAATAAGTATAAGCCTAGATCTATTCATGGGTAAACTAATTTGAGCCTGAGCTTGGTCGAAAGCTTCCGATTCTGGAATGCATAGCACGAAAGTGAGGTTTTCGATTTAGCCCGGCTTGTTCAGTTTTCCTTCAAATTGGTATCAGAGCGTTGGTTTCGGTCTTATACTTGTTTGATTTATTACACGGCTTTATTTTGGCATTAGTATTTTTGTCGAAATGTATAAACAGGTGGTTATTGGTTTCCCGGCTATTATGGTAGAAATTTAATTTTCATTGATAAACCCCGGGACATGTCCGGGCTTGTTTTATTTTTGAATGGAAATTTCTGTAATAGTAATAACCACGAGCTGGAAGCCGTGTAGGATTAGAAAAATCTTGTAGTAGGATTTGATCTAATCATGTCGTCTTTAAATTCCTAGAAAAACGCCTTTGTATATAGGAATTTTTGTACTATGACGAAGACGTTATTTTGGGTAACTTATATTCGAGGGTTTTGGTTTATTGCAATTTTGGGTGATTCCTAATTACGGAATAAACCGAGAAAACCCGGGCGAATCGAGAGGAATCCAAATAACGAGTGGGAGGGACACGACGGGAAGTGTCACCGAGGCGTCAAGGAATCAACGATAGAGAAGGCCATAATAGTCGGGAAATTTTATTTTATTTAATTTCCCGTATTTATGATTTTTTCGTTGATTGTGTGATTTTCGTTTTATTTTGCATGAACGAAATTCAAACGAAAAGTTTTTTCAAAAGGTAATGTGCAATTAACTAAGGTAGATTATTCGCATATTAAAACACTAACGGTTTTATGGGTGCGAATATCCACAGTTAAGATATTGCATGTTAAAACGTAAAAATCCTCAAACTTAATTATATTCGCAAGTTTTGGTTTAATCGTAATTTTGGGTGATTCCTAATTACGTGGGGTTTTGGTTTATCGTAATTTTGGGTGATTCTTAATTACGTAGAAAACCGAGAAAACCCGGATTTTGGTTTATCGTAATTTTTGGGTGATTCCTAATTACGTAGAAAACCGAAATGGAAAACCGAGAAAACTAGGGCGAATTGAAATTATTTTAAAAATCTAAGTGGGAGCGGGTTGGTTAATAGCCCCATGGCCTCCATTACGGGTTCATTGGCGATGTGGTTAAACGGCTTCCCCATCGGATGAGTTTTCAATCACAGATATCGCTGGAATGAATTTCTAAAGGGATGACTATAGTGCATTTAATTGGGAAAAGTTGCGACACCCTCGCCATGCGAGGCGCATTAGTACCCTAAGTAACAAACTTAGAAGTCACATAATGGCATACACTTAGTGTACTGTTTATAGTATCCCTCCTATCGAGGTAACGCTATTTACGTGTACGGCTAAAATTATCGACTATTAATTTCATTGATCATAAGATCGTTGGTCAGATAATGAGATTAATGGACTTCGGTCCTTCTCGAACGAATGTGGGTTGGCGTAGACGTTCACCCATCGTGACCTGCGTTAATCCCGGTGGGAGAGATGTCGGTAGAAGATTATATTTCTTTTCTGAGGATTTTTCAATATTTTCGAAAAGTATACTGAGACATGTTTTTTCATTATTTTCAGTTGATATGTCGTTCAACCCGCTAGCTGTCATTTTTGAACCAAAACAAACTCACGAGTCCAAACTATATTGACTGGAAACGTAACCTGGACATTGTCCTTACCGCTGAGGGTTACAAGTACGTGCTTACTGAGGAGTGTCCCCTTAAGCAGAGTAGCCAAGCAGTCATCTATGAGGAAACTCATGAATGCTAGAATGGCTGAGGGCATTTCAGTGAGGGATCACGTGCTGGACATGATCAGTTGCATCAATGAGATCGAGGTACTGGGAGGTGATATTGATGGGGAGACCCAGGTCGATATCATTCTCCAGAGCTTGCCTCCCAGTTTTTGAGCAGTTTCAGTTGAACTATAATATGGGCAAGCTCTCATATTCACTCCCCGAGCTCATGACTACATTGGTGTCAGCCGAGGGCCTATTCGCTGAGAAGAAGCAAGCCTTTGCTACTGTTGGTCCCTCAGGTTCCTCTGCTGGGCCCAAAGCCAGGAAGCAAGAGAGGAAGAGAGGCCAGAAAGCAGGAACTAATCATGGACCCAAGGCAGGCATTGCCAAGAAGCAAAAGCCAAAAGGCAAATGTTTTAAGTATGGCAAAGCAGGACATCGAAAGAAGGATTGCCCAAAGCCTCGAGGTTAAAAGTAAATTTTCCCTAGTTACTGAGACGTGATTAGCGGCGATTCCCACAGATACTTGGTGTGTGGATTCGGGAGCCACTGATCACGTTTGTAATTCTTTGCAGGGGTTCCAAGTGACCCGGCTGCTTAGAGAGGGAGAGTTGCAGGTCTACCTTGGGGATACTACCAGAGTTTCTGTGGCTGCAGTGGGAGTTATTAGTCTTTATTTTTCAGACTCTATTTTACTTTTAAAGGATTGTCTTTATGTACCTAGTTTTCGAAAGAACTTGCTTTCGGTTTCGAAACTTGTTTTGGATGGTTATAAGTGTGTATTTTCTGACGGTTCGGTTTTTATAAGAAAATGCCAGAAACTTATATGTTCCGGTACATTGGTTGACAATCTGTTTTTAATCAAGACTTACTCCCCAGTTATGCAAAACACAGAAACTAGTAACTCATCACCGAATCATAATAAGAGAAAGGAATCTTCCCCTTTGAATCAGACTTATCTTTGGCACCTGAGACTAGGTCATATCAACCTTAGTAGGATTCAAAGGTTGGTCAAGAGTGGGTCTTTGGACTTACTAGATATTGACAGCTATTCAACCTGTGAGTCCTGCTTGGAGGGTAAAATGACCAAGAGGCCTTTTAAGGCGAAGGGGTATAGGGCCAAGGAGGTTTTAAAGTCGATTCATTCTGACGTATGTGGACCTATGTCAGTTCAGGCTAGAGGTGGTGAATACCTCTCTAGTGAATTTAGGACCTATTTGTCAGAGGAGGGTATTCAGACCCAGTTGTTTGCACCTGGCACACCCCAGCAGAATGGTGTGGCACATCGTGTTTTATCCTCAACCTTGTGCCATCTAAGTCTGTGCCTACGACCCCAGTAGAGTTGTGGAGTGGGCGTAAGCCTAGTCTGATACATCTTAGGATTTGGGGTTGTCTAGCACATGTGCTCGAGGCAGATGCAGGCAAGTTAGAGGCGAGATCTAAGGTTATGCTGTTTGTAGGCTACCCCAAAGGAACAAGAGGTGGTTTATTTTATAGTCCTCAGGATCAGAAGGTGGTGGTCAGCATCAATGCCAGATTTCTTGAGGAGGACTATATTTTAGATCACAAGTCAAGCAGCAAGGTAGTATTGGAAGAGCTTAGAAGTCAGTCCACTATTCCAGATGCACACGTACGGGAAGATACACCACAAGAGACTGCACACACTATCACAGATGATGCTCTTACACAGACTGCGCCTCGTCGTAGTGGGAGGGTTGTGAGACAGCCCGAGAGGTACATGGGTTTGGGTGAGTCTTCGGACATTATCCCTAGTGCTCGTGAACCAGACCCAGTTAACTACAATGAGGTTCTTCAGGATAGAGATGCAAGCATCCAGATCTTGGAACATCCGTTTTGACGAAGTTATCCAGTCCTCTGGATTCACTCAGTGTTCGGATGAGCAGTGTGTTTATAGCAGGCGTGATGGTGATATAGTGGTGTTCCTCGTAGTTTACGTAGATGACATTCTTCTTATTGGCAACAGTAAGAAGGTGTTGTCAGACGTAAAGGCATGGCTGTCCAGGCAATTCGATATGAAGGATTTGGGAGAGGCTGGGAATATCCTTGGGATCAAGATTCTTCGAGATTGTAGGAGACGTTCTCTGACTCTCCCTCAGGCATCCTACATAGACACGATTCTGGCCCGTTTTAACATGCAGAACTCCAAGAAGGGTTCATTACCTTTGAGGCATGGGGTGTATTTGTCTAAGGAGCAGTGTTCTAAGACTGCTGAGGAGATAGATGCCATGAAGGCGGTACCCTATGCTTCTGCAATGGGTAGCCTCATGTATGCTATGTTGTGCACGAGGCCTGATATTTGCTTTGCCGTTGGCATGGTTAGCAGATATCAGAGTAACCCTGGGAAGGCTAACTGGGAGGCAGTAAAATGCATTCTCAAGTACTTGCGCAGGACGAGAGATTGTGTCCTAGTTTATAGAGCGCAGGAGCTTGTACCATTGGGTTACACAGATTCGGACTTTCAAGGAGATTTGGACAGGAGTAAGTCTACCTCTGGGTTTGTGTTTACTCTAGGAGGTGGAGCCATAGTATGGAAGAGTGTCAAGCAGAAATGCGTGGCAGCCTCTACCATGGAGGCCGAGTACGTTGTCGCTTCAGAGGCAGCGAAAGAGGCTGTGTGGCTCAGGAACTTCCGGATGGACTTAGATGTGGTTCCTGAGTTGCCTAGGTCTATCACAGTTTATTGTGATAACAATAGTGCAGTTGCTAACTCAAGGGAACCACGAGCCCATAAGGTGAGTAAACACATAGAGCGCAAGTACCACCTGATACGAGAGATCATAAAGAGGGGAGACGTGACCGTGGCCAAGATAGTATCAGATGACAACCATGCAGACCCTTTACAAAGCCATTGACCCTAAAGGTTTTTGAGAGACATGTGGAGGGCATGGGAGTCAGATTCTTGAGGGAGCCATGTTAGTGAGCTTAAAGGTGTTCTGGAGATTTCATTATGACAGCAGTGTAATAGCGGGTTGGACAGTTTTTGTACTTCTTAGCATAGCTTTGAGTATTAGTGGGAGATTGTTAGTTTTGAATACAGAAAAGCTATGGCTTGTATCAAAAACTAATATCCACAGATGACATATCATTTTGTTTCAGTATAAATCTGTTCCTTTATATCATTGAACTAGATAACGGGGTGTCGACAAACACAGTAGATACCGTTATTGGTTAAAGTATTGATATATAAAAAGTATGCTCGTAACCAAGATAGTCTGAACATACTATCGGTATAGGTTATTGTGTGGTTTGGAAATTGGTTTATCTAGACTAGTTTAAATCACACAGATATGCCCGGGGCATATTGAGCACGACCAGTTTGGATAGAATTGACTTGTACTGATCGGCGTAGTCAATTCGGTCCTAGTATTCTGTCTCTCAATCCCGAGATTGGGATGGGCATGAGGGTTGGGTGTCGTATGCTTTGATTTGCCAAAGAGTGAGGTCAATTGAGGCCAATACCTCGGTAAGTTGGGTATGCGGCGTTTAGCTTCTTGCGTGCCGTTGCTGGTCGGAGGAATCCACGTACCAGTTCGCCGGGTTGATGGTGCTCCCGAGATGAGCTCGTAAGGTTATTATACTAAACCTGGCCAGTGAACTTTATGTTCGGTATAATAAAAGGTCGAGTGGTACTAATCTCGGAAACCAAGAAGTCGGTGAATTAATTTGTCAGTAAATTGATAAATCGACGAGCACTAGATCTTTAATGTGGGGAGATAGAAGAAATAATAATGGCTCGATGTAAAGTCGTTTTCGAGCGGTAGTTCCATAATTGGTCCGTTAGTGGTACGACCGATTATGCGTTTGACTAATCGACAAGGTAAATTAATTAATCCGAAGGGTTTAATTAATATTTGATCGACGAAGTGAATTTAAAAATTAATTCTATTTTGAATTAATTAATTCTAAGGGTTCGATTAAATTAACTTAACAAAGTGGATTAAATAAATTAATTTAAAAGGGTCGATTGGAGTTGATTAGTCGGGAAGACTTAGCGGTCAACGAAAGTCAAATTTTAAGGCTTAACTCGAGAGCCCATTAGGTCTCCTTAGAAGCTCCTATAAATACAACATAATAGGCAAGAAAACCCTAAGTGAAGAAACTTGGCAGCCAAGTCTTTTGGCTAGAAAGAGAAAGTTTGGTCTAGAGAGAGAACGTGTCTTCCTCGTCAAGTTTTCTCTTTAAGTCGACCAAGATAACTTTCTTCTTCGACAAGGAACTCAGCCCACTCGATTTTAAGAACAGCTTGATCAGAATTTTGGAAAAGGCAGCCGGTTTCCTTGCTGCAGTTTTTTTTTCGCTCGCTGTTTTTTTTTCCCTCGGTGCAGATTTCTGCACCAGTTTATCGCCGGCTAGCTGCTACAGGTCTGGGGTGCTGATCTGGCAGCTTCCTCTTGTTGATCTCTTCCTTTTTGGTCGGTGATCCGGGAGGGCTGCTGTGCAGATCGCGGCTGGACTTTGGCAGATTACACAGTCGACAGTCCGATGCTGTCCAGGGTTTTCGCAGCACTGCTGCAGTGAAGGAAAACCCGGTACTGGTTTACTTAGGTGCCCTGAGCCGGCCTGATTTTCATGTTGATCTTCCAATGGAGTGATCCATGATATCGGGCTGTACAGATCGGGACCATAGAGGCCAGTCCGGTGGTCGGTTTTCATAGGACAGTCCGATTGAAGAAGCAAGAAACTGGCGGACCTTTGTTTTAAGCTCCGGGCAGCTTCAATTTGTGAAGAAAAATTCTGGGCAGCTTCAATTTTGATAAAAAAAAATTCTGGGCAGCTATAATTTTGAAAAAAAATTCTGGGCAGCCTCAATTTGAGTTTCTTGAGAAGCAAGTTTCTTGGGTTTTCAGTCGTATTGCCGAGGGTAGCTCCGTAGACGATAGCCCACACTATCTCGGAGTTTGTATTGGAGAATTATTCGGATTTCTTGTGGAATTTGCGCTAAAAGATTTGGTTTTCTTTAAGCGAGGGACTTCGCTACAAAAGGTATAATCTTTAAATTCCGCTTTAATTAAAGATTTAATTTTTTGTGTCCCGATTAATAAATTAAATAAGTATAAGCCTAGATCCGTTCATGGGTAAACTAATTTGAGCCTGAGCTTGGTCGAAAGCTTCCGATTCTGGAATGCATAGCACGAAAGTGAGGTTTTCGATTTAGCCCGGGCTTGTTCAGTTTTCCTTCAAATGGTGTTGGAGTTAAATACATAAGCTATGGTTGTAATGTACATTTTCTCGGTAATATATCGATTTATGTTTTGGTTATATTTTGTTGTGCATAATATGTCCATTTATATTATGTAAGTAGATGATGAGGTGTCTTGTGTGACACAGTAGATCTCATCATTGGTTGAAAGACATAATATATAAATGAGGTTCGTAACCGAGACAACTTTGGACAAACTATCAGTTTACGTTATTATGTGATTCAGATAATTTGTTTGTCTAAACTAATTGAATCATATAGATATCCCGGGGCGTATTAAAATTGACCATTAGGAATGATTTGTCTTGTACTGATTTAATAGACAAATCGTACTTGGTATTTTATCTCTTAATCCCTAGACTCGAGAGGGCATAAGGATTAGACATAATGTACTTTGATATGCCAATGGGTGAGGCCAATTGTGACCAATAGTCTCCGTAGGTTGGGCGTTTGTGTTTAGTTGCTTGGTGTGCTGCTGTTTGTCGAAAGGAAACAATGTACCGGTGCGTCCTGGGTGATGGTGCTCCCGAGATGAGCTTGTAAAAAAGTCGAGTGGTACTAGTCTCGGAATTCAAGAAGTTGATTAATTAATTTATCAGTAAATTAATAAATTAACGAGCACTATATCTTTGCTGTGGGGAGATTATGAATAATTTAATTAAGTTGTTCCGGAAGCAATTCTTGTGTAGGATGGTAGTGCCAAAATTAATCTGTTAGTGGTACGATTAATTTTGTAATGGGTTAATTGAAAAGGTAGAATTAATTAATTGATTAATTATTCTTAACGGTTAATTAAGTAATTAACAAAGTAGAATTATTTAATTAATTAATTAAGTCTTAGAATTAGGAAATCCTAGAGATTAGGAAATCTAGTAGGATTTGGTTTATCCTATCAGATTGGTTACCTAATTCGATTTGAAAACTAATTAATTACCTAAACCCATTAGGAAGACCAATCCTAAACCAACTTGAGGTCTCTCTTGTAACTCTATATATAGACAAGGGATTAGCTATTCCACAAGACACAATTCATAAGTTTTCAAGACAAGAAAACTAGAGAGATAAAATCCTAGAGAGAGAAATAATTCTTCACTCTCAAAGTCAGATTTTTAAGCGAAAATTGTGGCTGGTTTTCTTCTTGCTTTGGCCGAAATTTTGGTCAATTTTTACCAGCTGCGTGTGTAGCTTTCTCGCTCTCCAGGCGGTGCATTTAAAGTAAGTGCCAGGTGCGGTGGTGGTGGAATTTTCTGGCAGGTGGATTGTGGTGATTGCTGATCAAATTTATTTCTAGATCGTTGCCCACACAATGTGAGATCAAAGTCTTGAGGCATACAAGATAATCACCTAAGTCACGCTTCAAAGGTATTTTCTAAAGTTTCATTTCTAATTAGAAATTTTTGTTGCGAGGTAAATCGAATAAGTGCAAACCCAGATCCTGTGCAATGTTATTTCAAAAGGGTTGGAATAGCAATTGTGCTAG
Source organism: Knoxia roxburghii (assembly GCA_030378225.1). NCBI lineage: Eukaryota > Viridiplantae > Streptophyta > Magnoliopsida > Gentianales > Rubiaceae > Knoxia > Knoxia roxburghii. The sequence goes on along the minus strand of CM059420.1, from coordinate 20,447,498 downwards.
CGTCTAGGCCTGGCCAGAGATTCTGATTCTGGAATGCGTAGCACGAAAGTGAGTTTCTGGCTGGGCCCGAGCAGATAATCTTTCAATTGGTATCAGAACTTGGTTTTGTGTTTTGTGCTTGTTCGATTTATTACATGGTTTTATTTGCAGGTCGTTAAGAAATCCGGACTATTATGGTTACATTTGTGTGGATTTTAATTAAATCCGGGACATGTCCGGATTTAATTTTATTATGAATGTTTGTAATAGTATAACCATGTGATGGAAGCCGTGTAGGATTAGAACAAATCTGTAGTAGGATTTTTTCTATGTAATTTCAATTCTTTAATTTTCCTAAAATGCCTTATAGTAGGAGAATTAAAATTTTGTAATCGAAGGCGTTATTGTGAGCAACTTGAATTCGTGGGTTTTGGCTTATTGTTAATTCGTAGAAACCCAGGAAAATCGGGAGCGTCGCCCTATACTGGGTCCCATTCCTCCCAGAACGAATTGCAAGAAGACCAAATAGTGGGGAAGAAGCGAATGAGGGAGTGGCGGCAGGAGGCGGCACCGGCGATGATCGCCGGCAGCAGCCGCCCCCGACAACCGCCAGTATCAGCGCCGCTACCGCCCGGTGTAGCAGGAGGCCACGCCAGCGTGCGGCAGCAGCAAGTGACAGCGCGCCCTTTTAGGCTTGCTGCACGTGTGGCCCATTCGGGCTGCGTTTTGGCCCGTTTTTCCTCCAGTTTTCATTTTTTGATGTTCAAGACTCTCTCCATCGAGTGACGTGGTGGGACACGAGATCAATGCAGAAGATGGAAGCGATTAAAACCATAATAGTCAGGAAATTTATTTTTAGTATTTATTTCCCGTATTTATTGTTTTAATTTTTTGCTGTATTTTAGATGCATGATTTTAAAGCATGTTCATTTTATTTAATGAGGTTTATTTAATTGCATGTTAAAACCGAAAAAACCCTCAATTTGGAAATCTAAGTGGGAGCGGGTTGGTTTAATATCCCCATGGCCACCATTACGGGTTCATATGCGAAGTGGGTGGGCTTGCTCGTTGGCATTAGGGCCTTCCTCCATTCGGATGAGTCCAGCCCCGAGATCGGTAGATTATGAACTTCTGAGTAAGATGACTAGAGTAAGTTTAACTATGAGAAATTCGACACCCTCTCCATTTGAGGCGCACTATCCTGAGGTAACGAACTCAGAAGTCACGTAATGACACACACTTAGTGTACGATCTGCAGTATTCCTCCCGCGAGGTTACGCTGCTTAGTTGTATGGCTAAAAGCCCTGACTATTAATTACATTGATCCATAGATCATTTGGTCAGATAGTGTAGTTAATGAATTTGGTTCTTCTCAAACGAATGTGGGTTAGCATAAACGTCCACACTGCGTGGCTTGCGAGAATCCCGGTGAATGAGATGTTGGTGGATTAAGATTATTGTTTTGAGGGAAGTCAATAATTAATAGAATTTCATGATTTTCGAAATTCTAGACTTAAAACTAAAACATTGTCTGTTTATTTATTTTAAAGTTTTATCAATATGGCATTCAACCCCTCAGCTGCTATTTTGAAAGACAATAAATTAACTGGAACCAACTCTGTCGACTGGAGTCGTAACTTGGACATTGTCTTGACGGCTGAGCAGTATAAGTTTGTGCTCACCAAAGTATGTCCAGATGTGCTTGATGAGGACTCTCCTTAACAGGATAGGGATGCCTATGCTCGGTGGAGAAAAATGGATGAGATGGTGCGGTGCTATATTTTGGCCTCTGTGTCAAATGTGCTGCAACATCAGCTTCATCCCATGGTCTTCGCCTTCAACATGATGGCTCACCTGAGGGAGATGTTTGGACATCAAGGCAGGACTGCTAGGCAAGCAGCCTTGAGGAAGTTAATGAATACAAAGATGGCTGAAGGCGGATCGGTGAGAGATCATGTGCTACACATGATCAGTAACATCAATAAGATAGAGGTGTTGGGAGGAGAAATTGACCCAAAATGTTAGATAGATATTATCCTCCAGAGTCTACCCTCTTGTTTTGAGCAGTTTCGGGTCAATTACAACATGAGCCAAAGATTTTATACTCTACCCGAGCTCTTAACTGATTTGGTGGCGGCCGAAGGCATCTTCCACGAGAAGAAGCAAGCTTTGGTTGCAGTAAAGGCTTCAAGTTCTTCTTCTGCGCCTAAAGGCAAGAAGAATAAGAAGAAGAATAAGAATGCCAAGAAACTTACTGCAAAGCCCGAGATCGCAAAGAAGAGTAAGCCTAAAGGTAAGTGCTTTAAATGCGGTAAGACGGGACACTGAAAAACGGATTGTCCAAAGCTTAAATGTACGATAGTTTCTATCCTTATTACTGAGACATGTTTAGTGGTGATTCCCACAGATACTTGGTGTGTGGATTCAGGCACCACTGATCATGTTTGTAACTCGTTGCAGGGGTTCCAAGTAACCCGGAAGCTTAGAGAGAGGGAACTGGACATCTACATGGGCGACAGTACAATAGTGTTAGTAGAAGCAGTGGGAGTCGTCAATTTAATTTTCGAAAATTGTAGATTAGAATTAGTTAATTGTTTTTATGTACCGAGTTTTAGAAAGAACCTTATTTCGGTTTCTAAACTCTTGAAGAACGGTTATAAGTTCATTTTTTCTGATGACTCTGTATTTATTAGAATTAATGGAAAGCTTATTTATTCTTGTTCATTGGTTGACAATTTATTTGTGGTTAATTCTAACTCCCCTGTTATGCAAAACATAGAAACAGATAGCTATGTATCTAACATTAATAAGAGGAAAGAACCTTCTGAAATGAATCAAACCTGTCTTTGGCATCTCAGGCTAGGTCATATAAACCTTAGTAGGATTCAAAGATTGGTCAATGATGGACCTTTAGGTTCATTAGAGATTGACAATTATGCAACCTGCGAATCTTGCTTGGATGGTAAAATGACCAAGAGACCTTTTAAGGCAAAAGGTTATAGAGCTAAAGAAGTATTAGAGTTGATTCATTCTGACTTGTGTGGACCAATGACAGTCCAGGCACGAGGTGGATTTGAGTATTTCGTGACGTTCACTGATGTGAAAGTTTTGTGTAGGATCTGGGTTCGCACTAGTTCAATTTACCACGCACCAAAATTTTTTAATTAAAAGCCGAACTTTAGAAAGTTACCTTTGAAGCGTGACTCGGGTGATTCTCTTGTGTGCCTCAAGACTATGACTTCTTATTGTGTGGGCAACAATCCAGAAGCCAATTGATCATGAAGGAAAACGGAACAAGCCCAGGCTAAATCGAAAACCTTACTTTCGTGCAATGCATTCCAGAATCGGAAGCTTTCGACCAAGCTCAGGCTCAAATTAGTTTACCCATGAACGGATCTAGGCTTATACTTATTTAATTTTTTAATCGGAACACAAAAAATTAAATCTTTAATAAAAGTAGAATTTAAATATTCTACCTTTTGTAGCGAAGTCCCTTGCCTAAAGAAAAAATCCAATCTTTGATTGCGATTCCACTAGAAATCCACTAGATATCTCCAAGAACACTTCGAATATTGCGTGGGCAATAATCTATCGAAGCTTACTTGCTTAGCCAACAAAAACCCACTAGGAAATTCCTCTAATCGAACTCACAACAACCCAAAATCTGACCACAATTTCCACGTCCCAGAATTTTCTTGCGCCGCAAGCTTCCTGCTGCCGGGCTGTTATGAACGCCAACCAGTCGCCTTAGCTCAGCACCTACCCAGCCATGATCTAGACAATCTCCACAACGGATCACCAATAGAGATCAACATGGTGAAGATCAAATCAACGCGTGGGCAGAACACCAAACATCCAGCGCCGGAAATAATGAAAAACCCACAGCCCGGCGGAAACTTTATGAATCTGTCCAGCGGAAAATATACACAGCAGCCCGGCGGAAATATCCAAATAATAAAGAAGATGTGATTTTTGGGCTGAGTTCAATCCAAGGAGTGAGAAATCTGGTTTGTTTTTGAGAAAAAATTCTTGAAGAAAAATTCTCTCTTAAACCTTCTCACTCAAGAAAGCAAGAAAAATTGTCTTGCAAGAATTTCCTTAGCTTTCTTTGGTCTCAAGTTATTCTATTTATAGGAGCTCTAATAGAGACCTAATGGGCTCTCGAGTTAGGCCTTTTAATTTGACTTTCGTTGACCGCTAAGTCTTCCTGACTAATCAACTCCAATTGACCCATTTAAATTAATTTATTTAACCCACTTTGTTAATTTAATTTAATCCAACCCTTAGAATTAATTAATTCAAATAGAATTAATTTCTAAATTCACTTTGTCGATTAAATATTAATTAAACCTTTCGAATTAATTAATTCACCTTGTCGATTAGTCAAATGCATAATTAGTCGTACCACTAACGGACCAATTATGGAACTACCGCTCGAAAACGACTTTACATCACGCCATTATATTTTATTCTATCTCCCCACATTAAAGATCTAGCGCTCGTCGGTTTATCAATTTACTTACAAATTAATTCACCGACTTTTTGGTTTCCTAGATTAGTACCACTCGTCCTTTTATTCTACCGAACATAAAGTTCACCGGCCAGGTTTAGTATAATAAACTTTACGAGCTCATCTCGGGAGCACCATCAACCCGGCGAACCGGTACGTGGATTCCTTCGACTAGCAACGGCACGTAAGAAGCTAAACACCGCATACCCAACCTACTGAGGTATAGGCCTCAATTGACGCACTCTTCGGTAAATGAAAGCATACGATATCCAATCCTCACGTCCGTCCCAATCTCAGGATTGAGAGACAGAATACTAGGACTGAATTGACTACGCCGATCAGTATAAGTCAATTCTATCCAAACTGGTCGTGCTCAATATGCCCCGGGCATATCCGTGTGATTTAAACTAGTTTAGATAAACTAATTTTTAAACCACACAATAACCTATACCGATAGTATGTTCAGACTATCTCGGTTATGAGCATACCTTTTATATATCAATACTTTAACCAATAACGGTATCTACTATGTCTGTCGACACCCCGTTATCTAGTTCTATGATATAAAGGAACAAATTTATACCGAAACAAAATGACATGTCATCTGTGGATATTAGTTTTTGATACAAGTCATAGCTTTTCTGTATTCAAAACTAACAGATCAGCTATCACCACAACTCCACCCGCCAGAAAAATCCAGCACCTCCGCACCTAACACGTACTGCAAACGCACTGCCCGGAGAGAGAGAAAGTAACACACAGGGCTTGCAAAAGAGAGGAAAAATTTCGGCCACCTCAAGTCAAAAAACCAGCCGACCCTATTGCTATAAAATTTGACTAGGAGAGATAAGTTATTTTCTCTCTCTAGAAAACTTGTGAATGAATTGTGTTTCTTGAATAGCTAATCCCTTGTCTATTTATAGAGTTACAAGAGAGATTCCAAGTTGGTTTAGGATTGGACTTCCTAATGGGTTTAGGTAATTAGTTTCCAAATCCAATTAGCTAACCAATCTAGATAGGATAAGATAAGATAAACAAAATCCTACTAGATAAATATCTATAGGATTTCCTAATTCTAATTGAAACATAAGACTTAATTAATTAATTAAATAATTCCACTTTGTTAATTACTTAATTACCCTTAGGAATTAATTAAATAATTCCACTTTGTTAATTACTGAATTAACCCTCAAGAATAATTATCCAATTAATTAATTAATTCTACCTATTCAATTAACCCATTACAAAATTAATCGTACCACTAATGGATTAATTTTGGCACTTCAATCCTACACCAGAATTACTTCCGGAACAACTTAATTAAATTATATTCATATTCTCCCCACATCAACGATATAGTACTCGTTAATTTAAATTAATTTACTGATAAATTAATTAATTAACTTCTTTAATTCTGAGACTTGTACCACTCGACCTTTTTACTATACCGGACATAAGTCCACCGGCCGGGTTTAGTATAATAAACATTTCGAGCTCATCTCGGGAGCACCATCACCCCGGACGCACCGGAACATGGTTTCCTTTCGACAAGCAGTAGCACACCAAGTAATTAAACATGCGCACCCAACCCACCGAGAATATTGGTCACATTTTACCTCACACATTGGCAGATCAACGTACACTATGTCTAAACCTCATGCCCGCCTGAGTCTAGGGATTTAGAGATAGAATACAATGAACGATTTGTCTATTAAATCAGTACAGGACAAATCATTCCTAATGGTCAAGTTCCATATGCCCCGGGCATATCTATATGATTCAATTAGTTTAGACAAACTAATTATCCGAATCACATAATAACCTAAACTGACAGTTTGTGCAAAGCTGTCTTGGTTACAAACCTCATTTATATACTATGTCTTTCGACCAATGATGGGATCTACTGTGTCACACAAGACACCTCATCACTACTTACATAGTATAAATGGACATAATATGCACAACAAATCATAACCAAAACATAAATCGATATATTAATCTGGGAAACTATACAATACAAACATAGCTTATGTATTATGCTCCAACAATCTCCCACTAATACTTAAGCTGTGTTTTAAGTATACAACTACATACAATCCTATACAATCTGCTGCTATCTATCTAGAAAAACTGTCAAGGCTCTCTTACGTATCTGATCCTCATGCCCTCCACATGAGCCTCAAAGACTTTTGAAGTCAATGTCGTCGTGAATGGATCTACAAGGTTATCCTCTGATGCTATCTTAGTCACGACCACGTCTTCCCTCTTTACGATGTCTCGTATCAGGTGGTATTTGCGATGTATATGTTTACTCGCCTTGTGAGCTATTGGTTCCTTCGAGTTTGCTACTGCACGGTTGTTATCACAATATACCATGATGGACTTCTGCAAACCAGGAATCACATCTAAGTGCACTAGGAAGTTCTTGAGCCACACTACTTCTTTCACTGCCTCTGATGCGATAACGTACTCAGCCTCCATGGTATAGTCCGCTACGCATTTCTGCTTGACACTCCGCCAAACTATGGCTCCACCTCCTAGAGTAAACACATACCCTGATGTAGACTTGCTCTTGTCCCTGTCGCCTTGGAAATCTGAATCTGTGTAACCCCGGGGTACCAGCTCAGGCGCCTGATAGACCAGAACTTGGTCCTTCATTCTGTGCAAATACTTGAGAATGCATTTTACTGCCTCTCAATGAGGTTTCTCGGGGTTACTCTGATATCTGCTAACCATGCCAATGGCATAACAGATATCAGGCCTCGTACACAACATGGCATACATGAGACATCCTAATGCCGAAGCATATGGAACTGTCTTCATGGCCTCTATCTCATCAACAGTCTTAGGAGAATGTTCCTTAGATAGATGCACTCCGTGTCTGAAAAGTAGAAAACCTTTTTTGGAGTTCTGCATGTTAAAACGGGCCAGAATCGTGTCCATGTATGAAGCTTGGAAGAGCGTTAACGAACATTTCCTACGATCTCAAATAATCTTGATTCCAAGGATATGTACCGCTTCCCTAAGTCCTTCATATCAAACTGCTTGGACATCCATGCCTTTACATCTGATAACACTTTGTTGTTGTTGCCAATTAATAGAATGTCATTTACGTAAAGCACAAGAAACACCACTGAGTTTCCATCACATCTGCGATATACACAATGCTCATTCGGACACTGAGTAAATTCAAAGAACTGGATTACCTCACCAAACCGAATATTCCAAGATCTGGATGTCTGCTTAAGTCCGTAAGTTGACCTCTTAAGCCTGCAAACCTTATACTCTTGGCCTTTTTCAATGAATCCCTCTGGTTGCTGCATAAAGATGGTTTCCTCAAGACTTCCATTTAGAAAAGCTGCCTTGACATCCATCTGCCAAATCTCATAACCAAATGAGCAGCTATGGCCAAGAGAATCCGGATCGACTTAAACATGGCTACCGGGGAGAAGGTTTCCTCATAATCGATTCCCTTTTTCTGAGTATACCCCTTCGTCACCAGCCTAGCTTTAAAGGTTTCCACCTTCCCGGCAGGTCCTCTCTTACGTTTGTAGACCAACTTGCATCCGATGGGCTTAAACCCATCAAGCAGGTCCACAGGCTCCCAGACTTGATTGTGGTTCATTGACCCTATCTCGGATATCATTCCCTTACGCCAAGATTCTGCATCTTTATCTCGAAGTACCTCATTGTAGTTTACTGGGTCCAGTTCAGGCGCACCTGGGACTAGGTCTGAGGCCTCTCCCACGCCGATGAACCTATCGGGTTATCTCACAACCCTCTCACTATGACGAGGCACTACCTGTGTAAGCACATCATCTGTGATCTCATGTGCAGTGTGTGGTGTATCTAATTATGCCGGTACATAAGGATTAGTAGTTTGTCATCTAAGCTCTTCTAGTACTATCTTACTCTTGGGCTTGTGGTCTAAGACATAGTCCTTTTCTAAAAATCTAGCATTAGTACTAACCACCACCTTTTGATATTTATGACTAAAAAATAGACCAACATTCATTCCTCTAGGATAACCTACAAACAACATTAATTCTATTCTCGTATCTAACTTGGTCGTATCTGCCTTAAGCACATGTGCTGGGCACCCCAAATTCTGAGATGTCATAGACTGGGCTTGCGCCCATTCCACAACTCTACTGGGGTTGAAGGCACGGTTTTAGATGGTACAAGATTTAGAATATACATTGTCGTTTCCAAGGCATATCGCCAGAACGAACTTGGAAAATCACTATAGCTCATCATGGGCCTAACCATTTCCATAAGAGTTCGATTCATCCTTTCTGCTCCACCATTCTGCTATGGCGTGCTAGGTGTAGACAACTGAGACTGAATTCCTACCTCTGTGAGGTAATCTCGAAATTCATGGGACAGGTACTCCCCATCATGATCTGAATGCAGTATCTTGATACTCTTACCATGATGCTTCTCCACATCTGCCCGAAACTCTTTGAACATGGCAAAACATTTAGACTTATGGTGTATTAGGTAAATATACCCGTACCTAGAGTAGTCATCCGTGAACGTCACGAAATACTCGAATCTCCCTCGTGCCTAGACCGTCATAGGTCCACGCAACTTAGAATGAATCAACTCTAATACTTCTTTAGCACTATAACCTTTTGCCTTAAAAGGTGCCTTGGTCATCTTACATTCCAAGCAAGATTCGCTCATAATTGTTAATATCTAATGAACCAAAAGGTCCATCATTGACCAACCTCTGAATCCTACTAAGGTTAATATGACCTAGCCTGAGATGCCAAAGATAGGTTTGATTCATTTCAGAAGGTGTCTTTCTCTTATCAATGTTAGATCCTGAGCTATCTATCTCTATGTTTTGGGCAACAGGGGAGTTAGAATTAACCACAAATAAATTGTCCACCATTGAACCAGAACAAATAAGTTTTCCATTTCTTTTAATAAGTACAGAGTCGTCAAAAAAAATAAACTTATAACCATTTTTTAAGAGTTTAGAAACCGAAATCAGGTTCTTTCTAAAACTCAGTACATAAAGACAATTTATTAATTCTAAGCTACAATTTTTGAAATTTAGCCTAACTACTCCCACTGCTTCAACTGACACTCTTGTATTTTCGCCCATGTAGATATCCAGTTCGCCCACTCTAAGCTTCCGGGTTACTTGGAACCCCTGCAAAGAATTACAAACATGATCAGTGGCGCCTGAATCCACACACCAAGTATCTGTGGGAATCACCGCTAAACATGTCTCAGTAATAAGGGCAAAAACAATCGTACCTTTGAGCTTTGGACAATCTACTTTCCAGTGTCCTTCCATACCACACTTAAAGCACTTGCCCTTGGGCTTGCTTTTCTTCGCGATCTCTAGCTTTGCAGCAAGCTTGTTGGCATTCTTCTTCTTCTTCTTGTTCTTCTTACCTTTCGGCCCAGAAGAAGAACTCGAACCCTTTACTGCGACCAAAGCTTGCTTCTTCTCATGGAAGATGCCTTCAGCCGCCACCAAATATGTCAAGAGCTCGGGCAAAGTATAAACCCTCTGGTTCATATTGTAGTTGACCCAAAACTGCTCAAAACTTGAGGGAAAACTCTGGAGGATAATATCTATCTGACTTTCCGGGTCGATTTCTCCTCCCAACACCTCAATTTCATTGATGTTACTAATCATGTGTAAAACATGATCTCTCACCGATCCGTCTTCAGCCATTTTGGTGTTCATTAATTTCCTCATGGCTGACTGCCTAGCAGTCCTACCTTGATGCGCAAACATCTCCCTTAGGTACGCCATCATGTTGAGGTAGAGACCATGGGATGAAGCTGATGTTGCAGCACATTTGACACAGAAGCCAAAATGTAGCACCGCGCCATCTCATCCGCTTTTCTCCACCTGGCATAGGCATCCCTATCCTCTTGGGTAGAGTTCTCATCAGCCACTTCTGGACATACTTCGGTGAGCACAAACTTATACTGCTCAGCCGTTAGGACGATGTCCAAGTTTCGACTCCAGTCGACATAATTGGTTCCAGTTAGTTTGTTATCTTTCAAAATAGCAGCTAAAGGATTGAATGCCATATCGATTTAAACTGGAAAATAAACAAACAATGTTTCAGTTATATATGCTTAGAATTTCAAAAAATTCTAATTAATTATTGACTTCCCTCAAAACAATAATATTAATCTACCAACATCTCATTCACCGGGATTCTCGCAAGCCAAGCAGTGTGGACGTTTACGCTAACCCACATTCGTTTGAGAAGAACCAGGTTCATTAACTACATTATCTGACCAACGATCTTTTGATCAATGTAGCTAATAGTCGGTGCTTTCAGCCGTACAAATAAGCAGCGTAGCCTCGCGAGAGGAATACTGCAGATCGTACACTAAGTGTATGCCATTAGGTGACTTCTGAGCTTGTTACCTCATGATAGTGCGCCTCAGATGGAGAAGGTGTCGCATTTCTCCTCGCTAAACTTACTCTAGTCATCTTACTCAGAAGATCATAATCTAGCGATCTCGGGGCTAGACTCATCTGAATGGAGGAAGGCCCTAATACCAACGCGCAAGCCCACCCACGTAGCATATGAACCCGTAATGGTGGCCATGGGGATATTAAACCAACCCGCTCCCACTTAGATTTTCAAATTGAGGGTTTTTCTGGTTTTAACATGCAATTATCTAAACCTAAGTTATGTGCAACCATAAAATCAGTCATGCTTTAATTCATGCATCTAAAATACAACATAAAAATAAAGTATAAAAATTAAAACAATAAATACGGGAAATAAATAAGTAAAATAAATTTCCCGACTATTATGGTTTTAATTGCTTCCATCTTCTGCCTTGATCTCGTGTCCCGCCACGTCACTCGATGGAAAGAGTCTTGAACTTCAAAAAACAAAAACTGGAGGAAAAACGAGCCAAAACCAGCACGAATGACCCGAACAGGCCGCCCGTGCCGCGCGGGCGCACTGCTTGCCTGGGCCGTGCGTGCGGCCAGCTGCTGCACGCTGCTGACGCACATCCTGCTGCCAATTTTTCCTTCACTTTTTTCCCACGCTATTTGGTCTTCTTACAATTCGTTCTGGGTTTTCCTGGGTTTCTACAAATTAACGATAACCCAAAACCCACGAATCCAAGTCACCATAACGCCTTCGATTACAAAAAACAATTTTCCTACTACAAGGCATTCTAGAAAAATTAAAGAATTGAAATTACATAGAAAGCATCCTACTACATATTTGATATAATCCTACATGGCTTCCAGCACGTGGTTTTACTATTACAAACATTCATAATAAAATTAAATCCGGACATGTCCTGGAGTTTAATTAAAACCCATACAAACGTAACCATAATAGTCGGGATTCTAAACCACCTGCAAATAAAACCATGTAGCAAATCGAACTAGCACAAAACCCAAAACCAGGCTCTGATACCAATTGAAAGTTTTGTGTAGGATCTGGGTTCGCACTATTCCGATTTACCACGCAACAAAATTTTCTAATTGACAGCAGAACTTAAGAAAGTTACCTTTCAAGCGTGATTCGGGTGATACTCTTGCATGCCTCAAGACTATGACTTCTTGTTGTGTGGGTAACAATCCAGAAGCCAATTGATCAGCTATCACCACAACTTCACCCACCAGAAAAATCCAGCACCTCCGCACCCAGCACGTACTGCAAACGCACTGCCCGAAGAGAGAGAAAGCAACACACGGGGCTAGCAAAAGAGAGGCAAAATTTTGGCCACCTCAAGTCAAAAAACCAGCCACCCCTATTGCTATAAAATTTGACCAGGAGAGAGAAGTTATTTTCTCTCTCTAGAATTTTATCTCTCTAGAAAACTTGTGAATAAATTGTGTATCTTGAATAGCTAATCCCTTGTCTATTTATAGAGTTACAAGAGAGACACCAAGTGGGTTTAGGATCGGACTTCCTAATGGGTTTAGGTAATTAGTTTCCAAATCCAATTAGGCAACCAATCTAGATAGGATAAGATAAGATAAACCAAATCCTACTAGATTCCTAATCTCTAGGATTTCCTAATTCTAATCGAAACTTAAGACTTAATTAATTAATTAAATAATTTCACTTTGTTAATTATTTAATTAACCCTTAGGAATTAATTAAATAATTTCACTTTGTTAATTACTGAATTAACCCTCAGGAATAATTAACCAATTAATTAATTAAATCTACCTATTCAATTAACCCATTACAAAATTAATCGTACCACTAACGGATTAATTTTGGCACTTTCATCCTACACCAGAATTGCTTCGGGAACAACTTAATTAAATTATATTCATAATCTCCCCACATCAAATATATAGTGCTCGTTAATTTAAATTAATTTACTGATAAATTAATAACTTCTTTAATTCCGAGACTAGTACCAATCGACCTTTTTACTATACCGGACATAAATCCACCGGCTGGGTTTAGAATAATAAACATTACGAGCTCATCTCGAGAACACCATCACCCCAGACGCACATGTACATGGTTTCCTTTCGACAAGCAGTAGCACACCAAGTAACTAAACACGCGCATCCAACCCACCGAGAATATTGGTCACATTTTACCTCACCCATGGCAGATCAAAGTACACTATGTCTAAACCCAATGCCCCCCGTATCTAGGGATTTAGAGATAGAATACAAGGAGCGATTTGTCTATTAAATCAGTACAAGACAAATCATTCCTAATGGTCAAGTTCAATATGCCCCGGGTATATCTATATGATTCAATTAGTTTAGACTAACTAATTATCCGAATCACATAATGACCTAAACCGATAGTTTGTCCAAAGCTGTCTCAGTTACGAACGTCATTTATATACTATGTCTTTCGACCAATGATGAGATCTACTGTGTCACACAAGACACCTCATCATCTACTTACATAGTATAAATGGACATAATATGCACAACAAATCATAACCAAAACATAAATCGATATATTAATCTGGGAAACTGAACAATACAATAATAGCTTATGTATTCTACTCCAACAGGATGACTACTCAAGGTACATACATTTATCTAATGCGTCACAAGCCCGAATATTTTGGCAAGTTCAAAGAGTTTCGGGCAGACGTGAAGAAGCATCATGGTAAGAGTATCAAGATACTGTGTTCAGATCATGGTGGGGAGTACCTGTCCAATGAATTTTGAGAATACCTCAGTGAGGTCGGAATTCTATCTCAGTTGTCTACACCTGGCAGGCCACAGCAGAATGGTGTAGCAGAAAGGAGGAATCAGACTCTTATGGAAATGGTTAGGTCGATGATGAGCTATAGTGATTTGCCAAGTTCATTCTGGGGATATGCCTTAGAAACGACAATGTATATTCTTAATCTTGTACCATCCAAAATCGTGCCTTCAACCCCAGTAGAGTTGTGGAATTGACGCAAGCCCAGTCTAAGACATCTCAGAGTTTGAGGTTGCCCAACACATGTGCTTAAGGCAGATGCGACTAAGTTAGATGTGAGAACTGAATTAATACTGTTTGTAGGATATCCCAAGGGAACGACAGGTGGTCTATTCTATAGTCCTAAAGATCAGAAGGTGGTGGTTAGTACCAACGCTAGATTTTTGGAAAATGACTATGTCTTAGATCACAAGCCCAAGAGTAAGATTGTACTTGAAGAGCTTAGGCGACAAACTAATCTTGATGCACCAGCACAAGTAGATACACCACACACTGCACATGAGATCATAAATGATACGCCTATACAGGTGGTGCCTCGTCGTAGTGGGAGGGTTGTAAGACAGCCCAACAGGTTCATTGGCATGGGAGAGGCCTCAGACCTAGTCCCAGGTGCACCTGAGCCTGACCCAGTTAACTACAATAAGGGTCTCCAAGATAAAGATGCAGAATTTTGACGTAAGGCAATGATATCCAAAATGGGGTCAATGGATCACAATCAAGTCTGGGAGCTTGTGGACCTACCTGATGGGTTTAAGCCTATTGGATGCAAGTGGGTCTACAAACGTAAGAGAGGACATGATGGGAATATGGAAACCTTTAAATCTATATTGGTGACGAAGGGGTATACTCAGAAAGAGAGAATCGATTATGAGGAAACCTTCTCCCCGGTAGCCATGCTTAAGTCGATCGGGATTCTCTTGGCCATAGCTTCTTATTGAGATTATGAGATTTGGCAGATGGATGTCAAGACAACTTTCCTAAATGGAAGTCTTGAAGAAACCATTTTTATGTGGAAACCAGAGGGATTTATTGAAAATGGCCAAAAACATAAGGTTTGCAGGCTTAAGAGGTATATTTGCGGATTTAAGCAAGTATCCAGATATTGGAACATCCAGTTTGATGAGGTAATCCAGTCATTCAGATTTACTCAATGTCCGGATGAGCAATGTGTGTACCACAAACGTGATGGAAACTCAGTGGCGTTTCTTGTGCTTTACGTAGATGACATTCTATTGATTGGTAATAACAAGAAAGTGTTATCAGACGTAAAGGTATGGCTGTCCAAGTAGATTGATATAAAGGACTTAGGGGAAGCAGGACATATCTTTGGGATCAAGATAATTCAATATCGTAGGAAACGTTCATTAAGGCTCTCCCAAGCTTCATACATAGACACGATTTTGGCCCGTTTTAACATTCAAAACTCCAAGAAAGGTTTTCTACCTTTCATAAATGGAGTGCATCTGTCTAAGGAATAGTCTCCCAAGACTGCTGAGGAGATAGAGGCCATAAAGTCAGTTCCTTATACTTTGGTAGTATGAAGTCTCATGTATGCTATGTTGTGTACGAGGCCTGATATCTGTTACGCCATTGGCATGGTAAGCAGATATCAGAGTAACCCCGAGAAAGCTCATTGGGAAGCGGTAAAATGCATTCTCAAGTATTTGCACAGAACGACGGACCAAGTTCTGGTCTATCAGGCACCTGAGCTGGTACCCCGAGGTTACACAAATTTAGATTTCCAAGGCGATAGGGATAAGAGCAAGTCTACCTCAGGGTATGTGTTTACTCTAGGAGGTGGAACTATAGTTTGGTGGGGTATCAAGCAGAAATACGTGGCGGACTCTACCATGGAGGCTGTGTACGTTGCCGCATCAGAGGCAACGAAAGAAGCATTATGGCTCAAGAACTTCCTAGTGGACTTAGATGTGATTCCTGGTTTGCAGAAGTCTATCATGGTATATTGTGATAACAACGGTGCAATAGCAAACTCGAAGGAACCACGAGCCCACAAGGCGAGTAAACATATACAGTGCAAGTACCACCTGATACGAGACATCATAAAGAGAGAAGACGCGGTCGTGGATAAGATAGCATCAGAGGATAACCTTGCCGATCCGTTCATGAAGACATTGACTTCGAAAGTCTTTGAGGCTCACGTGGAGGGCATGGGGATCAGATACTTAGGAGAGCCATGATAGTTTCTCTAGATAGATAACAACAGAGTGTATAGGAGTTGTATGTAGATGTATATTTAAAGCACAACTTAAGTATTAGTGGGAGATTGTTGGAGTTAAATACATAAGCTATGCTTGTATAGTACATTTTCCCAGTAATATATCGATTTATGTTTTGGTTATATTTTGTTGTGCATGATATGTCCATTTATATTATGTAAGTAGATGATGAGGTGTCTTGTGTGACACAGTAGATCTCATCATTGGTTGAAAGACATATATATAAATGAGGTTCGTAACCGAGACAGCTTTGGACAAACTATCGTTTTAGGTTATTATGTGATTCGGATAATTGGTTTGTCTAAACTAATTGAATCATATAGATATGCCCGGGGCGTATTGAACTTGACCATTAGGAATGATTTGTCTTGTTCTGATTTAATAGAGAAATCATTCTTAGTATTATATCTCTTAATCCCAAGACTCGAGCGGGTATGAGGATTAGACATAGTGTACTTTGATCTGCCAATGGGTGAGGTCAATTGTGACCAATAGTCTCGGTAGGTTGGGTGCGCGTGTTTAGTTGCTTGGTGTGCTGCTGCTTGTCGAAAGGAAACCATGTACCGGTGTGTCCAGGATAAAGTCTGAAGACTCACCCAAACCCATTTACCTCTTGGGCTGTCTGGCAACCATCCCACTATGACGAGGCACAGCATATGCAAGAGCATCATCTGTGATAGTGTGTGCAGTCTCTTGTGGTGTGCCTTCCTGTACTCGTGCATCTGGAATAGTGGACTCACCCCTAAGCTCTTCCAATACTACATTGCTCTTTGCCTTGTGATCTAAAACATAGTCCTCCTCAAGAAATCTGGCATTGGTGCTCACCACCGCCTTCTGATCCTGAGGACTATAAAACAGACCACCTTTCCTTTCTTTGGGGTAGCCTACAAAAAGTATAATCTCAGATCTTGCATCTAGCCTGGCTGTGTCTGCCTTAAGCACATATGCCGGACAACCCCAAATCCTGAGATGTCTAAGACTAGGCTTTCACCCAGTCCACAGCTCTACAGGTGTCGAAGGCACAGACTCAGATGGTACGAGATTCAGGAGATAACACACTGACTCCAAGGCTAAATCCCAAAACGATATAGGCAATTCGCTATAACTCATCATCGATCTAACCATATCCATAAGAGTCCTGTTCTTCCTCCCTGCTACACCATCCTGCTAGGGTGTGCTGGGTGCCAAAAACTGGGTCTGAATACCTTCCTATGACAAATACCTAAATTTACTAGAGAGGTATTTGCCATAGCGATCAGATTGCAAGGCCTTGCGACTCTTACCCAGAAGGTTCTCCAAAGCATTCAGACTTGTGGCGCATCAGGTATATGTATCCATATCTAGAGTAATCATCCTTGAATGTCACGAAATACTCATAACCACCTCTAGCCTGAACTGACATAGGCCCACACAAGTCAGAATGAATCAACTCCAAAACCTCCTTGGCCCTATACCCCCTTGCCTTGAAAGGCCTCTTAGTCATCTTACCCTCAAAGCATGACTCATAGGTCGGATAGCTGTCAATATCTAATGAGTCCAAAGACCCATTATTGACCAACCTTTGAATCAAACTAAGGTTGATGTGACCGAGTCTCAAGTGTCAAAGATAAGTTTGATTCAAAGGGGAAGAATCCTTTTTCTTACTATAATTCGATGATAAGTTATTAGTTTCTATGTTTTGCATTGCTGATTAGTATGTTTTAAATAAAAACAGATTATCAACTAATGTAGCAGAACATATAAGCTTCTGGCATTTTCTAATAAAAACAGATCCATCAGAAAAAACACACTTATAACCATCCAAATTAAGTTTAGAAACGGAAAGCAATTTCTTTCGAAAACTGGGTACATATAAACAATCTCTTAAATGTAAAACTGAGTCTGGAAAATAAAGACAAAGAACTCACACTGCAACAACAGAAACTCTGGTAGTATCCCCAAGGTAGACCTGCAACTCTCCATCTCTAAGCAACCGGGTCACTTGGAACCTCTACAAAGAATTACAAACTTGATCAGTGGCTCCTGAATCCACACACCAAGTATCTATGGGAATCGCCGCTAAATAAGTGGGAAAATTTACATATACCTCGAGGCTATGGGAAATATTTCTTCCAATGTCCTGCTCTGCCACATCTGAAGCACTTTCCTTTCGGCTTATACTTCTTCGCAATACCCGCCTTGGGTCCATGATTAGCTCCTGCTTTCTGGCCTCTCTTTCTCTTTTGCTTCCTGGCTTTGGGCCCAGCAGATGAACCTGAGGGACCAATAGTAGCCAAGGCTTGCTTCTTCTCTGCGAATAGGCCCCCAGCAGACACCAATACAGTCATGAGATGGGGAAGTGAATATGAGAGCTTGCCCATATTGTAGTTCAACCAAAACTACTCAAAACCGGATGGCAAGCTCTGATAATGATATCGACCTAGGTCTCCCCTTCAATGTCACCTTCCAATGCCTCAATCTCATTGATGCGGCTCATCATGTCTAGCACGTGATGAAAGAAACAGAACAAGCCTGGGCTAAATTGAAAATCTCACTTTCGTGCTATGCATTCCAGAATCGGAGACTTTCGACTCGGCTCAGGCTCAAATTCATTTCCCCTGAACGGATCTAGGCTTATACTAGTTCAATTTATTAAAACAACACGCTAAAAATTAAATCTTTAACTAAAAGCGGATGTTTTAAAGATTATACCTTTGAAGCGTGTCCCTAGCAATAAGAAAACCAAAGCTCAAAATCTTGTTGTTTACCGCCTGGGACCAAGCAAGAGAAAATCCCGATAACAACTCCGTCTCTACCTCGAAATCGCATGGGAAACTATCCAAAAAATAAGGAAGAGATCCATATGAAACCCACTTCGAAAAACTCATCAGATCCTCAGCAGATCGTTGCCCAAAGATTACAGCACTTATTTACCGCCTGCTGCTTATTTACCGCCTGGATACGGAATCCACTCGAAATCCCAAGGACAACTCCAAACAACCTCGAACTTGGGTGGGCAAGTGTCTACGAGGTGGCTAAATGCACTGGAAAATAAATCCAAAGAAGCCCACTTCAAGAAAGTCACAGATCGGAAAAACAGATATAGTCCGGGAAACTGATTCTAATCTGAAAACCCACACCGCATCAATAAAACTTCGTGGGTAAGCTATTTGCTCATAGATCTGACTTTGGCGAACCAATAGAAATGAGCCAAAGGATCAACGCAACAAATAAACAAAGCCCACTATAAAAATGCATCAAAACGGCGCTGAAAAATCCAAAAAATGCAGGCGACGCTAATTGCCCAGAAAAAGAGCGGTGAACGGATTTCTCGAGCGGCGTTTGAACTTCTAGGCGGTGGTCTTGGCTTCTAGAATCATGGGCTAAGTTTCTCAAACAAGAATGATCACAAACCGACTTTGAAAAATAATTCTCAACAAGGAAGAAAGAATTCTCTCTCTAGGCTTGTCTTTCTCAATCTAAGGTATTTGCCTACAAGGTTTCTAATGTCTTCAAATGTGTCCAACATTAGCTATTTATAGGGAGCTCCTTGGGAGACCTAGTTGGCTTGTAAGTTTGGCCTTAGTGTTTGACTTTGGTTTACCCCTTAGTCTTCTCTAGACTAATCAACTCCAATCGATCATTTCGAATTAATTTCTTAACCCACTTTGTTAATTTAATTTAATTGAACCCTTAGGATTAATTAATTCATATAGCATTAATTTTCTTAATCCACTTTTTTAATTAAATATTAATTAAACCTTTAGGATTAATTAATTCACTTTATTGATTATTCAAACGCATAATTAGTTTTACCACTAACGGACCGATTATGGAACAACCGCTCAAAAACAACTTTACATCGCGCCACTTTATTTTCTTCTATCTCCCCACATTAAATATCTAGTGCTTGTCGGTTTATCAATTTACTGACAAACTAATTCACCGACTTCTTGGTATACGAGATTAGTACCACTCGAATTTCTTATTATACCGAACGTAAAATCCACTGGTCAGTTTTAGTACAATAAATCTTACGAGCTCATCTCGGGAGCACCATCAACCCGTCGAACCGATACATGGATTCCTCATACAAGCAATGGCACGTAGGTAGCAAAACACCGCATACCCAACCTACCAAGGTATATGCCTCAATTGATCGCACTCTTTGGCACATCAAAGCATACGATATCAAACTCTCACGCCCGTCCCAATCTCGGGATTGAGAGACTGAATACTAGGACTGAATTAACTACGCCGATCAGTACAAGTCAATTCTATCCAAGTTGGTCGTGCTTAATATGCCCTGGGCATATCCGTGTGATTTAAATTAATCTAGATAAACTAATTTCCAAACCACACGATAACCTATACCGATAGTATCTTCAGACTATCTCAGTTACGAGCATACTTTTTATATATCAATACTTTAACAAATAACGATATCTACTGTGTCTTTCCACACCCCGTTATCTAGTTCTATGATATAATGGAACAATTTAATACTGAAACAAAGTGATATGTCATCTGTGGATATTAGTTTTTGATACAAGCCATAGCTTTTCTGTATTCAAAACTAATAATCTCCCACTAATACTCAAAGCTATGCTAAGAAGCACAAAAACTGTCCAACCCGCTGTTACACTGCTGTCATAACAAAATCTACAGAATACTTTTAAGCTCACTCACATGGCTCCCTCAAGAATCTGACTCCCATGCGTTCCACATGTCTCTCAATGACCTTTGGGGTCAATGGCTTTGTGAAAGGCTGCAAGGTTGTCATTTGATGCTATCTTTGCCACGGTCATGTCTCCTCTCTTTACGATCTCTCGTATCAGGTGGTATTTGCGCTCTATATGTTTACTCGCTTTGTGGGCTCGTGGTTCCCTCGAGTTAGCAACTGCACCATTGTTATCACCATAAACTGTGATAGACCTAGGCAACTCAGGAACCACATCTAAGTCCACCAGGATGTTCCAGAGCCATACAGCTTCTTACGCTGCCTCTGATGCGGCAACGTACTCAGCCTCTTTGGTGAAGTCTGCCACGCATTTCTGCTTGACACTCCATCATACTATGACTCCACCTCCTAGAGTAAACACAAACCCAGAGGTAGACTTACTTTTGTCCATATCACCTTGAAAGTCCGAATCTGTGTAACCCAACGGTACAAGCTCCTGCGCACTATAAACCAGGACATAATCTCTCGTCCTGCACAAGTACTTGAGAATGCATTTTACTGCCTCCCAGTGAGCCTTCCCAGGGTTACTCTTATATCTGCTAACCATGCCAATGGCAAAGGAAATATTGTTGGTGAATGTGCCCTAATGAGGGCTATTTATGTAAATATACTTTGAGGGTATTTATGTAAATAAGACATTTGTCGCTTGATTGATTGTTTATCAAATGAGTTAATTTCATGATAGTAATATCCTTGTGCATATTTAAAAGAAACACTCCATGGACTAATTAGATCATGAGTGATTCTTTTGACTAGTACTGGTACTAGGATCCTTAGACCAGAAATCACTACATGGTCTTAGGTGAATTGTAGTGTGCTTTGACATACGCCTAACGGGGCCGTAACAGGTTGCCAAGTACGGGTATGATTGGGTACACTATGAGACACGCTAAGGTATGTAGGTGAAGTGATGGGACTACAAATCTCTCTTAAGTGAGAGATGATATCTTGGCCACTTGATAGTGAACTGAAAAGTGTATGGCCATACCCAAGGAATGATAAGGATATCATTTGCTTGATGGATTCAGTGTCACTAAGAGATCAAGTAATCGTTTAGCTACATAAGGATGATGGTTCCATGCCTTATGCTAAACTGGATATCGATGTAGAGGATCGTACGTAGTTTGCTCATAAAGGTTGTGTTGAATCTCCATTCGACCCTCCATTCTGAATTGGGTAGTCATTATGTCTTGCTAGAGACCACTAATGACTTATGGATTAATCAATGAGATTGAGTTATCCGTTGCCAATTTGGAATGGGCCTACAGGATCGCACATAAGAAAGTTCAATGATGCAGAATAAGGATTCTTGCCTACAATAAGTATAGTTGTTATACTTAAATAAATAAGATTTAATTAAATGGTTTAATTAAATATTTCTGGAAATGTCTATGGTATTAATTAATAGTTAATTAATTACCTGAGAACAATTGGGATGGGCTGATAAATCAAGGGACTTAATTGCAATTGAAGTTCTTGACCCATCAGCCTGATCCATGGGTCATAGGTTGATCCATGGGCTTGGTGTATAACCCAAATCATTAAAGTATTATTTAAGGCTGATTTGGAATTAGTAAATATTATTTAAATACTGACTTGGAATCAGTTAAATAATATTTGGTAATAATACTGATTTGGAAATTACTAAAATCAGTTAAGTTATAATTGGATAAATTACAATACTGATTTTGGAAATTAATTCTCTACAAATATCCTAGGGATATAATTGTAGGATGATGATTTTTGAGTTATTCTCATCAGACAAAATACACAGAATTCCCAAAATTCTCCCGGTAGGCAAGATTGGCTAGCACCAACCTGCGAAGGCTTTCGTGCTTGAGAGTAGAGGATCCTTCGAGGAAGGATTTTGGAGACAACAAAACGCCATCTTCTCAGAGGAGCCAGGCGACGTGCGCAACCGATTACGCTTCAAGGGTAAGACTCGATCCTTAGTGTTTAGGATTCCGCCGTTTAATTAGATTAAACGCCTAAACAATTCCCAACAGTGGTATCAGAGCTAGGTTATTTTAGAATTAAAATTGAATTTTAATTAAAATTGGATTTTAATTAAAATAGGTTTTAATAAGATTTTGGAAAATCGTTTATTTAAAAAAAGAAAAACAAAGAAAACAATTTTTTTATTTCTGGGAAAATAATTAAAATTTTAATTTCTAAAATTTTTCTTGGAAAACCACCGACAACAGGGATTATATTCTTCGAAGGAATCAAACATGAAAAACGTTGGAAATCAACTGGGTTTTGTTTTTTCATTTTTCGTCGGAAATCAAAAATTGAACGAATTGAATGAAGTCTGGGATTTCAATTTTGGTGTAATGGGTCTTCGAAAAAGAATTGGTCGGAATTGTTCCACCAGTGTTTTGGTTTCTAATCTCACCAGAAAAACGCAAGGCATCTGGGTTTTAAAAAATCCGTTACCAGAACAACGTTTTGTTCTGAGTTTACTGAACGGAAGGGTTCCAAAATGGGGTTACCAAATTGTTTGGCTGGATTATTTAAACGAATTGAAATGGTTTTGAAAGTGGGCTGAATTGATCTGGAATTGGATTATAGTTCTTGTGTTTCTTGTTTTTGGTTTTTCCTGGAATTGTTTTGGTCGCGAAATTTGCCATAAATATTTTGCTGGGCTGGTTGTTTCAGTTTCTTTCGCAGGGTTTTCAGTCGCCGGGAAAACGAATTTGTTGGGAATGGTGTTCGAGCGGTTTTTTTTTTTCTCGCCGTCTGTTGATCGAAGTTCCTACTATATCGGACAGGGTTCGATGTTGACGAACCGAGAACGAGCAGCTATCGCCGCTGCTCATTCTTCTCCAAATCGCCGCTGGTCTTCCTTCGATCGGCATTGGATGTTGGTTGGGAAGACCGCAATCGGGGACCAGAAATGTTCTAGTCACTGAAAGGATTGCAACGATGAAGAGATGGTGATCGATCGAAACGGAGCCGGAGAAGACGACCGGCGTTTGACGTCGACGAGTCGAGGAGGCCGACGAAAAATTCGAGGAAGGGTCGCGGTGGCTGGGGGCAAAAACCCTAACGGGTGATTTACTAAATTGCCCCGCCGTCACCAAGAACCCTAATTGGCTGAGAAGGCGACGGGGGCAGGAACCCTAAAAAGGGTGAATTTACCAAAATGCCCCCGCCGTAGCCTTTAATTACCAAAATAGAATGCAGATTTTAAATGGTTTTAAAATTGCATAATGGTCCCTGGACTTTGAGTCCTCCTCAAAACCCTAGCCCAGAATTTTATTTAAATTACATAATTGCCCCAAAAGTTTTAGAAAATTAAAATTTTAAAATTTTCTAAATTTTATTTAATAAGATTTTAATTAAATAGTCTTATTAGATAAAGATAGGATTAATTTAGAATTTTATCCTATAAGTTTAAATTTATCTTAATTAGATAATTAGATAAATTTTAAAATAATTATTTTAATTAGATTAAAATAATTAGAAAATATAAATAAATAAATAAATAATTAGATTAATTAGATTAATTAATTAGTTTAAATTTTGAATTGTTATTTATTTATTTTAATTTTGATGCTTAATTTAAATTGTTTAAATTTTATGTGAAGCATCATAATTATGCTAGCATGTTCATGCATCATTTTGGATAAATGTGAAATGAACAGAAGGATTGATTAAAATTGATCATGACACGATCAATTTTAATTCTGTAATAGTTACACAATCCTTAAATTTAATCGGCTTAAATTAAAACCGGCTTGTATGAGCATATGCATTTTATGTGTTTCAAAGCATGAATTGGGCTTTTAATTTTAACGTTTTAAAAGTTTGGGCCTGCGAGCCAATTTTGAATTTGGGCCTGCGTGCCTATAAAAATCATCATGTAATAGTTAGGCCCAAAAGGAGGTTTCAAGAGGAGTCCATGGTGGAGCCCAGGAGCGGAGGCCCAACATGAAGATTTTAAAAGGCCCTGTAATAGACTAGAGCCCAGTTCATCGCTTTATTTCATTCTTTTATTTATGCGAATGAATGATAAACGAAAAATGCATATTAAGCCGATCAAACTTAAATCCCAAAAACCCAAGATTTTGCTTCCATACTTGAGGGCCCCCTTGAGTGTCGAACGTCTGATGGACTTGGAGAGCCCAAGGGCCTCAGGTTTTCTTCATGCGGCGGGTAGTGACATAATAGTGCCCAACTTTATCACTACGATTAATGAGTGGAAAAACTGTTTGGGTGTTAGATGCTCAAACTTTATCACTGCCACTTGTTATGGAAAAACTGTGTGGGTGTCTATTGATGTGATGCCTTGAGGGATGGTTTAACTTGGGAAAATTAATCCTAGCTTGACCCGATAAGTTGACTAGGGATTAATTTTGCAAAGATAGGATGGTGTCAAACATTTGGAATGTTCACCCTATCACCGAAAAGTTGCATGGTATGCAATTGGAAAGCGTTAAATTACATGGAATGTGATTTGAACGTTGCCTACCAGAAGAGCCCGATCCCTACGATACTTGCCAAAGTAAGACTGGGGTTGACTCTTTTGGATTTTCGGCCCACAATCTAGCACCAACACAAAATTGTTAGGGATTTCAATTTTGGCTATTGTGGAAAACATTTTTCAAAACTCATTCTAATATTTTGCATTTACTCTCTGTAGAAATGGCATCATCTAGCACAAATGTTATCTTTACTCTAAGAAGTATATTGGATAAAGATAAATTGGTTGGACCAAACTTCTTAGACTGGGAAAGAAACTTGAGAATAGTTCTCAAACAAGAAAAGAAGCTACATGTCTTAGAGACCGCTTTACCTGAACCACCACAAAATGCTTCGGCAAATGTTCAATGAGCCTGGGATAAGCTGAAAAGTGACTCCGATAATGTGACGTGCTTGATGCTCGCGTCTATGACAGGCGAGCTTCAAAAGCAGTTCATGAATTTGGAAGCGTTCCGAATTTATAAGTCACTGACGGAAATGTTTCGTGAACAAGCTTCAGGTATCTTTGTTATAGAAATAAATCTTTCTACGTCCACCTCATAGGTATTAGATACTGGTTATGGGGCTCACATTTGTACTAATGTGTAAGGACTCAGAAATAGAAGGATAACAAAGAAAGGTGAAGTAGATCTCCGAGTGGGCAATGGGGCAAGAGTTGCTACTGTTGAAGTTGGAGATTACACTCTGTCTTTACCTTCTGGTTTAAATATCGAACTTGAAAATTGTTATTATCTACCTGCTTTGAGCAGAAATATTATTTCAGTTTCGAGTTTAGATAATAAAGGTTTTCGATTTATTATAGAGAATAATTCGTTATCTTTATATCGAAATGATATTTTATACGGAGTTGCAAATATGTGTAACGGTCTGTATGTCTTGGATTTGACCCAAGAAAAACCAGTCTATAACATAGAAAAGAAAGCTAAATCATCTAAAAATGATTTAAGTCCAACTTACCTGTGGCATTGTCGATTAGGCCATGCAAATTAAAAGTGAGTTCAAAAGCTTCACAAGGATGGAGTGCTTGGTTCATTTGATTTTGAATCATATGATACCTGCGAACCCTGGCAAAATGACAAAGAGTCCTTTCAACAAGAAAGGTGAAAGAACAAGTGAGCTATTGGCCCTAATACATACGGATGTATGTGGACCAATGAGCACACAAGCTAGAGGTGGATTTGAATACTTCGTCACTTTTACTGATGACTATAGTAGATATGGTTATGTCTACTTAATGAGGTACAAAAGTGAAACCTTTGAAAGGTTCAAGGAGTTTAAAAATGAAGTAGAGAATCAGTTGGATAGAAGGCTTATGGCTATTCGCTCCGATCGGGGAGGTGAATACCTTAGCGATGAGTTTGATGGCTATCTAAAACAGTGTGGAATTGTTTCACAGCTGACTCCACCGGGAACACCTCAATGGAATGGTGTATCCGAAAGGAGAAATCGGACCTTATTAGATATGGTTCGATCAATGATGGGCCTAGCAACTCTCCCTACATCCTTTTGGGGTTATGCTCTCCTTTCTGCTGCCTACTTATTGAATTGTATTCCATCTAAGGCAGTAGATAAGACTCCATATGAGATATGGATGGGTCGGAAGCCCTATATGTCCTATCTACGAGTTTGGGGTTGTCAAGCTCATGTAAAGCGTTTACAAAGTAATAAGCTTGAACCCAAAACTGACAAATGCCTATTTGTGGGATATCCTAAGGAAACCAAAGGATATCAATTCTACAACCCAACTAAGAACAAAGTGTTCGTTGCTCGATGAGCTACTTTCTTAGGGAAAGAATTTCTGTACAAGAAAGACAGTGGGAGTAGAATAGAACTCGGAGAAGTTCAAGAACCACAAGAGAATGTAGAACGATCTACAGAAACTCAGATGGAAGTTGTCATGGAAACTCATGGAGTTGAGCAACCTGAGTCAACAACACAAGAACCTAGAAGGTCTAGTAGATCTCGTCATGAACCCAAGAGATACGGATTTCTCGTGACTGACGATCAGGATTTGATCTTGGTGGACTCTGATGAGCCCACGACCTACAGACAGGTTTTAGAAAGTCCAGATTCAGATAAATGGCTGCAAGCTATGGAATCTGAAATGCAATCCATGAGGGACAATAAAGTATGGACTTTGATTGACCCTCCTGTTCAGGCAAAGGTTGTCGATTGCAAGTGGATTTTCAAGTTAAAACCTGGCGGGATCTTCAAGGTACGACTAGTGGCTAAAGGTTTTAGACAAACTCATTGTATAGACTATGATGAAACCTTCTCTCCTGTCGTTATGCTCAAGTCCATTAGGACAATGCTTGCAATAGCAGCATATTTTGACTATGAGGTATGGCAGATGGATGTTAAGACTCCTTTCCTGAATGGAAACCTACTCAAGGATGTTTATATAAAACAACCCAAGGGATACATCGATCAAAAGCATCCTAATCGAGTATGTAAGCTTCAGAGGTCTATCTATGTACTAAAGCAAGCATCTCGAAGTTGGAATCTTCATTTTGATGAGGAAGTAAAAGGTTACGGATTCATCAAGAACGACGATGAGCCTTGTGTTTACAAGAAAGTTAGTGGGAGCAAGATTATTTTCCTTGTCCTATATGTGGACGACATCCTTCTCATAGGAAATGACATTCCTTTGATGAAAGACATCAAACAATGGTTGGGGAGTGTATTTTCTATGAAAGACTTAGGAGAAGCTGAGACGATACTAGGTATCAAGATCTATAGAGATAGGTCTAAAAGGCTTCTGGGACTAAGTCAAGAAGGGTACATAGACAAGATATTGAAAAGATTCAATATGTCTAACTCCAAAAATGGTAAGGTACCATTTAGACATGGCCTTCTCTTGAAGAATAACCAAGGTCCTTCAACAAGAGAGGAGAGGGATACAATGAGTAGAGTCCCATATGCTTCGGCAATAGGATCTATCATGTATGCCATGTTGTGTACCCGTCCGGATGTTACACATGCACTTAGCATGACTAGCTGATACCAACAAGATCCAGGGATGGATCATTGGACTGCAGTCAAAGCAATCCTGAAGTACTTACGAAGAACTAAAGGATGAATGCTAGTGTATGGAGGACAAGAACAGCTCATTGTACAAGGTTACTCTGATACTGCTTTCCAAACAGATCATGATAACATGAAGTCACAATCAGGCTACGTGTTTAGTCTGAATGGCGGTGCAATAAGTTGGAAAAGCTCAAAGCAAGATACAACAGCCGATTCTACAACAGAGTCTGAGTACATTGCTGCATCAGATGCTGCAAAGGAAGCTGTTTGGCTGAGAAAGTTCGTGTCAGACATCGAAGTGATACCGAGTATCCAAGATCCGATAGACCTTTTTTGTGACAATAACGGGGCCATCGCACAAGCTAAGGAGCCTCGGTCACACCAGAAAACCAAACACATACTCAGAAGGTTTCACCTCATCCGAGAGATCATTGATCGAGGAGATGTGAAAGTGTGAAAAATAGGGTCAGACGACAATATAGCAGATCCTCTCACAAAAGCTCTACCACAGTCAAAGTTTGATAGACATGTAATAGAGCTTGGTCTTAAACAGCTTAGGACATAGCCTTTCATCAGGCAAATGGGAGATTGTTGGTGAATGTGCCCTAATGAGGACTATTTATGTAAATATACTTTGAGGGTATTTATGTAAATAAGACATTTGTCGCTTGATTGATTGTTTATCAAATGGGTTAATTTTATGATAGTAATATCCTTGTGCATATTTAAATTCATGAAATCGATCCGCCAAAAGAAACACTCCATGGACTAATTAGATCATGAGTGATTCTTTTGAGTAGTACTGGTACTAGGATCCTTAGACCAGAAATCACTACATGGTCTTAGGTGAACTGTAGTGTGCTTTGACATACGCCTAACGGGGCCGTAACAGGTTGCCAAGTACGGGTATGATTGGGTACACTATGAGACACGCTAAGGTATGTAGGTGAAGTGATGGGACTACAAATCTCTCTTAAGAGAGAGATGATATCTTGGCCACTTGATAGTGAACTGAAAAGTGCATGGCCATGCCCAAGGAATGATAAGGATATCATTTGCTTGATGGATTCAGTGTCACTAAGAGATCAAGTAAACGTTTAGCTACATAAGGATGATGGTTCCATGCCTTATGCTAAACTGGATATCGATGTAGAGGATCGTACGCAGTTTGCTCGGAAAGGTTGTGTTGAATCTCCATTCGACCCTCCATTCTGAATTGGGTAGTCATTATGTCTTGCTAGAGACCACTAATGACTTATGGATTAATCAATGAGATTGAGTTATCCGTTGCCAATTTGGAATGGGCCTACAGGATCGCACATAAGAAAGTTCAATGATGCAGAATAAGGATTATTGCCTACAATAAGTATAATTGTTATACTTAAATAAATAAGATTTAATTAAATGGTTTAATTAAATATTTTTGGAAAGGTCTATGGTATTAATAGTTAATTAATTACCTGAGAACAATTGGGATGGGCTGATAAATCAAGGGACTTAATTGTAATTGAAGTTCTTGACCCATCAGCCTGATCCATGGGTCATGGGTTGATCCATGGGCTTGGTGTATAACCCAAATCATTAAAGTATTATTTAAGGCTGATTTGGAATTAGTAAATATTATTAAATACTGACTTGGAATCAGTTAAATAATATTTGGTAATAATACTGATTTGGAAATTACTAAAATCAGTTAAGTTATAATTGGATAAATTACAATACTGATTTTGGAAATTAATTCTCTACAAATATCCTAGGGATATAATTGTAGGATGATGATTTTTGAGTTATTCTCATTAGACAAAATACACAGAATTCCCAAAATTCTCCCGGTAGGCAAGATTGGCTAGCACCAACCTGCGAAGGCTTTCGTGCTTGAGAGTCCAGGATCCTTCGAGGAAGGATTTTGGAGACAACAAAACACCATCTTCTCAGAGGAGTCAGGCGACGTGCGCAACCTATTACGCTTTAAGGGTAAGACTCGATCCTTAGTGTTTAGGATTCCGCCGTTTAATTAGATTAAACGCCTAAACAATTCCCAACAAATATCAGGTCTCATACATAACATAGCATACATGAGGCTACCCACTGTGAAGCATAGGGTACCGTCTATATGGTATCTATCTCCTCAGCAGTCTTAGGACACTGCTCCTTGACAAATGCACCCCATGCCTGAAAGGTAGTGAACCCATCATGGAGTTCTAAATGTTAAAACGGGCCAGAATTGTGTCTATGTAGGATGTCTAGGAGAGTGTCAGAGAACGTCTCCTACGATCACGAATAATCTTGATCCTAAGGATATGTCCAGGCTCTCCCAAATCCTTCATATCAAATTGCCTGGACAACCATGCCTTTACGTTTGACAACACCTTCTTACTGTTGCCAATCAGAAGGATGTCATCTACGTAAAGTATGAGGAACACAACCATATCACCATCACTCCTACGATAAACACACTCCTCATCCGGATACTGAGTGAATCCATAGGACTCGATAACCCCATCAAAATGGATGTTCCAAGATCTGGATGCCTTCTTAAGTCCATAAATAGATATCCTAAGCCTGCATACCTTGTGCTCTTGGCCCTGAACAATTAAACCCTCTGGTTGCTCCATAAAGATGGTCTCCTCAAGACTTCCATTAAGGAAAACTGTCTTGACGTCTATCTGCCAAATCTCATAGTCCAAATGAGCAGCTATGACCAAGAGAATCCGGATCGAATTAAGCATAGCTACCAGGGAAAAGGTCTACTCACAATCGATACCCTCTTTCTGAGTATACCCCTTCACCACAAGCCTAGCCTGGAAGGTCTCAATCCTCCCGTCAGATCCTCTCTTTCACTTGTAGACTCATTTGCACCCAATAGGCCAAAACTCTTCAAAAGGGTCTACCAGCTCCCATACCTGATTTGAGTCCATAGAACCCATCTCAGCAATCATCGCTCTCTGTCAAGAATCTTCATATTTATCCTGGAGAGCCTCATTGTAGCTAACTGGGTCTGGTTCATGAGCGCCAAGGATAAAGTCCGTAGACTCACCCAAACCTAAGTACCTTTCGGGCTGTCTGACAACCCTCCCACTAAGACGAGGCGCAGCCTGTGTAAGAGCATCATCTATGATAGTGTGTGCAGTCTCTTGTGGTTTATCTTCCTGTACTCGTGCATCTGGAATAGTGGACTCACCCCTAAGCTCTTCCAATACTACCTTGCTCTTTGCCTTGTGATCTAAAACATAGTCCTCTTCAAGAAATCTGGCATTGGTGCTCACCACCACCTTCTGATCCTGAGGACTATAAAACAGACGACCTTTCGTTCCTTTGGGGTAGCCTACAAAAAGCATAATCTCAGATTTTGCATCTAGCTTGGCAGTATCTGCCTTAAGCACATATGCTGGACAACCCCAAATCCTTAGATGTCTCAGACTAGGCTTTCGCCCCAGTCCACAGCTCTACTAGAGTCGAAGGCACCAACTTAGATGGCACGAGATTAAGGAGATAACACGTGGACTCCAAGGCTCAACCCCAAAATGATATAGATAATTTGCTATAACTCATCATCAATCAAACCATATCCATAAGAGTCATGTTCCTCCTCTCTGCTACACCATTCTACTGGGGTGTGCTAGGTTCAGACAACTGGGTCTGAATACCCTCGTCTAACAAATATGTCCTTAATTCACTAGAGATGCATTTGCCACCGTGATCAGATCACAAGGCCTTGTTACTCTTACCCAGATGGTTCTCCACCTCAGCATTAAATTCTTTCAACTTGCCAAAGCATTCAGACTTGTGGCGCATCAGGTATATGTATCCATATCTAGGGTAACCATCCATGAAAGTCTCGAAATACTCATAACCACCTCTAGCCTGAACTGACATAGGCCCACACAAGTCAGAATGAATCAACTATAAAATCTACTTTGCCCTATACCCCTTTGTCTTGAAAGGCCTCTTGATCATCTTACCCTCAAAGCAGGACTCACAGGTCGGATAGCTGTCAATATCCAATGAGTCCAAAGACCCATTATTGACCAACCTTTAAATCCTACTAAGGTTGATGTGACCGAGTCTCATGTGCCAAAGATAAGTTTGATTCAAAGGGGAAGACTTCATTCTCTTACCATGATTCGGTGATGAGTTATTAGTTTATATGTTTTGCATTACTGGGGAGTATGTGTTGATTAAAAACAGATTATCAACTAATGTACTGGAACATATAAGTTTCTGGCTTTTTCTAATAAAAATAGATCCATCGGAAAAAACACACTTATAACCATCCAAAATAAGTTTAGAAACTGAAAGCAAATTCTTCCGAAAACTGGGTACATATAAACAATCTCACAAATCTAATACTGAGTTTCAAAAATAAAGACAAAGAACTCCCACTGCAACAACTGAAACTCTGGTAGTATCGCCGAGGTAAACCTGCAACTCTCAATATCTAAGGAACCGAGTCACTTGGAACCCCTGCAAAGAATTACAAACGTGATCAGTGGCTCCTGAATCCACACACCAAATATCCGTGGGAATCGCCGCTAAACACGTCTCAGTAACTAGGGAAATTGTGCACATACCTCGAGGCTTCTGGCAATCCTTTTTCCAATGTTCTGCTTTGCCACATCTGAAACACTTGCCTTTGGACTTGTGCTTTTTGGCAATGCCCGCCTTGGGTCCATGATCAGTAGCTCCTGCTTTCTGGCCTCCCTTCCTCTTATGCTTCCTGGCTTTGGGCCTAACAGAGGAACCTGAGGGACCAACAGTAGCCAAGGCTTGCTCTGCGAAGAGGCCCTCAGCAGACACCAATGTAGTTATGAGCTCGGGAAATGAATATGAGAGCTTGACCATATTGTAGTTCAACCAAAACTGCTCAAAACTGGGGGGGGGGGGGGGGGCAAGCTCTGGAGGATGATATCGACCTGGGTATCCCCATCAATATCACCTCCCAACTCGATCTCATTGATGCAGCTCATCATGTCCAATACATAATCCCTCAGCCGTAAGGGCAATGTCTAGGTTATGTTTCCAGTCAATGTAATTAGGACCCATAAGTTTGTTCTGATTCAGTATGACAGTTAGCGGGTTGAACGACATATCAACAACTGAAAATTAAACAGTCAAGTTTCAGTATAATTTTTCAAAAATATTAATATCCTCAAAACAATACATTCTCTTACCGACATCTCTCACACCGGGATTCATGCAGGTGATGTTGGGTGAACATCTACGCCAACCCACATTTGTCTGAGAAGAACCGAAGTTCAAAAATTCCATTATCTGACCAACGGTCATATGATTAATGAAATTAATAGTCGATAATTTTACCGTACACAATAAGCAGCGTAACCTCTTAGGAGGAATACTACAGATGGTACACTAAGTGTTTGCCATTAAGTGACTTCTAAGCTTGTAACTTAGGATACTAATGCGCCTCGGTTAGCGAGGGTGTCGTAACTTTATCTAATTAAACTCGCTATAGTCATCCCTTTAGAAATTCAATCTAGAGATATCTCGGGGTTGAAGACTTATCCGTAGGGAAGAAGGCCCTTGGCCAGCGCGTCGGTCCAACCCATATCACATATGAATCCGTAATGGAGGCCATGGGGATATTTAGCAACCCGCTCCCACTTAGATTTTTAAGTTTGAGGATTTTTACGTTTTAACATGCAATATCTTAACTATGGATATTCCCACTCATAAAACCGTTGGAGTTTTAATATGCGAATAATCTACCTTAGTTAATTGTACTTTACCATTTAAAACGGTTTGGTTTGGTTTTCATTCTTGGAA
Source organism: Knoxia roxburghii (assembly GCA_030378225.1). Classification (NCBI taxonomy): domain Eukaryota; kingdom Viridiplantae; phylum Streptophyta; class Magnoliopsida; order Gentianales; family Rubiaceae; genus Knoxia; species Knoxia roxburghii. The sequence continues at coordinate 20,413,556 of CM059420.1, read as the reverse complement.
AATAACTAAAACACGCAATCAATTAAAAGACATAAATACGGGAAATTAAAGAAATAAAATTTCCCGACTATTATGGCCTTCTCTATCGTTGATTCCTTAACACCTCGGTGACACGTCTTATCATGTCGCTCCCACTCGTTATTTAGATTCCCCTCGATTCGCCCGGGTTTTCTCAGTTTACTACGTAATTAGGAATCACCCAAAATTATGAGAAACCAAAACCCGCGAATATAAGTTACCCAAAATAACGTCTTCGTTATAGTAAATAAATTCCTATATACAAAGGCGTTTTTCTCAAAATTTAAAGACGACATGATTAGATCAAATCCTACTACAAGATTTTTCTAATCCTACACGGCTTCCAGCTCGTAGTTATTACTATTACAGACATTTCCATTCAAAAATAATATGAGCCCGGACATGTCCCAGGGTTTATGAATGAAAAATAAAATTCTACCATAATAGCCGGGAAACTAATAACCACCTGTTTAGACATGTCGACAAAAATAATAATGCCAAAATAAAGCCGTGTAATAAATCAAACAAGTATAAAGCCAAAACACTCACTTTGATACCAATTTGAAGGATACAGAACAAGCCTGGGCTAAATAAAAAATCTCACTTTCATCTATTCATTCCAGAATCGGAGACTTTCGACTCGGCACAGGCTCAAATTCATTTCCCCTGAACGGATCTAGGCTTAAACTAGTTCAATTTATTAAAACGACACACTAAAAATTAAATCTTTAATTAAGGGAGGAAGTCTTAAAGATTATACCTTTGAAGCGTGTCCCTAGCAATTAGAAAACCAAAGCTGAAAATCCTGTTGTTTACCGCCCAGGACCAAGCAAGAGAAAATCTCGATAACAACTCCGTCTCTACCTAGAAATCACGTGGGCAACTATCCAAAAGGTAGCTAAGACACTAAGGAAGAGATCCATATGATACCCACTTTGAAAAACTCGTCAGATCCTCAGCAGATAGTTGCACGAAGATTATTGCACTTATTTACCGCCTACTGATCATTTACTGTCTAGCAGCGATATCCACTCGAAATCCCAAGGATAACTCCAAACAACCTCGAACTTGGGTGGGAAAGTGTCTACGAGGTGGCTAAAGGCACTGGCAAATAAATCCAAAGAAACCCACTTCAAAAAACTCACAGATCTGAAAAACAGATCTAGCCCGGGAAACTGATTTTAATCTGAAAACCCACACAGCCTCAATAAAAGTTCGTGGGTAAGCTATTTGGTCGTAGATATGACTTTGGAGAACCAAAAAGAACTAGCCAAATTATCAACACAAAAAATAAACAAAGCCCACTATAAAAATGCACCAAAACGGCGCTGAAAAATCCAAAAAACGCAGGCGATGCTAACTGCCCAGAAAATGAAGGAAAACTGAACAAGCCCGGGCTAAATCGAAAACCTCACTTTCATGCTATGCATTCCAGAATCGGAAGCTTTCGACCAAGCTCAGGCTCAAATAGTTTACCCATGAACGGATCTAGGCTTATACTTATTTAATTTATTAATCGGGACACAAAAATTAAATCTTTAATTAAAGCGGAACTTAAAGATTATACCTTTTGTAGCGAAGTCCCTCGATTAAAGAATACCAAATATATTGCTGCGATTTCCACAAGAAATCCAATCGATTCTCCGTAGAAACTTCGAATATTGCGTGGGCAATAATCTATCGAAGTCTACTCGCTTAGCCCACAAGGAAATCACACGAATTGAATAATTAACAGCCCAAAATCTGACCGAATTCAGTCCAGAATTTTCACCTCTTGTACCCGAAAAACTGCTGCAGAATATTCTTTAAACATTCATCAATTGACTGCTGTATATCCGGACTTAGATGCACCGTGATCTAGACAAAGAGGACTGGTGGATCACCGATCAGAAGAAAGAGATCAACACCAATCTCTTCGAATCAAACGCGAGCACCCCAGCCCAGAAATCAGCTTCGAGAAAACCCTCAAACTGGCGACAAATTCTGGGCGAATAATAACCCAGGTCGCGGCAGCAGTTTTACGAAAGAAGACCCACAAGAATCTGGCGAAAAAACTGGAATTTTCTAAAACAGCAACCGACAAAGAATTCACAATCAATTTAAAAAAAATTTTGTCTTTGGGCTGGGTTCAATCCATGAAGTAAGAAATCCGATTTGTTCTTGATAGAAAAAATTCTTGAAGAAAGAAATTTCTCTCTCTTAAATCTTCTTACTCAAGAAAGCAAGACAAAAATTGTCTTGCAAAAATTTCCTTAGGGTTTCTTGGGCATCAAGTCTTCTATTTATAGGAGCTCGATTGGAGACCTAATGGGCTCTCGAGTTAGGCCTTAAAATTTGACTTTCGTTGACCGCCAAGTCTTCCCGACTAATCAACTCCAATCGACCCATTTAAATTAATTTATTTAATCCACTTTGTTAATTTAATTTAATCGAACCCTTAGAATTAATTAATTCAAAAACGAATTAATTTCTAAATTCACTTCGTCCATTAAATATTAATTAAACCCTTCGAATTAATTAATTTACCTTGTCAATTAGTCAAACGCATAATCGGTCGTACCACTATCGGACCAATTATGGAACTACCGCTCGAAAACGACTTTACATCGCGCCATTATTATTTCTTCTATCTCCCCACATTAAAGATCTAGTGCTCGTCGATTTATCAATTTACTGACAAATTAATTCACCGACTTCTTGGTTTCCGAGATTAGTACCACTCGACCTTTTATTATACCGAACATAAAGTTCACTGGCCAGGTTTAGTATAATAACCTTACGAGCTCATCTCGGGAGCACCATCAACCCGGCGAACCGGTACGCGGATTCCTCCGACTAGCAACGGCACGCAAGAAGCTAAATACCGCATACCCAACTTACCGAGGTATTGGCCTCAATTGACCTCACTCTTTGGCAAATCAAAGCACACGACACCCAACCCTCACGCCCATCCCAATCTCGGGATTGAGAGACGGAATACTAGGACCGAATTGACTACGCCGATCAGTACAAGTCAATTCTATCCAAACTGGTCGTGCTCAATATGCCCCGGGCATATTTGTGTCATTTAAACTAGTCTAGATAAACCAATTTCCAAACCACACAATAACCTATACCGATAGTATGTTCAGACTATCTCGGTTACGAGCATACCTTTTATATATCAATATTTTAACCAATAACGGTATCTACTGTGTTTGTCGACACCCCGTTATCTAGTTCTATGATATAAAGGAACAGATTTATACTGAAACAAAATGATATGTCATCTGTGGATATTAGTTTTTGATACAAGCCATAGCTTTTCTGTATTCAAAACTAACAATCTCCCACTAATACTCAAAGCTATGCTAAGAAGTACAAAAACTGTCCAACCCGCTATTACACTGCTGTCATAATGAAATCTCCAAAACACCTTTAAGCTCACTGACTTGGCTCTCTCAAGAATCTGACTCCCATGCCCTCCACATGCCTCTCAAAGACCTTTGGGGTCAATGGCTTGGTGAAAGGATCTGCAAGGTTGTCCTCTGAAGCTATCTTGGCCACGATCACGTCTCCCCTCTTTACGATCTCTCGTATCAGGTGGTACTTACGCTCTATGTGTTTACTCGCCTTATGGGCTCGTGGTTCCCTTGAGTTAGCAACTGCACCATTGTTATCACAATAAACTGTGATAGACCTAGGCAACTCTGGAACCACATCCAAGTCCATCAGGAAGCTCCTGAGCCATACAGCCTCTTTCGCTGCCTCTGAAGCGGCAACGTACTCGGCCTCCATGGTAGAGTCCGCCACGCATTTCTGCTTGACACTCTTCCATACTATGGCTCCACCTCCCAGAGTAAACACAAACCCAGAGGTAGACTTACTCTTGTCCATATCTCCTTGAAAGTCCGAATCTGTGTAACCCAATGGTACAAGCTCTTGCGCTCTATAAACTAGGACATAATCTCTCGTCCTGCGCAAGTACTTGAGAATGCATTTTACTGCCTCCCAGTGAGCCTTCCCAGGGTTACTCTGATATCTGCTAACCATGCCAACGGCAAAGCAAATATCAGGCCTCGTGCACAACATAGCATACATGAGGCTACCCACTGCAGAAGCATAGGGTACCGCCTTCATGGCATCTATCTCCTCAGCAGTCTTAGGACACTGCTCCTTAGACAAATGCACTCCATGCCTGAAAGGTAGTGAACCCTTCTTGGAGTTCTGGATGTTAAAACGGGCCAGAATCGTGTCTATGTAGGATGCCTGTGAGAGAGTCAGAGAACGTCTCCTACGATCTCGAATAATCTTGATCCCAAGGATATGTCCAGCCTCTCCCAAATCCTTCATATCGAATTGCCTGGACAGCCATGCCTTTACGTCTGACAACACCTTCTTACTGTTGCCAATAAGAAGAATGTCATCTACATAAAGTACGAGGAACACCACTATTTCACCATCACGCCTGCAATAAACACACTGCTCATCTGGAGACTGAGTGAATCCATAGGACTGGATAACCTCATCAAAACGAATGTTCCAGGATCTGGATGCTTGCTTAAGTCCATAAATGGATCTCCTAAGCCTACATACCTTGTGCTCTTGGCCCTTAACAATGAAGCCCTCTGGTTGCTGCATAAAGATGGTCTCCTCAAGACTTCCATTAAGGAAAGCTGTCTTGACGTCCATCTGCCATATCTCATAATCCATATGAGCAGCTATGGCCAAGAGAATCCGGATCGACTTAAGCATAGCTACCGGGGAAAAAGTCTCCTCATAATCGATCCCTTCTTTCTGAGTATACCCCTTCGCCACAAGCCTAGCCTTGAAGGTCTCAACCCTCCCGTCAGATCCTCTCTTTCGCTTGTAGACCCATTTGCACCCAATAGGCCTAAACCCATCAGGAAGGTCTACCAGCTCCCAGACTTGATTTGAGTCCATAGAACCCATCTCAGCAATCATCGCTCTCTGCCAAGAATCTGCATCTTTATCCTGGAGAGCCTCATTGTAGTTAACTGGGTCTGGTTCATGAGCACCAGGGATAAAGTCTGAAGACTCACCCAAACCCATGTACCTCTCGGGCTGTCTCACAGCCCTCCCACTACGACGAGGCGCAGCCTGTGTACGAGCATCATCTGTGATAGTGCGTGCAGTTTCATGTGGGGTGTCTTCCTGTACGTGTGCATCTGGAATAGTGGACTGACTTCTAAGCTCTTCCAATACTACCTTGCTGCTTGACTTGTGATCTAAAATATAGTCCTCCTAAAGAAATCTGGCATTGGTGCTGACCACCACGTTCTGATCATGAGGACTATAATATAAACCACCTCTCGTTCCTTTGGGGTAGCCTACAAACAACATAACCTTAGATCTTGCCTCTAACTTGCCTGCATCTGCCTCGAGCACATGTGCTGGACAACCCCAAATCCTGAGATGTCTCAGGCTAGGCTTGCGCCCATCCCACAACTCTAATGGGGTCGTTGGCACAGACTTAGATGGCACAAGGTTGAGGATATAACATGCTGTGTCTAAGGCATAACCCCAAAACGAGGTAGGCAAATCACTGTAACTCATCATCGATCTAACCATCTCCATAAGAGTCCTGTTCCTCCTCTCTGCTACACCATTCTGCTGGAGTGTGCCAGGTGCAGACAACTGGGTCTGAATACCCTCCTCTGACAAATAGGTCCTAAATTCACTAGAGAGGTATTCGTCACCGCGATCAGACCGCAGTGACTTGATACTCTTACCCAGATGGTTCTCCACCTCTGCCTTGAATTCTCTGAACTTGCCAAAGCATTCAGACTTGTGGCGCATCAGGTATATGTATCCATATCTAGAGTAATCATCCGTGAAAGTCACGAAATACTCATAACCACCTCTAGCCTGAATTGACATAGGCCCACACACGTCAGAATGAATCAGCTCTAAAACCTCTTTGGCCCTATACCCCTTCGCCTTAAAAGGCCTCTTGGTCATTTTACCATCCAAGCAGGACTCACAGGTTGAATAGCTGTCAATATCTAGTAAGTCCAAAGACCCACTCTTGACCAACCTTTGAATCCTACTAAGGTTGATATGACCTAGTCTCAGGTGCCAAAGATAAGTCTGATTCAAAGGGGAGGATTCCTTTCTCTTATTATGATTCGGTGATGAGTTACTAGTTTCTGTGTTTTGCATAACTGGGGAGTAAGTCTTGATTAAAAACAGATTGTCAACCAATGTACCGGAACATATAAGTTTCTGGCATTTTCTTATAAAAACCGAACCATCAGAAAATACACACTTATAACCATCCAAAACAAGTTTCGAAACTGAAAGCAAGTTCTTTCGAAAACTAGGTACATAAAGACAATCCTTCAAATATAAAATAGAGTCTGAAAAGTAAAGACTAATAACTCCCACTGCAGCCACAGAAACTCTGGTAGTATCCCCAAGGTAGACCTGCAACTCTCCCTCTCTAAGCAGCCGGTCACTTGGAACCCCTGCAAAGAATTACAAACGTGATCAGTGGCTCCCGAATCCACACACCAAGTATCCGTGGGAATCGCCGCTAAACACGTCTCAGTGACTAGGGAAAATTTACACGTACCTCAAGGCTTTGGGCAGTCCTTCTTCCAATGTCCTGCTTTGCCACATCTAAAGCATTTTCCTCTCGGCTTCTGCTTCTTGGCAATGCCTGCCTTGGGTCCATGACTGGCTCCTGCTTTCTGGCCTCTCTTCCTCTTTTGCTTCCTGGCTTTGGGCCCAGCAGAGGAACCTGAGGGATCAACAGTAGCCAAGGCTTGCTTCTTCTCAGCGAAGAGGCTCTCAGCAGACACCAATGCAGTCATGAGCTCAGAAAGTGAATATGAGAGATTCCCCATATTATAGTTCAATCGAAACTGCTCAAAACTGGGAGGCAAGCTCTGAAGGATGATATCGACCTGGGTTTCCCCATCAATCTCACCTCCCAATACCTCGATCTCATTGATGCAACCAATCATGTCCAGTACGTGATCTCTCACTGAAATGCCCTCAGCCATATTAGCATTCATGAGTTTCCTCATAGCTGACTGCTTGGCTGCCCTGCCCTGATGTCCAAACATCTCCCTGAGGTTGAGCATCATATCGTAGGCTGAGGTCATCAACTGATGCTGGTGCTGCAGTACACTTGACATGGAAGCCAAGATGTAGCACCTGGTCATCTCATCAGCTTTCTGCCACCTCGTATATGGCTCTCGCTGCTCAGGTGTGGCATCCTCACTGGGCTTAGGGGGACACTCCTCAGTGAGCACATACGTATAACCCTCGGCGGTTAGGACAATGTCCAGGTTCCGTTTCCAATCAATGTAATTAGGACCGGTGAGTTTGTTTTGGTTCAGAATGACAGCTAGCGGGTTGAACGACATATCAACTGAAAATAATGAAAAAACATGTCTCAGTATACTTTTCAAAAATATTGAAAAATCCTCAGAAAAGAAATATAATCTTCTACCGACATCTCTCCCACCGGGATTAACGCAGGTCACGTAGGTGAACGTCTACGCCAATCCACATTCGTTCGAGAAGGACCAAAATCCATTAATCTCATTATCTGACCAACGATCTTATGATCAATGAAATTAATAGTCGATAATTTTAGCCGTACACGTAAATAGCGTTACCTCGTAGGAGGGATACTATAAACAGTACACTAAGTGTATGCCATTACGTGACTTCTAAGTTTGTTACTTAGGGTACTAATGCGCCTCGGTAGCGAGGGTGTCGCAACTTTTCCCAATTAAACGCACTATAGTCATCCCTTTAGAGATTCATTCCAGCGATATCTGTGATTGAAAACTCATCCGTAGGGAAGCCGTTTAACCACATCGCCAATGAACCCGTTATGGAGGCCATGGGGCTATTAACCAACCCGCTCCCACTTAGATTTTTAAAATAATTTAAATTCGCCTTAGTTTTCTCGGTTTTCCATTTCGGTTTTCTACGTAATTAGGAATCACCCAAAAATTACGAAAAACAAAAATCCGGGTTTTCTCGGTTTTCTACGTAATTAGGAATCACCCAAAATTACGATAAACCAAAACCCCACGTAATTAGGAATCACCCAAAATTACGATTAAACCAAAACTTTCGAATGTAATTAAGTTTGAGGATTTTTACGTTTTAACATGCAATATCTTAACTATGGATATTCGCACCCATAAAACCGTTGGAGTTTTAATATGCGAATAATCTTCCATAGTTAATTGCACATTACCTTTTTGAAAAACTTTTGGTTTGAATTTCGTTCATGCAAAATAAAACGAAAATCACACAATCAACGAAAAAATCATAAATACGGGAAATTAAATAAAATAAAATTTCCCGACTATTATGGCCTTCTCTATCGTTGATTCTTTGACGCCTCGGTGACACTTACCGTCGTGTCGCTCCCACTCGTTATTTGGATTCCTCTCGATTCGCCCGAGTTTTCTCGGTTTATTTCGTAATTAGGAATCACCCAAAATTACAATAAACCAAAACCCGCGAATATAAGTTACCCAAAATAACGTCTTCGTCATAGTACAAAAATTCCTATATACAAAGGCGTTTTTCTAGGAATTTAAAGACGACATGATTAGATCAAATCCTACTACAAGATTTTTCTAATCCTACACGGCTTCCAGCTCGTGGTTATTACTATTACAGAAATTTCCATTCAAAAATAAAACGAGCCCGGACATGTCCCGGGGTTTATGAATGAAAATTGAATTTCTACCATAATAGCCGGGAAAACAATAACCACCTGTTTATACATTTCGACAAAAATAATAATGCCAAAATAAAGCCGTGTATTAAATCAAACAAGTATAAGACCGAAACCAACGCTCTAATACCAATTTGAAGGAAAACTGAACAAGCCCGGGCTAAATCGAAAACCTCACTTTCGTGCTATGCATTCCAGAATCGGAAGCTTTCGACCAAGCTCAGGCTCAAATAGTTTACCCATGAACGGATCTAGGCTTATACTTATTTAATTTATTAATCGGGACACAAAAATTAAATCTTTAATTAAAGCGGAACTTAAAGATTATACCTTTTGTAGCGAAGTCCCTCGATTAAAGAATACCAAATATATTGCTGCGATTTCCACAAGAAATCCAATCGATTCTCCGTAGAAACTTCGAATATTGCGTGGGCAATAATCTATCGAAGTCTACTCGCTTAGCCCACAAGGAAATCACACGAATTGAATAATTAACAGCCCAAAATCTGACCGAATTCAGTCCAGAATTTTCACCTCTTATACCCGAAAAACTGCTGCAGAATATTCTTTAAACATTCATCAATTGACTGCTGTATATCCGGACTTAGATGCACCGTGATCTAGACAAAGAGGACTGGTGGATCACCGATCAGAATAAAGAGATCAACACCAATCTCTTCGAATCAAACGCGAGCACCCCAGCCCAGAAATCAGCTTCGAGAAAACCCTCAAACTGGCGACAAATTCTGGGCGAATAATAACCCAGGTCGCGACAGCAGTTTTACGAAAGAAGACCCACAAGGATCCCTCACAGGATTGCCCTCAGCCATCCTAGCATTCATGAGTTTCCTCATAGCTGACTGCTTGGCTACCCTCCCCTGATGTCCAAACATCTCCCTGAGGTTGAGCATTATATCGTAGGCTGAGGTAAACAACTGATGCTGGTGCTGCAGTACACTCAACATAGAAGCAAAGATGTAGCACCAGGTCATCTTATCAGCCTTCTACCACCTTGTATATGGCTCTCGAGGGGTGGCATCATCGCTGGGCTTAGGGGTGCATTCCTCAGTGAGCACGTACTTGTAACCCTCAGTGGTAAGGACAATGTCCAGGTTACATTTCCAGTTAATGTAATTTGGACCTGTAAGTTTGTTTTGAATCAAAATGACAGCTAGTGGGTTGAATGACATATCAACAACTGAAAAATAAATAGTCAAGTTTCAGCATACTTTTTCAAAAATATTGAAATCCTCAAAAATAATATAATCTCCATCGACATCTGTCACACCGGGATTAACGCAGGTCACGAATGTCTACACCAACCCACATTCGTTCGAGAAGAACCGAAGTTCATTAATTTCATTCTCTGACTAACGATCTTATGATCAATGAAATTAATAGTCAATGCTTTTAGCCGTACACATAAATTGCGTAACCTCGCGGGAGGAATACTATAAATAGTACACTAAGTGTATGCCATTACGTGACTTCTAAGTTCGTTACTTAGGATACTAATGTGCCTCAATAGAGAGGGTGTTGCAACTTTCTCCAATTAAACTCACTATAGTCATCCCTTCAGAAATTCATTCCGGTGATATCTGTGATTGAAGACTTCTCCGCATGGAGAAGACCATAATACCAACTCGCAAGAATAACCACATCACCAATGAACCCGTAATGGAGGCCATGGGGATATTTACCAACCCGCTCCTACTTAGATTTTTAAGTTTGAGGATTTTTACGTTTTAACATGCAATATCTTAACTATGGATATTCACACCAATAAAACCGTTGGAGTTTTAATATGCGAATAATCTACCTTAGTTAATTGCACTTTACTTTTAAAATAGTTTGGTTTGGTTTTCGTTCATGCAAAATAAATCGAAAACACACAACTAATGAAAAGGCATAAATACGGGAAATTAAAGAAATAAAATTTTCCGATGATTATGGTCTTCTCTATCGTTGATTCCTTGAGACGTCAGGGACACGTCCCATCATGTCCCTCCCACTCGTTATTTGGATTTCTCTAGATTCGCCCGGGTTTTCTCGGTTTACTACGTAATTAGTAATTACCCAAAATTACGAGAAACCAAAACCCGTGAATAATAGCCAGGAAACCAATAACCAACTGTTTAAACATTTCGACAAAAATAATAATGCCAAAATAAAGGCATGTAATAAATTAAACAAGTATAAAGCCGACACACTCGCTCTGATACCATTTTGAAGGAAAACAAATCAAGCCCAGGCTAAATAGAAAACCTCACTTTCGTGCAATGCATTCCAGAATCGAAAGTTTTCGACAAAGCTCAGGCTCAAATTCATTTTTCCCTGAACGGATCTAGGCTTATACTTATTTAATTTATTAAAACGACATCTAACGCACAAAGATTACACCTTTAATTAAAAGCGGAAGGATTAAAGGTTATACCTTCGAAGCAATAAGAAAAATCCAATCTTTATAAGCGAATACTATCTAAATCCAAAAGATTACTCCAAGAAACTTCGAATATTGTGTGGGCAATAATCTATCGAAGTGTACTCGCAAAGCCCACGAAAACCCACAAGGAAATCTCTCAAAATTGGACTCAAAGAAACAAAAAACTAATCACAAACTTAACCCACAAGTATATACTGCTGCCGCCGCCCAAAAACTGCTGCCGTTGAATAAAACCGCCACTCCCACTGCCGAAATTCGAACTGCCCAGTCTTGATCTAGACAGCCCAAGCTTCTAATCACCAAGAAGATATCAACGAACCCCAGGCCAAATCAAACGCACCGGACAACAGCAAACCCGACGCCAAGAATTAGAAAACCCGCAGCAGTTTTTCTGGCGAGAGAAAGAAATCCGGGTAGAATAAAACCCAAGCAAAAAGATGTGATCTTTGGTTCGAATCCAATCTCGAGCAAGTGAGAAATATGGTTCGTTTTTGAAAAAGAACTCTCGAAGAATAAGTTCTCTCTCTAGAACCTTCTCACTGAAGAAAACAAGAATTGTCTTGCAAGACTTCCTTAATGTTTCTTTGGCCTCAAGTTTTCTATTTATAGGGAGCTCTAATGGAGACCTAGTGGGCTTTTGAGTTGGGCCTTTTAATTTGACTTTCGTTGACCGCTTAGTCTTTCCTAGACTAATCAACTCTAATCGACCCATTCAAATTAATTTCTTAACCCACTTTGTTAATTTAATTTAATCGAACCCTTAGGATTAATTAATTAATATAGAATTAATTTCTTAATCCACTTTGTCAATTAAATATTAATTAAACCTTTAGGATTAATTAATTCACCTTGTCAATTAGTCAAATGCATAATTAGTCGTACCACTATAGGTCTAACTATGGAACTACCGCTCAAAAATGACTTTACGTCGCGCCTCTATTTTTCTTCTATTTTCCTACATTAAAGATCTAGTGCTCGTCGGTTTATCAATTTACTGACAAACTAATTCACCGACTTCTTGGTATCCGAGATTAGTACCACTCGACCTTTTCTATTATACCGGACATAAAGTCTCCCGATCGGGTTTAGTATAACAAACCTTACGAGCTCATCTCGGGAGCACCATCAACCTGGCGAACCGGTACATGGATTCCTCTGACTAGCAACGGCACGTAAGAAGCTAAACACCGCATACCTAACCTACCGAGGTACAAGCCTCAATTGACCGCACTTTTCAGCAAATCAAAGCATACGATATCCAACCCTCACGCCCGTCCCAATCTCGGGATTGAGAGACTGAATACTAGGACCGAATTGACTACGCCGATCAGTATAAGTCAATTCTATCAAAACTGGTCGTGCTCAATATGCCCTGGGCATATCCGCATGATTTAAACTAGTCTAGATAAACTAATTTCCAAATCACACGATAACCTATACAGATAGTATGTTCAGACTATCTTAGTTATGAACATACTTTTAATATATCAATACTTTAACCAATAATGGTATCTACTGTGTCTTTTACACACCCCATTATCTAGTTCTATGATATAATAGAACGATTTAATACTGAAACAAAATGATATGTCATCTGTGGATATTAGTTTTTGATACAAGCCATTGTTTTTCTGTATTCAAAACTAACAGGTTCTAGGAGAATTCATCTAGTGTGTGAAAAGAAAGGTGTAGAAGTGTGTGAAACTTCTGCACTATGCTACTATACGAAAGCCTATTGAGAGTGTAAAAGTATGTGTTTTACATCAGGCCTTGGCCATTAAGAAAGAGATCTGAGTGCTAAAATTTGTAACATATATTTTAATACACGCCTAAGGGTAATTTGGAACATTCAACAGATTTTATGGGCAGCGTGAAGGTGCAGTAACCTGCGGACGCTGAAGTCGGCGGCGTACAGGTACCGGTACCTGTAGGACGCCGATCCTAACTCTTCAGCTCAAATCTGCTCTTTTCCAAATTCTTCTATTTCAGCTCCAATTCTTCGTGTTTTCTTCTCATTTCCAGCTAAAGTCTTCACGTTTCTTCTAAAATCTCCAACCATAGCTTTTTACTACAAGATCATGCAAATCTAACTATAAGTGCATTGAAAGCTCATAAAAGATATCATAATCATTAAAAACCAACTAAAAGTAAGTTTAAACATACATGATTTTAGGTCATAAAAAGGTATATTTTAGAGTCAAGTCCCAGCCCCACACTTAAGACTTTGCTTGTCCTCAAACAAACTAACAAGAAAAACTAGTAGAACACAAGTCAATTACAAAACTAGTTTGCTCTAAAATGGTTTTTCTTCCCCCATCAAGCTAAACATGCAAAACATGCACTCACCTTTCACTCATGATATCAACCTAACTTCAATAATCAAGTAAGACAAGAATGATATTGATTATCTATCAACATCAATTGATCTCATCACCACACACTATCAAGGATTCACTCAATAACGGTCAAAGTGTATAGACTTTGAAATCTAATAGGAAAAGACTTTCCCTGCTTTAGTTGGGCTTAGGGAACGACTGGTTTTTGAATTCAAGCTTCCAATCCCTTTACTCTAATCTTCAGCCTTTAAATCTGGGCTTTAGTCCACATTCACGTTTCATCTACAAGTTCATTATCGAATAATCTGATCATACTAATAGGCTTGGGCCTCTAAATCTATATATGGGCTTGGGCATGTTGTGCCTTGGACTTGACCTTGAACTTTAAAGCTGGATTGGATCCATTTATCTTCTGGGCTCTCGATCTAGTGAATGGACCAACGTAATCAGTTTGCGGATCTCTGACACAAAGTTTTTGACCCCCTAGTGGGCTCCCTAAGGCAGAATTTGCGTAGAAAGACTCTCATTAAGCTTGGATTTGCGCCAACTGTCCTATAGTGGAGGAAGAACTGGCAAGCCTTGTTGTTCTTCTTTCGATAGAGAGTCTACCGCAATAATGTTCATATCATCCCCTCTCTGCCGAACGTTATTTGTCCTCGAAGTTGATGTGCCTGCATAATCAAACAACGGATTAGTAAACACATTAGAAAAATTTTCTACCTTACTAGCTTTAGGACGTTTTGAACGTTTGGACTTAGACTTCCAGATTCACTTAAAACTTTTAGTGGACCATTTCTCCTGCTACAATAAAGTCAGGAAAGGATAATAAATTACATTAAAAGTTTTACGTTGACAAGTATGCCTCTGACATGGCCAAAATTGAGTAGGACATCCCACTAATGTTAGAGCCAATTTCACACTGTCTTTAGGCCTAGGTATCGATTTCGGCTATTTAAGGTTAGGCTGTTTGGCATTGTTTTTCTCTCCTCGCAATGTTTCTTGTGCGCTATAAACCGGTGCAGGAGACAAAGGTAATAAGTTGTTTGAGTTGAATACATAAGCTATGCTTGTGTTGTACTTTTCCCAGTTAATACATCGATTTATGTTTAGTTAAATTTAGTTGTGCATTATTTGTCCATTTATATTATGTAGTTAGATGATGAGGTGTCTTGTGTGACACAGTAGATCTTGTTGGAAATTGTTTAGGTGTTTAATCTAATTAAACAGCGAAATTCCTAAACATTAAGGATCGGGTCTTACCCTTGAAGCGTAATCGGTTGCGCACGTCGCCTGGCTCCTCTGAGCAGATGGCATTTTTGTCTCCAAAATCCTTCCTCGAAGGATTCTCTACTCTCAAGCACGAAAGTCTTCTCAGGTTGGTGCTAGCCAATCTTGCCTACCCAGAGAATTTTGGAAAATCTTGTGTATTTTGGCTGATATGAATTTTCTCATTCAAAATCATCATCTCCTACAATTATATCCCGAGGATATTTGTAGAGATCAAATTTCCAAAATCAGTATTGTAATTATCCAATTATAACTTAATTGATTTTGGTCATATTCCAAATCAATATTATTACCAAATATTATTTTACTGATTCCAAATCAGTATTTGAATAATATTTACTGATTCTAAATCAGCATTAAACAATACCTTAATGATTTGGGTTATACACCAAGCCCATGGATCAACCCATGACCCATGGATCAGGCTGATGGGTTATGAACTTCAATTGCAATTAAGTCCCTTGATTTATCAGCCATCCCAATTGTTCTCAGGTAATTAATTAACTATTAATTAATACCACAGAACTTTTAATTAAACCATTTAATTAAATCTTCTTTATTTAAATATAACAATTATACTTATTGTAGGCAAGAATACATATTCTGCATCATTGAACTTTCTTATGTGCGATCCTGTAGGCCCATTCCAAATTGGAAATGGATAACTCAATCTCATTGATTAATCCATAAGTCATTAGTGGTCTCTAGCAAGACATAATGACTACCCAATTCAGAATGGAGGGTCGACTGGTGATTCAACACAACCTTTCCGAGCAAACTTCGTACGATCCTCTACATTGATATCCCGTTTAGCATAAGGCATGGAACCATCATCCTTATATAGTTAAACGTTTACTTGATCTCTTAGTGACACTTAATCCATCAAGCAAATGATATCCTTATCGTTCCTTGGGCATGGCCATGCATTTTTCAGTTCACTATCAAGTGGCCAAGATATCATCTCTCACTTAAGAGAGATTTGTAGTCCCATCAATTCACCTACATATCTTAGCGTGAATCATAGTGTACCCAATCATACCCGTACTTGGCAACCTGTTACGACCCCGTTAAGCGTATGTCAAAGCACACTATAATTCACCTAAGACCATGTAGTGATTTCTGGTCTAAGGATCCTCGTGCCAGTACTACTCAAAATAATCACTCATGATCTAATTAGTCCATGGAATGTTTCTTTTGGCGGATCGATTTTATGAATTCAAATATGCACAAGAATATTACTATCATGAAATTAACTCATTTGATAAACAATCAATCAAGCAACAAATGTCTTATTTACATAAAGACCCTCAAAGTCTGTTTACATAAATAGCCCTCATTAGGGCACATACACCAACAGATCTCATCATTGGTTAAAAGACATAATACATAAATGAGGTTCGTAACCGAGACAGCTTTGGACAAACTGTCGGTTTAGGTTATTATGTGATTCAGATAATTGATTTGTCTAAACTAATTGAATCATATAGATATGCCCAGGGCGTATTGAACTTGACCTTTAAGAATGATTTGTCTTGTACTGATTTAATAGACAAATCGTTCTTGGTATTCTATCTCTTAATTCCTAGACTTGAGCGGGCATGAGGATTAGACATAGTATACTTTGATCTGCCAATGGGTGAGGTCAATTGTGGCCAATAGTCTCGGTAGTTTAGGTGCGCATGTTTAGTTGCTTGGTGTGCTGCTGCTTGTCGAAAGGAAACCATGTACCGGTGCGTCCGGGGTGATGGTGCTCCCAAGATGAGCTCATAATGTTTATTATACTAAACCCGGCCGGTGGACTTATGTTCGGTATAGTAAAAAGGTCGAGTGGTACTAGTCTCGGAACTAAAGAAGTTAATTTATTAATTTATCAGTAAATTAATAAATTAACGAGCACTATATCTTTGATGTGGGGAGATTATGAATATAATTTAATTAAGTTATTTCGGAAGCAATTCTGGTGTAGGATGGTAGTGCCATAATTAATTCGTTAGTGGTACGATTAATTATGTATTGGGTTATTGTTACAGGTAGATTTAAATAATTAAGCAATAAATTAATCCTTGTGTCAGTTGGTTGTGAATCATACCAGGAACTATATTGGGATAAGTGAATCCCTGTATCAGTTGGTTGTGAATCATACCAGGAACTGGATTGGGATAAGTGAATCCCTGTATCAGTTGGATGTGTATCAGTCCAGAAACTGGATTGAAGGAATTAGAAACCAAGTAGGAAGACCAATCCTAAACCAACTTGGGGTCTCTCTTGTAACTCTATATATAGACAAGTGATTAGCTATTCAAGACACACAATTTCATAACACAATTCATAATTTTTCAAGACAAGAAAACTTAGAGAGAGAAAATCCTAGAGAGAGAAAATTCTCTCTCAAGAATTCGGATTTCTTAAGCTCTGGGGCAGCTGAAATTTCTTCAAGTTTTTGGCAGCAACGTGTAGCTTTCTCTCTCTCCGGGCGGTGCGTGGATTGTACGTTCCAGGTGTAGCGGTGCTGGAATTTTCTGGCAGGTGGATTATGGTGATTAGCTGATCAAATTGCTAGTTAGATTGCTGCCCACACAGCATACAAGCAAAGTCTTGAGGCATACAAGAGAATCACCTGGGTATACGGCCCAATAGGTAATTCTTATTCTTCCACTTTTATTAAGAATTTTTTGTTGCGTGGTAAATCAAATAAGTGCAAACCCAGATCCTGCACAATGTTATTTCAAAAGGGTTGGAATAACGATTGTGCTAGCATCTAGGCCTAGCTAGAGATTTCGATTCAAGAATGCATAGCATGAAAGTGAGTTTCTGGCTAGGCCCGGGTAGATAATCTTTCACAAGTTACATTTATTTTCATTAAACATAAACGAATACCTATTGGTCAAACCATTGAAGGTGACCCTTCTGGTCCATTGGTACCACCTCACATAGTATTTCTTCTTTGATTGGACCAAGATAGAAAGTGATCAGTGCTTGGTATTGGACTCTCTTCTCACATCCCTCTTCAAACCACTACAACCTGTAAGGCTTAGGATGTGGCAAACATGTTAAAGACAAATCTTTAACTAAAGACTCACCTACTACATTTGTGCAATTGCCACCATATCTAATCAATAGAAACTCTTTCTGATCCACTGTCCTACACCACATATGAAATATGTTGTTGCACTGCGTAGGGGTTAGATCTGAAGAAAACTGAGCATTCAAAGTATGAACAATGATAAGAGTAAAATTTCTTACCACTGATTCATCTGAAGACTCTGAATTTTGACTTAACTGAGGTAAAACCAAGAGGGTTTGTCGATTTTCCTCTTCTTTTGCTTCGTTGGATCGCCAATGAAAAATTATTCATCTTCTTAACTAGCTTCTTCAAGCGGTGGCATCTCCTCTAAATCACTATCTCTTTCCCTATCCTCATCTATTACATACAATTGGTTATCTCTCAAATTAATAGCTGGGATTGATAATGTCCCGCAATCTTACGTTTATAACACATAACACTCTTACTACTTTGAGAATTACTAGACTTAAATCTGAAGACTTAGGAGGGATAAGGGTGGAGGATCTGGCATTGGACTAAGGGAGAGCTGGCGAAGACTTTTTCTGAGGTGTGCTACTTGACGTGTCCTTGTCGTTGTAAAAGCTTTAGCTGAACACTCAAAAATAAAATTTATAATTAACAAAAGAAAAACACTAAAACTATAGTATTTAAGATTTCGTTCCTATGAAATTTGTGGTCTTAAATTAAGTAGTTGTTGGGTTCGAGTCCTTACTTACTATAATTTTTAATAGTTTTATAGCCTATGAATCTAAGAAAGAAAAGTGTAAGATAGTGATTTGGTAAAAGTTATGCAAATAACAAATTAAAGGAAATAAAGATAATATGGGAAAAAGGCGGAAAATCACACCACAACCAAGATCCAAGAGGGTATTGTAAGCAAATTATCATGCAATTGTTCAATGACACTTTAATGTCATCATTACCGAATCTAAGGACTAAAACTAGCCAATAACAGAAATAAGGATGTCAATCGTATCTATTATCCATCCTCTACTTTACCCGCAACAAGATCAAATAAAATTATCCACAAAATTCCAACTAAAACCATGAGTTGTGTAACATAAGACATCAATATTGTCTCAACCACATATTAATCAAAGTAGATAATCTGCACAAAACTCAGCAATAAAGAAGATTTAACATATATATATTGACAAAAAGGCAAAAAACATATCCATAAACATGAATTAATCAAATATTGCATGAAAACCACTTAACAATATGCATGAATAACCAAAGAAGAGAACAAAAACCTCATGGAAGTAATGAGAATATAATCAGAATAGTTCAATTAGCAAGAAAGGCGAGGCCTTAGCATCCATAATACAAGTTACAAGATAACTCATCAATTCTTAGAACCTCCACCAAAAAGAAGCACAAAATCTTCACTAAATCCTTTGGCTTGTTCTACATCTATTGGAAATCCACTACCCCTTATCACTTAGAATGGTAGGTTTCCCTAGAATCTTCTTAGAACATGGATGTTCTAAGAGAATTCATAGTGTGTGTGTTAAAAGGAGAGAAAGTGTGTGTTTCTTTCTCGCTAAACTACTCTCTCTAAACTTTGAGAAACACACTAAAGTGTAATGGTATGTGTCTTTACAAGGGGCCTTGGCCATTCAGAAAGGTTCCAGAGGCTAAAATTGGTATTACATAAGAAAAGTCATGCCAAAGGTAAAGTTAGAACTTCAACAGTGATTTCTGGGCAACGACCAGGCGGTGGCGCGATGGTGACGGCGGCGATCAGGCATTGACACCATGTGGACGCCGGTGTTGGCGGCGACCAGGCGCCAGCGCCCAGTGGACGCCGAACTCAAAATCTTCTTCAATTTGTGCTATTTCCAAATTTTTCTCTTTAAGTTTCAATCTTGCGTGATTTCTCCTTTTTTCCAGCAAAAGTCTTTAAGTTTTATTGGAAATCTCCAAAGTGCCTCCTTACTACAAAACCATGCAAATCCACCTATAAGTGCACTGGAAGCTCATAAAAGATGTCACATTCCTTGAAAATCAACTAAATGTAAAATAAAAATGCATGATTTTAGGTCATAAAAAGGTATATTTTAGAGTCACATCAATTATATTTTAGGTCTACCTCTTAGTCATAATTTCCCAGTCAGTTGAAGATGCAAGTGTGATCGGATACCTATGGCAACTACAGAAATATGAAAATTCTCGTGTTAATTCTATTCAGTAGAACTATCCAAGTGTTGTGGTTAGTGACAGAGTTGGTTATGAGTCTAATGATGATTTTATAGTCTTAATTCTACATTTAGGGAATTTCATTGGAACCTCCTCGGTCACATTATTTACAAAGATTTTTCATTGACCATGGGATAAATTAGTGACAGCCTTCAAAGGAGGAACATTGCGGTTGTATAATAATTGCATTTTATTTTTAGTTTTTATTTATTTTTATTTATATTTGTGACGTCTGCATTCCACAAACCTCACTTGTTTCACCTTACTACTTTTCATCTCTTCTTAATAATTGGTCCAAGGTCTCTGTATTTTAGCAAGTCTATTTTCCAACTCTATATTCTTTTTGTAACATGGTGAATTAGTTGTACACCATACTTCATTTTAATTTGGAATAAGACTTTCTATTTCCTTCACACCCTTAGCAATCTTTGGTTTCTCTATAGACTTATCAACAAATTTGTTCTTACTTTGTAAAACCGACTCTTCTTTGACTTCCATTCCATTCTCACATTTTTTGTCAATATTTCCCTTTTTTCCTTTTAAATCTCATTTGAATAAAAAATTGCTTTCTTCATATTCATTATCACAAATGATTGATCTCATCATGACATCATAATGCCTCTTTTGTATGACTTCTATTCCAGGGACATACTCTTTTCTTAGAACCTTGAATGTGATTCCCTTACTCTTGATATGCAAAACCGCATCCCCGGTTGCCAAAAAATGTTTTCCAACAAAAATGGGTACATCCTTATCTTCCTCCATGTCCACAATGACAAAATCCGCCGGTACAACAATTTGATTTACTTTTACTAAAATATTCTCAATAATTACCTTAAGAATAACATTAGAATGATCCGTTATTTGTAAAGTGATATTAACCGGTTTCAAATCTCCAAGAAATCCACACGCCTCGGCCATGGCAAATGGCATCAAATTTACTCCAGCTCCGGGATCAAATAAAACCTTAGGAAAAAACCTCAATCTAATATTACAAGCAGTGGTGCACATTCTGTGGTCTTTCTCCACTTTATGAAAGTTTTGCCAATAAATCCCTTTTACATTTTTTTTTGTGAGCCAAAGATTTCAAATTAAACATTTCCTTCTCAGCCAACAATTCCTTTAAAAATCTTTGATATTCCGGCGCATTCATGATTAAATTGGCCAAAGATACTCTCATGTCAATCTCCTTGAACAACTCATAAAATCTTTGATATACTTTCCTATCCACCTCTTTCACTTCTTTTCTCCAAGGGAATGGTGGATCTGCTTTTCTAGGCTCATTTGCTTTCTCTTCTTCTAATCTTTTTCTTAAGCCACTTCTCACTCTCCCTTTTCTCTCTTTCATGAGACTCCAAAATTGCATTATCTCTTTCTTTTTGCTCATTTTCAAGGGCTGAATTTTCTTCTTCATGTGGCAATTCTTCGACATCATCATCCTTTTCTGTTTATCTTTGAATCTCATCTTCCTCAATCACTTGCTCACTTTTGTCACCCTTTTTCTTTTTTTCCACAAGCTTCTTTCCACTTCTTCGGTTTACCACCAAGCATTTTTCAGAATCCTTAGGTTTTGAATTCACATTCTTAGAAGAATTTCCTTGACCTTGATTTTGAACATATTGACCAAATGCATTTTCAATTTCCTTAATGATTTTTTGAAGTTTTCTAATGCGTTTCTGTGCATACCAACTATCCTTACCGAACTCTTCACATGATTCCCCATGGACATATCATCATTTCTACTTGCTTGATTTGTCTCCCCATTTCATTGTATTCTTGGGTTGAAATTCATATGAAGTAATTAACGTATAAGTCACGTGGTGGCAAACAGTTAGTGTACAATTTGCAGTATTCCTCCCACCAAGGTTACACTGCTTTCGTGTATGACTAAAAGTAACTGACTATTAGTCTCATTAGTCAATAGGTCGTTTGATCAGATAATGAGATTAATGAACTAGGTTAAGGAAACAGAACAAGCCCGGGCTAAATCAAAAATCTCACTTTCGTGCAATACATTCCAGAATCGGAGACTTTCGACTCTGTTCAGGCCAAAATTCATTTTCCTTGAACGGGTCTATGCTTATACTAGTTCAATTTATTCAAACGATGCTCAAAGATTAAATCTTTAATTAAATCAGAAGGATTAAAGATTATACCTTTGAAGCGAAGTCCCAAGCAAAAAGAAAACCAAAATTGGAAAATCATGATATTTACCGCCTGAGACCAATCACGAGAAAATCCCGATAATGACTCCGTTTCCACCCCAAAATCATGTGGGCAATTATACACAGGGTATCTAAGTCACTAAGGAAGAAATCCAAAAAAGACCCACTTCGAAAAAATCGTCAGATTCGTAGCAGATCGTTGCCTGAAGATTGAAGCGCCTATTTGCCGCCTACTGCCTATTTACCTCCTGGCTGCAAAATCCACGCGAAATCCCAAGGATAACTCCAAACAACCTCGAACTTGGGTGGGTAAGTGTCTATGAGGTGGCTAAAGGCACTGGCGAAGAAATCCGAAGAAACCCACTTCAAGAAACTCACAGATCTGAAAAACAGATCTAGCCCAGGAAACTGATTCTAATATGAAAACCCACACTGCCTCAATAAAACTTTGTGGGTAAGGTATTTTCTCTTAGATCTAGATTTTTGCGAACCAAAAAGAATGAGCCAAAGGATCAATGAATCAAATAACGGAGCCCACTCTAAAAATAGCAAAAATCGACGACGATTTATCCAAAAATGTTTTCGGCACTTCGGCCAGAACAATGGGTAGCGAATGGACTTTTTGGGGCAGTTAGGCGGTGATCTAGGATTTCTAGAGTTGTAGGCTGAGTTTCTCGAAAAGAAAGATCACAAACCGACTTCGAGAAAGAACTCTTAAAGAAGGAGAATAAATTCTCTCTCAAGGCTCATGTTTCTCACTCTAAGGCATTTGCCTACAAGGTTTCTAATGTCTTCAAATGTTCCTAACATTAGCTATTTATAAGGAGCTCCGAGAAAGTCTTTCCTGAAGTGGGTTTTCAGATTAGGATCAGGTCTCTGGGCTATTTCTTAAAGTGGGTTTCTTTGGATTTCTTCATATTGTGCCTTAGCCTTCCCGTGGACATTTGCCCACTCAAATTTGGGACCTTTTGGAGTTATTCTCGGGACACTCTAGTGGATTTTCAATTCAAGACCCGATTTTCTTTATTTGTAAGGGACATAATTTAAAGGTTTCCACTTTCATTTAAAGATTCAATTTTTGCATGTCGATTTAATAAATTAAACTATTTTGAGCCTAGATCCGTTAAGGGGAAATGAATTTTAGCCTGAGGCAAATCAAAAGTCTCCAGTTTTGGAATGCGTTGCACGAAAGTGAGATTTTGGGTTTAGCCCAGGCTAGTTCTGTTTCCTTCAGAAACCTCTTCTCCGGTAGCTATGCTTAAGTCGATCCAGATTCTCTTGGCCATAGCTATTCGTTTAGAATATGGGATTTTGCAAATGGATATCAAGACAGCTTTCCTAAATGGAAGTCTTAAGGAAACCATCTTCATGTAACAACCAGAGGGATTCTTTGCTGAAGGCCAATAGCATAAGGTTTGCAAGATTTAGAAGTCCATCTTGAAGGAAAATAGAACAAGCCCGGGCTAAATCGAAAACCTCACTTTCTTGCAATGCATTCCAGAATGGGAAGCTTTCAACAAAGATCAGGCTCAAATTCATTGTCCCACGAACGGATCTAGGCTTATTAAAACGACATCTAATGCACAAAGATCGAACCTTTAATTAAAGTGGAAGGATTAAAAGTTATACCTTTGAAGCCAAGGCCAACGGAATAAGAAAAACTAAATCTTTCCTAGTGATTACCACCGAAATCCAATAGATGACTCCAAGAAACTTCGAATATTGCGCGGGCAATAATCTGTCGAAGTGTACTCGCAAAGCCCAGGGAAACCCACAAGAAAGTATCTCAAAAAACGGATTTAAAACTGCCCAAAAGATCCAATTAAACTGCTGCCCCTTTTCCACCAAAAAATCCTGCTGCCCGCTACTAATACTTCACCAACATCAACATAAAAATCCTTTCTTTGTCGTGATGTAGATAGCCCACATCATGGATCACCAAAAGGGAGATCAACACAATGAAAAAGCCGAATCAAACGCGCAAAGATTGGATTTTTAATCCAAGAAACCCGATGATTTAAACTATTCTAGATAAACTAATTTCTAAATCACACGATAACCTATACCGATAGTATGTTCAGACAATCTCAGTTACGAGCATACTTTTAATATATCAATACTTTAACCAATAATGGTATCTACAGTGTCTTTCACACACCCCGTTATCTAGTTCTATCATATAATGGAACAATTTAATACTGAAACAAGCCATTGTTTTTCTATATTCAAAACTAACAGGTTATAGGAGAATTCATCTAGTGTGTGAAAAGAAAGGTGTACAAGTGTGTGAAACTTCTGCACTAAGCTACTATAGGAAAGCCTATTGAGAGTGTAAAAGTATGTGTTTTACATCAGGCCTTGGCCATGAAGAAAGAGATCTGAGTGCTAAAAATGGTAAAATAAATTTTAATAGACGCCTAAGGGTAATTTGGAACATTCAGCAGATTTTATGGGCAGCGTAAAGGTGCAGTAACCTGCGGACGCTGAAGTCGGCGGCGTATAGGTACCGGTACCTGTAGGACGCCGATCCTAACTCTTCTGCTCAAATTTTCTCTTTTCCAATTCTTCGTGTTTTCTTCTCATTTCTAGCTAAAGTCTTCAAGTTTCGTCTAAAATCTCCAACCATAGCTTTTTACTACAATATCATGTAAATCTAACTATAAGTGCATTGAAAGCTCATAAAAGATATCATAATCATTGAAAACCAACTAAAAGTAAGTTTAAACATACATGATTTTAGGTCATAAAAAGGTATATTTTAGAGTCAAGTCCCAGCCCCACACTTAAGACTTTGCTTGTCCTCAAACAAACTAACAATAAAAGCTAGTAGAACACAAGTCAATTACAAAACTAGTTTGCTCTAAAATGGTTTTTCTTCCCCCATCAAGCTAAACATGCAAAACAAACACTCACCTTTCACTCATGATATCAACATAACTTCAATAATACAGTAAGCCAATAATGATATTGATTATCTATCAACATCAATTAATCTCATCACCTCACACTATCAAGGATTCACTCAATAACGCTCAAAGTGTATAGACTTTGAAATCTAATAGGAAAAAACTTTCCCAGCATCAGTTGGGCTTAAAGAATGGCTGGTTTTTGAATTCAAGCTAGTTAATTGATAAATCAAAGAGCACTAGATCTTTAATGTGGGGAGATAGAAGAAATAATAATGGTGCGATGTAAAGTCGTTTTCGAGCGGTAGTTCCATAATTGGTCCGATAGTGGTACGACCGATTATGCGTTTGACTAATCGACAAGGTAAATTAATTAATCCGAAGGGTTTAATTAATATTTTATCGACAAAGTGAATTTAGAAATTAATTCGATTTTGAATTAATTAATTCTAAGGGTTCGATTAAATTAAATTAACAAAGTGGATTAAATAAATTAATTTAAAAGGGTCGATTGGAGTTGATTAGTCGGGAAGACTTAGCGGTCAACGAATGTCAAATTTTAAGGCCTAACTCGAGAGCCCATTAGGTCTCCAATCGAGCTACTATAAATAGAATAACTTGAGACCAAAGAAAGTTAAGAAATCTTGCAAGACAAGTCTTGCCCATTTTAGAGTAAGAAAGTTCTAGAGAGAGAACTTCTTTCCTTTGAAGTTTTCACTAAAAAACGAACTAGATTTCTTGCTCTCGGATTGGATTCAACCCAAAGATCAAGTCTTTAATTTTTTTTTTCAAAAAGGGCTGCTCCAGTTTTATTTTTTCGCTGCTTGTTTTTTTCCTGGACAGCTGCTGCCGCATTTTTATCCTACCCGAGCAGTTTTCTTCTTCCTCAAGTCTTGCGTGGTTGATTCGAGAATAGCCTGGATCGATCTCCTTCTTTGATGGGTGATCTTCAGGTGGTTCTTGTCTATATCACTGGTGAGATTTCAGGTGAAAAAAACTGCAGAAATCGGGCTGGGCAGTAGCAAAATTACAGCAGCAGGACAACAACGTTTTTAGGGTTTTCTTGATCAGATTTTGGGGTTTGCTGAATTCAGTTTGATAGATTTCTTTGTGGGCTTTCGTGGGTTAATCGAGTAAGCTCCGATAGATTATTGGCCACGCAATATTCGGAGTGTTCTTGGAGAATCGATTGGATTTCTTGTGGAAATCGCAGCAGAATTTTTTGGTTTTCTTTAAGCAAGGGACTTCGCTTCAAAAGGTAGAATCTTCAACTTCCGCTTAAAGATACAATTTTTTGTGTCCCGATTAATAAATTAAATAAGTATAAGCCTAGATCCGTTCATGGGTAAACTAATTTGAGCCTGAGCTTGGTCGAAAGCTTCCGATTCTGGAATGCATAGCACGAAAGTGAGGTTTTCGATTTAGCCCGGGCTTGTTCAGTTTTCCTTCATGTTTCTTGTACTTTACGTAGATGACATTCTACTTATTGGCAATGGTAAGAAATTGTTATCAGACGTAAAGGCATTGTTGTCTAAACAATTTGATATAAAGGAGTTGGGAGAAGCTGGACATATTATTGGGATCAATACCATTCGAGATCGTTGGAAACATTCACTGGCACTCTCTTAGGCTTCATACATGGATATGATTCTGGCTCGTTTCAACAAACTGAACTCTAAGAAAGGTTTTCTACATTTCAAAAACGGAGTGCATCTATCTAAAGTGCAGTTTTACGAAGACTATTGAGGAGACAGAAACCATGAAAATGGTTCCTTATGCTTCTACAGTAGGAAGTATCATGTATGCGATGTTGTGCACGAGACCTGATATTTCCTATGTCATCGACATGGTTAGCAGATATAAGAGCAACCCCATAAAAGCATGTTGGGAAGCTATAAAATGTATCATAAACTATTTACGCAGAATGAGAAACCAAGTAATGGTCTATCTGGTGCCTAAGCTTATGCCTAGAGGTTACACAGATTCGGATTTCCAAAGTGATAAAGACAAGAGTAAGTCTACCTTCGGGTTTGTGTTTACTTTGGAAGGTGGAGCCATAGTTTGGCAGAGTGTCCTGTAGAAATGTCTGGTGGACTCTACCATAGAAGCTGAATACATCGTAATATCAGAGGCATCGAAAGAAGCAATGTTGCTCAATAAATTCTTAGTGGACTTAGATGTGATTCCTGAGTTACCAAGATTAATCACAGTGTAATGTGCTAACAATGGTGCAGTATCCGACTCGAGAGAACTCACGAGCTCACAAAGAGAGTAAACACATAGAGCCCAAGTACCACCTGATACGAGAAATTGTTAAAAGAGAATACATGGTCTTGCCAAAAATCACATCAGCAGAGAACCGTGCATATCCATTCACAAAGACATTGACTGCAAAAGTCTTCGAGGTTCACGTGGAGGGTATGAGAGTTAGATACTTAGCTGAGCATTGATGATTTTCTAGTTTTTAATATAGGGGTAGAGTAATTGTATTGAACATTATTATACTTAAGAGTGTCACTTTGAGTATTAGTGGGAAATTGTTAGTTTTGAATACTGAAAGCTTTGCTTGTATGAAAAACTATTTCTCGGTTTTATATATCAAGTTAAATGTTTCAGTTATGTGCCTTATCTTCTACATATGTTTTCCACTTATATCTAGAGACTAGATGATGAGGTGTCGGGTGTAACACAGTAGATCCCATCATTGGTTAAAGTCTTGATCTGTAAACTAGGCTCGTGACTGAGACAGTTTGGACATACTGTTGGTTTAAGTCATTATGTGATTTTGAGATTGGTTTGTCTAAACTGATTGAATCATATAGATATGTCCGGGATATATTGAGCATGACCTATTTATGATGAATTGTCTTGTACTAATTTGATAGACTATTCAATCCTAGTATTCTATCTTTAAATCCCTAGACGGGAATGAGCACAAGGATTAAGTATTGTGTAGTTTGATCTGCCAAAGAGTGCGGTCGCTTAAGGCCTATATATAGGCACACAGGCCCAAATTCAAAATTGGCTCGCAGGCCCCAACTTTTAAAATGTTAAAATTAAAAGCCCAATTTATGCTTTGAAACACATAAAATGCATATGCTCATACAAGCCGATTTTAACTTAAGCCGATTAATTTTAAGGATTGTGTAACTATTACAGAATTAAAATTGATCGCGTCACTGACGAAAATGTTTTGTGAACAAGCTTCAGGTATCCTTGTTATAATTATAAATCTTTCGATGTCCTCCTCATGCGTATTAGATACTGGTTGTGGGGATCACATTTGTACAAATGAGCAGAGACTCAGAAATAGAAGGATAACAAAGAAAGGTGAAGTAGATCTCCGAGTGAGCAACGGGGAAAGAGTTACTACTATTGAAGTTGGAGATTACACTCTGTCTTTACCTTCTGGTTTAAATATCGAACTTGAAAATTGTTATTATGTACCTGCTTTGAGCAGAAATATTATTTCAGTTTCGAGTTTAGATAATAAAGGTTTTCGATTTATTATAGAGAATAATTCATTATCTTTATATCGAAATGATATTTTATACATAGTTGCAAATATGTGTAACGGTCTGTATGTCTCGGATTTGACCCAAGAAAAACCAGTCTATAACATAGAAAAGAAAGCTAAATCATCTAAAAATGATTTAAGTCCAACATACCGTTGGCATTGTCGATTAGGTCATGCAAATGAAAAGCGAGTTCAAAAGCTTCACAAAGATGGAGTGCTTGGTTCATTTGATTTTGAATCATATGATACCTGTGAACCCTGCTTGCAAGGCAAAATGACAAAGAGTCCTTTCAACAAGAAAGGTGAAAGAACAAGTGAGCTATTGGCCCTAAAACATACGGATGTATGTCGACCAATGAGCACACAAGCCAGAGGTGGATATGAATACTTCGTGACTTTTACTGATTACTTTTACGAGAATCGGTTGGATAGAAGGATTAAGGCTATTCTCTCCGATTGGGGAGGTGAATACCTTAGTGATGAGTTCGATGGCTATCTAAAATAGTGTGGAATTGTTTCACAGCTGACTCCACCAGGAACACCTCAATGGAATGGTGTATCCGAAAGAAGAAATCGGACCTTATCATATATGGTTCGATCAATGATGGGCCTAGTGACTCTCCCTACATCCTTTTGGGGTTATACTCTCCTTTCTGCCTCCTACTTATTGAATCGTATTCCATCTAAGTCAGTAGATACGACTCCATATGAGATATGGATGGGTCAGAGGCCCTATATGTCTTATCTATGAGTTTGGAGTTGTCAAGCTCATGTAAAGCATATACAAAGTAATAAGCTTGAACCCAAAGCTGACAAATGCCTATTTGTGGGATATCTTAAGGAAACCAAATGATATCAATTCTACAACCCAACAGAGAACAAAGTGTTCGTTGCTCGAGGAGCTACTTTCTTAGAGAAAGAATTTCTGTACAAGAAAGACAGTGGGAGTAGAATAGAACTCGAAAAAGTTCAAGAACCACAAGAGAATGTAAAACGATCTACAAAAACTCAGATGGAAGTTGACATGGAAACTCATAAAGATGAGCAACCTGAGTCAACAACACAAGAACCTAGAAGACCTGGTAGATCTCGTCACCAACCCGAGTGATACGAATTTCTCATGACTGACGATCAAGATTTCATCTTGGTGGACTCTAATGAGCCCACGAACTACAAACAGGTTTTAGAAAGTCCGGATTCAGAAAAATGGCTACAAGCCATGAAATCTGAAATGCAATTCATGATGGACAATAAGTGTGGACATTGATTGACCCTCCTGTTCAGGCAAAGGTTGTCGATTGCAAGTGGATTTTCAAGTTAAAACCTGGCGGGATCTTCAAGGCATGACTAGTGGCTAAACATTTCAGACAGACTCATGGTATAGACTATGATGAAACCTACTCCCCTGTCGTGATGCTCAAGTCCATTAGGACAATGCTTACCATAGCAGTATATTTTGACTATAAGATATGACAGATGGATGTTAAGACGGCTTTCCTAAATGGAAACCTACTCAAGGATGTTTATATGAAACAACCCGAGGGATACATCGATCAAAAGCATCCTAATCGAGTATGTAAGCTTCAGAGGTCTATATATGGACTAAAGCAAGCATCTCGAAGTTGGAATCTTCGTTTTGATGAGGAAGTAAAAGGTTGTGGATTCATCAAGAACGAAGATGAGCCTTGTGTTTACAAGAAAGTTAGTGGGAGCAAGATTATTTTCCTTGTCCTATGTGTGGACGACATCCTGCTCATAGGAAGTGACATTCCTTTGATGAAAGACATCAAACAATGGTTGGGGAGTGTATTTTCTATGAAAGACCTATGAGAAGCTGAGACGATACTAGGTATCAAGATCTATAGAGATAGGTCTAAAAGGCTTCTGGGACTATGTCAAGAAGGGTACATAGACAAGATATTGAAAAGATTCAATATGTCTAACTCCAAAAATGGTAACGTACCATTTAGACATGGCCTTCTCTTGAAGAAGAACCAAGGTCCTTTAACAAGAGAGGAGAGGGATACAATGAGTAAATTCCCATATGCTTCGGCAATAGGATCTATCATGTATGCCATATTGTGTACCCGTCCGGATGTTGTACATGCACTTAGCATGACTAGCAGATACCAACAAGATCCAGGGATGGATCATTGGACTGCAGTCAAAGTAATCCTGAAGTACTTACGAAGAACTAAAGGATTAATGCTAGTGCATGGAGGACAAGAACAACTCATTGTATAAGGTTACGCTGATGCTGCTTTCCAAACAGATCAATATGACATGAAGTCACAATCAGGCTTACGTGTTTAGTCTGAATGGCGGTGCAATAAGTTGGAAAAGCTCAAAGCAAGATACAACAGCCGATTCTACAACAGAGTCTGAGTACATTGCTGCATCAGATGCTGCAAAGGAAGCTGTTTGGCTGAGAAATATCGTGTCAGACATCGGAGTGATACCGAGTATCCAAGATCCGATATAACTTTTCTGAGATAATAACGGGGCCATCGCACAAGCTAAGGAGCGTCGGTCACACCAGAAAACCAAACACATACTCAGAAAGTTTCACCTCATCAGAAAGATCATTGATCGAGGAGATGTGAAAGTGTGCAAAATAGGGTCAGACGACAATATAGCAGATCCTCTCACAAAAGCTCTACCACAGTCAAAGTTTGATAGACATGTAATAGAGCTTGGTCCTAAACAGTTTAGGACATAGCCCTTCATCGGGCAAGTGGGAGATTGTTGGTG
Source organism: Knoxia roxburghii (assembly GCA_030378225.1). Lineage (NCBI taxonomy): Eukaryota > Viridiplantae > Streptophyta > Magnoliopsida > Gentianales > Rubiaceae > Knoxia > Knoxia roxburghii. The sequence continues at coordinate 20,382,160 of CM059420.1, read as the reverse complement.
AATGTGCACTAATGAGGGCTATTTATGTAAATATACTTTGAGGGTATTTATGTAAATAAGACATTTGTCGCTTGATTGATTGTTTATCAAATGAGTTAATTTCATGATAGTAATATCCTTGTGCATATTTAAATTCATGAAATCGATCCGCCAAAAGAAACACTCCATGGACTAATTAGATCATGAGTGATTCTTTTGAGTAGTACTGGTACTAGGATCCTTAGACCAGAAATCACTACATGGTCTTAGGTGAATTGTAGTGTGCTTTGACATACACCTAACGGGGCCGTAACAGGTTGCCAAGTAAGTGTATAATTGGGTACACTATGATTCATGCTAAGATATGTTGGTGAAGTGATGGGACTACAAATCTTTCTTAAGTGAGAGATGATATCTTGGCCACTTGATAGTGAACTGAAAAGTGCATGGCCATGCCCAAGGAATGATAAGGATATCATTTGCTTGATGGATTCAGTGTCACTAAGAGATCAAGTAAACGTTTAGCTATATAAGAATGATGGTTCCATGCCTTATGCTAAACGGGATATCGATGTAGAGGATCGTACGCAGTTTGCTCGGAAAGGTTGTGTTGAATCTCCATTCGACCCTCCATTCTGAATTGGGTAGTCATTATGTCTTGCTAGAGACCACTAATGACTTATGGATTAATCAATGAGATTGAGTTATCCATTGCCAATTTGGAATGGGCCTACAGGATCGCACATAAGAAAGTTCGATGATGCAGAATAAGTATTCTTGCCTACAATAAGTATAATTGTTATACTTAAATAAAGAAGATTTAATTAAATGGTTTAATTAAATATGATTGAGAAGTTCTGGGATATTAATTAATAGTTAATTAATTACCTGAGAACAATTGGGGCAGACTGATTAATTGCAATTGAAGTTCTTGACCCATCAGCTTGATCTATGGGTCATGGGTTGATCCATGGGCTTGGTGTATAACCCAAATCATTAAGGTATTATTTAAGGCTGATTTGGAATTAGTAAATATTATTTAAATACTGATTTGGAATTAGTTAAATAATATTTAGTAATAATACTGATTTGGAATATGACTAAAATACGTTAAGTTATAATTTGATAATTACAATACTGATTTTGGAAATTAATTCTCTACAAATATCCTAGGGATATAATGGTAGGAGGATGATGATTTTGGAATTAATCTCATCAGACAAAAATACATAGGTTTTCCCAAATTCTCCGGGTAGGCAAGATTGGCTAGCACCAACCTGCAAAGGCTTTCGTGCGTAAGAGTAGAGAATCCTTCGAGGAAGGATTTTGGAGACAGAAAAGCGCCTTCTTCTCAGAGGAGCCAGGCGACGTGCGCAACCGATTACGCTTCGAGGGTAAGACCCGATCCTTATAGTTTAGGATTCCGCCATTTAATTAGATTAAATGCCTAAACAAATCCCAACTCTATAATCTCGGTGGGTTGGCTGCGGGTGTTTAGTTGCTTGGTGTGTCGTTGCGAACCAAAGGAAACCATGTACCGGTGCATCCGGGTTAATGGTGCTCTTGAGATGAGTTTGAAATGTTTGTTATACAAAACCCGACCGATAGGCTTATGTCTGGTATAATAATAAGGTCGAGTGGTACTAATCTCGAATTATAAAAAGTCAATAAATTAATTTATCAGTAAATTAATAAATTGACGAGCACTATGTCTTCTATGTGGGGATAATAAAGAATAATTAATTTAGTGATTCCGGAAGCAATTTTGGTTTGAGTAGTGATTTCATAATTACTCCGTTAGTGGTATGATTAATTATGTCTTGGGTTAATCGATAAAGTAGAATTAATAATTTAATTAAATTAATCCTAAGGGCCAGTTAGTAAATTGACAATGTGGAATTAATTAACTAATAATTAAGTATTTAAGTTCAATTAGAGTTAGGAAATCTGATTGGATTATGAAACATAATTGGATTTGGAAACTAATTAGATTTTGAAATTAATTAGATTTGGAAACTAATTGAGATTTGGAAATTAGTTAATCCAAAGCCCAAAAAGAAGGCTTAACTCAAGCCCACTTAAGGTCTCCCTTATAACTATATAAATGGACAAGGGATTAGCAATAACAGAATTCACAAGTTTCATCATTTAAGAAACTAGAGAGAGAAAGATTAGAAAGATAGAGAGCTGTGTAGGGTACAGTAAATAAGCCGCGCATTGGTGGTAAATAAAACCAGCATGGGGCGGTAAATAAGCCCAGCGTAGGGGCGGTAAATAAGCCCAGCGTAGAGGCGGTAAATAAACCCAAAACCGGTAAAAAAAATTTTTCTTCTCCATGCTCGACGGTGGGTGCCTCGTTTTCACCGGCGGGCGGCATCGACTGTCGAGTTCCGGTGATCGAGCGGGTTAGATTGTGTTACTGATCAACTGGTTCTGTAGTTCGTTGTCCACACAACGTTAGGATCTGTCTAAGAGTCATAGAAGCGATTACTTAAGGGACACGCTTCAAGAGGTCGATTTCTATCTTTCTGCTTTTATTAGTTATCATAATATTGTTGCGTGATAAATTCGAATAAAGTTAAACTAAGATCCGGTGCTCGTGTGGTATTTCAAAAGGGTTTGAATCGTATTACACGAGTGTTCGAGTTTGGTTGAGAATCTCCGATTCTGGAATACACAACACAAAAGTTAGATTTTTTACTATGCCCGGGCAGATAATTCCTTCAGGTTTAACATGCAGAACTCCAATAAAGGTTTTTTACCTTTTAGACACGAAATGCATCTATCTAAAGAGCAGTCATCCAAGATCGTAGAGGAGATAAAAGCCATGAATAAAGTTCCTTTCTTAGTTTTGAATACAGAAAAGCTTAGCTTATATGAAAAACTAGTTCCCATTTATATCGAGTTATATGTTTCAGTTGAATACTTTGTGTTTACATATGTAATTGATATAACCCTAAGTTACATCAATTTTCATAGCATTTTCCATAGAAGTTTATTACATTTAGATAGAGTTTTGATCTTCTTGTGTAATTTTCAAGCTTATAATGTGCTTTGTTGGAAATGCAGGTTAAGGTTCGATTATACCACTTTTCCATCACAAATGAGGTCATAAAGTGCTGAATTGAAGCAATTTGGCAAAATGGTCATTGCTGGAAGTACATTAAGCATTTCAGAATGGGTATTATGCTAAAAAGACTATTGTACCCGTGCTGTTTAAGTTAATTGCAACCCTAGAATGTTGTAGTTGTATAAATTGTTAAGAGACAAATCATCTAGGTAATTTTTGCTTCATTTTATTCTATTTTGGAGCCGACTGCTCTACTTGTGCTTGGGGTAGCTAGGGTTTCATTTGGATATGGTGATTCAGCTTAGAACCATGCGGTTCTAAGCAGTTCATGGAGGTTTAATCTCATATCTTGCATTCCTACGTAGAATCAGTGCATTTGCACTTGTTGGAGTAGTTTTGTATTTCTTTTTCTTCAGCTTGGTGAGGCACTTCTGCTACAATGGGGTGACAGAACGTTTAAGCAAAGGTGAAATGGCTAAATCATATATTGTGTATGCTCATCTTGTGTAGTGTATCTGAAATCCTTTAATTGATTATGTATTGGTGTAATGGTTTTTCGGGTGATCTGGGCTTGGTCGACTTTTGGCGATTTGGCTTTTATACTACTGGAGATTGAATATTGAGTAAACTTATTTTCTTGTTGAGGTTTCCTCTTTTGGGAATTGAATCTTGAGTAAGTTTATGATCTTATTGGCAGTTTCCTTGTGTAATATGAAAATTGGATCTTGTCAACCAGTTAAGCCTAAGGTCTGAAAAAGAAATAGTGAAGCCAATGTATGATAAGTACTAGAAGATAGTGAAGACGATTAAACCACCGCTCCAACATCGATCAATTTATTTTCTGAATTTTATTTGCTTTTTTTTAATCAAACAAAATCCATTTCAATCTCCACACTTTGCATGTTTTTATTATAGTTTGATACACAAGTGTTCAAGTGTTCCCTGTGGATTCGATACCCTTCTCTACTGCACGATAGGATTTGTGGTCCTTAAGTGTGCTAAAAAAGAAAGTTTTTATTTGTGTTGTTTTTAAGCACATCACTTTTTGGCGTCGTTGTCGGGGAGCACGGTAGCTCTTTTGTATTTAACCATTTTTGTTGATGTTATGAGAGCAGGTTGTTTATGGTGCAAACGAGGCCAAAGAAAGTGACGGTAGTATCGTCAGGCAAGGCCAGTGGAACTGAGACTCACGCATAAACTTCTAAGTCTAAAGAAGGTGTAACGGAATAAGTGATTACTGAGGATATAGCAGAAGTGGTCACTAAGGAAATGGAAGAATAGCCCAGACTGACTTTTGGGTCCTTTTTCGAACCTATATTTCGTGAGGCTAATAGGGCAACCGAGGCTGGTGACGTTAAATATGTGGTACCACCACCACTTATTAACTTGGTGTTAAATGGGTCGAGCTTCTATGGAAATGATCATAAAGAAGAAAACACTCATTTGAAAGCATTTTTGGATATCTGCAGCTCTACTAAAATAGCAAATCTCACTCAAGATCAATTGAGAATGTTGTTGTTTCCATTTTCCTTAAGGGATAGTGCTAGCGGGTGGCTCAACTCCCTACCAACTCATTCGATTAGGACATTTGAGGATTTAAAGAAGAAGTTCTTTGCGAGGTGCTACCTTCTTCACAAAAGTGACAGAATGATAAGTGAGATTCAAAGATTCAAGCATAATGAGGATGAATCTTTTGCAGCAACAAGGGAAAGGTTTCAGAATCTGGTCAGGAAATGTCCAAGTCATGGTTTCAAGGGAGGCAGAGAACCGTTATGCTTTTATAGAAGACTAACTTTGGCAGCAAGGAGTTTGGTAGACGCTAGTGCTGGTGGAAGTTTGAACAGCAAGACAATAGAGGAGGTCAGAGATCTATATGACAAGATGGCACAGAATTATTCAAACTGGTCTATTGAGAGATATCCAGCACGACCTTTGATAAGTTCTTTAAGAGAAAACACTCAAATCGCTGAACTGCGAGCTATGATTGAGAAATTGTAGGCTTGGGTGGAGCAACCAATTGTTGCAGCTGAAGTGGTTGCTTAAGAACCAATTGACACTGTGATTGAAATAGCTGGAGTCGTTGTGAGTTTTTATGGAATCTTCTAAGGGCATCATAGAAATATTAACTGCCCTCACCGTTTGGCGAGCTATGGAAATGACCAACCTGGTATGGGAATTTCATCAGGATATAGACCAAATGCAAGAGGAGGTGCTTACAACAGGGGAAACTATGGGGTTAATGCACAGAACAGTGATTACAGGCCAGTTTACAACAGTGGTATGACCGGGGAGGAGAGAACGTAAGAGTTTGATCCGAATTAAATATCGATAGCATGAACCATGATTTTGAGGAAACCAAGAGAGATGTTGAAGAAATGAAGAATATCATGAAGGATATGCAAATTTAACTGGGAGTATTCGTCAAAGGTCAGTTAAACAGAGAGAAAGGAAACTTGCCAAGTAACACTGAATCTAACCCTTAAAACACTGAGCACTGTTTGGCAGTAACTTTGCGAAGTGGCAAATTACTAACCAAAGATGATAAAGGGAAGGGTGTCTTGAAAGAAATAGCATTGCCAAAGAACCTTACAGAGGAAGAAGTAATATCTCCTGATGAATTGGAGAAGCCAGATAGAAGAAAGGAAATAAGAAATACAAAGGTGGAGTCATTTCCGAAACCACCTTTTCCATCTAGACAGCCCCTCAAGGAGGATGACCAAAAACATAGGCAGTAGTTTGTGGTACTGATGAATGAGGCTAATATGCATGTGTCTCTGGTAGATTTGATAGTACATGCTCCTAAGTACCAGAGGTACTTAAGAGAATTGCTGGCTAAGAAAAGTAAATTCACTTTGGAGAATATGGAAAAATCTGTGAGAGTGGATAATCTTCAACCAGTGAAGATCCCGATGAAAGTGGAAGATCCAATAATGTGCACCATCCGGTGTAAGGTAGGAATTAGGAGTTTTGAAAAGGCGTTGTGTGGCCCTGGAGCAGTGGTGAATTTGATACCAAAGAAGACAGCAGAATCTTGTGAAATACTGTTTGGCTAGAAGCCCACTAAGATCACTTTGCTGATGGTCGATCGTTTCAAGGCCAAACCTAAAGGGATAATTGAGAATGTGATTGTAAGAATTAATCAAGTTGTTATCCCTGCATATTTTGTGGTGGTTGATATGGAAGAAGATTCAGAAGTCCCTATAATTATAGGAAGGCCAAATTTGGCTACTGGGGATGCTACTCTGAAGATCAAGGACAAAATGATCACGTTTGTTGCATATGGATCATAGTATATTTTTAAAATCGAAGAATCCAAGAAAAGCCCATATGAGGATATAATGAGGGTTGGAAGGAATATTAAAAATCAGAAGTCAAAACCAGAGAGTAAAAAAATAGGCAAAACAGAATAAGGCATTCAAGAGAGGAGTGAGAAACAAATGATTAAGGAAAGTATAAGTAGTAATGGGGGGACAAATTTGGATTCAGAACAGAAAAGAAAAGATAGGAAGAAGAAAAAAATAAAGGAAAACAGAAAAAGCATCAGGGAGGCAGCTAACAGCTGGCGAAAATTGGGAAATTCAGCCCAAAAATCTATAGAACTATTTTCAAATGGTAGAAAAGATCACAGGGTTTTGAAGGATCCTGATTATCTTGCAAAGTGTCCTTTTGGCTAGGCTCGAGGCTTAATAGGATCTCTACTGGGAGGCAGCCCAGAGACAACTTTTAGTGTTAATCTTTATTTTTCATTTTACTTTTGCCTGAAAAGACTGCAATTGCAATAGTTGTGATTAAAAGCATGCAATGATATTTTGGGAAAGGTGAGAGAACTGTTGGAAAACATCAAGTTATGATGAAAACTTAAAAAATGAGAAGTTAACCAACCAGAGAACTTTGACTTTGCTTTCAAACTGTTCTTTTGAACCATCCTATAATTAATAGATTGTAATGAGGATAGGTTAGGTCTAGTAGTAGTTTATAAGAGTTAGTGGGAACACTAACTATTAGGCATGAAGGTAGAGCATATACTAGCTAATGTGATATAGAGGGCTGATTACTGGTTCTTCATGCTCATAGGTAAGTTCTTCTGAACCACTGATTTTGGAATTTTCTCAGCCAATCCTATGTTTGAACTTCGGGATACTCTAGTAGTTTTGTACAAATAATCATAAAAATTCTAAACATCTATCTTTTAGCAAGTATTATACATTTGATACCGTGGATCTCCTTAGATAAACTGATGATATTTGTGAAACAAATGATGGAGTATTTGCTAGTTCAAAGTATTAAACATTTTTACTGTGAGTGAGTATTTGAGCCTATAGTAAGTATTCCTGTGCTTGCTTTCTCATTTAATTGTGTGAATAACTTGTGTTGGATTGAGAATCCAGAATTTGAGGCATTATGCATGTTGCTTACTGATCCGGGGCATGAGTTGTTGAAATGAGATAGGAATTAGTACCCTATTCTCTATTTTGGCCAGCCAGAAAAAAAAAAAAAAAAACTATGACATTTAGGAGTAACCAGTCGAGCCTAGGCCTAATTTTTGCTAAACCTTATAGTAGCTTATTCTCTCTTAATTATGTACTTTGTCACTTCTACTTAAATTCCTCCCCTAAAGTGCTTAATTCTGGTTCTGGTAGATGAAATGATTAGGAGTTGGATCTATAGATATTAAAGGCAATAAGTAGTTCACAAAGGTAATTAGTTAAGAGGAAGAAGTGAGGGATCTCTAAGCCCTGAACATTCAGGGCTTAAAAAAAAATGTGTTCTGAGGAAGTGAGGGATACCTAAGCCATGTACCCGTGGTAAATAGTAAGATCCCAACTTAGTAAATGAATATGAACTGGAATTAGATTAAGTACTAAGGATTTTAGCTTCAGCATTCGAGCCTTGACTTTTTTCCAACCTGAACCATCACCCATGGCCAAAGACATATGGATTAATGCTTAGTGTCCAGGATTAGTGTGGGGGTGTATTTCTGTCTCAAGCCTATGGCTGCATCAATTCAGCACAAGTATGAAAGTTGCCTTAAATTTATACAGAACCTGAAAATAGGGGAGCTCTCTTGGGCCAACTAGTGAGAATACTCGAATTAATAAATGCTTCAAACAATTGGTTCATCTATAGCTGAATTCTCATATGATGATTGAACTATGGTATGGATGTATACTGGTTGCTCTGTTTTAACTGGGATGTTTACGAACTTTAAAATAATATAGTGAAAATTATGATTGGCTATAATAAATTCCTTTTGGTTCTTAATGACCTTGGTTGAGGACTAGCAAGAATTTAGTGTGGGGGAGTGATGTAACCCTAAGTTACATCAATTTTCATAGCATTTTCCATAGAAGTTCATTACATTTGGATAGAGCTTTGATCTCTCTTGTTTACTTTTCAAGCTTATAACATGCTTTGTTGGAAATGTATGTTAAGGTTCGTTGTACAACTTTTCCACCACAAATGAGGTCATAAAGTGCTAAATTGATGCAATTGGGCAAAATGGTCATTGTTGGAAGTACATTAAGCATTTAAGAATGGGCATTTGTGCTGAAAAAACTGTTGTACCCCTGCTGTTTAAGTTAACTGCAACCCTAGAATGCTGTAGTAGTATAAATTGTTGAGAGACAAATCCAGTGGTTAACTTTTGCTTCGTTATATTCTATTTTGGAGTCGACTGCTCTGCCTGTGCTTGGGATAGCTAGGGTTTTATTTGGATATGGCGATTATGTTGGTTTTGAATACTAAAAAACTATTGGTTCTATAAAAAACTAATACCCAGTGACATATCATTTTGTTTCAGTATTAAATTTGTTCCATTATATCATAGAACTAGACAACAAGGTGTAGAAAAGCACAGTAGATCTCGTTATTGGTTAAAGTAATGATATATAAATAGATGCTCGTAACTGATATAGTTTCAACATAGTATCAGTTTACGTTATCGTGTGATTTGGAAATTAGTTTGTCTAGACTAATTAAATCATACGGATGTGCCCGGGGCAAATTGAGCATGACCTGTTCGGGATTGAATTAACTTCTACTAATAGGCGTAGTTAATTCGAACCTAGTATTCTAATCTCTTAATTCCTAGATTGGAACGGGCATGAGAGCTAGATGTCGTATGCTTTGATTTGCCAAAGAGTGCAGTCAATTGAGGCCTAGATCTCGGTATGCTGGGTATGCCGTGTTTGGCTTCTTCGTGTGCCGTTGTTATTCGAAGAAATCCATGGACCGGTTCACCGGGTTGATGGTGCTCCCGAGATGAACTCGAAAGATTTATTATACTAAACTTGACCAGTTGACTTTATGTCTAGTATAATAAGAAAGTCGAGTGGTACTAATCTCGGATACCAAGAAGTCAATAATCAACGAGCACTAGATCTTTGATGTGAGTAGATAGAAGAATAATAAAGTGACCGGGAAGTAAATTCGTTTTTGAGCGGTAGTTCCATAATTGGTCCATTAGTGGTACGAATAATTATCCATTTCACTAATCGATAAAATGAATTAATTAATCCTAAAGGTTTAATTAATATTTAATTGACTGAGTGGGTTATAAGAAATAATCCTAAGTGCTCGATTAAATTTAATTAACGAAGTGGGTTAAGAAATTAATTCGAAAGTTTAAGTATTACTTACTTATTAATACTTAATAAGTAAGTAATACTTAAACTTAATAAGTAAGATAAATGTGGGTTATTCTGTAGGAAATAAGATATTCAAATAATGAATTTTAGATCGAATGACTAATGACTATTCATTTATTGTATTTGCATGAAAATAGGAGGCAAGAAATAGCTAATGTTAGGCACTTAAAGACATTAAGAAATCTTGGAGGCTACGTTGCCTAGTGAGAGAAAGTCTAGCCTATAGAGAGAACTTTGTTTTCGTCATTGAAGATCTTTCTCAAAGTCGGTTAGGAAATATTTCTTCTTCAAAAACTCAACCCATTTTTTTGAGTGGGTCTTCACCGGTTTGCCACCCCGCCGATTTTAGCCAGTTCTCCGCCATTTTCGCTGATCGGAATCAAGCCGTCGTGCAGCTGTTTCTCTTCCCGGTGACCGGCACTTTTTTGTCAGAATTTTTTGTTCTTTCATCGCGTTATTCATTTGGCATGTTCTTTTGGTTCGCCAAAGTCTAGATCTACGGTCGGATGACACTAATTACGTAAGTCCCTTTATTTTTGGCGGTATCCGGTGAACTCCGGGTTTGCGCAGATTGCCTCCGGGAAAGAATCTGCGTGAGTTTTCTTGAGTTTTTCAAAGCGGGTTTCTTTTGGATTTCTTCATTTGTACAAATTGTTGGATTATGTTTAGGTGTTTAATCTAATTAAACAGCGGAATTCCTAAACATTAAGGATGGTGCCTTACCCTTGAAGCGTAATCGGTTGCGCACGTAGCCTGGCTCCTCTGAGAAGATGGCGTTTTTGTCTCCAAAATCCTTCCTCGAAGGATTTTGTACTCTCAAGCACGAAAGTCTTTGCAGGTTGGTGCTAGCCGATTTTGCCTACCCAGAGAATTTGGGAATATGGTGTAATTTTTGGTTGATCTGAATTTTCTAATTCAAAATCATTCTCATCTCCTACAATCATATCCCTAGGATATTTGTAGAGAATAATTTCCAAAACCAGTATTGCAATTATCCAATTATAACTTAACTGATTTAAGTCATATTCCAAATCAGTATTATTGCCAAATATTATTTTACTGATTCCAAATCAGTATTTAAATAATATTTACTGATTCCAAATCAGCATTAAATAATACCTTAATGATTTGGGTTATACACCAAGCCCATGAATCAACCCATGACCCATGGATCAGACTGATGGGTTAAGAACTTCAATTGCAATTAAGTCCCTTGATTTATCAGCCTATCTCAATTGTTCCCAGGTATTTAATTAACTATTAATTAATACCACAGAACTTTTCAATAATATTTAATTAAGCCATTTAATTAAATCTTATTTATTTAAATATAACAATTATACTTATTGTAGGCAAGAATACTTATTCTATATCATCGAACTTTCTTATGTGCTATCCTGTAGGCCCATTCCAAATTGGCAATGGATAACTCAATCTCATTGATTAATCCATAAGTCATTAGTGGTCTCTAGCAAGACATAATGACTACCTAATTCGGAATGGAGGGTCGAATGGTGATTCAACACAACCTTTCTGAGCAAACTGCATACGATCTTCTACATCGATATCCCATTTAGCATAAGGCATGGAACCATCATCCTTATATAGCTAAACGTTTACTTGATCTCTTAGTGACACTGAATCCATCAAGCAAATGATATCCTTATCATTCCTTGGGCATGGCCATGCACTTTCAGTTCACTATCAAGTGGACAAGATATCATATCTCACTTAAGAGAGATTTGTAGTCTCATCACTTCACCTACATATCTTAGCGTGAATCATAATGTACCCAATCATTGTTAGTTTTGAATACAGAAAAGCTATGGCTTGTATCAAAAACTAATATCCACAGATAACATATCATTTTGTTTCAGTATAAATTTGTTCCTTTATATCATAGAACTAGATAACGGGGTGTCGACAAACACAGTAGATACCGTTATTGGTTAAAGTATTGATATATTAAAAGTATGCTCGTAACCGAGATAGTCTGAACATACTATCGGTATAGGTTATTGCGTGGTTTGGAAATTAGTTTATCTAAACTAGTTTAAATCACACAGATATGCCCGGCGCATATTGAGCACGACCAGTTTGGATAGAATTGACTTATACTGATCGACGTAGTCAATTCGGTCCTAGAATTCCGTCTCTCAATCCCGAGATTGGGACGGGCGTGAGGGTTGGATATCGTGTGCTTTGGTTTGCCAAAGATTGAGGTCAATTGAGGCCAATACCTCGGTAAGTTGGGTATGCGGTGTTTAGCTTCTTATGTGCCGTTGCTAGTCGGAGGAATCCACATACCGGTTCGCCGGGTTGATGGTGCTCCCGAGATGAGCTCGTAAGGTTATTATACTAAACCCGGCCGGTGAACTTTATGTTCGGTATAATAAAAGGACGAGTGGTACTAATCTCGGAAACCAAGAAGTCGGTGAATTAATTTGTCAGTAAATGGATAAATCGACGAGCACTAGATCTTTAATGTGGGGAGATAGAATAAAATATAATGGCGCGATGTAAAGTCGTTTTCGAGCGGTAGTTCCATAATTGGTCCGATAGTGGTACGACCTATTATGCATTTGACTAATCGACAAGGTAGATTAATTAATCCAAAGGGTTTAATTAATATTTAATCGATGAAGTGAATTTAGAAATTAATTCGATTTTGAATTAATTAATTCTAAGGGTTCGATTAAATTAAATTAACAAAGTGGATTAAATAAATTAATTTAAATGGGTCGATTGGAGTTGATTAGTCGGGAAGACTTAGCGGTCAACGAAAGTCAAATTTTAAGGCCTAACTCGAGAGCCCATTAGGTCTCCAATCGAGCTACTATAAATAGAATAACTTGAGACCAAAGAAAATAAGGAAATCTTGCAAGACAAGTCTTGCCCTTTCTTGCCTTTCTTGAGTAAGAAGATTCTAGAGAGAGAATTTTTCTTCAAGAATTCTTTCTCAAAAACGAATCAGATTTCTTGCTCTTAGGATTGGATTCACCCAAAAAAGTTTGAACCTTTCAATTTGTTCTTCAAAATCTGCGCCGGTCCTGCTGGGTTTTCATGAACCCGCTGCTGCCGCAATTTTATTCAATCCAGCGCTAGTTTCTTTCTCCTCAAGTTTTGTGCGGTTGATTCGAGAATAGCCTGGGTTGATCTCCTTCTTTGATGGGTGATCCTCAGGTGGTTATTTTCTAGATCACCGGTAAGATTTCAGGCGGAAGGACGGCGGGAACTGGGCTGGGCAGCGGCGGTCTTCAAGCAGGAGGCGCAGCAGCGTTTTTTTTTTTTTTGTGGGTTTTGTTCGAGCAGTTTTTTTTGGGGTTTATGAATTCAGTTTGAACAGATTTCCTGGTGGGTTTTCGTGGGTTAATCGAGTAAGCTTTGATAGATTATTGCCCACGCAATATTCGAAGTGTTCTTGGAGAATCGATTGGATTTCTTGTGGAAATCGCAGCAAAGAATTGGTTTTTTCTTTAAGCAAGGGACTTCGCTTCAAAAGGTATAATCTTTAAATTCCGTTTTAATTAAAGATCGAATCTTTTGTGTCCTGAATAATAAATTAAATAAGTATAAGCCTAGATCTGTTCATGGGTAAACTAATTTGAGCCTGAGCTTGGTCGAAAGCTTCCGATTCTGGAATGCATTGCACGAAAGTGAGGTTTTCGATTTAGCCCGGACTTGTTCAGTTTTCCTTCAAATTGGTATCAGAGCGTTGGTTTCAGTCTTATACTTGTTTGATTTATTACACGGCTTTATTTTGGCATTATTATTTTTGTCGAAATGCATAAACAGGTGGTTATTGGTTTCCCGGCTATTATGGTAGAAATTTAATTTTCATTCATAAACCCCGGGACATGTCCGGGCTCGTTTTATTTTTGAATGGAAATTTCTGTAATAGTAATAACCACGAGCTGGAAGCCGTGTAGGATTAGAAAAATCTTATAGTAGGATTTGATCTAATCATGTCGTCTTTAAATTCCTAGAAAAACGCCTTTGTATATAGGAATTTATGTACTATGACGAATACGTTATTTTGGGTAACTTATATTCGCGGGTTTTGGTTTATCGTAATTTTGGGTGATTCCTAATTACGTAGTAAACCGAGAAAACCCGAGCAAATCGAGAGGAATCCAAATAACGAGTAGGAGCGACACGACGGGAAGTGTCACCGAGGCGTCAAAGAATCAACGATAGAGAAGGCCATAATAGTCGAGAAATTTTATTTTATTTAATTTCCCGTATTTATGATTTTTTCGTTGATTGTGTGATTTTCGAAATCCAAACCAAATGTTTTTAAAAGGTAATGTGCAATTAACTAAGGTAGATTATTCGCATATTAAAACTCCAACGGTTTTATGGGTGCGAATATCCATAGTTAAGATATTGCATGTTAAAACGTAAAAATCCTCAAACTTAATTAAATTCGTGGGTTTTGGTTTAATCGTAATTTTGGGTGATTCCTAATTACGTAGAAAATCGAGAAAACCCGGGTTTTGGTTTATCGTAATTTTGGGTGATTCCTAATTACGTAGAAAACTGAGAAAACCAGGGCGAATTGAAATTAATTAAAAATCTAAGTGGGAGCGGGTTGGTTAATAGCCCCATGGCCTCCATTACGGGTTCATTGGTGATGTGGTTAAACTTGCATGCTGGCTTAGACCTTCCTCCCTATCGGATGAGTTTTCAATCACAGATATCACCGGAATGAATTTCTAAAGGGATGACTATAGTGCGTTTAATTGGGAAAAGTTGCGACACCCTCGCCATCCGAGGCGCAGTAGTACCCTAAGTAACAAACATAGAAGTCACGTAATGGCATACACTTAGTGTACTGTTTATAGTATCCCTCCCATCGAGCTTATGCTATCTACGTGTACGGCTAAAATTATCACTATTAATTTCATTGATCATAAGATCGTTGGTCAGATAATGAAATTAATGAACTTCGGTTCTTCGACGTTCACCCATCGTGACCTGCGTTAATCCTGGTGTGAGAGATGTCGGTAGAAGATTATATTTCTTTTCTGAGGATTTTTCAATATTTTCGAAAAAGTATACTGAGACTTGTTTGTTTATTTTCAGTTGATATGTCGTTCAACCCGCTAGCTGTCATTCTGAACCAAAACAAACTCACCGGTCCAAATTACATTGATTGGAAACGTAACCTGGACATTGTCCCTACCGTTGAGGGTTACAAGTACGTGCTCACTGCGGAGTGCCCCCCTAAGCCCAGCGATGATGCCACCCCTGAGCAGCGAAAGCCATATACGAGGTGGCAGAAGGCTGATGAGATGACCAGGTGCTACATTTTGGCTTCTATGTCGAGTGTATTGCAGCACCAGCATCAGCAGATGACCTCAGCCTACGATATGATGCTCAACCTCAGGGAGATGTTTGGACATCAGGGTAGGGCAGCCAAGCAGTCAGCTATGAGGAAACTCATGAATGCTAAGATGGCTGAGGGCACTTCAGTGAGAGATCACGTACTGGACATGATTGGTTGCATCAATGAGATTGAGGTATTGGGAGGTGAGATTGATGGGGAAACCCAGGTCGATATCATCATTCAGAGCTTGCCTCCCAGTTTTGAGCAGTTTCGATTGAACTATAATATGGGGAATCTCTCATATTCACTTTCTGAGCTCATGATTGCATTGGTGTCTGCTGAGAGCCTCTTCGCAGAGAAGAAGCAAGCCTTGGCTACTGTTGGTCCCTCAGGTTCCTCTGTTGGGCCCAAAGCCAGGAAGCAAAAGAGGAATAGAGGCCAGAAAGCAGGAGCCAGTCATGGACCCAAAGCGGGCATTGCCAAGAAGCAGAAGCCGAGAGGCAAATGTTTCAGATGTGGCAAAGCAGGACATTGGAAGAAGGACTGCCCAAAGCCTCGAGGTACGTGTAAATTTTCCCTAGTCACTGAGACGTGTTTAGCGGCGAATCCCACAGATACTTGGTGTGTGGATTTAGGAGCCACTGATCATGTTTGTAATTCTTTGCAGGGGTTCCAAGTGACCCGGCTGCTTAGAGAGGGAGAGTTGCAGGTCTACCTTGGGGATACTACCAGAGTTTCTGTTGTTGCAGTGGGAGTTTTATGTCTTTATTTTTCAGACTCTATTTTACATTTAAAGGATTGTCTTTATATACCTAGTTTTCGAAAGAACTTGCTTCCGGTTTCGAAACTTGTTTTGGATGGTTATAAGTGTGTATTTTCTGACGATTCGGTTTTTATTAGAAAATGCCAGAAACTTATACGTTCCGGTACATTGGTTGACAATTTGTTTTTAATTAAGACTTACTCCCCAGTTATGCAAAACACAGAAACTAGTAACTCAACACCGAATCATAATAAGAGAAAAGAGTCTTCCCCTTTGAATCAGACTTATCTTTGGCACCTGAGACTAGGTCATATCAACCTTAGTAGGATTCAAAGGTTGGTCAAGAGTGGGTCTTTGGACTTACTATATATTGACAGCTATTCAACCTGTGAGTCCTGCTTGGAGGGTAAAATGACCAAGAGGCCTTTTAAGGCGAAGGGGTATAGGGCCAAGGAGGTTTTAGAGCTGATTCATTCTAACGTGTGTGGGCCTATGTCAGTTCAGGCTAGAGGTGGTTATGAGTATTTTGTGACTTTCACGGATGATTACTCTAGATATGGATACATATACCTGATGCGCCATAAGTCTGAATGCTTTGGCAAGTTCAGAGAATTCAAGGCAGAGGTGGAGAACCATCTGGGTAAGAGTACCAAGTCACTGCGGTCTGATCGCGGTGGCGAATACCTCTCTAGTGAATTTAGGACTTATTTATCAGAGGAGGGTATTCAGACCCAGTTGTCTGTACCTGGCACACCCCAGCAGAATGGTGTAGCAGAGAGGAGGAACAGGACTCTTATGGAGATGGTTAGATCGATGATGAGTTACAGTGAGTTGCCTACCTTGTTTTGGGGTTATGCCTTGGATACAGCGTGTTTTATCCTTAACCTTATGCCATCTAAGTATGTGCCTACGACCCCAGTAGAGTTGTGGAGTGGGCGAAAGCCTAGTCTGAGACATCTCAGGATTTGGGGTTGTCCAGTACATGTGCTCGAGGCAGATGCAGGCAAGTTAGAGGCGAGATCCAAGGTTATGCTGTTTATAGGCTACCCCAAAGGAACGAGAGGTGGTTTATTTTATAGTCTTCAGGATCAGAAGGTGGTGGTCAGCACCAATGCCAGATTTCTTGAGGAGGACTATATTTTAGATCACAAGTCAAGCAGCAAGGTAGTATTAGAAAAGCTTAGAAGTCAGTCCACTATTCCAGATGCACACGTACAGGAAGACACACCACAAGAGACTGCACACACTATCACAGATGACGCTCTTGCACAGGCTGCGCCTCGTTATAGTGGAAGGGTTATGAGACAGCCTGAGAGGTACATGGGTTTGGGTGAGTCTTCGGACTTTATCCCTGGCGCTCATGAACCAGACCCAGTTAACTACAATGAGGCTCTCCAGGATAAAGATGCAGATTCTTGGCAGAGAGCGATGATTGCTGAGATGGTTTCTATGGACTCAAATCAAGTCTGGGAGCTAGTAGACCTTCCTGATGGGTTTAGGCCTATTGGGTGCAAATGGGTTTACAAGCGAAAGAGAGGATCTGACGGGAGGGTTGAGACCTTCAAGGCTAGGCTTGTGGCGAAGGGGTATACTCAGAAAGAAGGGATCGATTATGAGGAGACCTTTTCCCCGGTAGCTATGCTTAAGTCGATCCGGATTCTCTTGGCCATAGCTGCTCATATGGACTATGAGATTTGGCAGATGGACGTCAAGACAGCTTTCCTTAATGGAAGTCTTGAGGAGACCATCTTTATGCAGCAACCAGAGGGCTTCATTGTTAAAGACCAAGAGCACAAGGTATGCAGGCTTAGGAGGTCCATTTATGGACTTAAGCAAGCATCCAAAACTTGGAACATTCGTTTTGATGAGGTTATCCAGTCCTATGGATTCACTCAGTCTCCGGATGAACAGTGTGTTTATCGCAGGCATGATGGTGATATGGTGGTGTTCCTCGTACTTTATGTATATGACATTCTTCTTATTGGCAACAGTAAGAAGGTGTTGTCAGACGTAAAGGGCATGGTTGTCCAGGCAATTCAATATGAAGGATTTGTGAGATACTGGACATATCCTTGGGATCATGATTATTCGAGATCGTAGGAGATGTTCTCTGACTCTCTCTCAGGCATCCTACATAGACACGATTCTTGCCCGTTTTAACATGCAGAACTCCAAGAAGGGTTCACTACCTTTCAGGCATGGAGTGCATTTGTCTAAGGAGCAGTGTCCTAAGACTGCTGAGGAGATAGATGCCATGAATACTATGTTGCGCAGGACGAGAGATTATGTCCTAGTTTATAGAGCGCAGGAGCTTGTACCATTGGGTTACACAGATTCAGACTTTCAAGGAGATTTGGACAAGAGTAAGTCTACCTCTGGGTTTGTTTTTACTCTAGGAGGTGGAGCCATAGTATGGAAGAGTTTCAAGCAGAAATGCGTGGCGGACTCTACCAAGGAGGCCGAGTACGTTGCCGCTTCAGAGGCAGCGAAAGAGGCTGTATGGCTCAGGACCTCCCTGATGGACTTAGATTCGGTTCCTGAGTTGCCTAGGTCTATCACAGTTTATTGTGATAACAATGGTGCAGTTGCTAACTCGAGGGAACCACGAGCCCATAAGGCGAGTAAACACATAGAGCGCAAGTACCACCTGATACGAGAGATCGTAAAGAGGGGAGACGTGATCGTGGCCAAGATAGCTTCAGAGGACAACCTTGCAGATCCTTTCACCAAGCCATTGACCCCAAAGGTCTTTGAGAGGCATGTGGAGGGCATGGGAGTCAGATTCTTGAGAGAGCCATGTGAATGAGCTTAAAAGTGTTCTGGAGATTTCATTATGACAGCAGTGTAATAGCGGGTTGGACAGTTTTTGTACTTCTTAGCATAGCTTTGAGTATTAGTGGGAGATTGTTAGTTTTGAATACAGAAAAGCTATGGCTTGTATCAAAAACTAATATCCACAGATGACATATCATTTTGTTTCAGTATAAATTTGTTCCTTTATATCATAGAACTAGATAACGGGGTGTCGACAAACACAGTAGATACCGTTATTGGTTAAAGTATTGATATATTAAAAGTATGCTCATAACCGAGATAGTCTGAACATACTATCGGTATAGGTTATTGTGTGGTTTGGAAATTGGTTTATCTAAACTAGTTTAAATCACACAGATATGCCCGGGGCATATTGAGCACGACCAGTTTTGATAGAATTGACTTATACTGATCGGCGTAGTCAATTCGGTCCTAGTATTCCGTCTCTCAATCCCGAGATTGGGACTGGCGTGAGGGTTGGATATCGTGTGTTTGGATTTGCCAAAGAGTGAGGTCAATTGAGGCCAATACCTCGGTAAGTTGGGTATGCGGTGTTTAGCTTCTTATGTGCCGTTGCTAGTCGGAGGAATCCACGTACCGGTTCGCCGGGTTGATGGTGCTCCCGAGATGAGCTCGTAAGGTTATTATACTAAACCCGGCCGGTGAACTTTATGTTCGGTATAATAAAAGGACGACTGGTACTAATCTCGGAAACCAAGAAGTCGGTGAATTAATTTGTCAGTAAATTGATAAATCGACGAGCACTAGATTTTTAATGTGAGGAGATAGAATAAAATATAATGGCACGATGTAAAGTCATTTTCGAGCGGTAGTTCCATAATTGGTCCGATAGTGGTATGACCTATTATGCATTTGACTAATCGACAAGGTAGATTAATTAATCCGAAGGGTTTAATTAATATTTAATCGACGAAGTGAATTTAGAAATTAATTCGATTTTGAATTAATTAATTCTAAGGGTTCGATTAAATTAAATTAACAAAGTGGATTAAATAAATTAATTTAAATGGGTCGATTAGAGTTGATTAGTCGGGAAGACTTAGCGGTCAACGAAAGTCAAATTTTAAGGCCTACCTCGAGAGCCCATTAGGTCTCCAATCGAGCTACTATAAATAGAATAACTTGAGACCAAAGAAAATAAGGAAATCTTGCAAGACAAGTCTTGCCCTTTCTTGAGTAAGAAGATTCTAGAGAGAGAATTTTTCTTCAAGAATTCTTTCTCAAAAACGAATCAGATTTCTTGCTTTTAGGATTGGATTCACCCAAAAAGTTTGAACCTTTCAATTTGTTCTTCAAAATCTGCGCCGGTCCTGCTGGGTTTTCATGAACCCGCTGCTGCCGCAATTTTATTCAATCCAGCGCTAGTTTCTTCCTCCTCAAGTTTTGCGCGGTTGATTCGAGAATAGCCTGGGTTGATCTCCTTCTTTGATGGGTGATCCTCAGGTGGTTCTTTTCTAGATCACCGGTGAGATTTCAGGCGGAAGGACGGCGGGAACTGGGCTGGGCAGCGGCGGTCTTCAAGCAGGAGGCGCAGCAGCGTTTTTTTTTTTGTGGGTTTTGTTCGAGCAGTTTTTTTTAGGGTTTATGAATTCAGTTTGAACAGATTTCCTGGTGGGTTTTCGTGGGTTAATCGAGTAAGCTTTGATAGATTATTGCCCACGCAATATTCGAAGTGTTCTTGGAGAATCGATTGGATTTCTTGTGGAAATCGCAGCAAAGAATTGGTTTTTTCTTGAAGCAAGGGACTTCGCTTCAAAAGGTATAATCTTTAAATTCCGTTTTAATTAAGGATCGAATCTTTTGTGTCCCGAATAATAAATTAAATAAGTATAAGCCTAGATCCGTTCATGAGTAAACTAATTTGAGCCTGAGCTTGGTCGAAAGCTTCCGATTCTGGAATGCATTGCACGAAAGTGAGGTTTTCGATTTAGCCCGGGCTTGTTCAGTTTTCCTTCAATCATACCCGTACTTGGCAACCTGTTACGGCCCCTTTAGACATATGTCAAAGCACACCATAATTCACCTAAGACCATGTAGTGATTTCTGGTCTAAGGATCCTCGTACCAGTACTACTCAAAAGAATCAATCATAATCTAATTAGTCCATGATGTGTTTCTTTTGGCGGATCGATTTCATGATTTAAATATGCACAAGAATATTACTATCATGAAATTAACTCATTTGATAAACAATCAATCAAGCGACAAATGTCTTATTTACATAAATACCCTCAAAATATATTTACATAAATAGCCCTCATTAGGGCACATACACAAACAATCTCCCACTTGCCTGATGAAGGGCTATGTCCTAAATTGTTTAAGACCAAGCTCTATTACATGTCTATCAAACTTTGACTGTGGTAGAGCTTTTGTGAAAGGATCTGCTATATTGTCGTCTGACCCTATTTTGCACACTTTCACATCTCCTTGATCAATGATCTCTCGGATGAGGTGAAACCTTCTGAGTATATGTTTGGTTTTCTGGTATGACCAAGACTCCTTAGCTTGTGCGATGGCCCCGTTATTGTCACATAAAAGTTCTATCGGATCATGGATACTCGGTATCACTCCGATGTCTGACACGAACTTTCTCAACCAAACAGCTTCCTTTGTAGCATCTGATGCAGCAATGTACTCAGACTCTGTTGTAGAATCGGCTGTTGTATCTTGCTTTGAGTTTTTCCAACTTATTGCACCGTCATTCAAACTAAACACGTAGCCTAATTGTGACTTCATGTCATCTTGATCTGTTTGGAAAGTAGCATCAGTATAACCTTGTACAATGAGCTGTTCTTGTCCTCCGTACACTAGCATTAATCCTTTAGTTCTTCGTAAGTACTTCAGGATTGCTTTGACTACAGTCCAATGATCCATCCCTGGATCTTGTTGGTATCTGCTAGTCATGCTAAGTGCATGTGCAACATCTAGACGGGTACATAACATGGCATACATGATAGATCCTATTGCCGAAGCATATGGGACTCTACTCATTGTATCCCTCTCCTCTCTTGTTGAAGGACCTTGGTTCTTCTTTAAGAGAAGGCCATGTCTAAATGGTACCTTACCATTTTTGGAGTTAGACATATTGAATATTTTCAATATCTTGTCTATGTATCCTTCTTGACTTAGTCCCAGAAGCCTTTTAGACATATCTCTATAGATTTTGATACCTAGTATCGTCTCAGCTTCTCCTAAGTCTTTCATAGAAAATGCACTCCCCAACCATTGTTTGATGTCTTTCATCAAGGGAATGTCATTTCCTATGAGCAGGATGTCGTCCACATATAGAACAAGGAAAACAATCTTGCTCCCACTAACTTTCTTGTAAACACAAGGCTCATCTTCGTTCTTGATGAATCCGTAACCTTTTACTTCCTCATCAAAACGAAGATTCCAACTTTGAGATCCTTGCTTTAGTCCATAGATGGACCTCTGAAGCTTACATACTCAATTAGGATGCTTTTGATCGATGTATCCATTGGGTTGTTTCATATAAACATCCTCGAGTAGGTTTCCATTCAGGAAATTCATCTTAACATCCATCTACCATACTCATAGTCAAAATATGCTGTTATGGCAAGCATTGTCCTAATGGACTTGAGCATCACGACAGGGGAGAAGGTTTCATTATAGTCAATACCATGAGTCTATCTGAAACCTTTAGCCACTAGTCATGCCTTGAAGATCCCGCCAGGTTTTAACTTGAAAATCCACTTGCAATCGACAACCTTTGCCTGAACAGGAGGGTCAATCAAAGTCCACACATTGTTGTCCCTCATGGATTGCATTTCAGATTCCATGGCTTCTAGCCATTTTTCTGAATCTGGACTTTCTAAAACCTGTTTGTAGTTGGCGGGCTCATTAGAGTCCACCAAGATCAAATCTTGATCGTCAGTCATGAGAAATCCGTATCTCTCGGGTTGGTAATGAGATCTACCAGATCTTCTAGGTTCTTGTGTTGTTGACTCAAGTTACTCATCTTCATGAGTTTCCATGTCAACTCCCATCTCAGTTTCTGTAGATCGTTCTATATTCTCTTGTGGTTCTTGAACTTCTCCCAGTTCTATTCTACTCCCACTGTCTTCCTTGTACATAAATTATTTCTCTAAGAAAGTAGCTCCTCGAGCAACGAACACTTTGTTCTCAGTTGGGTTGTAGAATTGATATCCTTTGGTTTCCTTAGGATATCCCACAAATAGGCATTTGTTAGTTTTGGGTTCAAGCTTATTACTTTGTAAACGTTTTACATGAGCTTGACAACCCCAAACTCGCAGATAGGACATATAGGGCTTCTGACCCATCCATATCTCATATGGAGTCTTATCTACTGCCTTAGTGGAATACGATTCAATAAGTAGGCAGCAGAAAGGAGAGCATAACCCCAAAAGGATGTAGGGAGAGTTGTTTGGCCCATCATGGATCGAACCATATCTAATAAGGTCCAATTTATCCTTTTGGATACACCATTCCATTGAGGTGTTCCCGGTGGAGTCAGCTTTGAAACGATTCCACACTATTTTAGATAGCCATCGAACTCATCACTAAGGTATTCACCTCCTCGATCGGAGTGAATAGCCTAATCATTCTATCCAACTGATTTTCTACTTCGTTTTTAAACTCTTTGAACTTTTCAAAAGTTTCACTTTTATACCTCATTAAGTAGACATGCCCATATCTACTATAGTCATCGGTAAAAGTCACAAAGTATTCAAATCCACCTCTGGCTTGTGTGCTCATTGGTTCATATACATCCGTGTGTATTAGATCTAATAGCCCACTTGTTATTTCACCTTTCTTGTTGAAAGGACTCTTTGTCATTTTGCCTTGCAAGCAGGGTTCACAGGTATCATGTGATTCAAAATCAAATGACCCAAGCACTCCATCCTTGTGAAGCTTTTGAACTCGCTTTTCATTTGCATGGCTTAATCGACAATGCCAAAGGTATGTTGGACTTAAATCATTTTTAGATGATTTAGCTTTCTTTTCTATGTTATAGACTGGTTTTTCTTGGGTCAAATCCATGACATACAGACCGTTACACATATTTGCAACTCCGTATAAAATATCATTTCGATATAAAGATAACGAATTATTCTCTATAATAAATCGAAAACCTTTATTATCTAAACTCGAAACTGAAATAATATTTCTGCTCAAAGCAGGTACATAATAACAATTTTTAAGTTCGATATTTAAACCACAAGGTAAATACAGAGTGTAATCTCCAACTTCAATAGCAGCAACTCTTGCCCCGTTGCCCACTCGGAGATCTACTTCACCTTTCTTTGTTATCCTTCTATTTCTGAGTCCCTGCACATTAGTACAAATGTGAGCCCCACAACCAGTATCTAATACCCATGAGGTGGACATAGAAAAATTAATTTCTATAACAAAGATACCTGAAGCTGAAGGATTGCTTTCGAGAAACTTCTTGCAGTCACTCTTCCAATGACCCTTCTGTTTGCAGAAGAGACATGTATCATCCTTTTTTGATCTTGTCTTAGCAGTTGGAGGAACTTGTGGTTGGGAAGTAGCCTTACTATGAGCTTTCTTATTCTGCCCAACTTTGGCCTTGCCATTAAACTTCCTCTTCCCTTTACCTTTCTCTACAACCAACACTGGCCTTCCGAAGGGTCTGCTCAGTGTTATTTAACATGCCATGGAGCTCAGGAATGCTCCTATCCATGTTGTGCATATTGTAGTTCACCACAAAATCATTGTATTCATCAAACAATGATACCAAAATGATATCAATGGCCAATTCCCTAGGAAGGGGTGCATTCAATCGCTCTAGAGTATCAATGTACCCTTTCATCTTGATCAAATGCGTGCTAATTGACGAACCCTTCGCCATCTTGCATGAAATCAAAGCTTTTATTGTAACGAACCTTTCGTTACAGGCTTGTTCGTGGAACATCTCCGTCAGTGACTAAAAAATTCAGAAAGCTTCCGAATTCATGAACTGCTTCTGAAGCTTGCCCGTCATGGACGCGAGCATCAAGCAAGTCACATCATCAGATGCTTTTCAGCTTATCCCAGGCTCGTTGAATAGTTACCGAAGCATTTTGTGGTGGTTCAGGTAAAGTGGTCTCTAAGACATGTAGCTTCCTTTCTTGTTTGAGAACTATTCTCAAGTTTCTTTCCCAGTCTAAGAAGTTTGGTCCGACCAATTTGTCTTTATCCAATATACTTCTTAGAGTGAAGTTTGAAATGACATTAGTGCTAGAAGATGCCATTTCTACAAAAAACAAATTGCAAAATATTAGAATGAGTTTTAAAATTAATTTTCTAGAATAACCAAAATTGAAATCCCTAACAATTTTGTGTTGGTGCTAGATTGTGGACAAAAAATCCACAAATAGTCAACCCCAGTCTTGCTTTGGCAAGTATCATAGGGATCGGGCTCTTCTGGTAGGTAACGTTCAAATCACATTCCAATGTAATCTAATGCTTTCCAATTGCATACCATGCAACTTTTCGGTGATAGGATGAACATTCCAAATGTTTGACACCATCCTATCTTTGCAAAATTAATCCATAGTCAACTTATCGGGTCAAGCTAGGATTAATTTTCCCAAGTTAAACCATCCCTCAAGGCATCACATCAATAGACACCCACACAGTTTTTCCATAACAAGTGGTAGTGATAAAGTTGAGCATCTAATACCCAAACAGTTTTTCTACTCATTAATGGTAGTGATAAAGTTGGGCACTATTATGTAACAACCAGCCGCACGAAGAAAACCTGAGGCCCTTGGGCTCTCCAAGTCCAACAAACGTTCAACGCTCAAGCGGACCCTCAAGTATGGAAGCAAACTCTTGGGCTTTTGGGATTTAAGTTTGATCGGCTTAACATACATTTTCGTTTATCATTCATTTGCCTAAATAAAAGAATGAATTAAAGTGATGAACTAGGCTCTAATCTATTACAGGGCCTTTTAAAATCTTCATGTTTGGGCCTCCATTTGTGGGCTCCACCATGGACTCCTCTTGGAACCTCCTTTTGGGCTTAACTATTACATGATGATTTTATATATAGGCACGCAAGGCCAAATTCAAAATTGGCTCGTAAGCCCCAACTTTTAAAATATTAAAATTAAAAGCCCAATTCATGCTTTGAAACAAACAAAATGCATATGCTCATACAAGCCGATTTTAATTTAAGCCAATTAATTTTAAGGATTGTGTAACTATTACAGAATTAAAATTGATCGTGCCATGATCAATTTTAATCAATCCTTTTGTTTATTTTACATTTATCCAAAATGATGCATGAACATGCTAGCATAATAATGATGCTTCAAATAAAATTTAAACAATTTAAATAAGCATCAAAATTAAAATAAAATAAATAAAATAACAATTCAAAATTTAAACAAATTAATTAATCTATTTATTTATTTATTTATTTATTTATCTTTTAAATTATTTAAATTATCCTAATCTAATTAAGATAATTTATTTCAAAATTTTAAATTTAAACTTATAGGATAAAATTCTAAATTAATCCTATCTTTATCTAATAAGATTATTTAATTAAAATCATATTAAATAAAATTCATAAAATTTTTAATTTTTAATTTTCTGAAACTTTTGGGGCAATAATCTAATTTAAATAAAATTCTGGGCTAGGGTTTTGAGGAGGACTCAAAGTCCAAGGGCCATTCTGCAATTTTAAAACTATTTTAAAATTTAAGGCTGTTTAGGGTTTAATGGGTGGAGGGGCAATTTGGTAATTTAAGCCCATTAGGGCATCTGCTTAGGGAGTCATGGGGTGGCAGGGGTAATATGGTAACTTCAGCCCCTAGGGCTTCACCCCCAGCTGCCGCCATCTACCTCCTTTCTCAACCCTTGCCGCCGGTTACTTCGACTTTCAGCTTCCGAAGCCGGCCGACTATGTTTTCTGGCGCTGCTACTCTTTCCGCCGTCCATGGCCCCCGATTATGACCATTCATAACCGAGGATACCAAAACGGAAGAAAGCCCATCGATCAACGACCATCGCCGACCGAAACCAAAACGATCGAAACCATCCGGAACACTTGCGGTGGCAGAGCGAACGGTCGAAATTGCAGAGTTCGAACCATGCCCAGGTCGCCTCTTGGAATTGCAGTCATCCGGAACAACTTCCGAAATCGACACCACAATTCCGGTGAGTTCCTATGGAAAAACAGCAAAACAACAACCCACAACAGCCCAGAAACTTTTCAACACCAAACATAAACCCAAATTTCATTCAAACAATTGTTTTCCGGCAATGAAATATAAACCAAAAACGGAAACCCAGTTTCCGGCGAATCCAATTGAAAAACACAGCAGCTTTGGTAAAAATTGTTTTCCCGATTTGAGTTTAACCAAAACCCAGTTCTGAAATCAACCAAAAACCAAAAGCTTTTCCCTTTTTGAAGAATTACATAAACCAGTTTTCAAAGCCCGGCCAATTTTTTTCCCCGAAATGCACTTCAGCGGAAAAACCAAAGAAAACAATTTCCATTTCCCAATTTGAAAATCTTGTCAATCGGAGTTTTTCCTTGAAAATTTTTTTTCTCAATTCCCGAAACAACTTGACGGGAGGAATTTTTCCAGCCACATAAATTAATTCTCAAAACAAACAATTTGTTTTAAACAATTAACTTTATTTTAACACTAAAACAACCTCAATTATTCCCTTTAAATTAAAACCAATTTTAATTAAATTGAACAACCTGGTTCTGATACCATTGTTGGATTTTGTTTAGGTGTTTAATCTAATTAAACAGCGGAATTCCTAAACATTAAGGATCGGGTCTTACCCTTGAAGCGTAGTCGGTTGCGCACGTTGCCTGGCTCCTCTGAGAAGATGGCATTTTTCTCTCCAAAATCCTTCCTCGAAGGATTCTCTACTCTTAAGCACGAAAGTCTTTGCAGGTTGGTGCTAGCCGATCTTGCCTACCCAGAGAATTTTTGGGAAAACCTTGTGTATTTTGGCTGATCTGAATTTTCTAATTCCAAATCATCTCTTCTCCTACAATCATATCCCTAGGATATTTGTAGAGAATAAATTTCCAAAATTAGTATTGTAATTATCCAATTATAACTTAATTGATTATAGTCATATTCCAAATCAGTATTATTAACAAATATTATTTTACTGATTCCAAATCAGTATTTAAATAATATTTACTGATTCCAAATCAGCATTAAATAATACCTTAATGATTTGGGTTATACACCAAGCCCATGGATAAACCCATGACCCATGGACCAGGCTGATGGGTCAAGAACTTTAATTACAATTAAGTCCCTTGATTTATCACAAATAGTGCTCCGTAGTTGATTGCCTACCCGATCTTGGAGTTGTAGAAGTAATTATTTGGACTTTTGGTGGTATTCGCTGTTTCCCGGCTTTGGGTTTTCTTATTGCGAGGGACACGCTTCAAAGATATAATCTTTAAGACTTCCACTTTAATTAAAGATTTAATTTATTGGTGTCATTTTAATAAATCGAATTCGTATAAGCCTATACCCATTCAATAGAAATGATTTTAAGCTTGAGTCGAATCGAAAGTCTCTGATTCTTGAATGCATAGCACGTAAGTGAGATTTTCGGTTTAGCCTTGGCTAGATCTATATCCTTCAAATTGGTATCAGAGCGAGTGTTTTGGCTTTATACTTGTTCAATTTATTACGCGACTTTGTTTTTGGTATGTTATTTCATTAACAGGTGGTTACTATTCCTGACTATTATGGTTTTTACATTCATTCATAAGCCCCGGGACATGTCCGGGCTCATTTTTATTTTGAATTGAAATGTCTGTAATAGTAATAAGCATGAGTTGGAAGCTGTGTAGGATTCAATGAATATTATAGTAGGATTTAATCTAATGTTGTCTTCTTTAAATTCCTAGAAACGCCATTGTATATAGGAATATATGTATTATGACGAAGACGTTATTGTTGTTAACTCATATTCGTGGGTTTTGGTTTATCGTAATTTTTTGTGATTCCTAATTAGTAGAAAACTAAGAAAACCCAGAAGAATTTAGAGAAATCCGAATAACGAGTGGGAGAAATGCGATGGGACGTGTCAAAAAGGCGTCAATGGAAGCGACGATTGAGAAGGCCATAGTAGTCGGGAAATATTTAGTTACGTATTTCCCGTTTTATGTCCTTATCATTGCTTGTGTGTTTTCATTTTATGTTTTATGCATGAAAAAAAAAACAAAGAGTTTTTAGTACGTGCAATTAACTAAGGTAGATTATTCACACATTAAAACTCCAACAATTTTATGGGTATGAATATCCTAAAGTTAAGATATTGCATGTTAAAATGCAAAAATCCTCAAATTTAAAAATCTAAGTGGGAGCAGGTTTGTATATATCCCCATGGCCTCCGTTACGAATTCAGATGTGATGTGGATAGACCTACGCACTGGCCAAGGGCCTTCTTCCCTACGGATAAGTCTTCAATCCACGAGATCACTAGATTTAATTTCTAAAGAGATGACTATAATGAGTTTAATTGGTGAAACTTGCCACATCCTTGTTACCAAGGCGCATTAGTATCCTAAGTAACAAACTTAGAAGTCACGTAATGACATACACTTAGTGTGTCAATTGTAGTATTCCTCCTATGAGGTCACGCTACTTATGTGTGCGGCTAAAATCATCGACTATTAATTTCATTTATCATAAGATCGTTGGCGTAGACGTTCACCTAATGTGACCTGCATTAATCCTGGCGTGAGAGATGTCGGTGAGAGATTATATTGTTTTGAGGATATCAATATTTTCAAAAAAGAATTGGTCCAGTTTTTAGCGGTAGTTCCATAATTGGTCCATTAGTGGTACGGATAATTATGCATTATACTAATTTAAAAAGTGAACTAATTAATTCTAGTGGTTTAATTAATATTTAATTGACAAAGTGGGTTATAGGAAATAATCCAAAGGGTCCGATTAAATTTAATTAACGAAGTGAATTAAGAAATTAATTCGAAAGGCTCGATTGGGTTGATTAGTCTAGGGAAGTCTAAGGGGTCAACGAAAGTGAAAAACTAAGGCACAACTCAAAAGCCCATATGTCTCATTTGGAGCTCCCTATAAATAGAAAGCTTAAGGCCCAAGAAAATTAAGGGAAAATCTTGCAAGACAAGTCTTGCCTCCTATAGTGAGAAAGTTGTAAGAGAGAACTTGTTCTTCTTCTTCAAGTTATTTTTCAAAGTCGAACTAGACTTTTTGCTTGCTGAAAATTAGATTCAGCCAAAGTTTATTTTTCATTTCAATCATATTTTTCATATTCTCACCGCGCCATTTTGAGTACTCACCGGTACAGTTTCTCGCGTGAGCTTTCTGGGCAGAATTTCACCCAGTGTTTTCATCCCGTGTGCTGATCTCTTGGCTCGTTCCTTCGGGTTTGCCAAGATCTAGATCGTGGCTGGGTTGACACTTGGTGGGTAGTCTGAATTCTGGTAGATCAGAGCAATTTTTCTTGGCAGATCGGCGGTACTATTCTAGCAAGAGCGGCGGTTGACTTTTGGGCTGCTTTAAGTCAAATTTTTGGAAATTTTCCTAGTGGGTTTTCCTTGGTTTTGATAGCACATCTAGATAGAATGTTCCCACACAGTATTCAGGGTTTCTTGGAGTTATCCATTGGATTTCAGTTGTATTCGCAAGTTCCTGATTGGTTTGATATAATTGTGAGGGACACGCTACAAAGGTATAATCTTTGAACGATTCCGCTTTAGTTTAAAGATTTAAATTTTACATGTCGTAATAATAGATCAAATTAGTATAAGCTTAGATCCGTTCAGGGAAAATGAATTTTAGCCTGAGCCAGATCGAAAGTCTCCGATTCAGGAATGCGTTGCACGAAAGTGAGATTTTCAGTTTAGCCCGGGCTAGTTCTGATTTTGGATGGAATGTCTGTAATAGTAATAACCATGAGTTGGAAGCCGTGTAGGATGAGATAAATCTTGTAGTAGGATTTAATCTAATGTTGTCGTCTTCAAATTCCTAGAAATGTCCTTATATAAGAATTTATGTATTATGACGAAAACGTTATTTTGGGTAACTTGTATTCGTGGGTTTTGTTTTCTGGTAATTTTGGGTGATTCCTAATTACGTAGAAAACTGAGAAAAATCGAATGAATTGAGAGGAATCCAAATAACGAGTGAGAGTGACATGACGGGACTTGTCAATGAGGCGTCAAAGGAATCAACGATAGAGAAGGCCATAATAGTCGGGAAATGTTTATTTGTGTATTTCCCATTTTTATGTTTTTTCATTAATTGTGTGTTTTCATTTTTTTTGCATGAGCGAAAACCAAACCATTTTAAAAAGTAAAGTGCAATTAACTTAGGTAGATTATTCGAATATTAAAACTCCAACGGTTTTATGGGTGCGAATATCCATAGTTAAGATATTGCATGTTAAAACGTAAAAATCCTCAAACTTAAAAATCTAAGTGGGACCGGGTTGGTATATATCCCCATGGCCTCCATTGCAAATTCATATGTGATGTGGTTAGACTTGCGCATTGGCTTAGACCTTCCTCCCTTTCATATAAGCCTTCAACCACGAGATCAATAGATTGAATTTCTAAAGGGATGACTATAGTGAGTTTAATTGGAGAAAGTTGCGACACCCTCACCATCCGAGGTGCATTAGTATCCTAAGTAGCAAACTTAGTAGTCACGTAATGGCATACACTTAGTGTACCATTTTTAGTATCCCTCCCATTGAGGTTACGCTATTTATGTGTGCGGCTAAACTCATCGACTATTAATTTAATTGAT
Organism: Knoxia roxburghii; assembly: GCA_030378225.1. Taxonomy (NCBI): domain Eukaryota; kingdom Viridiplantae; phylum Streptophyta; class Magnoliopsida; order Gentianales; family Rubiaceae; genus Knoxia; species Knoxia roxburghii. The sequence goes on along the minus strand of CM059420.1, from coordinate 20,350,759 downwards.
CATAAGAACGTTGGTTAGATAATGTAATTAATGAACTTTGGTTCTTCTTGAACGAATGTGGCTTAGCGTAGACGTTCACCCATCGTGACCTGCTTTAATCCCGGTGTAAGAGATGTCGATGGGAGATTATATTATTTTTTGAGGATATCAATATTTTCGAAAAAGAATTCTAGAACTTGACTGTTTATTTTTTCAGTTTGTTAATATGTCATTCAACCCGCTAGCTGTCATTTTGAATCAGAACAAACTCACTGGACCTAATTATATTGATTGGAAATGTAACCTAGACATTGTTCTTACTGTTGAGGGTTACAAGTATGTGCTCGTTGAAGAGTGCCCGCTAGTGCCCACTGATGATTCCACTCCTGAAGAGACAGAGGCTCACTCAAGGTGGAAGAAAACTGATTAGATTTCCAGGTGCTACATCTTGGCTTTTATATCAAGTGTACTGCAGCACCAGCATCAGTTGCTTGCCTCAGCGCATGAGATGATGCTTAACCTCAGGAAAATGTTGGGATATCAGGGCAGGATAGCCAAACAGTAAGCTATGAGGAAACTCATGAATGCTAGGATGGCTGAATGCTCTTCAGTGAGAGATCACGTATTGGATATGATCAATTGTAACAATGAGATCGAGGTATTGAGAGGTGATATCGACGGGAAAACCCAGGTTGATATTTTCTCCAGAGCTTGCCCCCCAGTTTTGAGCAGTTTCGGTTCAACTACAATATGGGCAAGCTTTCATATTCACTTCCCGAGCTCATAACTGCATTGGTGTCTGCTGAAGGCCTTTTCGCTGAGAATAAGCAAACTTTGGCTAATGTTGGACCTTCAGGTTCCTCTGCTGGGCCAAAAGCTAGAAAACAAAAGAAGAAGAAGGTCCAGAAAGCAGCTGGTGATCATGGACGCAAGGGAGGCATTGCCAAGAAGCACAAGCCGAAAGGCAAGTGCTTCGGATGTGGTAAGGTTGGACATCGGAAGAAAGACTGCCCAAAGACTCGAGGTATGTGTAATTTTACCCTAATTACTGAGACGTATTTAGCGGCGATTCCCACAGGTACTTGGTGTGTGGATTCAGGAGCCACTGATCATGTTTGTAATTCTTTGCAGGGGTTCCAAGTGACCCAGCTGCTTAGAGAGGGAGAGTTGCAGGTCTATCTTGGGGATACTACCAGAGTTTCTGTTGTTGCAATGGGAGTTATTTGTCTTTATTTTTCAGACTCAATTTTACATTTGAGAGATTGTCTTTATGTACCTAGTTTCAGAAAGAATTTACTTTCAGTTTTGAAACTTCTTTTGGAGGGTTATAAGTGTGTTTTTTCTGATAATACTGTTTTTATTAGAAAGAACCAGAAGCTTTTATGTTCTGGTATATTGGTTGACAATCTGTTTTTAATTAAGACAAACTCCCTTGTAGTGTAGAATACAGAAATTAATAACCCATCATCAAATCATAGTAAGAGAAATGAGTCTTCCCTTTTGAATAAAACTTATCTTTGGCACCTGGGACTAGGTCACATCAGCCTTAGTAGGATTCAAAATTTGGTCAATAATGGGCCATTGGGCTCTTTGGAGATTGACAGCTATCTGAGCTGCGAGTCCTGCCTGGAGGGTAAAATGACCAAGAGGCCTTTCAAGGCAAAGGGCTATAGGGCGAAAGAGGTTTTAGAGTTGTTTCATTCTGACTTGTGTGGGCCTATGTCAGTTCGGGCTAGAGGAGGTTATGAGTATTTCGTGACATTCACAGATGACAATGTTGGTGAATGTGCCCTAATGAGGGCTATTTATGTAAATATACTTTGAGGGTATTTATGTAAATACGACATTTGTCACTTGATTGATTGTATATCAAATGAGTTAATTTCATGATAGTAATATTCTTGTGCATATTTAAATTCATGAAATCGATCCGCCAAAAGAAACACTCCATGGACTAATTAGATCATGAGTGATTCATTTGAGTAGTACTGGTAGTAGGATCCTTAGACCAGAAATCACTACATGGTCTTAGGTGAATTGTGGTGTGCTTTAACATACGCCTAACGGGGCCGTAACAGGTTGCCAAGTACGGGTATGATTTGGTACACTACGATTCACGCTAAGATATGTAGGTGAAGTGATGGGACTATAAATCTCTCTTAAGTGAGAGATGATATCTTGGCCACTTAGTAGTGAACTGAAAGTGCATGGCCATGCCCAATGAATGATAAAGATATCATTTGCTTGATGGATTCAGTGTCACTAAGAGATCAAGTAAACGTTTAGCTATATAAGGATGATGGTTCCATGCCTTATGCTAAACGGGATATCGATGTAGAGGATCGTACGCAGTTTGCTCAGAAAGGTTGTGTTGAATCACCATTCGACCCTTCATTCCAAATTGGGTAGTTATTATGTCTTGCTAGAGACCACTAATGACTTATGGATTAATCAATGAGATTGAGTTATCCATTGCCAATTTGGAATGGGCTTACAGGATCGCACATAAGAAAGTTCGATGATGCAGAATAAGTATTCTTGCCTACAATAAGTATAATTGTTATACTTAAATAAATAAGATTTAATTAAATGGTTTAATTAAATATTATTGAAAAGTTTTGTGGTATTAATTAATAGTTAATTAATTACCTGGGAACAATTGGAATGGGCTGATAAATCAAGAGACTTAATTGCAATTGAAGTTCTTAACCCATCAGCCTGATCCATGGGTCATGGGTTGATCCATGGGCTTGGTGTATAACCCAAATCATTAAGGTATCATTTAATGCTGATTTAGAATCAGTAAATATTATTTAAATACTGATTTGGAATCAGTAAAATAATATGTGGTAATAATACTGATTTGGAATATGACCAAAATCAGTTAAGTTATAATTGAATAATTATAATACTGATTTCGGAAATTTGATCTCTACAAATATCCTAGGGATATTATTGTAGGATGGAAGGATTTTGAATTATTCTCATTAGACAAAAATACACAGGATTTCCCAAATTCTCTGGGTAGGCAAGATCGGCTACACCAACCTGCGAAGGCTTGCGTGCTTGAGAGTAGAGAATCCTTCGAGGAAGGATTTTGGAGACTGAAAAATGCCATCTTCTTAGAGGAGCCAGGCGACGTGTGCAACCGATTAATCTTCAAGGGTAAGACCCGATCCTTAGCGTTTAGGATTCCGCTGTTTAATTAGATTAAACACCTAAACGATTTCCAACAGTGGTATCAGAGCGAGGTTTTTAGTTTTAATTAAAATTGGGTTTTAATTAGAATCGGAGAAAGAATAAATGCCAGATTTTGGTTTGCAAAATTGATTGAAGCTATTTTTCCCATGGAGGGTCAGTTTGCTTTTCTTTTCCCCTCTTTCGTGGTTTTTGCCAAAATTGAATGAGGATTTGGAAAAGGATTTCCTATTAGCCATTTTTGGAATTTTGGTTTAGGTTTCGGATTTTCAAAAGAGATTTTGAAATGGTTTTCTGGGTTGCCCTACGATTGGTCGGAATTGTTCCGCCATCGTTTTGGTTCTAAATCTTGCCGGAAATTGGGGTTTCTAAAATTTTAGCCCAAAATTGAATGATTAGTTTTGAAAATTGTCTGAGTCTTGAATCAGATGACCGGAATTGTTTCGATGTTGATTTGGATAACTGGTTTTGGCTTGTTTTAATCTGGGCTTCTGTTTTCTGGGTTTCGAAAATGAAAAAAAAAAACACCGAAGTCTGTTTTGGTTTGAAATCGGGAAGCGAAGAAAAATTGGATTTTGGGTTATGTTTTTTTTCGTGATTGTTGTCAGACTGTTTTTCAATCGGTAAAACTAAAATCCTGGAATGGTTCTGAGGTTTTTTGCTGGTTTTAAATGGGTTTTTGTCGGAACTGGTTTACGATCGGAAAAGCGGGACTCTGACATGTTTCTTTTGTTTTCGGTCATTTTTCAAATGGTCGAGGAAACTGATCTTCAATGGAAGAGGATTCGCCTTTGACCAGATAAGAAAGGGCGACCGGAGAAGATGAACGGTGAGCATCGTCGTTCATCAATGACGCCGGACGGCTGATCGAAAAAACATAAAAACCGCCAGGGAAGACAATGAAAGAAACTGCGGGAGGAAAAGCCCTAGGGGCTGAAATTACCTAAATGCCCCCGCCGCAACATTGAAACCCTAGCTAAAAAAAAAATTAAATGTTTTAAGAATTACAAACCAACCCCAGAACTTTTATTTTCTTTAAACCCTAAGCCCAAAACTTTGATTAATTATGAAATTGCCTCTAAATTTTCAAGAAAAAGGTTTTTCTTAATTTAATTTGATAAGATTTATTTTAGGATAAAATTGAATATCTTATCAGATTTGAGATAGGATTAAATTTTGATTTAAAATTTTATCCTATATTTATCTTAATAAGATTAAGATAATTAGATAAAATAAAATAAATAAATAAATAAATAAATTAGATTAATTAATTTGTTTAATTTTGAATTAGTTATTTATTTATTTTATGATTTTTTTTAATTTAAATTGTTTAAATTTTATACGTGAAGTATCATTATTATGCTAGCATGTTCATGCGTCATTTTGGATAAATGTAAAATAAACAAAAAGGATTGATTAAAATTGATCATGACACGATCAATTTTAATTCTGTAATAGTTACACAATCCTTAAAATTAATCGGCTTAAATTAAAACTGGCTTGTATGAGCATATGCATTTTGTTTGTTTCAAAGCATGAATTGGGCTTTTAATTTTAACATTTTAAAAGTTGGGGCGTGCGAGCCAATTTTGAATTTGGGCCTGCGTGCTTATATATAAAAATCATCATGTAATAGTTAGGCCCAAAAGGAGGTTCCAAGAGGAGTCCATGGTGGAGCCCACGAACGAAGGCCCAAACATGAAGATTTTAAAAGGCCCTGTAATAGACTAAAGCCCAGTTCATCGCTTTAATTCATTTTTTATTTATGCAAATGAATGATAAACGAAAATGCATGTTAAGCTGATCAAACTTAAATCCCAAAAACCGAAGATTTTGCTTCCATACTTGAGGGCCCGCTTGAGCGTCGAACGTCTGGTGGACTTGGAGAGCCCAAGGGCCTCAGGTTTCTTCGTGCGGCGGGTTGTTACATAATAGTGCCCTACTTTATCACTACCATTAATGAGTGGAAAAACTGTTTGGGTATTAGATGCTCAACTTTATCACTACCACTTGTTATGGAAAAACTGTGTGGGTGCCTATTGATGTGATGCCTTGAGGGATGGTTTAACATGGGAAAATTAATCCTAGCTTGACCCGATAAGTTGACTAGAGATTAATTTTGCAAAGATAGGATGGTGTCAAGTATTTGGAATGTTCATCCTATCACCGAAAAGTTGCATGGTATGCAATTGGAAAGCGTTAGATTACATGGAATGTGATTTGAACGTTGCCGACCAGAACAGCCCGATCCCTATGATACTTGCCAAAGCAAGACTGAGGTTGACTCTTTGTGGATTTTTGGCCCACAATCTAGCCCCAACACAGAATTGTTTGGGATTTCAATTTTGGCTATTGTGGAAAACATTTTAAAAACTCATTCTAATATTTTGCAAATTTTCTTTTGTAGAAATGGCATCTTCTAGCACTAATGTCACTTCAAATCTAACTCTAAGAAGTATTTTGGACAAAGAAAAACTTGTTGATCCAAACTTCTTGGATTGGGAAAGAAACCTGAGAATAGTTCTCAAACAAGAAAGGAAGTTGAATGTCTTAGAGACCGCTTTACCTGAACCACCACAAAATGCATCGGTAACTGTTCAACTAGCCTGGGAAAAGCTGAAAAGCGATTCCGATGATGTGACTTGCCTGATGCTTGCGACTATGTCTGGCGAGCTTCAGAAGCAAATCTGCCCAGAATTTTTTCTGAAAATTGAAGCTGCCCTTTCCGCCGGACTTCATTCCACTAAGCTGTCAGATTTTCGCTGTAATAATTCCTGCCGGAAACTGCCTTAAACCAATCCCGATCTAGACAACCAAACCCACAGATCACTCCTCTAGAAAGATCGAACGTGGAGCTTGGTCGGTTCTGGGCACCAGTCCGCAGCAGCAACCGGACTTCACAGTCGCGGCAGTAGCCGGACATCACAATCAGGAAAACCCCGATTCCAGCAGCTCAAAAGAAAAACCGATCTGTAGCTATCTAAGGGAGTAATCCGACTAGCAGCTGGGTTTTTCTGGAAAAACAAGAAGGCCGATCAGCGCTGAACTGTCCCTTCTAAAATTCCGACCGGCAGCCAAGTTAAAACTTGTTCGGGCAGAACCGGCGACTGTTTTGTTAAAGAAAAATAAATTAAATAAGTATAAGCCTAGATCCATTCATGGGTAAACTAATTTAAGCCTGAGCTTGGTCGAAAGCTTCCGATTCTGGAATGCATAGCACGAAAGTGAGGTTTTCGATTTAGCCCGGGCTTGTTCAGTTTTCCTTCACTTAGCCCAGTCCCGATCTGTACAACCAACATCACGGATCACTCAAGAAGAAGATCAACATGAAAGCTGGTCAGCTCAGGGCACCGAACTGAAGAACAACGCTGGGTTTTTCCGATGAAGTAGCGCTGGGTTTTCTTGATTGAAAATCGGATATGCATTACTTCGATTAAAACTGGCCGGTGGTTGATTAAATATAGTCCAGGCAGTATATAGGATGAATCTTCTGAAAGAGAAAGCTATCTTAGCTGACTTCGAGAATGAACTTCGATGAGGAAGACGAAGTTCTCTCTCTAAGCTAAACTTTCTCACTCTAGCCTTTTCTTGGCTCTCAAGTTTCTTAATTGTTTTCTTGCCCAATAAGTTGTATTTATAAGGAGCTTCTAAGGAGACCTAATGGGCTCTCGAGTTAGGCCTTTCAATTTGACTTTCGTTGACCGCTAAGTCTTTCCCGACTAGTCAACTCCAATCGATCCATTTGAATTAATTTATTAAACCCACTTTGTTAATTTAATTTAATCGAACCCTTAGAATTAATTAATTCATATAGAATTAATTTCTTAATTGACTTTGTCGATTAATTATTAATTAAACCTTTAGGATTAATTAATTCACCTTGTCGATTAGTCAAATGCATAATTAGTCGTACCACTAACGGACCAATAATGGAACTACCGCTCGAAAATGACTTTATATCCCGCTATTATATTTTATTCTATCTCCCCACATTAAAGATCTAGTGCTCGTCGGTTTATCAATTTACTGACAAATTAATTCACCGACTTCTTTGTTTCTAAGATTAGTACCACTCGTCCTTTTATTATACCGAACATAAAGTTCACCGGTCGGGTTTAGTATAAAAGACTTTACGAGCTCATCTCAGAAGCACCATCAACCCGGTGAACCGGTACGTGGATTCCTCCGACTAGCAATGGCACGTAAGAAGCTAAACATCGCATACCCAACCTACCGAGGTATAGGCCTCAATTGACCGCACTCTTTGGCAAATCAAAGTATACAATATTCAACTCTTGCGCCTGTCCCAATCTCGGGATTGAGAGACGGAATACTAGGACCGAATTAACTACGCCGATCAGTATAAGTCAATTATATCCAAACTGGTCGTGCTCAATATGCCCCGGGCATATCCGTGTGATTTAAACTAGTTTAGATAAACTAATTTCTAAACCACACGATAACCTATACCGATAGTATGTTTAGACTATCTCGGTTATGAGCATACTTTTAATATATCAATACTTTAACCAATAACGGTATCTACTGTGTCTTTTCACAGCCCGTTATCTAGTTCGATGATATAAAGGAACATATTTATACCGAAACAAAATGATATGTCAACTGTGGATATTAGTTTTTGATACAGGCCATAGCTTTTCTGTATTCAAAACAAACAACATGGTCTTAGGTGAATTGTGGTGTGCTTTGACATACGCCTAACGGGGCCGTAATAGGTTGCCAAGTACGGGTATGATTGGGTACACTATGATTCACGCTAAGATATGTAGGTTAAGTGATGGGACTACAAATCTCCCTTAAGTGAGAGATGATATCTTGGCCACTTGATAGTGAACTGAAAGTGCATGGCCATGCCCAAGGAATGATAAGGATATCATTTACTTGATGGATTCAGTGTCACTAAGAGATCAAGTAAAGATTTAGCTATATAAGGATGATGGTTCCATGCCTTATGCTAAACGGGATATCGATGTAGAGGATCGTACGCAGTTTGCTCGAAAAGGTTGTGTTGAATCACCATTCAACCCTCCATTCTGAATTGGCTAGTCATTATGTCTTGCTAGAGAGCAATAATGACTTATGGATTAATCAATGAGATAGAGTTATCCATTGCCAATTTGGAATAGGCCTACAGGATCGCAGATAAGAAAGTTCGATGATGCATAATAAGTATTCTTGCCTAGTTAGGCCCAAAAGGAGGTTCCAAGAGGAGTCCATGGTGAAGCCCATGAACGGAGGCCCAAACATGAAGATTTTAAAAGGCCCTGTAATAGACTAGAGCCCAGTTCATCGCTTTAATTCATTTTTATTTATGCAAATGAATGATAAACGAAAATGCATGTTAAGCCGATCAAACTTAAATCCCAAAAACCCAAGATTTTGCTTCCATACTTGAGGGCCCGCTTGAGCATCGAACGTCTAATGGACCTGGAGAGCCCAAGGGCCTCAGGTTTTCTTCGTGCAGCTGGTTGTTACATAATAGTGCCCTACTTTATCACTACCATTAATGAGTGGAAAAACTGTTTGGGTATTAGATGCTCAACTTTATCACTACCACTTGTTATGGAAAAACTGTGTGGGTGTCTATTGATGTGATGCCTTGAGGGATGGTTTAACTTGGGAAAATTAATCCTAGCTTGACCCGATAAGTTGACTATGGATTAATTTTGCAAAGATAGGATGGTGTCAAACATTTGGAATGTTCATCCTATCACCGAAAAGTTACATGGTATGCAATTGGAAAGTGTTAGATTACATGGAATGTGATTTGAACGTTGCCTACCAGAAGAGCCCAATCCCTATGATACTTGCGAAAGCAAGACTGGGGTTGACTCTTTGTGGATTTTCGGCCCACAATCTAGCACCAACACAAAATTGTTTGGGATTTCAATTTTGGCTATTTTGGAAAACATTTTAAAAACTCATTCTAATATTTTGCAAATTTTCTTTTGTAGAAATGGCATCTTCTAGCACTAATGTCACTTCAAATCTAACTCTAAGAAGTATTTTGGACAAAGAAAAACTTGTTGGTCCAAACTTCTTGGATTGGGAAAGAAACCTGAGAATAGTTCTCAAACAAGAAAGGAAGTTGAATGTCTTAAAGACCGCTTTACCTAAACCACCACAAAATGCTTCGGTAACTATTCAACGAGCCTGGGAAAAGCTGAAAAGCGATTTCGATGATGTGACTTGCCTGATGCTTGCGACTATGTCTGGCGAGCTTCAGAAGCAATTCATGAATTCGAAAGCATTCCGAATCTATGAGTCACTCACGGAAATGTTCTGAGAGTAAGCCCGTAATAAAATGTTCATTACAATAAAAGCATTAATCTCATGCAAAATGGTGAAGGGTTCATCAGTAAGTACGCATTTGATCAAGATGAAGGGGTATATTGATACCCTAGAGAGATTAAATGCACCTCTTGCTAGAGAGTTGGCCATTGATATCATCTTGGCTTCACTGCCTGATGACTACAATGATTTTGTTATGAACTACAATATGCACAACATGGAGAGGAGTATTCCTGAGCTCCATGGTATGTTAAAGAACACTGAGCAGACCCTTCGGAAGGCAACGCCAGTGTTAGTTGTAGAGAAAGGTAAAGGGAAGAGGAAGATTAATGGCAAGGCCAAAGTTGGGTAGAATAAGAAAGCTCGCAGTAAGACTGCTTCCCAACCACAAGCTCCTCCAACTGCTAAGACAAGATCCAAAAAGGAAGATACATGTCTCTTCTGCAAACAGAAGTGTCATTGGAAGAGTGACTGCAAGAAGTTTCTCGAAAGCAATCATTCAGCTTCAGGTGTCTTTGTTATAGAAATTAATCTTTCATGTCCACCTCATGAGTATTAGATACTAGTTGTGGGGCTCACATTTATACTAATGTGGAGGGACTCAGAAATAGAAGGATAACAAAGAAAGGTGAAGTAGATCTTCGAGTGGGCAACGGGGCAAGAGTTGCTGCTGTTGAAGTTGGAGATTGCAGTCTGTCTTTACATTCTGGTTTAAATATCGAACTTGAAAATTGTTATTATGTACCCGCTTTGAGCAGAAATATTATTTCAGTTTCGAGTTTAGATAATAAAGGTTTTCGATTTATTATAGAGAATAATTCGTTATTTTTATATCGAAATGATATTTTATACGAAGTTGCAAATATGTGTAACGGTCTGTATGTCTTTGATTTGACCCAAGAAAAACAAGTCTATAACATAAAAAAGAAAGCCAAATCAACTAAAAATGGTTTAAGTCCAACATACCTTTGGCATTGTCGATTAGGCCATGCAAATGAAAAACGAGTTCAAAAGCTTCACAAGGATGGAGTGCTTGGTTCATTTGATTTCATATGATACCTGCGAACCCTGCTTGCAAGGCAAAATGACAAAGAGTCATTTCAACAAGAAAGGTGAAAGAACAAGCGAGCTATTGGCCCTAATACATACGGATGTATGTGGACCAATGAGCACACAAGCCAGAGGTGGATTTGAATACTTTGTGACTTTTACTGAAGACTTTAGTAGATATAGGTATGTCTACTTAATGAGGTATAAAAGTGAAACATTTGAAAAGTTCAAAGCGTTTAAAAATGAAGTAGAGAATCAGTTGGATAGAAGGATTAAGGCTATTCACTCCGATCGGGGAGGTGAATACCTTAGTGATGAGTTCGATGGCTATCTAAAACAGTGTGAAATTGTTTCACAGCTGACTCCATTGGGAACACCTCAATGGAATGGTGTATCCGAAAGGAGTATGGTTCGATCAGTGATGGGCCTAGCGACTCTCCCTACATCCTTTTGGGGTTATGCTCTCCTTTCTGCTGCCTACTTATTGAATTGGCAGTAGATAAGACTCCATATGAGATATGGATGGGCCGGAAGCCCTATATGTCCTATCTATGAGTTTGGGGTTGTCAAGCTCATGTAAAGCGTTTACAAAGTAATAAGCTTGAACCCAAAGCTAACAAATGCCTATTTGTGGGATATCCTAAGGAAACCAAAGGATATCAATTCTACAACCCAACAGAGAACAAAGTGTTCGTTGCTCGAGGAGCTACTTTCTTAGAGAAAGAATTTCTGTACAAGAAAGATAGTGGGAGTAGAATAGAACTCGGAGAAGTTCAAGAACCACCAGAGAATGTAGAACGATCTACAGAATCTCAGATAGAAGTTGACATGGAAACTCATGAAGATGAGCAACCTGAGTCAACAACACAAGAACCTAGAAGATCTGGTAGATCTCGTCACCAACCCGAGAGATACGAATTTCTCGTCACTGACGATCAAGATTTGATCTTGGTGGACTCTAATGAGCCTGCAAACTACAAACAGGTTTTAGAAAGTCCGGATTCAGATAAATGTCTACAAGCCATGGAATTAGAAATGCAATCCATAAGGGACAATAAAGTGTGGACTATGATTGACCCTTCTGTTCACGCAAAGGTTGTTGATTGCAAGTGGATTTTCAAGTTAAAAACTGGCGGAATCTTCAAGGCATGACTAGTGGCTAAAGGTTTCAGACAGACTCATGGTATAGATTATGATGAAACCTTCTCTCCTGTCGCGATGCTCAAGTCCATTAGGACAATGCTTGCCATAGCTGCATATTTTGACTATGAGGTATGGCAGATGCAGACGGCTTTCCTGAATGGAAACCTACTCGAGGATGTTTATATGAAACAACCCGAGGGATACATCGATCAAAAGCATCCTAATCGAGTATGTAAGCTTCAGAGGTCCATCTATGGGCTAAAGCAAGCATCTCGAAGTTGGAAACTTCGTTTTGATGAAGAAGTAAAAGGTTACGGATTCATCAAGAACGAAGATGAGCCTTGTGTTTACAAGAAAGTTAGTGGGAGCAAGATTGTTTTCCTTGTCCTATATGTGGACGATATCCTGCTCATAGGAGATGACATTCCCTTGATGAAATACATCAAACAATGGTTGGGGAGTGTATTTTCTATGAAAGACATAGGAGAAACTGAGATGATACTAGGTATCAAGAGACAAAGTCAAGAAGGTTACATAGACAAGATATTGAAAAGATTCAATATGTCTAACTACCAAAATGGTAAGGTACCATTTATACATGGCCTTCTCTTGAAGAAGAACCAAGGTCCTTCAACAAGAGAGGAGAGGGATACAATGAGTAGAGTCCCATATGCTTTGGCAATAGGATCTATCATGTATGCCATGTTATGTACCCATCCGAATGTTACACATGCACTTAGCATGACTAGCAGATACCAACAAGATCCAGAGATGGATCATTGGGATGCAGTCAAAGCAATCCTGAAGTACTTACGAAGAACTAAGGGATTAATGCTAGTGTATGGAGGACAAGAATAACTCATTGTACAAGGTTACACTGATGCTGCTTTCCAAACAGATAAAGATGACATGAAGTCACAATCAGGATACGTGTTTAGTCTTAATGGCGGTACAATAAGTTAGAAAAGCTCAAAGCAGGATACAACAACCGATTCTACAACAGAGTCTGAGTACATTGCTGCATCAGATGCTGTAAAGGAAGCAGTTTGGTTGAGAAAGTTCATGTCAGACATCGGAGTGATACTGAGTATCCAAGATACGATAGAACTTTTCTGTGATAATAACGGGGCCATCGTACAAGCTAAGGAGCCTCGGTCACACCAGAAAACCAAACACATACTCAAAAGGTTTCACCTCATCCGAGAGATCATCGATCGAGGAAATGTGAAAGTGTGCAAAATAGGGTCAGACGACAATGTAGCAGATCCTCTCACAAATGCTCTACCACAGTCAAAGTTTGATAGACATGTAATAGAGCTTGGTCTTAAATAGTTTAGGACATAGCCCTTCATCGGGCAAGTGGGAGATTGTTGGTGAATGTGCCCTAATGATGGCTATTTATGTAAATATACTTTGAGGGTATTTATGTAAATAATACATTTGTCGCTTGATTGATTGTTTATCAAATGAGTTAATTTCATGATAGTAATATTCTTGTGCATATTTAAATTCATGAAATCGATTCGCCAAAAGAAACACTCCATGAACTAATTAGATCATGAGTGATTCGTTTGAGTAGTACTGGTACTAGGATCCTTAGACCAGAAAACACTACATGGTCTTAGGTTAATTGTGATGTGCTTTGACATACGCCTAACGGGGCCGTAACAGGTTGCCAAGTACAAGTATGATTGGGTACACTATGATTCACGCTAAGATATGTAGGTGAAGTGATGGGACTACAAATCTCTCTTAAGTGAGAGATGGTATCTTGGCCACTTGATAGTGAACTGAAAGTGCATGGTCATGCCCAAGGAATGATAAATATATCATTTGCTTGATGGATTCAGTGTCACTAAGAGGTCACGTAACCGTTTAGCTATATAAGGATGATGGTTCCATGCCTTATGCTAAACAGGATATCGATGTAGAGGATCGTATGCAGTTTGCTCGGAAAGGTTGTGTTTAATCACCATTTGATCCTTCATTCTGAATTGGGTAGTCATTATGTCTTGCTATAGACCACTAATGACTTATGGATTAATCAATGAGATTGAGTTATCCATTGCCAATTTGGAATGGGCCTACAGGATTGCACATAAGAAAGTTCGATGATGCAGAATAAGTATTCTTGCCTATAATAAGTATAATTGTTATACTTAAATAAATAAGATTTAATTAAATGGTTTAATTAAATATTATTGAAAAGTTCTGTGGTATTAATTAATAGTTAATTAATTACCTGGGAACAATTGGGATGGGCTGATAAATCAATGGACCTAATTGCAATTGAAGTTCTTGACCCATCAGCCTGATCCATGGGTCATGGGTTGATCCATAGGCTTGGTGTATAACCCAAATCATTAAGGTATCGTTTAATGCTGATTTGGAATCAGTAAATATTATTTAAATACTGATTTGGAATCAATAAAATAATATTTGGTAATAATACTGATTTGGAATATGACCAAAATCAGTTAAGTTATAATTGGATAATTACAATACTGATTTTGGAAATTTGATCTCTACAAATATCCTAGGGATATTATTGTAAGATGGAAGGATTTTGAATTATTCTCATCAGACAAAAATACACAGGATTTCCCAAATTCTCTGGGTAGGCAAGATTGGCTAGCACCAACCTGTGAAGGCTTTCGTGCTTGAGAGTAGAGAATCCTTCGAGGAAGGATTTTGGAGACAGAAAAATGCCATCTTCTCAGAGGAGCCAGGCGACGTGCACAACCGATTACGCTTCAAGGGTAAGACCCAATCCTTAGCATTTAGGATTCCACTGTTTAATTAGATTAAACACCTTAATGATTTCCAACAGACTACTCTAGATATGGATACATATACCTGATGCACCACAAGTTTGAATGCTTTGGCAAGTTCAAAAAGTTTAAGGCTGAGGTGGAGATGAAAGATTATCTGCCCAGACCCGGTCAAAAATTCACTTTTGTGCTACGCATTCCAGAATCGGAATCTTTGACCAGGCCTAGATTCTAGCATAATCTCTAATCCAACCATTGCTTAAAATAACATTGCGTAGGATATTGGTATGTACTTATTCAATTTATCACCCAACAATAATTTCTAATTAAATCGGAAACATAGAAAGTACCTCTTGAAGCGTGTTACTCACGTGATCACTTGTACGACACAAGACTTTGATCGCACTTTGTGTGGGCAACGATCTAGCGAGCAATTGATTAGAAATCTACACAAAAAGACTCGCCGAAAAATTAAACCGCGGCCGCCACCGGAATTTACTTCCCACCGCTCCAAAATTATTCAAGAGAGAGAAAAATTAAGAATTGTGTGTTGTAAAATTGCAAATCCCTTGTCTATATATAGAGCTACAAGAGAGACACCAAGTTTGTTTAGGATTTGCCTTCCTAATGGGTTTAGGTAATTAATTAGTTTCCACATCCAATTAGGTAACTAATATAATAGGATAATCCAAATCCAATTAGATTTCCTAATCTCTAGGATTTCCTAATTATAATTGAAACTTAAGACTTAATTAATTAATTAATTAGTTTCACTTTTTAATTACTTAATTAACCCTTATGAATAATTAATTAAATAATTAATTTTACTTATTCAATGAACCCATTACAAAATTAATCGTACCAGAATTGCTTCCGGAACAACTAAATTAATTTATTCTTAACATCCTCACATCAAAGATTTAGTGCTCGTTAATGTATTAATTTACTGATAAATTAATTAATTAACTTCTTTCAATCCGAGACTAGTACCACTCGACCTTTTTACTATACCGGACAAAAGTCCATCAGCTAGGTTTAGTATAATAAACATAACGAGCTCATCTCGGGAGAACATCACCCCGGACGCATCGGTACATGGTTTCCTTTCGACCAGCAGCAGCACACCAAGTAACTAAACACGCGCACCCAAACCACTGAGACTATTAGCCACATTTGACCTCACCCATTGGCAGATCAAAGTACACTATGTCTAATCCGCATGCCCGTTCAAGTCTTGGGATTAAGAGATAGAATACTAAGAACGAATTGTCTATTAAATGAGTACAAGACAAATCATTCTAAATGGTCAAGTTCAATACGCACCGGGTATATCTATATGATTCAATTAGTTTAGACAAACCAATTCTCTGAATCATATAATAACCTAAACCGACAGCGTGTCCAAAACTTTCATGGTTATGAACTTCATTTAGATATTATGTCCTTGAACCAATAATGAGATCTACTGTGTCACACCTGACACCCCCTTATCTAACTACATAATATAAATGGACAAAAATGCACAACATATAAACCAAAACTTTAAATCGATATATTAACTGGGAAAAAGTACAATACAAGCATAGCTTATGTATTCAAACCTAACAATCTCCATTAATACTTAAGTTGTGCTTTAAGTATATAACTACATTCAATATTTTACACTCTATGATACATCTAGAAAACCTATCATGACTCTCATAAGTATCTGATCCCCATGCCCTCCACGTGAGCCTCGAAGACTTTTGAAGTCACTGTCTTAATGAATCGATCTGCAAGGTTATCCTCCGATGCTATCTTAGCCACGACCACGTATTCCCTCTTGATGATATCTCGTATCAGGTGGTACTTACACTGTTTGTGTTTACTCGCCTTGTGGGCTCGTGGTTTCTTCGAGTTTGTTACTGCACTGTTGTTATCACAGTACACTGTGATTGACTTCTGCAAACTAGGAATCACATCTAAATTCACTAGGAAATTCTTGAGCCACATTGTTTCTTTCGCAGCCTTCGATGCCACAATGTATTTAGCCTCCATGGTAGAGTCCGCCACGCATTTCTTCTTAACACTCCGCCATACTATGGCTTCACCTCCAAAAGTAAACACATAACCTGAGGTAAACTTGCTCTTGTCCCTATCGCTTTGCAAATCTGAATCTGTGTAACCTTGGGGTACCAGCTCAGGCGCCTGATAGACCAACACTTGGTCTCTCGTTCTGTGCAAATACTTGAGGATGTATTTTACTGTCTCCCAGTGAGCTTTCTCGGGATTACTCTGATATCTGCTTACAATGCTAACGGCATAATTGAGAGAAAAAATTTCTCTCTCTAATTTTGTTGTCTTGAAAACTTAAGAATTGTGTGTTGTAGAATTGCTAATCCGTTGTATATATAGAGAGCTACAAGTGAAACCCTAAATTAGTTTTGGATTGGCCTTCCTAATGGGTAATTATTTAGTTTCCAAATCCAATTAGGTAACTAATCTAATAGGATAATCCCAATCCAATTAGATTTCCTAATCTCTAGAATTTCCTAATTTTATTTGAAACTTAAGACTTAATTAGTTAATTAAATAATTTCACTTTGTTAATTACTTAACTAACCCTTAGGAATAAATAATTAAATAATTAATTATACTGATTCAATTAACCCATTACAAAATTAATCGTACCACTAACGAATTAATTTTGGCACTACCATCAAACAACTAAATTAATTTATTCTTAATCTCCCCACATAAAAGATTTAGTGTTCATTAATTTATTAATTTACTGATAAATTAATATATTAACTTCTTCAAATCCGAGACTAGTACCACTCGACCTTTTTACTATACCGGACATAAGTCCACCAGCTGGGTTTAGTATAATAACCATAACGAGCTCATCTCGGGAGCAACATCACCCCGGACGCACAGGTACATGGTTTCCTTTCGACAAGCAGCATCACACCAAGTAACTAAACACGCGCACGCAACCCACTGAGACTATTGGCCACATTTGACCTCACCCATTGGTAGATCAAAGTATGCTATATCTAATCCTCATGCTCGCTCAAGTCTAGCGATTAAGAGATAGAATACAAGGAATGAATAGTCTATTGAATCAGTATAAGACAATTTATCCTAAATGGTCAAGTTCAATATGCCCCGGCATATCTATGTAATTCAATTAGTTTAGACAAACCAATCATCTGAATCACATAATAACCTAAAATAATAGCGTGTCCCAAACTATCTCGGTTATGAACTTCATTTATATATTATGTCTTTTAACTAATGATGAGATCTACGGTGTCACACCAGACACCTCATCATTTAACTACATCACATAAATGGACTAAACATGCACAACATATAAACCAAAACATTAAATCGATATATTAACTGGGAAAAAGTACAATACAAGCATAGCTTATGTATTCAAACCTAACAGGAGAAGCATCTAGGTAAGAGTATTAAGACCCTACGATCTGATCGTGATGGTGAATACCTCTCTAGTGAATTTAGGTCATATTTGTCAGATGAGAGTATTCAGTCCCAGTCGTCTACACCTAGCACACCCCAGCAGAACGGTGTAGCAGAGAGGAGGAACATATTCTTATGGACCTGGTTAGATCGATTATGAGTTATAGTGAGTTTCCCAGCTCGTTTTGGGGTTATGCCTTAGAGACATGATGCTTTATTCTTAACCTCTTACAATCTAATTTTGTGCGTACGACTTCGATAGAGTTGTGGACTGGGCAAAAGCCTAGTCTAAGACATCTCAATATTTGAGGTTAACTAGCATAGGTGCTTAAGGCAGATACACGTAAGTTAGATGCAAGAACAGAGATTATTCTGTTTATTGGTTAGGCCAAAGGAACATAGGTGGTATATTTTATAGTCCTCAGGATCAGAAGGTGGTGATATACACTAATGTATGATTTCTTGAGGAGGGCTATATTTTAGATCACAAGGCAAGCAGCAAAGTATTATTGGAAGAGCTTAGGGGTCAGTCGAGTATTCTAGATGCACAAGTAAAGAATGACACACCACACGATACTGCACATACTATCACAGATAATGCTCTTACACAGGTTGCATCTCGTCGTAGTCGGAGGATTATCAGACAGCCTGAGAGGTACATGGGTTTGTGTGAGTCTTCGGACTTTATCCCTAGTGCCCATGAACTATACCCAGTTAGATACAATGAGGCTCTCCAGGATGAAAATGCAGATTCTTGGTAGAGAACGATGATTGTTGAGATGGGTTCTATGCACTCAAATCAAGTCTGGGAGCTGGTAGACCTTCCTGATGGGTTTCGGTCTATTGGGTGCAAATGGTTCTACAAGCAAAAGAGAGGATCTGACGGGATGGTTGAGACTTTCCAGGCTAAACTTGTGGCGAAAGGGTATACTCAGAAAGAGAGTATTAATTATGAGGAGACCTTTTCCCCAATAGCTATGCTTAGTCGATCCGGATTCTCTTGGCCATAGTTGCTCATATGGATTATGAGATTTGGGAGACGGACGTCAGGACAGCTTTCCTTAATGGAAATCATGAGGAGCCATCTTTATGCATCAACCAGCGGGTTTCATTGTTTCCGGCTAAAAGCACAAGGTTTACAAGCTTAAGAGGTCCATTTATGGACTTAAGTAGGCATCCAAATCTTGGAACATCCATTTTGACGAGGTTATCCAGTCCTATGGATTCACTCTGTGTCCGGATGAGCAGTGTGTATACAACCAATGTGATGGTGATTTAGTGGTGTTCTTCGTACTTTACATAGATGACATCCTTCTGATTGGCAATAGTAAGAAGGTGCAGTCAGACGTAAAGGCATGGTTCTCCAGTCAGTTTGATATGATGGACTTGGGAGAGGCTGGACACATCCTTGAGATCAAGATTATTCAAGATCGTAGGAGGCGTTCTCTGGCATAAAGTGTATTTATCAAGTGAGCAGTGTCCCAAGACTATTGAGGAGATAGAAGTTATGAAATCGGTACCCTATGCATCTGCAGTGGGTAGTCCCATGTATGCTATGTTATGTACTAGGCTTGATATTTGTTTTTCTGTTGGCAAGGTCAGTAGATATCACAGTAACCCTGGGAAGGCTCATTGGGAGGCAGTAAAATACATTCTCAAGTACTTGGGTAGGACGTGAGATCATATCCTAATTTATAGAGTGCATGAGCTAGTACCATTGGGTAACATAGATTCCGACTTTCAAGGTGATATGGACAAAAGTAAGTCTACCTCTTGGTTTGTGTTTACTCTAGGAGGTGGAACCATAGTGTGGCGGAGTGTCAAGTAGAAATGCGTGGCAGACTCCACCATGGAGGCTGGGTACGTTGCAGCATCAGAGGCAGCGAAAAAAAGCTGTATGCCTCAGAAGATGTGGTCCCTGAGTAAACACATAGAGCGCAAGTACCACCCGATACAAGAGATCGTAAAGCCATTAACCCCGAAGGTCTTTGAGAGACATGTGGAGAGTATGTGAGTCAGATTCTTAAGGGAGCCATCTGACTGAGCTTTAAGAGTGTTCTGTAGCTTTCATTATGACAGCAGTGTAATAAAGTGGGTTGAACAATGTTTTTGTACTTCCGAGCATAGCTTTGAGTATTAGTGGGAGATTGTTAGTTTTAAATACTAGAAAGCTATTTTCTTGTATCAAAAAACTAATACCCAGTTGACATATAATTTTATTTTAGTATTAAAAGTGTTCCATTATATCATAAAACTCGATAACGAGGTGTAGAAAAATATAGTAGATCTCGTTATTGATTAAAGTAATGATATATAAAAATATGCTCATAACTGAAATAGTCTGAACATACTATCGGTATAGGTTATCATGTGATTTGAAAATTAGTTGATCTACACTAATTAAATCATACAGATGTGCCCGGGAAATATTGAGCACGACCAGTTTCGATTGAATTAACTTTTACTGATCGGCGTAGTTAATTCGATCCTAGTATTCTAATCTTTTAATCCAAAGATTGGGACGGTCATGAGAGTTATATATCATATGCATTGATTTGCCAAAGGGTGCGGTCAATTGAGGCCTAAATATTGGTAAGTTGGGTATGCGGTGTTTTGCTTATTGTGTGTCGTTGCTAGTCGAAGGAATCCATGTATCGGTTCGCCGGGTTGATGGTGCTCCTGAGATGGCTTGTGAGGGTTATTATACTAAATCTGGCCAGTGGACTTTACTTTCACAATATTAAGAATGTCGAGTGGTACTAATCTCGGATACCAAGAAGTCGATGAATTAATTTGTCAGTAAATTGATGAATCGCCGAGCACTAGAGCTTTGATGTGGGGAGATAGAAGAATAAGAAAGTGAGCGCTAAGTAAATTCATTTTTGAGCGGTAGTTCCATAATTTGTCCATTAGTGGTACGACTAATTATACGTTTGACTAATCGACAAAGTGAATTAATTAATTCTAATAGTTTAATTAATATTTAATTGACAAAGTGGGTTACGAAATAATCTTAAGGGTTCGATTAAATTTAATTAATGAATTGAATTAAGAATTAATTTGAAAGGCTCGATTGGAGTTGATTAGGCTAGGAAAGACTAAAAGGGCCAACGGAAGTCAAACATTAAGGCCCAACTCAAAAGGCCACTAGGTCTCCTTTGGAGCTCCCTATAAATGAAAGCTTAAGGCCAAAGAAAACTATGGGAAGATCTTGCAAGACAAGTCTTGCCTCATAGAGTGAGAAAGTTCTAGAGAGAACTTCTTTTTCTTCTTGAAGTTCTTTTTCAAAGTCGAACTAGATTTCTTTTTTGCTCGAAATTAGATTCAGCCCAACATTTATTTTTCATTTCAATCAGATTTTTCATATTCTCACCACGCCGTTTTGAGTACTCGTTGGTCCGGTTTCTCGCGTGAGGTTTTCGGGCAGAATTCCTGCCAGTGTTTTCATCCCGCACGCTGATCTCTTAGCTCAATCCTTTGGGTTCGCCAAGATCTAGATCGTGGCTGGGGTGACACTTGGTGAGAAGTCCGAATTCTGACAGATCGGAGCAATTTTTCTGGGCAGATTGACGGTACTATTCTGGCAGGAGCGGCGATTGACTTTTGGGCTGCTTTAAGTCTAATTTTGAAAGATTTTCCTAGTGGCTTTTCGTGGGTTTTTATAGCACATCCCAATAGAATATTGCCCACACAATATTTTGGGTTTCTTGGAGTTATCCATTGGATTTCGGTGGTATTCACAAGTTCCTGATTG
Source organism: Knoxia roxburghii (assembly GCA_030378225.1). NCBI lineage: Eukaryota > Viridiplantae > Streptophyta > Magnoliopsida > Gentianales > Rubiaceae > Knoxia > Knoxia roxburghii. The sequence goes on along the minus strand of CM059420.1, from coordinate 20,329,087 downwards.
GTTTTCTATATTTGCGAGGAACGCGCTACAAAGGTATAATCTTTGAATGATTCCGCTTTAGTTTAAAGATTTAATTTTTATGTGTCATATTAATAGATCGAATTAGTATAAGCCTAGATCCATTTAGGGGAAATAAATTTTAGCCTGAGCCAGATCAAAAGTCTCCGATTCTGGAATGCATTCTACGAAAGTGAGATTTTTGGTTTAGCCCAGGCTAGTTCTGTTTCCTTCATTTCCTTCCTGTGAGTATGCCTTGAAGGGTAAAATGACCTACAGGCCTTTTAGGGCAATAGGGTATAGGTCCAAAGAGGTTTTAGAGATGGTTCATTCTGACTTGTGTGGACCTATGTCAGTTCGGGCTAGAGGTGGTTATGAGTATTTTATGACATTCACAGATGATTACTTTTGACATGGATTTAAATACCTGATGCGCCACAAGTCTGAATGCTTTGGCAAGTTCAAAGAGTTTAAAGCAGAAGTGAAGAAGCATCTGGGTAAGAGTATCAAGACCCTACAATCTGATCGTGGTGGTGAATACCTCTCTAATGAATTTAGGACATATTTGTCAAATGAGGGTATTCAGTCACAATTTTCTGCACCTGGCATACCCCAGCTGAATCATGTAGCAGAGAGGAGGAACATGACCATTATGGATATAGTTAGATCGATGATGAGTTATAGTGAGTTGCCCAACTCATTTTGGGATTATACCTTATATACAGCGTGTCATATCCTTAATCTCGTACAATCTAAATATGTGCTCACGACACCCTTGGAGTTGTGGACTGGGAGAAAGCATAGTCTGAGACATCTCAGGATTTGGGTTTCTCCAGCACAGGTTCTTAAGGTAGATGCAGGTAAGTTAGATACGAGATCAAAGGTTATGCTATTTATTGGCTACCCCAAAGGAACAAGAGGTGGTCTATTTTATAATTCTCAGGATCAGAAGGTGGTGGTTGAAAGATTTGTGCAGGATCTGGGTTCGCACTTGTTCGATTTACCACACAACAAAAATTTCTAATTAAAAGCGAAACTTTAGAAAGTTACCTTTGAAGCATGACTTAGGTGATCGCTTGTATGACTCAAGACTTTGACTTCTTGTTGTGTGGGCAACAATCTAAAAGCCAATGGATCAGAAATCAACACAACTCCACTTGCTTGAAAAATCCAGAACCTCTGCACCTAGCACGTACTACAAACTCACTGCCCGGAGAGAGAGAAAGCAGCACACGGAGTTGGTGAGAAGGACAAAAATTTTGGCCACTAGAAACAAAAGCCCGGCCGCCAATTGCTATGAAAAATCCGAATTTGAGCTTGAGAAAAGTTTCTCTCTCTAGGATTTGATCTCTCTAGTTTTCTTGAATTACGAAAAGTTATGAATTGTGTGTCTTGAATATCTAATCCCTTGTCTATATATAAAGCTACAAGAGAAACCCCAAGTTGGTTTAGGATTGGTCGTCCTAATGGATTTGGGTAATTAGTTTCCAAATCCAATTAGGTAACCAATCTGATAGGATAAACCAAATCCTACTAGATTCCTAATCTCTAGGATTTCCTAATTCTAATTGAAACTTAAGACTTAATTAATTAATTAAACAATTTCACTTTGTTAATTACTTAATTAACCCTTATGAATTAATTAAAAAATTCCACTTTGTTAATTACTGAATTAACCATTAGGAATAATTAACTAATTAATTAATTAAATCTACCTATTCAATTAACTCATTACAAAATTAATCGTACCACTAACGGATTCATTTTGACACTACCATCCTACACCAGAATTGCTTCCAGAACAACTTAATTAAATTATATTCATAATCTCCCCACATCAAAGATATAGTGCTCATTAATTTATTAATTTACTGATAAATTAATTAATTAACTTCTTTAATTCCGAGACTAGTACCACTCGACTTTTTTACTATACTGGACATCAGTCCACCGGCCGGGTTTAGTATAATAAACATTTCAAGCTCATCTCGGGAGCACCATCACCCCGGACGCACCGGTACATGGTTTCCTTTTGACAAGAAGTAGCACACCAAGCAATTAAACACGCGCACCCAACCCACCGAGACTAGTGGTCACAATTGACCTCACCCATTGGCAGATCAAAGTACACTATGTCTAATCCTCATGCCCGCTCGAGTCTAGTGATTTAGAGATAGAATACAAGGAACGATTTGTCTATTAAATTAGTACAAGACAAATCATTCATAATGGTCAAGTTCAATATGCCCCGGGTGTATCTATATGATTCAATTAGTTTAGACAAACCAATTATCCAAATCACATAATAACCAAAATCGACAGTTTATCCAAAGCTGTCTTGGGTGCGAACCTTATTTATGTCTTTTTATCAATGATGAGATCTACTGTGTCACACAAGACACCTCATCATCTACTTACATAATATAAAAGGACATATTATGCACAACAAATTATAACCAAAATATAAATCGATATATTAATCTAGGAAATTGTACAATACAAGCATAGCTTATGTATTCTACTCCAACAATCTCCCACTAATACTTAAGCTATGCTTTAAGTATACATCTACATACAATCCCTATACACTCTGCTGCTATCTTTCTAGAAAAACTATCATGGCTCTCCTAAGTATCTGATCCCCATACCCTCCAAATGAGCCTCAAAGACTTTTGAAGTCAATGTCTTCGTGAATGGATTTGCAAGGTTATCCTCTGATGCTATCTTAGCCATGACCACGTTTTTCCCTCTTTACGATGTCTCGTATCTGGTGGTACTTGCGCTGTATATGTTTACTCGCCTTGTGGGCTCGTGGTTCCTTCGAGTTTGCTACTGCACCGTTGTTATCACAATATACCGTGATAGACTTCTGCAAACCAAGAATCACATCTAAGTCCACTAGGAAGTTCTTAAGCCATACTGCTTCTTTCACTGCCTTTGATGCGGCAACGTACTCAACCTCCATGGTAGAGTTCGACACGTATTTCTGCTTGACACTCCGCCAAACTATGGCTCAACCTCATAGAGTAAACACATACCCTGAGGCAGACTTGCTCTTGTCCCTGTCGCCTTGGAAATCTGAATCTGTGTAACCACGGAGTACAAGTTCAGGCACCTGATAGACCAGAACTTGGTCCCTCATTCTGTGCAAATACTTGAGAATGCATTTTACTGCCTCCCAATGAGCTTTCTTGGGATTACTCTCATATCTGCTGACCATGCCAATGACATAACAGATATCAGGTCTCGTACACAACATGACATACATGAGACTTCCTACTACCAAAGCATATGGAACTGTCTTCATGGCCTCTATCTCCTCAACAGTCTTAGGAGACTGTTCTTTAGATAGATGCACTCCGTGTCTGAAAGGTAGAAAACCTTTCTTGGAGTTATGTATGTTAAAACAGGCCAAAATCGTGTCTATATACGAAGCTTGGGAAAGCGTTAACGAACATTTCCTACGATCTCGAATTATCTTGATCCCAAGGATATGTCCCGCTTTCCCTAAGTCCTTCATATTAAACTGCTTGGACAGCCACACCATTATGTCTAATAACATTTTCTTGTTGTTGCCAATCAATAGAATTTCATCTACGTAAAGCACAAGAAACACCACTGAGTTTCCATCACGTCTGCGATACACACATTGCTCATTCAGACACTGAGTAAATCCGAATGACTGGATTACCTCATCAAATGTGATGTTCCAAGATCTGGATGCTTGCTTAAGTCCGTAAATGGACCTCTTAAGCCCGCAAACCTTATGCTCTTGGCCTTTTTCAATGAATCATATGGTTGCTGCATAAAGATGGTTTCCTCGAGACTTCCATTTAGGAAAGCTGTATTGACATCCATCTGCCAAATTTCATAATCCAAATGAGCAGCTATGGCCAAGAGAATCCGGATCGACTTAAGCATGGCTACCGGGAAGAAGGTTTTCTCATAATCAATTCCCTCTTTCTGAGTATACCCCTTCACCACCAGCCTAGCTTTAAAGGTTTTCACCTACCCATCAGGTCCTCTCTCACGTTTTTAGACGCACTTGCATCTAATGGGCTTAAACCCATCAGACAGGTCTATAAGCTCCTATACTTGATTGTGGTCCATTGACCCCATCTCGGATATCATTTCCTTACGCTAAGATTCTGCATCTTTATCTCAGAGAACCTCATTGTAGTTAACTGGGTCAGGTTCAGGCACACCTGGGACTAGGTCTGAAGGCTCTACAACACTAATGAACCTGTTGGGCTGTCTTACAACCCTCCCACTACGATAAGGCACCACCTGTGTAGGCGCATCATCTGTGATCTCATGTGCAGTGTGTTGTGTATCTACTTTTGCCGGTTCATCAGGATTAGTAGTTTGTCGCCTAAGCTTTTCTAGTACTATCTTACTATTACACTTGTGATCTAAGACAAAGTCCTTTTCTAAAAATCTAGAGTTGGTACTAACCACCCTCTTCTGATCTTTAGGACTATAGAATAGAACACCCTTTGTTCCCCTATGATATCCTACAAACAGCATTAATTTAGTTCTCGCATCTAACTTAGCCGTATCTGCCTTAAGCACATGTGCTGGGCAGCCCCAAATTCTGAGATGTCTTAGACTGGGTTTGCGCCCATTCCACAACTCTACTGGGGTTGAAGACACGGTTTTAGATGGTACAAGATTAAGAATATACATTGCTGTTTCTAAGGCATATCCCCAGAATGAACTTGGCAAATCACTATAGCTCATCATGGACCTAACCATTTCCATAAGAGTTTGATTCCTTCTTTCTCCTACACCATTCTGCTGTGGCGTGCCAGGTGCAGACAACTGAGACTGAATTCCTACCTCAGTGAGGTAATCTCAAAATTCTTGGGATAGGTACTCCCCACTACGATCTGAACGCAGTGTCTTGATACTCTTACCATTATGCTTCTCCACATCTGCCCAAACTCTTTGAACTTTTCAAAATATTCAAACTTGTGGCGCATTAGGTAAATGTACCCGTACCTAGAGTAGTCATCCGTGAACGTCACGAAATACTCAAATCCCCCTCGTGCCTGGACTGTCATAGGTCCACACAAGTCAGAATGAATCAACTCTAATACTTCTTTAGCTCTATAACCTCTTGCCTTAAAAGGTCTCTTGGTCATTTTACCTTCCAAGCAAGATTCGCATGTTGCATAACTGTCAATATCTAATGAATCTAAAGGTCCATCATTGACCAACCTCTGAATCCTACTAAGGGTTATATGACCTAGCCTAAGATGCCAATGATAGGTTTGATTCATTTCAAAAGGTTTCTTCCTCTTATTAATGTTAGATATTGAGCTATCTATTTCTATTTTTTGCGCAACAGGGGAGTTAGAATTAACCACAAATAAATTGTCAACTAATGAATCAGAACAAATAAGTTTTTCATTTCTTCTAATAAGTACAGAGTAATCAAAAAAAATAAACTTATAACCGTTCTTGAAGAGTTTAGAAGCCGAAATCAGGTTCTTTCTAAAACTCGGTACATAAAGACAATTCACTAATTCTAAGCTAAAATTTTCAAATAATAACTTGACTACTCCCACTGCTTCTACTGACACTCTTGTAGTGTCGCCCATGTAGATGTCCAGTTCCCCCTCTCTAAGCTTCCGGGTTACTTGGAACCCTTGCAAAGAATTAAAAACATGGTCAGTGCCACCTGAATCCACACACCAAGTATCTGTGGGAATCGTCGCTAAACATGTCTCAGTAATTAAGGTAGAAACTATCGTACTTATAAGCTTTGAACAATCCAATTTCCAATGTCCTGTCTTATTGCACTTGAAGCACTTGTCTTTTGACTTCTTCTTTGCAATATCTGGCTTAGGCGCAATTCGCGCTTCTTGAGCTATTCCCTCAAGCTTTCTCTTCATCTTTCTAGCCTCAGGCTCAGAATAAGATTCTGAAGCTTCGACTGCGACTAAAGCTCGCTTCTTCTCTTGAAGAAGATTTTTAGCCGCCACCAACTCTGCCAAGAGCTCGGATGAAGTACACAACATCTTACTTATGTTGTAGTTCAACTGAATCTGCTCATAGCTTTGAGGCAAGCTCCGGATGACAATATCAGCTTTGGTTTCACCAACGATTTTGCCTCCCACTACCTCAACCTTGTTGATGTTACTAATCACATCAATAACATGATCTCTCATAGGAGTGCTCTCAGTCCTAAGGACAATGTTCAAGTTATGACTCCAATCAACATTACTAGGTCCAGTTAACGTGTTGTTTTTCAAAATAGCAGCTAAGGGGTTGAATGTCATATCAATAAAACTGTAAATTAAATATACAATGTTTCAGTTATTTAGCCTAGAATTTCAAAAATCATGAAATTCTATTAATTATTGACTTCCCACAAAACAATAATCTTAATCCACTAACATCTCATCCACCGGGATTCTCGCAAGCCACGCAGTGTGGATGTTTACACTAACCCACATTCGTTTGAGAATAACCAAATTCATTAACTACACTATCTGACCAAACAATATATTTATCAATGTAGCTAATAGTCGGTGCTTTCAGCCGTACAAATAAGCAGCGTAACCTCGCGGGAGGAATACTGCAGATCGTACACTAAATGTATGCCATTACATGACTTCTGAGCTTGTTACCTCAGGATAGTGCGCCTCAGATGGAGAGGGTGTCGCATTTCTCCAATATAAACTTACTCTAGTCATCTTACTCAGAAGTTCATAGTCTAGCGATCTCGGGGCTGGACTCATCCGTATGGAGGAAGGCCCCAATGCCAATGCGCAAGCCCACCCACATCGCATATGAACCCGTAATGGTGGCCATGGGCATATTAAACCAACCCGCTCCCACTTAGATTTCCAAATTGAGGGTTTTTCCAATTTTAACATGCAATTAACTAAACCTAAGTTATGTGCAACAACAAAACTAGTCATGCTTTAAATCATGCATCTAAAATACAACATAAAAATAAAGCATAAAAATTAAAACAATAAATACAGAAAACAAATACGTAAAATAAATTTCTCGACTGTTATGGTTTTAATTGCTTCCATCTTCTGCCTTGATCTCGTGTCCCACCACATCACTCGATGGAGAAAGTCTTGAACTTCAAAAACCAAAAACTGGAGGAAAAACGGGCCAAAACGCAGCCCGAACGGGCCACCCGCGCAGCACGCCCTGAAGGGCGCACCGCGCGTACGCACAGCCCACATGGGCCGTGAGCGTGGCCCAGCGGCGTGTAGCAGCTGCTGCGCACCGCTACTGCCTGTTGCTGCTGCACCTTGGCGCATCATCCTGCTACGCCGCACGACAGCGGCTCCTGCTGCCCGCGTCCCCGGCGGTCGTTGCCGGCTTCACCTCCTGTCGCCAATTCCTCCTTCGGTTTTTCCCATTCTATTTGGTCTTCTTGCAATTTGTTTTGGATTTTCCTGGGTTTCTACAAATTCACGATCACCCAAAAACCCACGAGTTCAAGACGCCCACCATAACGCCTTCGATTACAAAAAACAATTTTCCTACTACAAGGCATTCTAGGAAAATTAAAGAATCGAAATTACATAGAAAAAATCCTACTACAGATTTGATCTAATCCTACGTGGCTTCTAGCATGTGGTTATACTATTACAAACATTCATAATAAAATTAAATCCAGACATGTCCCGTAGTTTAATTAAAACCCATACAAACGTAACCATAATAGTCTGGATTTCTTAACCACCTGCAAACAAAACCATGTCATAAATTGAACAAGCACAAAACCCAAAACCTGGTTCTGATACCAATTGAAACATTTGTGAAGGATCTGGGTTCCCACTTGTTCAATTTACCACGCAACAAAAATTTCTAATTAAAAGCGGCACTTTACAAAATTACCTTTGAAGCGTGACTTAGGTGATCGCTTGTATGACTCAAGACTTTGACTTCTAATTGTGTGGGCAACAATCTAGAAGCCAATGGATCAGCAATCAACAGAACTCCCCTGTTAGAAAAAACCAACACCTCCGCACCTAGCACGTACTGCAAACGCACTGCCCGGAGAGAGAGAAAGCAACACACGGAGCTGGTGAGAAGGACCAGAATTTTGGCCTCTAGTAACAAAAACCCAGCCATTAATTGCTATGAAAAATCCGACTTTGATCTTGAGTAAAGTTTCTCTCTCTAGGTTTTGATCTATCTAGTTTTCTTGAATTATGAAAACTTATAAATTGTGTGTCTTGAATAGCTAATCCCTTGTCTATATATAGAGGTACAAGAGAGACCCTAAGTTGGTTTAGGATTGGTCTTCCTAATGGGTTTAGGTAATTAGTTTCCAAATCCAATTAGGTAACCAATCTGATAGGATAAACCAAATCCTACTAGCTTCATAATCTCTAGGATTTCCTAATTCTAATTGAAACTTAAGACATAATTAATTAATTAATTAATTCCACTTCGTTAATAACTTAATTAACCCTTAGGAATTAAATAAATAATTCCACTTTGTTAATTACTAAATTAGCCCTTAGGAATAATTAACCAATTAATTAATTAAATCTACCTATTCAATTAACCCATTACAAAATTAATCGTACCACTAACGGATTAATTTTGGCACTACCATCCTACACCAGAATTGCTTCCGGAACAACTTAATTAAATTATATTCATAATCTCCCCACATCAAAGATATAGTGCTCGTTAATTTATTAATTTACTGATAAATTAATTAACTAACTTCTTTAATTCCGAGACTAGTACCACTCGACCTTTTTACTATACCGGACATAAGTCCACTGGCTGGGTTTAGTATAATAAATATTTCGAGCTCATCTCGGGAGCACCATCACCCCGGACGTACCGGTATATGGTTTCCTTTCGACAAGCAGCAGCACACCAAACAACTAAACACGCGCACCCAACCCACCGAGACTATTGGTCACAATTGACCTCACCCATTGGCAGATCAAAGTACACTATGTCTAATCCTCATGCCCGCTCGAGTCTAGGGATTTAGAGATAGAATACAAGGAATGATTTGTCTATTAAATCAGTACAAGACAAATCATTCCTAATAGTCAAGTTCAATATGCCGCGGGCATATCTATATGATTCAATTAGTTTAGTTAAACCAATTATCCAAATCACATAATAACCTAAACCGACAGTTTGTCCAAAGCTTTCTTGGTTACGAACCTTATCTATATATTATGTCTTTCGACCAATGATGAGATCTATTGTGTCACACAAGACACCTCATCATCTTCTTACATAACATAAAAGGACATATTATCCACAACAAATTATAACCAAAACATAAATCGATAGATTAATCTGGGAAATTGTACAATACAAGCATAGCTTATGTATTATACTTCAACAGTGGTAACCATCAATGCCAGATTTCTAGTAGAGGATTGTATTTTATATCACAAGCCCGACAGCAAAGTCATATTAGAGGAGCTTAGGGGTCATTCGAGTATTTCAGATGCACAAGTATAGGATGACACACCACAGAGTACTGCACGCACTATCACAGATGATGCACCTACACAGGTTGTGCCTCGTCGTAGTGGGAGGGTTGTCAGACAGCCTAAGAGATACATGGATTTGGGTGAGTTTTGAAAATTTATCCCTGGCACTCTTGAACCAGACCTAGTTAGCTATAATAAGGCTCTTTAGGATAAATATGAAGATTCTTGGCAGAGAGAGATGATTGCTGAGATGGGTTCTATGGACTCAAATCAAGTCTGGGAGTTGGTAGACCTTCCTGATGGGTTTTGACCTATTGTGTGCAAATGCATCTACAAGTGAAAGAGAGGATCTTACGGGAGGGTTGAGACCTTCAAGGCTAGGTTTGTGGCGAAAGGGTATACTCGGAAAGAGGGTATCGAGTATGAGAAAACTTTTTCCTCGGTAGATATGCTTAAGTCAGTCCAGATTCTATTGGCCAAAGCTGCTCATATGGATTATGATATTTGGCAGATGGACGTCAAGATAGCTTTCCTTAATGAAAGTCTTGAGGAGACCATCTTTATACAGTAACCAGAGCGTTTCATTGTTCAGGGCCAAGAGCATAAGGTATGCAAGCTTAAGAGATCTATGTATGGACTTAAGTAAGCATCCAGATCTTGGAACATTCGTTTTGACGAGGTTGTCCAGTTCATTGGATTCACTTAGTGTCCGGATGAGCATTGTGTATATCGCAAGAGTGATGGTGATTTGGTGTTGTTCTTCGTACTTTACATAGATGACATTATTCTTATTGGCAACAGTAAGAAGGTTTTGTCAGACGTAAAGGCATGGTTTTCCCAACACTTTGATATGAAGGACTTGAGAGAAGCTGGACATATGCTTGGAATCAAGATTATTCGAGATCGTATGAAACGTTCTCTGAGACTCTCCCAGGCTTCATACATAGACACGATTCTGGCCGTTTTGACCAACAGAACTCTAAGAAGGGTTCACTAGTTTTCAGGCATGAAGTGCATTTATCAAAAGAGCAGTGTCCCAAGACTGCTGACGAGATAGATACCATGAAGGCAGTACCCTATGCATTTGCAGTGGGTAGTCTCATCTATGCTATGTTATGTACTATGCCTGATATTTGCTTTGCCATTGGCTTGGTTAGCAGATATCAGAGTAACCCTGGGAAGCCTCATTGGGAGGCAATCAAATGTATTTTCAAGTACTTACACAGGACGAGAAATCATGTCTTAATTTATCGAGCGCAAGAGCTTGTTCTATTGGGCTACACAGATTCGAACTTTCAAGGTGATATGGACAAGAGTAAGTCTACCTCTGGGTTTTTGTTTACTCTATGAGGTAGAGCTATACTATGGCGGAGTGTGAAGTAGAAATGTGTGGCAGACTCCACCATGGAGGCTGAGTATGTTGTCGCATCAAAGGCTGCGAAAGAAGCTGTATGGCTCAGGAACTTCCTGGTGGACTTAGATGTGGTCCCTGAGTTACCGAAATCTATCACAGTCTATTGGATAACAATGGTGCAATTGCTAACTCAAGGGAACCACGAGCCCACAAGACGTGTAAACACATAGAGCGCAAGTACCACCTGATACGAGAGATCGTAAATGACCGTGGCCAAGATAGCATCAGGAGACAACCTTGCAGATCCTTTCAGAAAGCCATTGACCCCAAAGGTCTTTGATAGACATGTGGATAGCATGTGAGTCAGATTCTTTAGAGAGCCATGTGAGTGAGCTAAAGAGTGTTTTGTAGCTTTCATTATGACAGCAGTGTAATAATTGGATCGGATAGTATTTTTATACTCCAGAGCATAACTTTGAGTATTAGTGGGAGATTGTTGGTTTTGAATAATAAAATGCTATTTCTTGCATAAAAAACTATCACCCAGTTCACATATCATTTTGTTTCAATATTAAATTTGTTCCATTATATCAATGAACAAGATAACGAGGTGTAGAAAAGAACAGTAGATCTCATTATTGGATAAAGTAATGATATATAAATAGATGCTCGTAAGTGAGAAAGTTTGAACATACTATCAGATTAGGTTATCGTGTGATTTGGAAATTAGTTTGTCCAGACTAATTAAATCATACAGATGTGCCCAGGACATATTGAGCACGACCTGTTCGGGATTGAATTATATGGTACTGATCGGCGTAGTTAATTCGAACCTCGTATTCTAATCACTTAATCCCTAGATTGGAGTGGGCATGAGAGTTAGATGTCGTATGCTTAGATTTGCGAAAGGGTGCGATCAATTGAGGCCTACATCTCAGTAAGTTGGGTATGCGGTGTTTGGCTTCTTTGTGTGCTGCTGCTAGTCGAAGGAATCTATGTACCTGTTCGTTAGGTTGATGGTGCTCCCGAGAAGAGCTCAAAAGGTTTATTATACTAAACCTGGCCAGTGGACTTTATGTCCAGCATAATAAGAAAGTCGAGTGCTACTAATCTCATATACTAAGAAGTCCATGAATTAATTTGTCAGTAAATTTATGAATCAATGAGCACTAGATCTTTGATGTGGGGTTGTTCCATAATTGGTTTGTTAGTGGTACGACTAATTATCCGTTTGACTAATCAAAAAAGTGAATTAATTAATTACTAAAGGTTCCATTAATATTTAATTGACTAAGTGTGTTATATGAAATAATCTTAAGGGCTCGATTAAATTTAATTAACGAAGTGTGTTGAGAAATTAATTTGAAAGGTTAGATTGGAGTTGATTAGTCTAGGGAAGACTAAGAGGTCAACGAAAGTCAAACAATAAGGCCCATCTCAAAAGCCCAGTAGGTCTCCTAAGAAACTCTCTATAAATAGCTAATTCTAGACACTTAAAGACATTTAGAAACCTTGGAGGCTAAGTTGCCTAGTGAGAGAAAGTATAGCCTAGAGAGAGAACTTTGTCTTCCTCATTAAAGATCTTTCTCGAAGTCGGTTAGGAAATCTTTCTTCTTCAAAAACTCAACCCATTTTTTGAGTCGTTCTTCACCGGTTTTCCGCCCTGCTGATTTCAGTCGGTTCTCCGCTGATCGAAAGCAAGTCACCGCGTGGCTATTTTTGTTCACAGCGACCGGCACTTTTTGGTCATAATTTTTTGTTCCTCCATTGCGTTGATCCTTTAGCTTGTTCCTTTGGTTTGCCAATGTTTAAATCTTCGGTTACACGGTATTAATTCTGGTAGTCCCTTCATTTTTTGCGGTATCTGGGGAACTCTGGGTTTGCGCAAATTACCTCCGGGCATGAATCTTCGTGGGTTTTCTTGAATTTTTCGAAACGGGTTTCTTTTGGATTTCTTCTTTTGTGCTATTAGGCGCTCCGTAGTTGATTGCCCACCCGATCTAGGAGTTGTAGGAGTCATTCTTTGGACTTTTTGTGGTATTCGTGGTTTCCCAGCTTTGGGTTTTCGTATTACGAGGGACACGATCCAAAGGTATAATATTTAAGACTTCCGCTTTAATTAAAGATTTAATTTTTGCGTGTCATTTTAATAAATCGAATTCGTATAAGCCTAGATCCGTTCAGGGAAAATGATTTTAAGCCTAAGCTGAATTGAAAGTCTCCAATTCTAGAATGCATAGCATGAAAGTGAGATTTTCTGTTTCCTTCAGATTCAGCTTAGAACCATGCGGTTTTAAGCAGTTCATGGTGGTTTAATCAGGGATCTGGCAATCATAGGTGGAATCAGTGCATTTGCACTTGTTGGAGTTGTTTTGTATTTCATTTTCTTCAGTTTGGTGAGGCACTTCTGCTACCACGGGGTGACAGACCGTTAAAACACAGGTGAACCGGATGAATCTGATATTGTGTATGCTCCTATTTTGTAGTGTATCTGAATACCTTTGATTTATTATATATTGGTGGAATGGTTTTTTAGGTGATCTGGGCTTCGTCGACTTTTGGCGATTTGGCTATCATACTATTTGATATTGAATCTTGAGTAAACATATTTTCTTATTTGCAGTTTCCTCTTTTGGGAATTGAATCTTGAGTAAGTTTATGACCTTATTGGTGGCTTCCTTGTGTAATATGGAAATTGGATCTTATCAGCCACTTAAGCCTATGGTCTAGAAAGAAATAGTGAAGCTAATGCATCATAAGTACTAGAAGACAGTGAAGGTGATTAAACCACCGCTCAAACATCCATCAATTTATTTTCTGAAATTTATTTATTTTTTGTTTAATCAAATAAAATCCATTTCAAACTCCACACTTTGCATGTTTTTGTTTTAGTTTAATACAAGTGTTCACGTGTTCCCCATTGATTCGATACCCTTCTATACTACACGATAGGATTTGTGGTCCTTCAGTGTGCTACAAGAAGGTTTTTATTAGTGTTATTTTTAAGCACATCAGTAATCAAATTATATCTTGCGACCGAGCGATGAGGTGCCGAGTGTATCACAATATATCTCATCGTTGTTCGAAGTCTTGATATATAAATTAGCCTCGTGACTGAGACAGTTTTGGACATACTGTCAGTTTAAGTCGTTATGTGATTTTGAGATTAGTTGGTCTATACTAAACGAATCATGTGGATATGCCCGGGGTATATTGAGCATGACCGTCTAGGATTGAATTAACTTGTACTGTTCATTCGTAGTTAGTTCAAACCTTGAATTCAATCCCTTAATCTCTAGACGAGATTGAACACGAGGATTGAGCATTCCGTAGTTTGATTTGCCAAAGAGTGCGGTCGCTTGAGGCCTATAGTCTCGGTAGGTTGGCTGCACGTGTTTGGTTGCTTGGTGTGTCGTTGCGAGTCGAAGTAAACCGCGTACCGATGCGACTGGGGTGATGGTGCTTTCGAGATTCGCTTTAAAGGTTTATTATATTAAATCCTATTCTAAACTTTATGTCTGGTATAGTAATAAAGTCAAGCGGTACTAGTCTCGGATAATTAGAAGTCGATGAATTATTTTACCAGGAAATTAATAAATTGACGAGCACTATATCTTAGACGTGGGGAGAATAAAAAACTAATTAATTAGTGGTTCCAGAAGCAATTTCGGTTTGAGTAGTGATTCCATAATTAATTCGTTAGTGGTATGATTAATTATGTGGTGGGTTAATTGATAAAGTAGAATTAATCATTTAATAAATTAATTCTAAGGGTCAATTAGTAAATTGACAATGTGAAATTAATTAATTAAGTTTTAAAGTTCAATTGGAATTAGGAAATCCAAGAATTAAGAAAATCTAATTGGATTAGGAAATCTAATTAGATTTGGTAACTAATTGTATTTGGAAATTAATTAGATTTGGAAACTAATTAAGATTAGGAAATTAGTAAATCCAAAGCCTATCAAGAAGACTTAACTCAAGACCACTTAAGGTCTTCCTTGTAACTCTATAAATAGATGAGGGATTAACTATAAACAAGACACAACATAATTCATAAGTTTCATAGTTCTTCAAACTAAAGAGAGAAAACCTAGAGAGAGAAATAAAAGTTTCATTTCTCAAAGTCGGATGTCCCTCTATCCTAGCAGCACACGGCGCCAGTAACTCCCGAGAGTCAGCCGCTGTCTCATTGAATTGTGATCAACGGTGCGACGACGCGTGATGGTACGTACAACGACGGAAGAAATTCTGGGAAACAGGCTTGGTTTTTCGAGCAGAATTTTGTGTAATTACTGATCCACTAGTTCGTTCGATTGTAGCCCACACAATGTACGAAGCTCGTCTAAGTGTCATACAAGCGATTACTTAAGGGACACGCTTCAAGAGGTTGATTTCTATCTTTCCGCTTTTATTAGTTATTGTAAATTTTGCATGCTTGATAAATCAATTAAAGTAGAACTAAGATTTGATGTTCGTGTGGTATTTCAAAAGGGTTTGAATTGTATTACACCAGCGTTCGATTTCGGTTGAGAATCTCCGATTCTGGTATGCAATGCACGAAAGTGAGATTTTTTACCGGGCCCAGGTAGATAATTTCTTCAATTCGCATCAGAGCTAAGGTTTTGGTTTTGCTTTGTTCGATTTATTACATTGTTTGATTGCATTTGGTTATTAATATCCCCGCTATTATGGTTGCATTTGTATGTTTTAATTAAACTTCGGGACATGTCCGGATGGGTTTTGATATGAATGTTTGTAATAGTAAACACGTGCTGGAAGTCGTGTAGGATTTGATTATATCTGTAGTAGGATTTTTTCTATGTAATTGTCGACTTATTTTTCCTAGAAATCAAGCCATGTATTTAGGAAATTTATGTAATCGAAGACGTTGTTGTGCACGACTTGAATTCGTGGGTTTTAGTTTATCGTAATTTGGGTGATACCAAGGATTACGTAGAAAATCGAGAAAACTTGGTTGAATAACAAAACAACCAAATAACGAGTAGAAGCAAAATGGATGATGCTGAAGGCGATGCCGACAAAGGAATTGCCGACAGAGGTTATCGTAAAGGAATAACGGGATGTGCGCGTTATGCGCAACAGCACTAGCGCTGCGCAGGGGCGCCAATGGCTGCACAAGCGCTGCGTACAGGCCCAACGCACGCGCACGCATTGCCTGGCTCAACCAGGTGTGCGCCAGACCCATTTTCTTTTCTGAGAATATTTTTTGAGATACAGATTTCAGACTCAATCCATCGGAGTGTCGTGACGGGACACGAGACAAGGCAACGGATGGAAGCAATTAAAATCATAATAGTTGGGAAATTTATTTTACGCATTTATTTGCCATTTTTAATGTTTTAATTTTCATTTACATGTTTTAATTTTGTGTTTTATTTTACGCATGATTAAAACACGTTGGTTTTATGTTGCACATAACTTTTGATTAGTTGATTGCATGTAAAAACTGGAAAAACCCTCATTTTAAGAATCTAAGTAGGGGCGGGTTGGTTTATATTCCCATAGCCTCCATTATGAATTCATAAGTGATGTGGGTGGACTTGCGCATTGGAATTAGGGCCTTTCTCCATAACGGATGAGTCCAACTCATAAGATCACTTAGTTGAATTTCTAAGTAAGATGACTATAGTAAGTTAAATTCGAGAATGCCACACCCTCTGTAACTGAGGGGCACTATCCTAGGTAACGAACTTATATGTCACGTAATGGCACAACACGTAGTGTACAATTTGTAGTATTCCACCCAATGGGGTTATGCTGCTCTTACGTACGACCAAAAGCACTAACTATTATTTTCAATACTAAGTAGAATTGTTTGATTAGATAGTGAAATTAATGAACTTAGTTCTTCTCGAACGAAAGTGGACTAGTGTAAACATTCACACTAATATGACTTGCTTGAATCCCGGTGTATGAGATGTCGGTGGATTTAAATTTTGTTTTGAGGGATTTTGCAATGTTAAGTTTTCAAATTTCATATGTACTGAAACATGCTCTGTTTATTTATTTTTATAGTTTTTGATATGACATTTAATCTGTTAGCTGTTACACATTGTCCTTACGGTTGATCAACACAAGTTCGTGCTCACAGAACCGTGCCCAGCCGCACCTAATGACGAGTCTACTAATGAACAGAGAGAAGCGTATCAACGGTGGAGAAAGTCTGATAAGATGGTGCGGTGTTATATTATGGCTTCTATGTTGAATGTTCTGCAACATCAGCATCACACGATGGTCACCGTCGCATACATGATAGAGAATCTCAGAGAAATGTTCGGACATCAAGGTCAGGAAGCTCGACGAGTGGCCATGAGGAAACTCATGACTACTAAGATGAAAGAGAGCGCACCTGTGAGAGATCATGTGCTTGAAATGATTAGGAACATCAATAAGATAGAGGTGTTAGGGGGAGAGATTGATCATCAATCTAAGACTGACATAATCCTCCAAAGCTTGCCTCTGAGTTTCGAGCAGTTTCGGCTAAACTATAATATGAACCAAAGGGATTATACATTTGTCGAGCTCTTAGCTGCATTGGTGTCGACTGAAGGTCTTTTTCAAGAGAAAAAACAATCTTTAGTCACTGTCAAGGCTTGGGATCTACTTCTAAGCCGAAGGCTGAAAGGAAAAAGAAAAAGCCAAGAAGACAGGCAATCATGCACCTAAGCCTGATATCGCAAAGAAGAAGAATCTGAAAAGCAAGTGCTTCGACTATCCAAAGCTTAAAGGTATGACTAATCTTACCTTAGTTACTAAGACATGTTCAGCGGTGATTGCCACTGATACTTGGCAGGGGTTCCAAGTAACCCGAAAGTTTAGAGAATGCGAGCTGGATGTCTACTTAGGTGACACTACAAGAGTGTCAGTTGTTGCAGTGGGACAAGTGCAGCTAAATATCGAGATTAGCAATAGTTTAGTTTTAGAAAAATGTCTTTATGTTTCTAGTTTTAGAAAAAACTTTGTTTCGGTTTGTAAACTTTTAAAAAATGATTTTCAGTTTGTTTTGTCTGATAAGTATTTATTGTTTGATAAGTCTTTATTTAAATACTTTGTGTTTTACATATGTAGTTATTTTATATCTTGTTACCGGGCGATGAGGTGTCGAGTGTAGCTCAATAGATCTCATCGTTGTTTGAAGTCTTGATATATAAATTAGGCTCGTAACTGATATAGTTTTGGACATACTGTCAGTTTAAGTCATTATGTGATTATGAGATTAGTTCGTCTAAACTAATTGAATTTTGTGAATATGCCCGGGGTATATTAAGCATGACCGTCTATGATTGAATTAACTTGTACTGTTCATTAGTACTTAGTTCAAACCCTGAATTCTATCTCTTAATCCCAAGACGAGAATGAACACGAAGATTGAGCATTGCGTAGTTTGATTTGCGAAAGAGTGAGGTCGCTTCAGACCTATAGTCTCGGTAGGTTGGCTGCATGTGTTTGGTTTCTTGGTGTGTCATTGGGAGTCAAAGAAAATCATGTACCGGTTGTGGTGGTCTCTCGAGATGAACTTAAAAGGTTTATTACACTAAATCTGATCAGTGGACTTTATGTCCGATATAGTAATAAAATCAAATGGTACTAGTCTCGGATAGTAAGAAGTCAATGAATTAATTTATAGGTAAATTAATAAATTGACGAGCACTATATCCTTGACGTGAGGAGAATAATGAATTAATCAATTAGTGGTTTCAGAAGCAATTTCAGTTTGAGTAGTAATTCCATAATTAATCCGTTAGTGGTACGATTAATTGTCGATTAATTGATAAAATGGAATTAATTCTTTAACAAATTGATTCTAAAGGTCAGTTAGTAAATTGACAAGGTGAAATTAATTAATTAATTAAGCATTAAAGTTCAATTGAAATTAGGAAATCCAAGAATTAGGAAAATCTAATTGGACAAGGAAATCTAATTATATTTGGTAACTAATTGGATTTGGAAATTAATTAGATTTGAAAACTAATGAAGATTAGGAAGTTAGTAAATCAAAACCCTAAAAAAGGCTTAACTCAAGCCCACTTAAGGCCTACCTTGTAACTCTATAAATAGATGAGGGATTAGCAATCAACAAGACACAACATAACTCATAAGTTTCATAGTTCTTCAAACTAGAGAGAGAAAACCTAGAGAGACAAATAAAAGCTTCATTTCTCAAAGTCAAATTTCCTCTATTCTAGCAGCACACAGCGGCATTAACTACCGAGAGTCAGTGGCAGTCTCTTTGAATTGTGACCGGCGGCGCGTGGAGCTCGGACCTGTGGCACTTGAGCGGTGGTGCGGCGGCGCATAGTGGCGCGTCCAGCGACGGCAGAAATTCTGGGTCGTAAGCTTGGTTTTTAGAGCAGAATTTTTTGTAATTGCCAATCAACTGGTTTGTTGGATCATTGTCCACACAACGTGCGAATCTCATCTAAGATTGATACAAGCGATTACTTAAGGGACACGTTTCAAGAGGTCGATTTCTATCTTTCTGCTTTTGTTAGTTATCGTAAATTTGTATGCGTGATAAATCGAATAAAGTAGAACTAAGATCCGGTGCTCGTGTGGTATTTCAAAAGGGTTTTAATCATATTACACGAGCGTTCAGGTTCGGTTGAGAATCTCCGATTCTGTAATGCAATGCACGAAAGTGAGAAATTTTACCAGGCCCAGGTAGATAATTCCTTCATCGTTATGCATCAGCAGTAAGAAGTCTCATGTATGCAACGTTATGTACGAGGCCTGATTACTGTTTTGCTGCTGGAATGGTTAGCAGATATTAGAGCAATCCTTGTAAATCACATTGGGAAGCTGTTAAGAGTATTCTCAAGTATCTTCGCCGGACGAGAGACCACGTACTGGTCTATCTGGCGCATGAATTAGTGCCTACGGTTACACATATTTAGATTTCCAATAAGAAATGCGTGGCAGACTCTACCATGGAAGGTGAGTATATTGCAGCCTCAGAGGTAACAATGGAAGCAGTGTGGCTCAAGAACTTTTTACTGGACGTAGATGTGATTCCTGGTTTGCCGAAGTGTATCACAGTGTACTGTGACAATAACGGTGCAGCACCAAAATTGAAGGAACAACGAGCCCAGAAGGCGTGCAAACATATAGAGCGCAAGTACCACTTAGTACGAGATATCGTTTAGAGGGAAGACGTGGTCGTGGCCAATATAGCATCAGTAGAAAACCTTGCAGATTCATTCACAAAAACATTGATTGCAAAAGTCTTTGACGCTCACGTAGAGGGCACGGGAGTTAGATACTTAGATGGGCCTTGATAGTTCTCTAGATATTAGTGTAGCAGTAGATTAATGTATTAAACCAGTTTTATTTATAGTTTCAGCGTAACTTTGAGTATTAGTGGGAGAATTTTAATGTAAATACGGAAAATTTTCGCTTGTATGAACTGTTAGTTGTGAATACAGAAAAGCTATGGCTTGTATCAAAAACTAATATCCACAGTTGACATATCATTTTGTTTCAGTATGAATTTGTTCCTTTATATCACAGAACTAGATAACGGGGTGTGGACAGACATAGTAAATATCGTTATTGGTTAAAGTATTTATATATAAAAAGAATGATCGTAACCGAGATAGTCTGAACATACTATCGGTATAGGTTATTGTGTGGTTTGGAAATTAGTTTATCTAAACTAGTTTAAATCACACGGATATGCCTGGGGCATATTGAGCACGACCAGTTTGGATAGAATAGACTTATACTGATCGGCGTAGTCAATTCGGTTCTAGTATTCTGTCTCTCAATCCTGGGATTGGGACGGGCGTGAGGGTTGGATATCGTATACTTTAATTTGCTAAAGAGTGCGGTCAATTGAGGCCAATACCTCGGTAGGTTGGGTATGCGGTGTTTAGCTTCTTATGTGCCATTGCTAGTCGGAGGAATCCACGTACCGGTTCGCCGGGTTGATGGTGCTCCCAAGATGAGCTCGTAAAGTCTATTATACTAAACCCGGCCGGTGAACTTTATGTTCGGTATAATAAAAGGACGAGTGGTACTAATCTCAGAAACGAAGTAGTCGGTGAGTAAATTTGTCAGTAAATTGATAAACCGATGAGCACTAGATCTTTAATGTGGGGAGATAGAATAAAATATAATGGCGCGATGTAAAGTCGTTTTTGAGCGGTAGTTCCATAATTGGTCCATTAGTGGTACGATCGATTATGCATTTGACTAATCGACAAGGTAAATTAATTAATCCAAAAGGTTTAATTAATGTTTAATCGACAAAGTGAATTTAGAAATTAATTCTATTTTTAATTAATTAATTATAAGGGTTCGATTAAATTAAATTAACAAAGTGGGTTAAATAAATTAATTTAAATGGGTCGATTGGAGTTGATTAGTCGGGAAGACGTAGCGAACAACAAAAATCAAATTAAAAGGCCTAACTCGAGAGCCCATTAGGTCTCCTATAAATAGAATACTTGAAGCTCAAGAAATAACAAGAAAATCTTGCAAGACAAGTCTTGCCCAATTTAGAGTGAGAAAAGTTCTAGAGAGAGAACTTCCTCTTCTTGAAGTTTTCTTTCGAAGTCGAACGAGTTTTCTCATTCCTCGAATTAAGTCTTAGCTCGAAGATTAAACCTCTGCCCGTTTTATTTTGCTGATTCCGCCAGTTTATTCAAGCAGTCCGCTGGGTTTTCTTTAATTTCTGTCCAACCCTGTTGGTAATATTGGAGAGGTTCAAGGTGATATCTTTGGGTGCTGATCCAGGCCTTGCTGTGTTTTGATCTCTCCTTGGTGATCCGCAGCATGGCTTGTCCAGATCGTGGCCAAAGGTTGAGCCTTTAGAGCCGATCTGTTCAGGGTTTTCGCGGCTGGACTGGGCGACTAGCTTGCGGCAGAAGAAATCAGCTTGCGGGCTGTTTGATCAGTTTTATTCGAGTAGTTTTTTATTTTAATCGAGAGATTTTCTTGTGGGTATTTTGTGGGCTGAACAAGAAACTTTGATAGATTATTGCCTACGCAATATTCGAAGTCTTCTTGGAGATATCTAGTGGATTTCTATTGGAATTGCAACAAAGAATTGGTTTTTTCTTTAGGCAAGGGACTTCGCTACAAAAGGTAGAATCTTTAAATTCCGCTTTAATTAAATATTTAATTTTTTGTGTCCCGGTTAATAAATTAAATAAGTATAAGCCTAGATCCGTTCATGGGTAAACTAATTTGAGCCTGAGCTTGGTCGAAAGCTTTCGATTCTGGAATGCATTGCACGAAAGTGAGGTTTTTGATTTAGCCCGGGCTTGTTCAGTTTTCCTTCAAAATGGTATCAGAGCGTTGGTTTCGGTCTTATACTTGTTTGATTTATTACACGGCTTTATTTTGGCATTATTATTTTTGTCGAAATGCTTAAACAGGTGGTTATTGGTTTCCCGGCTATTATGGTAGAAATTCAATTTTCATTCATAAACCCCGGGACATGTCCGGGCTTTTTTTATTTTTGAATAGAAATTTCTGTAATAGTAATAACCATGAGCTGGAAGCCATGTAGGATTAGAAAAATCTTGTAGTAGGATTTGATCTAATCATGTCGTCTTTAAATTCCTAGAAAAGCGCCTTTGTATATAGGAATTTATGTACTATGACGAAGACATTATTTTGGGTAACTTATATTCACCGGTTTTGGTTTATCGTAATTTTGGGTGATTCCTAATTACGTAGAAAATTGAGAAAACCCAGGCGAATCGAGAGGAATCCAAATAACGAGTGGGAGCGACATGACGAGACATGTCACCGAGGCGTCAAGGAATCAACGATAGAGAAGGCCATAATAGTCGGGAAATTTTATTTATTTTATTTCCCGTATTTATGTCTTTTCATTGATTGTGTGAATTTCGTTTTATTTTGCATGAACGAAAACCAACCCAAAATGTTTCTAAAAGGTAATGTGCAATTAACTAAGGTAGATTATTCGCATATTAAAACTCCAACGGTTTTATGGGTGCGAATATCCATAGTTAAGATATTGCATGTTAAAACGTAAAATTCCCCAAGTTTAAAAATCTAAGTGGGAGTGGGTTAGTAAATATCCCCATGGCCTCCATTACGGGTTCATTGGTGATGTGGTTAAACTTGCGTGTTGGCTTAGACCTTCCTCCCTATCGGATGAGTTTTCAACCACGGATATCACCAGAATGAATGTCTAAAGGGATGACTATAGTGAGTTTAATTTGAGAAAGTTGCGACACCCTCGCCATCCGAGGCGCATTACTATCCTAAGTAACAAACCTAGAAGTCACGTAATGGCATATACTTAGTGTACCATTTTTAGTATCCCTCCCATTGAGGTTACACTATTTTCGGGTACGACTAAAATTATCGACTATTAATTTCATTGATCATAAGATCGTTGGTCAGATAATGAAATTAATAAACTTCGGTTCTTCTCGAACGAATGTGGGTTAGCGTAGATGTTCACCTATCGTGACATGCGTTAATCCCGGTGTGAGAGATGTCGGTAGAAGATTATATTTATTTTTGAGGATTTTTAATATTTTTGAAAAAGTATACTGAAACTTGAATTGTTTATTTTCAGTTGATATGTCGTTCAACCCGCTAGCTGTCATTCTGAACCAAAACAAACTCACCGGTCCAAATTACATTGATTGGAAACATAACCTGGACATTGTCCTTACCGCTGAGGGTTACAAGTACGTGCTTACTGAGGAGTGTCCCCCTAAGCCCAGCGATGATGCCACCCCTGAGCAGCGAGAGCCATATAGGAGGTGGCAGAAGGCTGATAAGATGACCAGGTGCTACATCTTGGCTTCCATGTCAAGTGTATTGCAACACCAGCATCAGCAGATGACCTCAGCCTACGATATGATGCTCAACCTCAGGGAGATGTTTGGACATCAGGGCAGGGCAGCCAAGCAGTCAGCTATGAGGAAACTCATGAATGCTAAGATGGCTGAGGGCACCTCAGTTAGAGATCACGTGTTGTACATGATTGGTTGCATCAATGAGATTGAGGTATTGGGAGGTGAGATTGATGGGGAAAACCAGGTCGATATCATCCTTCAGAGCTTGCCTCCCAGTTTTGAGCAGTTTAGATTGAACTATAATATGGGGAATCTCTCATATTCACTTTCTGAGCTCATGACTGCATTGGTGTCTGCTGAGAGCCTATTCGCTGAGAAGAAGCAAGCCTTAGCTACTGTTGTTCCCTCAGGTTCCTTTGTTGGGCCCAAAGCCAGGAAGCAAAAGAGGAAGAGAGGCCGGAAAGCAGGAACTGATCATGGACCTAAGGCGGGCAAATACTTCAGATGTGGCAAAGCGGGACATTGGAAGAAGGACTGCCCAAAGCCTCGAGGTATGTGTAAATTTTCCCTAGTCACTGAGACGTGTTTAGCGGCGATTCCCACAGATACTTGGATTGTGGATTCAGGAGCCACTGATCATGTTTGTAATTCTTTGCAGGGGTTCCAAGTGACCCGGCTGCTTAGAGAGGGAGAGTTGCAGGTCTACCTTAGGGATACTACCAGAGTTTCTGTTGCTGCAGTAGGAGTTTTATGTCTTTATTTTTCAGACTCTACTTTATTGTTGAGAGATTGTCTTTATGTACCCAGTTTTCACAAGAACTTACTTTCAGTTTCTAAACTTGTTTTAGATGGTTATAAGTGTGTTTTTTCTGATAGATTTATATTTATTAGAAAAGGCCAGAAACTTATATGTTCCGGTACATTGGTTGACAATTTGTTTTTAATTAAGACATACTCCCCAGTAATGCAAAACACTAACTCATCACCGAATCATAATAAGATAAAAGAGTCTTCTCCTTTTAATCAGACTTATCTTTGGCACCTGAGACTCAGTCACATCAACCTTAGTAGGATTCAAAGGTTGGTCAAGAGTGGGTCTTTGGACTTACTAGATATTGACAGCTATTCGACCTGTGAGTCCTGCTTGGAGGGTAAAATGACCAAGAGGCCTTTCAAGGCAAAGGGGTATAGGGCCAAGGAGGTTTTAGAGCTGATTCATTCTAACATGTGTGGGCCTATATCAGTTCAGGCTAGAGGTGGTTATGAGTATTTCGTGACTTTCATGGATGATTACTCTAGATATGGATACATATACTTGATGCGCCACAAGTCTGAATGCTTTGGCAGGTTCAGAGAATTCAAAGCTGAGGTGGAGAACCATCTGGGTAAGAGTATCAAGTCACTGCGGTCTGATCACGGTGGCGAATACCTCTCTAGTGAATTTAGATCTTATTTGTCAGAGGAGGGTATTTAGATCCAGTTGTCTGCACCTGGCACACCCCAGCAGAATGGTGTGGCAGAGAGGAGGAACAGGAGTCTTATGGAGATGGTTAGATTGATGATGAGTTACAGTGAGTTGCCTACCTCGTTTTGGGGTTATGCCTTGGAGACAGCATGTTTTATCCTCAATCTTGTGTCATCTAAGTCTTTGCTTTTGACCCCATCAGAGTTATGGAATGGGCGAAAGCCTAGTCTGAGACATCTCAGAATATGGGGTTGTCCGGCACATGTGCATGAGGCAGATGCAGACAAGTTAGAGGCGAGATCAAAGGCTATGCTGTTTATAAGCTACCCCAAAGGAACGAGAGGTGGTTTATTTTATAGTCCTCAGGATCAGAAGGTGGTGATCAACACTAATACCAGATTTCTTGAGGAGGACTATATTTTAGATCACAAGTCAAGCAGCAAGGATAATTTTATATCTGCGCCTCGTCGTAGTGGGAGGGTTGTGAGATAGCCCGAGAGGTACATGGGTTTGGGTGAATCTTCGGACTTTATCCCTGGTGCTCATGAACTAGACCCAGTTAACTACAATGAGGCTCTCCAGGATAAAGATACAGATTCTTGGCAGAGAACGATGATTGCTGAGATGGGTTTTATGGACTCAAATCAAGTCTGGGAGCTGGTAGACCTTCCTGATCGGTTTAGGCCTATTGGGTGCAAATGGGTTTACAAGCGAAAGAGAGGATCTGATGGGAGGGTTGAGACCTTCAAGGCTAGGCTTGTGGCGAAGGGGTATATTCAGAAAGAAGAGATCGATTATGAGGAGACCTTTTCCCCAGTAGCTATGCTTAAGTCAATATGGATTCCTTGGCCATAGCTGCTCATATGGATTATGAGATTTGGCAGATGAACGTCAAGACAGCTTTCCTTAATAGAAGTCTTGAGGAGACCATCTTTATGCAGCAACCAGAGGGCTTCATTGTTAAGGGCCAAGAGCACAAGGTATGCAGGCTTATGAGGTCCATTTATGGACTTAAGCAAGCATCTAGATCTTGGAACATCCATTTTGATGAGGTTATCCAGTCCTATGGATTCACTCAGTTTCCGGATGAGCAGTGTGTTTATCGCAGGTGTGATGGTGATATGGTGGTGTTCTTCGTACTTTATGTAGATGACATCCTTCATATTGGCAACAGTAAGAAGGTGTTGTCAGACGTAAAGGCATGGTTGTCCAGGCAATTCGAGATGAAGGATTTGGGAGAGGCTCGACATATCCTTGGGAGTAAGATTATTCGAGATCGTAAGAGACGTTCTCTGACTCTCTCACAGGCATCCTACATAGACACGATTCTGGCCCGTTTTAACATGCAGAACTCCAAGAAGGGTTCACTACCTTTCAGGCAAGGATTGCATTTGTCTAGGGAGTAGTGTCCTAAGATTGTTGAGGAGATAGATGCCATGAAGGCAGTACCCTATGCTTCTGCAGTGGGTAGCCTCATGTATGCTATGTTGTGCACGAGGCCTGATATTTGCTTTGCCGTTGGCATGGTTAGCAGATATCAGAGTAACCCTGAGAAGGCTCACTGGGAGGTAGTAAAATGCATTCTAAAGTACTTGCGCAGGACGAGAGATTATGTCCTAGTTTATAGAGTGAAGGAGCTTGTACCATTGGGTTACACAGATTCGGACTTCCAAGGTGATTTGGACAAGAGCAAGTCTACCTCTGGATTTGTGTTTACTCTAGGAGGTGAAGCCATAGTATGGAAGAGTGTCAAGCAGAAATGCGTGGCGGACTCTACCATGGAGGCCGAGTACGTTGCCGCTTCAGAGGCACCGAAAAAGGCTGTATGGGTCAGGAGCTTCCTGATGGTCTTAGATGTGGTTCCTGAGTTGCCTAGGTCTATCACAGTTTATTGTGATAACAATGGTGCAGTTGCTAACTCAAGGGAACCACAAGCCTATAAGGCGAGTAAACACATAGAGTGCAAGTACCACCTGATACGAGAGATCGTAAAGAGGGGAGACGTGATCGTTTCCAAGATAGCTTCAGATGAAAACCTTGCTGATCCTTTCACCAAGCCATTGACCCCAAAGGTCTTTGAGAGACATGTGAAGGGCATGGGAGTCAGATTTTTGAGAGAGCCATGTGAGTGAGCTTAAAGGTGTTCTGGAGATTTCATTATAACAGCAGTGTAATAGCGGGTTGGACAGTTTTTGTACTTCTTAGCATAGCTTTCAGTATTAGTGGGAGATTGTTAGTTTTGAATACAGAAAAGCTATGGCTTGTATCAAAAACTAATATCCACAGATGAGATATCATTTTGTTTCAGTATAAATTTGTTCCTTTATATCATAGAACTAGATAACGGGGTGTGGACAGACACAGTAGATACCGTTATTGGTTGAAGTATTGATATATAAAAAGTATGCTCGTAACCGAGATAGTCTGAACATACTATCGGTATAGGTTATTGTGTGGTTTGGAAATTAGTTTATCTAAACTAGTTTAAATCACAAGGATATACCCGGGGCATATTGAGGACGACCAGTTTGGATAGAATTGACTTATACTGATCGGCGTAGTCAATTCGATCCTAGTATTCCGTCTCTCAATCCCGAGATTGGGACGGGCGAGAGGGTTGGATATCGTGTGCTTTGATTTGCCAAAGAGTGAGGTCAATTGAGGCCAATACTTCGGTAGGTTGGGTATGCGGTGTTTAGCTTCTTACGTGCCATTACTAGTCGGAGGAATCCACGTACCGGTTCACCGGGTTGATGGTGCTCCCGAGATGAGCTCGTAAGGTTATTATACTAAACCCGGCCGGTGAACTTTATGTTCGGTATAATAAAAGGACGAGTGGTACTAATCTCGAAAATCAAGAAGTCGGTGAATTACTTTGTCAGTAAATTGATAAACCGACGAGCGCTAGATCTTTAATGTGGGGAGATAGAATAAAATATAATGGCACGATGTAAAGTCGTTTTCGAGCTGTAGTTCTATAATTGGTCCGATAGTGGCACGACCGATTATGCATTTGACTAATCGACAAGGTAAATTAATTAATCCAAAAGGTTTAATTAATATTTAATCTACAAAGTGAATTTAGAAATTAATTCTATTTTGAATTAATTAATTCTAAGGGTTCGATTAAATTAAATTAACAAAGTGGGTTAAATTAAATTAATTTAAATGGGTCGATTGGAGTTGATTAGTCGGGAAGACTTAGCGGTCAACGAAAGTCAACTTAAAAGTCCTAACTCGAGAGCCCATTAGGTCTCCAATCGAGCTCCTATAAATAGAAGACTTGATGCCCAAGAAAACCTAAGGAAGTCTTGCAAGACATTTTATTTCTTGCTTTCTTGAGTGAAAAGGTTTTAGAGAGAGAATTTTTTCTTCAAGAATTTTCTCTCAAAAATAAACCAGATTTTTCACTTCCTCTAGATTGGATTAAAACCAAAGATCACAGCTTTTAATTGGGGGTTATATTGCCCAGTTCTCGGTCGGTTTTTCAAGCAGGAAAAACCTGCTGCTGCTGCGGGTTTTTATTGAGCAGTAACCGGACTGCTGCTGTGGGTTTTCATTGAGCAGCGGTCGGACTGCTGTGCGGATTCCTGCTACTAAATTCGCTGCTGCCTGCTACGTTTGATTCGGTTCAAGTCTCGTTGATCTCTCTTTGGTGATCCGAGGTTTGGGCTGTCTAGATCACGAGTGGGTAGTTCGATTTTTGGTAAAAGGAATGGTGATTTTCATGAAAGGCAGCACCTTTCTTATTTCAGCAGCAGTGGGTTTTGCTTGTGGGTCAAGTTAGTGATCAGATTTTGGTTTTCTTTGAATCCGATTTGAGAGATTTCCTTGTGGGCTAAGCAAGTAGACTTCGATAGATTATTGCCCACGCAATATTCGAAGTTTCTACGGAGACATCAATTGGATTTCTTGTGGAAATCGCAACAAATAATTGGTTTTTCTTTAAGCAAGGGACTTCGCTTCAAAAGGTATAATCTTTAAATTCCGCTTTAATTAAAGATCGAATCTTTGTGTCCCGATTAATAAATTAAATAAGTATAAGCCTATATCCGTTTATGGGTAAACTAATTTGAGCCTGAGCTTGGTCGAAAGCTTCCGATTCTGGAATGCATTGCACGAAAGTGAGGTTTTCGATTTAGCCCGGGCTTGTTCAGTTTTCCTTCATATTGAGTAGCACCATTTAGGATTGAATTAACTTGTATTGTTCTTTAGTAGTTAATTCGAACCTTTTATTCTGTCTCTTAATCCCTTGACGAGGACAGGCACGAGGATTAAGCGCATTGTGTTTTAATCTTCCAATGAGTGTAGTCACTTAAGGCCTACAAGCTCGGTAAGTTAGATAGGTGCATTTAGTTACTTGGTGTGCTATCGCATGTCAAAAGGAAACCATGTACCGGTGCAGTAAGGGTGATGGTGCTCTCGAAACGAGCTTAAAAGGATTATTATACTAAATCTGGCTAGTGGACTTATGTTCGATACAGTAATAAGGTCGAGTGGTACTAATCTCGGTTAAAGAGGTTGATGAATTAATTTATCAGTAAATTAATAAATTGGCAAGGATTATATCTTTGACACGGGGAGATTAATGAAAATGTAATTTAGTGAAACTAGAAGCATTATTCGGTTTGGGCGGTAGTTTCATAATTAATCTGTTAGTGGTACGATTAATTATGTGTTGGGTTAATCAACAAAGTAGATTAATTATTTAATAAATCCTCGTGTTAGTTGGTTGTTAATCAGTTCTGGAGATGTATTGGAATTATTGAAACATAAACCCAACCGGAAGGGCAAACCCAAGCCCACTTGAGGTCTCTCTTGTAGCTCTATATAAAACAAGAGAATCAACCCTAGGACAGATACAATAGTCATAACAAACAGAACACAAGAAATTTAGAGAGAGAGTTAGGAGGGAAAACCTTCACGCGACTCCAGGCAAACGGCGACAGAACCCGGCAACTTCTAGCGGCGTACAACGGTGAGCGGCAGCGTGCAGCGGCAAGTTTTTTCTGGCGGCGCGAAAATTCCAGCGATGGCGGTTGGTTGCTGTAGATTGGTTTTCGCGGATTGGTTTTGTGTGGAAGTTTCTGTTGGGGCTAATTTTGATTGTTCAGCAGATCATTTCCCACGTAACGTCCAGACTAGTCTCAAAAAATACAAGAGAATTCTCAGGTTCACACTTCAAAGGTCAATTCTTAATCTTCTATTTTTATTTAAGTATTTTATTATTGTTGCATGTCAAATTGAATAAAATTAATCTAAGATCCTATACTCTGGATTTCTGAGAGATTTCATATCGGATTGCACGAACCGAAATCTTTCTAGATTAAATCAGATTAGTACGAACGTGCTTTTTCACAGGATTTGTCAAATCCTTAAGGATGGCTCTATTGGCTCTTGCCTTTTCTCATTATGTTTATACTTTTTTCTGAGAGTTTTGAACTGCTATCTATCTGCGAGACAAAATTCAACTTGAAGTACAAAACAAGAGGGTAAGGTTATCGTGTTTCAAGTATTCTCAACAAAACCACAACTCAACCTTAAAGAACACCTACTAACCTCAGAGTTGTCAAACTCCGTGATTCTCGTGCACCCAATTTTGAAAATACGTTTTCACCCTTGAAAGTTCCAAACTCGTACTACCTATCAGAAAAATCAAAAGATAGATCAAGTCGAACAAAAATAACCTTGACACTAGTGAAAAAACACAAAAAACTTTCGAAAACTACCTAAACTCATGTAAGGTTATTTTGTTAATTTTTTGCAAGTTTCGAAGGGTTTTGACTAGGGGTAGAATTGAATTTTCTATCACCAAAACTTGACATTGACACAAATTAACCTAGAGGGGGACTTATAGACTCAAAAAAACAAAAATCAATGAAAACGACTAAAAAATAAACAAACGTCTGGTTCCCTAAAGGGGCCTCATACACCAGTCCTGACACAGATATTTGGACTGAAAATCGGATTGATTTTTAACCAATGGATACAAAAACCAGCAAAGTCAAGGACAATGATTTCGAAAAGACTCCTAGATATTTGGATAAAAAATTTGACAAATTTTCTAACCAATGACAAAAATTTTAAAAAAAAATTACATAAGACACGGGGTAGAATGAAAAAAATAGCTCTGATATCACTCTGACGGAGAAAACCCAGCCGACCCCTTCAAAGAATCAACTAAGTCACCAATGTTTTTTCTGGTCATTTCGAACTATCCCTTCAGTATCTTATTAACCAATGAATTGAATGGTGAAAACACTCTACTCACAGGAATGCACTATTATTTAACCTCTTTGTGAGAATTAAAGCTCAGAGGATGGATGACAATTTATGATGGATTCTGTCAATCTGACATGGAATAATAGTTCAACCTAACCAACTATAGCAATGGTGTGTCTGATGTGTTTTCCACGCAAGGATTCACACAATCTCGCAAGATTTCTTGAACTCAATATTCCGGGTTGAAAGTAAAACACACAGCTTAAACTTTCAAAATTAAAAAGATCTAATCTTGAAAATCAAAACTGAATTTCTTATTTTGTCTCAATAGAAAATTCAGGTAAGTTCTTCTTATTCTCTCTCTCTGTCTTTAAAATTTTGGCCAATAGGCATTTAAATAGGCTACAAAAGAGTCCTCTTTCTTTTCTAAAAAGTATCACTCAATCCTAGTGAGAGAGAGCGATTGAAAAAGAAAATCCTACAACAACTCTAGTTTCCTTATATGAATTTCGGCTGCTTGAGAAGTCTTACAAGACAATTAAAACTCCTACTATAGAAGGAAAAATGGGTTTGGGCCTCCAAATCTGTCGATGGGCTTGGGCCTATTGTACCTTGGACTTGACATTGAACTGTGAAGATGGATTGGATGCATCTATCTTCTGGGCTCTCGATCTAGTAACTGGGCCAACGTATTCGGCTTGTGGATCTCTGACGCAGAGTTTTTGACCCATAAGTGGGCTCCGTGAGGCAGTATTTGCGCAGACAGGCTCTCCCTGAGCTTGGATTTGCACCAACTGTCTTGGAGTTAAGGAAGAACTGGCAAGCCTTGCCAGTTCTTCTTCTGATGGAGATTCTACCACAATGAATTTCACATCATCAAGTCCTAATAACAACATGCCCAAGCCCATCAATGAAGTTTGAGGCCCATGCCCATTAGTGTGACGAGATTGTTCGATAATGGACTTGCAGATGGAACGTAGATGTAGACTAAAGCACAAGAATAAAGGCTGAAGTTTGGATTAAGAAATTAAAGGCTTAATTGCAAAATCGAGCCATTCCCTAAGCCCAACTGAAGCTAGGAAAGTCTCTTCTTGTTAGGTTTATGTTTTACATTTCCTTAGACTAGAATGTTTTGTAAGTCTATTCTAATTCAACTAGGATAGGTGGTGTTTTTCCCTTTTAATTAAGAGTTTTATTTGTTTTGAAATTCTTCCTCTAAGTGGTCCTTTAAGTGGCCGAAATTTCCATAGCTAAATAGAGTAAGAATAGAATTTGTTTTCAATCTCTAAATCACTAGGATTGAGATTACTTTTTAGAAAAGGAAGAGAACTCTTTTGTAGCCTATTTAAAGGCCTATTGGCCAAAATTTTAAAGACAGAGAGAGAGAGAATAAGAAGAACTTTAGTTGTGTACTATTCTTTCAACCTAGAATCTCGAGTTCGAGTGGTCTTGCGAGATCGTGTTTATCCTTGCGTGGGAGAGCACAAAACACACCCTTTGGTTTAGTAGTTTTGGTTGAACTATTGATCCGTGTCAGATTGACAAAAATACCAAACCATCACCCATCCTTTGAGAATTCAATTTGCAAAAAAAAGGTAAAATAATAGTGCGTTATTGTGAGTTGAGTGTTTCTGCCACTTAATTCATTGGTTGATAGATACTGAAGGGATATTACGAAACGACCAGACAAAACATCGGTGACTTAGTTGAACTTTGAAAAAGGAGCGGTTAGGCTCAATCCATCAGTTTGCTATTTCCTACAATAATTAGTCCTTATTTAACACAATCGACTAAAAATAAATAGAATCTATCACAATTAACCAAATTCCAAGTGTGCCCCTTGATGGAAATTTCGGTATCCTTCTCCCTCTCTTCCTTATAGATGCCTTCTTGTCCAAGTAGTGCAAAACACAAAAATTAATAACACATCATCGAATCATAGTAACAGAAAGGAGTCTTGTTAGTTTTGAATACTGAAAAGCTATTGTTTGTATCAAAAACTAATACCCAGTTGACATATCATTTTGCTTCAATATTAAATTTGTTTCATTATATTATAGAACTAGATAACGAGGTGTATTAAAGTACAGTAGATCTCGTAAATGGTTAAAGTAATGATATATAAACAGATGCTCGTAACTGTGATAGTTTGAACATACTATCAGTTTAGGTTATCGTGTGATTTGGAAATTAGTTTGTCTAGACTAATTAAATCATACGGATGTACCCGGGGCATATTCAACACAACCTGTTCGGGATTGAATTAACTTGTACTAATTGAAGTAGTTAATTCGAACCAATTATTCTAATCTCTTAATCCCCATATTAGAGTGGGCATGATAGTTAGATATCATATGCTTGTTAGGATTGAATACATAAACTAAGCTTGTATTGTACATTTTCCCAGTTAATATATCGATTTAATGTTTTTTGATTAATTTGTTGTGCATATATTTGTCCATTTACATTATGCAGTTAGATGATGAGGTGTCTTGTGTGACACAGTTGATCTTATCATTGGTTAAAATACATAATGTATAAATGAGGTTCGTAACCGAGACAGTTTTGGACAAACTGTCAGTTTAGGTTATTATGTGATTTGGATAATTGGTTTGTCTACACTAATTGAATCCTGTAGAGATGTCTGGGGCGTATTGAACTTGACCATTTAGAATGATTTGTCTTGTACTGATTTAATAGACAGATCGTTCTTAGTATTCTAACTCTTAATCCATAGACTTGAGCGGGCATGAGGATTAGATATAGTGTACTTTGATCTGCCAATGGGTGAGGTCAATTGTGGCCAATAGTCTTGGTGGGTTGGGTGCGCATGTTTAGTTACTTGGTGTGCTGCTGCTTGTCGAAAGGAAACCATGTATCGGTGCATCCGGGGTGATGTGCTCCCGAGAAGAGCTCGTATTGTTTATTATACTAAACGCGGCCGGTGGACTTATGTCCGGTATAGTAAAAAGGTAGAGTGGTACTAGTCTCGGAATTAAAGAAGTCAATTAATTAATTTATCATTAAATTAATAAATTCATGAGCACTAAATCTTTGATGTGGGAAGATTAAGAATAAATTAATTTAGTTGTTCCGAAAGCAATTCTTGTGTAGGATGGTATTGCCAAAATTAATCCGTTACTTGTACGATTAATTTTGTAGTGGGTTAATTGAAGAAGTAGAATTAATTATTTAATTAAGTAATTAATAAAGTGGAATTATTTAATTAATTAATTAAGTCTTAAGTTTCAATTAGAATTATGAAATCCTATAGATTAAGAAATCTAATTGGATTTGGTTTATCCTTTTAGATTAGTTACCTAATTGGATTTGGAAACTAATTAATTACCTAAACCCATTAGGAAGACTAATCCTAAACCAACATGGGGTCTCTCTTGTAACTCTATATGTAGACAAGGGATTACAAATTAAGTAACACACAATACATTAGTTTTCAAGACAAGAAAACTTAGAGAGAGAAAATTAATCTCTCTCTAAGTTTGAATTTTAGACGATTTTGGCGGCTGATTTTTCTCCAAAATTAGCGGTGCGTGACGCCCACTCTCGGTCCTAGGTGGCGCGTGTTTTTCAAGTGCTTAAGATGGCGGTTGTTGAATTTTTCCCGGTGACCCATTTGTGTTGATTGCTGATCAATTAATCGCTAGATCATTGTGATGGAAAACAGAACAAGCCCGGGCTAAATCGAAAATCTTACTTTAGTGCAATGCATTCCAGAATCAGAAACTTTCGACAAAGCTCAGACTCAAATTTCTTTTTCCCTGAACAGATATAGGCTTATACTTATTTAATTTATTAAATCGCCAAACAATGCACAAAGAATCAACCGTTAATTAAAAGCGAAAAACATAAAGGTTATACCTTTGAAGCGAAGTCCAACGCAATAAGAAAAACCAAATCTTTGCTTGCGATTACCACCGAAATTGGAAAGATAACTCCAAGAAACTTTGAATATTGCGTGGGTAATAATCTATCAAAGTATGCTATCAAGACCCATGAAAAACCCACAAAGAAAATCCTACAAAAAAGATTCAATCTTTGACCAAATTCCGACCAAAGCAATCTGCCCACAAACTACCCACAAAGCTACCAAAACCACCACCACCTTGCGTCGAAACTTCCACCACCCGCCGGTAACGATCTGGACAAGACCTTGCGGATCACCCACAAGAGTGAAGGTGAAGGAAAACTGAACAAGCCCGGGCTAAATCGAAAACCTCACTTTCGTGCTATGCAATCCAGAATCGAAAGCTTTCGACCAAGCTCAGGCTCAAATTAGTTTACCCATGAACGGATCTAGGCTTATACTTATTTAATTTATTAATCGGGACACAAAAAATTAAATCTTTAATTAAAGCGGAATTTAAAGATTATACCTTTTGTAGCGAAGTCCCTCGCCTAAAAGAAAACCCAATTCTTTAGCGCAATTTCCACAAGAAATCCGAAGAATTCTCCAATACGAACTCCGAGATAGTGTGGGCTATCGTCTACGGAGCTACCCTCGGCAATACGACTGAAAACCCAAGAAACTTGCTTATCAAGAAACTCAAAATTAAGCTGCCCAGAATTTTTTTGTGAAAATTAAGCTGCCCAGAATTTTTTTTTAATAAAAATAAAGCTGCCCAGAAATTTTTCTTTCAAATTGAAACTGCCCAGAACAGTCCAAAACCAGCCACCGGATTTCTGCCTAAAGTTGCTGCCTTTTTGACCGCCAACCGCCTGCTGCCCAGTTTATTAAATCCGACCAACCTGCTACTCTCTTCCCTGGCCACGATCTGCACGGTGGGTTTCACTGATCACCGACCCAGGAAGAGATCGAAGTGAATCAACCACCGGATCAGCACCCCAGGTTGAAGAACAGCAGCAATACCACCGCGCTAAAACCCTGTGCGGGTTTCCTGCTGCGCAAAATAAAAACTGCGCGAGAGAACAAAAAAAACTGGGCGGGCGATCAGCTGTCCAAGGTGAGATAATCCGCTGCAGCACTCCGGTGACTTCTCCAAGATGTAGATGACCGACTGTTCAAAATTAATTCATGGGCTGAGTGAAAAAATGGTCCGGGCTGCTCTATTAATTCATGGGCTGAGTTCCTTGACAAAGAAGAAAGCTTTATTGATCGACTTCGAGAGAAAACTTGACGATGAAGACACCGTTTTCTCTATAGACCAAACTTTCTTTTCTAGCCTAACTTGGCTGCCTAGTTTCTTCTTAGGGTTTTCTTGCCTATTATGTTGTATTTATAGGAGCTTCTAAGGAGACCTAATGGGCTCTCGAGTTAGGCCTTAAAATTTGACTTTCGTTGACCGCTAAGTCTTCCCGACTAATCAACTCCAATCGACCCTTTTAAATTAATTTATTTAATCCACTTTGTTAATTTAATTTAATCGAACCATTAGAATTAATTAATTCAAAATAGAATTAATTTCTAAATTCACTTCATCGATCAAATATTAATTAAACCCTTCGGATTAATTAATTTACCTTGTCGATTAGTCAAACGCATAATCGGTCGTACCACTAACGGACCAATTATGGAACTACCGCTCGAAAAACGACTTTACATCGCGCCATTATTATTTCTTCTATCTCCCCACATTAAAGATCTAGTGCTCGTCGATTTATCAATTTACTGACAAATTAATTCACCGACTTCTTGGTTTCCGAGATTAGTACCACTCAACATTTTATTATACTGAACATAAAGTTCACTGGCCAGGTTTAGTATAATAAC
This sequence comes from Knoxia roxburghii, assembly GCA_030378225.1. Taxonomy (NCBI): domain Eukaryota; kingdom Viridiplantae; phylum Streptophyta; class Magnoliopsida; order Gentianales; family Rubiaceae; genus Knoxia; species Knoxia roxburghii. Next base: position 20,292,048 of record CM059420.1, on the reverse strand, counting down.
CTTACGAGCTCATCTCGGGAGCACCATCAACCCGGCGAACCGGTACTTGGATTCCTCCGACTAGCAACGGCACGCAAGAAGCTAAACACCGCATACCTAACTTACCGAGGTATTGGCCTTAATTGACCTCACTCTTTGGCAAATCAAAGCATACGACACCCAACCCTCACGCCCGTCCCAATCTCGGGATTGAGAGACGGAATACTAGGACCGAATTAACTACGCCGATCAGTACAAGTCAATTATATCCAAACTGGTCGTGCTCAATATGCCCCGGGCATATCTGTGTGATTTAAACTAGTCTAGATAAACCAATTTCCAAACCACACAATAACCTATACCGATAGTATGTTCAGACTATCTCGGTTACGAGCATACTTTTTATATATCAATACTTTAACCAATAACGGTATCTACTGTGTTTGTCAACACCCCGTTATCTAGTTCTATGATATAAAGGAACAGATTTATACTGAAACAAAATGATATGTCATCTGTGGATATTAGTTTTTGATACAAGCCATAGCTTTTCTGTATTCAAAACTAACAATCTCCCACTAATACTCAAAGCTATGCTAAGAAGTACAAAAACTGTCCAACCCGCTATTACACTGTTGTCACAATGAAATCTCCAGAACATCTTTAAGCTCACTAACATGGCTCCCTCAAGAATCTGACTCCCATGCCCTCCACATGTCTCTCAAAGACCTTTAGGGTCAATGGCTTTGTGAAAGGATCTGCATGGTTGTCATCTGATACTATCTTGGCCACGGTCACGTCTCCCCTCTTTACGATTTCTCGTATCAGGTGGTACTTGCGCTCTATGTGTTTACTCGCCTTATGGGCTCGTGGTTCCTCGAGTTAGAAACTGCACTATTGTTATCATAATAAACTGTGATAGACCTAGGCAACTCAGGAACCACATCTAAGTCCATCCGGAAGTTCCTGAGCCATACAGCCTCTTTCGCTAACTCTGAAGTGGCAACGTACTCGGCCTCCATGGTAGAGTCCGCCACGCATTTCTGCTTGACACTCTTCCATACTATGGCTCCACCTCCTAGAGTAAAACACAAACCCATAGGTAGACTTACTCCTGTCCAAATCACCTCGAAAGTCCGAATCTGTGTAACCCAATGGTACAAGCTCCTGCGCACTATAAACTAGGACATAATCTCTCATCCTGCGTAAGTACTTGAGAATGCATTTTATTGCCTCCCAGTGAGCCTTCCCAGGGTTACTCTAATATCTGCTAACCATGCCAACGGCAAAGCAAATATCAGGCCTCGTCCACAATATAGCATACATCAGGTTACCCACTGCAGAAACATAGGGTACCGCCTTCATGGCATCTATCTCCTCAGCAGTCTTAGGACACTGCTCCTTAGACAAATGCACCCCATGCCTGAAAGGTAGTGAACCCTTCTTTAAGTTCTGCATGTTAAAACGGGCCAGAATCGTGTCTATGTAGGATGCCTGAGAGAGAGTGTCAGAGAACGTCTCCTACAATCTCGAATAATCTTAATCCCAAGGATATGTCCAGCCTCTCCCAAATCTTTCATATCGAATTGCCTGGACAGCCATGCCTTTACGTCTGACAACACCTTCTTACTGTTGCCAATAAGAAGAATGTCATCTACGTAAAGTACGAGGAACACCACTATATCACCATCACGCCTGCTATAAACACACTGCTTATCCGGACACCGAGTGAATCCATAGGACTGGATAACCTCGTCAAAACGGATGTTCCAAGATCTGGATGCTTGCATCTCTATCCTGAATAACCTCATTGTAGTTAACTAGGTATGGTTCACGAGCACCAGGGATAAAGTCCGAAGACTCACCCAAACCCATGTACCTCTCGGGCTGTCTCACAACCCTCCCACTACGACGAGGTGCAGCCTGTGTAAGAGCATCATCTGTGATAGTGTGTGCAGTCTCTTGTGGTGTATCTTCCTGTACGTGTGCATCTGGAATAGTGGACTGACTTCTAAGGTCTTCCAATACTACCTTGCTGCTTGACTTGTGATCTAAAATATAGTCCTCCTCAAGAAATCTGGCATTGGTGCTGACCACCACCTTCTGATCCTGAGGACTATAAAATAAACCACCTCTCGTTCCTTTGGGGTAGCCTACAAACAGCATAACCTTAGATCGCGCCTCTATCTTGTCTGCATCTGCCTCGAGCACATGTGCTTGATAACCCCAAATCCTGAGATGTCTCAGACTAGGCTCGCGCCCACTCCACAACTCTACTGGGGTCATAGGCACAGACTTAGATGGCACAAGGTTGAGGATAAAACACGCTGTATCCAAGGCATAACCCCAAAACGAGGTAGGCAATTCACTGTAACTCATCATCGATCTAACCATCTCCATAAGAGACTTGTTCCTCCTCTCTGCCACACCATTCTGCTGGGGTGTGCCAGGTGCAGACAACTGGGTCTGAATACCCTCCTCTGACAAATAGGTCCTAAATTCACTAGAGAGGTATTCACCACCTCTAGCCTGAACTGACATAGGTCCACACACGTCAGAATGAATCAACTCTAAAACCTCCTTGGCCCTATACCCCTTCGCCTTAAAAGGCCTCTTGGTCATTTTACCCTCCAAGCAGGACTCACAGGTCGAATAGCTGTCAATATCTAGTAAGTCCAAAGACCCACTCTTGACCAACCTTTGAATCCTACTAAGGTTGATATGACCTAGTTTCAGGTGCCAAAGATAAGTCTGATTCAAAGGGGAAGATTCCTTTCTCTTATTATGATTCGGTGATGAGTTACTAGTTTCTGTGTTTTGCATAACTGGGGAGTAAGTCTTGATTAAAAAACAAATTGTCAACCAATGTACCGGAACATATAAGTTTCTGTCATTTTCTTATAAAAACCGAACCGTCAGAAAATACACACTTATAACCATCCAAAACAAGTTTCGAAACCGAAAGCAAGTTCTTTCGAAAACTAGGTACATAAAGACAATCCTTTAAAAGTAAAATAGAGTCTGAAAAATAAAGACTAATAACTCCCACTGCAGCCACAGAAACTCTGGTAGTATCCCCAAGGTAGACCTGCAACTCTCCCTCTCTAAGCAGCCGGGTCACTTGGAACCCCTGCAAAGAATTACAAATGTGATCAGTGGCTCCCGAATCCACACACCAAGTATCTGTGGGAATCGCCGCTAATCACGTCTCAGTAACTAGGGAAAATTTACTTTTAACCTCGAGGCTTTGGGCAATCCTTCTTCCGATGTCCTGCTTTGCCACACTTAAAACATTTGCCTTTCGGCTTTTGCTTCTTGGCAATGCCTGCCTTGGGTCCATGATTAGTTCCTGCTTTCTGGCCTCTCTTCCTCTCTTGCTTCCTGGCTTTGGGCCCAGCAGAGGAACCTGAGGGACCAACAGTAGCAAAGGCTTACTTCTTCTCAACGAATAGGCCCTCGGCTGACACCAATGTAGTCATGAGCTCGGGGAGTGAATATGAGAGCTTGCCCATATTATAGTTCAACCAAAACTGCTCAAAAACTGGGAGGCAAGCTCTGAAGGATGATATCGACTTGGGTCTCCCCATCAATATCACCTCCCAGTACCTCGATCTCATTGATGCAACTGATCATGTCCAGCACGTGATCCCTCACTGAAGTGCCCTCAGCCATTCTAGCATTCATGAGTTTCCTCATAGCTGACTGTTTGGCCGCCCTGCTTAAGGGGACACTCCTCAGTAAGCACGTACTTGTAACCCTCAGCGGTAAGGACAATGTCCATGTTACGTTTCCAGTCAATATAGTTTGGACTCGTGAGTTTGTTTTGGTTCAAAATGACAGCTAGCGGGTTGAACGACATATCAACTGAAAATAAGGAAAAAACATGTCTCAGTATACTTTTTGAAAATATTGAAAAATCCTCAGAAAAGAAATATAATCTTCTACCGACATCTCTCCCACCGGGATTAACGCAGGTCACGATGGGTGAACATCTACGCCAACCCACATTCGTTCGAGAAGGACCGAAGTCCATTAATCTCATTATCTGACCAACGATCTTATGATCAATGAAATTAATAGTCGATAATTTTAGCCGTACACGTAAATAGCATTACCTCGATGGGAGGGATAGTATAAACAGTACACTAAGTGTATGCCATTACGTGACTTCTAAGTTTGTTACTTAGGGTACTAATGCGCCTCGGATGGCGAGGGTGTTGCAACTTTTCCCAATTAAACGCACTATAGTCATCCCTTTAGAAATTCATTCCAACGATATCTGTGATTGAAAACTCATCCGATGGGGAAGCCGTTTAACCACATCGCCAATGAACCCATAATGGAGACCATGAGGCTATTAACCAACCCGCTCCCACTTAGATTTTTAAAATAATTTCAATTCGCCCTAGTTTTCTCGGTTTTCCATTTCGGTTTTTTACGTAATTAGGAATCACCCAAAAATTACGATAAACCAAAATCCGGGTTTTCTCAGTTTTCCACGTAATTAGGAATCACCCAAAATTATGATAAACCAAAACCCCACGTAATTAGGAATCACCAAAAATTACGATTAAACCAAAACTTGCGAATGTAATTAAGTTTGAGGATTTTTACGTTTTAACATGCAATATCTTAACTATGGATATTCGCACCCATAAAACCCTTGGAGTTTTAATATGTGAATAATCTACCTTAGTTAATTGCACATTACTTTTTTTTTAAAAAAAAAAACTTTTGGTTTGAATTTCGTTCATGCAAAATAAAACAAAAATCACACAATCAACGAAAAAATCATAAATACGGGAAATTAAATAAAATAAATTTTTTTGACTATTATGGCCTTCTCTATCGTTGATTCCTTGGCGCCTTGGTGACACTTCCCGTCGTGTCGCTCCCACTCGTTATTTGGATTCCTCTCGTTTCGCCCGGGTTTTCTCGGTTTATTCCGTAATTAGGAATCACCCAAAATTACAATAAACCAAAACCCGCGAATATAAGTTACCCAAAATAACGTCTTCGTCATAGTACAAAAATTCCTATTTACAAAGGCGTTTTCTAGGAATTTAAAGACGACATGATTAGATCAAATCCTACTACAAGATTTTTCTAATCCTACACGGCTTCCAGCTCGTGGTTATTACTATTACAGAAATTTCGATTCAAAATAAAACGAGCCCGGACATTTCCCGGGGTTTATGAATGAAAATTAAATTTCTACCATAATAGCCGGGAAACCAATAACCACCTGTTTATACATTTCGACAAAAATAATAATGCCAAAATAAAGCCGTGTAATAAATCAAACAAGTATAAGACCGAAACCAATGCTCTGATACCAATTTGAAGGAAAACTGAACAAGCCCGGGCTAAATCAAAAACCTCACTTTCGTGCTATGCATTCTAGAATCGGAAGCTTTCGACCAAGCTCAGGCTCAAATTAGTTTACCCATGAACGGATCTAGGCTTATACTTATTTAATTTATTAATCGGGACACAAAAAATTAAATCTTTAATTAAAGCGGAATTTAAAGATTATACCTTTTGTAGCGAAGTCCCTCGCCTAAAAGAAAACCCAATTCTTTAGCGCAATTTCCACAAGAAATCCGAAGAATTCTCCAATACGAACTCCGAGATAGTGTGGGCTATCGTCTACGGAGCTACCCTCGGCAATATGACTGAAAACCCAAGAAACTTGCTTATCAAGAAACTCAAAATTAAGCTGCCCAGAATTTTTTTGTGAAAATTAAGCTGCCCAGAATTTTTTTTAACAAAAATGAAGCTGCCCAGAAATTTTTCTTTCAAATTGAAACTGCCCAGAACAGTCCAAAACCAGCCACCGGATTTCTGCCTAAAGTTGCTGCCTTTTTGACCGCCAACCGCCTGCTGCCCAGTTTATTAAATCCGACCAACCTGCTGCTCTCTTCCCTGGCCACGATCTGCACGGTGGGTTTCACTGATCACCGACCGAGGAAGAGATCGAAGTGAATCAACCACCGGATCAGCACCCCAGGTTGAAGAACAGCAGCAATACCACCGCGCTAAAACCCTGTGCGGGTTTCCTGCTGCACAAAATAAAAACTGCGCGAGAGAACAAAAAAAACTGGGCGGGCGATCAGCTGTCGAAGGTGAGATAATCCGCTGCAGCACTCCGGTGACTTCTCCAAGATGTAGATGACCGACTATTCAAAATTAATTCATGGGCTGAGTGAAAAAATGGTCCGGGCTGCTCTATTAATTCATGGGCTGAGTTCCTTGACAAAGAAGAAAGCTTTCTTGATCGACTTCGAGAGAAAACTTGACGATGAAGACACCGTTTTCTCTATAGACCAAACTTTCTCTTTCTAGCCTAACTTGGCTGCCTAGTTTCTTCTTAGGGTTTTCTTGCCTATTATGTTGTATTTATAGGAGCTTCTAAGGAGACCTAATGGGCTCTCGAGTTAGGCCTTAAAATTTGACTTTCGTTGACCGCTAAGTCTTCCCGACAAATCAACTCCAATCGACCCTTTTAAATTAATTTATTTAATCCACTTTGTTAATTTAATTTAATCGAACCATTAGAATTAATTAATTCAAAATAGAATTAATTTCTAAATTCACTTCGTCGATCAAATATTAATTAAACCCTTCGGATTAATTAATTTACCTTGTCGATTAGTCAAACGCATAATCGGTCGTACCACTAACGGACCAATTATGGAACTACCGCTCAAAAAGGACTTTACATCGCGCCATTATTATTTCTTCTATCTCCCCACATTAAAGATCTAGTGCTCATCGATTTATCAATTTACTGACAAATTAATTCACCGACTTCTTGGTTTCCGAGATTAATACCACTCGACCTTTTATTATACCGAACATAAAGTTCACTGGCCAGGTTTAGTATAATAACCTTACGAGCTCATCTTGGGAGCACCATCAACCCGACGAACCGGTACGTGGATTCCTCCGACTAGCAACGGCACGCAAGAAGCTAAACACTGCATACCCAACTTATCGAGGTATTGGCCTCAATTGACCTCACTCTTTGGCAAATCAAAGCATACGACACCCAACCCTCACGCCCATCCCAATCTCGGGATTGAGAGACGGAATACTAGGACCGAATTGACTACGCCGATCAGTACAAGTCAATTCTATTCAAACTGGTCGTGCTCAATATGCCCCGGGCATATCTGTGTGATTTAAACTAGTCTAGATAAACCAATTTCCAAACCACACAATAACCTATACCGATAGTATGTTCAGACTATCTCGGTTACGAGCATACTTTTTATATATCAATACTTTAACCAATAACAGTATCTACTGTGTTTGTCGACACCCCGTTATCTAGTTCTATGATATAAAGGAACAGATTTATACTGAAACAAAATTATATGTCATCTGTGGATATTAGTTTTTGATACAAGCCATAGCTTTTCTGTATTCAAAACTAACAGAAGGAAAACTGAACAAGCCCGGGCTAAATAGAAAACCTCACTTTCGTGCAATGCATTCCAGAATCGGAAGCTTTCGACCAAGCTCAGGCTCAAATTAGTTTACCCATGAAAAGATCTAGGCTTATACTTATTTAATTTATTAATTGGGACACAAAAGATTCGATCTTTAATTAAAGCGGAATATTTAAAGATACTACCTTTTGAAGCGAAGTCCCTTGCCTAAAGAAAAATCCAATCTTTGTTGCGATTTCCACAAAGAATCCGAAAAATGACTCCGATACAAACTCTGAAATATGTGTGGGCTATTATCTACGGAGTTACCCACGGCGAATTAATCGAAATCCAATAAACTTGCTTTGGAAGAAAACCCAAAATTTGAAAAATAAAAACTGCCCAGAATTTTTCAAAAGAAAAAATTTGCTGCGCAAGTATTTGTTGCTGTTTAAACCTGCCGGACTGCTGCCCAAAACCCGCTGGAGTTTATGGAAAAACCGACCACCGGAGAAGACCAGCTCAGTCCCAATCTATACAGCCAATCTGCTCAGATCACTCAACCTTGAAGATCGACGAGCAGACTGGCCGGCTCACGGCACTGGTCTGTTCTACTGCCGGGTTTTGAAGTCACGGAAAAAAACAGACAGCAGTTGTGCTGCGGACTGAAGGTTTTGTCCAGCGGCTGGTTCAAGATTTAATCTGGGCAAAATAAAAGTTTAATCTTCCAAAGGAGAAAGCCATCTTAGCTGACTTCGAGAAGAAGCTTCGATGAGGAAGATGAAGTTGTCACTCTGAGCTAAACTTTCTCTCTCTAGCCTTTTCTTGGCTGCCAAGTTTTCTTAATCAATTTCTTGCCTAATAAGTTGTATTTATAAGGAGCTTCTAAGGAGACCTAATGGGCTCTGGAGTTAGGCCTTAAAATTTGACTTTCGTTGACCGCTAAGTCTTCCCGACTAATCAACTCCAATCGACCCTTTTAAATTAATTTATTTAACCCGTTTGTTAATTTAATTTAATCGAACCCTTAGAATTAATTAATTCAAAATCGAATTAATTTCTAAATTCACTTTGTCGATTAAATATTAATTAAACCTTTTGGATTAATTAATTTACCATATCGATTGTCAAATGCATAATCGGTCGTACCACTAACAGACCAATTATGGAACTACTGCTCGAAAATGACTTTACATCGCGCCATTATATTTTATTCTATCTCCCCACATTAAAGATCTAGCGCTCGTCGGTTTATCAATTTACTGACAAATTAATTCACCGACTTCTTGGTTTTTGAGATTAGTACCACTCGTCCTTTTATTATACCGAACATAAAGTTCACCGGCCGGGTTTAGTATAATAACCTTACGAGCTCATCTCGGGAGCACCATCAACCCGGCGAACCGGTACATGGATTCCTCTGACTAGCAACGGCACGTAAGAAGCTAAACACCGCATACCCAACCTACCGAGGTATTGGTCTCAATTGACCTCACTCTTTGGCAAATCAAAGCACACGATATCCAACCCTCACGCCCGTCCCAATCTCGGGATTGAGAGACGGAATACTAGGACCGAATTGACTACGCCGATCAGTATAAGTCAATTCTATCCAAACTGGTCGTGCTCAATATGCCTTGGGCCCATGCGTGTGATTTAAACTAGTCTAGATAAACTAATTACCAAGCCACACAATAACCTATACCGATAGTATGTTCAGACTATCTGGGTTACGAGCATACTTTTTATATATCAATACTTTAGCCAATAATTTAGCCCATTATCTAGTTTTATGATAAAAAGGAACAAATTTATACCGAAATAAAATGATATGTCATATGTGCATATTAGTTTTTGATACAAGCCATAGCTTTTCTTTATTCAAAACTAACAATCTCCCACTAATACTCAAAGCTATGCTAAGAAGTACAAAAACTGTCAAACCCGCTATTACACTGCTGTCATAGTGAAATCTCCAGTACGCTTTTAAGCTCAATCACATGGCTCTCTCAAGAATCTGACTCCCATGCCCTTCACATGTCTCTCAAAGACCTTTAGGGTCAATGTCTTGGTGAAAGGATCTGCAAGGTTGTGAACTCAAGCTATCTTGGCCACGATCACGTCTCCTCTCTTTACGATCTCTCGTATCAGGTGGTACTTGCGCTCTATGTGTTTACTCGCCTTATGGACTCGTGGTTCCCTCGAGTTAGCAACTGCACCATTGTTATCACAATAAACTGTGATAGACCTAGGCAACTCAGGAACCACATCTAAGTCTATCAGGAAGCTCCGGAGCCATACAGCCTCTTTCGCTGCCTCTGAAGCGACAATGTACTCAGCCTCCATGGTGGAGTCCGCCATGCATTTCTGCTTGACACTCCGCCAAACTATGGCTCCACCTCCTAGAGTAAACACAAACCCAGAGGTAGACTTATTCTTGTCCAAATCACCTTAAAAGTCTGAATTTGTGTAACCCAACGGTACAAGCTCCTGCGTTCTATAAACTAGGACATAATCTCTCGTCCTACGCAAATACTTGAGAATGCATTTTACTGCCTCCCAGTGAGCATTCCCAGGGTTACTCTGATATCTGCTAACCATGCCAACGGCAAAGCAAATATCAGGCCTCGTACACAACATAGCATACATGAGGCTACCCACTGCAGAAGCATAGGGTACCACCTTCATGGCATCTATCTCCTCAGCAATCTTAGGATACTGCTCCTTAGACAAATGCACTCCATGCCTGAAAGGTAGTGAACCCTTCTTAGAGTTCTGCATGTTAAAACGGGCCAGAATCGTGTCGATGTAGGATGCCTGAGAGAGAGTCACTAAGGCACAGACTTAGATGGCACAAGGTTGAGGATAAAACATGTTGTCTCTAAGGCATAACCCCAAAATGAGATAGGCAACTCACTGTAACTCATCATCGATCTAACCATCTCCATAAGAGTCTTGTTCCTCCTCTCTGCTACACCATTCTGCTGGGGTGTGCCAGGTGCAGACAACTGGGTCTGAATACCCTTCTCTGATAAATAGGTCTTAAATTCACTAGAGAGGTATTCGCCACCGCGATCAGATCACAAGGCCTTGATACACTTACCCAGATGGTTCTCCACCTCAGCCTTGAACTCTCTGAACTTGCCAAGGCATTCAGACTTGTGGCGCATCAGGTATATATATCCATATCTAGAGTAATCATCCGTGAAAGTCACGAAATACTCATAACCACCTCTAGCCTGAACTGACATAGGCCTACACATGTCAGAATGAATCAACTCTAAAACCTCCTTGGCCCTATACCCCTTTGCCTTGAAAGGCCTCTTGGTCATTTTACCCTCCAAGCAGGACTCAATATCTAGTAAGTCCAAAGACCCACTCTTGACCAACCTTTGAATCCCACTAAGGTTGATATGACCGAGTCTTAGGTGCTAAAGATAAGTGTTATTTAAAGGGGCTTTCTCTTATTATGATTCGGTGATGAGTTACTAGTTTCTGTATTTTGCATTACTGGGGAGTAAGTCTTAATTATAAACAAATTGTCAACCAATGTACCGGAACATATAAGTTTCTGGCCTTTTCTAATAAAAACTGAGCCATCAGAAAAATCACACTTATAACCATCCAAAACAAGTCTTGAAACTGAAAGCAAGTTCTTCCGAAAACTAGGTACATAAAGACAATCCTTTAAATTTAAAAAAGAGTCTGAAAAATAGAGACAAATAACTCCCACTGCAGCAACAGAAACTCTGGTAGTATCCCCAAGGTAGACCTGCAACTCTCCCTCTCTAAGCAGCCGGGTTACTTGGAACCCCTGCAAAGAATTACAAACGTGATCAGTGGCTCCTGAATCCACACACCAAGTATCTGTGGGAATCGCCGCTAAACACGTCTCAGTGACTAGGGAAAATTTGCACATACCTCGAGGCTTTGGGCTATCCTTCTTCCAATGTCCTGGTTTGCCACATCTGATGCATTTGTCTTTCAGCTTGTGCTTTTTGGCAATGCCCGCCTTGGGCCCATGATCAGCTCCTGCCTTCTGGCCTCTCTTCCTTTTCTGCTTCCTGGCTTTGGGCCCAGCAGAGGAACCTGAGGGACCAATAGTAGCAAAAGCTTGCTTCTTCTCAGCGAATAGGCCCTCAACTGACACCAATGCAGTCATGAGCTTAGGAAGTGAATATGAGAGATTGCCCATATTATAGTTCAACCGAAACTGCTCAAAATTGGGGGCAAGCTCTAGAGAATGATATTGACCTCGGTCTCCCCATCAATATCACCTCCCAGTACCTCGATCTCATTGATGCAACTGATCATGTCCAGCACGTGACCCATCATTAAAGTGCCCTCAGCCATCCTAGCATTCATGAGTTTCCTCATAGCTGACTGCTTGTCTGCCCTGCCCTGCCCTGATGTCCAAACATCTCCCTGAGGTTGAGCATCATATCGTAGGCTGAGGTAAACAACTGATGCTGGTGCTACAGGACACTTGACATAGAAGCCAAGATGTAGCACCTGGTCATCTTATCAGCCTTCTGCCACCTCGTATATGGCTCTCGGTGCTCAGGGGTGGCATCATCGCTGGGCTTAGGGGGCACTCCTCAGTGAGCACGTACTTGTAACCCTCGGCAGTAAGGACAATGTCCAGGTTATGTTTCCAATCAATATAGTTTGGACCGGTGAGTTTGTTCTGGTTCAATATGATAGCTAGCGGGTTGAACGACATATCAACTACAACTGAAAAATAAACAGTCAAGTTTCAGTATACTTTTTCGAAAATATTGAAAATTCTCATAAAAACAATATAATCTTCTACCGACATCTCTCACACCGAGATTAATGCAGGTCACAATGGGTGAACGTCTACGCCAACCCACATTCGTTTGAGAAGAACCGAAGTTCATTAATTTCATTATCTGACCAACGATCTTATGATCAATGAAATTAATAGTCGATAATTTTAGCCGTAAAGGTAGCGTAACCTCGATGGGAGGGATACTAAAAATGGTACACTAAGTGCATACCATTACGTGACTTCTAAGTTTGTTAATTAGGATACTAATGCACCTCGGATGGCAATGGTGTCGCAACTTTCTCCAATTAAACTCACTATAGTCATCCCTTTATAAATTCATTCCGGTGATATCTGTGGTTGAAAACTCATCCGATAGGGAGGAAGGTCTAAGCCAGCATGCAAGTTTAACCACATCACCAATGAACCCGTAATAGAGGCCATGGGGATATTAACCAACCCGCTACCACTTAGATTTTTAAGCTTGAGGATTTTTACGTTTTAACATGCAATATCTTAACTATGGATATTCACACCCATAAAACCGTTGGAGTTTTAATATGCGAATAATCTACCTTAGTTAATTGCACGTTACGTTTTAAAAACGTTTTAGTTTGGTTTTCGTTCATGCAAAGAAAAATGAAAAACACACAATCAACGAAAAGACATAAATACGGGAAATTAAAGTAATACAATTTCTCGACTATTATGGCTTTCTCTATCGTTGATTCCTTGACGCCTCGATGACACGTCCTGGTATGTTGCTCCCACTCGTTATTTCGATTCCTCTCGATTCGCCCGGGTTTTCTTGGTTTTCTACGTAATTAAGAATCACCCAAAATTATGATAAACCAAAACCCGCGAATATAAGTTACCTAAAATAACGTCTTCGTCATAGTACATAAATTCCTATATACAAGGCGTTTTCTAGGAATTTAAAAGACGACATGATTAGATCAAATCCTACTACAAGATTTTTATAATCTTACACGGCTTCCAGCTCGTGATTATTACTATTACAGACATTTCCATTCAAAAACAATACGAGCCCGGATATGTCCCGGGGTTTATGAATAAAAAATAAATTTCTACCATAATAGCCGGGAAACCAATAACCATCTGTTTAAGCATTTCGACAAAAATAATAATGCCAAAATAAAGCCGTGTAATAAATCAAACAAGTATAAGACCGAAACCAACACTCTGATACCATTTTGAAGGAAAACAGAACAAGCTCGGGCTAAATCGAAAACCTCACTTTCGTGCAATGCATTCCAGAATCGGAAGCTTTTGACCAAGCTCAGGCTCAAATTCATTTACCCACGAACGGATCTTTGCTTATACTTATTTAATTAATTAAATCGACATCAATCCCACAAAGTTTGAATCTTTAATTAAAAGCGGAAAGATTAAACATTAGACCTTTGTAGCGAAGTCCAACGCAATAAGAAAAATCCGATCTTTAATTGCGAATTCCACTAGAAATCCGAATAATGACTTTGATCCAACTCCAAAATAGTGTGGGCTATTATCTACGGAGTTACCCACGGCAAAATAAAGAAAACCTAAGGAAACCCACTTCGAAATAACTCAAAAAACCCAAAGAGCATATCCGCCCGAAAGCTTTCTGCACAAGTCTTGGAGCTGCCGCCGAAAATGAAGCTTGCTGCGCAAGGAGAAGCTAGACACTAGCTCAAAGCTCAAAGCTCTCGCCAAGCTAGCGGTTCACCACACCGATCTGTAATCAAAACCCATCAGCACCAAAAACTGCGCAACCGCCGGGTGCTGGACAGCAGGCCGCAGCACACCAAGTAGTAGTGATCGCCGGACTGTAATCACAGCGCGTAATTCTGGCAAAAAAAATCCAATCGGTAGCAGCAGCTCTACTGAATCGAGGGACCAATATTGAGGGCTGAATTAATCCCGAAGAAGAAAGATCCTAGCTGACTTCGAGGAGAAGATTCGAAAAAGAAGAACTTCTCACTCTAAGCTAGACTTTCTCACACTAGCACTTTCGTGGCTATCAAGTTTCCTTAATGTTTTTCTTGCCTAACAAGGATATTTATATAGAGCTTCTAAGGAGACCTAATGGGCTCTCGAGTTAGGCCTTTTAATTTGACTTTCATTGACCGCTACGTCTTTCTCGACTAATCAACTCCAATCGACCATTCGAATTAATTTCTTTAACCCACTTTGTTAATTTAATTTAATCAAACCCTTAGAATTAATTAATTCAAATAGAATTAATTTCTTAATTCACTTTGTCGATTAAATATTAATTAAACCTTTAGGATTAATTAATTCACCTTGTCGATTAGTCAAATGCATAATCAATCATACCACTAACGGACTAATTATGGAACTACCGCTCGAAAATGACTTTACATCGCGCCATTATATTTTCTTCTATCTCCCCACATTAAAGATCTAGCGCTCATCAGTTTATCAATTTACTGACAAATTAATTCACCGACTTCTTGGTATCCGAGATTAGTACCACTCGTCCTTTTATTATACTGGACATAAAGTCCACCGGCCGGGTTTAGTATAATAGACCTTATGAGCTCATCTCGGGAGCACCATCAACCCGGCGAACCGGTACGTGGATTCCTCCGACTAGCAACGGCACGTAAGAAGCTAAACACCACATACCCAACCTACCAAGGTATAGGCCTCAATTTACCGCACTCTTTGGCAAATCAAAGCATACGATATCCAACCCTCACGCCCGTCCCAATCTCGGGATTGAGAGACTGAATACTAGGATCGAATTGATTACGCCGATCAGTATAAGTCAATTCTATCCAAACTGGTCGTGCTCAATATGCCCTGGGCACATCCGTGTGATTTAAACTAGTTTAGATAGACTAATTTCCAAACCACACGATAACCTATACTGATAGTATGTTCAGACTATCTCGGTTACGAGCATAGTATGTTCAGACTATCTCGGTTACGAGCATACTTTTTATATATCAATACTTTAACCAATAACGGTATCTACTGTATCTTTCCACACCCCGTTATCTAGTTCTATGATATAAAGGAACAAATTTATACCGAAACAAAATGAAATGTCATATGTGGATATTAGTTTTGGATACAAGCCATAGCTTTCCTGTATTCAAAACTAACATGCTCAACAATTGAAAAGAATTAACAAGTATAACACCAATGAAAAAAAAAATACCTTTGACAGAAGTTTTGCATGATATTCAAAACCTATTTAACTGGCCAGATGCCCATAATCAGGACTAGTAGTAAAATACTCTCGCTCTCTCCTCCTTGCTGCAATGATATCAACATTCTTATTGATATCAGCTTGTGATCGATTTACAATACCCACCCATGGAAATTGTAGACGGTAGGATCTTCCTTCAAGAACCTTTGCATAGAAAAAGATTTCTGTTTAGCCAGGAGCACATATGCTCAATATTTCAACTTTTAAATCGGTATCTGAGGGAATATGCAGACTGATTTCTTTATACTTACAAACTCTTAATATAGAGATCCAATGTGAAACTTAATTCGTGGCAATGTATTATATCTTCAAGTCAATAAAAACTATGAGTGAATACTGACATCCAACGCATTGGTTATTTTGTCCATCAAATCTAGCTTCGTGAGCACCCCAAAGGTTCGTTCACCTACATAATGTCAAAATGCAGACCTAAGAAATGCTAAAAGAAATGTATTAGAAGAATTATACAGAACGATTGGCATAAATAGCATACCAGATGGATCCACCTCCCTTGCAAATTTTATAGCATCCGATGTGGCTATATCTTGATTGGCAAGAGATATAGCCAGGATGATACAGTTGGGCTTTATGTTGCAACAAGACAAATTTATTAGTTAAGCAATACGATACAGAAAAGCGTTCAAGATTTTTAGCTTAAAATTTGCACATAATCATTTGTATTAGTAATATTCCCTTGTGCATATTGGTGCATTAGTACTTATATTAATATATTGGTTTTTTGATTTATACGATAGCTATGTATTTTGTTGGAAATCCTAATGAAGTGTTAACTTCTTCAAAGATTTTTTTGACTAATTTACGATGTCCAAGTTTATCTAATTTTAGATGGTATAAAGATATGTTTCTAACTAAAGTATTAAAAAGACCTGATAGTAATTCTCCAATATAGAAAGAAAAATTTATTACAGGATTGCCTAACTTATTTTCTCAGAAAGTTATGACAAATCTACAAAAAGAAATGGGTAAGAAATCAATAAATTTTAATGACATGACTTATGGGCAATTGTTTGCCTTTGTAAAGAAATAAGCTTTAACAACATGTCAGGATTTAAAATTTCAGGCTAAATATGGAAATGAAAGAAGAGAATTAGGCTCATTTTGTGAAGGATTAGGAATCACTGGAATAAATGCTCCTTCTACAGCCTCTAACCATAAAAAACAAGTTTATTGGAAGAAAGAAACCACGGAAATATGAATCACAGAAATACGATCATACTAAGAAATATTACAAAAATAAAAGGTATAAAAAGAATTATAATAAGCAGAATATTATTTGTTATGAATGTGGGAAAAAAGGAGACAAAGCTAATGCCTGCAAAAGCAAGAAAAGGATTAATGAAATATTAGATAAATTTGCTGAATTAGATTTAAATTTAAAAGAAAAACTGGCAAATGAAATTTCTTTGGTCCAAGATAATTTAGATGACTATAATGATGATTTCTACAGTGTTTCTGGATCAAGTTCAGGAGAACAAGAATGTAGTTGTATTAATATGATTAGGATTAATCCTCAAAATAGTAATAAAGATCAACAACTTCTTTTATTCGATTTAATTCAGGAACTACTCTCAGAATTACAAACCACTTATTTACTTAAGTTAAAGGATTTGATATTAACAGAGGAACAAGATACAGTTAAAATCGTAGAACCATTTAGTATTTTCAAATTATTACATACTTATTTTACTGATAGTTCATTTAGGAAGAATACTACAAAAGATTTACAAACTGGGATTAATCAATTAAAAAATCAGATGAGGCAACTAAAAGAAGACGTTTTAAGAATTGAAACAAAAAATTGGAATTAGAAACTAAAATAGCTATCCTTAAATCAAGTACACCAAAGGGGAAGAACATAGTAGAAGATATAGCACCACCAGAATTTAACCCCACGGAATATCAGTTAGCAAAAATATCATTATCGGATAAAAAACCATAGGATTCTAAATTTATTTCTGTTATTGAGAAAATGAATTTTCAAAAATGGATAGTCTATATTGCAATCTCAATAGGATCTTATCAAACAACTATAACAACTATGATCGATAATGGTGCAGATCAGAGTTGTATTAGAGATGGATTGATACCAACAAAATATTATGCGCCAACCAAATAATCTTTACTCACGGAAAATGGTATGCCATTAAAAGTCAAAGGTAAGTTAGTTAAAACTTCAATATGTAATGAAAAAATTTGTTTTAGACAACATTTTATTGTAGTAGAGTATTTGAATATTCAAGCTATCTTAGGAACTCATTTTTTTATACAAATTTATCCTTTTTGGGTTGATGAACAAGGACTAGGTACTAAAATAATAGGATCAACAGTTTTTTATAGGTTTCTATCTCTAGTAAAATGAAAAGAATTGTTATTATTACAAAGTAACTCTATTTACCAACAAATCTATACTATTAATATAATATAAAAAAAAAAGATCAATTTTCTTAAAGAAGAGAAAAGTTATGTTTGAATAGACGAGCAATTACAAGATTTAGAATTACAAGAGAAAATAAAGAATTTAGAGGAACGAATAAGAAAAGAAGTATGTTCAGACATTCTTAATGCTTTTTGGGATAGAAAGAAACATTTAGTAAGTTTACCATATGAAATGGATTTTAATGAAAGAAGTATACCAACTAAGGCTAGACCTATACAAATGAACTCAGAATTATTAGAGACATGTAAAAAGGAAATTGAAGGATTAATAAACAAAGGATTAATTACTCCATCTAAATTTCCTTGGAGTTGTGCAACATTTTATGTTCAAAAACAAGCAAAAAAAGAAAAGGGAGTCCCCAGATTAGTAATAAATTATAAACCTCTTAATAAAGTATTACAATGGATTAGATACCCTATTCCTAATAAGAGGGATTTATTAAAAAGGATTTATAATTCAAAAGTATTCTCAAAATTTTATATGAAATCAGAATTTTGGCAGATACAAACTGACCCAAAAAATAGATATAAAATGGCTTTTATAGTTCCATTTGGTCATTATGAGTGGAATGTTATGCCTTTTGGATTGAAAAATGCCCCTTCAGAATTCCAGAAAATAATGAATGACATATTAAACCCTTATACCAATTTCTCTATAGTATACATTGATGATATTTTTAATTTTTTCTGAATCAATAGAACAGCATTTTAAATATTTATATATATTTTTAAGTGTAATTAAGAAAAATGGATGAGTGGTGTCTGCTATAAAGATTAAGTTATTTCAGACAAATATTAGAATTTTTGGTCACAATATGTAAAAAGGGACACTTATCCCTATACAAAGATCTTTAGAAGTTACAGGAAGATTTCCGGATGAATTGAAAGGTAAAACTCAATTACAAAGGTTCTTAGGATGTTTGAATTATATTTCTGAATTTTTTCCAAAACTAAGAGAAATATGTGCTCCTTTATATAAAAGATTGCAAAAGAATCCACCTGCATGGACAGAAGAACATACTGCAATAGTAAATTTATTAAAACAAAGGATAAAAACTTTACCACTTATTATTATACCACACCCCTAGGCATTTATGATTGTAGAAACGGATGCATCTGATATAGGGTATGGCGGCATTCTAAAACAGAGATTACTGTTTGAGACAAAAGACCAATTGGTAAGATATCATTCAGGATTATGGCTTGGACCTCAAAAGAATTATTCTAAGGTTAAAAAAGAAATTTTATCTATTGTTATTTTCATTTCTAAATTTCAGGATGATCTCATAAGCAAAAAGTTTATTTTAAAAGTAGATTGCAAACCTGCCAAAGAAGTTTTACAAAAGGATGTAAAGAATTTAGTTTCAAAACAAATTTTTGCAAGATGGCAGGCAATTTTATCAATATTTGATTTTGAAATTGAACATATGATAGGAGATTCTAATTATTTACCTGATTTGTTAACCAGAGAATTTTTGACAGGTTCCAAGGATGAGTTCCCAGCCCATAAAGAATAAGACCCTTACGGTCAAAGACTTCATGAAAAATCAAACAGTTCCATCTATTTCTAACTGCTTTCAGTCTCTTCAGGATTTTCCACCTCTTACCTATGTTCAAGCAGCTTCAAATCCCTCAGCCAAATTACAATAATCTCCCATAAAAAATTCTAGTATTCATTTTCTTTATCCTTCTTTTCAACCAGTAACTACCCTAGACCACAGAATCCACCTCATAATAATCAATCCAAACAACCATTCAACCCTAATCCTCCATGTTATGCAACAAAACACCACATTGAACACTTAACCCTCACTCGACACCACGAACCATTGGAATATCAAGATCTGTTAGGATATGTATTTAATACATTTCAAGATAAGCAATATTGGATCTCTTCTGAACCAACAATGGATTTGCAGTTCTATCAGTACATTCTTGTATATTCAGGATCTGTGGATATTCACCATACAATGGATACACCAACAAATTTAGTTATTTTATATTCCAAGGCTGTCATCAGAAAGATTTTAAACAGACGGGATTAGATAGATTTGACAGGATCAGCATGAGGCACAGTTAATTTTGGAAGCTCTTATGATCCTCCAGGATATTCCTATGAGGATTACAAAGAAGCATGGTTTAAAGGATTTCTCTTCAGACTCTTCAATCACTCGTGGTTCTACACAATTCATAAAACTCTTATGACAGATTTTAACAGTATTCCTTGGTGGTTTTATGAATGGTGGCAGTTTTATGGAGCCACTGAAGAAATTTATCCTCCTGATGCCAAGATGGCTTGGCAGTTATTTAGTAGAAAGGTAGAATCTGATGTTCCAGAATTTGGCAAGATCGTACAGTTCCATTTCAAGCTCAAGCTTCCATGGATTCTTTGTTGGAATTTTAAATTTACTCAGCATTTTTCGAAGCCTATGCCACTATCGCTCGTCCGAGAATTTAAGATTAAATGGTGGATTGCACTTAAGGTAAACTAGGATATTGTACAAGTTTATTTTGAAGAACAAAAGTTAGAAGAATTCAATGCCATTTGGTAAAGTCCCAGTACAATCATCCGCTCCACTCACCTCTAAAACTCCTGCGAAGAAACAACTAATAAGTACAGGGAAAAGTCAGGTCCCACAACCTGTTTCGGCCCTATATTTATAGCAAAAACTTCATCATGAGAATGAATTTCTCGAATACCAAGAATTCTTGGAGTTTAAGAAGTTCAAGGAGAAATCCAGTAGTTTCAAAGGAGCCTCTAGCCAATGATCATCTTCCGATCCTATGGAATCCAATTTAGTACTGAAACATTTTGAGTTCTAAAAGAAAAACACTAAACGAATATTTTAATTTTGAAGCTGCAGGAATATTGGCCAGAAAAGCTTGATGAAAAGCTTAAAGAAAGAGGATTCCCTATGCTTGACAAAAAGAAGAATTGTACCAGTCAGGTCTTGAACAGAGAAATTGGTATGAAAATAGTTGAAAGAGGATTACAGAATAAACTATCATATGGCAGATTATAGAAGAATGAAGACGAATTTTTTAACAGGACACAGATTAATTCATTACAAGTTAATGAGGATGGACAACTGTCTAAAGTCCAGCTCTGCTTTTATCCAATGTTTCCAGATCATACTTTTACATTGGATGAATTTTTGTCATGTAATGAAGATGAAGATTACTTGGATACGGAATATTGGTTCTCTGATTCGATTTAACCTCACCAGATATATATCCTCAATATGTTCCAGCTGGATGGCACTTTTGACAAAATTCCAAAGACCCATGTGAAGGAATCTACTTTATGTCAATATCAACATTATTTCAACTTTGTGTCAATATCAGCACTAAAGAAGACCCATGCTATTTTCCTTCATTTCAACCTTGTAATAGTATTCATTGATAGTGGTGGACCATAGACATGTCATAATTCAATGTATTCAGCATTTTGTAATAGCATTCATTGAAATAAAGTTGATCTTGACATAAAGTAGATTCCTTCACATGGGTATTTGGAATTTTGTCAAAAGTGCCATCCAGCTGGAACATATTGGGGAGATGTATCTGGTGAGGTTGAATTGAATCAGAGAACCAATATTCCGTATCCAAGTAATCTTCATCTTCATTACCTGATGAAAATTCATCAAATGTAAAAGTATGATCTGGATACATTGGATAAAAGCAGAGCTGGACTTTAGACAGCTGTCCATCCTCATTAATTTGTAATGAATTAATCCGTGTCTTGTTAAAAATTTCGTCTTCATCCTTCCATAATCTGCCATATGATAGTTGATTTTGTAATCCTCTTTTAACTATTTTCATACCAATTTCTCTGTTCAAGACATGACTGGTACAATTCTTCTTTCTGTCAGGCATAAGGAATCCTCTTTCTTTAAGCTTTTCATCAAGCTTGTTTGGGCAATATTCCTACAGTTGCAAAATTAAAATATTAGTTTAGTGTTTTTTTTTAGAACTCAAAATGTTCCAGTACTAAATTGGACTCCATAGGATCGGAAGATGATACTTGGCTAGAGGCTCCTTTGAAACTACTGGATTTCTCCTTGAACTTCTTAAACTCCAAGAATTCTTGGTATTCGAGAAATTCATTCACCTGATGAAGTTTTTGCTGTAAAGATAGGGCCGAAGCAGGTTGTGGGACCTGACTTTTCCCTGTACTTATTAGTTGTTTCTTCCCAAGAGTTTTAGAGGTGAGTGGAGCGGCTGATTCTACTGGGACTTTACCAAATGGCATTGAATTCATCTGAAGTAACTTTTGTTCCTCAAAATAAACCTGTACAATATCATGTTTTACCTTAACTGCAATCCACCATTTAATCTTAAATTCTCGGACGAGCAATAGTGGCATAGGCTTCAGAAAATGCTGAGTAAATTTAAAATTCCAACAGAGAATCCATGGAATCTTGAGCTTGAAATAGAACTGTACGATCTTGCCAAATTCTAGAATATCAGATTCTACCTTTCTACTAAATAACTGCCAAGCCATCTTGGCATCAGGAGGATAAATTTCTTCAGTGGCTCCATAAAACTGCCACCATTCATAAAACCACAAAGGAATACTGTTGAAATCTGTCATAAGAGTTTTATGAATTGTGTAGAACCACGAGTGATTGAAGGGTCTGAAGAGAAATCCTTTAAACCATGCTTCTTTGTAATCCTCATAGGAATATTCTAGAGGATAATAAGAGCTTCCAAAATGAACTGTGCCTCCTGCTGATCCTGTCAAATCTATCCAATCCCGCCTGTTTAAAATCTTTCTGATGACAACCTTGGAATATAAAATAACTGAATTTGTTGGTGTATCCATTGTATGGTGAATATCCAATGATCCTCAATGTGTAAGAATGTACCGATAGAACCGCAAATCCTTTGTTGGTTTAGAAGAGATCTAATATTGCTTATCTTGAAACATATTAAATACATATCCTAATAGATCTTGATATTCCAATGGTTCGTGGTGGCAGGTGAGGGTTAAGTGTTCAATATGGTGTTTGGTTGTATAACATGGAAGATTAGGGTTTAATGGTTGTTTGGATTGATTATTCTGAGGTGGATTCTGTGGTCTAGGGGTAGTTACTGGTTGACCAGAAGGATAAGGAAAGTGAATACTAGAATTTTTTATGGGAGATTGTTGTAATTTGGCTGAGGGATTTGAAGCTGCTTGAACATAGGTAAGAGGTGGAAAATCCTGAAGAGACTGAAAGTGGTTAGAAGTAGATGGAACTGTTTGATTTTTCATGAAGTCTTTTATCGTAAGGGTCTTATTCTTTGTGGGTTGAGAACTCATCTTTGGAACCTGTCAAAAATTCTCTGGTTAAGAAATCAGGTAAAGAATTAAAATCTCCTTCGATATGTTCAATTTCAAAATCAAATACTGATAAAATTGCCTGCCATCTTGCAAAAATTTGTTTTGAAACTAAATTCTTTACATCCTTTTGTAAAACTTCTTTGGCAGGTTTGCAATCTACTTTTAAAAGATACTTTTTGTTTATAAGATTATCCTGAAATTAAGAAATGCAAAGAACAATAGATAAAATTTCTTTTTTAATCGTAGAATAATTCTTTTGAGGTCTAAGCCATAATCCTGAATGATATCTTACCAATTGGTCTTTTGTCTCAAACAGTAATCTCTGTTTTAGAATGCTGCCATAACCTATATCAGATGCATCTGCTTCTACAATCATAAATGCCTGGGGGTGTGGTATAGTAATAAGTGGTAAAGTTTTTATCCTTTGTTTTAATAAATTTACTATTGCAGTATGTTCTTCTGTCCATGCAGGTGGATTCTTTTGCAACCTTTTATATAAAGGAGCACATATTTCTCTTAGTTTTTGAAAAAAATCAGAGATATAATTCAAACATTCTAAGAACCTTTGTAATTGAGTTTTATCTTTTAATTCATCCAAAAATCTTCCTATAAATTCTAAAGATCTTTGTATAGGGATAAGTGTCCCTTTGTATATATTGTGACCCAGAAATCTAGTATTTGTCTGAAATAACTTAATCTTTATAGCAGAGACCACTCATCCATTTTTCTTAATTACACTTAAAAATATATGTAAATGTTTAAAATGTTGTTCTATTGATTTAGAAAAAATTAAAACATCATCAATGTATACTATGGAGAAATTTGTATAAGGGTTTAATATGTCATTCATTATTTTCTGGAATTCTGAAGGGGCGTTTTTCAATCAAAAAGGCATAACATTCCACTCATAATGACCAAATGGAACTGTAAAAGCCATTTTATATCTATCTTTTGGGTCAATTTGTATCTGCCAAAATCCTGATTTCATATCAAATTTTGAGAATACTTTTGCATTATAAATCCTTGTTAATAAATCCCTTTTATTTGGAATATGGTATCTAATCCATTGTAATACTTTATTAAGAGGTTTATAATTTAGTACTAATATGGGACTCCCCTTTCTTTTTCTGCTTGCTTTTGAACATAAAATGTTGCACAACTCCAAGGAGATTTAGATGGAGTAATTAATCCTTTGTTTATTAATCATTCAATTTCCTTTTTACATGTCTCTAATAATTCTGAGTTCATTTGTATATGTCTAGCCTTAGTTGGTATACTTCTTTCATTAAAATCCTTTTCATATGGTAAACTTACTAAATGTTTCTTTCTATCCCAAAAAGCATTAAGAATGTCTGAACATACTTCTTTTCTTATTCGTTCCTAGCGAAGGGTTCGTCAGTAAGTACGCATTTGATCAAGATAAAGGGGTATATTGATACCCTAGAGAGATTAAATGCGCCTCTTGCTAAAGAGTTAGCCATTGATATCATCTTGGCTTCACTGCCTGATGATTACAACGATTTTGTTGTGAACTACAATATGCACAACATGGAGAGGAGTATTCCTGAGCTCCATGGCATGTTAAAGAACACTAAGCAGACCCTTCGGAAGGCAACGCCAGTGTTAGTTGTATAGAAAGGTAAAGGGAAGAGGAAGCTTAATGGCAAGGCCAAAGTTGGGCAGAATAAGAAAGCTCGCAGTAAGACTGCTTCCAAACCACATGCTTCTCCAACTGCTACGACAAGATCAAAAAGGGATGATACATGTCTCTTCTGCAAACAGAAGGGTTATTGGAAGAGAGACTGCAAGAAGTTTCTCGAAAGCAATCCGTCAGCGTCAGGTGTCTTTGTTATAGAAATTAATCTTTCTATGTCCACCTCGTGGGTAATAGATACTGGTTGTGGGGCTCACATTTGTACTAATGTGCATGGACTCAGAAATAGAAGGATAACAAAGAAAGGTGAAGTAGATCTCGGAGTGGGCAACGGGGCAAGAGTTGCTGCTGTTGAAGTTGGAGATTACACTCTGTCTTTATATTCTTGTTTAAATATCGAACTTGAAAATTGTTATTATGTACCTGATTTGAGCAGAAATATTATTTCAGTTTCGAGTTTAGATAATAAAGGTTTTTGATTTATTATAGAGAATAATTCGTTATCTTTATATCGAAATGATATTTTATACGGAGTTGCAAATATGTGTAACGGTCTGTATGTCTTGGATTTGACCCAAGGAAAACTAGTCTATAACATAGAAAAGAAAGACAAATCAACGAAAAATGATTTAAGTCCAGCATACATTTGGCATTGTCGATTAGGTCATGCAAATGAAAAGCGAGTTCAAAAGCTTCACAAGGATGGAGTGCTTGGTTCATTTGATTTTGAATCATATGATACCTGCGAACCTTGCTTGCAAGGAAAAATGACAAAGAGTCCTTTCAACAAGAAAGGTGAACGAACAAGTGAGCTATTGGCCCTAATACATACGGATGTATGTGGACCAATGAGCACACAAGCCAGAGGTGGATTTGAATACTTCGTGACTTTTACTGATGACTTTAGTAGATATGGGTATGTCTACTTAATGAGGTATAAAAGTGAAACTTTTGAAAAGTTCAAAGAGTTTAAAAATGAAGTAGAGAATCAGTTGGATAGAAGGATTAAGGCTATTTGCTCCGATCGGGGAGGTGAATACCTTAGTGATGAGTTCGATGGCTATCTAAAACAGTGTGGAATTGTTTCACAGCTGACTCCACCGGGAACACCTCAATGGAATGGTGTATCCAAAAGGATAAATCAGACCTTATAGTTATGGTTTGATCAATGATGGACCTAGCGACTCTCCCTACATCCTTTTAGGGTTATGCTGTCCTTTCTGCTGCCTACTTATTGAATCGTATTCCGTCTAAGGCAGTAGATAAGACTCCATATGAGATATGGTTGGATCGGAAGCCCTATATGTCCTATCTACGAGTTTGGGGTTGTCAAGCTCATGTAAAGCGTTTACAAATTAATAAGCTTGAACCCAAAGCTGACAAATGCCTATTTGTGGGATATCCTAAGGAAACCAAAGGATATCAATTCTACAACCCAACAGAGAACAAAGTGCTCGTTGCTCGAGGAGCTACTTTCTTAGAGAAAGAATTTGTGTACAAGAAAGACAGTGGGAGTAGAATACAACTCGGAGAAGTTCAAGAACCATAAGAGAATGTAGAACGATCTACAGAATCTCAGATGGAAGTTGACATGGAAACTCATGAAGATGAGCAACCTGAGTCAACA
Source organism: Knoxia roxburghii (assembly GCA_030378225.1). Taxonomy (NCBI): domain Eukaryota; kingdom Viridiplantae; phylum Streptophyta; class Magnoliopsida; order Gentianales; family Rubiaceae; genus Knoxia; species Knoxia roxburghii. The sequence continues at coordinate 20,265,542 of CM059420.1, read as the reverse complement.
ACACAAGAACCTTGAAGATCTGGTAGATCTCGTCACCAACCGAGAGATGCGGATTTCTCGTGACTGACGATCAAGATTTGATCTTGGTGGACTCTAATGAGCCCGCAAATTACAAACAAGTTTTAGAAAGTCCAGATTCAGATAAATGGCTACATGCCATGGAATCAGAAATGCAATCCATGAGGGACAATAAAGTGTGGACTTTGATTGACCCTCCTGTTCAGCCAAAGGTTGTCGATTGCAAGTGGATTTTCAAGTTAAAACCTGGCGGGATCTTCAAGGCACGACTAGTGGCTAAAGGTTTCAGACAGACTCATGGTATAGACTATGCTGAAACCTTCTCTCCTGTCGTGATGCTCAAGTCCATTAGGACAATGCTTGCAATAGCAGCATATTTTGACTATGAGGTGTGACAGATGGATGTTAAGATGGCTTTCCTGAATGGAAACCTACTCGAGGATGTTTATATAAAACAACCCGAGGGATACATCGATCAAAAGCATCCTAATCGAGTATGTAAGCTTGAGAGGTCCATCTATGGTCTAAAGCAAGCATCACGAAGTTGGAATCTTTGTTTTGATGAAGAAGTAAAAGGTTACGGATTCATCAAGAATGAAGATGAGCCTTGGGTTTACAAGAAAATTAGTGGGAGAAAGATTGTTTTCCTTGTCCTATATGTGGACGACATCCTGCTCATAGGAAATGACATTCCCTTGATGAAAGACATCAAACAATGGTTGGGGAGTGTATTTTCTATAAAAGACTTAGAAGAAGCTGAGACGATACTAGGTATCAAGATCTATAGAGATAGGTCTAATGGCTTGTGGGACTAAGTCAAGAAGGGTACGTAGACAAGATATTGAAAAGATTCAATATGTCTAACTCCAAAAATGGAAAGTTACCATTTAGACATGGCCTTTTCTTGAAGAAGAACCAAGGTCCTTCAACAAGAGAGGAGAAGGATAAAATGAGTAGAGTCCCATATGCATCGGCAATAGGATCTATCATGTATGCCATGTTGTGTACCCGTTTGGATGTTGCACATGCACTTAGCATGACTAGCAGATACCAACAAGATCCAGGGATGGATCATTGGACTGCAGTCAAAGCAATCCTGGAGTACTTACGAAGAACTAAAGGATTAATGCTAGTGTTTACAAGAACAACTCATTGTACAAGGTTACGGTGATGCTGATTTCCAAATAGATCAAGATGACATGAAGTCACAATCAGGCTATGTGTTTAGTCTGAATGGCGGTGCAATAAGTTGGAAAAGCTTAAAGCAGGATACAACAGCCGATTCTACAACAGAGTCTGAGTACATTGCTGCTTCAGATGCTATAAAGGAAGCTGTTTGGTTAAGAAAGTTCGTGTCAGACATCGGAGTGATACCGAGTATCCAAGATCCGATAGAACTTTTCTGTGACAATAACGGGGCCATCGTACAAGCTAAGGAGCCTCGGTCACACCAGAAAACCAAACACATACTCAGAAGGTTTCACCTCATCCGAGAGATCATCGATCGAGGAGATGTGAAAGTGGGCAAAATAGGGTCAGACGACAATGTAGCAGATCCTCTCACAAAAGCTCTACCGTAGTCGAAGTTTGATAGACATGTAATAGAGCTTGGTCTTAAACAGTTTAGGACATAGCCCTTCATCGGGCAAGTGGGAGATTGTTGGTGAATGTGCCCTAATGATGTCTATTTATGTAAATATACTTTGAGGGTATTTATGTAAATAAGTTATTTGTCGCTTGATTGATTGTTTATCAAATGAGTTAATTTCATGATAGTAATATTCTTGTGCATATTTAAATTCATGAAATCGATCCGCCAAAAAAAAACACTCCATGAACTAATCAGATCATGAGTGATTCTTTTGAGTAGTACTGGTACTAAGATCCTTAGACCAGAAAACACTACATGTGAAGGAAAACTGAACAAGCCCGGGCTAAATCGAAAACCTCACTTTCGTGCAATGCATTCCAGAATCGGAAGCTTTCGACCAAGCTCAGGTTCAAATTAGTTGACCCATGAATGGATCTTAGCTTATACGTATTTAATTTATTAATCGGGACACAAAAGATTCGATCTTTAATTAAAGCAGAATATTTAAAGATTTTACCTTTTGTAGCGAAGTCCCTTGCCTAAAGAAAAATCCAATATTTGTTGCGATTACCACAAGAAATCCGAAGAATGACTCCGATCCAACTCTGAAATAGTGTGGGCTATTATCTACGGAGTTACCCACGGCAAAATAATGAAAACCCAAGAAACTTGCTGCGTAAGAAAACAAAAACAAAACTGAAAACAAAACTGCCCAGAATTTTTTTTCTTCAAAAAACTGCTGCGCAAATCTTCTTCGCCGGGTTTGATTAAAACAGTTCACTGGAGCTGCTCAGCCCAGTCCCGATCTGTACAACCAACATCACGGATCACTCAAGAAGAAGATCAACGTGAAAGTTGGTCGGCTCAGGGCACCGAACTGAAGAACAGCGCTGGGTTTTTCCGATGAAGTAGCGCCGGGTTTCTCCGATGAAGTATATAGGATGAATCTTCCAAAAGAGAAAGCTATCTTAGCTGACTTCGAGAATGAACTTCGATGAGGAAGACAAAGTTCTCTCTCTAAGCTCAACTTTCTCACTCTAGCCTTTTCTTGGCTCTCAAGTTTCTTAATTATTTTCTTGCCCAATAAGTTGTATTTATAAGGAGCTTCTAAGGAGACCTAATGGGCACTCGAGTTAGGCCTTTTAATTTGACTTTCGTTGACCGCTAAGTCTTTCCCGACTAGTCAACTCCAATCGACCCATTTGAATTAATTTATTAAACCCACTTTGTTAATTTAATTTAATCGAACCCTTAGAATTAATTAAATAATATAGAATTAATTTCTTAATTCACGTTGTCGATTAAATATTAATTAAACCTTTAGGATTAATTAATTCACCGTGTCGATTAGTCAAATGCATAATTAGTCGTACCACTAACAGACCAATTATGGAACTACCGCTCAAAAAGGACTTTATATCGCGCCATTATATTTTATTCTATCTCCCCACATTAAAGATCTAGTGCTCGTCGGTTTATCAATGTACTGACAAATTAATTCACCGACTTCTTGGTTTTCGAGATTACTACCACTCGTCCTTTTATTATATCGAACATAAAGTTCACCGGCCGGATTTAGTATAATAGACTTTAGGAGCTCATCTCGGGAGCACCATCAACCCAGCGAACCGGTACGTGGATTCCTCCGACTAGCAACTGCACGTAAGAAGCTAAACATCGCATACCCAACCTACCGAGGTATAGGCCTCAATTGACCGCACTCTTTGGCAAATCAAAGTATACAATATTCAACTCTTGCGCCCGTCCCAATCTCGGGATTGAGAGACGGAATACTAGGACCGAATTGACTATGTCGATCAGTATAAGTCAATTCTATCCAAACTGGTCATGCTCAATATGCCCCGGGCATATCCGTATGATTTAAACTAGTTTATGTTGGGAATTGTTTAGGTGTTTAATCCAATTAAACAGCGGAATCATAAACACTAAGGATCGGGTCTTACCCTTGAAGCGTAATCGGTTGCGCACGTCGTCTGGCTCCTCTGAGAAGATGGCATTTTGTTGTCTCCAAAATCCTTCCTCGAAGGATCCTCTACTCTCAAACACAAAAGTCTTTACAGGTTGGTGCTAGCTGATCTTGCCTACCAAGAGAATTATGAGAAATCTTGTGTATTTTGTCTGATGAGAATAATTAAAAAAAAATCCCTTCCTACAATTATATCCCTATGATATTTGTAGAGAATTAATTTCCAAAATCAGTATTGTAATTATCCAATTATAACTTAACTGATTTTAGTAATATTCCAAACCAGTATTATTACCAAATATTATTTAACTGATTCCAAATCAGTATTTAATTGATTCCAAATCAGTATTATTTAAGTCTCTTGATTTATCAGCCAATCCCAATTGTTCCCAGTAATTAATTAACTATTAATTAATACCACAGAACTTTCCAATAGTATTTAATTAAACCATTTAATTAAATCTTATTTATTTATGTATAACAATTATACTTATTGTAGGCAAGAATCCTTATTCTGCATCATCGAACTTTCTTATGTGCGATCTTGTAGTCCCATTCTAAATTGGCAACGGATAACTCAATCTTATTGATTAATCCATAAGTCATTAGTGGTCTCTAGCAAGACATAATGACTACCCAATTCAGAATGGAGGGTCGAATGGAGATTCAACACAACCTTTCCGAGCAAACTGCGTACGATCCTCTACATTGATATCCCGTTTAGCATAAGGCATGGAACCATCATCCTTATATGGCTAAACGTTTACTTGATCTCTTAGTGACACTGAATCCATCAAGCAAATGATATCCTTATCATTCCTTGGGCATGGCCATGCACTTTTCAGTTCACTATCAAGTGGCCAAGATATCATCTCTCACTTAAGAGATATTTGTAGTCCCATCACTTCACCTACATACCTTAGCGTGTCTCATAGTGTACCCAATCATACCCGTACTTTGCAACCTGTTAAGGCCCCGTTAGGCGTATGTCAAAGCACACTACAATTCACTTAAGACCATGTAGTGATTTCTGGTCTAAGGATCCTAGTACCAGTACTACTCAAAAGAATCACTCATGATCTAATTAGTCCATGAAGTGTTTCTTTTGGCGGATTGATTTCATGAATTTAAATATGCACAAGGATATTACTATCATGAAATTAACTCATTTGATAAACAATCAATCAAGCGACAAATATCTTATTTACATAAATACCCTCAAAGTATATTTACATAAATAGCCCTCATTAAGGCATATTCACCAACAGTTTAGATAAACTAATTTCCCAACCACACGATAACCTATACCGATAGTATGTTCAGACTATCTTGGTTACGAGCATACTTTTAATATATCAATACTTTAACCAATTACGGTATCTACTGTGTCTTTCCACTCCCCGTTATCTAGTTCTATGATATAAAGGAACAAATTTATACCGAAACAAAATGATATGTCAACTGTGGATATTAGTTTTGATACAAGCCATAGCTTTTCTGTATTCAAAACTAAAAATCTCCCACTAATACTCAAAGCTATGCTAAGAAGTACAAAATCTGTCCAACCCGCTATTACACTGCTGTCATAATGAAATCTCCAGAACGCCTTTAAGCTCACTCACATGGCTCCCTCAAGAATCTGACTCCCATGCCCTCCACATGTCTCTCAAAGACCTTTGGGGTCAATGGCTTGGTGAAAGGATCTGCAAGGTTGTCATCTGATGCTATCTTGGCCACGATCACGTCTCCCCTCTTTACGATCTCTGGTATCAGGTGGTACTTGCGCTCTATGTGTTTACTCACTTTATGGGCTCGTGGTTCCCTCGAGTTAGCAACTGCACCATTGTTATCACAATAAACTGTGATAGACCTAGGCAACTCGGGAACCACATCTAAGTCCATCAGGAAGCTTCAGAGCCATACAGCATCTTTCGCTGCCTCTGAAGCGGCAACATACTCAGCCTCCATGGTGGAGTCCGCCACGCATTTCGGGTTGACACTCCGCCATACTATGGCTTCACCTCCTAGAGTAAACATAAACCCAGAGGTAGACTTACTATTGTCCAAATCACCTTGAAAGTCCGAATCTGTATAACCCAATGGTACAAGCTCCTGCGCTCTATAAACTAGGACATAATCTCTCATCCTGCACAAGTACTTGAGAATGCATTTTACTGCCTCCCAGTAAGCCTTCCCAGGGTTACTCTGATATCTGCTAACCATGCCAACAGCAAAGTAAATATCAGGCCTCGTACACAACATAGCATACATGAGGCTACCCACTGCAGAAGCATAGGGTACCGCCTTCATGGCATCTATCTCCCCAGCAGTGTTAGGACACTGCTCCTTAGACAAATGCACTCCATGCCTGAAAGGTAGCGAACCCTTCTTGGAGTTCTGCATGTTAAAACGGACCAGAATCGTGTCTATGTAGGATGCCTAAGAGAGAATCAGAGAGCATTTCCTATGATCTCGAATAATCTCCAAAAAAGGAGTTCCTAAGATAGCTGTCGGAGTAGAATACATAAGCTATGCTTGTATTGTACAATTTCCCAGATTAATATATCGATTTATGTTTTGGTTATAATTTGTTGTGCATATTATGTCCATTTATATTATGTAAGTAGATGATGAGGTGTCTTGTGTGACATAGTAAATCTCATCGTTGGTTGAAAGACATAATATATTAACGAGGTTCATAGCCGAGACAGCTTTGGACAAACTTTCGGTTTAAGTTATTATGTGATTCGGATAATTAGTTTTTCTAAACTAATTGAATCATATAGATATGCTCGGGGTGTATTGAACTTGACCTTTAGGAATGATATGTTTTGTACTGATTTGATAGACAAATCGTTCCTTGTATTCTATCTCTTACTCCCTAGACTCGGGCGGGCATGAGGATTAGACATAGTGTACTTTGATCTGCCAATGGGTGAGGTCAATTGTGACCAATAGTCTCGGTAGGTTGGGTGCGCATGTTTAGTTGCTTGGTGTGCTGCTTCTTGTCGAAAGGAAACCATGTACCGGTGCGTCCGGGGTGATGGTGCTCCTGAGATGAGCTCGAAATGTTTATTATACTAAACCAGGCCGGTGGATGTATGTTTGGTATAGTAAAAAGGTCGAGTGGTACTAGTCTCGGAATTAAAGAAGTTGATTAATTAATTTATCAGTAAATTAATAAATTAACGAGCACTATATCTTTGATGTGGGGAGATTATGAATATAATTTAATTAAGTTGTTCCGGAAGCAATTCTGGTGTAGGATGGTAGTGCCAAAATTAATCCGTTAGTGGTACGATTAATTTTGTAATGGGTTAATTGAATAGGTAAATTTAATTAATTAATTGGTTAATTATTCCTAAGGGTTAATTTAGTAATTAACAAAGTGGAATTATTTAAATAATTTCTAAGGGTTAATTAAGTAATTAACAAAGTAGAATTATTTAATTAATTAATTAAGTCTTAAGTTTCAATTAGAATTAGAAAATCCTAGAGATTAGAAATCTAGTAGGATTTGGTTTATCCTATCAGACTGGTTACCTAATTGGATTTGGAACTAATTACCTAAACCCATTAGGAAGTCCAATCCTAAACCAATTTGGGGTCTCTCTTGTAGCTCTATATATAGACAAGGGATTAGCCATTCAAGACACACAATTCATAAGTTTTCAAGACAAGAAAACTAGAGAGAGAAAATTCTAGAGAGAGAAAATAATTTCTCTCTCCAAGTGAAATTTTGGACCAAACTTGGCGGCTGGTTTTTACTTTGATTGGCCAAAATTCTTCGGGCTAATTATATCAGCTGCGCATATAGTTTTCTCTCTCTAAGGGCAGTGCGTTTGCAGTACGTGCTAGGTGCGGAGGTGCTGGTTTTTTTCTAGCAAGTGGAGTTGTGTTGATTGTTGATCCATTGGCTTCTAGATTGTTGCCCACATAACAAGAAGTCAAAGTCTTGAGTCATATAAGCGATCACCTGAGTCACGCTACAAAGGTACTTTTCTAAGATTCCGTTTTTAATTAGAAATTTTTCAATTGGTAAATCGAACTAGTGCGAACCTAGATCCTGCAAATCTTTCAATTGGTATCAGAGCCTGGTTTTGGGTATTGTGCTTGTTCGATTTATTGCATGTTTTATTTGCAGGTGGTTAAGAAACCCCGACTATTATGGTTACGATTGTATGGGTTTTAATTAAACTCCGGGACATGTTTGGATTTAATTTTACTATGAATGTTTGTAATAGTATAACCACGTGCTGGAAGCCGTGTAGGATTAGATCAAATCTGTAGTAGGATTTTTTTTTGCTATGTAATTTCGATTCTTTAATTTTCCTAGAATGCCTTGTAGTAGGAAAATTGTTTTTTGTAATCGAAGGCGTTATGGGGGGCGACTTTAATTCGTGGGTTTTGGGTTATCGTGAATTCGTAGAAACCCAGGAATACCCAGAACGAATTGCAAGAAGACCAAATAGCGTGGGAAAAAGCAAAGGAGAAATTGGTGGTAGGAGGCGACGCCGGCAACAACTGCCGGCAACACGGACAGCAGGAGCCGCTGCATGGCTGTGCGCGTGCGTGCGTTACGCCCTTAGGGCCGTGCTGTGCGTGGGTGCCCGTTCGGGCTGCATTTTAGCCCTTTTTTATCCAGTTTTTGTTTTTTGAAGTTCAAGACTCTCTCTATCGAGTGACGTGGCGGGACACGAGATCATGGCAGAAGATTGAAGCAATTAAAACCATAATAGTCGGGAATTTTATTTTACGTATTTATTTCCCGTATTTATTGTTTTAATTTTTTATGCTTTATTTTTATGCTATATTTTAGATGCATGATTTAAAGCATGACTGGTTTTATGGTTGCACATAACTTAGGTCTAGTAAATTGCATGTTAAAACCCAAAAAACCCTCAATTTGGAAATCTAAGTGGGAGCGGGTTGGTTTAATATCCCGATGGCCACTATTACGGGTTCATATGCGATGTGGGTAGGCTTGCGCATTGGCATTAGGGTCTTCCTCCATTTTGATGAGTCCAGCCCCGAGATCGCTAGACTACGAACTTTTGAGTAAGATGACTAGAGTAAGTTTAACTAGGTGAAATGCGACACCCTCCCCATCTGAGGCGCACTATCCTGAGGTAACAAGCTCAGAAGTCATGTAATGACACACACTTAGTGTACGATCTGCAGTATTCCTCCTGTGAGGTTATGCTGCTTATTTATATGACTGAAAGCACCGACTATTAGCTACATTGATCAATAGATCGTTTGGTCAGATAGTGTAGTTAATGAACTTGGTTATTCTCAAACGAATATGGGTTAGCGTAAACGTCCACACTGCGTGGCTTGCGAGAATCCCGGTGGATGAGATGTTGGTGGATTAAGATTATTGTTTTGAGAGAAGTCAATAATTAATAGAATTTCATGTTTTTCGAAATTCTAGGTTAGATAACTAAAACATTGTCTGTTTAATTTATAGTTTTATCAATATGGCATTCAACCCCTTAGTTGCTATTTGAAAAACAACAAGTTAACTAGACCTAATAATGTCGATTGGAGTCGTAACTTGGACATTGTCCTTAGGGCTGAGAGCACTCCTGTGAGAGATCATGTCATTAATGTGATTAGTAACATCAACAAGGTTGAGGTAGTGGGAGGCGAAATCGTTGGTGAAACCAAAGCCGATATTGTCCTCCGGAGCTTGCCTCAAAACTATGAGAAGATTCAGTTGAACTACAACATAAGTAAGATGTTGTGTACTTCGTCCGAGCTCTTGGCAGAGTTGGTGGCGGCTAAAAGTCTTCTTCAAGAGAAGAAGCGAGCTTTAGTCGTAGTCGAAGCTTTAGAATCTTCTTCTGAGCCTGAGGCTAGAAAGATGAAGAGAAAGCCCAAGGGAATAGCTTAAGAAGCGCGAATTGCGCCTAAGCCAGATATTGCAAAGAAGAAGTCAAAAGACAAGTGCTTTAAGTGCAATAAGACAAGACATTAGAAATCAGATTGTCCAAAGCTTATAAGTACGATAGTTTCTGCCTTAATTACTGAGACATGTTTAGCGGCGATTCCCACAGATACTTGGTGTGTGGATTCAGGTGCCGCTGACCATGTTTGTAATTCTTTGTAAGTGTTCCAAGTAACCCGAAAGCTTAGAGAAGGCGACACTACAAGAGTGTCAGTAGAAGCAGTGGGAGTAGTTACTCTGAATTTCGAGAATTCTAGTTTAGAATTAGTGAATTGTCTTTATGTACCGAGTTTTAGAAAGAACCTGATTTTGGTTTCTAAACTCTTGAAGAACGGTTATAAGTTTATTTTTTCTGATGACTCTGTATTTATTAGAAGAAATGGAAAACTTATTTTTTCTGGTTCATTGGTTGACAATTTATTTCTGGTTAATTCTAACTCCCCTGTTGCGCAAAACATAGAAGTAGATAGCTCAGTATCAAACATTAATAAGAGGAAGAAACCTTCTGAAATGAATCATACCTATCTTTGACATCTCAGTCTAGGTCATATAAACCTTAGTAGGATTCAGAGGTTGGTCAATGATGGACCTTCAGGTTCATTAGAGATTGACAGTTATGTAACCTGCGAATCATGCTTGGAAGGTAAGATGACCAAGAGACCTTTTAATGCAAAAGGTTATAGAGCCAAAGAAGTATTATAGTGGATTCATTCTAACTTGTGTGGACCTATGACGATCCAGGCACGAGGGGGATTTGAGTGTTTCATGACGTTCACAGTGAAGGAAACATAACAAGCCTGGGCTAAATCGAAAACCTCACTTTCGTGCAATGCATTCCAGAATCGGAAGCTTTCGACCAAGCTCAGGCTCAAATTCAGTTACCCACGAACGGATCTAGGCTTATACTTATTTAATTTATTAAAACGACATCTAACGCACAAAGATCACACCTTTAATTAAAAGCGGAACGATTAAAGGTTATACCTTTGTAGCGAAGTCCAACGCAATAAGAAAAATCCAATCTTTATGCGAATTCCACAAGAAATCCAAAAGATAACTTCCAAAAAATTCGAATATTGCGTGGGCAATAATCTATCAAAGTCTGCTACCAAAGCCCACGAGAAACCCACCGAAGAAATCCCTCAATTAGATCAAATCTGCCCAAAAGATCAAACCTTTAACCCAAAAAACTACTGCCCACTACTTTTATCGCCAATAAAATCGAACCCACTTCAACTCCGGTGACGATCTGGACAACCGGGATTGTGGATCACCAACCCAAGGAAGAGATCAACACAAACTCAGCTGGATCAAGCACCCCGAAGTGAACAATGCATTCCGTGAACAGTGTCCGGAGAACAGTGCCCGTGAACAGTGTCTGGTGAACAGTGAATTCCGGGCAAAAATTATAAAATCCAGCAGTGGGCAACTCAAATAAATCAATGGGCTATCTAAAAATTTGATCTTTGGACTTAATCTAAATCGAGAAGTGAGATTCCAAGTTCGTTTTTTAAAGAAACCCAAGAAGGAAAGAGAGTCTCTCTCTATAACTTTCTCACTCAATGAAGACAAAGTTGTCTTGCAAATCTTAAGTTTCTTAGGCCTTAAGCTTTCTATTTGTAAGGAGCTCTAATGGAGACCTAATGGGCTTTCGAGTTGGGCCTTTTAATTTGATTTTCGTTGACCGTTTAGTCTTTCCCGACTAATCAACTCCAATCGACCCATTCGAATTAATTTCTTAACCCACTTTGTTAATTTAATTTAATCGAATCCTAACAATTAATTAATTCAAATAGAATTAATTTCTTAATTCACCTTGTCAATTAAATATTAATTAAAGCTTTAGGATTAATTAATTCACCTTGTCGATTAGTCAAATGCATAATTAGTCGTACCACTATCGGACTAATTATGGAACTACCGCTCGAAAATGACTTTACATCGCGCCATTATATTTTCTTCTATCTCCCCACATTAAAGATCTAGTGCTCATCAGTTTATCAATTTACTGACAAACTAATTCACCGACTTCTTGGTATCCGAGATTAGTACCACTCGACCTTTTATTATACCAGACATAAAGTCCACCAGCAGGGTTTAGTATAATAGACCTTACGAGCTCATCTTGGGAGCACTATCAACCCGGCGAACCGGTACATGGATTCCTCTGACTAGCAACAGCACGTAAGAAGCTAAACACTGCATACCCAACCTACCGAGGTATAGGCCTCAATTGACCGCACACTTTCGAAATCAAAGCATATGATATCCAACTCTCACGCCCGTCCCAATCTCGGGATTGAGAGACTGAATACTAGGATCGAATTGACTACGCCGATCAGTATAAGTCAATTCTATCCAAACTGGTCGTTCTCAATATGCCCCAGGCATATCCATGTGATTTAATTAGTCTAGATAAACTAATTTCCAAACCACACGATAACCTATACCAATAGTATGTTCAGACTACCTCAGTTACGATCATACTTTTAATATATCAATACTTTAACCAATAACGGTATCAACTGTGTCTTTCAACACCCCGTTATCTAGTTCTATGATATAATGGAACAATTTAATACTGAAACAAAATGATATGTCATCTGTGGATATTAGTTTTTGATACAAGCCATAGCTTTTCTGTATTCAAAACTAACAATCTCCCACTAATACTCAAAGCTATGCTAAGAAGTCCAAAAACTGTCCAACCCGTTATTATACTGCTGTCATAATAAAATCTACAGAACACGTTTAAGCTCACTCATATGGCTCCCTCAAGAATCTGACTCCCATGCCCTCCACATGTATCTCAAAGACCTTTGGGGTCAATGGCTTTGTGAAAGGATCTGCAAGGTTGTCATCTGATGCTATCTTGGCCACGGTCACGTCTCTCCTCATTACGATCTCTCGAATCAGGTGGTACTTGCGCTCTATGTGTTTACTCGCTTTATGGGCTCGTGGTTCCCTCGAGTTAGCAATTGCACCATTGTTATCACAATAAACTGTGATAGACATAGGTAACTCAGGAACAACATCTAAGTCTACCAGGAAGTTTCGGAGCTATACAGCTTCTTTCGCTGCCTCTGATTCGACAATGTACTCAGCCTCCATGGTGGAGTCCGCCACGCATTTCTGCTTGACACTCCGCCATACTATGGCTCCACCGCTTAGAGTAAACACAAACCCAGAGGTAGACTTACTCTTGCCCATATCACCTTGAAAGTCCGAATCTGTGTAACCCAATGGTACAAGCTCCTGCACTCTATAAACTAGGACATAATTTCTTGTCCTGCGCAAGTACTTGAGAATGCATTTTACTGCCTCCCAGTGAGCCTTCCCAGGGTTACTCTAATATCTGCTAAGCATGCCAACGGCAAAGCAAATATCAGGCCTCGTACATAACATAGCATACATGAGGCTACTCAATGTTGAAGCATAGCGTACCGCCTACATGGCATCTATCTCCTCAACAGTATTGTGACACTACTCTTTAGACAAATGCACCCCATGCCTGAAAGGTAGTGAACCCTTCTTGGAGTTCTGTATGTTAAAACGGGCCAGAATCGTGTCTATGTAGGACGCCTGAGAGAGTGTCAGAGAACATCTCCTACGATCTCGAATAATCTTGATCCCAAATATATGTCCAGCCTCTCCCAAATCCTTCATATCAAATTGCCTGGACAACCATGCCTTTACGTCTGACAACACCTTCTTACTGCTGCCAATCAAAAGAATGTCATCCATGTAAAGTACGAGGAACACCACCGTATCATCATCACGCCTACGACAAACACACTGCTCATCCGGACACTGAGTGATTCCATAGGACTGGATAACCTCGTCAAAACGGATGTTCCCATAACCGAATGCTTGCTTAAGTCCATAAATGTACCTCCTAAGCCTACATACCTTGTGCTCTTGGCCCTGAACAATGAAGCCCTCTGGTTGCTGCATAAAGATGGTCTCCTCAAGACTTCCATTAAGGAAAGCTGTCTTAACGTCCATCTGCCAAATCTCATAGTCCATATGACCAGCTATGGCCAGCAGAATCCGGATCGACTTAAGCATAGCTACCGGGGAAAAGGTCTCCTCATAATCGATCCCTTCTTTTTGAGTATACCCCTTCGCCACAAGCCTAGCCTTGAAGGTCTCAACCCTCCCGTCAGATCCTCTCTTTCGCTTGTAGACCCATTTGCACCGAATAGGTTGAAATCCATCAGGAAAATCTACCAGGTCCCAGACTTGATTTGAGTCCATAAAACCCATCTCAGCAATCATCGCTCTCTGTCAAGAATCTTCATCTTTATCCTGGAGAGCCTCATTGTAGCTAACTGGGTCTGGTTTATGAGAGCCAGGGATAAAGTTCGAAGACTCACCCAAACCCATGTACCTCTCGGGCTGCCTAGCAACCCTCCCACTACGACGAGCCGCAGCCTGCGTACGAGCATCATCTGTGATAGTGTGTGCAGTCTCTTGTGGTGTGTCTTCCTGTACTTGTGCATCTGGAATAATGGACTGACTTCCAAGCTCTTCCAATATTACCTTGTTGCTTGACTTGTGATCTAAAATATAGTTCTCCTCAAGAAATCTTGCATTGGTACTGATCACCACCTACTGATCCTGAGGACTATAAAATAGACCACCTCTCGTTCTTTTGGGGTAGCCTATGAACAACATAGGCTTGGTTCTTGCCTCTAACTTTCCTGCATCTGCCTTGAGCACATGTGCTGGACAACCCCAAATCCTGAGATATCTCAGATTAGGCTTTCGTCCAGTCCAACTCTGTTGGGGTCGAAGACACAGACTTAGATGGCACATGGTTGAGGATAAAATATGTTGTCTCTAAGGCATAACCCCAAAACTAGATAGGCAACTCACTGTAACTCATCATCGATCTAACCATATCCATAAGAGTCTTGTTCCCCCTCTCTGCTACACCATTCTGCTGGGGTGTGCCAGGTGTAGACAACTGGGACTGAATACCCACCTCTGACAAATAGGACTTAAATTCACTAAAGAGGTATTCGCATTCCGTGAATAGTGTCCAGTGAACAGTGAATTTCGGGCAAAAATTATAAAATCCAGCAGTGGGCAACTCAAATAAATCAATGGGCTATCTAAAAGTTTGATCTTTGGACTTAATCTAAATTGCGAAGTGAGATTCCAAGTTCGTTTTTGAAAGAAACCCAATAAGGAAGGAGAGTCTCTCTCTAGAACTTTCTCACTCAAGGAAGACAAAGTTGTCTTGCAAGATTTTCTTAAGTTTCTTAGGCGTTAAGCTTTATATTTATAAGGAGCTCTAATGGAGACCTAATGGGCTCTCGAGTTGGGCCTTTTAATTTGACTTTTGTTGACCGCTTAGTCTTTCCCAACTAATCAACTCCAATCGACCCATTCGAATTAATTTCTTAACCCACTTTGTTAATTTCATTTAATCGAACCCTTAAAATTAATTAATTTAAATAGAATTAATTTCTTAATTCACCTTGTCGATGAAATATTAATTAAATCTTTACGATTAATTAATTCACCTTGTCGATTAGTCAAATGCATAATTAGTCGTACCACTATCGGACTAATTATGGAACTACCGCTCGAAAACAACTTTACATCGCGCCATTATATTTTCTTCTATCTTCCCACATTAAAGATCTAGTGCTCGTCGGTTTATCAATTTACTGACAAACTAATACACCGACTTCTTGGTATCCGAGATTAGTACCACTCGACCTTTTATTATACCGGACATAAAGTCCACCGGCTGGGCTTAGTATAATAGACCTTACGAGCTCATCTCGGGAGCACCATCAACCCCGATGAACCAGTACGTGGATTCTTCCGACTAGTAACGGCACGTAAGAAGCTAAACACCGCATACCCAACCTACTGAGGTATATGCCTCAATTGACCACACTCTTTGGCAAATCAAAGCATAGGATATCCAACTCTCACGCCCGTCCTAATCTCGGGATTGAGAGACTGAATACTAGGACCGAATTGACTACGCCGATCAGTATAAGTCAATTCTATCCAAACTGGTCGTTCTCAATATGCCCCGGGCATATCCGTGTGATTTAATTAGTCTAGATAAACTAATTTCCAAACCACATGATAACACCGATAGTATGTTTAGAATATCTCAGTTACGAGCATACTTTTAATATATCAATACTTTAACCAATAACGGTATCTACTGTGTCTTTATCTAGTTCTATGATATAATGAAACAATTTAATACTGAAACAAAATGATATGTCATCTGTGGATATTAGTTTTTGATACAAGCCATAGCTTTTCTGTATTCAAAACTAACACACGGATGACTACTCTAGGTACGAGTACATTTACCTAATGCGCCACAAGTCCGAATGTTTTGGCAAGTTCAAAGAGTTTCGGGCAGATATGGAGAAGCATCATGGTAAGAGTATCAAGACACTATGTTCAGATCGTGGTAGGGAGTACTTGTCCCATGAATTTCGAGATTACTTCAGTGAGGTAGGAATTCAGTCTCAGTTGTCTGCACCTGGCACGCCACAGCAGAATGGTGTAGCAGAAAGGAGGAATCAAACTTTATGGAAATGGTTAGGTCCATGATGAGCTATAGTGATTTGCCAAGTTCGTTACGGGGATATTCCTTTGAAATGGCAATGTATACCGTGCCTTCAACCCCAGTAGAGTTGTGGAATGGGCGGAAGCACAGTCTAAGACATCTCAAAATTTGGGGTTGCCCAGCACATGTGCTTAAGGCAGATACAGCTAAGTTAGATGCGAGAACATAATTAATGTTGTTTGTAGGTTATCCTAGGGGAATGAAAGGTGGTCTATTCTATAGTCCTAAAGATCAGAAGGTGGTGGTTAGTACCAACGCTAGATTTTTAGAAGATGACTATGTATTAGACCACAAGCCCAAAAGTAAGATAGTACTAGAAGAGCTTAGACGAGAAACTACTAATCTTGATGCACCGGTATGACTAGATACACCACACATTGCACATGAGATCACAGATGATGTGCCTACACAGGTGGTGCCTTGTCGTAGTGGGAGGGTTGTGAGACAGCCCGATAGGTTCATTGGCGTGGGAAAGGCCTCAGACCTAGTCCCAGGTGTGCCTGAACTGGACCCAATTAACTACAATGAGGCTCTCTGAGATAACGATGAAGAATCTTGGCATAAGGCAATGATATCCGAGATGGGGTCAATGGACCACAATCAAGTCTAGAGTTTGTGGACCTGCCTGATGGGTTTAAGCACATTGGATGCAAGTGGGTCTACAAACGTAAGAGAGGACTTGAGGGGAAGGTGGAAACCTTTAAAGCTAGGCTGGTGAAGAAGGGGCATACTCAGAAAGAGGGAATCGATTATAAGGAAACCTTCTCTCCGGTAGCCATGCTTTAGTCGATCTGGATTCTCTTGGCCATAGCTGCTCATTTGGATTATGAGATTTGGCAGATGGATGTCAAGACAGCTTTCCTAAATGGAAGTCTTGAGGAAACCATCTATATGCAGCAACCAGAGAGATTCATTGAAAAAAGGCAAGACCATAAGGTTTGCAGGCTTAAGAGGTCTATTTATGGATTTAAGCAGGCATCCAGATCTTGGAACATCCGGTTTGATGAGGTAATCCAGTCCTATAGATTTACTCAGTGTCCGGATGAGCAATGCGTGTACCCCAGACGTGATGAAAACTCAGTGGTGTTTCTTGTGCTTTACTTAGATGACATTCTATTAATTGGCAATAACAAGAAAGTGTTTTCAGATATAAAGGCATGATTGTCCAAGCAGTTTGATATGAAGGACTTAGGGGAAGCGGGATATATTCTTGGGATCAAGATCATTCGAGATCGTAGGAAACGTTCGTTAACGCTCTCCCAAGCTTCATACATAGACACGATTCTGGCCCGTTTTAACATACAGAACTCCAAGAAAGGTTTTCTACCTTTCAGACACGGAGTGCATCTATCTAAGGATCAGTTCCCTAACACTGTTGAGGAGATAGAGGCCATGAAGACAGTTCCATATGCTTCAGCAGTGGGAAGTCTCATGTATGCCATGTTGTGGACGAGGCCTGATATCTGTTATGCCGTTGGCATGGTGAGCAGATATCAGAGTAACCCCGAGAAAGATCATTAGGAGGCAGTAAAATGCATTCTTAAGTATTTGTGCAGAACGAGGGACCAAGTTCTGGTCTATCAGGTGCCTGAGCTGGTATCCCGAGGTTACACAGAGTCAGATTTCCAAGGCGACAGGGACCAGAGCAAGTCTACCTCAGGGTATGTGTTTACTCTAAGAGGTGAAGCCATAGTTTGGCAGAGTATCAAGTAGAAATGCATGGCGGACTCTACCATGGAGGCTGAGTACGTTGTCGCATCAGATGCAGTGAAAGAAGCAGTATGGCTCAAGAACTTCCTAGTGGACTTAGATGTGATTCCTGTTTTGTAGAAGTCTATCACAGTATATTGTGATAACAATGGTGCAGTAGCAAACTCAAAGGAACCATGAGCCTACAAGGCGAGTAAACATATATAGCGCAAGTACCACCTGATACGAGACATCGTAAAGAGGGAAGACATGGTTGTGTCTAAGATAGCATCAGAGGATAACCTTGCAGATCCAATCACGAAGACATTGACTTCAAAAGTCTTTGAGGCTCACGTGGAGGGCATGGGGATCAGATACTTTGGAGAGCCGTGATAATTTTTCAAGATAGATAGCAGCAGATTATATAGGGATTGTATGTAGATGTATACTTAAAGCACAACTTAAGTATTAGTGGGAGATTGTTGGAGTATAATACATATGCTATGGTTGTATTGTACAATTTCCCAGATTAATATATTGATTTATGTTTTGGTTATAATTTGTTGTGCATATTATGTCCATTTATATTATATAAGTAGATGATGAGGTGTCTTGTGTGACACAGTAGATCTCTTCGTTGGTTGAAAGACATAATATATAAACGAGGTTCGTAACCAAGACAGCTTTGGACAAACTGTAGGTTTAGGTTATTATGTGATTCGGATAATTAGTTTGTCTCAACTAATTGAATCATATAGATATACCCGGGGCGTATTGAACTTGACCTTTAGGAATGATATGTCTTGTACTGATTTAATAAACAAATCGTTCCTTGTATTCTATCTCTTAATCCCTAGACTCGGGCAGGCATGAGGATTAGACATAGTGTGCTTTGATCTGCCAATGGGTGAGGTCAATTGTGACCAATAGTCTCGGTAGGTTGGGTGTGCATGTTTAGTTGCTTGGTGTACTGCTTCTTGTCGAAAGGAAACTAGATACCAGTGCTTCCGGGTGATGGTGCTCCTGAGATGAGCTCGAAATGTTTATTATACTAAACCCGGCCGGTGGACTTATGTCCTATATAGTAAAAAAGTCGAGTGGTGCTAGTCTCAGAATTAAAGAAGTTGATTAATTAATTTATCAGTAAATTAATAAATTAACGAGCACTATATCTTTGATGTGGGGAGATTATGAATTTAATTTAATTAAGTTGTTCCGGAAGCAATTCTGGTGTAGGATGGTAGTGCCAAAATTAATCCGTTAGTGGTACGATTAATTTTGTAATGGGTTCATTGAATAGTAGATTTAATTAATTAATTGGTTAATTATTCCTAAGGGTTAATTCAGTAATTAACAAAGTGTTATTATTTAATTAATTCCTAAGGGTTAATTAAGTAATTAACAAAGTGAAATTATTTAATTAATTAATTAAGTCTTAGGTTTCAATTAGAATTAGGAAATCCTAGAGATTAGGAATCTAGTAGGATTTGGTTTATCCTATCAGATTGGTTACCTAATCGGATTTGGAAACTAATTATCTAAACCCATTAGGAAGTCCAATCCGAAACCAACATGGGGTCTCTTTTGTAACTCTATATATAGACAAGGGATTAGCCATTAAAGACACACAATTCATAAGTTTTCAAGATAAGAAAACTAGAGATATAAAACTCTAGAGAGAGAAAATAATTTCTCTCTCCAAGTCGAATTTTAGACCAAACTTGGCGGCTGGTTTTTACTTTGATTGGCCGAAATTCTTCTGGCTACTTATATCAGCTGCGCATATAGTTTTCTCTCTCTCCGGGCAATGCGTTTGCAGTACGTGCTTGGTGTGGAGGTGCTGGTTTTTTTCTAGCATGTGGAGTTATGTTGATTGCTGATCCATTGGCTTCTAGATTGTTGCCCACAAAACAAGAAGTCAAAGTCTTGAGTCCTACAAGCGATCACCTGAGTCACGCTTCAAAGGTACTTTTCTAAGATTCCGCTTTTAATTAGAAATTTTTGTTGCGTGGTAAATCGAACTAGTGCGAACCCAGATCCCGCAAATCTTTCAGCTTGAATATTCAAATCCTCTACTACAATAAAATGATGTTTAAAACAACTTACCTTTGACTTTTAATGGCATACCATTTGCCGTGAGTAAAGATTCGTTGGTTGGCGCATAATATTTTGTTGGTATCAATCCATCTCTAATACAACTCTGATCTGCACCACTATCGATCATAGCTGTTATAGTTGTTTGATAAGATCCTATTGAGATTGCAATATGAACTTTCCATTTTTGAAAATTCATTTTCTCAATAACAGAAATAAATTTAGAATCCTGTGGTTGTTTATTCAATAATGATATGTCTGCTAACTGAAATTCCGTGGGGTTAAATTCTGGTGGTACTATATCTTCTACTATGTTCTTCCCCTTTGATGTACTTGATTTAAGGATAGCTATTTTAGTTTCTAATTCCAAATTTTTTGTTTCAATTCTTAAAACGTCTTCTTTTAGTTGCCTCATCTGATTTTTTAATTGATAAATCTCAGTTTGTAAATCTTTTGTACTATTCTTCCTAAATGAACTATCAGTAGAATAAGTATGTAATAATTTAGAAATACTAAATGGTTCTACGATTTGAACTGTATCTTGTTCCTCTGTTAATATCAAATCCTTTAACTTAAGTAAATAAGTGGTTTGTAATTATGAGGGTAGTTCCTGAATTAAATCGAATAAAAGATGTTTTTGAACTTTATTGCTATTTTGAGGATTAATCCTAATCATATTAATACAACTACATTCTGGTTCTCCTGAACTTGATCCAAAAACACTGTAGAAATCATCATTATAGTCATCTGAATTATCTTAGACCAAAGAAATTTCATTTGCCAGTTTTTCTTTTAAATTTAAATCCAATTCAGCAAATTTATCTAATATTTCATTAATCATTTTCTTGTTTTTGCAGGCATTAGCTTTGTGTCCTTTTTTCCCACATTTATAACAAATAATATTCTCCTTATTATAATTCTTTTTGTACCTTTTATTTTTGTAATATTTCTTAGTATTATCATTTATCTGTGGTTCATATTTCTGTGGTTTCTTCTTCTATAAACTTGTTTTTTATGTTTAGAGGCTGTAGAAGGAGCTTTTATTCCAGTGATTCCAAATGCTTCACAAAATGAGCCTAATTCTGTTCTTTCATTTCCATATTTAGCTTGAAATTTTAAATCCTGACATGCTGTTAAAGCTTCTTTTTTTACAAAGGTAAACAATTGACCATAAGTCATGTCATTAAAATTTATTGATTTCGTACCCATTTCTTTTTATAGATTTGTCATAAATTTCTGAGAAAATAAGTTAGGCAATCCTATAATAAATTTTTCTTTCCATATTGGCGAATTACTATCAGGTCTTTTTAATACATAAGTTAGAAACATATCCTTATACCATCTAAAATCAAATAAAATTGGACATCGTAAATTAGTCAAAAAAATCTTTGAAGAAGTTAATGCTTCGTTAGGATTTCCAACAAAATGCATAGCTATCGTATAAATCAAAAAATCACAATAATCATTTGTATTAGTAATATTCCCTTCTGCATCCTCATCTGATCTCATATGATCCATTATAGACATTTTATCTTGAAAACTTGAAGAATTATCCCACCAATACTTTAGTTGACCTGTAAATCTTGTTATAATTAAAAGACATGCATCATTTTCCATTATATTTTTTAATCTATATGCTGTTTTTGCCATTCCAATTTCTTGTAAGGTATTCAAAATTTAATACTCACTCCTACCATCTATATTCCAGTTAGTTAAAAAGTTTTCATCATAACTGTTAGATCTAAATTTTGCCATTTCTTTATACTAAATATCTGGTGGTGTTGGTCTAGGATAATAAGTTCTTGTTTATGCTTTTTTCCAATTATTCCCATTTGGATATCTAAGTTGTCTTCGTATTCTGTTGATACCATGTGGTTGTTCCTCTAATATGTCCTTTTCTATTTCATTTATTTGTTGTATGATGTCATTATCAGAATCAGAATTACTAGAATAATCCTCAAAATCCACTTCTTTATTTATCATATTTATTTTTGAAGGACCTGGAGTAAGATTGGAATTCAATTTTTCTAATGTTTGTGATATTTTTACCATTAAAGGTGTTTGTAATCCATTAGAAGGTAGTTTTATTTTATTCTTTTCTGTGATTAATACATTAGGTTGAAAATGAGGAAATGAATAACTGTCAGGAAATTTTTGACTATGCCTAGGTAAAGATTTAATATCTACTGATAAAGAATCTAATTGTTTAGTTATATGATGTAATTCTACATTTGAATAATTACGCTGCATATGTAATTTTTTATGTCTTCCATCTCAACAGATTCATCATTATCTTTGCCAGTTTTAAATGGAGATGCAGTTAATTTACCATGAGTTGTATCTATCTTCAATGTATTTGAAGGAGGATAAGTCTATGCTACTATTGTTCCATCCCCTAATTTCCATTTTTTTGCTAAATTCGTTTGTACATTAATATGAGATAATGTATATACATTTTTTATATCCATTTTAGTAAAATAATATTCTAACATGTATACAAATTAAACGGAGTATTATGCCTCTTTACATCAATTATCTATTCTCTTTGTAATTTATCCTGATATTGAGAGTCTAATTGAAGATACCAATCTCTTTGTTCTAAATACTCATCATTCTCTAAATCCTCTATTAATTGATCAAAATTTATAGTGGTGACCTTAGTAATAACATTAATATTGCCCTGTATCTGAGAGGCTGTTGGTGACAAAGGTGGAGAGTGATAAGAATTTATTTCAGGAATTGTATTTTTATGATAAACTTGAGTCTTTGTAAAATTGTTTGTGAAATCCTCAATACTGGACGTCGATCTTCTATGAGATTGGAAAGGAATGTCGCTTGAACTAGAAGTATTATGTCTAAAAGAATTAAACAGAACTAAAACTGTGCCATCCTCTACTTCTATTATTTGTGAGACTTCCCTAAGTTCAATATTTCTACATGATTGTTGATTTTCAACCTAAAATTCTTCTGGTATTGTTATTTCATTCCATTTTAATCTTTTAGGAGTATAAGTTTCCAAGTGTTCATCATCTATTTGTAATAAAACAGTTTCTTCTTTAACTGTTGGATACATTCTAAATTTAGGATTCAACTGACTACTCATTAATTTATAATAAATTCTATATATTACTACAAACTGTTCTATCAAGTTTTCAAATTCATCTCTTTGTATGTGAATATCTAGAATAAGAGAATTCAATATTAATGGATCTGTTAATGATACTGAGAAATGAGGAGCACAATTAAAAAATATTGAACCATTACAAATGTTAGTCTGAATTAATGCAAACAAAGAAGTCTTGTATTTTTTTAACCTCTTATCTCTTAATGCTGCATAAATGAGAATATCTACACCAATATGAACTAAAGGTTTTATTGCAATCTGAATTAATCCAAAATGGACAAATCTATATCCTTTATCCAAATAATTCTTTATGGAAATATTAGACAATAATGATGAAGAATGAAATTTTTCTTGAATATTCAATGTTTCTTCATGTGTTTTAATACTGAAAGCAGTTTTAAAATCCAAAGATCCTATCTTATAAATTGTCTCTATGTTATCTTCTAGAATAGCCCAATCACTAAAACTACCATGAATAATTTATTCTTTACTTTGAACAATCCTTTTAGTATTATTATTATTATGCAGGATTTTTCTCAGTATATTAGCCATATTGATGCACTACAATTTAAACATGACAATTGTATTATAGTGGGAACAGTGGGAAACTACACCGGGAACACCGAACACTTTCTGTACTACATGTTAGTTTTGAATACAGAAAAGCTATGGCTTGTGTCAAAAACTAATATCCATAGATGACATATTATTTTGCTTCAGTATTAAATTGTTCCATTATATCATAGAACTAGATAACGGGGTGTGGAAAGACACAATAGATACCGTTATTGGTTAAAGTATTGATATATTAAAAGTATGCTCGTAACTGAGATAGTCTGAACATACTATTGGTATAGGTTATCGTGTGGTTTGGAAATTGGTTTATCTAGACTAATTAAATCACACGGATATGCCCGGGGCATATTAAGCACGACCAGTTTGGATAGAATTGACTTATACTGATCGGCGTAGTCAATTCGGTCCTAGTATTCAGTCTCTCAATCCCGAGATTAGGACGGGCGTGAGAGTTAGATATCGTATGCTTTGATTTGCCAAAGAGTGCGGTTAATTAAGGCCTATACTTCGGTAGCTTGGGTGTGCAGTGTTTAGCTTCTTACGTGCCGTTGCTAGTCGGAGGAATCCACGTACCGGTTCGCCGGGTTGATGGTGCTTCCGAGATGAGCTTGTAAGGTTTATTATACTAAACCGGGCCGGTGGATTTTATGTCCGGTATAATAAAAAGGTTGAGTGGTACTAATTGTTAGTTTTGAATACAGAAAAGCTATGGCTGGTATCAAAAACTAATATCCACATATGACATATCATTTTGTTTCGGTATTAAATTGTTCCATTATATCATAGAACTAGATAACGGGGTGTGGAAATACACAGTGGATACCGTTATTGGTTAAAGTATTGATATATAAAAAGTATGCTTGTAACCGATATAGTCTGAACATACTATCGGTATAGGTTATCATGTGGTTAGGAAATTAGTTTTTCTAGACTAGTTTAAATCACACAGGTATGCCCGGGGCATATTGAGCACGACCAGTTTGGATAGAATTGACTTATGTTGATCGGCTTAGTCAATTCGGTCCTAGTATTCAGTCTCTCAATCCCGAGATTGGGACGGGTATGAGAGTTAGATATCGTATGCTTTGATTTGCCAAAGAGTGCGGTCAATTGAGGCATATATCTCGGTAGGTTGGGTATGCGGTGTTTACTTCTTATGTGCCGTTACTAGTGGGAGGAATCCACGTATCAGTTCGCCGGGTTGATGGTACTCCCGAGATGAGCTCGTAAGGTCTATTATACTAAACCCGGCCGATGGACTTTATGTCCGGTATAATAAAAGGATGAGTGGTACTAATCTCGGATACCAAGAAGTCGGTGAATTAGTTTGTCAGTAAATTGATAAATCGACGAGCACTAGATCTTTAATGTAGGGAGATAGAAGAAAATATAATGGCGCGTTGTAAAGTTGTTTTTGAGTGGTAGTTCCAGAATTGGTCCGTTAGTGGTACGACTAATTATATATTTGACTAATCGACGAGGTGAATTAATTAATCCTAAAGGTTTAATTAATATTTAATTGACAAAGTTAATTAAGAAATTAATTCTATTTGAATTAATTAATTATATGGGTTCGATTAAATTAAATTAACGAAGTGGGTTAAAAAATTAATTCGAATGGGTCGATTGGAGTTGATTAGTCGGGAAAGACTAATGGGTCAACGAAAGTCAAACTAAAAGGCCCAACTCAAAGGCTCATTAGGTCTCCTTAGAAGCTCCTTATAAATACTCCTTGTTAGACATTAATGAAGAAATACGGAAACTAGGAGGCAACAAAGGGCTAGTGAGAGAAAGCCTAGTTTAGAGTAAGAACTTTGTCTTCCTCGTCAAGTTTTCACCCGAAGTCGACTAGGATAGCTTTCTTCTTCGAAAAGAAACTCAGCCCATGATCTATTGAGAGCAACCTGGTTTTTAATATATCATCCGCCGGTCATCTTCTTCAGCGCGCGGCAGTTTTGCCGCCGGAAGTTACTGCGCTTTTTCGGCGACTGTTCGCCTCCCAGGGGTGTTGAGCCGGCAGCAGCTGTATTGATCTCTTGGAAACTTGGTGATCCATGGTTGTTGCTGTACAGATCGCGGCTGTGGTGGGTGATTGGTTGTCCGAAGTTTTGATTGAAGAATCTAGGCCGGCGGCTGGGGTTTTGGCTGCTCCGAGCAAGAACTGTTTTAACAGTTCTTGAGTTTTTCGAAGCGAGTTTCTTGGGATTTCTTGGTTTTGCCTTGGATTACTCCGTAGACACTAGCCCACACTAGTTCGAAGTTGGATCGGAGTTATTCTTCGGATTTCTTGTTGTTATCGCTAGGAAAGATTGGATTTTTCTTATTGCGTTGGACTTCGCTTCAAAGGTCAACCTTTAATCCTTCCGCTTTTAATTAAAGGTTTGATCTTTGTTCGTTAGATATCATTTTAATAAATTAAATAAGTATAAGCCAAGATCCATTCGTGGGTAAATGAATTTGAGCATGAACATGGTCAAAAACATCTGATTCTGGAATGCATTGCACGAAAGTGAGGTTTTCGATTTAGCCGGGGCTTGTTCTGTTTTCCTTCAAAATGGTATCAGAGCGTAGGTTTCGGTCTTATACTTGTATGATTTATTACACGGCTTTATTTTGGCATTATTATTTTTGTCAAAATGTTTAAACAGGCGGTTATTGGTTTCCCGGCTATTATGGTAGAATTTTATTTTTCATTCATAAACCCCGGGACATGTCCGGGCTCGTATTGTTTTTGAATGGAAATGTCTGTAATAGTAATAACCACGAGCTGGAGGCTGTGTAGGATTATAAAAATCTTGTAGTAGGATTTGATCTAATCATGTCGTATTTAAATTCCTAGAAAAAGCCTTTGTATATAGGAATTTATGTTATATGACGAAGACGTTATTTTGGGTAACTTATATTCTCGGGTTTTGGTTTCTCGTAATTTTGGGTGATTCCTAATTACGTAGTAAACTGAGAAAACCCAGGCGAATCGAGAGGAATCCAAAAAACGAGTGGGAGCGACATGACGGGACGTGTCACCGAGGCGTCAAGGAATTAACGATAGAGAAGGCCATAATAGTCGGGAAATTTTATTTCTTTAATTTCCCGTATTTATGTCTTTTCGTTGATTGTGTGTTTTTTGTTTCTTTTTGCAAGAACGAAAACACACAATAAAACTCCAACGGTTTTATGGGTGCGAATATCCATAGTTAAGATATTGCATGTTAAAACGTAAAAATCCTCAAGCTTAAAAATCTAAGTGGGAGCGGGTTGATAAATATCCCAATGGCTTCCATTACGGGTTCTTTGGTGATGTAGTTAAACTTGCGTGCTGGCTTAGACCTTCCTCTCTATCGAATGAGTTTTCAACCACAGATATCACCGGAATGAATTTCTAAAGGGATGACTATAGTGAGTTTAATTGGAGAAAGTTGCGACACCCTCGCCATCTGAGGCGCATTAGTATCCTAAGTAATAAACTTAAAAGTCACGTAATGGCATACACTTAGTGTACTGGTTTTAGTATCCCTCCCATCGAGGTTATGCTATCTTCGTGTACGGCTAAAATTATCGACTATTAATTTCATTGATCATAAGATCATTGGTCAGATAATGAAATTAATGAACTTCGGTTCTTCTCGAATGGATGTGGGTTGGCGTAGATGTTCACCCATCGTGACCTGCGTTAATCCCGGTGTGAAAGATGCCGGTAGAAGATTATATTGGTTTTTGAGTTGACTGTTTGTACTGAAATTGACTGTTTATTTTTTCAGTTGTAGTTGATATGTCGTTCAACCCGCTAGCGGTCATTTTGAACCAGAACAAACTTACGGGTTCAAACTATATTGACTGGAAACGTAACCTGGATATTGTCCTTACCGCTGAGGATTACAAGTACGTGCTCACTGAGGAGTGCCCCCTAAGCTCAGCGATGATGCCACCCCTAAGCAGCGAGAGCCATATACGAGGTGACAGAAGGCTGATGAGATGACCCGGTGCTCATCTTGGCTTCTATGTCGAGTGTACTACATGACCAGCATCAGTTGTTTACCTCAGCCTACGATATGATGCTCAACCTCAGGGAGATGTGTGGACATCAGGGCAGGGCAGCCAAACAGTCAGCTGTGAGGAAACTCATGAATGCTAGGATTGCTGAGGGCATTTCAGTAAGGGACCACATTCTAGACATGATCATCTGCATCAATGAGATCGTGGTATTAGGAGGTGACATTGATGGGGAGACCCAGGTCGATATCATCTTCCAGAGCTTGCCCCCCAGTTTTGAGCAGTTTCGGTTGAACTATAATATGGGCAAGCTCTCATATTCACTCCCCGAGCTCATGACTGCATTGGTGTCTACTGAGGGCCTATTCGCAGAGAAGAAGCAAACCTTGGCTACTGTTGGTCCCTAAGGTTCCTCTGCTGGGCCCAAAGCCTGGAAGAAAAAGAGGAAGAGAGGCCAGATGTTGGAGTAGAATACATAAGCTATGCTTGTATTGTACAATTTCCCAGATTAATATATCGATTTATGTTTTGGTTATAATTTTTTGTGCATATTAAGTTCATTTATATTATGTAAGTAGATGATGAGGTGTCTTGTATGAGACAGTAGCTCTCATCATTGGTCGAAAGACATAATATATAAATGAGGTTCGTAACTGAGACAGTTTTGGACAAACTATCAGTTTAGGTCATTATGTGATTCGGATAATTGGTTTGTCTAAACTAATTGAATCATATAGATATGCCAGGGGCGTATTAAACTTGACCTTTAGGAATGATTTGTCTTGTACTGATTTAATAGACAAATCGTTCCTTGTATTATATCTCTTAATCCCTAGACTCGGGCGGGCATGAGGATTAGACATAGTGTACTTTGATCTGCCAATTTGTGAGGTCAATTGTGACCAATATTCTCGGTAGGTTGGGTGCGCGTGTTTAGTTATTTAGTGTGCCGCTGCTTGTCGAAAGGAAACCATGTACTGGTGCGTTCGGGGTGATGGTGCTCTTGAGATGAGCTCGAAATGTTTATTATACTAAACCCTGCCGGTGGACTTATGTCTAGTATAGTAAAAAGGTCGAGTGGTACTAGTCTCGGTATTTAAGAAGTTGATTAATTAATTTATCAGTAAATTAATAAATTAACGAGCACTATATCTTTGATGTGGGGAGATGATGAATATAATTTAATTAAGTTGTTCCGGAAGCAATTCTGGTGTAGGATGGAAGTGCCAAAATTAATCCGTTAGTGGTACGATTAATTTTGTAATGGGTTAATTGAATAGGTAGATTTAATTAATTGATTGGTTAATTATTCCTAAAGGTTAATTCAGTAATTAACAAAGTGCAATTATTTAATTAATTCCTAAGGGTTAATTAAGTAATTAACAAAGTGGAATTATTTAATTAATTAATTAAGTCTTAAGTTTGAATTAGAATTAGGAAATCCTAGAGATTAGGAATCTAGTAGGATTTGGTTTATCTTATCTTATCCTATCTAGATTGGTTACCTAATTGGATTTGGAAACTAATTACCTAAACCCATTAGGAAGTCCAATCCTAAACCAACTTGGGGTCTCTCTTGTAACTCTATAAATAGACAAGGATTAGCTATTCAAGATACACAATTCATAGATTCATAATTCAAGAATCTAGAGAGATAAACTCTCCAAGTTGGATTTAATACCAAGTTTGCGGCTGCCCTTGGAGGTATTTAGTTGGCCAGATTTCTCTATAAATTCTGGCAGCTGGTTTAGTACTTGGGGCGGTGCCGCGTGTCGGATGTCTCTCAGGCCAAGGCGGCGCGTGAAGGTCACGCGCTTGGTGGTGGGTTTGCTAAATTTTTTGGCGAATCCAGTTGTGGTGATAGCTGATCAATTGGCTTCTGGATTGTTGCCCACGCAAGAGAATCACCCGAGTCACGCTTCAAAGGTAACTTTCTAAAGTTCCTCTTTTAATTCGAAAATTTTGTGGCGTGGTATATCAAACTAGTGCGAACCCTGATCCTGTACAAATCTTTCACCAGAAGGCAGGAGTTGATCATGGACCCAAGGCGGGCATTGCCAAGAAGCACAAGCCGAAAGGCAAATGCTTCAGACGTGGCAAAGCGGGACATTAGAAGAATGACTCCCCAAAGCCTTGAGATATGTGTAAATTTTCCCTAGTTACTGAGACATGTTTAGCGGCGATTCCCACAGATACTTGGTGTGTGGATTCAGAAGCCACTTATCACGTTTGTAATTCTTTCCAGGGGTTCCAAGTGCCACGGATCACGTTTGTCTTTATTTTTCAGAATCTATTTTACATTTGAGAGATTGTCTGTATGTACCCAGTTTTCGGAAGAACTTGCTTTCAATTTCGAGACTTATTTTGGATGGTTATAAGTGTGTTTTTTCTGATAATTTTGTTTTTATTAGAAAAAACCAGAAACTTATATGTTTCGGTGCATTAGTTGACAATATGTTTTTAATCAAGACATACTCCCCAGTAATGCAAAACACAGAAACTAGTAACTCATCACCGAATCATAATAAGAGAAAGGGGTCTTCCCCTTTGAATCAAACTTATATTTGGCACCTGAGACTCAGTCACATCAACCTTAGTAGGATTCAAAGGTTGGTCAATAATGGGTCTTTGGACTCATTGGATATTGACAGCTATCGGACCTGTGAGTCCTGTTTGGAGGGTAAGATGACCAAGAGACCTTTCAAGGCAAAGGGGTATAGGGCCAAGGAGGTTTTAGAGTTGATTCATTCTGACTTGTGTGGGCCCATGTCAGTTCAGGCTACAGGTGGTTATGAGTATTTCGTGACTTTCACGGATGATTACTCTAGATATGTATACATATACCTGATGCGCCATAAGTCTGAATGCTTTAGCAAGTTCAAAGAGTTTATGGCTGAGGTGGAGAACCATCTGGGTAAGAGTATCAAGCCCTTGTGATCTGATCGTGGTGGCGAAAACCACTCTAGTGAATTTAGGTCCTATTTGTTAGAGGTGGGTATTCAGTCCCAGTTATCTGCACCTGGCACACCCCAGCGGAATGGTGTAGTAGGGAGGAAGAACAAGACTCTTATGGATATGGTTAGATCTATGATGAGTTACAGTGAGTTGCCTATCTCGTTTTGGGGTTATGCCTTAGAGACAGCATGTTTTATCCTTAACCTTGTGCCATCTATGTCTGTTCCTTCGACCCCAGCAGAGTTGTGGAATGGGCAAAAGCCTAGTCTGAGAAATCTCAGAATTTAGGGTTGTCCAGCACATGTGCTCGAGATAGATGCAGGCAAGTTAGAGGCAAGAACCAAGGCTATGCTGTTCATAAGCTACCCCAAAGGAACGAGAGGTGGTCTATTTTATAGTCCTCAGGATCAGAAGGTGGTGATCAGCACCAATGCCAGATTTCTTGAAGAGGACTATATTTTAGATCACAACTTAAGCAGCAACGTAGTATTGGAAGGGTTTAGAAGTTAGTCCACTATTCCAGATGCACAAGTATAGGAAGACACACCACAAGAGACTGCACACACTATCACAAATGATGCTCTTACACAAGCTGTGCCTCGTCGTAGTGGGAGGGTTGCTAGGCAGCCTGAGAGGTACATGGGTTTGGGTGAGTCTTCGGACTATATCCCTGGTTAGCAACAATGAGGCCCTCCAGGACAAAGATGCAGATTCTTGGCAGAGAGTGATGATTGCTGAGATGGGTTCTATGGACTCAAATAAATTCTGGAAGTTGGTAGACCTTTTTGATGGGTTTCGGCCTATTGGGTGCAAATGGGTCTACAAGCAAAAGAGAGGATCTGACGGGAGGGTGAGACCTTCAAGGCTAGGCTTGTGGCAATGGGGTATACTCAGAAAGAGGGTATCAATTATGAGGAGACCTTTTCCCCGGTAGCTATGCTTAAGTCAATCCGGATTCTCTTGGCCATAGCTGCTCATATGGACTATGAGATTTTGCAGATGGACGTCAAGACAACTTTCCTGAATGGAAGTCTTGAGGAGACCATCTTTATGCAGCAACTAGAGGGCTTCATTGTTAAGGGCCAAGAGCATAAGGTATGCAGGCTTAGGAGGTCTATTTATGGACTTAAGCAAGTATCCAGATCTTGGAACATCCGTTTTGACGAGGTTATCCAGTCCTATGGATTCACTCAGTGTCTGGATAAGCAGTGTGTTTATCGCAGGCGTGATGGTGATATGGTGGTGTTTCTCGTACTTTACGTAGACGACATCCTTTTGATTGGCAACAGTAAGAAGGTGTTGTCAGACGTAAAGGCATGGTTGTCCAGGCAATTTGATATAAAGGATTTGGGAGAGGCTGGACATATTCTTGGGATCAAGATTATTCGAGATCGTAGGAGACGTTCTCTGACGCTTTCCCAGGCATCCTACATAGACACGATTCTGGCCCGTTTTAACATGCAAAACTCCAAGAAAGTTTCACTATCTTTCAGGCATGGGGTGCATTTGTCTAAGGAACAGTGTCCTAAGGCTGCTGAGGAGATAGATGCCATGAAGGTGGTACCCTATGCTTCTGCAGTGGGTAGCCTCATTTATGCTATGTTGTGTACGAGGCATGATATTTGCTTTGCCGTTGGCATGGTTAGCAGATATCGGAGTAACCCTGGGAAGGCTAACTGGGAGGCAGTAAAATGCATTCACAACTACTTGCGGAGGACGAGAGATTATGTCCTAATTTATAAAGCACAGGAGCTTGTACCATTGGGCTATACAGATTCGGACTTTCAAGGTGATTTGGACAAGAGTAAGTCTACCTCTGGGTTTGTGTTTACTCTAGGAGGTGAAGCCATAGTATGGCGGAGTGTCAAACAGAAATACGTGGCGGACTCCACCATAGAGGCTGAGTATGTTGCCGCATCAGAGGCAGCGAAAGAAGCTGTATGGCTCCAGAGCTTCTTGATGGACTTAGATGTGGTTCTTGAGTTGCCTAGGTCTATAACAGTTTATTGTGATAACAATGGTGCAGTTGCTAACTCGAGGAAACCACGAGCCCATAAGCCGAGTAAACACATAGAGCGCAAGTACCACCTGATACGAGAAATCGGTATTGTTATCGTTTGGTTTGGAAATTAGCTTATCCAAACTAGTTAAAATCACACGGATATGCCCGGGGCATATTGAGCACGACCAGTTTGGATAGAATTGACTTATACTGATCGGCGTAGTCAATTCGGTCCTAGTATTCAGTCTCTCAATCCCGAGATTGGGATGGGCGTGAGAGTTGGATATCGTATGCTTTGATTTGCCAAAAAGTGCGATCAATTGAGGCCTATACCTCGGTAGGTTGGGTATGCGGTGTTTAGCTTCTTACATGCCATTGCTAGTTGGAGGAATCCACGTACCGGTTCGTCGGGTTGATGGTACTCCCGAGATGAGCTCATAAGGTCTATTATACTAAACCCAGCCGTTGGACTTTATGTCCGGTATAATAAAAGGACTAGTGGTACTAATCTCGGATACCAAGAAGTCGGTGAATTAGTTTGTCAGTAAATTGGTAAACCGACGAGCACTAGTTCTTTAAAGCAGGGAGATAGAAAAAAATATAGTGGCACGATATAAAGTCGTTTTTGAGCGGTAGTTCCATAGTTAGTTCGATAGTGGTACGACTAATTATGCATTTGACTAATCGACAAAGTGAATTAAGAAATTAATTCTATTTTAATTAATTAATTCTAAGGGTTCGGTTAAATTAAATTAAAGAAGTGGGTTAAGAAATTAATTTTAATGGGTCGATTGGAGTTGATTAGTCAAGGAAAGACTAAGCGATCAATGAAAGTCAAATTAAAAGGCCCAACTCAAAAGGCCACTAGGTCTCCATTAGAGCTCCCTATAAATAGAAAACTTAAGGCCAAATAAACATTAAGGAAATCTTGCAAGACAAGCCTTGCTTCTTAGAGTGAGAAAGTTCTAGAAAGAGAACTTCTTCTTCTTGAAGTTTTCTTTCAAAAACGAACTTCCGATCTCACTTTTTGGATTAGACTCAGCCCAAAGAACACACCTTCTTGATTAATTGGTTTATTCTTGGTTTTATGCTTGCTATTTTTTTTCACCGGACTGGTTTGATTATTCTTCCCGGCGCCGATTTTCTAGCACACTGCCCACGCATTGATTCGATCTTCGTCCACGTTGATCTCTATTGGTGATCCGTGATGGAGATTGTCTAGATCACGACTGGGTGGTGGCTGGGCTCAGGCGATCGGCTGGTTTTACAGTCCGGCGGTGGGAATTTTTAGCGACAAGCAGCGGCTGTTGTGCAGTGAAGGTGGTGGTCAGATTTTGGGCTATCTTGAGTTCGATTTGAGGGATTTTCTTGTGGGTTTTCATGTTCTTTGCGAGTACACTTCGATAGATTATTTCCCAAACAATATTCGAAGTTTCTTGGTGCCATCTATTGGATTTTGGTGGTATTCACACATAAAGATTGGATTTTTCTTATT
Organism: Knoxia roxburghii; assembly: GCA_030378225.1. Taxonomy (NCBI): domain Eukaryota; kingdom Viridiplantae; phylum Streptophyta; class Magnoliopsida; order Gentianales; family Rubiaceae; genus Knoxia; species Knoxia roxburghii. The sequence goes on along the minus strand of CM059420.1, from coordinate 20,231,461 downwards.
GTGTTGGACTTCGCTTCAAAGGTATAACCTTTAATCCTTCCGCTTTTAATTAAAGGTGTAATATTTGTGCGTTAGATGTTGTTTTAATAAGTTAAATAAGTATAAGCCTAGATCCGTTCATGGGAAATGAATTTGAGCCTGAGCTTTGTCAAAAGCTTTCGATTCTGGAATGCATTGCACGAAAGTGAGGTTTTCGATTTAGCCCAGGATTGTTCTATTTTCCTTCAATTTGGTATCAGAACGTAGGTTTCGGTCTTATACTTGTTTGATTTATTACACGACTTTATTTTGGCATTATTATTTGGTCAAAATGTTTAAACAGGTTGTTATTGGTTTCCCGGCTATTATGGTAGAAATTTAATTTTCATTCATAAACCCCGAGACATGTTTGGGCTCGTATTGTTTTGAATGGAAATTTCTGTAATAGTAATAACCACGAGCTGGAAGCCGTGTAGGATAGGAATTTATGTATTATGACGAAGACATTATTTTGGGTAACTTATATTCGCGGGTTTTGGTTTCTCGTAATTTTGGGTGATTCCTAATTACGTAGTAAACCGAGAAAACCCGGGTGAATCGAGAAGAATCCAAATAACGAGTGGGAGTGACATGATGGGACATGTCACCGAGGAATCAAGGAATTAACAATAGAGAAGGCCATAATAGTCGGGAAATTTTATTTCTTTTAATTTCCCGTATTTATGTCTTTTCGTTGATTGTGTGTTTTTCGTTTTATTTTGCATGAACAAAAACCAATCCAAAATGTTTTAAAAACTAAAGTTCAATTAACTAAGGTAGATTATTCGCATATTCAAACTCAAATGGCTTTATGGGTGCGAATATCCTTTGTTAAGATATTTCATGTTAAAACGGAATAATCCTCAAACTTAAAAAATCTAAGTGGGAGCGGGTTGGTAAATATCCCCATGGCCTCCATTACGGATTCATATGTGATATGGGTTAGACCGACGCGCTGGCCAAGGGCCTTCTTCCCTACGGATAAGTCTTCAACCCCGAGATATCACTAGATTGAATTTCTAAAGGGATGACTATAGCAAGTTTAATTGGAGAAAGTTACGACACCCTCGCTAACCGAGGTGCATTAGTATCCTAAGTAACAAGCTTAGAAGTCACGTAATGACAAACACTTAGTGTACCGTTTGTAGCATTCCTCCTAAGAGGTTACGCTGCTTATTGAGTACGACTAAAATTATCGACTATTAATTTTATTGATGATAAGATCGTTGATTAGATAATGGAATTAATGAACTTCGGTTCTTCTCAAATGAATGTGGGTTGGCGTAGACGTTCACCCAACATGACCTGCGTTAATCCCAGTGTGAGAGATGTCGGTAGGAGAATGTATTGTTTTTGAGGATATCAATATTTTCAAAAAAGTATATTGAAACTTGATTGTTTAAAATTTCAGTTGTTAATATGCCGTTCAACCCGCTAGCTATCATTTTGAACCAGAACAAACATACGGGTCCAAATTATATTGACTGGAAACGTAACCTGGACATTGTCCTTACTGCTGAGGGTTACAAGTACGTGCTCACTGAGGAGTGCCCCCCTAAGCCCAGCGATGATACCACCCCTGAGCAGCGAGAGCCATATACGAGATTGCAGAAGGCTGATGAGATGACCCAGTGCTACATCTTGGCTTCTATGTCGAGTGTACTGCAGCACCAGTATCAGTTGTTTACCTCAGCCTACGATATGATGCTCAACCTCAGGGAGATGTTTGGAGATCAGGGCAGGGCAGCCAAGCAGTCAGCTATGAGGAAACTCATGAATGCTAGGATGGCTGAGGGAACATCAGTGAGGGATCACGTGCTGGACATAATGAGTTGAATCAATGAGATTGAGGTATTGAGAGGTGACATTGATGGGAAGACCCAGGTCGATATCATTCTCCAGAGCTTGCCCCCCAGTTTTGAGCAGTTTCGGTTGAATTATAATATGGGTAAGCTCTCATATTCATTTCTCGAGCTCATGACTACATTGGTGTCTGCTGAGGGCCTATTCGCAGAGAAGAAGCAAGCTTTGGCTACTGTTGGTCCCTCAGGTTCCTTTGTTGGGCCCAAAGCCAGGAAACAAAAGATGAAAAGAGGCCAGAAATCCGGAGCTGATCTTCGTCCCAAGGCGGGCATTACCAAGAAGCACAAGGCGAAAGGCAAATGCTTAAGATGTGGCAAAGCAGGACATTGGAAGAAGGATTGCCCAAAGCCTCGAGGTATGTGTAAATTTTCCCTAGTCACTGAGATATTTTAAGTGGCGATTCCCACAGATACTTGGTGTGTGGATTCGGGAGCCACTGATCATGTTTGTAATTCTTTGCAGGGGTTCCAAGTGACCCGGCTGTTTAGAAATGGAGAGTTGCAGGTCTACCTTGGGGATACTACCAAAGTTTATATTGCTGCAGTGGGAGTTCTTTGCCTTTATTTTTCAGACTCTATTTTACATTTGAGAGATTGTCTTTATGTACCCAGTTTTCGAAAGAATTTACTTTCAGTTTCTAAACATATTTTGGACGGTTATAAGTGTGTTTTTCTGATGGATCTGTTTTTATTAGACAAGGCCAGAAGCTTATATGTTTCGATACATTAGTTGACAATCTGTTTTTAATTAAGACATACTCCCCAGTAATGCAAAATACAGAAACTAGTAACTCATCGTCAAATCATAATAAGAGAAAAGAGTCTTCCCCTTTGAATCAAACTTATCTTTGGCACCTGAGACTCGATCACATCAACCTTAGTAGGATTCAAAGGTTGGTCAATAATGGGTCTTTGGACTCATTAGATATTGACAGCTATCTGACCTGTGAGTCTTCCTTGGAGGGTAAGATGACCAAGAGGCCTTTCAAGGGAAAAGGGTATTGGGCCAAGGAGTTTTAGAGTTGATTCATTCTGACGTGTGTGGGCCTATGTCAGTTCAGGCTAGAAGTGGTTATGATTATTTTGTGACCTTCACGGATGATTACTCTAGATATGGATACATATACCTGATGCGCCACAAGTCTGTATACTTTGGCAAGTTCCAAGAGTTTAAGGCTAAGGTAGAGAACCGTCTGGGTAAGAGTATCAAGGCCTTGCGATCTGATCACGATGGCCAATACCTCTCTAGTGAATTTAGGTCCTGTTTGTCGAAGGAGGGTATTCAGACCCAGTTGTCTGCACCTGACACACCCCAGCAGAATGGTGTAGCAGAGAGGAGGAACATGACTCTTATGGATATGGTTAGATTGATGATGAGTTATAGTGAGTTGCCTACCTCGTTTTGGGGTTATGCCTTAGAGACAGCGTGTTATCTTCTTAATCTCGTGTCGTGCCTACGACACCCCTAGAGTTGTGGACAGGGCGAAAGCCTAGTCTGAGACATCTCAGGATTTGGGGTTGTCCAGCACATGTGCTCGAGGCAGATGCAGGTAAGTTAGATTCGAGATCAAAGGTTATGCTGTTTGTAGGCTACCCCAAAGGAATGAGAGGTGGTCTATTTTATAGTCCTCAGGATCAGAAGGTGGTGGTGAGCACCAATGCCAGATTTCTTGAGGAGGCTATATTTTATATCACAGGTCAAGCAGCAAGGTAGTATTGGAAAGGCTTAGAAGTCAATCTATTATTCCAAATGCACAAGTACAGGAAGACACACCACAAGAAACTGCAAACACTATCACAGATGATGCTCTTACACAAGCTACGCCTCGTCGTAGTCGGAGGATTGCTAGGAACCCTGAGAAGTACATGGGTTTGGGTGAGTCTTCGGACTTTATCCCTTGCGCTCATGAACCAGACCCAAGTAGCTACAGTGAGGCTCTCTAGGATAAAGATGCAGATTCTTGGTAGTGAGTGATGATTCCTGAGATAGGTTTAATGGACTCAAATCAGGTCTGGGAGCTGGTAGACCTTCCTGATGGGTTTCGGCCTATTGGGTGTAAATGGGTCTACAAGCAAAAAAGAGGATCTGACGGGAGGGTTGAGACCTTCAAGGCTAGGCTTGTGGCGAAGGGGTATACTCAGAAAGAGGGTATCGATTATGGGAAAACCTTTTCCCTGGCAGCTATGCTTAAGTCGATCCGGATTCTCTTGACCATAGCTGCTCATATGGACTATGAGATTTGGCATATGGACGTCAAGACAACTTTCCTTAATGGAAGTCTTGAGGAAACCATCTTTATGCAGCAACCAGAGGGTTTCATTGTTCAGGGCCAAGAGCACATGGTATGTAGGCTTAGGAGGTCCATTTATGGACTTAAGCAAGCATCCAGATTTTGGAACATCCATTTTGACGAGGTTATCCAGTTTTATGGATTCACTCAGTGTCCGAATTAGCAGTGTGTTTATCACAGGCGTGATGGTGATATGGTGGTGTTCCTCATACTTTACGTAGATGATATCCTTCTGATTGGTAACAGTAAGAAGGTGTTGTCAGACGTAAAGGCATGGTTGTCCAGGCAATTTAATATGAAGGATTCGGGAGAGGCTGGACATATCCTTGGGATCAAGATTATTCGAGATCGTAGAAGACGTTCTCTGACACTCTCTCATGCATCTAATATAGACACGATTCTGGCCCGTTTTAACATGCAGAACTCCAAGAAGGGTTCACTACCTTTCAGGCATTGGGTGCATTTGTCTAAGGAGCAGTGTCCTAAGACTGCTGAGGAGATAGATACCATGCAGGCAATACCCTATGCTTCTGCAGTGGGTACCCTCATGTATGCTATATTATGGACTAGGCCTGATATTTGCTTTGCTGTTAATATGGTTAGCAGATATCAGAGTAACCCTGGGAAGGCTCCCTGGGAGACAGTAAAATGCATTCTCACGTACTTGCGCAGGACGAGAGGTTATGTCCTAGTTTATAGAGCGCAGATGCTTGTACCATTGGTTTACACATATTCGGACTTTCAAGGTGATTTGGACAAGAGTAAGTCTACCTCTGGGTTTGTGTTTACTCTAGGAGGTGGAGCCATAGTATGGTGGAGTGTCAAGCAGAAATGCGTGGCGGACTCCACCATGGAGGCTGAGTACGTTGCCGCATCAGAGGCAGCGAAAGAGGCTGTATGGCTCCGGAGCTTCCTAATGGACTTAGATGTGGTTCCTGAGTTGCCTAGGTCTATCACAGTTTACTGTGATAACAATGGTGCAGTTGCTAACTCAAGAGAACCACGAGCCCATAAAGCGAGTAAACATATAGAGCACAAGTACCACCTGATACGAGAGATCGTAAAGAGGGAAGATGTGATCGTGGCCAAGATAGCATCTGATGACAAACTTGCAGATCCTTTCACAAATCCATTGACCCCAAAGGTTTTTGAGAGACATGTGGAGGGCATGGGAGTCAGATTCTTGAGAGAGCCATGTAAGTGAGCTTAAAGGTGTTATGGATATTTCATTATGACAACAATGTAATAGCGGGTTGGACAGTTTTTGTACTTCTTAGCAAAGCTTTGAGTATTAGTGGGAGATTGTTAGTTTTGAATACATAAAAGCTATGGCTTGTATCAAAAACTAATATCCACAGATGATATATCATTTTGTTTCAGTATTAAATTGTTCCATTATATCATAGAACTAGATAACGGAGTGTGAAAAGACATAGTAGATACCGTTATTGGTTAAAGTATTGATATATTAAATGTATGCTCGTAACTGAGATAGTCTGAACAAACTATCAGTATAGGTTATCGTGTGGTTTGGGATTTCCTTGTGAGTTTTCGTGGTCTTTGCGAGTACACTTCGATAGATTATTGCCCACGCAATATTCGAAGTTTCTTGAAGTCATCTATTGGATTTTGGTGGTATTCACACATAAATATTTGATTTTTCTTATTGCGTTGGACTTCGCTTCAAAGGTATAACCTTTAATCCTTCCGCTTTTAATTAAAGGTGTAATCTTTGTGCGTTAGATGTTGTTTTAATAAATTAAATAAGTATAAGCTTAGCTCCCAGACTTGATTGTGGTCCATCGACCCCATCTTGGATATCATTGCCTTTCGCCAAGATTCTACATCTTTATCTCAGATAGCCTCATTGTAGTTCACTGGGTCAGGTTCAGGCGTGCCTGGGACTAGGTCTGAAGCCTCTTCCACGCCAATGAACCTGTCGGGCTGTCTCACAACCCTCCCACTAAGACGAGGCACCACCTGTGTAGTTGCATCATCTGTGATATCTCGTGCAGTGTGTGGTGTATCTATTTGTGCTGGTGCATCAGGATTATTAGTTTGTTTCCTAAGCTTTTCTAGTACTATCTTACTCTTGGGCTTGTGATCTAGGATATAGTCTTCCTCTAAAAATATAGCGTTAGTACTAACCACCACCTTCTCATCTTTAGGACTATAAAACAAACCACATTTCGTTCCCCTAGGATATCCTACAAACAGCATTAATTCAGTTCTCGCTGTTGGATTGTGTTTAGGCATTTAATTCTAAATTAAATGGCGGAATTCCTAAACACTAAGGATTCGGGTCTTACCCTCGACGCATAATTGGTTGTGCAGTCGCCTGGATCCTTTGGGAAGATTGCGTTCACCACCACAGAACAATTCAAGCGAATTGCCTCTACGTTCTTGCACTGGAGTTCTCTCAGAACCGGTGCTAGCCCCAAAATTTGCCTGTTTTAAGAGAAAACCTTTTTCTCTCTGGGAAGAATAGTTTTGGAAGAGCGTATCTCTATTAGTCTGATAGTTTTTTGTTTCTTTAAAAAGTTTTTCAAATGTATATTTAAAAATGAGTCTGTTAAAACGTTTTTAACAGACTCCAGATACTTCTCAGATTTGAGAAGTATCTGTTTTAATTAATAAATAATAATTAATAATTAATAATAATTAATTAATTATTTACTGAGTTGGGTTTAACCAACACCATGGATCAACCCATTGATCCATGGATCAGGCTGATGGGTCAAGAACCTTAATTCACAATTAGGTCCCTTGATTTATCAGCTCAACTCAATTCTTCCCAGGTAATTAATTAACTTTTAATTAATACCCTAAAACTCTTCAATAATATTTAATTAAACCATTTAATCAAATATTATCAATTTAAGTATAACTCTTATACTTAGAACAGGCAATTTAATTAATTCTGAATCATCAAACTCACTTATGTGCGATCCTGTAGGCCCATTCCAAATTGACAATGAATAAATTAATCTCATTAATTAATCCATAAATCATTAGTGGTCTCTAGCAAGACATAATGACTACACAATTCAGAACCGAGGGTCGAATGGTGATTCAACACAACCTTCCGAGTATACTAAATAATGTCCTCTACATTGATATCCAGTTTAGCATAAGGCATGGAACCAATCATCCTTATATAGCTAAACGTTTTTACTTGATCTCTTAGTGACACTGAACTTAATCAAGCAAATGATAACCCTTATCATTTCTTGGGCACGGCCATGCACTTCTCAGTTCACTATCAAGCGGCCAAGATATCATCTCTCATTTAAGAGAGACTTGTAGTCCCATCACTTCACCTACATACCTTAGCGTGACTCATAGTGTACCCAATCATACCCGTACTTGGCAACCTGTTACGGTCCCGTTAGGCATATGTCAAAGCACACTCTAATTCACCTAAGACTATGCAGTGATTTCTGGTCTAAGGATCATCGTACGAGTACTACTCAAAAGAATCACTCATGATCTAACAGTCCATGGAGTGTTTCTTTTGGCGGATCGATTTCATAAAATTCAATATGCACAAGAATATAATTTCATGAAATTAACTCATCAGATAAATAATCAATCAAAAGACAAATGTCTTATTTACATAAATAACCCTCAAAGTTTATTTACATAAATAGCCCTCATTAGGGCATATACACCAACACTCGCATCTAATTTAACCGCATCTGCCTTAAGCACATGTGCTGGGCAACCCTAAATTCGGAGATTTCTTTGGCTGGGCTTTCGCCCGTTCCATAACTCTACTGGGTTGAAGGCACGGTCTTAAATGGTACAAGATTAAGAATATACATCGCTGTTTCTAAGGCATATCCAAATAACAAACTCGGCAAATCACTATAGTTCATTATTGACCTAACCATTTCCATGAGAGTTCGATTCCTTCTTTCTGCTACACCATTCTGCTGTGGCATGCTAGGTGCAGACAATTGAGACTGAATTCTGACCTCAGTGAGGTATTCTCGAAATTCGTGGGATAGGTACTCCTCACCACGATCTGATCACAGTATCTTGATACTCTTACCATGATGCTTCTTCACATCTGCCCGAAACTCTTTGAACTTTCCAAAACATTCAGACTTGTGGCGCATTAGGTAAATGTACCTGTACCTTGAGTAGTCATCCGTGAATATCAAGAAATACTCAAACCCATCTCGTGCCTGGACCGTCATTGGTCCGCACAAGTCAGAATGAATCAACTCTAGTACTTCTTTTGCTCTATAACTTTTTGCCTTACAAGGTCTCTTGGTCATTTTACCTTCCAAGCAAAATTCTCAGGTTGAATAACTATCAATCTCTAATGAATTTAAAGGTCTATCATTGACCAACCTCTGAATCCTACTAAGGTTTATGTGACCCAGCCTGAGATGCCAAAGATAGGTTTGATTCATTTCAGAAGGTTTCTTCCTCTTATTAATGTTAGATAAAGAGCTATTTGTTTCTATGTTTTGCACAACAGGGGAGTTAGAATTAACCACAAACAAATTATCTAGTAATGAACCAGAACAAACAAGTTTGCCAAATCTTCTAATAACAATAGAATCATCAAACAAATAAACTTATAACTGTTCTTTAAGAGTTTAGAAACCGAAATAAGGTTCTTTATAAAACTCGGTACATAAAGACAATTAACTAACTCTAAACTAGAATTCTCGAAATTCAGAGTAACTACTCCCACTGCTTCTACCGACACTCTTGTAGTGTCGTCCAAGTAGATATCCAGCTCACCTTCTCTAAGCTTCCGGGTTACTTAGAACCCTTGCAAAGAATTACAAACATGGTCATTTGTGCCTGAATCCACACACCAAGTATCTGTGTGAATCGCTGCTAAACATGTCTCAGTAATTAAGGCAGAAACTATCGTACGTTTAAGCTTTGGACAATCCAATTTCCAATGTCCCATCTGATTGCACTTAAAGCACTTGTCTTTTGACTTCTTCTTTGCAATATCTGGCTTAGGCGCAATTCGCGCCTTTTGAGCTATTCCCTCGAGTATTCTCTTCTTCTTTCTAGCCTCAGGCTCAGAAGAAGATTCTGAAGCTTTAACTGCGACTAAAGCTATCTTCTTCTCTTGAAGAAGACTTTTAGCCTTCACCAACTCTACCAAGAGCTCGGATGAAGTACACAACATCTTACTTATGTTATAGTTCAACCGAATCTGCTCATAGCTTTGAGGCAAGCTCCAGAGGACAATATCGACGTTGGTTTCACCAATGATTTCGCCTCCCACTACCTCAACCTTGTTGATGTTACTAATTATGTCAATGACATGATCTTTCACAGGAGTGCTCTCAGCCATAAGGACAATGTCCAAATTACGACTCCAATCGACATAGTTCGGACTAATTAATTTGTTGTCTTTCAATATAGTAGCTAAGGGGTTAAATGCCATATCGAATACTGTAAATTAAATAAACATACAATGTTTCAATGTTTAATCTAGAATTTTGAAAACAATGAAATTCTAACAATTATTGACTTCCCTCAAAACAATAATATAAACCACCGACATCTCATAACCGGGATTCTCGTAAGCCACGATAGTGTGGATGTTTACGCTAACCCAAATTCGTTTGAAAAGAACCTAGTTCATTAACTACACCATCTGACCAAACGATCTATTGATCAATACAGCTAATAGTCGGTGCTTTCAGCCGTACAAATAAGTAGCATAACCTCGATGGGAGAAATGTTAGTTTTGAATACAGAAAAGCTATGGCTTGTATCAAAAACTAATATAAATAGATGACCTATCATTTTGTTTCAGTATTAAATTGTTCCATTATATCATGAACTAGATAACGGGGTGTGTGAAAGACACAATAGATATCATTATTGGTTAAAGTATTGATATATAAAATGTAGGCTCATAACTGAGATAGTCTTAACATACTATCGGTATATGTTATCGTGTGATTTGGAAATTAGTTTATCTAGACTAGTTTAAATCGCGCGGATATGCCCAGGGTACATTGAGCATGACCAGTTTGGATAGAATTGATTTATACTAATCGGCGTAGTCAATTCGGTCCTAGTATTCACTCTCTCAATCCTGAGATTGGGATGGGCATGAGAGATGGATATCGTATGCTTTGATTTGCCAAATAGTGCAGTCAATTGAGGCCTATACCTTGGTAGGTTAGGTATGCGGTGTTTAGCTTCTTACGTGTCGTTGCTAGTCGGAGGAATCCATGTACTGATTCGCCGGGTTGATGGTGCTCCCGAGATGAGCTCATAAGGTCTATAATACTAAACCCGGCCGGTGGACTTTATGTCTGATATAATAAAAGGTCGAGTGGTACTAATCTCGGATACCAAGAAGTCGGTGAATTAGTTTGTCAGTAAATTGATAAACTGACGGGCACTAGATCTTTAATGGGTGGAGATAGAAGAAAAATAGTGGCGCGATGTAAAGTCATTTTTGAGTGGTAGTTCCATAGTTAGTCCGATAGTGGTACGACTAATTATGTATTTGACTAATCGACAAAGTGAATTAGTTAATCCTAAAGGTTTAATTAATATTTAATTGACAAAGTGGATTAAGAAATTAATTCTCTTTGAATTAATTAATCCTAAGGGTTCGATTAAATTAAATTAATGAAGTGGGTTAAGAAATTAATTCGAATGGGTCGATTGGAGTTGATAAGTCGGGAAAGACTAAGCGGTCAACGAAAGTCAAATTAAAAGGCCCAACTCAAAAGCCCACTAGGTCTCCATTAGAGCTCCCTATAAATATAAAACTTAAGGCCAAAGAAACTTAAAAAATTCTTGGAAGACATTTTGTCTTCCTTTAGAGTGAGAAAGTTCTAGAGAGAGACTCTCCTTCCTTTCTTGGGTTTCTTTCAAAAACGAACTTGAAATCTCACTTCTCGATTTAGATTAAGTCCAAAGATCAAACTTTTAGATAACCCTTCGATGGATTTTATTTAATTGTTGCCCAGTTTTTTATAAAAAAGCATTTTTGGCCAGATTTTTCCATTTGGCCAGAATTCTGCTCGGTGTTCATAGAGCGGTCCAGCAGCCTCATCTAATCACTCTGGGGTGCTTGATCCAGCTGGGTTTGTGTTGATCTCTTCCATGGGTTGGTGATCCACAATCCCGGTTGTCCAGATCGTGGCAGCAGCTTTTTGGGTTAGAGGTTTGATATTTTGGGCAGATTTAGTCTTTTCGAGGGATTTTCTTTGTGGGTTTTCATGGGCTTTTCGAGTACACTTCGATAGATTATTGCCCATGCAATATTCGAAGTTTCTTGGAGTCATCTATTGGATTTCAGTGGTATTCGCACATAAAGATTGGATTTTTCTTATTGCGTTGGACTTCGTTTCAAAGATATAACCTTTAATCCTTCCGCTTTTAATTAAAGGTGTAATCTTTGTGCGTTAGATGTCATTTTAATAAATTAAATAAGTATAAGCCTAGATCCGTTCATGGGAAAATGAATTTGAGCCTGAGCTTTGTAAATAGCTTCCGATTCTGTAATGCATTGCACGAAAGTGAGGTTTTCGATTTAGCCCGGGCTTGTTCTATTTTCCTTCAAACTGGTATTAGAGCTTAGGTTTCAGTCTTATACTTGTTTGATTTATTACACAGCTTTATTTGGGCATTATTATTTTTGTCAAAATGTTCAAACAGGTGGTTATTAGTTTCCCAGCTATTATGGTAGAATTTTTTTTTTCATTCATAAACCCCGGGACATATCCGGGCTCGTATTGTTTTTGAATGGAAATGTCTGTAATATTAATAACCATGAGCTGGAAGCCGTGTAGGATTAGAAAAATCTTGTAGTAGGATTTGATCTAATCATGTTGTTTTTAAATTCCTAGAAAAAATGCCTTTGTATATAGGAATTTATGTATTATGATGAAGACGTTATTTTGGGTAACTTATATTCGCGGGTTTTGGTTTCTCGTAATTTTGGGTAATTTCTAATTACATAGTAAACCGAAAAAACCCGGGTAAATTGAGAGGAATCCAAATAACGAGTGGAAGCGACATGACGGGATGTGTCACCGAGACGTCAAGGAATCAACGATAGAGAAGACCATAATAGTCGGGAAATTTTATTTTTTTAATTTCCCGTATTTATGTCTTTTCGTTGATTGTGTGTTTTCGATTTATTTTGAATGAACAAAAACCAAACCGAACCATTTTAAAAAGTAAAGTGCATTTAACTAAGGTAGATTATTCGCATATTAAAACTCCAACGGTATTATGGGTGCGAATATCCATAGTTAAGATATTGCATGTTAAAACGTAAAAATCCTAAAACTTAAAAATCTAAGTGGGAGCAGGTTGGTAAATATCCCCATGGCCTCCATTACGGGTGCATTGGTGATGTGGTTATTCTTGCGAGTTGGTATTATGCCCTTCCTCCATGCGGACAAGCCTTCAATCACAGATATCACAAGAATGAATTTCCGAATGGATGACTATAGTGAGTTTAATTGGAAAAAGTTGCAACACCCTCTCTGCTAAGGTACATTAGTATCCTAAGTAACAAACTTAGAAGTCACGTAATGGCATACGCTTAGTGTACTATTTATAGTATTCCTCCTGCGAGGTTACGCTATTTATGTGTACGGCTAAAAGCATTGACTTTTAATTTCATTGATCATAAGATCATTGGTCAGATAATGAAATTAATGAACTTCGGTTCTTCTCGAACAAATGTGGGTTGGCGTAGACGTTCACCCACGTGACCTGTGTTAATCCCAGTGTGAGAGATGTCGATGGAGATTATATTGTTTTTTAGGATTTCAATATTTTCGAAAAAGTATACTGAAACTTGACTGTTTATTTTTCAGTTATTGATATGTCGTTCAACCCGCTAGCTGTCATCTTGAACCAGAACAAACTAACGGGTCCAAATTATATTGACTGGAAACATAACCTGGACATTATCCTTACTGCTAAGGGTACTGAGAAGTGCCCTCCTAAGTCCAGCGATGATGCCACCCCTTAGTAGCGAGAGCCATATACAAGGTGGCAAAAGGCTGATAAGATGACCCGGTGCTACATCTTGGCTTCTATGTCGAGTGTACTACAGCATCAGCATCAGTTGTTTACCTCAGCCTACGATATGATGCTCAACCTCAAGAAGATGTTTGGACATCAGGACAGGGCAGCCAAGCAGTCAGCTATGAGGAAACTCATGAATGCTAGGATGGTTGAGGGTACTTCAGTGAGGGATCACGTGCTAGACATGATGAGCTGAATCAATGAGATTGAGGTATTGGAAGGTGACATTGATAGGGAGACCCAGGTTTATATCATTCTCTAGAGCTTGCCCCCCAGTTTTGAGCAGCTTCGGTTGAACGACAATGTGGGCAAGCTCTCATATTCACTTCCCAAGCTCATGACTACATTGGTGTCTGCTGAGGGCCTATTCGCAGAGAAGAAGCAAGCCAGGAAGAAAAAGAGGAAGAAAGGCCAGAAAGCAGGAGCTGATCATCGACCCAAGGTGGGCATTACCAAGAAACACAAGGCGAAAGGAAAATGCTTTAGATGTGGCAAAACAGGACATTGGAAGAAGGATTGCCCAAAGCCTCGAGGTATGTGTAAATTTTCCTTAGTTACTGAGACATTTTTAGCGGCGATTCCCACAGATACTTGGTGTGTGGATTCACGAGTCACTGATCTCGTTTCTAATTTTTTGCAGGGATTCCAAGTGACCCGGATGCTTAGAGAGGGAGAGTTGCAGGTCTACCTTGGGGATACTACCAGAGTTTCTATTGTTGCAGTGGGAGTTCTTTGTCTTTCTTTTTCAGACTCAGTTTTACATTTGAGAGGTTGTTTATATGTACCCAGTTTTTGAAAGAATTTGCTTTCAGTTTCTAAACTTATTTTGGATGGTTATAAGTGTTTTTTTTCTGATGGATCTATTTTTATTAGAAAAAGCCAGAAGCTTATATGTTCCGGTACAATAGTTGACAATCTGTTTTTAATTAAGATATACTCCCCAGTAATGCAAAACATAGAAACTAATAACTCATCACCGAATCATAGTAAAAGGAAGGAGTCTTCCCCTTTGAATCAAACTTATCTCTGGCACCTGAGACTTTGTCACATCAACCTTAGTAGGATTCAAAGGTTAGTCAATAATGGGTCTTTGGACTCATTGGATATTGACAGCTATCCGACTTGTGAGTCCTGCTTGAAGGGTAAGATGACCAAGAGACCTTTCAAGGCAAAGGGGTATAGGGCCAAGGAGGTTTTAGAGTTGATTCATTCTGACTTATGTGGGCCTATGTTAGTTCAGGTTAGAGGTGGTTATGAGTATTTCGTGACTTTCATGGATGATTACTCTAGATATGGATACATATACGTGATGATCCACAAGTATGAATGCTTTGGCAAGTTCAAAGAGTTTAAGGCTGAGGTGGAGAACCATCTGGGTAAGAGTATCAAGGCCTTGTGATCTGATCGCGGTGGCAAATACCTCTCTAGTGAATTTAGGTCATATTTTTTGGAGGAGGGTATTCTGACCAAGTTGTCTGCACCTGGCACACCCCAACAGAATGGTGTAGCAGATAGGAGGAACAGGACTCTTATGGATATGGTTAGATCGATGATGAGTTATATCAAATTACCTATATCATTTTCGGGTTTAGCCTTGGAGTCAGCGTGTTATCTCCTTAATCTCGTACCATCTAAGTCTGTGCCTTCGACTCCAGTAGAGCTGTGGACTGGGCGAAAGCCGAGTCTGAGATATCTCAGGATTTGGGGTTGTCCAGCATATGTGCTTAAGGCATACACAGCCAAGCTAGATGCGAGATATGAGATTATGTTTTTTGTAGGCTACCCCAAAGGAACGAAAGGTGATTTGTTTTATAGTCCTCAGGATCAGAAGGTGGTGGTGAGCACCAATGCCAGATTTCTTGAGGAGGACTATGTTTTAGATTACAAGGCAAAGAGCAAGGTAGTATTGGAAAAGCTTAGGGTGAGTCCACTATTCTAGATGCACGAGTGCAGAAAGACACACCACAAGAGACTACACACACTATCACAGATGATGGTTTTGCACAGGCTACGCCTATTCATAGTGGGAGGGTTGTCAGACAACCCGAGAGGTATAAGGGTTTGGGTGAGTCTTCGGACTTTATCCCTGGCACTCATGAACTAGACACAGTTAGCTACAATGAGGCTCTTCAGGATAAAGATGCAGATTCTTGGCAGAGAGTGATGATTGCTGAGATGGGTTCTATGGACTCAAATCAGGTCTGGGAACTGGTAGACCTTCCTGATGGGTTTCAGCCTATTGGGTGCAAATGTGTCAATAAACGAAAGAGAGGATATGACGGGAGGGTTGAGACCTTCAAGGCTAGGCTTGTGGCGAAGGGGTATACTCAGAAAGAGGGTATCGATTATGAGGAGACCTTTTCCCCGGTAGCTATGCTTAAGTCGATCTAGATTCTCTTGGCCATAACTGCTCATATGGACTATGAGATTTGGCAGATGGACGTCAAGACAGCTTTCCTTAGTGGAAGTCTTGAGGAGACCATCTTTATGCAGAACCAGAGGGTTTTATTGTTCAGGGCCAAGAGCAGAAGGTATGTAGGCTTAGGAGGTCCATTTAGGACTTAAGCAAGCATCCAGATATTGGAACATCCGTTTTAACGAGGTTATCCAGCCCTATGGATTTACTCAGTGTCCGTATAAGCAGTGTGTTTATCGTAGGCGTGATGGTGATACGGTGGTGTTCCTCGTACTTTACGTAGATGACATCCTACTGATTGGCAACAGTAAGAAGGTGTTGTCGGACGTAACGGCATGGCTGTCCAGGCAATTTGATATGAAGGATTTGGGAGAGGCTGGACATATCCTTGGGATCACGATTATTCGAGATCGTAGAAGACGTTCTCTGACTCTCTCTCTCAGGCATCCTACATAGACACGATTCTGGCCCGTTTTAACAAGCAGAACTCCAAGAAGGGTTCACTACCTTTCAGGCATGGTGTACATTTATCTAAGGAGCAGTGTCCCACGACTGTTGAGGAGATAGATGCCATGAAAGCGGTACCCTATACTTCTGCAGTGGGTAGCCTCATGTATGTTATGTTATGTACGAGGCCTGATATTTGCTTCGCCGCTGGCATGGTTAGTAGATATCAGACTAACCCTAGGAAGGCTCACTGGGAGGCTGTAAAATGCATTCTCAAGTACTTGCGCAGGACGAGAGATTATGTCCTAGTTTATAGAGCACAGGAGCTTGTACCGTTGGGTTACACAGATTCAGACTTTCAAGGTGATTTGGACTAGAGTAAGTCTACCTCTGGGTTTGTGTTTACTCTAGGAGGTAGAGCCATAGTATGGCAGAGTGTCAAGCAAAAATGCGTGGCGGACTCCTCCATGGAGGCTGAGTACGTTGCCTCATCAGAGGCAGCGAAAGAAGCTGTATGGCTCCGAGCTTCCTGATGGACTTAGATGTGGTTCCTGAGTTGCCTAGGTCTATCACAGTTTACTGTGATAACAACGGTGCAGTTGCTAACTCGAGGGAAACACGAGCCCATAAGGCAAGTAAACACATAGAGCGCAAGTACCACCTGATACGAGAGATCGTAAAGAGGGGAGACGTGATCGTGGCCAAGATAGCATCAGATGACAACATTGCAGATCCTTTCACAAAGCCATTGACCCCAAAGGTCTTTGAGAGACATGTGGAGAGCATGGGAGTTATATTCTTGAGGGAGCCATGTGAGTGAGCTTAAAGGTGTTCTGGAGATTTCATTGTGACAGCAGTGTAATAGCGGGTTGGACAGTTTTTGTACTTCTTAGCATAGCTTTGAGTATTAGTGGGAGATTGTTATTTTTGAATACATAAAAGCTATGGCTTGTATTAAAAACTAATATCCACATATGACATATCATTTTGTTTTAGTATTAAATTATTCCATTATATCATATAACTAGATAACGGGGTGTGTGAAAGACACAGTAGATACCGTTATTGGTTAAAGTGTTGATATATAAAAAGTATGCTCGTAACTGAGATAGTCTGAACATACTATCGGTATAGGTTATCGTGTGATTTGGAAATTAGTTTATCTAGACTAGTTTAAATCACGCAGATATGCCCGGGGCATATTGAGCGCGACAAGTATGGATAGAATTGACTTATACTGATCAGCGTAGTCAATTCGGTCCTAGTATTCAGTCTCTCAATCCTGAGATTGGG
Source organism: Knoxia roxburghii (assembly GCA_030378225.1). Classification (NCBI taxonomy): domain Eukaryota; kingdom Viridiplantae; phylum Streptophyta; class Magnoliopsida; order Gentianales; family Rubiaceae; genus Knoxia; species Knoxia roxburghii. The sequence continues at coordinate 20,214,086 of CM059420.1, read as the reverse complement.
ACGGGCGTGAGAGTTGGATATCGTATGCTTTGATTTGACAAAGAGTGTGGTCAATTGAGGCCTATACCTCAGTAGGTTGGGTATGTGGTGTTTAGCTTCTTATATGCCGTTGCTAGTCGGAGGAATCCACGTACCGGTACACCGGGTTGATGGTGCTCCCGATATGAGCTCGTAAGGTCTATTATACTAAACCCGGCCGATGGACTTTATGTCCGGTATAATAAAAGGTCGAGTGGTACTAATCTCGGATACCAAGAAGTCGGTGAATTAGTTTGTCAGTAAATTGATAAACCGACGAGCACTAGATCTTTAATGTGGGGAGATAGAAGAAAAATAATGGCGCGATGTAAAGTCATTTTTGAGCGGTAGTTCCTTTGTTAGTCTGATAGTCGTACGACTAATTATGTATTTGACTATTTGAAAAAGTGAATTAATTAATCCTAAAGGTTTAATTAATATTTAATTGACAAAGTGGATTAAGAAATTAATTCTCATTGAATTAATTAATCCTAAGGGTTCGATTAAATTAAATTAACGAACTGGGTTAAGAAATTAATTTGAATGGGTCGATTGGAGTTGATAAGTCGGGAAATACTAAGCGGTTAACGAAAGTCAAATTAAAAGGCCTAAGTCAAAAGTCCACTAGGTCTCCATTAGAGCTCCCTATAAATCGAAAACTGAAGGCCAAAGACCCTTAAGAAAATCTTGCAAAACATTTTGTCTTCCTTTAGAGTGAGAAAGTTCTAGAGAGAGACTCTCCTTCCTTTCTTGGGTTTCTTTCAAAAATGAACTTGAAATCTCACTTCTCGATTTAGATTAAGTCCAAAGATCAAACTTTTAGATAGCCATTGATGGATTTTATTTAATTCCTGCCCAGTTTTTTTTAAAAAAACATTTTTGGCCGAATTTTTCCATTTGGCCGGAATTCTGCTCGGTGTTCATAGAGCAGTCAAGCAGCCTCTTATAATCACTCCGGGTGCTTGATCCAGCTGGGTTTGTGTTGATCTCTTCCTTGGGTTGGTGATCCACAATCCCAGTTGTCCAGATCGTGGCTGGAGTGGAGCAAAATTGTGGGCAGCCATTAAGGTTTGACCTTTTGGGCAAATTTAGTCTTTTCGAGGGATTTTCTTTGTGGGTTTTCATGGGCTTTGCGAGTACACTTCGATAGATTATTTCCCACGCAATATTCGAATTTTCTTGGAGTAATCTATTGAATTTCGGTGGTATTCGCACATAAAGATTGGATTTTTCTTATTGCGTTGGACTTCGCTTCAAAGGTATAACCTTTAATCCTTCCGCTTTTAATTAAAGTTGTAATCTTTGTGCGTTAGATGTCATTTTAATAAATTAAATAAGTATAAGCCTAGATCCGTTCATGGGAAAATGAATTTGAGCCTGAGCTTTGTCGAAAGCTTCCGATTCTGGAATGCATTGCACGAAAGTGAGGTTTTCGATTTAGCCAGGGCTTGTTTTATTTTCCTTCAAGAAATACTACAAAACATACACTAAGTGTGTGCCATTACGTGACTTCTGAGTTTGTTACCTCAGGATAGTGCGCCTCAGAGGGAGAGGGTGTTGCATTTCTCCTAATTAAACTTATTATAGTCATCTTACTCAGAAATTCATAATCTAGCGATCTTATGGTTGGACTCATCCGAATGGAGGAAGGCCCTAATGCCAAAGCGCAAGTCCACCCACATCGTATATGAACTCGTAATGGTGGCCATGAGGAGATTAAACCAACCAGCTCCCACTTAGATTTCCAAATTGAGGGTTTTTTTGAATTTTAACATGCAATTAACTAACCCTAAGTTATATGCAAACATAAAACCACATGCTTTAAAATCATGCATCTAAAATAAAGCACAAAAAATTAAAGTACAAAAATTAAAACTATAAATACGGGAAATAAATGCAAAAAATAAATTTCTCGACTATTATGGTTTTAATTAATTTCATCTTCTGCCTTGATCTCATGTCCCGCCACGCAACTCGATTGATAGAGTCTTGATCTTCAAAAAAAAAAATCTGGAGGAAAAACGGGCCAAAACGCACCAATGCGCTCGCAGCCTACATGGGTCGCGCCAACTGCCGCACACTGGCACAACAAATCTGCTGCGCCGTGCGGCAGCGGTGCTTCCTAGCCCGGCGGTTGCCGGTGGCGGCTCCCGCCGGCTAGTCGTCGCCGGCGCTGCCCCCTCCCTTCGATCCCTCTTTTGCTTCTTCTATGCTATTTAGTCTTCTTGCAATTCGTTCTGGGTTTTTCTGGGTTTCTACGAGTTAACGATAACCCAAAACCCACGAATTCAAGTTGCCCACCATAACGCCTTTGTTTACAAAATTAATTCTCCTACTACATGGCTTTCTAGGAAAACTAAAAATCCAAAATTACATAGAAAAAATCCTACTACAGATTTGATCAAATACTACACCGTTTCCAGCACGTTGTTATACTATTACAAACATTCATAATAAAATAAAATCTGGACATGTCTCGGAGTTCAATTAAAACCCATACACACGTAACCATAATAGTTGGGATTTCTTAACCACCTGCAAATAAAACCATGTAATAAATCGAACAAGCACAAAACCCAAAACCAGGCTCTGATACCAGTTGAAAGATTATCTGCCCGGGCCTAGCCAGAAACTCACTTTTGTGCAATGCATTCCAGAATCAGAATCTCTGGCCAAGCCTAGATGCTAGCACAATCGTTATTCCAATCCTTTCTTGAAATAACATTGCGGAGGATCTTTGTTGTACTTATTCTATTTATCATGCAACAAATAAATTCTTAATTAAAAGCGAAAACATAAGAATTACCTATTGAAGCGTATACTCAGGTGATTCTCTTGTATGCCTCAAGACTTTGATCATATTTTGTGTGGACAATAATCTAACGAGCAATTGATCAGCTAATCACCACAACTGGATTGCCAAAAAATCAGCAAACCACCTCACACGCCGCCACCAAACCACGCGCCACCGTTCGGGAAAATCGAACGCCGCCCCAGAAAATTAATCTGACCGAACGCCGCCGCCAAAAATTATTCTAAGAGGGAGAAAAATATTTTCTCTCTTTAAATTTTCTCTCTCTAGTTTTCTTGTCTTGAAAACTTATGATTTGCGTATGTTGAATAGCTAATCCCTTGTCTATATATATATTTACAATATAAACCCCAAGTTGGTTTAGGATTGCTCTTCCTAATGGGTTTAGGTAATTAATTAGTTTCCAAATCCAATTAGGTATCCAATCTAATAGGATAAACCAAATCCAATTAGATTTCCTAATCTCTAGGATTTCCTAATTCTAATTGAAACTTAAGACTTAATTAATTAATTAATTCCACTTTGTTAATTACTTAATTAACCCTTAGGAATAATTAATCAAATAATTAATTCTACTTATTCAATTAACCCATTACAAAATTAATCGTACCACTAATGGATTAATTTTGGAACTACCATCATACACCAGAATTGCTTCCGGAACAACTTAATTAATTTATTCTTAATCTCCACACATCAAAGATATAGTGGTCGTTAATTTATTAATTTACTGATAAATTAATTAATTAACTTCTTTAATTTCGAGACTAGTACTACTCGACCTTTTTATTATACCGGACATAAGTCCACCGGTCGGGTTTAGTATAATAAACATTACGAGCTAATCTCAGAAACGCCATCACCCTGGACGCACCAGTACATCGTTTCCTTTCGACAAGCAGCAGCACACCAAGTAACTAAACACATGCACCCAACCACCGAGACTATTGGCCACAATTGACCTCACCCATTGGTACATCAAAGTACTCTATGTCTAATCCTCATGCCCGCTCAAGTCTAGGGATTCAGAGATAGAATACTTAGAACATTTTGTCTATTAAATCAGTACAAGACAAAACATTCTAAATGGTCAAGTTCAATATGCCCCGGGCATATCTATATGAGTCAATCAGTTTAGACAAACCAATTATCCGAATCACATAATAACCTAAACTGACAGTTTGTCCAAAACTATCTCGGTACACAAGACACCTCATCATCTAACTACATAATATAAGTGGACAAATAATGCACAACAAAATATAACCAAAACATTAATCGATATATTAACTGGGAAAAAGTACGATATAAGGATAGCTTATGTATTCAACTCCAACACTAACAATGTTTTGTCTATTAAATCAGTACAAGACAAAACATCCTAAATGGTCAAGTTCAATACACCCCGAGCATATCTATAAGATTCAATCAGTTTAGACAAACTAATTATCCGAATCATATAATAACCTAAACCGACCAAAACTGTCTCAGTTACGAATCTCATTTATATATTATGTCTTTTAACCAATGATGAGATCTACTGTGTCACATATGACACCCCATCATCTAACTACATAATATAAGTGGACAAATAATGCACAACAAAATGTAACCAAAACATTAATCGATATATTAACTGGGAAAATGTACAATACAAGCATAGCTTATGCATTCAAATCTAGCATAATAAACCTTACAAGCTCATCTCGGGAGCACCATCAACCCGGCAAACCGGTACGTGGATTCCTCCGACTAGCAATGGCACACAAGAAACTAAACACCGCATACCCAACTTACCAAGATTTAGACCTCAATTGACCGCACCCTTTTGCAAATCAAAGCATATGATATCTAACTCTCATGTCCGTGCCAATCTCGGGATTAAGATATTAGAATACTAGGACCAATACAAGTTAATTCTATCCAAACTGGTCGTGCTTAATATGCCCCGGGCACATCTGTATGATTTAATTAGTCTAGACAAACTAATTTCCAAACCATACGATAACCTATACCGATAGTATGTTCAGACTATCTCAGTTACGAGTATTTTTTTTACATATCAATACTTTAACCTATAACGAGATCTACTGTGTCTTTTCACACCTCGTTATCTAGTTCTATGATATAATGGAACAAATTTAATACTGAAACAAAATGATATGTCAACTGTGATATTAGTTTTCATACAAGCAATAGTTTTTCTGTATTCAAAACCAACACCCACATTACAGATCTAGTGCTCATCGGTTCACCAATTTACTGAAAAATTAACTCACCAACTTCTTGGTATCTGAGATTAGTACCACTCAACTTTCTTATTATACCGGACATAAAGTCAACTGGCCAAGTTTAGTATAATAAACCTTACGAGCACATCTCAGGAGCACCATCAACCCGGCAAATCGGTACGTGGATTCCTCCTACTAGCAACTGTTAGTTTTGAATACAGAAAAATCTATGGCTTGTATAAAAACTAATATCAACATATGACATATCATTTTGTTTCAGTATTAAATTATTGCATTATATCATAGAACTTGATAACAGGGTGTGGAAAGGCACAGTAGATCTCTTTATAAGTTAAAGTATTGATATATAAAATATGCTCGTAATTGAGATAGTCTGAACATACTATTAGTATAGGTTATCGTGTGATTTGGAAATTAGTTATCTAGACTAATTAAATCACACGGATATGCCCAGGGCATATTGAGCACGACCAGTTTGGATAGAATTGACTTGTACTGATCAGCGTAGTCAATTCGGTCCTAGTATTCAGTCTCTCAATCCCGAGATTGGGACGGCCGTGATAGTTAGATATCGTATGCTTTGATGTGCCAAAGAGTGTGGTCAATTGAGGCCTATACCTCGGTAGGTTGGGTATGCGGTGTTTAGCTTCTTACATATCGTTGCTAGTCGGAGGAATTCACGTACCAGTTCACCGGGTTAATGGTGCTCCCGAGATGAGCTCGTAAGGTTTATTATACTAAAACTGGCCAGTGGACTTTACGTCCGGTATAATAAGAAAGTCGAGTGATACTAACCTCGGATACCAAGAAGTCGATGAATTAATTTGTCAGTAAATTGAAAAATTGACGAGCACTATATCTTTGATATGGGGAGATAGAAGAAAATATAGTGGTGCGATGTAATGTCATTTTTGAGCGGTAGTTCCATAATTGGTTCTCTAGTGGTACGACTAGTTATGGGTTTAACTAATCAATAAAGTGAATTAATTAATCTTAAAGGTTTAATTAATATTTAATTGAAAAAGTGGATTAAGAAAATTAATTCTATATGAATTAATTAATCCTAAGGGTTTGATTAAATTAAATTGACAAAGTGGGCTAAGAAATTAATTCGAAAGGATCGATTGGAGTTGATTAGTCTCGGGAAGACTAAGGAGTGAATGACAGTCAAACTAAAAGGCCCAACTCAAAAGCCCACTAGGTCTCCCAAGGAGTTCCCTATAAATAGCTAATGTTAGGCACATTTGAAGACATTAGAAACCTTGTAGGCAAATGCCTTAGAGTGAGAAAGACAAGCCTAGAGAGAGAATTGTTTCTTCCTTATTGAGAATTCTTTTTCGAAGTCGGTTTGTGATCTTTCTTGTTTGAGAAACTTAGCCCATGATTCTAGAAGCCCAAGACCACCATCTGGAAGTTCAAACTCCGTTCGCCGCTCTTTTTCTAGGCAATTAGCACCGCCTGTGTTTTTTGGATTTTTCAGTGCCATTTTGGTGCATTTTCATAGTGGGCTTTGTTTATTTGTTGAATTGATCCTTTGGCTCATTCCTTTTGGTTCGCCAAAGTCTAGTTCTATGAGCAAATAGCTTACCCACGAAGTTTTATTGAGGCGGTGTGGGTTTTCAGATTAGAATCAATTTCCCGGGCTAGATTTGTTTTTCAGATCTGTGAGTTTCTTGAAGTGGGTTTCTTTGGATTTATTTGCCAGTGCTTTTAGCCACCTCGTAGACACTTTCCCACCCAAGTTTTAGGTTGTTTGGATTTATCCTTGGGATTCTGAGCGGAATTTGCGCTAAAGACTTGGTTTTCGCAGTAGGCGGTAAATAAGAGGCTAACCTTCGGGCAACGATCTGCTAAGGATCTTACGAGTTTTTCGAAGCGGGTCTCATATAGATCTCTTACTTAGTGTCTTAGCTACCTTTTGGATTGTCTCCCACGTGATTTCGAAGTAGAGACGGAGTTGTCCTCGGGATTCTCTCGTGATTGGTCCCAGGCGGTAAACAGCAGGATTTTCAGCTTTGGTTTTCTTATTGCTAGGGACACGCTTCAAAGGTATAATCATTAATCCTTCCGCTTTAGTTAAAGATTTAATCTTTGAGCATCGTTTTAATAAATTTTACTAGTATAAGCCTAGATCCGTGTAGGGGAAATGAATTTGAGCCTGAGCAGAGTCGAAAGTCTCCGATTCTGGAATGCATTGCACGAAAGTGAGATTTTCGATTTAGCCCGGGCTTATTCTATTTCCTTCAGCAATGGCACATAAGAAGCTAAAGACCTCACACCCAACTTACTGAGATTTAGACCTCAATTGACCGCACCCTTTGGCAAATCAAAGCATACGATATCTAATTCTCATGCATGTCCCAATCTCAGGATTAAGAGATTAGAATACTAGGACTGAATTAACTACGCCGATCAGTACAGTTAATTCTATCCAAATTGGTCATGCTCAATATGCCCCGGGCACATCCGTGTGATTTAATTAGTCTAGACAAACTAATTTCCAAATCACACGATAACCTATACTGACAGTATGTTCAGACTATCTCAGTTACGAGCATACTTTTTGAAAGATTTTGGTAGGATCTGGGTTTGCACTTGCTCGATTTACCACGCAACAAAAATTTCTATTAAAGCGGAATCTTAGAAAAGTACCTTTGAAGCGTGCACCTGGTGATTCTCTTGTATGCCTCAAGACTATGACTTCACGTTGTGTGGGCAACGAACTAGAAGTCAATTGATCAGCTACTCACCACAATCCACCTGCTAGAAAACTCTAGCCCCGCAGCACCTGACACGTACTATAAACGCACCGCCCGCAGAGAGAGAAAGCTACACGCAGCTGGTATAAACCAGGGCCAAAATTTCAGCCACTAGAAACCCAAAAACCAGCTGCACACTTTCTTGAAAATTCGACTTGGAGAGAGAAACGTTTTCTCTCTCTAGAATTTTCTCTCTCTAGAAATCCTGTGGATTAATTGTGTTAATTGTATTTTACTGAATGACTGATCCCTTGTCTATTTATAGAGTTACAAGAGAGACTCCAAGTTGGTTTAGGATTGGTCTTCCTATTGGGTTTCTGTTTTCCTTCAATCCTGTTTCTGGACTGATACAGATTCTGTTTCCTTCAATCCTGTTCCTGGACTGATACACTCCCAACTGTCACGGGGATTCACTTATCCCAATCCAGTTCCTGGGATGAATCACTCCCAACTGACACAGGGATTCACTTATCCCAAACCAGTTCCTAGGATGATTCACAACCAACTGACACAAGGATTAATTAATTTCTAAATTAATTAAATCTACCTTTGTCAACAACCCAGTACATAATTAATCGTACCACTAACGGATTAATTATGGCACTACCAACCTATACCAGAATTGCTTCCGGAACAACTTAATTAAATTATATTCATAATCTCCCCACATCAAAGATATAGTGCTCGTTAATTCATTAATTTACTGATAAATTAATTCATCAACTTCTTTAATTCCGAGACTAGTACCACTCGACCTTTTTACTATACTGGACATAAGTCCATCGGCCGGGTTTAGTATAATAAACATTTCGAACTCATCTCGGGAGCACCATCACCCCGGACGCACCGGTACATGGTTTCCTTTCGACAAGCAGCAGCACACCAAGTAACTAAACACGCGCACCCAACCTACCGAGATTATTGGCCACATTTGACCTCACCCATTGGCAGATCAAAGTACACAATGTCTAATCCTCATGCCCACTCGAGTCTAGAGATTTAGAGATAGAATACAAGGATCGATTTGTCTATTAAATCAGTACAAGACAAATCATTCCTAAGAGTCAAGTTCAATATGCCCCGGGCATATCTATATGATTCAATTAGTTTAGACAAACTAATTATCTGAATCACATAATAACCTAAACCGACAGTTTGTCCAAAGCTGTCTCGGTTACGAACCTCATTTATATATTATGTCTTTCAACCAATGATGAGATCTACTGTGTCGCACCAGACACCTCATCATCTACTTACATAATATAAATGGACGATTAATGCAGAACAAGATATGACTGAAACACAAATCGATATATTAAACTGGGAAACTGTACAATACAAGCATAGCTTATGTATTCTACTCCAACAATCTCCCACTAATACTTAAGCTGTGCTTTAAGTATACAACTACATACAATCCTAACCAATCTGCTGCTATCTATCTAGAAAAACTGTTAGGCTCTCCTAAGCATCTGATCCCCATGCCCTTCACGTGAGCCTCAAAGACTTTAGAAGTCAATGTTTTCGTGAACGGATCTGCAAGGTTATCCTCTGATGCTATCTTAGCCATGACCACATCTACCCTCTTTACGATGTCTCGTATCAGGTGGTACTTGCGCTGTATATGTTGACTCGCCTTGTGGGCTCGTGGTTCCTTCGAGTTTGCTACTGCACCGTTGTTATCACAATAAACCGTGATAGACTTTAGCAAACCAGGAATCACATCTAAGTCCACTAGGAAGTTCTTGAGCCATACTGCTTCTTTCGCTGCCTCTGATACAGCAACATACTCAGCCTCCATGGTAGAGTCCGCCACGCATTTCTGCTTGACACTCCGCCAAACTATGGCTCCACCTCCTAGAGTAAACACATACCCTGAGGTAGACTTGCTCTTGTCCCCGTCGCCTTGGAAATCTGAATCTGTGTAACCTCGAGGTACCAGCTCAGACGCCCGATAGACCAGAACTTGGTCCCTCGTTCTACGCAAATACTTGAGAATGCATTTTACTGCCTCCCATTGAGCTTTCCTAGGGTTACTCTGATATCTGCTCACCATGCCCACGGCATAACAGATATCAGGCCTCGTACACAACATGGCATATATGAGACTTCCTATTGCCGAAGCATATAGAACTGTCCTCATGGTCTCTATCTCCTCAACAGTCTTAGGAGACTGCTCCTTAGATAGAAACACTCCGTGCCTGAAAGGTAGAAAACCTTTCTTGGAGTTCTGCATGTTAAAACGGGCCAGAATCGTGTCTATGTACGAAGCTTGTGAGAGCGTTAGCGAACGTTTCCTACGATCTCAAATAATCTTGATCGCAAGGATATGCCCCACTTCCCCTAAGTCCTTCATATCAAATTGCTTGGACAGCCATGCCTTTACGTCTGATAACACTTTCTTGTTGTTGCCAATCAATAGAATGTCATCCACGTAAAGCACAAGAAACACCACTGAGTTTCCATCATATCTGCGATATACACATTGCTCATCCGGACACTGAGTAAATCCAAAAGACTGGATTACCTCATCAAACCGGATGTTCCAAGATCTGGATGCCTGCTTAAGTCCATAGATAGATCTCTTAAGCCTGCAAACCTTATGCTCTTGGCCTTTTTCAATGAATCCCTCTGGTTGCTTCATGAAGATGGTTTCCTCAAGACTTCCGTTTAGGAAAGCTGTCTTGACATCCATCTGTCAAATCTCATAATCCATATGAGCAGCTATGGCCAAGAGAATCCGGATCGACTTAAGCATGGCTACCGGGGAGAAGGTTTCCTCATAATCGATTCCCTCTTTCTGAGTATACCCCTTCGCCACCAGCCTAGCTTTAAAGGTTTCCACCTTCCCGTCAGGTCCTCTCTTACGTTTGTAGACCCACTCGCATCCAATGGGCTTAAACCCACCAGGAAGGTCCACAAGCTCCCAGACTTGATTGTGGTTCATTGACCCCATCTCGGATATCATTGCCTTACGCCAAGATTCTGCATATTTATCTCGAAGTGCCTCATTGTAGTTAACTCGGTCAGGTTCAGGCATACCAGGGACTAGGTCTAAAGCCTCTCCCATGCCAACGAACCTGTCGGGTTGTCTCACAACCCTCCCACTACGACGAGGCACCGCCTGTGTATGTGCATCATCTGTGATCTCATGTGCAGTGTGTGGTGTATCTACTTGTGCTGGTGCATCAGGATTAGTAGTTTGTCATCTAAGCTCTTCTAGTACTATCTTACTCTTGGGCTTGTGGTCTAAGACATAGTCCTCTTCTAAAAATCTAGCGTTGGTACTTACCACCACCTTCTGATCTTTAGGACTACAGAATAGACCACTTTTCATTCCCCTAGGATATCCTACAAACAACATTAATTCTGTTCTTGCATCTAACTTAGCCGTATCTGCCTTAAGCACATGTGCTGGGCAGCCTCAAATTCTGAGATGTCTTAGACTGGGATTCCGCCCGTTCCACAACTCTACTGGGGTTGAAGGCACAGTTTTAGATGGTACAAGATTAAGAATATACATTGTCATTTCCAAGGCATATCCCTATAACGAACTTGGTAAATCACTATAGCTTATCATGGACCTAACCATTTCCATAAGAGTCTGATTCCTCCTTTTTGCTACACCATTCAGCTGTGGCGTGCCAGGTGCAGACAACTGAGATTGAATTCCTACCTCAGTGAGGTAATCTCGAAATTCATGGGACAGGTACTCCCCACCACGATCTGAACGCAGTGTCTTGATACTCTTACCATGATGCTTCTCCACATCTGCCCGAAACTCTTTGAACTTGCCAAAACATTCGGACTTGTGGTGCATTAGGTAAATGTATCCGTACCTAGAGTAGTCATCCGTGAACGTCACGAAATACTCATATCCCCCTTGTGCCTGGACCGTCATAGGTCCACACAAGTCAGAATGAATCAACTCTAATACTTCTTTAGCTCTATAGCCTTTTGCTTTAAAAGGTCTCTTGGTCATCTTACCTTCCAAGCAAGATTCGCAGGTTGCATAACTGTCAATATCTAATGAACGCAAAGGTCCATCATTGACCAACTTCTGAATCCTACAAAGGTTTACATAATATATAAATGTGTTTCTTAACCGAGACAATTTTGGACATACTGTCGGTTTAGGTTATTATGTGATTCATAAATTGGTTTGTCTAAACTAATTAAATCATATAGATATACCCGGGGCATATTGAACTTTACCATTTAAGATGAATTATCGTATACTGATTTAATAGACTATTCGTTCCTAGTATTCTATCTTTTAATCCCTAGACTTGAGCAGACATGAGGATTAGACATAGTGTACTTTGATCTGCCAAAGAGTGAGGTCATTCGTGGCCAATAGTCTCGGTAGGTTGGGTGCGCGTGTTTAGTTGCTTGGTGTGCTGTTGTTTGTCGAGAGGAAACCATGTACCGGTACGTCCAAGTTGATGGTGCTCCCGAGATGTGCTCGTTATGTTTATTATACTAAACCCGACCGGTGGACTTATGTCCGGTATAGTAAAAAGGTCGAGTGGTACTAATCTCGGATTATAAGAAGTTAATTAATTAATTTGTCAGTAAATTAATAAATTAATGAGCACTATATATTTGATGTGGGAGATTAAAGAATAATTAATTTAGTTGTTCCGAAAGCAATCTAGTGTAGGATGGTAGTGCCATAATTAATCCGTTAGTGGTACGATTAATTATGTAATGAGTTAATTAATAAAGTAGAATTAATAATTTAATTAATTATTCGTAAGGGTTGATTAAATAATTAACAAAGTGGACTTAATTAATTAATTAATTAAGTCTTAAGCTTCAATTAGAATTAGAAAATCCTATAGATTAGCAAATTTATTTGGATTAGGAAATCCTATTAGATTTGTTACCTAATTGGATTTGGAAATTAATTAATTATCTAAACCCATTAGGAAGGTCAATCTTAAACCAACTTAGGATCTCACTTGTACCTCTATAAATAAACAAGAGATTACCAATTCTACATACACAATTTATAAGTTTTCAAGACAAGAAAATTAGAGAGAGAATTAATTTTTATGTCTCAAAATCGGATTGTTCTTGCACTGTGCGGCTGCCCAGTTCCCGAGACAAAGCACCGGCATTTAGATTTTTCTTCCTCGTCAGCTGGTGGCGCGTTGGAACTAAGGCGGCGGTGCGTGGAGTGCAGCGGTGGCGTGTGAGCTACACGCGCATACGAAACGGTTGTTGTATTTTTTCGGCGACTCAATTTTATTGGATTGCTAATCGTTGGTTTGTTGGTTCATTGTCCACACAACGTTTGAGCCTGTCTTGAGTCATACAAGCGATCACCTAAGTACACGCTTCAAGAGGTATTTCTAAACTTCCGTTTTAATTAGAAATTATTTGTTGCATGGCAAATCGAACAAGTATAAGCTAAGATCCTGCGTAATGTTATTTCGAGTAAGGATTGGAATAGCGATTATGCTAGAGTCTATACCAGGTCAAGAATTTTGATTATGAAATGCATAGCACGAAAGTGAATTTTTGACCGGGCCCGGGCAGATAATCTTTCATAAGTCACATCAACCTTAGTAGGATTCAGAGGTTAGTCAATGATGGGCCCTTGGGCTCATTGGAGATTGACAGTTTTCCAACCTGTGAGTCTTGTTTGGAGGGTAAAATGACCAAGAGGTCTTTCAAGGCAAATGGATATAGGGCTAAAGAGGTTTGAGAGTTGGTTCACTCTACTTTGTGTGGACCTATATCAGTTCAGGCTAGAGGTGGTTTTGAATATTTTGTGACATTCACAGATGACTACTCTAGATATGGGTACATTTACCTAATGCGCCACAATTCTGAATGTTTTGGCAAATTCAAAAAGTTCAGGGCAGATGTGGAGAAGCATCATGGTAAGAATATCAAGACACTGCGATCTGATCGTGGTGGCGAATACCTCTCTAGTGAATTTAGGAGCTACTTGTTAGATGAGGGTATTCAGTCTCAGTTGTCTGCACCTGACACACTCCAGCAGAATGGTGTAGTAGAGAGGAGGAACAGGACTCTTATGGATATGGTGAGATCGATGATGAGTTATAGTGAGTTGCCTAATTCGCTTTGGGGATATGCCTTAAAGACAGCTGCTTATAACCTCAGCCTCATACCATCTAAGTTTGTGCCTGAAAGATTATCTGCCCTGGCCCGATCAAAAATTCATTTTCATGCTATGCATTCCAGAATCGGAATTCTAGACCAGGCCTAGACTCTAGCACAATCGCTATTCTAATCCTTACTTGAAATTGAAAGATTATATGCCCGGGCCAGGTCAAAAACTCACTTTCGTGCTACGCATTCCAGAATCAGAATCTTTGACCAGGCCTATACTCTAGCACAATCGCTATTCCAATCCTTGCTTGAAATAACATTGCGCAGGATATTGGTTTGTACTTATTCGATTTATCACGCAACAATAATTTTCTAATTAAAAGCGGAATCATAGAAAAGTACCTCTTGAAGCGTGTTAACTCAGGTGATCGCTTGTATGACTCAAGACTATGATTGCACGTTGTGTGGGCAACGATCTAGCAACCAATTGATCAGCAATCAACACAACTAGGTCGCCAAAAAAAATTCAGCCACTGTCTGCCTTGCGCATGAATATCACGCGCCACCTAGACTCAAGAGAGGACTCACGCACCGCAGGTTTTGGACAGAAATAGCCACCCAATTAGGTAACTAATCTAATAGGATAATCCAAATCCAATTAGATTTCCTAATTCTAATTGAAACTTAAGACTTAATTAATTAATTAATTAATTCCACTTTTTTAATTACTTAATTAGCCCTTAGGAATAATTAATTAATTAATTAATTAATTCTACTTATTCAATTAACCCATTACAAAATTAATCGTACCACTAACGGGTTAATTTTGAAACTACCAACCTACACCAGAATTGCTTTCGGAACAACTAAATTAATTTATTTTTAATCTCCTCACATCAAATATTTAGTGCTCGTTAATTTATTAATTTACTGATAAATTAATTAATTAACTTCTTTAATTCTGAGACTAGTACCACTCGACCTTTTTACTATACCGGGCATAAGTCCACCGGCCGGGTTTAGTATAATAAACATAACGAGCTTATCTCGGGAGCATTATCACCCTGGACGCACCAGTACATGATTTCCTTTCGACAAGCACCAGCACACCAAGTAACTAAACATGCGCACCCAACCCACCGAGACTATTGGCCACAATTGACCTCACTCATTGGCATATCAAAGTACACTATATCTAATCCTCATGCTCACTCAAGTCTAGGGATTAAGAGATAGAATACTAAAAATGATTTGTCTGTTAAATCAGTACAAGACAAATCATTCTAAATGGTCAAGTTTAATAAGCCCCGGGTATATCTATATGATTCAATTAGTTTAGACAAACCAATTATCTGAATCACATAATAACCTAAATCGATAGCATGTTCAAAGTTGTCTCGATTACAAACCTCATTTACATATTATGTCTTTTAACCAATGATGAGATCTATTGTGTCACACTAGACACCTCATCATCTAACTACATAATATAAATTGACTTAACATGCACAACATATAAACCAAAACATTAAATTGATATATTAGCTGGGAAAAAGTTTAATACAAGCATAGCTTTAGTATTCAAATATAACAGAAATAACATTGCGCATGATCTTAGCTTCTACTTATTCGATTTGCCACGCAACAATAAATTCCTAATTAAAGCGTAAGTTTAAGAATTACCTCTTGAAGCGTGTACTTAGGTAATTCTCTTGTATAACTCAAGACTTGATCGTACGTTGTGTGGACAATGATCTAACGAACAATTGATCAGCAACCACCAAACAACAAAGAAACTGGGCTCGAAATCTAGCTTTTGGTCATCGGAAAACTGCCGCCACCACTCGCCGGAATTTCGCATCGCCTGTCGCCAGTCACCACCTAGCACCGCCGCCTGACACCACTATGTGCCGCCGCTGCTTGGGTGGCAATGCTGTCGTGCATGCCTGAGGAAAGAAGGTTGACTTTGAGGGAGAATTCTTTTGAGTTCTCTCTCTAAGCTTTTTCTCTCTAAGTTTCTTAAATTATGAAACTATGAATTGTGTCTTGTGAATTGCTAATCTATTGTCTATTTATAGAGTTACAAGAGAGACCCCAAGTTGGTTTAGGATTGGCCTTCCTATTGGGTTTGTGTTTTACTTCAATCCCATTCCTGGACTTATTCACATCCAACTGACACAAGGATTCACTTATCTCCAATCCAGTTCCTGGTCTGATTCACAACCAACTGACACAAGGATTCACTTATCCTCAATCCAGTTCCTAGTCTGATTCACAACCAATTGACATAAGGATTAATTAATTCATTAATTAATTAAATCTACCTTTAAAAATTTCCCTATACATAATTAATCGTACCACTAGTAACGGATTAATTATGGCACTACCATCCTACACCAGAATTGCTTCCGGAATAATGAAATTAATTATTCTTTAATCTCTCCACATCAAAGATCTTGTGCTGGTTAATTTATTAATTTACTGATAAATTAATTAATTAACTTCTTATAATTCGAGATTAGTACCACTCGACCTTTGTACTATACCGGACATAAGTCCACCGGCCGGGTTTAGTATAATAAACATAACGAGCTTATCTCGGGAGCACCGTCACTCCAGACGCACCAGTACATGAATTCCTTTCGACAAGCAACAACACACCAAGCAACTAAACACGCGTACCCAACCTACCGAGATTATTGGTCTTAAGTGACCTCACTCTTTGGCTGATCAAAGTAAACTATGTCTAATCCTTATGTCTGCTCGAGTATAGGGATTAAAAAATAGAATACTAGGAATGAATAGTCTATTAAAACAGTACAAGACAATTCATCCTAATCGGTAAAGTTCAATACGCCCCGGGCATATCTATATGATTCAATTAGTTTAGACAAACCAATTTCTAAATCACATAATAACCTAGACTAAAGTGTGTCCAAAACTGTCTCGGTTATGAACCTCATTTATATATTATGTCTTTTAACCAATGATGAGATCTACTGTGTCATATCAGACACCTCATCATCTAAATACATAATATAAATAGACAACATATGTAAAACAATTTAACTAAAATATTTAATCGATATATAAAACTGGGAAATAGTTTAATACAAGAAAAGCTTTAGTATTTAAACCCAACATGCGTGTTGGCATTAGTGCCTTCCTCCATTAGGATGAGTCCAACCACAAGA
This sequence comes from Knoxia roxburghii, assembly GCA_030378225.1. Taxonomy (NCBI): domain Eukaryota; kingdom Viridiplantae; phylum Streptophyta; class Magnoliopsida; order Gentianales; family Rubiaceae; genus Knoxia; species Knoxia roxburghii. Next base: position 20,196,967 of record CM059420.1, on the reverse strand, counting down.
TCGCTAGATTATGAATTTCTGAGTAAGATGACTAGAGTAAGTTTAACTAGAAGAAATGTGATACCCTCTCCATCTGAGGCGCACTATCCTGAGGTAACAAACTCAGAAGTCACGTAATGGCACACAATTAGTGTATGATTTGTAGTATTAATCCCATCGAGGTTATGCTGCTTATTCGTACGGCTGAAAGCACCGACTATTAGCTACATTGATCAATAGATCGTTTGGTCAGATAGTGTAGTTAATGAACTTGGTTCTTCTCAAACGAACATGGGTTAGCGTAAATGTCCACGCTACCGTGGCTTGCGAGAATCCCAGTGAATGAGATGTTGGTGGATGAAAATTATTCTTTTGAGGGAAGTCAATAATTATTAGAATTTTTTTTTCGAAATTCTAGATTAGATAACTAAAACATTGTTTGTGTCATTTACAGTATTCGATATGCCATTCAACTTCTTAGCTACTATATTGAAAAACAACAAATTAACTGGTCCGAACTATGTCGATTGGAGTCGTAATTTAGACATTGTCCTGACGGCTGAGAGCACTCCTGTGAGAGATCATGTCATGGACATGATTAGTAACATCAACGAGGTTGAGGTAGTGGGAGGTGAAATAATTGGTGAAACCAAAGTTGATATTGTCCTCCAGAACTTGCCTCAAGGCTATGAGCAGTTTCAGTTGAACTACAACATGAATCAATTGTTGTGTATTTCATCCGAGCTCTTAGCAGAGTTGGTGGCAACTAAAAGTCTTTTTCAAGAGAATAAGCGAGTTTTAGTCGCATTCAAAGCTTTAGAATCTTCTTCTAAGCCTGAGGCTGGAAAAAAGAAGAGAAAGCTCAAGGAAATAGCTCAAAAGGCACGGATTGCACCTAAGCCAGATATTGCGAAGAAGAAGTCAAAAGACAAGTGTTTCAAGTGCAATAAGACGAGACATTGGAAATTGGATTGTCTAAAACTTATAGGTACGATAGTTTCTGCCTTAATTACTGAAACATGTTTAGCGGCGACTCCCACAGATACTTGGTGTGTGAATTCAGGTGCCACTGACCATGTTTGTAATTTTTTGCAAAGGTTCCAAGTGACCCAGAAGCTTAGAGAAGACGAGCTGGATATCTACTTGGGTGACACTACAAGAGTGTCAGTGGAAGCAGTTGGAGTGGTTACACTAATTTTTGAAAATTCTAGATTAGAGTTGGTTAATTGTCTTTATGTACCGAGTTTTAGAAAGAACCTTGTTTCAGTTTCTAAACTCTTAAAGAATAGTTATAAGTTTATTTTTTTTGATGAATCTGTTATTATTAAAAGAAATGGAAAACTTATTTGTTCTGGTTCATTGATAGATAATTTGTTTGTGGTTAACTCTAACTCCCCCGTTGTGCAAAATATAGAAACAAATAGCTCTTTATCTAACACTAATAAGAGGAAACAGCCTTCTGAGTTGAATCAAACCTATATTTGGCATCTTAGGCTAGGTCATATAAACCATAGTAGGATTCAGAGGTTGGTCAATGATGGACCTTTAGGTTCGTTAGATATTGACAGTTATTCAACCTGCGAATCTTGCTTGGAGGGTAAGATGACCAAGAGACCTTTTAAGACAAAAGGTTATAGAGCCAAGAAAGTACTAGAGTTGATTCATTCTGACTTGTGTGGACCAATGTCGGTCCAAGCACGAGGTGGGTTTGAGTATTTCATGACGGTCACGGATGACTACTCAAGGTACAGGTACATTTACCTAATGCATCATAAGTCTGAGTGCTTTGGCAAGTTCAAAGAGTTTTGGGCAAATGTGGAGAAGCATCATGGTAAGAGTATCAAGATAATGTGATCAGATTGTGGTGGGGAGTACCTGTCCCACAAATTTCGAGAATACCTCAGTGAGGTCGGAATTCAGTCTCATTTGTCTGCACCTGGCACACCACAGCAGAACAGTGTAGCAGAAAGAAGGAATCGTACTCTTATGGAAATGGTTAGGTCAATGATGAGCTATAGTGATTTGCCAAGTTTGCTCTGGGGATATGCCTTAGAAACAGCGATGTATATTCTTAATCTTGTACCATCTAAAATAGTGCCTTCAACCCCAGTAGAGTTGTAAAACGGGCGTAAACCCAGTCTAAGACATCTCAGAGTTTGGGGTTGCCCAACACATGTGCTTAAGGCAGATGCGGCTAAGTTAAATGCAAGAACAGAATTAATGTTGTTTATAGGATATCTTAAGGGAAAGAAAAGGTGGTCTGTTTTATAGTCCTAAAGATCAGAAGGTGGTGGTTAGTACCAACGCTAGATTTTTAGAGGAAAACTATATCCTAGATCAGAAGCCCAAGAATAAGATAGTACTAGAAGAGCTTAGGAGACAAACTGATAATCCTGATGCACCAGCACAAGTAGATACACCACACACTACACAAGATATCATAGATGATGCGCCTACACAAGTGGTGCCTCGTCATAGTGGGAGGGTTGTTAGACAGCCCAACAGGTTCATTGGCGTGGGGGAGGCCTCAGACCTAGTCCCAGACACGCCTGAACCTGACCCAGTAAACTACAATGAGGCTCTCTGAGATAAAGATGCAGAATCTTGGCTTAAGGTAATGATATCCAAGATGGGCTCAATGGACCACAATCAAGTCTGGGAGCTTGTGGACTTGCCTGATGGGTTTAAGCCCATTGGATGTCAGTGGGTCTACAAACGCAAGAGAGGACCTAACGAAAAGGCAGAAATCTTTAAAGCTAGGCTTGTGGTACAGGGGTATACTCAGAAAGTGGGAATTGATTATGAGGAAACCTTCGCACCGGTAGCTATGCTTAAGTTGATTCGGATTCTCTTAGCCATAGTTGCTCATTTAGATTATGAGATATGGCTGATGGATGTCAAGACAGCTTTCCAAAACGGAAGTCTTGAGGAAACCATCTTCATGCAGCAACCCGAGAGATTCATTGAAAAAGGCCAAGACCATAAGGTATGCAGACTTAAGAGGTCTATTTATGGACTTAAGTAGGCATCCAGATCTTGGAACATCCGCTTTGATGAGGTAATTCAGTCCTACGGATTTACTCAGTGTTCGGATGAGCAATGTGTGTACCGCACACATGATGGACACTCAGTGTTGTTTCTTGTGCTATACGTAGATGACATTCTATTGATTGGAAACAACAAGAAAGTGTTATCAGACGTAAAGGCATGGCTGTCCAAGCAGTTTAATATGAAGGACTTAGGGGAAGCGGGACATATCCTTGGGATCAAGATAATTCGAGATCGTAGGAAATGTTCCTTAACACTCTCCCAAGTTTCATACATATATATGATTCTGGCTTTTTTAACATGCAGAACTCCAAGAAAGGTTTCTACCTTTCAGACACAGAGTGCATCTGTCTAAGGATCAGTCTCCCAAGACTGTTGAGGAGATAGAGGCCATGAAGACAGTTCCTTATGCTTCTGCAGTAAGAAGTCTCATGGATGTCATGTTGTGTACGAGGCCTGATATCTGTTATGCCGTTGGCATTGTAAGCAGATATCAGAGTAACCCGGGAAAGCTCACTAGGAGGCAGTAAAATGCATTATCAAGTATTTGAGCAGAACGAGAGACCAAGTGTTGGTCTTGAAAGATTATCTGCCCAGGCCTAGCCAGAAACTCACTTTCGTGCTATGCATTTCAGAATCAGAATCTCTGGTCAGGCCTAGACGCTAGCACAATCGCTATTCCAATCCTTGCTTGAAATAACATTGCACAGGATCTTGGTATGTACTTATTTGATTTATCACACAACAAATAAATTCTTAATGAAAAGCAGAAACATAAGAATTACCTTTTGAAGCGTATACTCAGGTGATTCTCTTATATGCCTCAAGATTTTGCTTGTATGACGTGTGGGCAACAATCTAACGAGCAATTGATCATCTAATCACCACAATCAACCTGCTGGAAAAATTCCAGCACCACCGCACCTGGCACATACAATCCACGCTCCGCCCGGAGAGAGAGAAAGTTTCACGAGCTGCTGCCAAAAATTGGAAAAATTCGGCCAGCTAAAAAAGCATAGGAAATCCGATTTTTAGAGAGAAAAAATTTTCTCTCTCTAGATTCTTGAATTATGAATCTATTGAATTGTGTGTCTTGAATAGCTAATCCCTTGTCTATATATAGAGTTACAAGAGAGACCTCAAGTTGGTTTAGGATTGGTCTTCCTAATGGGTTTAGGTAATTAATTAGTTTCCAAACCCAATTAGGTAACGAATCTGATAGGATAAACCAAATCCTACTAGATTCATAATCTATAGGATTTCCTAATTTTAATTGAAACTTAAGACTTAATTAATTAATTAAATAATTTCACTTTTTTAATTACTTAATTAACCCTTAGGAATAATTAATCAATTAATTAATTCTACATATTCAATTAACCCATTAAAAAATTAATCGTACCACTAACGGATTAATTTTGGCACTACCATCCAACACCAGAATTCCTTTCGAAACAATTTAATTAATTTATTCATAATCTCCCCACATCAAAGATATAATGCTCGTTAATTTATTAATTTACTGATAAATTAATTAATTAACTTCTTTAATTCCGAGACTAGTACCATTTGACCTTTTTACTATACCGGACATAAGTCCACCGGTCGAGTTTAGTATAATAAACATTACGAGCTCATCTCGAGAGCACCATCACCCCGGATGCACCGGTACATGGTTTCCTTTCGACAAGCAGCAGCACACCAAGCAACTAAGCACATGCACCCAACCTACCGAGATTATTGGCGATAATTGACCTCACCCATTGGCAGATCAAAGTACACTATGTCTAATCCTCATGCCCGCTCAAGTCTAGGCATTAAGAGATAGAATACTAAGAACAATTTGTCTATTAAATCAGTACAAGACAAATCATTATAAATAGTCAAGTTCAATACGCTCCGGACATATCTATATGATTCAATCAGTTTAGACAAACCAATTATCCGAATCACATAATAACCTAAACCGACAGTTTATCCAAAACTATCTCGGTTACGAACTTCATTTATATATTATGTCCTTTAACCAATGATGAGATCTACTGTGTCACACAAGACACCTCATCATCTAACTACATAATATAAGTGGACAAATAATGCACAACAAAATATAACCAAAACATTAATCGATATATTAACTGGGAAAAAGTACAATAAAAGCATAGCTTATGTATTCAACTCCAACGGGTCTATCAGGTGCCTGAGCTGGTACCCCGAGGTTACACAGATTCAGATTTCCAATGCGACAGGGACAAGATCAAGTCTACCTCAGCGTATGTGTTTACTCTGGAAGGTGAAGCCATAGTTTGGCAGAGTGTCAAGCAGAAATGTGTGGCAGACTCTACCATGGATGCTGAAAATGTTGCCACATCAGAGGCACCGAAGGAAGCAGTATGGCTCAAGAACTTTCTAGTAGACTTAGATGTGATTCTTGGTTTGCAGAAGTCTATCACAGTGTATTGTGATAAAAACGGTGCAATAGCAAACTTGAAGGAACCACGAGCCCACAAGGCGAGTAAACATATACAGCGCAAGTACCACATAATATGAGACATCGTAAAGAGGGAATACATGGTCGTGGCTAAGATAGCATCAGAGGATAACCTTGCAAATCCGTTCACAAAGACATTGACTTCAAAAGTCTTTGAGGCTCACGTGGAGGGCATGGGGATCAGATACTTAGGAGAGCCATGACAGTTTTTCTAGATATATAGTAGCAGCGTGTATAGGAGTTGAATGTAGATATATACTTAAAGCACAACTTAAGTATTAGTGGGAGATTGTTGGTGTTGAATACATAAGCTATGCTTGTATTGTACATTTTCCCAGTTAATATATCGATTTATGTTTTGGTTATATTTTGTTGTGCATTATTTGTCCATTTATATTATGTAGTTAAATGATGAGGTGTCTTGTGTGACACAATAGATCCCATCATTGGTTGAACGACATAATATATAAATGAGGTTCGTAATCGAGATAGTTTTGGACAAACTGTCGGTTTAGGTTATCATGTGATTTGGATAATTGGTTTGTCTAAACTAATTGAATCATATAGATATGCTCGGGGCGTATTGAACTTGACCATTTAGAATGATTTGTCTTGTACTGATTTAATAGACAAATCGTTCTTAGTATTCTATCTCTTAATCCCTAGACTCAAGTGGGCATGAGGATTAGACATAGTGTACTTTGATCTACCAATGGGTGATGTTAATTATGGCCAATAGTCTCGGTAGGTTGGGTGCATGTGTTTAGTTGCTTGGTGTGCTGCTGCTTGTCGAAAGGAAACCATATATCGGTACATCTGGAGTGATGGTGCTCCCGAGATGAGCTCATAATGTTTATTATACTAAACCTTGCCGGTGGACTTATGTCCGGTATAATAAAAAGGTCGAGTGGTACTAGTCTCAGAACTATAAAAGTTAATTAATTAATTAATTTATCAGTAAATTAATAAATTAACGTGCACTACATCTTTGATGTGGGGAGATTAAGAATAAATTAATTAAGTTTTTTCGGAAGTAATTCTGGTGTAGGATGGTAGTGCCATAATTAATCAGTTAGTGGTACAATTAATTATGTATTGGGTTATTGACAGAGGTAGATTTAATTAATTAAGTAATTAATTAATCCTTCTGTCAGTTGGTTGTGAATCATACCAGGAACTGGATTGGGATAAGTGAATCCCTGTATCAGTTGGTTGTGAATCATACCAAAAACTGGATTGGGATAAGTGAATCCCTGTATCAGTTAGATGTGAATCGGTCCCGGAACAAGATTAAAGAAAACAGAAACCTAGTAGGAAGGCCAATCCTAAACCAACTTGGGGTCTCTCTTGCAACTCTATGGGATTAGCTATTCAAGATATACAATTCATAAGTTTTTAAGACAAGAAAACTTAGAGAGAGAAAGTCTAGAGAGAGAAGAAAATTTTCTCCCTCAAGCATAATCTCAGGCGGCCAGTTATTGTCCTAGGTAGCGGTCGGTGGTTAATTCCGGCAGGAGGCGGTGGCAGGAGAAATCCGGCGGCGGCGGAGGTTGAAATTCAGGCGACGACGAGCTGCAGAATTTTTTCCAGCAAGTGGATTGTGGTGATTAGCTGATCAATTGTCGTTAGATTATTTCCCACACAACATACGAACAAAGTCTGGAGGCATACAAGAGAATCACCTGAGTAAACGCTTCAATAGGTAATTCTTATGTTTCTGCTTCTAATTAAGAATTTATTTGTTGCGTGATAAATCAGATAAGTACAAACCAAGATCTTGCGCAATGTTATTTCAAGTAAGGGTTGGAATAGCGATTGTGCTAGAGTCTAGGCCTGGCCAGAGATTCCGATTCTGGAATGCGTAGCACGAAAGTGAGTTTCTGGCTAGACCCGGGCAGATAATCTTTCATTAGAGTCCTAAATATCAGAATGTGGTGGTTAGCACTAACACCAGATTTTTGGAGGATGACTATATTTTAGATCACAAGCCCAGTAGCAAGATCCTAGTAGAGGAGTTTAGGGATCAGTCCAATATTCCAGATGCATCAGTACAGGATGACACACCACAGAGTATTGCACAAAATATCACAGAAAATGCACCTACACAGGATGCACCTCGTCATAGTGGAAGGGTTATGACACAACCCAAGAGGTACGCGGTCTGGAGAGAGTTTGGATTTTATCCCTGACGCTCATGAGCCAGACCCAGTTAGCTACAATGAGGATCTCCAAGATAAAAATACAGATTCTTGGCAGAGAGCGATGATTGCTGAGATGGGTTCTATGGACTCAAATCAAGTCTGCGAGTTGGTAGACCTTCCTGATGGGTTTTGACCTATTGGGTGCAAATGGGTCTACAAGCGAAAGAGAGGATCTGATGGGAGGTTTGAGACCTTCAAGGCTAGGCTTGTGGTGAAGGGGTATACTTAGAAATAAGGTATCGATTATGAGGAGACCTTTTCCCCGGTAGCTATGCGTAAGTCGATTAGGATTCTCTTGGCCATAGCTGCTCATTTAGATTATGAGATTTGGCAGATAGATATCAAGACAGCTTTCCTTAATGGAAGTCTTGAGGAGACCATCTTTATGCAGCAACCAGAGAGATTCATTGCACAAAGCCAACAGCACAAGGTTTTCAAGCTCAAGAGTTCTATTTATGGACTTAATCAAGCATCCTGATCTTGGAACATTCATTTTGACGAGGTTATCCAGTCCTATGGATTCACCAATGTCTGGATGAGCAGTGTGAATACCGCAGGCATGATGGAGATATGGTGGTGTTTCTTGTACTTTACGTAGATAATATTCTTCTTATTGGCAACAGTAAGAAGGTATTGTCAGATGTAAAGGCATGGTTGTCCAAGCTATTTGATATGAAGGATTTGGGAGATCGTAGGAGACGTTCACTGACACTCTCTTAGGCCTCATACATAGACACAATTCTGGCCCATTTTAACATGCAGAACTCCAAGAAGGGTACACTATCTTTCAAGCATAGAGTGCATCTATCTAAGGAGCAGTGTCCCAAGACTGCTAAGGAGATAGAGGCCATGAAGGCAGTTCCCTATGCATCTGCAGTGGGTAGTCTCATGTATTCTATGTTATGTTCTAGGACTGATATTTGTTTTGTCGTTGGCATGGTTAACAGATATCAGAGCAACCCTGGGAAAGCTCATTGGGAAGTTGTCAAGTGCATCCTCAAGTATTTGCGCAGGACGAGAGACCATGTCTTGATCTATCGTGCACAAGAGCTAGTTCCATTGGGTTACACAAATTCAAACTTCTATGGTGATATGGGCAATAATAAGTCTACCTCTGGGTTTGTGTTTATTCTGGGAAGTGAAGCCATAGTTTGGCGGAGTGGTAAGTAGAAATGTGTGGCAGACTCCTCCATGGAAGCTGAGTACGTTGCCATATCAGAGGCAGTGAAAGAAGCTGTATGACTCAAGAACTTCCTAGTGGACTTAGATGTGATTCCTGAGTTGCCAAGATCTATCAGAGTTTATTGTGATAAAAATGGTGCAGTTGCTAACTCAAGGGAACCACGAGCCCACAAGGCGAGTAAACACATAAAGCGCAAGCACCACTTGATACGAGAGATTATAAAGAGGGGAGACGTAACATCAGGAGACAACCTTGCAGATCCATTCACGTAGGCATTCGCTCCAAAAGTCTTTGATACCCACGTGAAGGGCAAGGGAGTCAGATACTTAAGTGAGCCATGAGGTTTTGTAGTTTTGAGTATGACAGACAACAGATAAGTGTATTGAACAGTTTTTATACTTCAGAGCATAGCTTTGAGTATTAGTGGGAGATTGTTAGTTTTGAATACTGAAAAGTTTGCTTGTATGAAAAACTAATACCCATTTACATTATCGATTGTATTTCAGTATTATAATTTGTTAATTTATATCATATGCATAGATGATAAGATGCCGAGTGTGGCACAATAGATCTTATCATTGGTTAAATTTGTGATATATAAATAAACGCTCATAACCGAGATAGTTTGAACATACTATCGGTTTAGGTTATTGTATGATTTAGAAATTAGTTTGTCTAGACTAATTAAATCATACGGATATGCCACGGCATATTGAGAAGGACCTATTCGGGATCGAATTAATTTGTATTGATCTTCGTAATTAGTTCGAACCTAATATTCTAATCTCTCAATCGCTAGACTATGAGAGTTAGACATTGTGTACTTTGATTTACCAAAGGGTGGGCCAATTGAGGCCTGTATCTCGGTAAGTTGGGTATGCGTGTTTGGCTTCTTAGTGTGTCGTTGCTTGCCGAAAGGAATCCATGTACCGGTTCGTCCGGGTTGATGGTGCTCCCGAGATGAGCTCGTAAGGATTATTATACTAAACCCGGCCGGTGGACTTATGTACGGTATAATAAGAAGGTCGGTTGGTACTAGTCTCGGATAGCAAGAAGTCGATGAATTAATTTGTCAGTAAATTTATGAATTGACGAGCATTATATCTTTGACGTGGGAGAAAGAAGAATAATTAAAGTGAGCGCGAAGTAATTCCATTTTTGAGCGGTAGTTCCATAATTGATCCGTTAGTGGTATGATTAATTATTAATTGGATTAATTGGCAAAGTGGATTAAATAAAATTCATCCTTGGGTTAATTTTATTTTAATTGACAAAGTTGGTTACGAAATAATCCTAGGAGTCTATTAATATTTAATTGACGAAGTGGGTCGAATAAATAATCATTGGGCTAATTGAGAATCGATTAGTCTAGTGAAGACTAAGAAAATCGATTGAATCTAATTAGTAAGGCCCAACTCAAAAGCCCATTAGGTTTACCTTGAAACTCTTTATAAAAGCATTAAGTCTTGCTTTTTTCAAGACATAAGAAACTTGAGAGGCATAGCCTAGAGAGAGAAAGAGTAACTTAGAGAGAGAATTTCAACTTCTTCGTTGAAGATCTTTTTTAAAGGCGGCTTAGTGATCTTTCTTCCTCGGAAAAACTCAGCCCAAAGTCCTGGACTTCTTGTCGCCCGATTTATTCTTGCTGCCGTCCGTTTTCTCGCAGCTGACCGGATTTGTATTCCTGGCGATCAGATTTTAGATCGGCGACCAGCAGCGCCATGCCTAGCATTCCGACGCGCCAGATCCACGCATTGATGCGTTTTGATCGCGGTTGATCGGCGATCCTCAGTGGCGGCGTCTTGATCGCGGTTGGAATAGTTTGGCTACGGTTTCCTATTTTCGGTGAGTTGGCGGCGATCTCCGGGTTAGTTTCGTTTGGGCAGATTTTGAGTTTTTCAATGCGGGTTTCTTGTGGAATTCTTGATTTTCGCTAGATCGACCCCGTAGATAGTTGCCCACTCAACTTCCGGGGTTGTCGAAGTCATTCGAGGAATTTCTTGTGACATTCGCAATCAAAGTTTCAACCATTTTCTTATTTGTTAGGGACAAGCTTAAAAGGTATAATCTTTATGTTCCGCTTTAATTAAAATTTAATTTTTAACGTATCATTTAATAGATCTAACAAGTATAAGCCTAAATCAACTTAGGGGAAATGATTTTAGAGTGTGAGCTCAATCGAAAGTCTCCGATTTTGAAATACATAGCACGAAAGTGAGATTTTTGATTGGACCCAGAGCAGATCTGTTTCCTTCACATTGGCATATTCATGGAGAACAGTTCGACCTAGAGTACAAATGCAATTTCCTTTAACAATGAGAATCTTTGTACTGTATAATTTAGGGTATGCTAAGTACGTACAATAAGGATCACGAACAAAATTAATGTTGGTGGAATAAACAAAACAAGATGCTTAAAGCCTAGAAGGGAGTGTACTGTCCTCAGCAATAATGAACTAGGCAACAACGCAGTTAGCACAAAGTCTCTATTGCAGGGAACGAACCAGTTAAGGTGCAGAACACATTTAACTGAGGCACCACCAAGAGCGAGTTTGGCAGAACAATGATGAAATGACAATCAGAAGAAAGGCATTACAATCTTTGATGCTATGTTTGCATCTTTATTCCTAGATGAGGTTATTTAACTTGAAGCACTAAGCACACTGTCTGTATGACAGTAAGAACAAGCAATACAACTGCAGCAACAACAGAGATGATTGACCAGGGACTGCCAAAATAATCGCGTCCTAACATTGCAAACCACTTTGCACATTTGGAGTTCCACTTGTGCCATAGGTCGAAGCATAGTGCAGCAAAATAGAATTTCTGTGGATCTGTGAGAAACTCTTGGTATAGATTATTGAAAACTTCAGCCACTTGATCATTGGTACCAAGCTGGTTCTTGATGATTTAGTGTTTAATGAGTAGTTCAACATCTTTGTGAGTATCTATCAAGTAGTCCATGAGGATAATGTAGCTTGTCATATACTTGGAATGATATCCAGTCTGTTCCAAGGCAATTAGATTCCAGAAAAAAGTCTCTGTTGAATCATTGATAGTGCGCTGAGGAATATTGAGCTCTCCATTCTCAAAGTGAATCATAAAGAACCATTTTTCATCCCCGCGTTGAAACTTGACTCCAGCTGCTAGCAGCTCTGTCGCAGTTGCACACTTGACAACTTCCAGTTTCATGGTTAGTTTTGTTCCAGCTTGTTGATTTAATTGCATTGGCATATGAAGGTTGGCTAAGAACTCAACCAAATGCCTGGCCGGGCGCAAGTTACGCGTCAGCTCAAGTCTACCTGTATTACCCACATTCTTCAAGTATTGATAGACTAGATGATTGAAAGATGGAGCATCAATAGCATCCTTATCCAGAAATTTTCTTAAATTCCCATAAACAAAAAGCATTATACAATGTGGAAACAAATCTCACAGGAAGCTGGTTCTCGACCCAAGGATTATCAAATACTATATCACCCATCTCTCTCATTTCAGGAAAATGGTTCTTCAAGAAAAGCTCAACCATAAACACCCCATCCAACAAAATAATTTTAGATAGTTTGAAAAGGTCGCGGATGTAGGCATCTTCATAACAACCACAGACAAGCTTCTCCTGACTATGAACATATTCAGACAACAACTCCAAGGGAACTCGAAAAGTGTGTAGAAAGTTATTGAGATATTTCAATTTGTATTCTTCCATACCTTGTAGTTGGCTTCCCCCATAGATGAAGATGACTGATCGAGACTAACCGAGGAGTATATGCTTGTTGATTCTTGTTACGATGTTTCTCCGGTACTTTATATATACAAACTGTACCATAATTGAGGGGATCTGGGGCCAGCATCGACAACCTTTCACTCATACTGGATGCCAAACGGGTTGCACCTCCAGAGTAGTGTATGTACCTTGGCATTTCAGCTTCCAAAGGATTCAAACTACTGATTTTGGCCTCACTGACATCGATTACAGCATGACCTTCTGATTCCATTATCTGCATATATCACCATATATTATCAATCAATTCACTACCTCTGTCAAATGGGCTTACAGAAAATTCAAAAATAAAATCATCAACTAAGGAGAATACCTTGCAATGGACAATTGGAGGCTTAATGGACAACCAGTTGTCTCTTTAAGCATCAAAATCATTGGAATTGATGGCATCAGTGAGTGTAAAGTGGACAGTGGACAGTGGAAGGCAAGCCTTAACTTTTGAACTTTTTTGGATTCTTCAAAATATCAAATGGGGAGTGGTAATGGAGCAAAGAATCCGCTTGGGCAGTCATTGTTCAGAAAAAGAGCAAAGAATACCCTGGTCTAATTTTCTTGCATCTTCCTCAACATAGGGACTAGCCCAAAGTATCTGATAGGCCTAAGTTTCAGGGTTATCGAGAATTTCTCCAGACTTCTGCACTGAATACTTTTTAGAAGATGCTTTTCCATCTTTCACATAATCTTCATTACCAAACTCCCATTTTTCAAAAAATTACCAATAACACAACATAACAACACTTAAAACTGTTGTAGTACTAAAAAGAAACTTTGGAAGAAGACCAAAGAAATCTTTCCATTAACTACAAGGACTTAAAGTAGAAAATTACACAACAGCAATAATATTATACTTGGATAATGTGTTGAAGCGAGCAATGATAATGATGGCCTCAAACTCATTTACTTTGAGCTTCAAAAACACTCAGCCCAAGCACCAATTTTTTGGTTCAAGGGAAAGGAAAGGAAGTACATAGATTCCCATGGCCAAAAATGACACAATGCTGCTCCTCAGAAATTAGACAAGTAGCAGGGGAGTATGAATTTGGGTATTACTTACATAGGTTAACTTACAAGGTAGCTTCAAACTGGTTTTCCTCTTTCACCAGCTAATCCATCACCATTTACTATACATCTTCTGCTCCTCGCGGAGATTTCACAGAGCATAGATTTTGATTTTACCAATTCATATGCCTCTTTTCAGAGGCACAGTGCTACCATTACTAATCTCCCCTCTCGCACCTTGTAATCATTTCACAACCTCTGTTGTAGGTATTAGCAGCACCTGGTCTGCAGTTATAGTATGAAGAGCCAGGCGTCCCGCAGGGAGCAAAATCCCTCTGCAATGAATCATAACTTATATACCTTTTCTGCATCAGAAGCATTCTTTTGTTGCTCTCGGTATCCATAATTAGCTCCTCAAGAGATACAGTTGAGCAGTCACTAATCTTTCCACCACAAACCCTTTTCAGCATTACATCCACTTCACTCGCTTTGGCTGGATTTATGTCAAAAACCGGTATCCCACAACTCATTGTCATCAACAAAAGTAGTGGAACTACTACTGTGTTGAAGGGATGAAGCTGAATATTGAGCATTTTTCCAAGCGTGGACTATGAAGGAAAGTGAGACTTCAATGTCTTGAAAGGGTGAGTGAGATTGTATTTAGATGGGATCTTGGATGAGTGAAGGAAAGAATGTAGTGGTCAGGGTGTTCATCTACAAAAATGACTAAGCTACGATAATAAGAGTTGAGCGTTTGGTAAATGACAGTGACCACACCACCAACCCACCATTGATCAATTGGTATACAGGGACTATACCCTAGTGTCCACGCGTACAAAGCTGAGACGCAGCTCTGGCGCATGTCTTCACACAAATTTTGAAACTTAATATGCTCCCTGATTAGATATGTTCTATTGTATGAAATGAATCTTTATGATATATTATGGTCTCCTGATATCAATCCTTCATTGCATTATATGAATGTATCTCTGCTCCCTGATTATATGTCTTCTATGTTATGATATGATATATTATGTTGTTATGATATGAATGTATCCTTCATTGTCGAATATGAATATATTCTTTACTGTCTAGTTATATCCGTTCTGTGTAATGATATGAATCATTATGTTGTCTAATATGATATATTTTGTCCTCCCATATGAATCCTTTTATTCTTGCTGATATGATCCTTCTTTTACTAATAAAATGCCAAGAAACAAAAGAAATATAATGTCTTATCAAAACAAGCAGATTGTAGAATACAGAAAGGAGGATGTTACAGATTTTGAAACAGAAAGTGATGAACTCATCCATACATACAAAATTAATTTGGGGGAAAAATAAAAGAACAACAAGATCAACCATCACAAAGCAAGTTGAAGAGACAGAAAGTACCTACAAAGAAGAAAAAGAAAGAAATTCTTCAACTAGTGAAGCAGGTCAAAAAAACAACTGGATGGATAAGTGCAGAAGAAAAAAAATAAAGCAAAAGTTGGAAAATAGCAGATAATGGAAGAAACGAACGAGAAGAAAATTGTTAACCACCAAAGTCAAAACAAAAGAAGGTGGTTGTCCAAAAAGAACAAATCAAGAAAAATGAAAAGAAACAGGTTTTCGAATAGAAGAATTCGATGAAATGGAAACAGAAGTAGAGAAAATAACAAACTGCACAACCAGAAGATTCTTGAGCAGTACATCTCCAAAAGGTTTAAACAATCTGATTTTAAAATTAACAGAAAGACAAGCAGTTGCTGCGCGAGATATAGGATTTGGTAGCATTCTGGACATGAGGTACAACAGTCTCTCGAACAGTTTGGGAGAACACCTACTTACCAACTTCAACCTTTTGAAGTTAATGCTACAGCTGCATGATGACTCCATCCCAATTGATGAAGAAGATGTCCAATTGGTTATGGGTTTCCCAAGAGGTCAAATTTAAGTGGAAGAGTATGAAACTGAAGACCAAAATGAAGAATATTACCAGCAGGCTCTTCTACACTTCAATACAGTCCATGGAAGAACAACCAGACCAGCAATCAAATAGCTTGAGGATTACATTCTCAACAATAGAGACTACCACGACATCAACTTCATCTAAGATTTCATTATCTACCTTGTCAACGGCTTTTTGAACAATTATAGCAGAGATAACATCATATATCGTCTGCTAAAATCACTGAACAATATGAAAAATATCAGGCAGCTCAACTGGTGTAACTACACAATTAGAGCCTTTTTGGATTCCTATAGAAAATATTTTTGACCAGATGGCTCAAAGGCTGCAATTTACTGTGGACCGCTCACTTTCCTGGTCATATTTCTCTTACAGTAGCTTGATATAAATTATCATGTTGTATATGCTATGATAACTTGACTATTCTGATATGATTTTGTATTTTTATTGATATGTATTAACTACTATTTTCCATGATATATAACTTGATATGACATCTTTTGAATTATGATATGAATCCTTATGTTATTTGACATTATATCTTTAATGCTTTGATATGAATCATAATGTGATCTCATTAATTACCTTATGCGTTCTGATATGATATGTTATGTTGAGTGATACGAATCGTACTATTGTCTCATATGACATCTTATAATCTATGGTATGACATATTCTTCTATTTGTATTTTTTTGGGAAACATTGTTCTGCTCTATTTTTCTCTCACATCTAATATATATTTTCTATTATTTTTTGTTGATAGGGTTGTCTACGGAATTGGAGAAAATATCCCAAGAAGCCTACCAATTTTTAGAAATTGGACTGAACAACAACTGCTTGAAATAGACAAAGATGAGTAACGTTTGGGAGGTTATGGCAGAGGCTAGATAAGAGAAAGGTCTTCAAAGATTGATATGGAAGGATCTCAAATACCACCTGTACATGAAGAGAAATCTAAAAAATACAGCAAACCTGAAAAATTAGAAAGACATGAACATGCAACCACATCAGAAGATAATGTATGCCTAATATGTTTAAAATGAATTGTTTTTAACTTGATATGAAATATTGTTAAATATGATATAACATAAACCAATATAACCCCTTTCTTGTACAACAGGAAGTTGAAAATGTTGAGGTAATGAACAACACAGTGGTTGAATTGGCAAATGCCATGGTGGCTTTCATCAAGGCATGAAAGAATGTTGAGGGGGTGAAAATTACAAGTGGTGCTGCAGTGATCCAATCAATAACTAGAACAGTGGGGGATATTATTCAGAACTTACAGACAATGAATGCAATTGATGAGGAAAAAAAAAGAGAGAGAGAAACCATCTCAACCAACCCTAAAATATTTGATTCTAGTACTTCTAGTTTTACGATCTTTACTTTTCCTCACGCTAAATCCTAACCTAAAAGCACAATCATTATATAACTTGTATGCTTTTTCTTCATTATCAACCATCAAACCCAACAAAGATTTCATTTATTCATCATCTGAACCTATCAAAATATACTAATATCATATCACTAAAAGTGTAAATTCATATCAGTCGTATAATATATTCATATAATACAAATGTGTCTTGCGTATTCATATAATATCAAACATAAGCAAATTTCAATATCAACCATAACTACATATCGTATCACACGTACATATATTTCATATCACAAGGTTAAATTCGAATTAAAAAAAACCGTGTTGCTAAATAAAGCTTTAGACATGCACAAGATACTAGCATATCAACAATAACCACATATCATATCACCAATAACTGTAATTTACATCATATATCAAACTAATATCATATCATAACTAACCTTCTGGAAGATTTCATGCTATTCTGGTCCGATCAAATATTTTCATTCGTGCAATCCGATTAGAAAACTTTCTCTCAGACCCAACAGCACAGGATCTTGGATTACCTTTATTCGATTTGACATGCAACAATAACAATATCTAAAATAAAAACGAAAGATTTAGAATTGACCTTTGAAGCGTGAATCTAAGAATTCGCTTGTATTCTCTAAGACCCATCCTGATGTTGTGTGGGCAATGATCTATTGAACATTTCTGAATCAACACTGACAGAAACTCCATTACTCAAAACTAGACCTCAAAAATCCCGTCAGAATTCTGGTTTATCTGCACTACGCCACCGAGAGTCGCTACCGGAAACTCACGCGCTACCGCCGGAATATCACGCGCCGTCACCAGAGAAAACTAACAGTTACCGCTCACTACTAGCTCTCGAGAAACATGCGGCTGAGCTTTCTTACTCTCCATGTTTCTCTCTCTAGTTTTTGAGTTCTGTAAATTATGATTATTGTATGTCTTTTGGGGTTGATTCTTATGTCTTATATAGAGCTAAAAAAGAGACGTCAAGTGGGCTTGGGTTTGGCCTGTTGGGTTTTTGTTTTATTAACTCCAATCAACTTCTTGAACTGATTAATAACCAATTGACCTAAGAATTAATTAAATCCATTTTGTCAATTAACCCAACGCATAATTAATCGTACCACTAATGAATTAATTATAGAACTACAGTGCAAACCAAATAATGCTTCCGGTTCTACTTAATTAAATATTCTTTTATCTCTCCGTGTCAAAGATTTAATGCTCGTCGATATATTAATTTACTGATAAGTTAATTAATCAACTTCTTCTTATCCGCGATTAGTACCACTCGACCTTTTTACTATACCGGACTTTATGTCCACCGGCCGGGTTTAGTGTAATAAACTTTTCGAGCTCATCTCGAGAGCATCATCACCCTGACGCATCGGTACACGGTTTCCTTTCAACTCGCAACAGCACACTGAGAAACTAAACTGCGCACCTAACCTACCGAGTATATAGGCCTCAAGCAATCATACTCTTTGGCAGATTAAAGTACACTATGCTCAATCCTCGTGCCCATCTTCGTCTAGGGATTAAGAGACTGAATACTAGGTTCGAATTAACTATGATAGACCAGTACAAGTTAATTCAATCCTAATCAGTCCTGCTCAATATGCACCGTGTGCATCTGTATGATTCAATCAGTTTGGACAAACCGATTTCAGAAACACACAATGATTTAAACCGACAGTGTGTCCAAAACTGTCTCAGTCATGAGCCTTATATATATATATATATCATAACTTTAACCAATGATGAGATTTACTGTGTCACACCAAGCACCTCATCATCTAGTCATATGATATAAAGGGACTTCATACATAAATATAAAATAATTAACTAAAGCAATCTCAATCGGTATATAAACTAGGAAATGGTGTTCAAACAAGCAAAGTTTTTCAGTATTCACAATAACAATTTCCCATTAATACTCAAAGCTAAGCTGAAAATAAAATACTGGTTCAATCTACTAATCTACTATCATACTACTATCTAGAGAGCTATCATGGCTCAGCTAAATATCTAAGTCCCATGCCCTACACGTGAGACTCAAAGACTTTGCAGTCAATATCTTTGTGAACGGATCTGCAAGGTTTTTTGCTGATGCTATCTTTGACACAACCACGTCTTCCCTCTCTATGATGTCTCGTATCAATCAGGTGGTACTTGCGCTCTATGTGCTTGCTTACATTGTGGGCTCGTGGTTCCCTCTAATTTGCTACTGCACCATTATTATCACAGTACACTGTGATTGACTTAGGCAAATCAGGAATCACATCTAAGTTCACTAAGAAGTTCTTAAGCCACACAACTTCATTTGCTACCTCTGAGGCTGCAACGTACTCAGTTTCTATAGTAGAGTCTACCACGCATTTCTGTTTGACACTCCGCCATACTATGGCTCCACCTCCCAAAGTAAACACAAAACCAGAGGTAGACTTACTCTTGTCCATATCGGCTTGGAAATCTGAATCTGTGTAACCTCTTGGTACTAGCTCATGCGCCGGATGGACCAATACATGGTCTCTTGTCCGGTGCAAATACTTGAGGATATGTTTCACATCCTCCCAATGAGCTTTACCAAGATTACTCTGATATCTGCTAACCATGCCAACAGTAAAGCAAATATCAGGTCTCGTGCATAACATCGCATACATGAGACTTCCTATTGCCAAAGCATAAGAAACTGTCATCATGGCTTCTATCTCCTCAGCAGTCTTTGGAGACTGCTCTTTAGATAGATGCACTCCGTGTCTGAAATGTAATAAACCTTTCTTGGAGTTCTTCATATTAAAATAAGCCAGAATTGTATCTATGTATGAAGCCTGGGAAAGTGTCAGTGAACGTTTCCTACGATCTCAAATAATCTTGATCCCAAGGATATGTCTAGCCTCTCCTAAGTTTTTCATATCAAATTGCTTGGATAACCACATCTTTATGTCTGACAACACTTTCTTATTGTTGCCAATAAGTAGAATGTCGTCTACATAAAGTACATGAAACACAACCATATTTCCTTCCCATCTGTGAAACACGAATTGCTCATCCGGACACTGAGTAAATCCATCAAATTGGATTACCTCATCAAACCAGATGTTCTAATATCTGGATACTTGCTTAAGTCTGTAAATAGACCTCTTCAACTTGCCTACCTTATGCTCTTGGCCTTCAGCAATGAATCCCTCTGGTTGTTGCATGAAGATGGTTTCCTCAAGATTTCCATCAAAAAAGCTGTCTTGACATCCATCTGCCAAATCTCATAATCCATATGAGCAGCTATAGCCAAGAGAATATGGATCGACTTAAGCATAGCTACCGGGGAAAAGGTTTTCTCATAAGTATACCCCTTCACCAAAAGCCTAGCTTTAAAGGTCTCCACCTTCCCTTCGGGTCCTCTATTGCATTTGTAGACCCACTTCCCGATTGGTCAAAAATCATCAGGCAAGTATGTAAGCTCCCAGACCTGATTAGAGTCCATTAACCCTATCTCAGTCAATATTGCTTTCTACTGAGAATTTGCATCTTTATCTCGGAGTGCCTCATTGTAGTTAACTGGGTCGGTCACGCTCTCTCCAGGGATGAAATCTGAAGACTCTCCAAAGAACATGAACCTCTCGAGCTGTCTCATAACCCTCCCATTACGACAAGGTACTACATGCAAAGGCGCATCATCTGTGGTACATTGTACAGTATTATTTGGTGTATCTACTTGTACTGAGGGTATAGAAGTCGCGGGTTGTCCTCTACGTTCCTTTAGTATGATCTTACTACTGGGCTTGTGATCCATTATATAATCCTCCTCAAGAAATATGCCGTTAGTGCTAACTATCACCTTCTGATCTTTAGGACTATAAAATAAACTACCTTTCGTTCCTCTGGGATAACCTACAAACAACCTTACTTCTGTTCTTGAATCTAACTTACCCGTATCTGCCTTAAGCACATGTGCTTGACAACCCCAAATTCCGAGGTGTCTGGGCTTGCGCCCCATCCACAACTCCACAGGGGTTAAAGGCACGAATTTATATGGTACAAGGTTCAGAATGTAAGCTGCTATTTCTAAAGCAAAACCCCAAAATGAATTTGGCAACTCACTATAACTCATCATAGATCTAACCATTTCCATCAGAGTCTTATTCCTCCTCTCTGTTACACCGTTCTGCTGGGGTGTGCCTGGTGTAGACAATTGGGATTGAATTCCCACATCTAAGAAGTAGGACTTAAATTCACCTGCAATATACTTGCCACCACGATCTGATCGCAGTGCCTTGATACTCTTACCATGATGTTTCTCCATGGTTGCCCGATACTCCTTGAACTTATCAAAGCATTCAGACTTGCGGCGCATCAAATAGATGTATCCGTATCTCGAGTAGCCATCTGTGAAAGTCACAAAATACTCGAAACCACCTCTTGCTTGAATTGACATAGGTCCACACAAGTCAAAATGAACCAATTCTAACACTTCTTTGGCCCTATACCCGTTCACCTTAAAAGGCCTCTTGGTCATCTTACCTTTCAAGCAGGATTCGCAGCTCAAATAGTTATCAACTTCCAATGAACTTAAAGGTCCATCTGCGACCAACCTCTGAATCCTACTAAGGTTAATGTGACCTAGTCTAAGGTGCTAAGGATATGTTTGATTCATCTCCATGGGTTCTTTTCTCTTATTATGGTTTAATGATGTATGAATTGCAGTTGCATGTATAGTAAGAGAAGTTGGTTTTAACAAAAACAAATTGTCAACTAATGAACCAAAACAAATAAGTTTCTCATTTTTTTCTAACAAATACAAATCCATCAGAAAAAATAAACTTATAACGATCTTTCAAAAATTTAGAAACTGAAATTAAATTCTTTCTAAAACTAGGAACATAAAGACAATTCTTCAAAACTACTCTAGAATTTTCAAAATTCAGTGTGTCTTCTCCTACTGCAACAACTGACACTTTCGTAGTGTCACCCAAGTAGACTTCCATCTCGTATTTCTAAGCTTCCAGGTTACCTGAAACCCCTGCAAAGAATTACAAACATGATCAATGGTTCCTGAATCCACACACTAGGTATCTGTGTGAATCACCGCTAAACATGTCTCAATAATTAAAGTGGAAATAGTCGTACCTTTGTTCTTTGGACAGTCGTACTTCCAATATCCCGTCTTACTGCACTTGAAGCACTTGCCTTTTGACTTTTTCTTCTTTGCGATATCAGACTTAGGTGCATGATTAGTAGCCTATGAAGGAATTGTCTGTCCGGGTCTGATAAAAAATTCCACTTTCGTGTTGGGAATTCTCAATCAAACCCGAACGCTCGTGTAATTCGATTCAAACCCCTTTTGAAATACCACACGAGCACCGGATCTTAGTTTACCTTATTCGATTTATTACGCAATAAAATACATTTTTTAATTAAAGCAGAAGGATAAAGATTCGCCTTTTGAAACGTGTCCCTTAAGTGATTCTCTTGTACGACTCTGAGACAGATCCTGACGTTGTGTGGGCAACGAGCTACAGAACCAACAGATCAGCAACAATAAAACAATCACAAAATTATTACCTCAAAAACCGCACCAGAAACATAACCAAATTGGCGAGCCGCTACCGCTCGCCTGTGAAGAACCACCACCCGCCGACGTGAAATAAACACTTTCCGCCGCTAAGAGGAAATAACCGACTGTCGCTGGATTCAAGGAATCCAAACCCGACTTGGAGAGAATTACTTGCTTAAGAGATTTTCTCTCTAGCTTTCTCTCTCTATGTGATTTTGTGTTTAGTCAAATAAGACTTGTTGTGTCATGTTTTGCTAATCCCTTGTGTCTATTTATAGAGTTATAAGAGAGACCTTAAGTGGGATTGAGTTAGACCTTCTTGTTGGGCTTGGGTTTTAGTAGATTCCAAATCTCAATTAGATTACCTAATTCTTGGATTTCCTAATTCTTAATTGAACCAAGAATTAATTAAATAATTAAATCCACTTTGTCAATTTATTAATGGACTCAATGATTAATTAATTAAATAATTAATTCACTTTAACAATTAACCCAAGAACATAATTAATCGTACCACTAACGGATTCATTATAGAATCACCGCTCAAACCAGAATTGCTTCCGGAACCACTAATTTAATTATTCTTTATTCTCCCCACTTCAAAGATATAGTGCTCGTCAATTTATTAATTTACTGATAATACCGAGCATAAGTCCACAGGCCGAGTTTAGTATAATAAACTTTACGAGCTCATCTTGAGAACACCATCACCCCGGACGCACCGGTACATGGTTTCCTTTCAACAAGCAACAGCACACTAAGCAATCAAATACGCACACCCAACCTACCGAGAATATAGGCCTCAAGTGATCGCACTTATTGGCAGATTAAAATACACTATGTCTAATCCTCATGCCCATTCAAGTCTAGGGATTAAAAGATAGAATACTAGGATCGAATAGTCTACTAAATCAGTACAAGACAATTCAATCAAAATTGGTCATGCTCAATACGCCCCACCCCGGGCATATCTACATGATTCAATTAGTTTAGACATGAAAGATTATCTGCCCGGAGCCGATCAAAATTTCACTTTCGTGCTACACATTCCAGAATCAGAACTCTTAACTAGGCCAAGACTCTAGCACAATCGTTATTCCAATCCTTGCTTGAAATAACATTGCGCAGGATCTTGGTTTGCACTTATTCGATTTATCACGCAACAATATTTCTAATTAAAAGCGGAAGTTTTAGAAATACCTTTTGAAGCGTAAACTCTTGTGATCGCTTGTATAACTTAAGAGTTGGATCATACATTGTGTGGGCAACGATCTAACGAGTAATTGATTAGCAAATCTCCACAATTCACTTGAAAAGAGCCGCTGAAAGAACCACCGAAACCGCCCACCACACGCGCCAACGAGAGGAAAACCACGCGTCGCCGCCTCACCTCCACGCGCCACCATAACACATGAAGAAATCCGGCAGCTCGGTCTTGGGAAGTGGGCCGCCACTAGGTGCTAAGAAATCTGACTTTGAGAGATTAATTCTCTCTCTAGTTTTCTTGTCTTGAAAACTTATGAATTGTGTGTTGTAGAATTGCTAATCCCTTGTCTATATATAGAGCTACAAGAGAGACCACAAGTTAATTTAGTATTAGCCTTCCTAATGGGTTTAGGTAATTAATTAGTTTCCAAATCCTAGGTAAATAATCTAATAGAATAATCCAAATCCAATTAGATTTCCTAATCATTAGGATTTCCTAATTCTAATTGAAACTTAAGACTTAATTAATTAATTAATTCCACTTTGTTAATTACTTAATTAACCCTTAACAATAATTAATTAATTAATTAATTCTACATATTCAATTAACCCATTACAAAATTAATCGTACCACTAACGGATTAATTTTGGCACTACCATCCTACACCAGAATTGCTTCCGGAACATCTAAATTAATTTATTCTTTAATCTCCCCACATCAAAGATTTAGTGCTCGTTAATTTATTAATTTATTGATATTAATTAAATTCTTTAATTCTGAGATTAGTACAACTCGACCTTTTTGCTATACTGGACATAAGTCTACCGGTCGGGTTTAGTATAATAAACATAACGAGCTCATCTCGGGAGCACCATCACCCCGGACGCACTGGTACATGGTTTCCTTTCGACAAGCAGCAGCACATCAAGTAACTAAAAACACGCACCCAACCTACCAAGACTATTGCCCACAAATGACCTCAGCCATTGGCAAACCAAGGTACACTATGTCTAATCCTCATGCCCGCTCAAGTCTAGGGATTAAGAGATAGAATACTAAAAACGAATTGTCTATTAAATCAGTACAAGACAAATCATTCTAAATAGTCAAGTTCAATACGCCCCGGGCATATCTATATGATTCAATTAGTTTAGATAAACCAATTTTCTGAATCACATAATAACCTAAACCGACAGCTTGTCCAAAACTGTCTCGGTTACGAACCTCATTTATATATTATGTTTTTTAATCAATGATGAGATCTACTGTGTCACACAAGACACCTCATCATCTAATTACATAATATAAATGGACGACGTATACACAACATATATACCAAAACATTTAAATTGATATATTAACTGGGAAAAAGTACAATACAAACATAGCTTATGTATCCAAACCTAACAAGACAAACTAATTCTTGAATCACATTATGACTTAAACCGATAGTATGTCCAAACTGTCTCAGTCACGAGCCTTATGTATACATCATTACTTTAACCAATGATGAGATCTACTGTGTCACACCAGACACTTTATCATCTAGTCATGCGATATAAATGGACAACATATGTAAAAACATAAAAACAATTTAACTAAAATATTCAACCGATATATAAATCGAGAAATAGTTTTAATACAAGCAAAGCTTTAGTATTCAAAACTAACAGCCTTTGCCTTGAGTTTCTCTTCTTCTTTCCAGCCTTGGGCCTAGAAATAGATCCCAAAGCTTTAACTGTGACTAAGGCTTGCTTATTCTCTTGAAAAAGACCTTCTGCAGACACCAACTCTGCCAAGAGCTCGGATAATGTGTACAACCTCTGATTCATGTTGTAGTTATACCGAAACAACTCAAAGCTCTAAGGCAAGCTCTGGAGGACGATGTCGACCTTGGTCTCACCATCAATCTCACCTCCCAAAACCTCAATCTCGTTGTTGTTACTAATCATCCCAAGCACATGATCTCTCACTGAAGTGCCCTTAGCCATCTTGCTAGTCATTAATTTTTGCATGGTTGTTTGCCTGGTCGCACGACCTTGATGACCGAACATTTCCCTCAAGTTAGCCATCATGTCAAAAGCAAAAATCATAGCCCGGTGATGATGTTACAGAACATTCGACATAGAAGCTAAAATGTAACACCGCGCCATCTCATTTGCCTTTCTCCACCTCTGATAGGCCAACCTATCCTCTTCAGTCGACTCGTCATTTGGCGTATCTGGGCATACCTCAGTGAGCACGAATTTGTACTACTCAGCCGTTAGGAATGTATTCAAATTACGCTTCCAATCAATATATTTTGGACCAGTTAGTTTGTTTTAGAATGACAGCTAGTAGATTGAATGACATATCGATAACTAAAATAAATAAACAGAAACTACTTCAGTAACTAAAATAAATTCGAAAATATTGACTTCCTCAAAACAATATAATTTATTTGAATCCACTGACATCTCGTTCACTGGGATTCACGCAAGCCAAGATAGTGTGGACGTTTACGCTAGTCCACATTCGTTCGAGAAAAACCTAGTTCATTAATCTCATTATCTGACCAAATGACCTATTGACCAATAACACTAATTGTCGGTACTTTTAGCCGTACATAAAAGCAGCATAACCTCGATGGAAGGAATACTATAAATTGTACACTAAGTGTGTGTCATCACGTGACTTCTAAGTTTATTACCTTGGATAATGCGCCTCAGATGGAGAGGGTATCGCACTTCTCCAGTTTAACTCATTATAGCCATTACTTTGAAAATTCATTCTAGTGATTCTGCGAATTTGACTCATCTGACATGGAGGAAGGGCCCTAATGCCAACGCGGAAGTCAACCCACATCACCAATGAATCCGTGATGGAGGCCATGGGATTATTAACCAACCCGCTGCCACTTAGATTCTTAAAACAATTTCCGGTTTTAACATGCCATTAACTATCCTAAGTTATGCGCATTCTAAAAACCTATATTTTAATCATGTAACAAAATAAAACACAAATTAAAACATACATCCAAAAATTAAAACGAAAAATACTGGAAATAAATGCATAGATAAATTTTCTGACTATTATGGTCTTCATAATTGTTGTCACTTCCAGCTGCTGCCTTGTTTGCGTGTCCCATCACGTCACTCTTGATGGATTAAGTCTTGAATTTGAGATCTCGGTGCAACCCAGAAAATACACAACACGACTCTATGAAAGCACCGCACAGCAGCCGCGAGCTGGCTGCGACTTGCCGCGAGCCCTCGAGCCAGCAGCTGGACGACGTCAGCAGCAGCTCTGACAGCAGTGGCGTCACGCCACCGCCGGCCGCTGTAGTGTCGGCACCCCAACGGCGAAGCAGCCGACCTGCCGCACCAGTTTTCGCTGCTCTGGGTCTCTGCTTCACTCCCACTCATTATCTGTTCTTCTTGCAATCAAACTGGATTTTCTTAATTTTGCATACAATCCTTGGAATCACCCAAATCGTGTCGAAAATCAAAACCCAAGAATCCAAGTTGCCCCCAACGTCTTCGTTTAAAAATTTTAGGGCTGAGCATGGGACGGGATGGGACGGGATTTGACCATATTTCGTAAATCCCATCCCATCCCGTTCGGGATGGGATTTTATCTGGATCGGGATGTTGTCGGGATCGGGACAACGGGATATTGGGACCGGGACCGGGACCAGGATTTCAGGATCGAGATTGCTGGATATGTAAAAAAATTAATTTTCATATTTTATTTATTAATTATTTTCATACTTTTAACTAAATAATTCAAAATTTTATTTATTAAATAAATGAACAAAAAAATGGTCTACTAAACTTCAAACATATCTCACAAAAAATATAGAAATTTTGTAAAAACTGGAATAAGAAACTAAATGAACAAGATTCTGCATTATTAATCATCCACATATGGAGTAAAAAGTGATCATGAATAGTGAATTGGAAAAAGTAGATAGATAAAATGGTACCCACAAGATTTAATATCTTATTAACATATTTATAATAAGGAAAATATATGCAAATAAAAAAATTAAACATATAATGAACAATAAATCTAATTTTTGCACAAAACTAATAATTATTAAAAAAACATGTATTTCTCAGGATGGGATCGGGATATTTGTTACCATATCCCGGTCTCGTCCCGAATGTTACGGGATCCGTTCGAGACGGAAAAAGGATCTACTCGGGATCGGGATCATCGGGACGGGATAGCGGGACGGGTTCGGAAAATTTTTGGGATCTCGGGAAATTTCACACCCCTACCTAAATACAAGGCTAAAATTTTCTTGAAAAATAAAATCAAAAATTACATAGATTAAAAATCCTACTATAGATTTAATCTAATCCTACATGGCTTCCAGCTCGTGGTTATTACTATTACAAACATTCATATCAAAAACCCAACCTGGACATGTCCTAGGGTTTAATAAAATACAAACACATAAACCATAATAGCCAGGACAACAAACCACCTGCAAAACCATGTAATCAAATCGAACAAAAGTAATCAAAAACCTAAGCTCTGATACCAATTGAAGGATTTTGTGCTATTCTGGTCTGATAAAAATTTTCATTCATGCAATCCGATTAGAGAACTTTCTCTCAGACCCAACAGCACAGGATCTTAGATTACCTTTATTCGATTTGACACGCAATAATAACAATATCTAAAATAAAAGTGGAAGATTTAGAATTGACCTTTGAAGCGTGAACATGAGAATTCGCTTGTATTCTCTAAGACCCGTCCGGACGTTGTGTGGACAACAATCTACCAAACATTTCTGAATCAACAATGACAGAAACTTCGCTGCTCAAAATTAGACCTCAAAAATCCCACCGCAATTCCGGTTTATCTGCGCCATGCCACTGAGAGTCGCTGCCGAAATATCACGTGTCACCACCGAAATATCACGCGTCGTCACTGGAGAAAACTAACCACCGCGGCCGAT
Organism: Knoxia roxburghii; assembly: GCA_030378225.1. Classification (NCBI taxonomy): domain Eukaryota; kingdom Viridiplantae; phylum Streptophyta; class Magnoliopsida; order Gentianales; family Rubiaceae; genus Knoxia; species Knoxia roxburghii. The sequence continues at coordinate 20,168,220 of CM059420.1, read as the reverse complement.
GGAGAATACCAACTGTCACCACTCTCTACTAGCTCTTGGGAAACACGCCGCTGAGCTTTCTTGCTTTATGTGTTTCACTCTCTAGTTTCTGAGGTCTGTCAATTATGATTGTTGTATGTCTTCTGGGCTGATTCTTGTGTCTTATACAGAGTTACAACAGAGACCTCAAGTGGGCTTGGGTTTGTGTTTTATTAACTCCAATCCACTTCCTGAACTGATTAATAACCAATTGACCCAAGGATTAGTTAAATCTATTTTGTTAATTAACCCAACACATAATTAATCGTATCACTAACGAATTAATTATGGAACTACCGCCAAACCAAATAATTCTTTCGGTTCCACTTAATTAAATATTCTTTTATCTTCCCGTGTCAAAGATTTAATGCTCGTTGATATATTAATTTCCTGATAAATTAATTAATCAACTTCTTCTCATCCGAGATTAGTACCACTCGACCTTTTTACTACACCGGACTTTATGTCCACCAGCTGGGTTTAGTATAATAAAATTTTCGAGTTCATCTCGAGAGCATCATTATCCCGATGCATCGGTTCACGGTTTCCTTTTGACTCACAACAGCACACTGATCAACTAAACACGCGCACCCAACCTAACGAGTATATAGGCCTCAAGCGACCGCACTCTTTGGCAAATTAAAGTACACTATGCTCAATCTTCGTACCCGTCCTCGTCTAGAGACTGAGAGATTGAATACTATATTCGAATTAACTATGATAGACCAGTACAAGTTGATTCAATCCTAATCGATCCTGCTCAATACGCATCGTGCGCATCTGTATGATTCAATCAGTTTAGACAAACTGATTTCAGAAACACACAATGACTTAAACCGACAGTGTGTCCAAAACTGTCTCAGTCACGAGCCTTATTTATATATCATAACTTTAACTAATGATGAGATTTACTGTGTCACACCAAACACCTCATCATCTAGTCATATGATATAAAGAGACTTCATACGTAAATATAAAATAATTAACTAAAACAATCTCAATCGATATATAAACTGGGAAATGGTGTTCATACAAGCAAAGATTTTCTTTATTCACACTAACACCTTCTCCCATAGATACAATGGATTCAGTCTGTACAGCAAAACTGAAATATTCATTATCATATTCAAAGCAATTAACTATATCACCAATTGTAACATCTATTGCAATCAATTTTAGCAATCTTGGATTCAAAACGATTAGCTCTTCAGCTGTTGGAGTTGAATACATAAGCTTTGCTAGTATTGTACTTTTTCCCAGTTAATATATCAATTTATGTTTTGGTTATATTTGTGCATTATTTGTCCATTTATATTATGTAGTTAGATGATGAGGTGTCTTGTGTGACACAGTAGATCTCATCATTAGTTAAAAGACATAATATATAAATGAGGTTCGTAACCGAGACAGCTTTGGACAAACTTTCGGTTTAGGTTATTATGTGATTCGAATAATTGGTTTGTCTAAACTGATTGAATCATATAGATATGCCCGGGGCGTATTGAACTTAACCATTTAGAATGATTTGTCTTGTACTGATTTAATAGACAAATTGTTTTTAGTATACTATCTCTTAATCCCTAGACTCGAGCGGACATGAGGATTAGACATAGTGTACTTTGATCTGCCAATGGGTGAGGTCAATTGTGACCAATAGTCTCGGTAGGTTGGGAGTGCGTGTTAGTTGCTTGGTGTGCTACTGCTTATCGAATGGAAAACCATGTACCGGTGCGTCCTGGGTGATAGTGCTCCCGAGATGAGCTCGTAATGTTTATTATACTAAACCCGGCCGGTGGACTTATGTCCGGTATAGTAAAAAGGTCGAGTGGTACTAGTCTCAGAATTAAAGAAGTTAATTAATTAATTTATCAGTAAATTAATAAATTAACGAGCACTATATCTTTGATGTAGGAAGATTATGAATATAAATTATTTAAGTTATTCCGGAAGCAATTCTGGTGTAAGATGGTAGTGCCAAAATTAATCCGTTAGTGGTACGATTAATTTTGTTATGGGTTAATTGAATAGGTAGAATTAATTAATTGATTAATTATTCTTAAGGGTTAATTAAGTAATTAACAAAGTAGAATTATTAATTAATTAATTAAGCCTTAAGTTTCAATTAGAATTAGGAAATCCTAGAGATTAGGAATCGAGTAGGATTTCGTTCATCCTATCAGATTGGTTACCTAATTGGATTTGGAAACTAATTAATTACCTAAACTCATTAGGAAGGCCAATCCTAAACTAACTTGGGGTCTCTCTTGTAACTCTATATATAGACAAGGGATTAGCTATTCCACAATACACAATTCAATATATTCATAATTCAAAAATCTATAGAGAGAAAATCCTAGAGAGAGAAAATTTTCTCTCTCTAAATTTTGGATTTCTCAAGCCAAATAGTTGGCCGAATTTTTCCCAATTTTGGCTGGCACGTGTGGCTTTCACTCTCCTCCCAGGCGACACGTGTAGTACACGTTCCAGGTGTGGTGGTGCTGGAATTTTCAGGCAGGTGGATTGTGGTGATTAGCTGATCAAATTGCTCTTTAGATTACTGCCCACACAGCATACAAGCAAAGTCTTGAGGCATACAAGAGAATCACCTGAGTATACGTTTCAATAGGTAATTCTTATGTTTCTGCTTTAATTAAGAATTTTTGTTACGTGATAAATCGAATGAGTGCAAACCAAGATCCTGCGCAATGTTATTTCAAGCAAGGATTAGGATAGCGATTGTGCTAGCGTCTAGGCCTGGCCAGAGATTCCAATTCTGGAATGCATAGCACAAAAGTGAGTTTCTGGCTAGGCCCGTGTAGATAATCTTTCAATTGGTATCATAGTCTGGTTTTGGGTTTTGTGCTTGTTCGATTTATTACATGGTTTTATTTGTCGGTGGTTAAGAAATCCCGACTATTATGGTTACATTTGTATGGGTTTTAATTAAACTTCGGGACATGTCCAGATTTGATTTTATTATGAATGTTTGTAATAGTATAACCACGTGCTAGAAGCCGGGTAGGATTAGATCAAATCTGTAATACGATTTTTTCTATGTAATTTCGATTATTTAATTTTCCTAGAAAGCCTTGGAGTAGGAGAATTAATTTTTTTGTAATTGAAGGAGTTATGGTGGGCAACTTGAAGGCGTTATCGTTAATTCGTAGAAACCCAAAACGAATTGTAAGAAGACCAAATAGCGTAGAAGAAGCGAATGAGGGATTGGTGGCAAAGGGCAGCACCAGCGACGACTCACCAGCGGGAGCCATCGCCGGCAACCGCCGGGAAGCAGGCAGCACCTCTGCCGCGCTATTCAAGTGCGCGGCAATAGCAGCGGCAGCAACACGCGCACGCGCCGCGCCTTGTGCGCTTTGGGGCGCGTTTTGGCTCGTTTTTTCCTCTAGTTTTCATTTTTTGAAGTTCAATACTCTTTCCATCGAGTTACGTGACGGGACACGAGATCAAGGCACAAGATGGAAGCAAATAAAACCATAATAGTTGGGAAATTTAATTTTTGCATTTATTTCCCGTATTTATTGTTTAATTTTTATGCTTTAATTTTTATGTTGTATTTTAGATGCATGATTTTAAAGCATATTGGTTTTATGGTTGCATATAACTTAGGGTTAGTTAATTGTATGTTAAAACCAAAAAAACCCTCAATTTGGAGTTTAATATCCCCACAACCACTATTATGAGTTCATATGCGATGTGGGTGGACTTGCGCGTTGGCATTAAGGCATTCCTCCATTCGGATGAGTCTAACCACAAGATCGCTAGATTATGAATTTCTGAGTAAGATGACTAGAGTAAGTTTCACTAGGAAAAATGTGACACCCTCTCCATGTGAGGCGCACTATCCTGAGGTAACAAGCTCAGAAGTCACGTAATGGCACACACTTAGTGTACGATCTGCAGTATTCCTCCCATCGAGGTTACGCTGCTTACTTGTACAGCTGAAAGCACCGATTATTAGCTACATTGATCAATAGATTGTTTGGTCAGATAGTGTAGTTAATGAACCTGGTTCTTCTCAAACCAATGTGGATTAGCGTAAACGTCCACACTATCGTGACTTGCGAGAATCCCGGTGAATGAGATGTTGGTGGATTAAAATTATTATTTTGAGGGAAGTCAATAATTGTTAGAATTTTCTTATTTTTTTGAAATTCTAGATTTATAACTGAAACTTTGTCTGTTTATTTATTTTACAGTTTTTTGATATGGCATTCAACCCCTTAGCTACTATAGTGAAAGACAATAAGTTAACTGGAACTAATTATGTCGACTGGAGTCGTAACTTGGACGTTGTCCTGACGGCAGAGCAGTATAAGTTTTTGCTCACCGAAGTATGTCCAGATGTGCCTAATGAGGACTCTCCTCAAGAGGATAGGGATGTCTATGCCAGGTGGAGAAAAGTGGATGAGATGGCGCGGTGCTATATTTTGGCCTCTATGTCAAATGTGCTGCAACATCAGCTTCATCCCATGGTCTCTGCCTTCAACATGATGGCTCACCTAAGGGGGATGTTCGCTCATCAAGGTAGGACTGCTAGGCAAGCAACCATGAGAAAGTTGATGAACACTAAAATGGCTGAGGGCGGATCGGTGAGAGATCATGTGCTGCACATGATCAGCAACATCAACGAAATGGAGGTGAAATCGACCCAGAAAGTCAGATAGATATCATCCTCTAGAGCTTACCCTCTAGTTTTGAGCAGTTTCGGATTAACTATAACATGAATCAAAGAGTTTACACTCTACCTATTGGTGTATGTGCCCTTTTGAGGGCTATTTATGTAAATAAAACATTTTTTGTTTGATTGATTATTTATCTGATAAGTTAATTTCATGAAATTATATTCTTGTGCATATTGAATTTCATGAAATCGATCCGCCAAAAAGAAACACTCCATGGACTTTTAGATCATGAGTGATTCTTTTGAGTAGTACTCGTACGAGGATCCTTAGACCAGAAATCACTGCATAGTCTTAGATGAATTATAGTGTGCTTTGACATATGCCTAACTGGACCGTAACAGGTTACCAAGTACGGGTATGATTGGGTACACTATGAGTCACGCTAAGGTATGTAGGTGAAGTGATGGGACTACAAGTCTCTCTTAAATGAGAGATGATATCTTGGCCACTTGATAGTGAACTGAGAAGTGCATGGCCGTGCCCAAGAAATAGTAAAGGTTAACATTTGCTTGATTAAGTTCAGTGTCACTAAGAGATCAAGTAAAACGTTTAGCTATATAAGGATGATTGGTTCCATGCCTTATGCTAAACTGGATGTCAATGTAGAGGACATTACGTAGTATACTAGGAAGGTTGTGTTGAATCACCATTCGACCCTCCGTTCTAAACTGTGTAGTCATTATGTCTTGCTAGAGACCACTAATGATTTATGGATTAATTAATGAGATTAATTTATTCATTGTCAATTTGGAATGGGCCTACAGGATCGCACATAAGTGAGTTCGATGATTCAGAATTAATTAAATTGCCTGTATTAAGTATAAGAGTTATACTTAAATGGATAATATTTAATTAAATAGTTTAATTAAATATTATTGAAGAGTTTTATGGTATTAATTAAGAGTTAATTAATTACCTAGGAAGAATTGAATTGGGCTGACAAATCAAGGAACCTAATTGTAAATTAAGGTTCTTGACCCATCAGCCTGATCCATGGGTCAATGGGTTGATCCATGGTGTTGGTTAAACCCAACTCAGTAAATAATTAATTATTATTATTAATTAATTAATTAATATATATTATTTATTTATTTTTAACAGATAAGTCAAAACTCTTTTATAAAAGAGTAGAGACGTATCTGTGAGAGGGATGATTCTTTTTACTGATTCTGTTTTTGAAACACGTGAAAAGGTTTTGAGAAAACTCTCTCTCTCCCTTCCAAAACATTCTTCCAGAGAAAAATCGTTTTTCTCTTTTGCAGGAAAAGTTTTTTGGCTAGCACCAATTCTAATAGGCTCCAGTGCAAGATCGTAGAGACAATTCGCGTGAATTGTTGGTGAACGCAATCTTCTCAAGGGAGCCAGGCGACGAGCGCAACCGATTACGCTTCAAGGGTAAGACCCGATTTCATATGAATTTAGGCTATTTCGTAGCATATTTTGGAAATTATGCATGCCTAGATCCTAACAGTGGTATCAGAGCCAGGTTTAATTTTGTTTTAATTAAAAGTGTTTTAATTGAAACAAAAGTTGAAAATCAGGTATAAGAAAAAATGAAAAACGTTTTGATTGCAAAGATTTTTGGAAAGAATTTTCTGGGTTTATGAAAACCGCTTCGCCAGATTTTAAAACGGGAAAACGAAGAAGGCAACTTCGCTTGGTTTTTTGAAAACAGCTGGAAACGAACCGCCGGGGAAAGTTTCCTCACACCGGTTGTTTCGTTAAGGACGGGGAAAGGTCCCTCGCACCGCGGGGAAACGAATCGACAGAGAACTGGGTTCTTCGTTCGTTCTGCCAGAAGGGTTCCTCACGCGGGGTTTCGCGGCCGGTCACGGTCTTTGATTTTTGTCGATCGATGAATCGCCGAGGTGGGCTTCAATGTGATCGGGGTCAGGCCTAGGCGAAGAGACGACGTCCGGCGCTGCAAGCAGCGCCGGAAGAGGTGAAGCGTTCGCCAGAAATAGCAGACAGGAAGCCGGCAGCGCGATCGGGGAAAAAGAAAGGAGGCGGCGGGAGGCTGGTGCCATAATTGGGTGAAATGACCAAATTACCCCTGCCGCACTCTATAATCCCAGAAATGCCAATTTTAAAAATTGTTTTAAAAAAATTTGCAAAACAACCCCAGCAGTTTTAATCTTTAAAACCCTAGCCCAAGAATTTTTGTTCATTACAGATTTGCCCTAAAATTTTCAGAAAACTTAATTTTTCTGAATTTTAAAATTTGATAAAATTTTAATTTATGATTTATGATAAATAAAATATATTATCAGATTTTAATTGATAAGATTTAATTATTAAGATAAAATAAAATCTTATCAAATAGTTAAGATAGGATTAGATTTGAATTTAATTCTTATCTATAGAATTTTAAAATTTAGAATTTTGAATAATTATCTTAATGAGATTAGGATAATTAGAAATATTTAAATTTTAAAATTTGAAAGATTATCTTAATGAAATTAGATAATGAGATGAATAAATAAATAAATAATTAATTAATAAGATTAGTTAATTAATTATTATGATTTTATTTTCCAAATAATGTGTTATTTATTTAAAGTGTTTAAATAATTGCACGCATTATTGGTATGTTCATGCATCATTTGATTAAAATGAATGAACATGGGATTTATTAAAATTGATCATGACACGTCAATTTTAATAGTGTAAGAGTTACACAATCCCTAATTAAATGATTCGACTTTATAAAATTGGCTTGTATGAAGCATATGCATTTGTGTGTTTTTCTATGCATGAATTGGGCTTAAAATTTATTATTTAAGTTTTAGGGCCTGCGAGCCATTTTAAATTTGGGCCTGCGTGCCTATTAAATCATTATGTAATAGTTAGGCCCAAAAAGGAGGTTCCAAAGGAGTCCATGGTGGAGCCCAGGAACGGAAGCCCAACCATGGAGGCCCAAAAGAAGATTTTTTTAAAAAAAAAAAAATCCCTGTAATAGATTAGAGTCCAATTCAACGCATTTTCGCAATTTTATTTTATGTTTTGTGAATGAATGAAAACGACAATGCATGTTAAGCCGTTCAAAATAAAATCCCTAAATACCTATGTCTAAAATTGCTTCCATACTTGGGGGCTCGTCAAATCGCCAAACGTCTGACGGACTTGGAGAGCCCAAGGGCCTCAGATTTTCTTCGTAAGGCGAGTTGTCATGTAATAAAAGCCCAACTTTACTCACTACCACTATAGTGTGAAAAACTGCTTGGGCTAGCCCAACTTTACTCACTACCACTATAGTGTGAAAAAATGTTTGGGTCTTTATTGATATGAGGCTTCAAGGGATGGTTTGACTTAGGAAAATTGGTCCTAGTTGACCCGATAAGTTGACTAGGATTGATTTTGAAATGATAGGATGGTGTCAAGCATTTGGAATATTCATCCTATCACTGAAAAGTTGCATAGTGATGCACTTGGAAATCGTTAAATTACATGAGATGTGATTTGAACGTTGCCTACCAAAAGAGCCTAATCCCTACGATACTTGCCAAAGCAAGACTGGAGTTGACTCTTTGTGGATTTTTGGCCCACAATCTAGCACCAACACAAAATTGTTTGGGATTTCAATTTTGGCTATTGTGGAAAATAATTTAAAACTCATTCTAATATTTTGCATTTTTCTTTTGTAGAAATGGCATCTACTAGCACTAATGTCACATCTAATCTCACTCTAAGAAGCATTTTGGACAAGGAAAAACTTGTTGGTCCAAACTTCTTAGATTGGGAAAGAAACTTGAGAATTGTTCTCAAACAAGAAATGAAGCTAAATATCTTAGATGCCGCTTTACCTGCACCACCTGTAAATGCTACGGCTGCTGTTCAACGAGCATGGGAAAAGCTGAAAAGCGATTCCGATGACGTGACATGCCTGATGCTCGCGACTATGTCAGGCGAGCTTCAAAAACAATTCATGAATTCGGAAGCATTCCAAATTTATGTGTCACTGACGGAAATGTTTCATGAACAAGCCCATAACGAAATGTTCATTACGATAAAAGCATTAATCTCGTGCAATATGGCGAAGGGTTCGTCAGTAAGCATGCATTTGATCAAGATGAAGGGGTATATCGATACCCTAGAGAGATTAAATGTGCCTCTTGCTAGAGAGTTAGCCATTGATATCATTTTGGCTTCACTGCCTGATGATTACAATGACTTTGTGGTGAACTACAACATGCATAACATGGAGAGGACGATTCCTGAGCTCCATGGAATGCTTAAAAATACTGAGCAAACCCTTCGGAAGGCAACGCCAGTACTTGTTGTAGAAAAAGGTAAGGGAGCCAAGAGGAAATTTAAAGGCAAGGTAAAAGTTGCTGAAAACAAGAAGCCTCGCAGTAAGACTGCTCCTAAGGCTCAGCCTCAAGCTCCTCCTGCTAAGACAAATGCTCGGAAGGACGCTGAATGTTTCCATTGCAACCAAAAGGGGCATTGGAGAAGAAACTGCAAGTTGTTTCTTGAAGAGAAGAAATAGAATCCTTCGGCTTCAGGTATCTTTGTTATTGAAATTAATCTTTCTATATCCACCTCATGGGTATTAGATATAGGATGTGGGGCTCATATTTTTACTAATGTGTAGGGACTCAGAAATAGAAGGATGACAAAGAAAGGCGAAGTAGATCTCCGAGTGGGCAACGGGGCAAGAATTGCAGCTGTTGAAGTTGGAGATTACACTTTGTCTTTACCTTCCGGTTTAAACATTATTTTGGAGAATTGTTATTATGTACCTACTATGAGTAGGAATACTATTTCAATTTCTTATTTGGATATTAAAGGATTTCGTTTTATTATTGGTAATAATTTGTTATCTTTATATCAGAATGATGTTTTATACGGAGTTGCAAATTTTTGTAACGGCCTATATATCTTGGATTTAACCCAAGAGAAATCGGTTTATAACATTGAAAAGAAATCCAAATAAATTCAATCTGATTTAAGTCCAACATATCTGTGGCATTGTCGTTTAGGCCATGCAAATAAGAAGCGAGTTCAAAGACTTCATAAGGATGGAGTGCTTGGGTCATTTGATTTCGAATCATATGACACATGTGAACCCTGTTTGCAAGGCAAAATGACGAAGAGTCCTTTCAACAAGAAAGGCGAGAGGACTAGTGAGCTATTGGCTCTAATACATATAGATGTATGTGGACCAATGAGCACACAAGCCAGAGGTGGATTTGAATACTTCGTGACTTTTACCGATGACTACAGTAGATATGGTTATGTCTACTTAATGAGATATAAAAGTGAAACTTTTGAAAAGTTCAAAGAGTTTAAAAACGAAGTAGAAAATCAGTTGGATAGAAAGATCAAGGCTATTCGCTCCAATCAGGGAGGTGAATACCTAAGTGATGAGTTCGATAGGTATCTAAAACAGTGTGGAATTGTTTCACGGCTGACTCCACCAGGAACACCTCAATGGAATGGTGTATCCGAGAGGAGGAATTGGACCTTATTAGATATGGTTCGATCTATGATGGGCCAAGCGACTCTCCCTATGTCCTTTTGGGGTCATGCCCTCCTTTCAACAGCCTACTTACTAAATCGTATTCCATATAAGACAGTAGATAAGACTCTATAAGAGATGAGGACGGGTCAAAAACCCTATATGTCATATCTACGAGTTTGGAGTTGTCAAGCTCATGTAAAGCGTTTACAAAATAATAAACTTGAACCTAAAACTGACAAATGCCTGTTTGTGGGATATTCTAAGGAAACTAAAGGATATCAATTCTACAACCCGACTGAGAACAAAGTGTTTGTTGCTCGAGAAGCCACTTTCTTAGAGAAAGATTTTCTCTACAAGAAAGACAGTGGGAGTAGAATAATTTTTGAAGAGGTTCAAGACCCACAAGAAAATGTAGAACCATCTACAGAAACTCAGATGGAAGTTGGCATGGAAACTCATGAGGATGAGCGACCAGAGTCAACAACACAAGAACCTAGAAGGTCTAGTAGATCTCGTTAAGAACCTGAGAAATACGGATTTCTCGTAACTGACAATCAAGATTTGATCTTGGTGGACCATGGTGAGCCCACGACCTACAGACATGTTTTAGAAAGTCCAGATTCAGATAAATGGTTACAAGCCATGGAATCTTAAATGCAATCCATGAGGGAAAATAAAGTGTGGACTTTGATTGACCCTCCTGCTCAGGCAAAGGTTGTCGAGTGCAAGTGGATTTACAAACTAAAACCTGGTGGGATCTTCAAGGCACGACTAGTGGCAAAAGGTTTCAGACAGACTCATGGTATTGACTATGATGAAACTTTTTCCCCTTTCGTGATGCTCAAGTCTATTAGGACAATGCTTGCCACAGCTGCATATTATGATTATGAGATATGGAAAATGGATGTAAAGACGGCTTTCCTAAATGGAAACCTACTCGAGGATGTTTACATGAAACAACCTGAGGGATGTATCGATCAAAAGCATCCTAATCGAGTATGTAAGCTTCAGAGGTCTATCTGCGGGCTGAAGTAAGCATCTCGAAGTTGGAATCTTCGCTTTGATGAGGCAGTAAAAGGTTACGGCTTTGTAAAGAATGAAGATGAGCCTTGTGTTTACAAGAAGGTTAGTAGGAGCAAGAATGTTTTTCTTGTCCTATATGTGGATGACATCTTGCTCATAGGAAATGACATTCCCATGTTGAAAGATATCAAACAATGGTTGGGGAGTGTATTTTCTATGAAAGACTTAGGAGAAGCCGAGATGATACTGGGTATCAAAATCTATAGAGATAGATCAAATAGGCTTCTAGGACTAAGTCAAGAAGGGTACATAGACAAAATATTGAAGAGGTTCAACATGTCTAACTCTAAGAATGGTATGGTACCATTCAGACATGGCCTTTTCTTAAAGAAGAACCAAGGTCCTTCAACAAGAGAGGAGAGGGATACAATGAGTAGAGTCCCATATGCTTCGGCAATAGGATCTATCATGTATGCCATGTTGTGTACCCGCCCGGATGTCGCACATGAACTGAGCATGACTAGCAGATACCAACAAGATCCAGGAATGGCTCATTGGACTGCAGTCAAAGCAATCCTAAAGTACTTGTGAATGATTAAAGGATTGATGCTAGTGTATGAAGGACAAGAACAGCTCATCGTACAAGGTTGATGCTGCTTTCCAAACAGATCAAGATGACATGAAGTCACAATCAGGTTATGTGTTTAACCTGAATGGTGGTGCAGTGAGTTGGAAAAGCTCGAAGCAAGATACCACAGCTGACTCTACAACAGAATCTGAGTATATTGCTGCATCAGATACTGCAAAGGAAGCTGTTTGGTTGAGAAAGTTCGTGTCTGATATCGGAGTGATACCGAGTATCCAAGATCCGATAGACTTGTTCTGTGATAATAACGGGGCCATCGCACAAGCTAAGGACCCTCGGTCACACCAGAAAACCAAACACATACTCAAAAGGTTTCACCTCATCTGAGAGATCATCGATCGAGGAGATGTGAAAGTGTGCAAAATAGGGTCAGACGACAATGTAGCAGATCCTCTCACAAAATCTCTACCGCAGTCAAAGTTTGATAGACATGTAATAGAGCTTGGTCTTAAACAATTTAGGACATAGCCCTTCAATGGGCAAGTGGGAGATTGTTGGTGTATGTGCCCTTTTGAGGGCTATTTATGTAAATAAAACATTTGTCGTTTGATTGATTTTTATCTAATGAGTTAATTTCATGAAATTATATTCTTGTGCATATTGAATTTCATGAAATCGATCCGCCAAAAAGAAACACTCCATGGACTTTTAGATCATGAGTGATTCTTTTGAGTAGTACGAGGATCCTTAGACCAGAAATCACTACATAGTCTTAGGTGAATTATAGTGTGCTTTGAGATATGCCTAAAGGGACCGTAACAGATTGCCAAGTACGGGTATGATTGGGTACACTATGAGTCACGCTAAGGTATGTAGGTGAAGTGATGGGACTACAAGTCTCTCTTAAATGAGAGATGATATCTTGGCCACTTGATAGTGAACTAAGAAGTGCATGGCCGTGCCCAAGAAATGATAAGGGTTAACATTTGCTTGATTAAGTTCAGTATCACTAAGAGATCAAGTAAAACGTTTAGCTATATAAGGATGATTGGTTCCATGCCTTATGCTAAACTGGATATCAATGTAGAGGACATTACGTAGTATACTCGGAAGGTTGTGTTGAATCACCATTCGACCCTCCGTTCTGAATTGTGTAGTCATTATGTATTGCTAGAGACCACTAATGATTTATGGATTAATTAATGAGATTAATTTATTCATTGTCAATTTGGAATGGGCCTACAGGATCGCACATAAGTGAGTTCGATGATTCAGAATTAATTAAATTACCTGTATTAAGTATAAGAGTTATACTTAAATGGATAATATTTAATTAAATAGTTTAATTAAATATTATTGAAGAGTTTTATGGTATTAATTAAGAGTTAATTAATTACCTAGGAAGAATTGAATTGGGCTGACAAATCAAGGACCTAATTGTGAATTAAGGTTCTTGACCCATCAGCCTGATCCATGGGTCAATGGGTTGATCCATGGTGTTGGTTAAACCCAACTCAGTAAATAATTAATTATTAATTAATTAATTATTAATTAATTAATTAATATTATTTATTTATTTTTAACAGATAAGTCAAAACTCTTTTATAAAAGAGTAGAGACGTATCTGTGAGATGGATGATTCTTTTTATTGATTCTGTTTTTGAAACACGTGAAAAGGTTTTGAGAAAACTCTCTCTCTCTCTTCCAAAACATTCTTCCAGAGATAAATCGTTTTTCTCTTTTGCAGGAAAAGTTTTTTGGCTAGCACCAATTCTGATAGCTCCAGTGCAAGATCGTAGAGACAATTCATGTGAATTGTTGGTGAACGCAATCTTCTCAAGGGAGCTAGGTGACGAGCGCAACCGATTACACTTCAAGGGTAAGACCCAGTTTCACATGAATTTAGGCTATTCCGTAGCATATTTTGGAAATTATGCATGCCTAGATCCTAACACTACCCGAGCTCTTAACTGATTTGGTGTCGGCCGAAGGCATTTTCCACAAGAACAAGCAAGCTTTGGTCACAGTGAAGGCTTCAAGTTCTTCTTCTGTGCCTAAAGGCAAGAAGAATAAGAAGAATAAGAAGGCCAAGAAACTTGCTGCTAAGCCTGAAATCGCAAAGAAGAGCAAGCCCAAAGGCAAGTGCTTTAGGTGTGGGAAAACGGGACACTGGAAAGCGGATTGTCCAAAGCCTAAAGGTACGATAGTTTCTGCCCTAATTACTGAGACATGTTTAGCGATGACTCCCACAGATACTTGGTGTGTGGATTCAGGCGCCACTGATCATGTTTGTAATTCTTTGCAGGGGTTCCAAGTAACCCAAAAGCTTACAGAGGGTGAGCTGGACATCTACATGGGCGACACTACAAGAGTGTCAGTAGCAGCAGTGGGAGTTGTCACTTTAAATTTTGAAAGTTCTAGATTAGAATTAATTAATTAATTGTCTTTATGTACCGAGTTTTAGAACCTTATTTCGGTTTCTTAACTCTTAAAGAACGGTTATAAGTTTATTTTTTCTGATGATTCTGTTGTTGGCTGACAATTTGTTTGTGGTTAATTATAACTCCCTTGTTGTGCAAAACATAGAAACAAATAGCTCTTTATCTAACATTAATAAGAGGAAGAAACCTTCTGAAATGAATCAAACCTATCTTTGGCATCTCCGGCTATGTCATATAAACCTTAGTAGAATTCAGAGGTTGGTCAATGATGGACCTTTAGGTTCATTAGAGATTGACAGTTATTCAACCTGCGAATCTTGCTTGGAGGGTAAGATGACCAAGAGACCTTTTAAAGCAAAAGGTTATATAGCCAAAGAAGTACTAGAGTTTATTCATTCTGGCTTGTGTGGACCAATAACGGTCCAAGCACGAGGTGGGTTGGAGTATTTCGTGACGTTCACGAATGACTACTCAAGATACGGGTACATTTTCCTAATGCGTCACAAGTCTGAGTGCTTTGGCAAGTTCAAAGAGTTTCGGGCAGATGTGGAGAAGCATCATGGTAAGAGTTGTTGGAGTAGAATACATAAGCTATGCTTGTATTTTACAGTTTCCCAGTTTAATATATCGATTTGTGTTTCAGTCATATCTTGTTGTGCATTAATCGTCCATTTATATTATGTAAGTAGATGATGAGGTGTCTGGTGCGACACAGTAGATCTCATCATTGGTTGAAAGACATAATATATAAATGAGGTTCGTAACTGAGACAGCTTTGGACAAACTGTCGGTTTAGGTTATTATGTGATTCAGATAATTAGTTTGTCTAAACTAATTGAATCATATAGATATGCCCGGGGCATATTGAACTTGACTCTTAGGAATGATTTGTCTTGTACTGATTTAATAGACAAATTGATCCTTGTATTCTATCTCTAAATCCCTAGACTCGAGTGGGCATAAGGATTAGACATAGTGTACTTTGATCTGCCAATGGGTGAGGTCAAATGTGGCCAATAGTCTCGGTGGGTTGGGTCCGCGTGTTTAGTTACTTGGTGTGCTACTGCTGGTCGAAAGGAAACCATGTACCGGTGCGTCCGGGGTGATGGTGCTCCCGAGATGAGCTCGAAATGTTTATTATACTAAACCCGGCCGGTGGACTTATGTCCGGTATAGTAAAAAGGTCGAGTGGTACTAGTCTCGGAATTAAAGAAGTTGATGAATTAATTTATCAGTAAATTAATGAATTAACGAGCACTATATCTTTGATGTGGGGAGATTATGAATATAATTTAATTAAGTTGTTCCGGAAGCAATTCTGGTGTAGGGTGGTAGTGCCATAATTAATCCGTTAGTGGTACGATTAATTATGTACTGGGTTAATGACAAAGGTAGATTTAATTAATTGAGAAATTAATTAATCCTTGTGTCAGTTGGTTGTGAATCATCCCAGGAACTGGTTTGGGATAAGTGAATCCCTGTGTCAGTTGGGAGTGATTCATCCTAGGAACTGGATTGGGATAAGTGAATCCCTGTGACAGTTGGGAGTGTATCAGTCCAGGAACAGGATTGAAGGAAACAGAATCTGTATCAGTCCAGAAACAGGATTGAAGGAAAACAGAAACCCAGTAGGAAGACCAATCCTAAACCAACTTGGAGTCTCTCTTGTAACTCTATAAATAGACAAGGGGTCAGTCATTCAGAATATACAATAACACAATTAATCCACAGGATTTCTAGAGAGAGAAAATTCTAGAGAGAGAAAACGTTTCTCTCTCCAGGTCGAATTTTCAAGAAAGTGTGCAGCTGGTTTTTGGGTTTCTAGTGGCTGAAATTTTGGCCTTGGTCTATACCAGCTGCGCGTAGCTTTCTCTCTCTGCGGGCGGTGCGTTTATAGTACGTGCCAGGTGCTGCGGGGCTAGAGTTTTCTAGCAGGTGGATTGTGGTGAGTAGCTGATCAATTGACTTCTAGTTCGTTGCCCACACAACGTGAAGTCATAGTCTTGAGGCATACAAGAGAATCACCAAGTGCACGCTTTAAAGGTACTTTTCTAAAATTCCGCTTTAATAGAAATTTTTGTTGCGTGGTAAATCGAGCAAGTGTAAACCCAGATCCTACTAAAATCTTTCAAGAGTATCAAAACACTGCGATCGGATCGTGGTGGGGAGTACCTGTCCCACGAATTTTGAGAATACCTCAGTGAGGTCGGAATTCAGTCTCAGTTGTCTGCACCTGGCGTGCCACAGCAAAACGGTGTAGCAGAAAGAAGGAATCGAACTCTCATGGAAATGGTTAGGTTGATGATGAGCTATAGTGATTTGCCGAGTTCGTTCTGGAGATATGCCTTAGAAACAGCGATGTATATTTTTAATCTTGTACCATCTAAAACCGTGCCATCAACCCCAGTAGAGTTGTGGAATGGGTGAAAGCCTAGTCTAAGACATCTCAGAATTTGGGGTTGCCCATCACATGTGCTTAAGGCAGATGCGGCTAAGTTAGATGCGAGAACTGAATTAATGCTGTTTGTAGGATATCCTAAGGGAACGAAAGGTGGTCTGTTTTATAGTCCTAAAGATCAGATGGTGGTGGTTAATACCAACGCTAGATTTTTGGAGGAAGACTATATCCTAGATCCCAAGCCCAAGAGTAAGATAGTACTAAAAGAGCTTAGAAGACAAACTAATAATCCTGATGCACCAGCACAAGTAGATACACCACACACTGCACAAGAGATCACAAATGATGCAACTACACAGGTGCTGCCTCGTCATAGTGGGAGGGTTGTGAGACAGCCCGACAGGTTCATTGGCATGGGAAAGGCCTCAGACCTAGTCCAGGTGTGCCTGAACCTGACCCAGTTAACTACAATGAGGCTCTCCGAGATAAAGATGCAGAATCTGAAAGATTATCTGCCCGGGCCTAGCTAGAAACTCACTTTCGTGCTATGCATTCCAGAATCAGAATCTCTGGCCAGGTCTAGACTCTAGCACAATTGCTATTCCAATCCTTGCTTGAAATAACATTGAGCAGGATCTGGGTTTGCCCTCATTCGATTTACCACGCGACAAAAATTCTTAATTAAAAGCGGAAGAATAAGAATTACCTATTGAAACGTATACTCAGGTGATTCTCTTGTATGCCTCAAGACTTTGCTTGTATGCTGTGTGGGCAGCAATCTAACCAGCAATTTGATCAGCTAATCACCACAATCCACCTGCTAGAAAATTCCAACACCGCTGCACCTGGCACGTACAATTAACGCACCGCCGTGAGAGAGAGAAAGCTACACATTTCTGCCAAAAACTTGAAGAAATTTTGGCTGCCCCAAAGCTTAAGAAATCTGAATTCTTGAGAGAGAATTTTCTCTCTCTAGGATTTGCTCTCTTAAGTTTTCTTGTCTTGAAAACTTATAAATTGTATTATGAAATTGTGTATCTTGAATATCTAATCCCTTGTCTATATATAGAGTTACAAGAGAAACCCCAAGTTAGTTTAGGATTGGCCTTCCTACTGGGTTTCTGTTTCCTTCAATCCTGTTCCTGGACTGATACACATCCAACTGATACAGGGATTCACTTATCTCAATCCAGTTCCTGGTATGATTCACAACCAACTGATACAGGGATTCACTTATCCCCAATCCAGTTCCTGGTATGATTCACAACCAACTGACACAAGGATTAATTAATTACTAAATTAATTAAATCTACCTTTGTCAATAACCCAATCTTAATTAATCTTACCACTAACGAATTAATTATGGCACTACCATCCTACACCAGAATTGCTTCCGGAACAACTTAATTAATTTATTCATAATCTCCATACATCAAAGATTTAGTGCTCGTTAATATATTAATTTACTGATAAATTAATTAATTAACTTCTTTAATTTCGAGACTAGTACCACTCGACCTTTTTACTATACCGGACATAAGTCCACCGGCCGGGTTTAGTATAATAAACATTACGAGCTCATCTTGGGGCACCATCACCCTGGACGCACCGGTACATGGTTTCCTTTCAACAAGCAGCAGCACACCAAGCAACTAAACACGCACACCCAACCTACTGAGAATATTGGTCACAATTGACCTCACCCTTTGGCAGATCAAAGTACACTATGTCTAATCCTCATGCCCGCTCGAGTCTGGGATTAAGAGATAGAATACCAAGAACGATTTTTCTATTAAATCAGTACAAGACAAATCATTCCTAATGGTCAAGTTTAATATACACCGAGCATATCTATTTGATTCAATCAGTTTAGACAAACCAATTATCTGAATCACATAATAACCTAAACTGACAGTTTGTCCAAATCTGGCTCAGTTACAAACCTCATTTATATATTATGTCTTTTAACCAATGATGAAATCTACTGTGTCACACAAGACACCTCATCATCTAACTACATAATATAAATGCACAAAATTGCACAGCAAAATATAACCAAAATATAAATCGATATATTAACTAGGAAAAAGTACAACACAAGCATAACTTATGTATTCAACTCCAAAAAAATCTTGGCGAAAGGCAATGATATCCGAGATGGGGTCGATGGACCACAATCAAGTCTGGGAGCTTGTGAACCTGCCTGATGGGTTTAAGCCCATTGGATGCAAGTGGGTCTACAAATGTAAGAGAGTACCTGACGGAAATGTGGAAACCTTTAAAGCTAGGCTGGTGGCGAAGGGGTATACTCAGAAAGAGGGAATCGATTATGAGGAAACCTTCTCCCCGGTAGCCATGCTTAAGTCGATCCGGATTCTCTTGGCCATAGCTGCTCATTTAGATTATGAGATATGACAAATGGATGTCAAGACAGCTTTCCTAAACGGAAGTCTTGAGGAAACCATCTTCATGCAGCAACTAGAGGGATTTGATGAAAAAAGCCAAGAGCATAAGGTTTGCAGGATTAAGAGGTCCATTTACGGACTTAAGCAGACATCCAGATCTTGGAACACCCGGTTTGATTAGGTAATCCAGTCCTACGGATTTACTCAGTGTCCGGATGAGCAATGTGTGTACCGCGGATGTGATGGAAACTCCGTGGTGTTTATTGTGCTTTACATAGATGACATTTTATTGATTGGCAACAACAAGAAAGTGTTATCAGACGTAAAGGCATGGCTGTCCAAGCAGTTTGATATGAAGAACTTTGGGGAAGCGGGGCATATCCTTGGGATTAAGATAATTCGAGATTGTAGGAAACGTTCGCTAACGCTCTCCCAAGCTTCATACATAGATACGATTCTGGCCCGTTTTAACATGCAGAACTCCAAGAAAGGTTTTCTACCTTTCAGACACGGATTGCATTTGTCTAAAGAACAGTCTCCCAAGACTGTTGAGGAGATAGAGGCCGTGAAGACAGTTCCTTATGCTTCGGCAGTAGGAAGTCTCATGTATGCCATGTTGTGTACGAGGCCTGATATCTGCTATGCCGTTGGCATTGTAAGCAGATATCAGAGTAACCCCGGGAAAGATCATTGGGAGGTAGTAAAATACATTCTCAATTATTTGCGCAGAACAAGAGACTAAGTGTTGGTCTATCAGGCGCCTGAGCTGGTACCCCGAGGTTACACAGATTCAGATTTCCAAGGTGACAGGGACAAGAGCGAGTCTACCCCAGGGTATGTGTTTACTCTAGGAGGTGGAGTCATAGCTTGGCGGAGTGTCAAGCCAAAATACGTGGCGGACTCCACCATAGAGATTGAATATGTTACCGTATCAGAGACAACGAAGGAAGCAATGTGGCTCAAGAACTTCCTAGTGGACTTAGATATGATTCCTGGTTTGCAGAAGTCTATCACAGTGTATTGTGATAACAACGGTGCAGTAGCAAACTCGAAGGAACCACGAGCCCACAAGGCGAGTAAACATATACAGCGCAACTGCCACCTGATACGAGATATCGTAAAGAGAGAAGACGTGGTTGTGGCTAAGATAGCATCAGAGGATAACCTTGCAGATCCGTTCATGAAGACATTGACTTCAAAAGTCTTTGAGGCTCACGTGGAGGGCATGAGAATCAGATACTTAGGGGAACTATGACAGTTTTTCTAGATATATAGTAGTAGAGTGCATAGGAGTTGAATGTAGTTGTAAACTTAAAGCACAGCTTAAGTATTAGTGGGAGATTGTTGGAGTTGAATACATAAACTACGCTAGTATTGTACATTTTCCCAGTTAATATATCGATTTATGTTTTGGTTATATTTTATTGTGCATTATTTGTCCATTTATATTATGTAGTTAGATGATGAGGTGTCTTGTGTGACACAGTAGATCTCATCATTGGTTAAAAGACATAATATATAAATGAGGTTCGTAACCGAGACAACTTTGGACAAACTGTCGGTTTAGGTTATTTTGTGATTCGGATAATTTGTTTGTCTAAACTGATTGAATCATATAGATATGCCCGGGGCGTATTGAACTTGACCATTTAGAATTATTTGTCTTGTACTGATTTAATAGACAAATCGTTCTTAGTATTCTATCTCTTAATCCCTACACTCGAGCGGACATAAGGATTAGACATAGTGTACTTTGATCTGCCAATGGGTGAGGTCAATTGTGGCCAATAGTCTCGGTAGGTTGGGTGCGCATGTTTAGTTGCTTGGTGTGCTGCTGTTTGTCGAAATGAAATCATGTACCGGTGCGTCTGGGGTGATTGTGCTCCCGAGATGAGCTCGTAATGTTTGTTATACTAAACCCGGCCGGTGGACTTATGTCCGATATAGTAAAAAGGTCGAGTGGTACTAGTCTATGAATTAAAGAAGTTAATTAATTAATTTATCAGTAAATTAATAAATTAACGAGCACTATATCTTTGTTGTAGGGAGATTATGAATATAAATTATTTAAGTTGTTCCGGAAGCAATTCTGGTGTAGGATGGTAGTGCCAAAATTAATCCGTTAGTGGTACGATTAATTTTGTAATGGGTTAATTGAATAGGTAGAATTAATTAATTGATTAATTATTTCTAAGAGTTAATTAAGTAATTAACAAAGTGGAATTATTTAATTAATTAATTAAGTCTTAAGTTTCAATTAGAATTAGGAAATCCTAGAGATTAGGAATCTAGTAGGATTTGGTTTATCCTATCAGATTGGTTACCTAATTGGATTTGGAAACTATTTAATTACCTAAACCCATTAGGAAGACCAATCCTAAACCAACTTGGGGTCTCTCTTGTAACTCTATATATAGACAAGGGTTTAACTATTCCACAATACACAATTCAATAGATTCAAAATTCAAGAATCTAGAGAGAGAAAATCTTAGAGAGAGAGAATTTTCTCTCTCTAAATTTCAGATTTCTCAAGCCAAATAGTTGGCCGATTTTTTCCAAATTTTGGCTGGCACGTGTGGCTTTCTCTCTCCTCCCAGGCGGCGCGTGTAGTACATGTTCCAGGTGCGGTGGTGCTGGAATTTTCCGACAGGTGGATTATGGTGATTAGCTTATCAAATTGCTCGTTAGATTGCTGCCCACACAGCACACAAGCAAAGTCTTGAGGTATACGAGAGAATAACCTGAGTATACGCTTCAATAGGTGATTCTTATGTTTCCGCTTTAATTAAGAATTTTTGTTGCGTGATAAATCAAATGAGTGCAAACCAAAATCCTATGCAATGTTATTTTAAGCAAGGATTGGAATAGCAATTGTGCTAACGTCTAGGCCTGACCAGAGATTCCGATTCTGGAATGCATAGCACGAAAGTGAGTTTCTGGCTAGGCCCGGGCAGATAATCTTTCATCAGCAACTAAACAAAATTCTAGAAGATAAACCAAAACAATTCCTTCAATGCAGATCGATATAGCAACACATACAGAAACATATATAAATAATCAACAATATTCAATTCGAAACAGTAAAATAATGGAGAAGAACACGAAAACGCAAAAACATAATCTACAAAACGAAGAAGAAGAAACACGAAAACACAAAGCCACGAACGAAGAACTATAACAGAGAAACAAAAAAAATATCATTCAATATCGATCACTAGCATCAAAGACATATATCAATACTTTCAACATATAATTCGAAACAAAAAATTGAAGCCAGAAACGGAGAAGGAATAAGAAGGCAACAAACTAGGCAAAAAAAAAAAAAAAAGAACAAGACGTAGCTTATATATCATTATAAGAAGCAAAAGGTGCATAGCCGGTTTTAATTTAAAAAAGGTTTAAATGCAGTTTTGGTCCCCTATAATAGGGATAATTCCACTTTTGGTTCCTCTTATGCTTTGAGTGACAATATTAGTCCCCATCTTTTTTTAAAGCAGTTTTAGTCCTTTTTTACGAAAATACCCTTTGACTAACAGTTTACTAACCCTCAAAAGTCTAATTGTTATTCTCTTATGTTTTGAGTGACAGTATTAGTCCTCATTAATTTTTTTTGTAAGCATTTTAGTCATTTTTTACGAAAATACCCTTTGACTAACCCTTAAAAGTTTAATTGTTCTTCTCCTTCAGTTTGACCACCGCCCCGCCACCACCACTATCGCCGTCACCGCCCCACCTCCACCACCACCCCCGCCATCACCGCTGCCCCGTCAAAACCGCCACCGCCACCACCACCCCGTGGCCACCACTACCACCGCCACCATTACCGTCACCGAAATTTCTACAAACCCATCTCATCACCGCTGAGAAGGAGACACGAGTTATATATAAAATATAGAATAAGATTTTACGAGCATTTTGTGTTTATTTTAATTTAATATTTCTTTTTTGAAAATATCAAAAAAATTTTATAATTATATTTTTATTCAAAATTTTTACATTTTAAAGTAATTTTTGTCGAATATTTTCAAAACAGAAATATTAATTTAAAATAAATACAAGAATGCTTGTAAAATATTATTCTATAATTTATATATAACTCGTGTCTTCTTCTTGGCGGGGACGGGACGAGTTTGTATAAGTTTTGGCGACAATAGTGGTGGCGGTGGTAGTGGTGGCAACTGGGCAGTGGCCGTGGCGACGAGGCGGTTGTCAAACCGAAGAAGAACAATTAGACTTTTGAGGGTTAGTCAACCACTAGTCAAAGGGTATTTTAGTAAAAAAATGACAAAAACTGCTTTAAAATAAAGGTTTAAATCTATTTTTTGTCCCTCATAACATGGGTTAAAAAATGGGAACTAGTATTATCACTCAAAACAGAGACCAAAAGTGAAATTATCCCTATTATAGGGAATCAAAACTGCATTTAAGCCTTTAAAAAAGGAACTAATTTAATTGGGGGCTAAAATAGTAAGTAATACTATTTTGTGGGCAGTTGGGATCCTCTGTTGCGGATTCCCTATTTCCATCAAGTTCCAAACAAAAACGAGGTCGTTTTAATAATTTTCACGAGTCACAAAAAACATCGGCTCCCTCCTCAACGTTTGAGCCGAGCTGAAAAAACTTTTTTGCATTTTTCTCAAACTTTTCTCCCTGCCTTTCTTCCGTCATTTTCTCTCTCGTCACCACCTGGGCCATCTCCTACTCCCCCTCTACTCCTCCACTCGCCACCACAAACTTCAAACCCCAAATCGGAATCACCTTCTCTGTGGCAGAAACCCCCCTTATCTTGCCCTCATGTACAAATCAAATCAAACCCAAATCCTTTGAGGGTGGCTCTGATGCCATCTTCTATTTTGTTCTCTTAAATCATGGTTCCGATGCCATCTTCTGTTTCATCTGCATATCTTTTAGGAAGAAAAAAAGAAAAGAATAGAGCTTAGATACGGAGAGCAATCTCTAGTATTGATGGATCTTGAGCAACACAGTGATGTTACATCTTCTATGCGTGACATCAATGTGTTTGTCAAGCTTTCAAGTACCCTTGAATAGCTTCCTGAAGCATATCTCACATCCTGTTGTGTGTTGAACAAAGAATGTTGATGTTGTTAATTGACTTTAAAAAAATCTTCTATATGAAAGAAAGATGTAAAATTAGTTTTGTTCAAATTTTTGTTGCAAGTTTAAGAAGGATGATACATAGTTGTTGGATTTTGTTTCATCTGTCTCTTCACAGAGCTCTCTCTTCTCTAAGCTCACAGTTGATGCATCTTTCTCTTCCAAACACAATAAATGCCTCAATTTTATTCTTGAGATCAACAACTTTGTGTTCTGCCATGGTTCAAATCAAGGAACTTAATTACATGAAATTGATCCTATTCTAGAGATGCTCTGCTTTTTTTTTTTTTTTTTTGAAGATATAAACTTCTTAGATCCATCATTAATTCTTCTTCTTCTTTTTTTTCTCTTAAGTCATGGTTCTGATGCCCAAGAAAAAAAGAAAAGAAATAGAGATAGGATCACAGCATTGGAATCTCAACATTTTTATTTGAAGTGATCTAGGTTGTTATACTTGGTGACACAAGAATTTTGAGATAGTTTTTTACAAAAATACGCAAATGTTTCCTCCGAGTATTCAGAAAATCAAAAAGGTGAAAAAGATTAAATATAACCAGATCAATCAACTGTACAATTTCTATCATTCACCACCAAGAAAGAAAATGTTTATAAACAAAATCTGTCAGTCTTCCTCTTTGCAGTATCTCCAGCATCATGTCAAGTCCTAAAGCTCTTTTCCTCATCTTCTCTGCTTCATTGCTTCATCCCATTCCTTCTTTAGCTGGCATCCTAATTTATAATCCAGCAATCATGTAGAAACTTACAAGAATCACCAGCTATCACAATTTCCTAAAAAATTTCTCTTATTGAAGAAAAATAAAGACCCTTGCTCCAAACGCATCAACACTCAATAGTAAGCAAAGAAAAAAAAACCAACTAATACAGAAGCTGATCCACAGCCTCATTCTTGAAACAGCAAAGCAGCACCAGACCCTCCATGTTAAATGCTGTTTTGGATCATAATAAGGGGACTAACATGTCTAGACTATCAATCCAGGATAACAAAATTGTCTAATAGGTCTTCATTTGATACCCAGAATCTTGTTGAATCATAAAGTTCTAATCAACTACTACAAAAATAATCAATTTGCTTTCCAAAATTTTCTTCAATTTGCAAACTAAAATAATCAATTCAAGACAAACAAACCAAATGGGGTATGCACTATGTGTAACATATGAACTCAACAACATGAGAATTGGAAGAAAATTTAGCAGAAAAAACACTTGAAGAATTGGCAAGTCAACACACCCACGAGAGGAAACAATGACGGCTGCTGTATTGGCTGTCGTACCATCCAAAATGGAAAGAAGGGTAAAAGGGAATGCTTTATCACAGAGCTTAATTACCAATAAATGAGAAGAAGAGATTTCATTTCTTCATTTCAAGAGTTTGATTGAACACTTCGAATCACTGGCCAATCAAAGCAGCGATTGTAAAGTGACGAGGAACGAAAAGCTGTGAAAAGGAGGGAGGAGGGGGGGGTTTTGCCACAGGGGAGGTGGTTCCGATTTGGGGTTTGTGGTGGCGGGTGGAGGAGGAGAGGGGAGGAGGAGATGACGCAGTGGTGACCGGAGAGAGAAAATTGCGAAAGAAATGGAAGGAGAGAAAAAGCAAAAAAATTTCTCCGACTCGGCTCAAACGTTGAGGGAGGGAGCCATGCTTTTTTTTGACTCGTGAAAATTATTAAAACGACACCGTTTTTGTTTGGAACACGATGGGAATAGAAAATCCACAACAGAGTATCCCAACCGAACTGATTTTGTGGGTGGGTACAGAATTAATATGGTGGTCCTAATTTTCCAGGGAAATAGTAATTGAGTAAATATAATTAGCCCTTTTAATTTTTCAATCACGCCTTTGATTTGAAAATTCTTCCGATCCATCATTAGCTGACTAGTCTTGGCAAGCGCGCGTTAGGCTGCAAATGAGTGTGCTGAAAATTCTCTACCTTCATCAAACCCTAACTCCCAAAATTCCAATCAATTTCAATCATAATTAATGGAAGGAGGTTCTGCGGCCATTATGACCGCCGGAGGCGCCGCAGCTGGGGGAGGGCCAGCACCGTTCTTATTGAAAACGTATGATATGGTTGATGATTCAACGACCGACGACATCGTTGCGTGGAGCCCCAGTAAGAAAAGCTTTGTTGTTTGGAATCCGCCCGAATTTGCTCGAGTTCTCCTCCCTACTTACTTTAAGCACAATAACTTCTCTAGCTTCATTCGCCAGCTCAACACCTATGTACGTTGATATTTTGCTTAGTCCGTTTTTGGGCCATAATTTCGTTGAGTGGTTATGTGTGTTTTATTCGTAATATTGTGTTGGATGGTTATTTCTTGAACATTGACTGATTGCCTCTGTTTGTATGTATTTTAAAGGTGTTCTCTTTTATTCTTTTTTATTCTTATTTTTTGTGGGTTGGGGTGGAAATTTTCTCTGCTTGGCTTGATTTCAGGGGTAAAAAGAAAACAGAAGAAGGGTTTTTTATGTGAGATGAAGCGGGCTTTTTAGGAAATTATGCTTGTAATATAGGATTTTCTATATGCTAAAGTGTGTAATTAGTGCTGATTATTATGTTTTATGAATTTATTAGGGAAAATATGAAGGCTACCAAAATGGGACATCACAACAGTGAGAGTAGAAATAGCCATTTTAACATCTTATGACGAGGATGTTGTTGAGTCTAGTTGATTACAGTGCATGTGTGTTGGTCATGGTGGTTCTTTGAGAATTTGTAGGGGCTACAGTTAATTTTTGTTGGTGTAGGAAACAAATTGCAGGTTAATCTGCATGTGCAGATGCTTATTTTTCCCGGCTGTATTGTTAGTGTTCATTGTTTCCATCATTCTTCTGCGTGAGGAGCAGAGGATCTATAGTAAATGGTGAGCGTTTGGCTGGTAAAAGTGAATAACCAATTTCAAGCTATCTTGTTAGTGATCCTATGCAAGTACTACCTAATTTTATACTCCCCTACTGCTTGTCCTTCTAATTTGTGTCTGAGAAACAGCATTGTGTCATTTTTTGCAATAGAAATGCATGTACCCCCGTCCCTTGAATAAACAATAGCACTTGGGCTGCGAACGTTTGTAGCTCAAAGTGATTGATTTTGAGGCCATCATTATTATCATTGGTGGCTTGTACACATTATCGAAGTTTAATATTATTTCTGTTCTCTATTTTTCTACTTTTTAAGTCCTTGTAGTTAATTGACTTCAATTATGCAACAAGAACGATTTTTTTTTTTTCTCTTTTGCCCAAGTTACTTTCTTTACTGCAACAGTTTTAGTGTTGGTATACTGTGCTATTGGTAAATTTCTGTTACTATGGTTACTGAAATTTTTTAGTTCTTTAGGGATTTCGGAAGATAGATCCTGAAAAATGGGAGTTTGCTAATGAAGATTTTGTGAAAGATCAAAAGCATCTTCTAAAAAATATTCACCGCAGGAAACCTATACATAGCCATAGTAATCCTCAAGGTACTTCTGACCCAGAACGAACAGCCTATGAGGAGGAAATTGATAAGCTATCACGTGATAAAGCTGCTCTTGAGGCTAATGTCTTAAAGTTCAAACAGCAGCAGTCGACTGCAAAAGTTCAACTGGAAGATCTTACTCAACGCATAAGTGGTATGGAGCAAAGGCAGGGGAATTTGCTGAGCTTTCTGGAGAAAGCCGTTCAGAATCCAAATTTTGTTGAACGTCTTGCTCAGAGGCTCGAGTCTATGGATGTTTCGGTATACAACAAGAAAAGGAGATTGCCTGAGGTTGACCAGCTGATATCCGATCCCGATCATGTTATGGTGGACAACCATAGCAGCTCTAAACCTGAGTTTGGTTTTCCTCAGGATTTCTGCAATAAGCTCAGGTTAGAGTTGTCACCAGCTGTCTCAGATATGAACTTGCTCTCACATAGCACTCAAAGTTCAAATGAAGATGGGGAAAGTTCAGCAAAGAGAATATCTGATTGGTCACAAAAGGATTTACCCAAATCTGGAGAAACTCTATATGCCCCTGAAACGGTAGAGCTATCAGATACTGGGGCATCATTTGGTCTAAAAATGGATTCACCTTTGTCTCATAAAGCAGGTGATGAAACTCGTAATGAAGAGGGCGATTCCTATATCAGTTGCCATTTAAAGCTTTCGCTGGCTTCTTCCTCATTGCCAGTCAGTAAGAGTCAATCTTCAGACAGGATGGTCAACGTGGGTGATGAAACTGGCAAATGTTCAGATACAAGATCAAAGCCTGATGGTACTGAGGTTGATCTTAGTGTTCCATCCAAGAACCGAAACCTTTCGGATGGCAGTACAACTTTGTCTTCCTCACAAAATAATAAGCAAGTGCCCCCTAGTGATCCGGCTCGAGCGAACGATGGATTCTGGGAACAGTTCCTAACAGAAAGACCGGGCTCCTCAGATACTGAAGAAGCAAGTTCTAATTTTAGGGCTAATCCCTATGACGAGCGAGATGCAAGAAAGTTAGACCAGGGAAAACCCAGGAACATAAAGGGTGCTCAGCATCTTAGTCTGTGATGAGTGCCAGAATTGTTGACTGGAATCCATCTATATTTGCTTCAAGTTGATGACATGTTTTATAAAAAGGAGCTGATCCTTTTTGCTGTATATTTTGTAGAATATTTATATGGTTTGGGTAGCATCGTTGATGGGTATCAGAAATGCAAGAATGAGGAAAGAATTTCCACCTAGTTGTCGATGGCTTAACTGGAATAAAATGACATAGTCAGAAATGCAACTGGTTTATGAATATCTCCTTAACAAATGCAACTGGTTTGTAAATATCTCCTAACAAGAGTGGTTTTTACTGTTGATTTTTACAGCTCCAACTAGTAAGTAGATTGAATGAATAGTGGTGTTTTGCAAACTTGAGTACAATTTATGGCCTGTTGTGTGTTATTCATGGGAAATATCCCTTGATATTATAATGCAAACATAAAATGTACCTAAAATGTACAGTCTAATCCATAAAACCATTCTATCCTGAGATGGTATCCTCTTTTGCAACTTGCTTTCTCTTATCTGAAGTCGTTTTCATTATTCTGAGAACCTGTTGCTTCTTGTGAATGGTTTTCTTAACTTGGGTGTTTCTTGCTACACACCGCTGCATTATTCGGACAGGAATCCCTCCCAGATCAAAGTCATCTTTCAGTGACCTCGTTAGGAACCTCAGGTCTGTGTCTGAGAGATGCTTCTTGCTATTCACGAATGCAATGAAAGTGGGCGGTCTGGCCTTAACCTGGGTGAAATATTTTATCTTTGGTTGAGCGGCCTCATCTTTCCAAGAATGTCTACTCATAACCTGCCACACCAAAGATTACTTACTCCATTCATTTCTCATTTAATCTATCTGCCCAACAACAAAAATACAAAAATGACAAAACTCAAAAAGGCACCTTTAACAACCACCGATTGAGACGAGCTGTTGTTAACCTTGAACACCACTTTTCATATGTATCAACTACCTGCTGCATTACAGCCATTCTCCCCTTCCCTTCCAGGGCTGAAACGAATACAACAGGTATTCCTGTAACCTGCACCATATATGCAAATGCTTCATTCAATTTATATCCCTTCTCCACCTCACCTTTCTTAACAGCATTTAAGCAGTAATCTTGGCAATGCGGTACATGTATTTCTAAATATTACACAATTTCCTCCGACACCAGAATGGCAACTTATTTTCTGGATTGCAGTATGCAAGTCCCTAGGGGAAAATCAAAACTATGGCGCCACTCAACTATGTTTCAAGTGTAAAGAGTCAAAACAGAATTCAACTAAAAAGTGCCTATTAAAGCCATATGATAACACTTTTACAGCAAAAAGTTCAACCTTATTTTTTGTCAAAATAAGTAACATCGACATGACAGATTTCTATTGGCAAACCTGTGGGATTAGTGTCTGAATTTCTTCAGGCACAGCCTTGAGTATAGTGTCATATGTCTTCTTATTTTCTTCCCCACTAAAAAGATCCATCTTGTTCACTATAACAACCAAACCCCGTCCTTCTTCCACTGCTTGTCTTGCTATAACTACCTCAGCATGCTTCATGCTCCGCCTAGCTTTGGCAATCTAAGAATCAGAGAACCACAAGAGTTGCAGACATATTTTTGAATTGATGGTCCAATTCACAAATCAATTCAAGAACATACCCAATTAAAGCTTCTATCAATTTAAAAAAAGATCTTTCTTGCTTAACTATCCAAAGCATGTCTATGCACACTTATAGGATATCAATTGCCCTTGAAAACACAACAAGACCAACTTTGGAAGAAGCAATTAAATCATCAATTTTCTCAAAGTGACTACCACCACACCTAGTAAAGGTAGAATGAAAATAGGGAGGACAATGATTTATCAGAAATTAAAAAAAAAAGAAAAAAAAAGAAGTCTTCCTCTGTCAAAGAAATAGTATACAGAAATGTCTCATACCTTCCTCTAATCCAAGAAGAAGAAGAAATGGAGGGGGGGGGGGGGGGGGGGAGACAAGATGAACCACGCCCCATGGCTTCAAAACTTTTAAAAAGCATATGGCTCAAGTGAAGTATGCCACGCGAAATGCATAAGCTTGGAAGAATGCGAGGTCTGGAAATGCAACCCTACCTAGAGTTTCCATTATAGCACCATTAACTAATTCACCTCCTTAGTTCATCAAAAGCCAGATTTGGTAATCACAATGAAGAGTATAATCTGAGGCAAACCTCTTCGGCATCAAGAACCAATGCAACCACATGAGCTCTCATGAGGTGTTTCCTTGATTGCACAATGCTCAACGATGATGGTCCTTTCACATGGGGAGTTCTTTCCAGCCAACCTGCAGTATCAACCTGGATAAAAGAAACTAATAACAATCACCATAAACAGTTGACGGTGCATTTGAGAATCTGAAATACAGAGGGAAATTGGTATTGAGTTGGATAACATCACCAAGCATGTAAGGTGATAATCAAGATAGTCCAAAAGAAACAAACCCAAACAAATGAGACATGGAAAATGAACCAAAAACAGATGAAAATATTTCCTTGGCAATCATTAAAGTGACAACCCTCCAAGTTCCAAGCAAAATTTAGGTTTATGCTCTAAGAAACGAATTCAAATATTAGAGAATGCTCGAGAAAGAAAGCTATACAGAATGAAATACTTATACTCACTAGATTTATGGTCCTTCCTTCGTACTCAAACTGAACTCGAATTGAATCTCTCGTCAAGCCAGCTTCTGGCCCCACCAAAACACGATCTTCTTGTAATAGAGCGTTGAGTAAGGTTGATTTACCCACATTTGGTCGCCCTACAATGGCCAATTGCATAGGCAATTTAGCCTCCTCAACTGTGGACCAGTCATCTTCAGGGTGATTGTCTTCAATGTCTCCATTTAATATTGTTGCATTCGCTATTAAGATAAAAACAAATGAAGAAATATGACAAAACATCAATAGCCATTAGTCTGATGGCATCCCATAAGTTCTAAAGATTCAAGAACCATAAACGCAATAGACATAAATTATTGTTATCAGACAGTAGTGGTAACAGATCATTCACCAGATACTGAAAGTATATACTCCTCAAGCAATGGCTTAAGTGCTTCATGAAGCTCCGACAAACCAAATCCAGTTTCAGCAGACAAAGCCACGGGGTCTCCAAATCCTAGAGAATATGCTTCACCAACAGCAGCATCAAGAGAACCAGAATATGCATCAAGCGTTTCAGATTTGTTTATTACCACAATCGTCCTGATTCCTGGTGCATGCTTCCTCAACCACTTTCCCACATCCAAATCCATGTCATGTAACCCATTCCTGATCAATAATGATTAAACATTTACATTATGTCAAGAATTGATATATATCACATATAGTATAGATAAATCGTGCATTTTTTTGCAAAGATATTGAAGTAGCTTTAGATGCATTTAATACACAGACCTAACAGCAATTAACTACTAGTATCCAGTAATACAAGTCAACTCTCTTATCCACATTCATACAGCATGGTCAACTGAACAACAGAATACAAAATAAACATGTGTAACGCCAGAATCAAGTTTCATCAGTTTAAGAACAAACACAACGCCATCTATAACTCCAACAGAAGCTACAAGCATTTGAATCAGTTCCTATAACTTTCTTTGTTATACCTCTGGGAGTTCTTTGTTATAGCTCTTAATGGGAGTTTCTTATTAAATTTACGCTGTGCATTTTCTATTGCTTTGCCCATTTAGTGGTTATTATTACTTATAAATGCTAGATATACTCAAATCAAACAGATACAATTATGACAAACAGATAGAATCTTGTTCCTCAAATACAATAACCTAATCTCCACAAAGTTAAATTTATCAAATTTCCTTTATCTTACTCTGGTTTTTCCCTTTGTGTTGCTATCTGCATATAAATATGCAAGTTCCTTTACTAATCTTTACAGAAGATGTTCTAAGAAACCAATACCTTTTGATTTCATCTTTTGTTTAACATGAATTGAGAAATGTTCGAGAAATATTTGAATTCGTGTAAGATACCCAAAGTTTTCAACAGCTAGTCATACATCCATATGTTTAAAATCATAAGCTCTAACCTTCCATCTATAAGAAAGAGAGCAAACTGAGATCTTGCCAGAACATTTCTAGTCATTGCTGCAGTTCTGGAAAGAACTGAACCAGAGGAAGCCTCAGCCTCTAAACCAGCAGAATCCAAAACCCTAAACCGCAAATCACCCAGTTTTGCAACTCCTTCTCGAATATCTCGCGTAACATGGTCAGTTGGTGTATTATACACAAGGGCCTCCCTCCTTCTTATCAAACTACAATAGTAGAAACAGAATATTAGTTCAAGCAACTTCATATCTCACATTGTTACATTCAAAATATAGTGCACCGAAAAGCAATAGAAAAAAAGAATCAAATGATAAATACAACTAACCGATTAAACAGAGCAGACTTGCCAACATTTGGGCGCCCTATTAGGATCACAGTGGGAAGCTTAATGATTTCAATCTGGGTAAAATCAATCGGCTCCCTTTTGGTAGGCTTAACTTTTGGGCCATCTATTATAACTTTAGCATCTGAACCACTACTGGTAGCATTGGTCATTACAGGACATTCCAAAGATCCCTTATGAATATCCTTGACTGATATAGAACAAAACTTCCGTGTATGTTGATAGATTGAAGTTTGAGAAAGAACCGCCAAATTGCAGCAATTTCCCCCCCAGCATACTGTTCGAGTTCCACCCTTTGCTAGACAATGAAGTAAAGATAATGAAAAACCATAATGTTATCATGAAATTAATTTTGACCTCAACCAAAGGCAATCCAGAGATGATGTTACCACGCAACAGAGTAAAAAAATTAAGGTTCTCCTACTAAGTATGTATTTCGATAAGACCAAATTAGTGGTTTAGTGAGACTAATATGTTTAAATTGTGAAAGTTGTAAGCTTTTCCACATATGCAATCATAATGATGCATTTATATCCAACCTTGTTTCTGCAGAACTTCACTCGAAGTCAAGTCAAATTGGAAATGAACTCTCTCATTGCTGATTTTGCCAGGTGTGCTAACTGGGTTACTCTTTTGGCTTTGTGAAATATTTCTTCTTGATATTACTGCAAAGGAACGGCTCTTTCTGGACGAAATAGCTCGAACCCACCAAGATAACATCCCAAAACTTGCAGTTTTCAACCAATATGATTCCTTGTAAAGAAGGATAAGGGGTCCACTTATTTCTGGTTCATCCTGAAAATAAAAAACTTCACAAATTTGCAAACATTTTGTACAAGCGAGTGCTAATACAAGTGAAAATTTTATAGAATTATACATGTGCAATCGCTAAGGGGTTCTGCCTAATATTTGGAGAAAAAGATATGTACAGGTAAAGGCATTCAAAAGGAAGGAAACGGCACTGTTTCACTGGAAGAGATCTTTATTGTCCAAAAATGATTTTTATTACATTTCCCTAAAGTAGAATGAAGTTTTAAAAAGAAAAAAGGAAATAAAGATTAGAGGATTACCACTACAGTTAACCCCTCCAACAATTTCTTTCAAGTTTTGCTTAATTATAATATTTCTTTTAAAACAAAATAAAGCATACTATCATTTTGTAAAACAATAATTAAATCGGTCTCACGAAATCACAATAACTAAAATCCAATATATTAAAACCTTTTGATTCGAATCAACACATCATTCTTAATTGTGTTGACAAATTATGGGTTTTATACCTAATGTCCCAATCTATATGCAATGTTCAAGTAAAGACTTAACTACAAGTACGAGGGTATATAAATTAGCTCTTAAATTGAATGGCTTATACCTCTTAGGATCTTCGAAGAGTGCAATGAATAGATGGATTGAGCCAAAGACACCCTTTTTCTCCTTTGGTGCGTAACTCAAAGCTTGAATGGGTGCCTCCCAAATTGTCTAACTTCACTTCCCTTGATTTCCTTTAAAGGTTTTAATGAGTTTCTTCA
This sequence comes from Knoxia roxburghii, assembly GCA_030378225.1. Taxonomy (NCBI): domain Eukaryota; kingdom Viridiplantae; phylum Streptophyta; class Magnoliopsida; order Gentianales; family Rubiaceae; genus Knoxia; species Knoxia roxburghii. Next base: position 20,133,594 of record CM059420.1, on the reverse strand, counting down.
CCTTATTAGATGGTTCGATGCTTTTGTTTGTGAGGGATTTCAAGCTTCTCTTGGTGGGGCTTCAATGGCCATATGAATTTTGAGGTAAGTTTGGTTCTAAAGGGAGGGGAGAGAGTAGGAAGACAAGGGGGAGTCGGGTGGTGCTGGCGAGTGGCAGCGGTGGTGCTGGCGTTTTCGACGAACGACAACAACGAGGAGGAGAAGTGAATCGGGTGAAGGAGAAAGAAAGAAAGAGAAAAAGAAAATAGAGGAAGGTGGTGGCAGCTAGAGGCGAGGAGCGGAGGAGAAATGGAGGGAAAGGGCGGCGGTGGTGGGAGTGGTTTAGGCGGCAGGGCAGCGTGACGACGGGGAAGAAAACAAAAGGACAGAAAAGGGGAGGCAAAGGAAAGAAGTAAGGAAAAAAACGAAATTTAAGACTAATGAATAGAGAATACAAGGGAGTTGCTATTTGTATCATGAAAAAAAAAAAATGTAAAATGACCCAAATGCCCTTATGGACAAAATTATTAAAAAATTGACAGATTTTATGTAAAAAAAAGAGTCAAAATTGCGTTTGTGTCTCAATAAAAACGCATTGAAAAACGTTTTTGACGTATGAAATTTATCCAGGATGACGTTTACTTAAAACGCTAAATAATTGCGTTCATGTTAATGAGAAAACATTATACTTTAACGATTAAGTCTTATAAAAACGTCAAAATTGGATGTTTCCACCATGGTTCGCTCGTTAAAATGATACGTTTGTAATCTATGTAATCGTTAAAATTGTGCGTTTCAACCATGGTTCGCTCGTAAAAATGGTGTGTTTTTGACATGTACAGACGTTCAAAAACGTTTACATACATTCATGTGACTTGGAGGAAAAAAGGTGTACACAACAACTTTCCAAAAAACAAATCCGAACAAATTCTTAACTTAAAAAAACATTCGGTCTATCATTTAGTTGACGTCGAAAGAATATTTAACCCGCGAAGCATCACGATATGGTAAGTTTTCGAATCGTGAAGTTATTTGTTTTTTTTTCTGGAAAAATGTAGGGCGAAACACGCTAAAATGATGTTTAGGAAGCGTTTAAACGCTGCTGTTTAGCTATTTCGCCATTGTTGAATCGTTATTTTGCTGCGTTTAATACAGTTACTATATAAAAAGTGTTGCATTTTTTACGTGTGTTATGTAAAAAGTGCTGCATTTTTTTATATATATTATATAAAAAGTGTTACGTTTTCATGAATGGAAATCATAAATCTTCAGCGTTTTAGGTTGCAAGAAACTAAATCTTGCTGCGTTTATTGCGTACGGAATCGTGGAAATCATGCATTTTATTTATAAATTATGTAAAATATATTGCGTTTTTTATTGTAAGAATCATAAATTTGCCGTGTTTTTGGTAGAAATAATTGTAAGAATTCCTATTTTTTTTGTTTTTGTATGATAATGGTTAACATATTTCGTGCATACTGTTGCGTATGTAATTTTGACTGTATTTTTGTATAAATTAATAGTAAAAGTGTTTTGTTTTAATTTATGTGTGTATTTAAATACAAGATGACGATGATGAGTACGAGGAGGATGAGGTTTATGAGGCTGAAGAGGAGGAGGAGGATGAAGATGACAATGAGGCGGATCATGCAGAAGGAGAGGCGGTGGAACTTGAACCTGGCGTAGATTTGAGTGGATATTTTCAGATTGACAGAGAGTTTCACACTATTAGTAAGGCTTTGAAACATTGCCAGCAAATAGCTAAGCGGTTTAAGTTCCTCATTACAAAGAGGGGGGGGGGTAATCAAGGATTTGCCACGTACTACTTTTCGTGCAAACGATGGAGAGATCCTGCCAAAGCCTCTCTCCCAACCAGACGGAAGAATACAAGAAGGAGCGGCACTAATTGCCCCTTCAGGTTGACCTGTAAGAGAATTGATCTGGGACGGCACAAGGTTTATACAAATCCAGGAGCAGCGTCAACTCACAATCACACTGGTATTACATTATTTGCGCATAATAGTAATTAAGTTTATTAATGTTTTGTATGTATGAATTATTATTATAACTAAATGGGATTTACAGGTATAATGTATCCATATGGGCACAGACAGTTGAGCCATTTTACTAAAGAGTCAAAGGCTGTTGCTGAATTTATGCTTGGGGCGAATGTGAAGCCAAAGTGTGTTTGGGAAGCTGTTAATAAACAGTTTCCCGATTCCCAGGTACCAATCAAATCAGTGTACAATTTGAAAGAAGAGATGAAGACCGTCGGATTGGCAAGTAGGAATATTGGGCAGCAATTTATGCATTTGGCCGAGGAGAAGCAGTTTTATGTCAAGATTCTGAAGGATGTGAACACTGATGAGATCACACATGTCTTATTTGCACATCCAACCTCAATTCAGATGTTCCACAGATGGTATTGGGTGGTGGGGATTGATTCTACCTACAAGACCAACAAGTACCAAATGCCTGTCGTCGAGATGGAAGGTATGACTCCTACAAATAAGAATTTCAATATTGCATTTGCTATTGTTAGAAATGAGACAAAGGATACATATGATTGGGGTGATGAGGAACTTGAGATTTTTGCTGCCGGCTAGTTTGGTACCTAGTGTGATTGTGACAGATAGGGAGTTGGGTTTGTTACAGCCAATTAAGGATCATTTTCCCACTTCACATCACTTGTTATGTTTGTGGCATATTGGCCGTGATGTCAATGCGTGGTTGGAAAAAAATGTTGGGAGAAGAAACAAAAACTTAGCATGTGATATTTATGAAAACTGGTGGAAGAAAATTATTAAGGCTCCGATTGTAGAGGAGTTTAACCATTTATTACAGAATTTCAAGGTTAAGTACACTCTAATTGAGCCGTTGGCTGTTGATTATTTTGAGACTACATGGCTCATTCACAAGGAGAAATTTGTCCGTGCTTGGACAAATCAATTTCTCCACTTTGGTAATACTTCCACTAACAAAGTAGAGGCTTCGCATGCTGCTATGAAAGATTGGCTGAATTCTTCCACTAATTCCCTCGACACTTTGTTCAAAAGATCGACTCTCATCTCAGCCACTTGTACCCTCACATCGGGTTAGTTTAATTATTTAATTGTTTAAGTTTTTATTTCATTATTAGTTCATATCATTCAATTTTATTATACTACTATTTATTATAAATGTTTTATTTCATTTTATTTTTAATTGACATTATAACAGAGGCTCGCTTGAGGCTTCCATTTTCACGACTCAAAAAAGTATGCAGGGATTTCCATACTGTTATTTGAACAAGTATGTCTCACACCATTGTTTGAAGTTGGTTAGGAAAGAAGTTGGAAGAAAGAATAAGTTGGCAGGCGCAGTAATCGAGCAATGTGGATGTGTGCCCAAGGTGACACGTGGGATTCCCTGTGCTTGTGACATATTCAAGGCCCAGTCATTGCCTGAATATCCCCTACTCCCACACGTACATGAGTTTTGGAAGAGGTTAACCATTGTGCCATCACATGGGGATTCAAATTACATTGATGAGGACATTAGGTGCATTTTAAATATATGAACTTTAATAATATTCATTTGATTTCACATTTGATAGTTTTTTAAAGTATTTTACATTTAATATATTTATTTGTTAAGGTATTTCCACGAGACTGTCACCCCTACAGTCTCTACCAGTCCGTCTTTTTTGGCCCGTATGTTGAATAGGGCGTATGTAGAGGAGATGTACCCTGACATGGCAAGTGTTGGAGAGTCAGATGTCTCGGGTCCCCAAAGGGGGCGACCACCAAGTAGATTACATCATTCTGTAATGCGCGAGTGGAGCTCACGAGAGAGAGCGACACGTGACCGACGTGGCAGGTGTCGTTCAGGTTCATCCATCCGCTCGACTGGTCAATCACACTGCATTCATACAGGTTCTGATGGTCATTCTCCATTACAGACAGGTAAATAAGTATTTTTTGTTTTGTATAGTTAAAATTTTGTAGTTGCATTTTTATTATATTTTTTTGTCTTCTATATACATTATGCAGTTATGTTTATTAAATGAAACAAAATTATTTGGCAGGTTTTGGTGGAGACATTCATTGTGTGCCAGCATTTTTCCAGCCTTACTGTACAGGCTGGTCAGATGTCATTAGAGATGACCATTGTGGTTTCCGAGTAATTTCTACTTATCTTTTTGGCCACGAGAAATATTGGAGATTAGCTCGCAAGTCATTGAGTGGAGAGATTACGAGCCATCCGGACAGGTATCGGGGTGTATTCCAATCTTTGGAGTTGAGGCCCCCTGATGGTGATCACGTGGCTACGGTACTTAGGCGAGTAAGTTCTGAAGGCATAGACTGTGGTGAGCAGCATTGGATGGCTACACCTACGGATTTGTTCCCTCTCGCCACTTATGCAAATGCACTGGTAATACATTTGAGCGGAACTCGTCCAGATGGAAATTATTCTGTATTACCTTTGTTTTCCTCCAGTGCTGACACACAACCTAAAAGGGTTATAGCGCTTGCCCATGTAAATGAGAACCATTACGTACGTGTAGATGTGGTCGATAAGTGCCCTATCCCACCGTTGAGCTTTGTTTGGCAACATCAGCGTCATGTTGAAAGTGTAGGAGATTGGCCACGACATTTGGAAGCTAGATTTAATGCTTGGATTGCACTACGTGATGGCTAGGATGTATATTGTTATGTGAAATATGTTGTATTATTCATATCATTGTAGTAAAACTTTGTAGCTTCCAAAAAAATTTTTTTGATTTTTTTTTTTAAGTTAGTTGCTTTTCGTCAACAAAATTTGTATTACTCTTTTGGGACATGGAATGTTATAATATAGAATAAATTATATGTGTGAAGTATACAATACAATATATGGATCAAATATACAATAAAATATATTAATCAAATATACAATACAATATGTGAATCATTTATACAATAATAAACAACTACAATATAGAAACAAAATATGAAAGTATAATAAATAATACACAACAATCATATCGATCGGTTGAACTCATCCTCTAAGTCTGCAGTGCCAGATGCGAACTCCGCGTACAAATCTGGTGCTCGCTCCCGAACTGCATCTAACAATGCATGATGATGCTGACCAAACCGACCCATCCATTACAAATATTTAAACAATATATTAGAGTCAACTAAATTGAATTGACTTTAATAAAGAAAATAATTTACAAATTAAAATAAATACTTACAAACTCTGAGGCGGCACGACGGGGTCGAGGTGGCTCTATAACAGCCTGGGGATCGACATGAAGGCTCGCGGACGTGATCGCTCCCGAAACCACTGTACATATCCGTCAACGGACGCACTCTGAGGAACAGCTCCACCGGTCAGCTGCCTCCCAATGAGGGAAATTCCCGTGGATGTCGTCCCGAACTCCTCCCTAGTAGACTCGGCATACTCCACGGCATGTCTGACCACATATGGCCTACCAGTGTAGCCGCGGTAAGTATCCCTACCGGGACGAATGAATCGAGCTAGAATCCACTGGACATACCCAAGCTGGCGGACACATCGGTCGGGTATGTACGGCTCAATGTGATCCCTGTACGCAATAAGTCCTCGGTACAGGGTCCTCGGTGTCCTTGATATGGCGTCGTGGCCGTATAACATCCAAGTGACCTTTGAAAATTATTTAAAAATTTTTAAATAAAAAACTATATAAAACTTATATTTTTAAACCAAAATATAATTTTTATAATTTCTAAATATTTACAAACCATGTCCGCGGTCATCTCGTCCAGCGCAAGGCGTATGGAGCTCAAGCGCTGCTCTGTACCCCGGTGGCTGTCGATGGCCCACCTCGCTGCACGCGCCTGTGTGCCATGCAATGGAAGGGGCATCAGATGGGGTATAAAATCGGGAAAGTGCTCATAAATCCATGACTGTAATAGAGTCATGCATCCGGCGAAGCTCTGCGTCCCGTGGCGACTCGCGCACCCTAGATGGTGGTACAGGAATGCAAGTGTCGCTGTACCCTATGCCTCCTGCCCAACCTGATCCATCCCCTTCCTAACCTATACCACAGGGGCTGGCATAAACTTATTGGAACTTTTGTCTGTAAACAGACAAGTCCCAATAAGACTCCATACAAGAGCGGCTACATCCGAATCGTCCCTGGCTCGCTGCATACACTTCTCGATCACCCGCTGAGTAGAAAATCCACCATTCTTGTACAAATCACCGTCTAGTCGCTCATCTGGAGGAATCTCTAGCAAAGCCCTAGACCATGATAGTATGGTGGACAACGGTGTAACCTCGGTGATAAGTCGACCATCGACTGGAATCCTCAAAATCTCTCACACATCGTGTAGGAGGATGGTCATCTCTCCGAAGGGGAGGTGGAACGAATTCGTATACGGCTGCCACCTCTCCAAAAATGCATTGATGAGAGGCTCATCAATGCTCCGGTGCATAATGCGGGGTAGGTGTCCAAGTCCTATCCCGCTCAAAATCTGTGCACCCTCAACCGTCATGGATGCAATCCACCTCTCAAACATATTATACATGCTACCCCTATTGTGGCATCTAAGGTGGTATCTGGTAGGCACCCCCTCATGCCAATACCTAGATACCACATGCCCTAAAAAGCTAGGTATCAAACTATCATCTATAATGCCCCCTCAATGGGCCCTGTAACTATCCAACTCTGATCCTGCTTCACGCGCTTCCTAGGGTGAACTAAATTGGCAAAAATAAATATATAAATAAATATATAAATTAAATAAACAACTTAAAATAAAAAAGTAATAACAAATTAATTCAATTTAAAATTAAAGCAATTAATTAAATGTAGTTGTCCTGGATGTGGTGATAAGTGTTTGTTGGAAGTGTTGATTGTTGATTATGTTCGTGATGGTAGGTGTTTTTGAACTTTGTTCTTGTTGTTTTTGTTTTTAACGTGGTGATAAGTGTTTTTGGACGTTTTGATAGTTAATTTAAACAATTTAAAATAAATAGTTAAATAACAATTTTATTCAATTTTAAAATAATTTAATTAATTAATTCAATGTAGTTGTCCTGGATGTGGTGATAAGTGTTTGGTGGAAGTGTTGATTGTTGATTCGTGTGCATGGTGCTAGGTGTTTTTGAACGTGTTCAAGTTGTTTTTTAGAACGTGGTGCTAGGTGGTTTTGGACGTTTTGCTAGTTAATGCAATTTATAATCTAAATCAATTAAAATAAATAACTACAAAAACAAATTAATGTAATTAACAAATAAGTAAAATAAGCAAATACATAAGCAAATTAAAATAAATAATGAACTATATAAAAAACACTCAATTAATTCAAGCAATAAACTAATTTTATAAACAATTAAATTAAAATAAATAATTATTATAAATAATTATGCAAATAAATTCAAACGTGTACCTGAAGCAGGATCGACCTCCTCGAACTGGTCGTCGTCCGGATTCCTATACCGGACGGTCCTCTCAGCATGTGGGTGAGAAGGGTCACCTCCGTAGGTATCCCCCTCACCCTGATCCTCCAGTGGGCGTCCACTCCCACTGGCCTCCTCCTGCCGCGGCTGCTCCTACTCCTCATGGTGCGGTTGCTCCTCCTCCTCCTGAAGCCCAATAGACTCGTCCTCACTATCATCAGTGTCATCGGAATCAGTAGTATCATAATACTCATCCCTCAAATGAAATGAGGAGTCGTCGCCACCTCCATCTCCTCTACCGACTCCAACGCCACCTACACCTCCACCTCCTCGCCCTCCCTCAGAAATAACAATACCTCCTCCACCATGACCTCCACCTGTCCCTCTACCTCGTCCCTCCTAACAGGTACCTTCTGCCTTCTAGCAGAAGCTGTGGGACGCTGCCTATCTACTTGTGGCTTTGACTTAGCGCCACCCTAAATAAATAAATAAATAAATAAATATAAGCTATTATATTGTAAACTTCAAATGTGGAAGTAAATTTAATTAAATAAGTGCAAATTGTGTAAAACACACCAAATCAGCATTTTTAGCAAACAAAAAAGCAACCTATTAACGTTTTAACTACTAAGACACACTAAAGTAACTTTTCTATCAATGTAAAACGCTAGCAGTTAGCATTTTACCCAGCCAGAAATGCATTGTACTTGCATTTTGACACAACCAAAATGCCATCGGTCGGCGTTTCTGGCCGGAAATAATGCCGCACATTTGCGGTTTTTAAACCCACAAAATTCAGATATTAGCGATTATTGGCACCAAAATACATACCAAATTACGTTTCTACATACCTAAAACGCACCGAAACAGCAATTTGTAACACAATTAACGCAAAACATCACTGATTCATGCAAATAAAATCGCAAAAACGGACCGATTATGCTCTCAAAATCCGAAATAACAAAAAATTCCGAATGAAATTATTTTTACCTTGTTTATCATCGGACCTTTGCCCACCCCGTGTCTTTGTGATGATTCGCCATCCCCTCCGTCCATTTCTGTGTTTTTTCCGTCAAAATCTAACTCAAATCGCGTTTTCAAAGATTAATTTCGAAGAAACTGTCGCACTAATACTGCATTTTAATCGTTTAACTGATTTTTAGATTGTGCTAGTCAAAAACGTGCCATTTTAGCGAGCGAACCATGGACTAAACGCACCATTTTAACGAGCAAACCATGGCCGCAACGCTGTGGTTTGATGTTTCTGTTCTGCATGAAACGTTAAATTGGCACGTTTTCGTTTATTTCTATCGTAATGTTTTAACATTTTTAATCTTCCAAAACGTCATTGGCCTTATATTTTGCATGTTACAAACATTATTGTCTGTGCTTCCGAGCATGGTCAAAACGCAATTTGGTTGCGTTTTTGTCCCGTACTTAGCATTTTCTAACATTTTTCCATCATAAGGGCCTTTTGGTCTTTTTATTATTATTATTTTTTTTTTGTGATACAAATAGCAATTTAGTTATACAAATAGCAATCCAGAAAATATAAGAGTAATGTATGGAGAAATACGAGAGAAATAATTGCATTCGGGGTTATTCATGTATTAGTAATGTGGTAAAGTTAAACGAATGTAGTACTAAATTGTGGGCTTATTTAATGTCTGTTCGAATGCAGTTTTGTCCACCAAATAAGGATTAATTTTTTCACTATCGACATAGAATTAATCTCTCTATTATTAACATTCAATAAGAATTAATTACATATTTTCATAACACTCTCCCTTTGAATGTTCATCTTTACGGAACGATGCCTCATTAAAATCTTACTAGGAAAAACCCAATGAGATAAAACCCTAGTGAAAGAAAAAGAGTACACGTCTAAAATTTGTACGTTGCCTCATTAAAAACCTTGCCAGGAAAACCCTTTGGGACAAAACTATGGTCAAGGGAAAAAGAGTACAACGCATCTCCACTGTTGAGTACATCACTTGACATCTTTCAGTCACCGCATTCTAATCTTGTGAACTAGCTTCTCAAAAGTTGAGGTTGGCAATGATTTTGTGAATAGGTTCGCAAAATTATCATTCGAATGAATTTGTTGACATCGATTTCACCATTCTTTTGGAGATCATGAGTACAGAAAAATTTCGATGAAATGTGTTTTGTTCTATCGCATTTGATATATCCTTCCTTCAGTTGAGCAATGCATGCAGTATTATCTTCAAACAAAATGGTATGAACATATTTATTCGAGAGTAAGCCACACGATCCCCAAATGTGAGAAATAATAGCTCTTAGCCAAACACACTCTCGACTTGCTTCATGAATTGCCAATAGTTCAGCATGATTGGAAGAAGTGGCTACTAAAGTCTGTTTTATTGACCGCCACGAAATAGTTGTTCCTCCACACGTAAACACATATCCAGTTTGTGATCGACCACGGTGAGAGTCATATAAATACCCAGCATCTGCATAACATACTAAATCAGATGCAAGTGTTCGAGAGTAATAAAGACCCATATCTATCTTACCTTAAAGGTAACGAAATATATGCTTAACACCATTCTAATGCCTGTGTGTAGGAGAGGAACTATATTTAGGCAACAAATTCACAACAAATGATATATCAGGCTATGTATGATTAGAAAGATACATTAATGCTTCAATAGCACTAAGATAAGGTACTTCTGAACCATGTAGTTCTTCATCATTTTCACGATGTCTAAACAAATCTTTATGCACGTCAAGTGATCTTACAACCATAGGGGTGCTCAGAGGGTGTGCTTTATCCATATAAAAGCATTTAAGCACTTTAATAGTGTAAGCAGATTGGAGTAAAAATATACCACTTTTTGTGTGCTCAATCTGGAAACTAAGATAAAATTTTGTCTTTCTAAGATCTTTTATTTCAAATTCTTGCTTTAAGTAAATTGAAATTTTTCCTAGCTCGTCAGAAGTCCCAATGATATTTAAATCATTAACATAAACTACAATAATTACAAATGCAGATCCATATTTTTTAATGAATACACATGGACAAATAAGATCATTCATGTAGCCTTCCTTTATCAAATATTCTTCAAGGTGATTGTACTATATTCGTCCAGCTTGTTTTAAGCCATACAAAGATTTACACAATTTAATTGAGTAAAGCCCTTGAGAACCGGCATCTAGTCCCTTAGGCATTTGAAATCCTTCAGGGATTTTCATGTAAATCTCATTATCGAGTGAGCCATACAAGTAGGCAGTTACAACATCCATGAGATGCATTTCTAGTCTTTCACTAATTGCTAAATTTAACAAATAGCGAAAAGTTATTGCATCTATTACGAGAGAGTATGTCTCCTCATAGTCAATACCCGGTATTTAGGAAAAACCTTGTGCAACAAAACGTGCTTTATAACGCTCGATTTCATTTTTCTCATTTCTCTTCCGCACAAATACTCATTTAAATCCTACCGGTTGCACATCTTCAGGTGTGTACATTACTGGTCCAAAAACTTTACGTTTAGTCAATGAATCTAATTCCACTTGAATTATGTCTTTCCATTTTGGCCAATCATTTTTGATGCCCGCATTCATCTACAGACGTTGGTTTATAATCCTCATTTTCATTCATAATGTTAACTGCTGCAGTATGGGCAAACTTATCATCGACTTCCAAAGTCGATCGGTTCCATTTTTCCCCGTCACGACATAATTAATTGAGATCTCATGGTTATCAATAGTTTCGGTACCTGGACTTCTTCTGGAAGTTCTTTATTTGTCATGTCGGGAGTTTTAATTTTCAAAGATTCTTCTGGAATCCCAATTACCCCAATTTCGCCATCTGGATTTATCGCTCCTTTACGTTTTCGAGGATTTTTATCTTTGGAACCAATAGGTCTACCACGTTTTTGTTGTGCCTTTAATTCATAATTAGTGATAAATGGTCCTTCAGGGACATCAATTCTAATTGGAGCATTAACAGCTGGTATATGTGATTTAGTCACACGTTTTGGGTCAGAAAATGCATCTGGCAATTGATTCGCCAAATGTTGTAAATGAATTATCTTCTGAACTTCAAGTTCAGATTGCTTTGTACGAGGACCAAGATAAGATAATGATAATGCATTCCAACTTATATTCTTAACCAACTGTTTATTCTCTCCCCTTAATGTTGGAAAAATTGACTCATCAAAGTGACAATCAGCAAAACGAGCAGTAAATAAATCTCCATTTTTTGGCTCAAGAAATTTAATAATTGATGGAGATTCATATCCAACATATATTCCCAACCTCCTTTGAGGTTCCATCTTTGTACGTTGTGGCGGAGCAATCGGAACATATACCGCACACCCAAAAATTTTAAGATGGGAAATATTTGGTTCCTGACCAAAACCAATTGTTGGGGAGAATATTCATGATAATTCATTGGCCTTACACGAATTAATGTTGCGGCATATAGCACGGTATGCCCCCAAGCAGATATTGGGAGTTTAGCTCTCATAAGTAAAGGCCTTGTAATCAGTTGAATGCGCTTGATAAATGATTCTGCCAGACCGTTTTGTGCATGAACATAAGCTACAGGATGTTCAACTTTTATCCCAATTACCATACAATAATCATTAAAAGATTGGGATGTAAATTCACCAGCATTATCCAAACATATTGTCTTAATGGGATTATTTGGAAAATGTGCTCGTAATCAAATTAACTCTCTGAGCAACTTCGCAAACGCCAGGTTGTGAGTAGATAACAAACATACATGCGACCATCTCGTTGATACATCAATTGAAATCATAAAGTATTGAAATGGTTCACAAGGAGGGTGAATAGGCCCACAAATATCCCCATGTATGCGTTCTAAAAATTCAGGAGATTCGATATGAATTTTCGCTGGTGATGACCTTATAATTAATTTCCCTTGAGTACACGCAGCACATGAGAATTCATTGGATTGTAGAACCTTCTGGTTCTTTAAAGAATGATCACATGAATTCTCCAAAATTCTTCTCATCATTATAGAACCCGGATGGCCTAACCGGTCATGCCAAACGACAAAATCTTCATGATTAGTAAACTTCTGGTTTACTGTTGCATAACTTTCAATTGGAGTAATGTATAGACCAGAAGAATAAGAAGGTAATTTTTCTATAGTTGTTTTATTTCCAACAACATTACTTGTAATGAACAAGTATTCAATATTACCTTCACTATCAGTCTCGATATGATATCCATTTCTGCGAATATCTTTGAAACTTAACAAGTTTCTTGGAGACTTTGAAGAATATAATGCATCATTGATGCAAAATTTTGTGCCTCCTGGTAGAATTATATTTGCTCTTCCAAAGTCTTCAATTAATTCTTTACTACCAGACATAGTGCTGACACATGATTTTTTCAATACTATATGAGAGAAATATTTTCTATCTATGAGTATTGAATGTGTTGTTGCACTTGAAAGATTATCTACCCGGGCCCGGTCAACAATTTACTTTCGTGCTACGCATTCCAGAATCAAAACTCTTGACCAAGCTAAGCTCTAGCGCAATTACTATTCCAACCCTTGCTTCAAATACCATTGCGCAGAATCTTAGTTTCTACTTATTCAATTTGTCACGCAACAACAAATTCTTAATTAAAGCAGAAGTTTAAGAATTACCTATTGAAGCGTGTACTCAGGTGATCGATTGTATGACTCAAGACCAGTTCGTATGTTATGTGGGCAACGTGAAGGAAAACTGAACAAGCCCGGGCTAAATCGAAAACCTCACTTTCGTGCAATGCATTCCAGAATCGGAAGCTTTTGACCAAGCTCAGGCTCAAATTAGTTTACCCATGAACGGATCTAGGCTTATACTTATTTAATTTATTAATCGGGACATAAAAGATTCGATCTTTAATAAAAATGGAATTTAAAGATGATACCTTTTGTAGCGAAGTCCCTTGCCTAAAAGAAAAATCCAATCTTTTGCACAATTTCCACAAGAAATCTGAAGAATGACTTCGATACTAACTCCAAAATAGTGTGGGCTATCGTCTACGGAGTTACCCACGGCACATTATAGAAATCCAAGAAACTTGCTTCGGAAGAAAACTCAAAAAACACTTAAAACTGCTGCCCAGAAAATTCTCTAACTTGCTGCGTAAGCTACCGTCTCGCAGGATGGAAAAACCGCCGGAGATCAACTGCTCAGTCCCAATCTAGACAGCCCAGCCCACGGATCACTCCTTTAGGAAGATCAAACGTGGAACTGGACCGGTTCTGGGCACCGAACACGATCACCACCGCAAAACTACTGGCCGAGAAAGCTGCTGCTGCGCGATCCAATTGGAGAAGGTGATCGCGCTGCCCAGCGAGAAATCTGACTGGCTGCTCACCTAAAAATGGTCTGGGCAAACTAAAGAAGTAATCTTCCGAAGGAGAAAGCTCTCTTAGTCGACTTCGAGAGAAAACTTGACGAGGAAGACACAGTTCTCTCTCTAGACTAAACTTTCTCTTTCTACCCTTTACTTGGGTGTCAAGTTTCTTGCTTGATTTCTTGCCCAATAAGTGTTGGAACTAGGCATGCATAATTTCCTAAATTATGCTACGGAATAGCCTAAATTCTAAGAGGATCGGGTCTTACCCTCGACGCGTAATCGGTTGTGCAGTCGCCTGGATCCTTTGGGAAGATTGCGTTCACCACCAAAAACAATTCACGCGAATTGCCTCTACGTTCTTGCACTGGAGTTCTCTCAGAACTGGTGCTAGCCCCAAAATTTGCCTGTCAAAGAGAAAACCTTTTTCTCTGGGAAGAATCGTTTTTAAGAGTCTGTTTGTGAGTAGTTTAGAAGTCTGTATTTTAAAATCCTTTTCTAAAACGTTTTTAAAACCAATTCTATTAAAAAACCTTTTAACAGACTCCAGATACTTCTCTGATTTGAGAAGTATCTGTTTTAATAATAATTAATAATAATTAATTAATTATTTACTGAGTTGGGTTTAACCAACACCATGGATCAACCCATTGATCCATGGATCAGGCTGATGGGTCAAGAACCTCAATTCACAATTAGGTCCCTTGATTTGTCAGCCCAATTCAATTCTTCCTAGGTAATTAATTAACTCTTAATTAATACCATAATACTCTTCAATAATATTTAATTAAACTATTTAATTAAATATTATCAATTTAAGTATAACTCTTATACTTAAAACAGGCAATTTAATTAATTCTGAATCATCGAACTCACTTATGTGCGATCCTGTAGACCCATTCCAAATTGACAATGAATAAATTAATCTCATTAATTAATCCATAAATCATTAGTGGTCTCTAGCAAGACATAATGACTACGCAACCTTCCGAGTATACTATGTAATGTCCTCAACACTGATATCCAGTTTAGCATAAGGCATGGAACCAATCATCCTTATATAGCTAAACGTTTTACTTGATCTCTTAGTGACACTGAACTTAATCAAGCAAATGATAACCCTTATCATTTTTTGGGCACGGCCATGCACTTCTCAGTTCACTATCAAGCGGCCAAGATATCATCTCTCATTTAAGAGAGACTTGTAGTCCCATCACTTCACCTACATACCTTAGCGTGACTCATAGTGTACCCAATCATACCCGTACTTGGCAACCTGTTACGGTCCCGTTAGGCATATGTCAAAGCACACTCTAATTCACCTAAGACTATGCAGTGATTTCTGGTCTAAGGATCCTCGTACGAGTACTACTCAAAAGAATCATTCATGATCTAACAGTCCATGGAGTGTTTCTTTTGGCGGATTGATTTCATGAAATTCAATATGCACAAGAATATAATTTCATGAAATTAACTCATCAGATAAATAATCAATCAAACGACAAATGTCTTATTTACATAAATAACCCTCAAAGTTTATTTACATAAATAGCCCTCAAAAGGGCACATATACACCAACAATCTCCCACTTGCCCGTTGAAGGGCTATGTCCTAAACTGTTTAAGACCAAGCTCTATTACATGTCTATCAAACTTTGACTGCGGTAGATCTTTTGTGAGAGGATCTGCTACATTGTCGTCTGACCCTATTTTGCACACTTTCACATCTCCTCGATCAATGATCTCTCGGATGAGGTGAAACCTTCTGAGTATGTGTTTGGTTTTCTGGTGTGACCGAGGCTCCTTTGCTTGTGCAATGGCCCCGTTATTGTCACAGAAAAGTTCTATCAGATCTTGGATACTCGGTATCACTCCGATGTCTGACACGAACTTTCTCAACCAAACAGCTTCTTTTGCAGCATCTGATGCAGCAATGTACTCAGACTCTGTTGTAGAATCGGCTGTTGTATCTTGCTTTGAGCTTTTCCAACTTATTGCACCGCCATTCAAACTAAACACGTAGCCTGATTGTGACTTCATGTCATCTTGATCTGTTTGGAAAGCAGCATCAGCGTAACCTTGTACAATGAGCTATTCTTGTCCTCAATACACTAGCATTAATCCTTTAGTTCTTCGTAAGTACTTTAGGATTGCTTTGACTGCAGTCCAATGATCTGTTCCTAGATCTTGTTGGTATCTGCTAGTCATGCTCAGTGCATGTGCGACATCCGGGCGGGTACATAACATGGCATACATGATAGATCCTATTGCCGAATCATATGGTACTCTACTCATTGTATCCCTCTCCTCTCTTGTTGAAGGACCTTGGTTCTTCTTCAAGAGAAGGCCATGTCTAAATGGTACCTTACCATTTTTGGAGTTAGACATATTGAATCTTTTCAATATCTTGTCTATGTACCCTTCTTGACTTAGTCCCAGAAGCCTTTTTGACCTATCTCTATAGATCTTGATACCTAGTATCATTTCAGCTTCTCCTAAGTCTTTCATAGAAAATACAATCCCCAACCATTGTTTGATGTCTTTCATCATGGGAATGTCATTTCCTATGAGTAGGATGTCGTCCACATATAGGACAAGGAAAACTATCTTGCTCCCACTAACCTTCTTGTAAGCACAAGGCTCATCTTCGTTCTTTATGAAGCCGTAACCTTTTACTGCCTCGTCAAAACGAAGATTCCAACTCCGAGATGCTTGCTTTAGTTCGTAGATGGACCTCTGAAGCTTGCATACACGATTTGGATGCTCTTGATCAATGTATCCTTTGGGTTGTTTCATATAAACATCCTCGAGTAGGTTTCCATTCAGGAATGCCGTCTTAACATCTATCTGCCATATCTCATAGTCATAATATGCAGCTATGGCTAGCATAGTCTGAATGGACTTGAGCATCATGACAGGGGAGAAGGTTTCATCATAGTCTATACCATGAGTCTGTCTGAAACCTTTAGCCACTAGTCGTGCCTTGAAGATCCCGCCAGGTTTTAACTTAAAAATCCACTTGCAATCGACAACCTTTGCCTGAACAGGAGGGTCAATCAAAGTCCATACTTTATTGTCCCTCATGGATTGCATTTCAGATTCCATTGCTTATAGCCATTTATCTGAATCTGGACTTTCTAAAACCTGTTTGTAGTTCATGGGCTCATGACAGTCCGTCAAAATCAAATCTTGATCGTCAGTCACGAGAAATCCGTATCTCTCGGGTTCATGACGAGATCTACTAGACCTTCTAGGTTCTTGTGTTGTTGACTCAGGCTGCTCATCTTCATGAGTTTCCATGTCAACTTCCATCTGAGGTTCTATAGATCGTTCTATATTCTCTTGTGGTTCTGGAACTTCTTCGAGTTCTATTCTACTCCAACTATCTTTCTTGTAGATAAACTCTTTCTCTAAGAAAGTGGCTCCTCGAGCAACAAACACTTTGTTCTTAGTTGGATTGTAGAATTGATATCCTTTTGTTTCCTTAGGATATCCCACAAATAGACATTTGTCAGTTTTAGGTTCAAGCTTACTACTTTGTAAACGCTTTACATGAGCTTGACAACCCCAAACTCGTAGATATGACATATAGGGTTTTTTACCCATCCACATCTCATATGGATTCTTATCTACTGCCTTAGATGGAATACGATTTAGTAAGTAGGCTGCTGAAAGGAGGGCATAACCCCAAAAGGACATAGGGAGAGTCGCTTGGCCCATCATAGATCGAACCATATCTAATAAGGTCCGATTCCTCCTCTCGGATACACCATTCCATTGAGGTGTTCCTGGTGGAGTCAGCTGTGAAACAATTCCACACTGTTTTAGATAGCCATCGAACTCATCACTAAGGTATTCACCTCCCCGATCGGAGCGAATAGCCTTAATCCTTCTATTTAACTGATTTTCTACTTCGTTTTTAAACTCTTTGAACTTTTCAAAAGTTTCACTTTTATACCTCATTACGTAGACATAACCATATCTACTATAGTCATCGGTAAAAGTCACGAAGTATTCAAATCCACCTCTGGCTTGTGTGCTCATTGGTCCACATACATCTGTATGTATTAGAGCCAATAGCTCACTAGTCCTCTCGCCTTTCTTGCTGAAAGGACTCTTCGTCATTTTGCCTTGCAAACAGGGTTCACATGTGTCATATGATTCGAAATCAAATGACCCAAGCACTCCATCCTTATGAAGTCTTTGAACTCGCTTCTCATTTGCATGGCCTAAACGACAATGCCACAGATATGTTGGACTTAAATCAGATTGAACTAATTTGGCTTTCTTTTCAATGTTATAAACCGGTTTCTCTTGGGTCAAATCCAAGATATATAGGCCATTGCACAAATTTGCAACTCCGTATAAAATATCTTTTTGATATAAAGACAACGATTTATTACCAATAATAAAACGAAATCCTTTAATATCCAAGCAAGAAATTGAAATAATATTCCTACTCATAGTAGGTACATAATAACAATTCTCTAAAACAATGTTTAAACCGGAAAGAAAATACAAAGTGTAATCTCCAACTTCAACAGCTGCAACTCTTGCCCCGTTGCCCACTCGGAGATCTACTTCGCCTTTCTTTGTCATCCTTCTATTTCTCAGTCCCTGCACATTAGTACAAATGTGAGCCCCACATCCGGTATCTAATACCCATGAGGTGGACATAGAAAGATTAATTTCAATAACAAAGATACCTGAAGCCGAAGGATTCTGTTTTTTCTCTTTAAGAAACAACTTGCAGTTTCTTCTCCAATGCCCCTTTTGATTGCAATGGAAACATACCGCGTCCTTCTGAGCATTTTTCTTAGCAGGAGGAGTTTGAGGCTGAGCCTTAGAAGCAGTCTTACTGCGAGGCTTCTTGTTTTCAGCAACTTTTGCCTTGCCTTTAAACTTTCTCTTGGTGCCCTTACCTTTTTCTACAACAAGTACTAGCGTTGCCTTCCGAAGGGTTTGCTCAGTATTTTTAAGCATTCTGTGGAGCTCAGGAATCGTCCTCTCCATGTTATGCATGTTGTAGTTTACCACAAAATCATTGTAATCATCAGGCAGTGAAGCCAAGATGATGTCAATGGCTAACTTTCTAGAAAGAGGTGCATTTAATCTCTCTAGGGTATCAATATACCCCTTCATCTTGATCAAATGCGTGCTTTCTGACGAACCCTTCGCCATTTTGCACGAGATCAATGCTTTTATCGTAACGAACCTTTCGTTACGGGCTTGTTCACGGAACATTTTCGTTAGTGACACATAAATTTGGAACGCTTCCGAATTCATGAATTGTTTCTGAAGCTCGCCTGACATAGTCGCGAGCATCAGACATGTCACGTCATCGGAATCGCTTTTCAGCTTTTCCCATGCCTGTTGAACAGCAGCCGTAGCATTTACAGGTGGTTCAGGTAAAGCAGCGTCTAAGATATTTAGCTTTCTTTCTTGTTTGAGAACAATTCTCAAGTTTCTTTCCCAATCTAAAAAGTTTGGACCAACAAGTTTTTCTTTGTCCAAAATGCTTCTTAGAGTGAGATTAGATGTATTAGTGCTAGTAGATACCATTTCTACAAAATAAAGATACAAAACATTAGAATGAGTTTTAAAATATTTTCCACAATAGCCAAAATTGAAATCCCAAACAATTTTGTGTTGGTGCTAGATTGTGGGCCAAAAATCCACAAAGAGTCAACCCCAGTCTTGCTTTGGCAAGTATCGTAGGGATTGGGCTCTTTTGGTAGGCAACGTTCAAATCACATCCCTTTGTAATTTAACGATTTCCAATTGCATCACTATGCAACTTTTCGGTGATAAGATGAACATTCCAAATGTTTGACACCATCCTATCTTTGCAAAATTAATCCCTAGTCAACTTATCGGGTCAAGCTAGGATTAATTTTCCCAAGTTAAACCATCCCTCAGGCATCACATCAATCGATACCCACACAGTTTTTCCATAACAAGTGGTAGTGATAAAGTTGAGCATCTATTATGTGACAACTCGCCGCACGAAGAAAACCTGAGGCCCTTGGGCTCTCTTAGTCCATAGACGTTCGACGCTATGGCGGGCCCCCAAGTATGGAAGCAAAATCAACTCGGGTTTTTGGGATTTTAGTTTGATCGGCTTAACATGCATTGTCGTTTTCATTCATTCACAAAACATAAAATAAAATTGCGGAAATGCGATGAATTGGGCTCTAATCTATTACAGGGCATTTAAAAAAAAACTTCTTTTGGGCCTCCATTTTGGGCTTCCGTTCCTGGGCTCCACCATGGACTCCTTCGGAACCTCCTTTTGGGCCTAACTATTACATAATTATTTAATTGGCACGCAGGCCCAATATTAAAATGACTCGCAGGCCCAAAAATTTAAATAATAATTTTTAAGCCCAATTCATGCATAAAAACACACAAATGCATATGCTTCATACAAGCCAAGTTTATTAAGCCGAATCATTTAATTAGGGATTGTGTAACTCTTATACTATTAAAATTGATCGTGTCATGATCAATTTTAATCAATCCCATGTTCATTCATTTTAATCGAATGATGCATGGACATACTTACATAATTATGATGCTTCAAATAAAATTTAAACAATTTAAATTTAAGCATCATAAGTAAAATAAAATAAATAAATAACAATTAATCTAATTAATTATTTATTTATTTATCTTTTCTAATTATCCTAATCTAATTAAGATAATGTTTCGAATTTAAATTTAAACAATTCTAATTATCCTAATCTAATTAAGATAATTTATTTCAAAATTTTAAATTTAAACTTATGGGATAAAATTATAAATTAATCATATCTTTATCTAATAAGATTATTTAATTAAAATCTTATTAAATAAAATTCAGAAAAATTAAAATTTTAATTTTCTGAAACTTTTTGGGTCATTTTGTAAATAACCAATATTTCTGGGCTAGGGTTTCAATGAAATAAAACTGCTGGGCCATTTTATAAATTTTAAAATTTTTTTTCTTTTTGGCTGATTAGGGTTTAGAGGCTGCGGCGGGGGTATTTTTGTCATTTTAGCCCCTAGGGCTTCAACCACCCGCCGTCAGCCTCCGATCGTCTTCCCCAGTGAACTCATCGGTTTCCGGCGTTTCTTGTATTGGTGGTCAGAACTTTTCTGACCCCAATAGCGGCCTCTCCGAGCGACGATAATCGCCGTTCAAAAATCCGCAAGAGTTCCGACGAAGAATCAACAACATCAGTTGCGATCCCCGGCGTCGATCGACGAGGAAACTCAGCGGCGACGTTCGCCATTGCTCATTTCCGGCGCCAATCGAGCCCATACGCGAACCCAGTGACCGCTTCGATGAAACCGAAGCAGCTCGCCAACATGGATTCCGTCTTCGCCATTCTTTGGACGACCGAGCACCTGCGGAGATAAAAATAACCAGCAACAACAACCAGCAGCCCATTTTTTCAATTCAATAAACCAAAAATCTAAGTTAAAAGCGGAACAATTCCGACAGGGAAATCAAATCGATTCAGCCCAGCAAATAGTTTATTTGAAAGCAAGCTTTCCGACTAGTTTCGAAACAAAACCAAAACCAGAAATCGGCGGATGTTTCCGGCGAACAATTTTTAAAACAACAGCCCATGTTCCGACGGAAAATTTTTCTTTCAACCAAGAAATCAATTCGGTTTCTGATTAAAAACGCAACAAACCAAAATATTGTTGGTGCTAGATTGTGGGCCCTAATGAGGGCTATTTATGTAAATAAACTTTGAGGGTTATTTATGTAAATAAGACATTTGTCGTTTGATTGATTATTTATCTGATGAGTTAATTTCATGAAATTATATTCTTGTGCATATTGAATTTTATGAAATCGATCCGCCAAAAGAAACACTCCATGGACTGTTAGATCATGAGTGATTCTTTTGAGTAGTACTCGTACGAGGATCCTTAGACCAGAAATCACTGCATAGTCTTAGGTGAATTAGAGTGTGCTTTGACATATGCCTAACGGGACCGTAACAGGTTGCCAAGTACGGGTATGATTGGGTACACTATGAGTCACGCTAAGGTATGTAGGTGAAGTGATGAGACTACAAGTCTTTCTTAAATGAGAGATGATATCTTGGCCGCTTGATAGTGAACTGAGAAGTGCATGGCCGTGCCCAAGAAATGATAAGGGTTATCATTTGCTTGATTAAGTTCAGTGTCACTAAGAGATCAAGTAAAATGTTTAGCTATATAAGGATGATTGGTTCCATGCCTTATGCTAAACTGGATATCAGTGTAGAGGACATTACGTAGTATACTCGGAAGGTTGTGTTGAATCACCATTCGACCCTCCGTTCTGAATTGTGTAGTCATTATGTCTTGCTAGAGACCACTAATGATTTATGGATTAATTAATGAGATTAATTTATTCATTGTCAATTTGGAATGGACCTACAGGATCGCACATAAGTGAGTTCGATGAGTCAGAATTAATTAAATTGCCTGTTCTAAGTATAAGAGTTATACTTAAATAGATAATATTTAATTAAATGGTTTAATTAAATATTATTGAAGAGTTTTACGGTATTAATTAAAAGTTAATTAATTACCTGGGAAGAATTGAGTTGAGCTGATAAATCAAGGGACCTAATTGTGAATTAAGGTTCTTGACCCATCAGCCTGATCCATGGATCAATGGGTTGATCCATGGTGTTGGTAAAACCCAACTCAGTAAATAATTAATTAATTATTATTAATTATTATTTATAATTATTAAAACAGATACTTCTCAAATCAGAGAAGTATCTGGAGTCTGTTAAAAACGTTTTAACAGACTCAGTTTTAAAATAAACGTTTGAAAAAATTCTTTTTTAAACAGACAATCAGACTTTACAAGACAACGTTCTTCCAGAAAATTATTCTTCCCAGAGAGAAAAAGGTTTTCTCTAAAACAAGCAAATTTTGGGGCTAGCACCGGTTCTGAGAGAACTCCAGTGCAAGAACGTAGAGACAATTCGCTTGAATTGTTCTGTGGTGGTGAACGCAATCTTCCCAAAGGATCCAGGCGGCTGCACAACCGATTACGCGTCAAGGGTAAGACCCGAATCCTTTAGCGTTTAGG
Source organism: Knoxia roxburghii (assembly GCA_030378225.1). Lineage (NCBI taxonomy): Eukaryota > Viridiplantae > Streptophyta > Magnoliopsida > Gentianales > Rubiaceae > Knoxia > Knoxia roxburghii. Next base: position 20,110,773 of record CM059420.1, on the reverse strand, counting down.
AATTCCGCCATTTAATTTAGAATTAAATGCCTAAACGCAATCCAACAGTGGTATCAGAGCAAGGTTAATTGTTTTAATTAAAAATGTTTTAATTAAAATTGGGTATAAGTTTTTTTTCCTTGAAAAACAGTTTTAAAGAAAAAAAATGTTGCTGGGTAAGGTCGCCGGATTCTGGGAAATCTTCGCCGGAAAGTTTTTCGGCCGGCCGGAAGTTCGCCGGAAAAACGCAAAGTGCTTAAGAACTAGTTTTTGGCCTGAATTTATTTTGGGTTTTGTTCTTTTCTTCATGAGGAACTATTTTGTGTTGATCTGGGTGTCAAAACCGTTTTGATTGCAAAATTTTGGAACCGATTTTCTGGGTTCGTACTGGTCGGGAAAAAGGCAAATTTTTTTTCCCTCTTTTCTTTGCGTTTGTCAAAAATGAATTGAAATGGGTTTTATGTTCTGGGTTGTTTGAAATATCACCGAGATGGTCTCGGGATTTTGGTTTCAAAACGATTTGTAGTAATCTGGGTTTTGATTTCGATTCTGGGTTTTGTTCGTACGTTTGCTCGGAATTGTTCCGTCCTGAAAATGGTTTTCGCTTCGCCGGGAAGAATTTTTTTTTTCCTTTCGTTTTGGGGTTTTTGAAAGCTGTTTGCAGGTTTGGATGCCGGGGAAATACTCCTCGCGCTGGCTGCTTCGTCGAGGTCGGGGAAATGTTCCTCGCGCCGACGGAGTTTCCGAAGTCCGGTCGCGGGTTTTTCCTTCGTCGTTCGATGAGTCGCCAAGGTCGACTTCGATTCGATCGGGGTCAGACCGGGGCGAAGAGGCGACGTCCGGCGCTGTGAGCAGCGCCGGAATAGGCGAATTGTTCGCCGGAAAAACCAGGGCGACGCCGGCAGCAAATCGGGGAAGAAGAAAGGAGGCGGCGGGGGCTGGTGCCCTAATTGGGCTGAAATGACCAGTTTGCCCCCGCTGCACTCCAAAATCCCGAAAATGCCTGCGTTTAAAAATTGTTTTAAAATTTGCAAAATAACCCCAGAAGTTTTAATCTTTAAAACCCTAAGCCCAGAATTTTGGTTATTTATGAAATGACCCCAAGAGTTTCAGAAAATTAAAAATTTAAAAATTTTCTGAATTTTATTTAATAAGATTTTAATTAAATAATCTTATTAGATAAAGATAGGATTAATTTAGAATTTTATCCTATAAGTTTAAATTTTGAAATAAATTATCTTAATTAGATTAGGATAATTAGAAAAGATAAATAAATAAATAATTAATTAGATTAATTAATTGTTATTTATTTATTTTAGTTTACTTATGATGCTTAAATTTAAATTGTTTAAATTTTATGTGAAGCATCATAATTATGCTAGCATGTTCATGCATCATTCGATTAAAATGAATGAACATGGGATTGATTAAAATTGATCATGACACGATCAATTTTAATAGTGTAAGAGTTACACAATCCCTAATTAAATGATTCGGCCTAATAAAATTGGCTTGTATGAAGCATATGCAATTGTGTGTTTTTCTATGCATGAATTGGGCTTAAAATTTATTATTTAAATTTTTGGGCCTGCGAGCCATTTTAAAATTGGGCCTGCGTGCCTATTAAAAATTATGTAATAGTTAGGCCCAAAAGGAGGTTCCAAAGGAGTCCATGGTGGAGCCCAGGAACGGAAGCCCAAAATGGAGGCCCAAAAGAAGTTTTTTTGTTAAAAGGCCCTGTAATAGATTAGAGCCCAATTCATCGCATTTCCGAAATTTTATGTTTTATGAATGAATGAAAACGACAATGCATGTTAAGCCGATCAAACTTAAATCCCAAAAACCCAAGATTTTGCTTCCATACTTGAGGGCCCGCTTGAGCGTTGAACGTCTGGTGGACTTGGAGAGCCCAAGGGCCTCAGGTTTTCTTCGTGCGGCGGGTTATTGCATAATAGTGCCCAACTTTATCACTACCATTAATGAGTGGAAAAACTGTTTGGGTATTAGATGCCCGACTTTATCACTACCACTTGTTATGGAAAAACTGTGTGGGTGTCTATTGATGTGATGCCTTGAGGGATGGTTTAACTTGGGAAAATTAATCCTAGCTTGACCCGATAAGTTGACTAGGGATTAATTTTGCAAAGATAGGATGGTGTCAAACATTTGGAATGTTCATCCTATCACCGAAAAGTTGCATAGTGATGCAATTGGAAATCGTTAAATTACATAGGGATGTGATTTGAACGTTGCCTACCAAAAGAGCCCAATCCCTACGATACTTGCCAAAGCAAGACTGGGGTTGATTCTTTGTGGATTTTCGGCCCACAATCTAGCACCAACACAAAATTGTTTGGGATTTCAATTTTGGCTATTGTGGAAAATATTTTAAAACTCATTCTAATATTTTGCATTTTCTTTTGTAGAAATGGCATCTACTAGCACTAATACATCTAATCTCACTGTAAGAAGTATTTTGGACAAAGAAAAGCTTATTGGTCCAAACTTCTTAGATTGGGAAAGAAACTTGAGAATCGTTCTCAAACAAGAAAGGAAGCTAAATATCTTAGACGCTACTTTACCTGAACCACCAGTAAATGCTACGGCTGCGGTTCAACGAGCATGGGAAAAGCTGAAAAGCGATTCCGATGACGTGACATGTCTGATGCTCGCGACTATGTCAGGCGAGCTTCAGAAACAATTCATGAATTCGGAAGCGTTCCAAATTTATGTGTCACTAACGGAAATGTTCCGTGAACAAGCCCGTAACGAAAGGTTCGTTACGATAAAAGCATTGATCTCGTGCAAGATGGCGAAGGGTTCGTCAGTAAGCACGCATTTGATCAAGATGAAGGGGTATATTGATACCCTAGAGAGATTAAATGCACCTCTTTCTAGAGAGTTAGCCATTGACATCATCTTGGCTTCACTGCCTGATGATTACAATGACTTTGTGGTGAACTACAACATGCATAACATGGAGAGGACAATTCCTGAGCTCCATGGAATGCTTAAAAATACTGAGCAAACCCTTCGGAAGGCAACGCCAGTACTTGTTGTGGAAAAGGGTAAGGGCAACAAGAGAAAGTTTAAAGGCAAGGCAAAAGTTGCTGAAAACAAGAAGCCTCGCAGTAAGACTGCTCCTAAGGCTCAGCCTCAAACTCCTCCTGCTAAGAAAAATGCTCAGAAGGACGCAGTATGTTTCCATTGCAATCAGAAGGGGCATTGGAGAAGAAACTGCAAGCTGTTTCTTGAAGAGAAGAAACAGAATCCTTCGGCTTCAGGTATCTTTGTTATTGAGATTAATCTTTCTATGTCCACCTCATGGGTATTAGATACCGGTTGTGGGGCTCACATTTGTACTGATGTGCAGGGACTGAGCAATAGAAGGATGACAAAGAAAGGCGAAGTAGATCTCCGAGTAGGCAACGGGGCAAGAGTTGCAGCCGTTGAAGTTGGAGATTACATTTTGTCTTTGCCTTCCGGTTTAAACATTGTTTTAGAGAATTGTTATTATGTACCTACTATGAGTAGGAATATTATTTCAATTTCTTGCTTGGATATCAAAGGATTTCGTTTTATTATTGGTAATAAATCGTTGTCTTTATATCAAAAAGATGTTTTATATGGAGTTGCAAATTTGTGCAATGGCCTATATATCTTGGATTTGACCCAAGAGAAACCGGTATATAACATTGAAAAAAAAGCCAAATTAATTCAATCTGATTTAAGTCCAACATATCTATGGCACTGTCGTCTAGGCTATGCAAATGAGAAGCGAGTTCAAAGACTTCATAAGGATGGAGTGCTTGGTTCATTTGATTTTGAATCATATGACACATGTGAACCCTGTTTGCAAGGCAAAATGACGAAGAGTCCTTTCAGCAAGAAAGGCGAGAGGACTAGTGAGCTATTGGCACTAATACATACAGATGTATGTGGACCGATGAGCACACAAGCCAGAGGTGGATTTGAATACTTCGTGACTTTTACCGATGACTATAGTAGATATGGTTATGTCTACGTAATGAGGTATAAAAGTGAAACTTTTGAAAAGTTCAAAGAGTTTAAAAATGAAGTAGAAAATCAGTTAAATAGAAGGATTAAGGCTATTCGCTCCGATCGGGGAGGTGAATACCTTAATGATGAGTTCGATGGCTATTTAAAACAGTGTGGAATTGTTTCACAGCTGACTCCTCCAGGAACACCTCAATGGAATGGTGTATCCGAGAGGAGGAATCGGACCTTATTAGATATGGTTCGATCTATGATGGGCCAAGCGACTCTCCCTATGTCCTTTTGGGGTTATGCCCTCCTTTCAGCTGCCTACTTACTAAATCGTATTCCATCTAAGGCAGTAGATAAGACTCCATATGAGATATGGACGGGTCAAAAACCCTATATGTCATATCTACGAGTTTGGGGTTGTCAGGCTCATGTAAAGCGTTTACAAAGTAGTAAGCTTGAACCTAAAACTGACAAATGCCTGTTTGTGGGATATCCTAAGGAAACTAAAGGATATCAATTCTACAATCCAACTGAGAACAAAGTGTTTGTTACTCGGGGAGCCACTTTCTTAGAGAAAGATTTTCTCTACAAGAAAGATAGTGGGAGTAGAATAGAACTCGGAGAAGTTCCAGAACCACAAGAGAATGTAGAACGATCTACAGAAACTGAGATGGAAGTTGACATGGGAACTCATGAAGATGAGCAGCCTGAGTCAACAACACAAGAACCTAGAAGGTCTAGTAGATCTCGTCATGAACCTGAGAGATACGGATTTCTCGTAACTGACGATCAAGATTTGATCTTGGTGGACTCTAATGAGCCCGTGAACTACAAACAGGTTTTAGAAAGTCCAGATTCAGATAAATGGCTACAAGCAATGGAATCTGAAATGCAATCCATGAGGGACAATAAAGTTTGGACTTTGATTGATCCTCCTGTTCAGACAAAGGTTGTCGATTGCAAGTGGATTTTCAAGTTAAAACCTGGCGGGATCTTCAAGGCACGACTAGTGGCTAAAGGTTTCAGACAGACTCATGGTATAGACTATGATGAAACCTTCTCCCCTGTCGTGATGCTCAAGTCCATTCGGACTATGCTCGCCATAGCTGCATATTATGACTATGAGATATGGCAGATGGATGTTAAGACGGCTTTCCTGAATGGAAACCTACTCGAGGATGTTTATATGAAACAACCCGAGGGATACATCGATCAAGAGCATCCAAATCGTGTATGCAAGCTTCAGAGGTCCATCTACGGACTAAAGCAAGCATCTCGGAGTTGGAATCTTCGTTTTGACGAGGCAGTAAAAGGTTACGGCTTCATAAAGAACGAAGATGAGCCTTGTGTTTACAAGAAGGTTAGTGGGAGCAAGATAGTTTTCCTTGTCCTATATGTGGACGACATCCTACTCATAGGAAATGACATTCCCATGATGAAAGACATCAAACAATGGTTGGGGACTGTATTTTCTATGAAAGACTTAGGAGAAGCCGAAATGATACTAGGTATCAAGATCTATAGAGATAGGTCAAAAAGGCTTCTAGGACTAAGTTAAGAAGGGTACATAGACAAAATATTGAAGAGGTTCAATATGTCTAACTCCAAAAACGGTAAGGTACCATTTAGACATGGCCTTCTCTTGAAGAAGAACCAAGGTCCTTCAACAAGAGAGGAGAGGGATACAATGAGTAGAGTACCATATGCTTCGGCAATAGGATCTATCATGTATGCCATGTTATGTACCCGCCCGGATGTCGCACATGCACTGAGCATGACTAGCAGATACCAACAAGATCCAGGAACAGATCATTGGACTGCAGTCAAAGCAATCCTAAAGTACTTGCGAAGGACTAAAGGATTGATGCTAGTGTACGGAGGACAAGAACAGCTCATCGTACAAGGTTACGCTGATGCTGCTTTCCAAACAGATCAAGATGACATGAAGTCACAATCAGGCTACGTGTTTAGTCTGAATGGTGGTGCAATAAGTTGGAAAAGCTCAAAGCAAGATACAACAGCCGATTCTACAACAGAGTCTGAGTACATTGCTGCATCCGATGCTGCAAAGGAAGCTGTTTGGTTAAGAAAGTTCGTGTCAGACATCGGAGTGATACCGAGTATCCAAGATCCGATAGAACTTTTCTGTGACAATAACGGGGCCATCGCACAAGCTAAGGAGCCTCGGTCACACCAGAAAACCAAACATATACTCAGAAGGTTTCACCTCATCCGAGAGATCATTGATCGAGGAGATGTGAAAGTGTGCAAAATAGGGTCAGACGACAATGTAGCAGATCCTCTCACAAAAGCTCTACCACAGTCAAAATTTGATAGACATGTAATAGAGCTTGGTCTTAAACAGTTTAGGACATAGCCCTTCAACGGGCAAGTGGGAGATTGTTGGTGTATATGCCCTAATGAGGGCTATTTATGTAAATAAACTTTGAGGGTTATTTATGTAAATAAGACATTTGTCGTTTGATTGATTATTTATCTGATGAGTTAATTTCATGAAATTATATTCTTGTGCATATTGAATTTTATGAAATCGATCCGCCAAAAGAAACACTCCATGGACTGTTAGATCATGAGTGATTCTTTTGAGTAGTACTCGTACGAGGATCCTTAGACCAGAAATCACTGCATAGTCTTAGGTGAATTAGAGTGTGCTTTGACATATGCCTAACGGGACCGTAACAGGTTGCCAAGTACGGGTATGATTGGGTACACTATGAGTCACGCTAAGGTATGTAGGTGAAGTGATGGGACTACAAGTCTTTCTTAAATGAGAGATGATATCTTGGCCGCTTGATAGTGAACTGAGAAGTGCATGGCCGTGCCCAAGAAATGATAAGGGTTATCATTTGCTTGATTAAGTTCAGTGTCACTAAGAGATCAAGTAAAACGTTTAGCTATATAAGGATGATTGGTTCCATGCCTTATGCTAAACTGGATATCAGTGTAGAGGACATTACGTAGTATACTCGGAAGGTTGTGTTGAATCACCATTCGACCCTCCGTTCTGAATTGTGTAGTCATTATGTCTTGCTAGAGACCACTAATGATTTATGGATTAATTAATGAGATTAATTTATTCATTGTCAATTTGGAATGGACCTACAGGATCGCACATAAGTGAGTTCGATGAGTCAGAATTAATTAAATTGCCTGTTCTAAGTATAAGAGTTATACTTAAATAGATAATATTTAATTAAATGGTTTAATTAAATATTATTGAAGAGTTTTACGGTATTAATTAAAAGTTAATTAATTACCTGGGAAGAATTGAGTTGAGCTGATAAATCAAGGGACCTAATTGTGAATTAAGGTTCTTGACCCATCAGCCTGATCCATGGATCAATGGGTTGATCCATGGTGTTGGTAAAACCCAACTCAGTAAATAATTAATTAATTATTATTAATTATTATTTATAATTATTAAAACAGATACTTCTCAAATCAGAGAAGTATCTGGAGTCTGTTAAAAACGTTTTAACAGACTCAGTTTTAAAATAAACGTTTGAAAAAATTCTTTTTTAAACAGACAATCAGACTTTACAAGACAACGTTCTTCCAGAAAATTATTCTTCCCAGAGAGAAAAAGGTTTTCTCTAAAACAGGCAAATTTTGGGGCTAGCACCGGTTCTGAGAGAACTCCAGTGCAAGAACGTAGAGACAATTCGCTTGAATTGTTCTGTGGTGGTGAACGCAATCTTCCCAAAGGATCCAGGCGGCTGCACAACCGATTACGCGTCAAGGGTAAGACCCGAATCCTTTAGCGTTTAGGAATTCCGCCATTTAATTTAGAATTAAATGCCTAAACGCAATCCAACAAATATATACCAGATTTGCGGCGAAAGTTTCCGAAACCCAGAGCAAAATTGAAAAACCCAGTTCTTCGTTCAAAATGCAAGCACCCAGTTTTTCCAAAAATCGATTTCCGGCAAAACATACACCAGAAAAAAACCAAAGGGAAAAAACAGAAGTAACTTTCCGTTTTGAAAATCGGCCAGTCGGCCTCGTTTTAGCGAATGCACAGCAACCGAAGAAAACATAATTTCTTCTGAAAATTCATTTGATAGCACCGGGAAAGGAAACATCCCGATTAACCAAAACTTTTAATTAAAACCCAATTTTAATTAAAACTGAACAACCTATTGCTCTGATACCACTGTTGGAACTAGGCATGCATAATTTCCTAAATTATGCTACGGAATAGCCTAAATTCTAAGAGGATCGGGTCTTACCCTCGACGCGTAATCGGTTGTGCAGTCGCCTGGATCCTTTGGGAAGATTGCGTTCACCACCAAAAACAATTCACGCGAATTGCCTCTACGTTCTTGCACTGGAGTTCTCTCAGAACTGGTGCTAGCCCCAAAATTTGCCTGTCAAAGAGAAAACTTTTTTCTCTGGGAAGAATCGTTTTTAAGAGTCTGTTTGTGAGTAGTTTAGAAGTCTGTATTTTAAAATCCTTTTCTAAAACGTTTTTAAAACCAATTCTGTTAAAAAACCTTTTAACAGACTCCAGATACTTCTCTGATTTTAGAAGCATCTGTTTTAATAATAATTAATAATAATTAATTAATTATTTACTGAGTTGGGTTTAACCAACACCATGGATCAACCCATTGATCCATGGATCAGGCTGATGGGTCAAGAACCTCAATTCACAATTAGGTCCCTTGATTTGTCAGCCCAATTCAATTCTTCCTAGGTAATTAATTAACTCTTAATTAATACCATAATACTCTTCAATAATATTTAATTAAACTATTTAATTAAATATTATCAATTTAAGTATAACTCTTATACTTAAAACAGGCAATTTAATTAATTCTGAATCATCGAACTCACTTATGTGCGATCCTGTAGGCCCATTCCAAATTGACAATGAATAAATTAATCTCATTAATTAATCCATAAATCATTAGTGGTCTCTAGCAAGACATAATGACTACACAATTCAGAACGGAGGGTCGAATGGTGATTCAACGCAACCTTCTGAGTATACTATAGCATAAGGCATGAAACCAATCATCCTTATATAGCTAAACATTTTACTTGATCTCTTAGTGACACTGAACTTAATCAAGCAAATGATAACCCTTATCATTTATTGGGCACGGCCATGCACTTCTCAATTCACTATCAAGCGGCCAAGATATCATCTCTCATTTAAGAGAGACTTGTAGTCCCAACACTTCACCTACATACCTTAGCGTGACTCATAGTGTACCCAATCATACCCGTACTTGGCAACCTGTTACGGTCCCGTTAGGCATATGTCAAAGCACACTCTAATTCACCTAAGACTATGCAGTGATTTCTGGTCTAAGGATCCTCGTACGAGTACTACTCAAAAGAATCACTCATGATCTAACAGTCCATGGAGTGTTTCTTTTGGCGGATTGATTTCATGAAATTCAATATGCACAAGAATATAATTTCATGAAATTAACTCATCAGATAAATAATCAATCAAACGACAAATGTCTTATTTACATAAATAACCCTCAAAGTTTATTTACATAAATAGCCCTCAAAAGGGCACATATACACCAACAATAAGTTGTATTTATATGGAGCTTCTAAGGAGACCTAATGGGCTCTCGAGTTAGGCCTTAAAATTTGACTTTCGTTGACCGCTAAGTCTTCCCGACTAATCAACTCCAATCGACCCATTTAAATTAATTTATTTAATCCACTTTGTTAATTTAATTTAATCGAACCCTTAGAATTAATTAATTCAAAATAGAATTAATTTCTAAATTCACTTTGTCGATTAAATATTAATCAAACCTTTTGGATTAATTAATTTACCTTGTTGATTAGTCAAATGCATAATCGGTCGTACCACTAACGGACCAATTATGGAACTACCGCTCGAAAACGACTTTACATCGTGCCATTATATTTTATTCTATCTCCCCATATTAAAGATCTAGCACTCGTCAGTTTATCAATTTATTGACAAATTAATTCACCGACTTCTTGGTTTCCGAGATTAGTACCACTCGTCCTTTTATTATACCGAACATAAAGTTCACCGACTGGGTTTAGTATAATAACCTTACGAGCTCATCTCGGGAGCACCATCAACCCGGCGAACCGGTACATGGATTCATCTGACTAGCAACGGCACGTAAGAAGCTAAACACCCCATACCCAACCTACCGAGGTATTGGCCTCAATTGACCTCACTCTTTGGCAAATCAAAGCACACGATATCCAACCCTCACGCCCGTCCCAATCTCGGGATTGAGAGACAAAATACTATGACCGAATTGACTACCCCGATCAGTATAAGTCAATTCTATCCAAACTGGTCATGCTCAATATGCCCCGGGCATATCTGTGTGATTTAAACTAGTTTAGATAAACTAATTTCCAAACCATACAATAACCTATACCGATAGTATGTTCAGACTATTTCGGTTATGAGCATACTTTTTATATATCAATACTTTAACCAGTAACGGTATCTACTGTGTCTGTCCACACCCCGTTATCTAGTTCTATGATATAAAGGAACAAATTTATACCAAAACAAAATGACATGTCAACTGTGGTTATTAGTTTTTGATACAAGCTATAGCTTTTCTGTATTCAAAACTAACACAACGAACTAACGAACTAAACGATCAGCAAAAAACCACAAAACTTGTCAAAAAATCCAACAAAACAGATGCTGCCTTACGAGTTGCTTCCACGCGCCGCCGTCGACAAATCCACGCGTGGCTTGCTCAGATTCCACGCGCCATCGATCGTCTGAGGAAGAAAACCTCCAGCACTTGCTTTGAATCAATGCCGCCGCTCGGAACAAGAGGAATCCGACTTTGAGAACGCAAAAAATTGATTTCTCTCTCTAGGATTTTCTCTCTCTAATTTTCTTGTCTTGAAAACTTATGAATTGTGTATTGTGTATTGCCAATCTCTTGTCTATTTATAGAGTTACAAGAGAGACCCCAAGTTGGTTTAGGATTGGCCTTCCTATTGGGTTTGTGTTTTACTCCAATCCCATTCCTGGACTGATTCACATCCAACTGACACAAGGATTCACTTATCTTTAATCCAGTTCCTGGTCTGATTCACAACCAACTGACACAATGATTCACTTATTTTCAATCCAGTTGCTGGTCTGATTCACAAATTGACACAAGGATTAATTAATTATTTAATTAATTAAATCTACATTTGTCAATTACCCAATACATAATTAATCGTACCACTAATGGATTAATTATGACACTACTATCCTACACTAGAATTGCTTCCGGAACAACTAAATTAATTATTCTTTAATCTCCCCACATAAAAGATATTTTGCTCATTAATTTATTAATTTAATGATAAATTAATTAATTAACTTCTTATAATCCGAGACTGGTACCACTCGACCTTTTTACTATACTGGACATAAGTCCACCGGCCAGGCTTAGTATAATAAACATAATGAGCTCATCTTGGGAGCACCATCACCTCGGACGCACCGGTATATGATTTCCTTTCGACAAGCAGCAGCACACCAAGCAATCAAACACGCGTACCCAACTTACCGAGACTATTGGCCTCAAGTGACCTCACTCTTTGGCAGATCAAAGTACACGATGTCTAATCCTCATGCCTGTTCAAGTCTAGGGATTAAGAAATAGAATACTAGGATCGTATAGTCTATTAAATCAGTACAAGACAATTCATCCTAATTGGACATGTTCAATATGCCCCAGACATATCTATATGATTCAATTAGTTTAGACAAACTAATTTTCTGAATCACAAAATAACTTAAACTGACAGTGTGTCCAAAACTATCTCAGTTACGAACCTCATTTATATATTATGTCTTTTAACCAATGATGAGATCTACTGTGTCACACCAGACACCTCATCATCTGATTACATAATATAAATGGACAACATATGTAAAACATAAAAATAATTTATCTAAAACATTTAATCGATATATAAACTGGGAAATAGTTTAATACAAGCAAAGATTTAGTATTCAAACCCAACAGCACTGTCTACCAGACATATTTCTTTGTCGTTGATAATTGCAACGTCCATTATCTTCAAAAAATTTTTAAAAAAATTCTAAATTAGAATTTGTGTTTCTTATTAAAATAGATATAAATAGTAAATATTTTATTAAATAAAACTCATCAAAATTCATAAAAAACTATTCTTGGACATTTTCAACATTGATTTCACCTTCAGGGTAATTGATAAAGAAATCAGCAACATCTAAAGTAGCAAAATCTTTAAAATTATTGCTAACCTAGTCAAGGCCAACATCAATATCATTGCAGATAAAATTTGTCTCTATCTTTTTCTCTTCCTTTTTCATTGCTTATTGATAGAGATCTGTAAGATGTTTTGGCGTGCGACAAATGCACGCCTAATGATTCGTCATGCCATATCGAAAGCATTTTTCACCACCTTTCTTTTTCTTTTCCATCTTATCATCATTAATACGCAACTTATGGTGGGTATTAGCATTTTTGTTATGACCACCACGAGGGTTATAATGACTTTGATTACGTACACGGCTGCGATTGTGACCACGGCCTCGAGTTTGTCCATAGCGCACTGCTGTCACATTTACTTTAGGCAATGGAGCAGAACCAGTTGGAAGGGCTTGATGGTTTTTTAGCAAGAGTTCATTGTTTTGTTCAGCAAGAAAAAGAACAAAAATCAGTTTCGAATACTTTTTGTATCCCTTTTCACGATATTGCTACTGCAGGAGCACATTGATGCGTGAAATGTAGTATATGTTTTCCCAAGCATCTTATCATCAGTGATTTTTTCACCGCACAATTTCAACAGAGAAGTGATTCGGAATATTGCTGAATTATATTCACTAACAGATTTAAAATCTTGCAGACGTAAGTGTGTCCAATCATAACGAGCTTTTGGGAGAATAATAGTTTTCTGATGGTCATACCTGTTTTTTCAAACCTGTCCATAAGGTGAATGGAACTTTCACTGTCAAGTACTCAGCCTTCAAATCTTCATGAAGATGATGACGAAGAAAGATCATGGCTTTGGCTTTTTCTTGACTTATGGCCTTACTTCCCACTTTGATGGCTTCTTCAAGACCATCAAAAGTCAAATACATCTCAGCATCAAGAACCCATGATAAGTAGTTCTTCCCAGAAATGTCAAGAGGGATGAATTCAAGTTTCGTAAGGTTAGACATATTGGTAAAATAAATGAATCAATTGAAAATGCTTACCAAACTGGAATCTTGCAAGTGGCAGAGACTCGTGCTGATAACGTATTATAAAAAACACTACAAACTGTATGAAACTAATAGAAAATATAAGAGTAATGTATAGAGAATATGAGAGAAATCCCTTGTATTTGATATGTCATGAATACATGAATAACCCCTCTATTTATACTTGTAGAAGAGGGGTTATTCATGTGTTACTAATGTAGTACAGTTAAAAGAATGTAGTACTCCAGTAGTAGTACTTTGTGGGCTGATTTAATGTTTGTTTAAATGCAATTCTTGTCCATCTAATAAGGATTAATTTCTCCATTATGGACATAGAATTAATCTCTCCATTATGGACATTCAATAAGAATTAATTACATATTTTCATAATAGAAATGTGTTTTTTTGGCCAAATTACAATTTAGGTCCCTTATAATAGAGTTTGTACCAATTTTGGACCCAATTAATTTTATGGTCACACTTTTAGTCCCTTAATATTTATTATTAGCATTTTAAGTCATTTTTTACGAAAATACCCTTTGACTAACGGTTGACGAACCCTCAAAACCCTTTGACTAATGGTTTGACAACTGCTAATTAATTTTAAGATGACACTTTTGGTCCCTTTACTTTTTTATCAGCATTTTCAGTCATTTTGACAAAAATACCCTTTGACTAATGGTTGACTAACCCTCAAAACCCTCGATTAACGGTTTGATCACCCTGGACATCGCTGTTGTCACCACCGCCCTGTACCACCACCACCACCACCACCCCGTCTCCGTCGTCTCACCACCACCACCACCTTCCCGCCATCACTATTGTTATAAAAGTTTCTGCAAATCTGTCCCGTAGCCGCTACCAGTCTTTCTACTATTTTCTCCAAAGCCAATAAAAAGGTGTGAACAAATGGCGGTGCCTAGCGGAGAGAGACGATGGTGATGGTTGGTGATTGAGGGAGTCAAACAATGGTCGGGGTGGTGGTGGCGGCTGTAGTCGTGGCGGCGGGATGGTGGTGGCGGCGGACGGGCGATGACGGCGGGGTGACGGGGAGTGATGGTGGTGACGAGCGGGGCAGTGTTAGTGGTGGCGAGCCGATGGTGATGATAAAGGTGTCGGCGTTGACAACAACGGTAGAGGTGGTCAAACCGTTAGTTAGAAGGTTTTGAGGGTTGTTCAAGCATTAGTCAAATGGTATTTTCGTCAAAAATGATTGAAAATGATAATAAAAAAAGTTAGGGGACTAAAAGTGTCCCCATAAAATTAATTGGGGGTGGTCAAATTGTTAGTCAAAGGGTTTTGAGAGTTAGTCAACCGTTTGTCAAAGGGTATTTTTGTAAAACATGATTAAAAATGCTAATAGAAAAAAATTAGGGGACTAAAAGAGTCCCCGTAAAATTAATTTGGACCAAAAGTGGTACAAAACCTATTATCAGGGACCAAAATTACAATTTAGCCTTTTTTTTGGTGAATTTTATTTCGCTCCCTAAAATTTGGTCAAAATATGAAAACCACCCTAAAATTTTAAAAATTACAAAAACTCCCCTGCGCCACCCAATCTATTCACAACCGACCCCCCATCACCCGAAAAAGATGATGTCATCTAATTTAATGTATGGATGGACTATATTACCCCTAATAAAATTCCTCAAAAAATTTAGGGTGAATTACATTTTCCACCTTAAATATTGGTCAAAATATGAAAATCCCTCTAAAATTATAAAAATTACAAAAACCCCCTTATACTATCCAATTGTCTTTTTTTACCCGCTAAGCAGATGATGTCATTCAATTTATTAAGTAAATTGACAATAATGAAAGATTATCTACCCGAGCCTAGCCAGAAACTCACTTTCGTGATATGCATTCCAGAATCGGAATCTCTGGCCAGGCCTAGACTCTAGCATAATCGCTATTCCAACCCTTGCTTGAAATAACATTGTGCAGGATCTTGGTTTGTACTTATTCGATTTATCACGCAACAAATAAATTCTTAATTAAAAGTGGAAACATAAGAATTACCTATTGAAGCGTTTAATCAGGTGATTCTCTTGTATGCCTCAAGACTTTGTTCGTATGTTGTGTGGGCAACAATCTAACGAACAATTGATCAGCTAATCACCACAATCCACTTGCCGTCGCCGCCAGAATTTCAATCGCCGCCACCTCCAGATTTCTCCTGCCACCGTCGCCTGCCAAAATTAACCACGGACCGCCGCCTGGGACAATAACCGACCACCTGAGATTATGCTAGAGGGAGAAAAATGTTTTCTCTCTCTAGACTTTCTCTCTCTAAGTTTTATTGTCTTAAAAACTTATGAATTGTATGTCTTGAATAGCTAATCCTTTGTCGATATATAGAGTTACAAGAGAGACCCCAAGTTGGTTTAGGATTGGCCTTCCCACTGGGTTTCTATTTCCTTCAATCCTATTCATGGACTGATTCACATCCAACTGATATAGGGATTCATTTATCCCAATCCAGTTCCTGGTATGATTCACAACCAACTGATACAGGGATTCACTTATCCCAATCCAGTTCCTCGTATGATTCACAACCAACTGACATAAGGATTAATTAATTTCTTAATTAATTAAATCTATCTTTGTCAATAAACCAATACATAATTAATCGTACCACTAACAGATTAATTATGGCACTACCATCCTACACCAGAATTGCTTCCAGAACAATTTAATTAATTTATTCTTAATCTCCTCACATCAAAGATATAGTGCTCGTTAATTTATTAATTTACTGATAAATTAACTAATTAACTTCTTTAATTCTGAGACTAGTACCACTCGACCTTTTTACTATACCGGACATAAGTTCACCGGCCGGGTTTAGTATAATAAACATTGCGAACTCATCTCGGGAGCACCATCCCCCGGGACACACCGGTACAAGGTTTCCTGTTGACAAGCAACAGCACCCTAAGTAACTAAACACGCGCACCCAACCAACCGAGACTATTGGCCACAATTGACCTCACTCATTGGCATATCAAAGTACACTATATCTAATCCTCATGCCCGCTCGAGTCTAGGGATTAAGAGATAGAATACTAAGAACGATTTGTCTATTAAATCAGTACAAGACAAATCATTCTAAATGGTCAAGTTCAATACACTCCGAGCATATCTATATGATTCAATTAGTTTAGACAAACTCATTATCTGAATCACATAATAACCTAAATCGATAGTTTATCCCAAACTGTCTCAGTTACGAACCTCATTTATATATTATGTCTTTCAACCAATGATGAGATCTACTGTGTCACACAAGACACCTCATCATCTAACTACATAATATAAATGGACAAATAATGCACAACAAAATATAACCAAAATATAAATCGATATATTAATTGGGAAAATGTACAATACAAGCATAGATTATGTATTCAACTCCAACAATCTCCCACTAATACTTAAGCTGTGCTTAAGTATACATCTGCATTCAACTTCTATACACTCTGCTACTATATATCTTGAAAAACTGTCATGACTCTCCTAAGTATCTGATCCCCATGCCCTCGACGTGAGCCTCAAAGACTTTTGAAGTCAATGTCTTTGTGAACGGATCTGCAAGGTTATCCTCTAATGCTATCTTAGCCACGACCACGTCTTCCCTCTTTACAATATCTCATATTAGGTGGTACTTGCGCTGTATATGTTTACTCGCCTTGTGGGCTCGTGTTCCTTCGAGTTTGCTACTGGACCATTGTTATCAAAATACACTGTGATAGACTTCTGCAAACCAGGAATCACATCTAAGTCCACTAGGAAGTTCTTGAGCCACACTGCTTCCTTCGCTGCCTCTGATGCTGTAACGTATTCAGCCTCCATGGTAGAGTCCGCCACGTATTTCTACTTGACATTCTGCCAAACTGTCGCTCCACCTCCCAGAGTAAACACATACCCTGAGATAGACTTGCTCTTGTCCCTGTCGCCTTAGAAATCTGAATCTGTGTAACCTCGGGGTACCAGCTCAGGCGCCTGATAGACCAACATTTGGTCTCTCCTTCTACGCAAATACTTGAGAATACATTTTACTGCCTCCCAATGAGCTTTCCCGGGGTTACTCTGATATCTGCTTACAATGCCAACGGTATAACAGATATCAGGCCTCGTACACAACATGACATACATGAGACTTCCTACTGCAGAAGTATAAGGAACTGTCTTCATGGCCTCTATCTTCTCAACAGTCTTGGGAGACTGTTCTTTAGATAGATGCACTCCGTCTGAAAGGTAGAAAACCTTTCTTGGAGTTCTGCATGTTAAAACGGGCCAGAATCATATCTATGTATAAAACTTAGGAGAGTGTTAACGAACGTTTCCTACTATCTCGAATTATCTTGATCCCACGGATATGTCCCGCTTCCCCTAAGTCCTTCACATCAAACTGCTTAGACAGCCATGCCTTTACATCTGATAACACTTTATTGTTGTTGCCAATTAATAGAATGTCATCTACATAAAGCACAAAAACACCACTGAGTTTCCATCACGTGTAGGGTACACACATTACTCATCCGGACACTGAGTAAATCCATAGGACTAAATTACCTTATCAAACTGGATGTTCCAAGATCTGGATGCCTGCTTAAGTCCATAAATAGACCTCTTAAGCCTGCATACCTTATGCTTTTAGCCTTTTTCAACGAATCCCTCTGGTTGCTGCATGAAGATGGTTTCCTCAAGACTTCTGTTTATGAAAGCTGTCTTGATATCCATCTGTCATATCTCATAATCTAAATGAGCAGCTATGGCCAAGAGAATCCGGATCAACTTAAGCATAGCTACCGGGGAGAATGTTTCCTCATAATCGATTCCCTGTTTCTGAGTATACCCCTTTGCAACAAGCCTAGCTTTAAAGGTTTCCATATTTTTGTTAGGTCATCTCTTGCGTTTGTAGACCCACTGACATCCAATGGGCTAAAACCCATCAGGCAGGTCCATAAGCTCACAGACTTGATTGTGGTACATTGGATATCATTGCCTTACGCCAAGATTCTGCATCTTTTTCTCGGAGAGCCTTATTGTAGTTTACTGGGCCAGGTTCAGGCACGCCTGGGATATGGTCTGAGGCCTCTCCCATGCCAATGAAACTGTCAGGCTATCTAACAACCCTCCCACTACGACGAGGCACCACCTGTGTAGACGCATCATCTGTGATATCTTGTGCAGTGTGTGATGTATCTACTTGTTCTGGTGCATCGGGATTATCAGTTTGTCTCCTAAGGTCTTCTAGTACTATCTTACTCTTGGGCTTGTGATCTAGGATATAGCCTTCCTCTAAAAATCTAGCATTGGTACTAACCACCACCTTCTGATCTTTAGGACTATAAAACAGACCACATTTCATTCCCCTAGGATATCTTATAAACAGCATTAATTCTGTTCTTGCATCTAACTTAGCTGCATCTGCCTTAAGCACATGTGCTGGGCAACCTCAAACTCTGAGATGTCTTAGACTGGGTTTGCGCCCGTTCCACAACTCTACTGGGGTTGAAGACACGGTTCTAGATGGTACAAGATTAAGAATATATATCGCTGTTGCTAAGGCATATCCCAATAACGAACTTGGCAAATCACTATAGCTCATCATCGACCTAACCATTTCTATGAGAGTACGATTCCTTCTTTCTGCTACACCGTTCTGCTGTGGTGTGCCAGGTGCAGACAACTGAGACTGAATTCTGACCTCACTGAGGTATTCTCAAAATTCGTAGGACAGGTACTCCCCACCACAATCTGATCGCAGTATCTTCATACTCTTACCATGCTGTTTCTCCACATCTGCCCGAAACATTTTGAACTTGCCAAAACACTCAGATTTGTGACACATTAGGTAAATGTACCCGTACATTGAGTAGTCATCCGTGAACGTCACGAAATTCTCAAACCCACCTCGTGTTTGGACCGACATTGGCCCACACAAGTAAGAATGAATCAATTTTAGTACTTCCTTGGCTCTATAACCTTTTGTCTTAAAAGGTCTCTTGGTCATCTTACCCTCCAAGCAAGATTCGCAGGTTGAATAACTGTCAATCTCTAATGAAACTAAAGGTCCATTATTGACCAACCTCTGAATCCTTCTAAGGTTTATATGACCTAGCCTGAGATGCCAAAGATAGGTCTTCCTCTTATTAATGTTAGATAAAGAGCTATCTGTTTCTTTATTTTGTATAACAGGGGAGTTAGAATTAACCACAAACAAATTGTCAGCCAATGAACCAAAACAAATAAGTTTGCCATTTCTTCTAATAATAACAGAATCATCAGAAAAAATAAACTTATAACTGTCCTTTAGAGTTTAGAAACCGAAATAAGGTTCTTTCTAAAACTCAGTACATAAAGACAATTAACTAACTCTAAGCTAGAATTCTCAACATTCAGAGTAACTACTCCCACTGCTTTCACTGACACTCTTGTAGTGTCGCCCAAGTAGATATCCATCTCGCCCTCTCTAAGCTTCCGGGTCACTTAGAACCCTTGCAAAGAATTACAAACATGGTCAGTGGCACCTGAATCCACACACCAAGTATATGTGGGAATCGCCGCTAAACATGTGTGAGTAATTAAGGCAGAAACTATTGTACCTATAAGCTTTGAACAATCCAATTTCCAATGTCCCGTCTTATTGTACTTGAAGCACTTGTCTTTCGACTTCTTCTTTGCAATAGCTGGCTTAGGCATAATCCGCGCCTTTTGAGCTATTTTCTTGAGCTTTCTCTTCTTCTTTCCAGCAAGAAGAAGATTCTAAAGTTTTGACTGCGACTAAAACTCGCTTCTTCTCTTGAAAAAGACTTTTAGTTGCCACCAACTCTGCTAAGAGCTCGGATGAAATACACAACAATTTATTGATATTGTAGTTCAACCAAAACTGCTCATAGCCTTGAGGGAAGTTCTGGAGAACAATATTGACTTTGGTTTCACTATCGATTTCGCCTCCCACTACCTCAACCTCGTTGATGTTACTAATCATGTCAATGACATGATCTCTTACAGGAGTGCTCTCGGCCGTTAGGACAATGTCTAAATTACGACTCCAATCGACATAGTTCGGACCAGTTAATTTGTTGTTTTTTAATGTAGTAGTTAAGAAGTTGATTGCCATATCGAATACTGTAAATTAAACAGACAATGTTTTAGTTATCTAATCTAGAATTTCGAAAACAAAATTATAATAATTATTGACTTCGCTCAAAACAATAATTTTCATCCACCAGCATCTCATTCACCGGGATTCTCGCAAGCCACGATAGTGTAGACGTTTACGCAAACCCACATTCGTTTGAGAAGAACCAAGTTCATTAACTACACTATCTGACCAAATGATCTATTGATCAATGTAGCTAATAGTCAGTGCTTTCAGTCGTACGAATAAGCAGCGTAACCTCGATGGGAGGAATACTACAAATCATACACTAAATGTGTGCTATTACGTGACTTCTGAGTTTGTTAGCTCAGGATAGTGCGCCTCAGATGGAGAGGGTATCGCATTTCTCCCAGTTAAACTTACTCTAGTCATCTTACTCAAAAATTCATAATCTAGCGATCTAGTGGTTGGACTCATCCGAATGGAAGAAGGCACTAATGCCAATGCGCAAGTCCACCCACATCGCATATGAACTCGTAATGGTGGTTGTGGGAATATTAAACCAACCCGCTCCTACTTAAATTTCTAAATTGAGGGTTTTTCCGGTTTTAACATGCAATTAACTAACCCTAAGTTTATATTCAAACATAAAACCAGTCATGCTTTAAAATCATGCATATAAAATACAACATAAAAATTAAAGCACAAAATTAAAAAACATAAATACGGGAAATAAATACGAAAAATAAATTTCCCGACTATCATGGTTTTTAATTGCTTCCATCTTCTGCCTTGATCTCATGTCCCGTCACGTCACTCAATAGATTGAGCCTTGAATTTCAAAAAAAAAAGAAAACTGGAAGAAAAATGGGCCAAAACGCGCCCCAAACGGGCCGCGCACGTGCAGGGGCACAGCCCACTTGGGCTGCGCGCTGCTGCTGCGATTGTAGATGTTGCCACGTGCGCCAGCTCAGCAATCGCCATGCTGCGGCGGTAGTTGCACTGCTGCCGGCCGGCGGCATCTGCCAGTGATTTTTTGCCGACGCCATTGTCCACCTTCGACCCCTCCGCTTTTTCCCACGCTATTTGGTCTTCTTGCAATTCGTTATGGGTTTTCTTGGGTTTCTACGAATTAAAGCTAACCCAAAACCCACGAATTTAAGTTGCCCACCATAACGCCTTCGATTACAAAATTAATTCTCCTACTACAAGGCTTTCTAGGAAAATTTAAAAAATCAACAATTACATAGAAAAAATCCTACTACAGATTTGATCTAATCCTACACGGCTTCCAGTACGTGGTTATACTATTACAAACATTCATAATAAAATTAAATCCGGACATGTCCCAGAGTTTAATTAAAACCCATACAAACATAACCATAATAGTCTGGATTTCTTAACCACCTAAAATAAAACCATGTAATAAATCGAACAAGCACAAAACCCAAAAACCAGGCTTTGATACCAATTGAAAGATTATCTGTCCGGGCCTAACCAGAAACTCACTTTCGTGCTATGCATTCCAGAATCGAAATCTCTGGCCAGGCCTAGACTCTAGCACAATCGCTATCCCAACCTTTGCTTGAAATAACATTGCCCAGGATCTTGGTTTGTACTTATTCGATTTATCACACAACAAATAAATTCTTAATTAAAAGCAGAAACATAAGAATTACCTATCGTTGCGTTTATTCAGGTGATTCTCTTGTATGCCTCAAGACTTTGTTTGTATGTTGTGTGGGCAACAATCTAACGAACAATTGATTAGTTAATCACTACAATCCACTTGCTGGAAAAAATTCTACAGCTCGTCGTCGCCTGAATTTCAACCGCCGCCGCCACCGGATTTCTCCTGTCACTGCCGCCTGCCGAAATTAACCACCGACCGCCACCTGGGATAATAACCGGCCTCCTGAGATTATGCTAGAGGGAGAAAAATATCTTCTCTCTCTAGACTTTCTCTCTCTAAGTTTTCTTGTCTTAAAAACTTATGAATTGTATGTCTTGAATAGCCAATCCCTTGTCTATATATAGAGTTACAAGAGAGACCCCAAGTTGGTTTAGGATTGGCCTTCCTACTGGGTTTCTGTTTCCTTCAATCCTGTTCATGGACTGATTCATATTCAACTGATACAGGGATTCACTTATCCCAATCCAGTTCCTGCTATAATTCACAACCAACTGATACAGGGATTCACTTATCCCATTCCAGTTGCTGGTATGATTCACAACCAACTGACACAATGATTAATTAATTATTTCATTAATTAAATATACCTTTGTCAATAACCCAATACATAATTAATCGTACCACTAAAGGATTAATTATGGAACTACCATCCTACACCAGAATTGCTTCCGGAACAACTTAATTAATTTATTGTTAATCTCCCCACATCAAAGATATAGTGCTCTATAATTTATTAATTTACTGATAAATTAATTAATTAACTTCTTTAATTCCGAGACTAGTACCACTCTACCTTTTTACTATACCGGACATAAGTCCACTGGCTAGGTTTAGTATAATAAACATTACGATATCATCTCGGGAGCACCATCACCCTGGACACACGGTACATGGTTTCCTTTCGACAAGCAGCAGCACACTAAGTAACTAAACACACGCACCCAACCTACCGAGACTATTGGCCACAATTGACCTCACCCATTGGCAATTCAAAGTACACTATGTCTAATTCTCATGCCCGCTCTAGTCTAGGGATTAAGAGATAGAATACTAAGAACGATTTGTCTATTAAATCAGTACAAAACAAATAATTCTAAATGGTCAAGTTCAATACGCCTCACGTATATCTATATGATTCAATTAGTTTAGACAAACCAATTCTCCGAATCACATAATAACCTAAATCAACAGTTTGTCCAAAACTGTCTCGGTTACGAACCTCATTTATATATTATGTGTTTTAACCAATGATGAGATATACTGTGTCACACAAGACACCTCATCATCTAACTACATAATATAAATGGACAAATAATGCACAACAAAATATAACCAAAACGTAAATCGATACATTAACTGGGAAAATGTACAATACAAGCATAGCTTATGTATTCAACTCCAACAAATAATACCCTTAATATATCCTTGAATAAATTTTCAGACCAAAATACCCTCCTATTTAGTATACATAAGCCAAATTTGTACCAAAATTGTATTCCGATCTATAAACAAAACACCAAAAGTCCAGTTTAGGGAATTAGTACATCTTGCCTAAAAAAAAAGAGAGTTTTCATTTATGTATATTGAATAGGAAGGTGTTTTGAATTGAAAATTTATTCAGGGATCTATTAAGGGTAATATTTGTTAGTTTTGAATACTGAAAGCTTTGCTTGTATGAAAAACTATTTCCTGGTTTATATATCGATTTATATGTTTCAGATATATGTCCTATGTTTTACATATGTTGTCCACTTATATCTAGAGACTTGAGGTGTCGGGTGTAACACAATGTTAATACATAAGCTATGCTTGTATTATACTTTTTTCCGGTTAATATATCGATTTGATGTTTTGGTTTATATGTTGTCCATGTCTAGTCCATTTATATTATGTACTTAGATGATGAGGTGTCTAGTATGACACAGTAGATCTCATCATTGGTTAAAAGAGATAATATATAAATAAAGTTCGTAGCCGAGACAATTTTGGACACACTGTCGGTTTAGGTTATTATGTGATTCAGATAATTGGTTTGTCTAAACTAATTGAATCATATAAATATGCCTGGGGCATATTGAACTTGACCATTTATAATGATTTGTCTTGTACTAATTTAATAGACAATTCGTTCTTATTATTCTATCTCTTAATCCCTAGACTTGAGTGCGCATGAGGATTAGATATAGTGTCCTTTGATCTACTAATGGGTGAGGTCATCTGTGGCCAATAGTCTCGGTGGGTTGGGTGCACGTGTTTAGTTACTTGGTGTGTTGGTCAAAAGGAAACCATGTACCGGTGCGTCCGGGGTGATGGTGCTCTCGAGATGAGCTCGTTATGTTTATTATACTAAACCCAACTGGTGGACTTATATCCGGTATATAAAAAGGTCGAGTGGTACTAGTCTCAGAATTAAACAAGTTAATTAATTAATTTATCAGTAAATTAATAAATTAACGAGCACTAAATCTTTGAAGTGGGGAGATTAAGAATAAATTAATTACGTTGTTCCGGAAGCAATTCTGGTGTAGGATGGTAGTGCCAAAATTAATCCGTTAGTGGTATGATTAATTTTGTAGTGGGTTAATTGAATAAGTAGAATTAATTAATTATTCCTAAGGGTTAATTAAGTAATTAACAAAGTGAAATTATTTAAAAAATTAATTAAGTCTTAAGTTTCAATTAGAATTAGAAAATCCTAGAGATTAGGAAATCTAATTAGATTTGGATTATCCTATTAGATTAGTTACCTAATTGGATTTGAAAACTAATTAATTACCTAAACCCATTAGGAAGACCAATCCTAAACTAACTTGGGGTCTCTCTTGTAGCTCTATATATAGACAAGGGATTAGCAATTCTACAACACACAATTCTTAAGTTTTCAAGATAAGAAAACTAGAGAAAAAAAGTTCAGAGAGATAAAATGTTTTTCTCTCTCGTATAATTTTTGGGCGGCGGCGTCAAGCTGCTGAATTTTTCCTGTGCCCCTTTTGTGTAGATTGCTGATCAATTGCTCGCTAGATCATTGTCCACACAACGTGTGATCAAAGTCTTGAGTCATACAAGCAATTACCTGAGTAACACGCTTCAAGAGGTACTTTCTATGTTTTTACTTTAATTAGAAATATTTTTGTTGCGTGATAAATCGAATAAGTATATACCAAGATCCTGCGCAATGTTATTTCAAGCAAGGGTTGGAATAGCGATTGTGCTAGAGTCTAGGCCTGGTCAAAGATTCCGATTCTGGAATGTGTAGCACTTAAGTGAATTTTTTACTAGGCCTGGGCATATAATCTTTCTATTGGTATCAGAGCCTGGTTTTGGGTTTTGTGCTTATTCGATTTATTACATGGTTTTATTTACAGGTGGTTTAGAAATGCCGACTATTATGATTGCGTTTGTATGGTTTTTAATTAAATCCCGGGACATGTCTGGGTTTGCTTTTATTATGAATGCTTGTAATAGTATAACCACGTGCTGGAAGCTGTGTAGGATTAGATCAAATCTGTAGTAGGATTTTTTCTATGTAATTTTGATTTTAATTTTCCTAGAAGCCTTGTAGTAGGAGAATGTTTTGTAATTGAAGGCATTATGGTGGGCAACTTGAATTCCCATGAAAACCTAGAATGAATTGCACGAAGACCAAATGGCGTAGAAGAAGCGAAAAATTAATCAAAGGTGGGTAGCAGCGCAGCGAACTGCTGTGTAAGTGCGCGGTCCATGTGGCCGGATCGCATGCGACGCGCGGCCCATTTGGCTCAGGCATTTTGGCCCTTTTTTTCTTCGGAGTTCATTTTTTTAAACTGAATTTTTTCAAGACTCAATCAATTGAGTGGCGTGGCAGGACATGAGATCAAGGCAGAAGATGGAAGCAATTAAAACCATGATAGTCGGGAAATTTATTTTTCATATTTATTTCCTGAATTTATAGTTTTAAGTTTTGTGCTGTATTTTAGATGCATAATTTTAAACCATGCTGGTTTTATGTTTGCACATAACTTAAGATTAGTTAATTGTATGTTAAAACCCAAAAAACCCTCAATATAGAAATCTAAGTGGGAGCGGGTTGGTTTAATATCCCCACAGCCACTATTATGAGTTCATATGTGATGTGGGTGGATTTGCGCGTTGGCATTAGGGCCTTCCTTCATTTGGATGAGTCCAACCACAAGATCGCTAGATTATGAATTTCTAAGTATGATGACTAGAGTAAGTTTAACTAGGAGAAATGCGATACCCTCTCTGTCTGAGGCGCACTATCATGAGGTAACAAGCACAAAAGTCATGTCATGGCACGCACTTAGTGTACGATTTGTAGTATTTCTCCCATCGAGGTTACGCTGCTCATTTTTACGACTGAAAGCACTGACTATTAGGCACATTGGTCAATAGATCGTTTGGTCAGATAGTGTAGTTAATGAACTTGGTTCTTCTCAAACGAATGTGGGTTAGTATAAACGTCCACACTATCATAGCCTGCGAGAATCCTGGTGAATGAGATGTCGATGGTTTAAATTATTGTTTGAGGGATGTCAATAATTACTTGAATTTCGAAAATTCTGTGCTTTACACTGAAACATTGTCTGTTTATTTAATTTACAGTATTCGATATGGCATTCAGTCTTTTAGCTACAATTTTGAAAGACAACAAGTTAACTGGTCCAAACTATGTCGATTGGAGTCGTAATTTGGACATTGTCTTATGGCTGAGAGCACTCCTATGAGAGATCATGTCATTGACATGATTAGTAACATCAATGAGGTTGTGGTAATAAGAGGCAAAATCGATGGTCAAACCAAAGTCGATATTGTCCTCAAGAACTTGCCTCAAAGCTATGAGCATTTTCTGTTGAACTATAACATGAATATTTGTTGTGCACTTCATCCGAGCTCTTAACAGAGTTGGTGATGACTAAAAGTCTTTTTCAAGAGAAGAAGCGAGTTTTAGTCGCAGTCAAAGCTTCAAAATCTTCTTCTAAGCCTGAGGTTGGAAAGAAGAAAAGAAAGCTCGAGGGAATAGCTCAAAAGGTGCAAACTGCGCCTAAGCCAGATATTGCAAAGAAGAAGATGAAAGACAAGTGCATCAAGTGTAATCAAACGGGACATTGGAAATTAGATTGTCTAAAGCTTAAAAGTACGACAATTTATACCTTAATTACTGAGACATGTTTAGCGGTGATTCTCACAGACACTTTGTGTGTGGATTCAGGCACCACTGACCATGTTTGTAATTCTTTGCAAGGGTTCTAAGTAATCCGGAAGCTTAGAGAATACGAGCTGGATATCTACTTGGGCGACACTACAAGAGTGTCAGTAGAAGCAGTGGGAGTAGTTAGCCTAATTTTCGAAATTTCTAGGCTAGATTTAGTTAATTGTCTTTATGTACCGAGTTTTAGAAAGAACCTTGTTTCAGTTTCTAAACTCTTAAAGAATGGCTATAAGTTTATTTTTTTTGATAATTATGTTGTTATTATAAAAGATGAGAAACTTATTTGTTCTGGTTCATTAGCTGACAAATTGTTTATAATTAAATCAAACTCCCCTGTTGTGCAAAACATAGAGATAAATGACGCATAATCTGACACTAATAAGAGGAAAGAACCTTCTAAAATGAATCAAACTTATCTTTGCCATCTCAGGCTAGGTCATATAAACCTTAGTAGGATTCAAAGGTTGGTCAATGATGGACCTTTAAGTTCATTAGAGATTGACAATTATACAACCTACGAATCCTGCTTGGAAGGTAAGATGACCAAGAGACCTTTTAAGGCAAAAGGTTATAGATCTAAAAAAGTGCTAGAGTTGATTCATTGTTACTTGTGTGGACCAATGTCGGTCCAAGCACGAGGTGGGTTTGAGTATTTCGTGACGTTTACTAACGATTACTCAAGATACAGATACATTTACCTAATGCGCCACAAGTTCGAATGCTTTAGTAAATTTAAAGAGTATCGGGCAGATGGGGAGAAGCATCATGGTAAAAGTATCAAGATACTGCGATCAAATCGTGGTGGTGAGTATCTGTCCCATGAATTTGAAGAATACCTCAGCGATGTCGGAATTCAGTCTCAGTTGTCTGCACCTGGCACACCATAACAGAACGGTGTAGCAGAAAGAAGGAACATAACTCTCATGGAAATGGTTAGGTCAATGATGAGTTATAGTGATTTGTCGAGTTCGTTCTGGTGATATGCCTTGGAAACAGTAATGTACATCCTAAATCTTGTACCATCTAAAACCGTGCCTTCAACCCCAGTAGAGTTGTAGAACGGGCGTAAGCCCAGTCTAAGATATCTCATAATTTGGGGTTGCCCAACACATGTGCATAAAGAAGATGCGGCTAAGTTAGATGCAAGAACGGAAGTAATTCTGTTTGTAGGATATCCTAGGGGAACAAAAGGTGGTCTGTTCTATAGTCCTAAAGATCTGAAGGTGATAGTTAGCACTAACGTCAGATTTTTAGAGGAAGACTATATTCTAGATCACAAGCCCAAAAGCAATATAGTACTAGAAGAGCTTAGAAAACAATCTGATAATCCAGATGCACCAGCACAAGTAGATACATCACACAATGCACAAGAAATCACAGATGTGAAAAACTATCTGCCTGGGCCAAGCCAAAAACTCACTTTCGTGCTGTGCATTCCCGAATCGGAATCTCTGACCAAGCCTAGACGCTACCACAATCGCTATTCCAACCATTGCTTGAAATAACATTGCGCATGATCTTGGTTTGTACTTATCCGATTTATCACGCAACAAATAAATTCTTAATTAAAAGTGAAAACATAAGAATTACCTATTGAAGCGTTTACTCAGGTGATTCTCTTGTATGTCTCAAGACTTTGTTTGTATGTTGTGTGGGCAACAATCTAACGAACAATTGATCAGCTAATCACCACAATCCACTTGTCAGAAAAAATTCTACAGCTCGTTGCCGCCAGATTTCTCCTGCCACTGCCGCCTGCCAGAATTAACCACCGACCGCCGCCTGGGATAATAACCGGCCGCCTGAGATTATGCTAGAGGGAGAAAAACATTTTCTCTCTCTAGAATTTCTCTCTCTAAGTTTTATTGTCTTGAAAACTTATGAATTGTATATCTTGAATAGCTAATCCATTGTCTATATATAGAGTTACAAAAGAGACCCCAAGTTGGTTTAGGATTGGCCTTCCTACTAGGTTTCTATTTCCTTCAATCCTGTTCCTAGAATTATTCACATTCAACTGACACAGGGATTCACTTATCCCAATCCAGTTCCTGGTATGATTCACAACCAACTGATACAGGGATTCACTTATCCGAATCCAGTTCCTGGTATGATTCACAACCAACTGACTCAAGGATTAATTAATTACTTAATTAATTAAATCTACCTTTTTCAATAACCCAATACATAATTAATTGTACCACTAATGGATTAATTATGGCACTACCATCCTACACTAGAATTGCTTTCGGAACAACTTAATTAATTTATTCTTAATCTCTCCACATCAAAGATATAGTGCTCGTTAATATATTAATTTACTGATAAATTAATTAATTAACTTCTTTAATTCTGAGACTAGTACCACTCGACCTTTTACTATACCGGACATAAGTCCACCGGCTGGGTTTAGTATCATAAACATAACGAGCTCATGACGGAAGCACCATCACCCCGGACGCATCGGTACATGGTTTTCTTTCGACAAACAGTATCACACCAAGTAACTAAACATGCGCACCCAACCTATCGAGACTATTGGCCACAATTTACCTCACTCATTGGCAGATCAAAGTACACTATGTCTAATCCTCATGCCCGCTCGAGTCTAGGGATTAAGAGATAGAATACTTAGAACAATTTGTCTATTGAATCAGTATAAGGAAAATCATTCTAAATGGTCAAGTTCAATACGCCCCGGGCATATCTACATGATTCAATTAGTTTAGACAAACCAATTATCTAAATCGCATAATAACCTAAACTGACAGTTTGTCCAAAGCTGTCTCGGTTACGAACCTCATTTATATATTATGTCTTTTAACTAATAATGAGATCTACTGTGTCACACAAGACACCTCATCATCTAACTACATAATATAAATGGACAAATAATGCACAACAAAATATAACCAAAACATTAATCGATATATTAACTGGGAAAGTGTACAATACAAACATAGCTTATGTATTCAACTCCAACAATATCCCACTAATACTTAAGTGTTGGTGTATGTGCCCTTTTAAGGGCTGTATATAGATATTTTTCGTTTTGATTGATGTTATAATCAGATGAGTTGATTTCATGATAGTAATATTCTTGTGCATATTTAATTTCATAAAATGGATCCGCCAAAAGAAACACTCTATGGACTGATTAGATCATGAGTGATTCTTTTGAGTAGTACTGGTACGAGGATCCTTAGACCAGAAATCATTACATAGTCTTAGGTGAATTGTAGTGTGCTTTGACATACGCCTAACGGGGCCGTAACAGGTTTCCAAGTACGGGTACGATTGGGTATACTATAAGTCACGCTAAGATATGTAGGTGAAGTGATGGGACTATAAATCTCTCTTAAGTGAGAGATGATATCTTGGCCACTTGATAGTGAACTGAGAAGTGCATGGCCATGCCCAAGGAATGATAAGCGTTATCATTTGCTTGATGAATTCAGTGTCACTAAGAGATCAAGTAAACGTTTAGCTATATAAGGATGATGGTTCCATGCTTTATGCTAAACGGGATATCAATGTAGAGGATCGTACACAGTTTGCTCGGAAAGGTTGTGTTGAATCACCATCCGACCCTCCATTCTGAATTGGGTAGTTATTATGCCTTGCTAGAGACCACTAATGACTTATGGATTAATCAATGAGATTGAGTTATCCATTGCCAATTTAGAATGGGCCTATAGGATCGCACATAAGAAAGTTCGATGATGCAGAATAAGTATTCTTGCCTACAATAAGTATAATTGTTATACTTAAATAAAGAAGATTTAATTAAATAGTTTAATTAAATATTATTGAAAAGTTCTGTGGTATTACTTAATAGTTAATTAATCACCTGAGAATAATTTGGATAGGCTGATAAATCAAGGGACTGTTGGTGAATGTGCCCTAATGAGGGCTATTTATGTAAATATACTTTGAGGGTATTTATGTAAATAAGATATTTGTCGCTTGATTGATTGTTTATCAAATGAGTTAATTTCATGATAGTAATATCCTTGTGCATATTTAAATTCATGAAATCGATCCGCCAAAAGTAACACTCTGTGAACTAATTAGATCATGAGTGATTCTTTTGAGTAGTACTGGTACTAGGATCCTTAGACCAGAAATCACTACATGGTCTTAGGTGAATTGTAGTGTGCTTTGACATACGCCTAACGGGGCCGTAACAGGTTGCCAAGTACGGGTATGATTGGGTACACTATGAGACACGCTAAGGTATGTAGGTGAAGTGATGGGACTACAAATCTCTCTTAAGTGAGAGATGATATCTTGGCCACTTGATAGTGAACTGAAAAGTGCATGGCCATGCCCAAGGAATGATAAGGATATCATTTGCTTGATGGATTCAGTGTCACTAAGAGATCAAGTAGACGTTTAGCTACATAAGGATGATAGTTCCATGCCTTATGCTAAACTGGATATCGATGTAGAGGATCGCACGCAGTTTGCTCGGAAAGGTTGTGTTGAATCTCTATTCGACCCTCCATTCTGAATTGGGTAGTCATTATGTCTTGCTAGAGACCACTAATGACTTATGGTTTAATCAATGAGATTGAGTTATCCATTGCCAATTTGGAAAGGGCCTACAGGATCACACATAAGAAAGTTCAATGATGCAGAATAAGGATTCTTGCCTACAATAAGTATAATTGTCATACTTAAATAAATAAGATTTAATTAAATATTATTGGAAAATTTTATGGCATTAATTAATAGTTAATTAATTACCTGAGAACAATTGGGATGGGCTGATAAATCAAGGGACTTAATTGCAATTGAAGTTCTTAACCCATCAGCCTGATCCATGGGTCATGGGTTGATCCATGGGCTTGGTGTATAACCCAAATCATTAAAGTATTATTTAAGGCTGATTTGGAATTGGTAAATATTATTTAAATACTGACTTGGAATGAGTTAAATAATATTTGGTAATAATACTGATTTGGAATATTACTAAAATCAGTTAAGTTATAATTGGATAATTACAATACTGATTTTGGAAATTAATTCTCTACAAATATCCTAGTGATATAATTGTAGGAGGAGGATTTTGAATTATTCTCATCAGACAAAATACACAGGATTTCCCAAAATTCTCTTGGTAGGCAAGATCGGCTAGCACTAACCTGCGAAGACTTTCGTGCTTTAGAGTAGAGGATCCTTCAAGGAAGGATTTTGGAGACAACAAAACGCCATCTTCTCAGAGGAGCCAAGCGACGTGCGCAACCGATTACGCTTCAAGGGTAAGACCCGATCCTTAGTGTTTAGGATTCCGCTGTTTAATTGGATTAAACACCTAAACAATTACCAACAGTGGTATCAGAGCGAGGTTTAAAATTAGTTTCAATAAGATTTTGGAAAAATCGGTTTTTCTTTTTGAAAGAAAGAAATAAAGAAAACAATTTTTATTATTATTTTCTTGGAAAAAATAATTAAAATTAATTTTCTGAAATTGCATGAATGTCTGCCGGACTGTGTGCCGCCGACCGGCCAGAATAGTTCCGGTCGGCCGGATTCTCGCCGAAAATTCGCGAGCGCCTAGTCTGGCCGATCTTCATGGTTTTTTGTTCAAAATTTTGTGGGTTTTGATCTCTTTTTCCTTGAAATTGTTTTCGTTTTGGTTTGAGGTTAAAAACGAGTCTGGATTGGATGGTTTGAAAACTGGGTTTAAAATTTTTCCGCTGGAATTTCTTTTTGTTCTTTTCGATCGGAAAAACGGGAAGAAGCAAAATCGTTTTTGGGTTTTGTTCTTTTTGATCGGAAAATGATTCGGGATGGTCTCGAATTCGATTTTGGTTTCTGGGTTTTTTTGAATATCTTTTGCCGGAAAAATGAAAAGGGAAGTCATCGGAAAAACGGGTGGGCGATAAAAAAAAAATTTTTTTTTTCGAACTGGGTTTCGATCTTTGTGATTTTTGCCGGTAAATCGAGCAGTGAGGGTTCGGGTTTTTCCTCGCGATGGAATGCAGTGCGATTCGCTGGATTTCTTTTGGCCGGAAGAGATGAATTATTCATCCAGGACGCCGGACGCGATGGTCGGAAAAACCGAGGGATCCGCCGGAGAAGACGATGAAGGAAGCGGCGGGTGGCAAAAGCCCTAGGGGCTGAAATTACCTAAATGCCCCCGCCGCAACCTTTAAACCCTAAACTGCCATTTTTTAAAATGTTTTAAGAATTACAAACCAGCCCCAGCAGTTTTGTTTCTTTTAAACCCTAAGCCCAGAAATTAAGATAAATTGGATAATTGGCCCAAAAGTTTCAGAAAATTAAATTTTAAAATTTTCTGAATTTTATTTAATAAGATTTTAATTATAAAGTCTTATTAGATAAAGATAGGAATAATTTAGAATTTTATCCTATAAGTTTAAATTTATCGTAATTAGATAATTAGATAAATTTTAAAATAATTATTTTAATTAGATTAAAATAATTAGAAAAGATAAATAAATAAATAATTAATTAGTTTAAATTTTGAATTATTATTTATTTATTTTATTTTATTTTGATGCTTATTTAAATTGTTTAAATTTTATTTGAAGCATCATAATTCTGCAAGCATGTTCATGCATCATAATTGCAATTGAAGTTCTTGACCTATCAGCCTGATCCATGGGTCATGGGTTGATCCATGGGTTTGGTGTATAACCCAAATCATTAAGGTATTATTTAATACTGATTTGAAATCAGTAAATATTATTTAAATACTTATTTGGAATCAGTAAAATAATATTTGGTAATAATACTGATTTGGAATATGATTAAATCAGTTGAGTAATAATTGATTGATTACAATACTTATTTTGGAAATTTCAACTCTACAAATATCCTAGGGATATTATTGTAGTAGGATGATGATTTTTAATCAGAAAATCAGATCAGGCAAAATATACACAAAATTCCCAAACTCTCTCTGTAGGCAAAAATAGCTAGCACCGGATCTGCGTAGGCTTTCGTGCTTGAAAGTAGAGACTCCTTCAAGAAAGGATTTTGGTGGTGACAAACGTAACTGGAACAGAAGGTTTGGACCAACATCAAACAAGGATCCAGACGCGGCAACCGATTACGCTTCAAGGGTATGGTTTACTTGTTTTGCACATAGGATTAAAACACTAAAATTGAAATTGGTATGAATCCGCTGCGTAAAAATTTTGAAAATCATGCCTCCGATCCCAACAGAGCTGTGCTTTAAGTATACATCTACATTCAAGTCCTATACACTCTGCTACTATATATCTAGAAAAACTATCATGGCTCTCCTAAGTATCTGATTCCCATACCCTCCACGTAAGCCTCAAAGACTTTTGAAGTCAATGTCTTCGTGAACGGATCTGCAAGGTTATCCTCTGATGCTATCTTAGCCATGATCATGTCGTTCCTATTTACGATGTATCGTATTATGTGGTACTTGCGCTGTATATGTTTACTCACTTTGTGGGCTCATGCTTCCTTCGAGTTTGCTACTGCACCGTTGTTATCACAATAAACTATGATAGACTTCTGTAAACCAGGATTCACATCTAAGTCCACTAGGAAGTTCTTGAGCAACACTGCTTCCTTCGCTGCCTCTGATGCGGTAACGTATTCAGCCTCCATTGTAGAGTCCGCCACATATTTTTGCTTGACACTCCACCAAACTATGGCTCCATATCCCAGAGTAAACACATACCCTGAGGTAGACTTGCTCTTGTCCCTGTCGCCTTGGAAATTTGAATCTGTGTAACCTCGGAGTACCAGCTCAGGCGCCCGATAGACCAATACTTGGTCTGTCGTTCTGCGCAAATACTTGAGAATGCATTTTACTAGCTTTCCCAGGGTTACTCTGATATCTTCTTACAATGCCAATGACATATCAAATATCAGGCCTCGTACACAACATGGCATACATGAGACTTCCTACTGCTGAAGCATAAGGAATTGACATCATGGCCTCTATCTCCTCAACAGTCTTTGGAGACTATTCCTTAGATAGACGCACTCCGTGTCTGAAAGGTAGAAAACCTTTCTTGGAGTTCTGCATGTTAAAACGGGCTATAATCGTATCTATGTATGAAGCTTGGGAGAGCGTTAACGAACGTTTCCTATGATCTCGAATTATCTTGATCCCAAGGATATGTCCCACTTCCTCGAAGTCCTTCATATCAAACTGCTTGGACAACCATGCCTTTACGTCTGATAACACTTTCTTGTTGTTGCCAATCAATAGAATGTCATCTACGTAAAGCACAAGATACACCACCGAGTTTCCATCACATCTGCGGTACACACATTGCTCATCCGGACACTTAGTAAATCTGTAGCACTGGATTACCTCATCAAACTGGATGTTCCAAGATTTGGATATCTGCTTAAGTCTATAAATGGACCTCTTAAGCCTGCAAACCTTATGCTCTTGGCCTTTTTCAACGAATCCCTCTGGTTGCTGCATGAAGATGGTTTCCTTAAGACTTCCATTTAGGAAAGCTGTCTTGACATCCATCTGCCATATCTCATAATCTAAATGAGCAGCTATGGCCAAGAGAATCCGGATCGACTTAAGCATGGCTACCGGGAAGAAGGTTTCCTCATAATCGATTTCCTATTTCTGAGTATACCCCTTCGCCACCAGCCTAGCTTTAAAGGTTTCCACCTTTCCTTCAGGTACTCTCTTACGTTTGTAGACCCATTTGCATCCAATGGCTTAAACCCATCAAGCAGGTCCACAAGCTCCCAGACTTGATTGTGGTCTATTGACCCTATCTCGAATATCATTGCCTTATGCCAAGATTCTGCATCTTTATCTCGGAGTGCCTCATTGTAGTTAACCGGGTCAGGTTCAGGCGTGCCTGGGACTAGGTCTGAGGCCTCTCCCATACCAATGAACCTGTCAGGCTGTCTTACAACCCTCTCACTATGACGAGGCACCACCTATGTAGGCGCATTATCTGTGATCCCTTGTGCAGTGTGTGGTGTATCTACTTGTGCTGGTGCATCAAGATTATTAGTTTGTCTTCTAAGCACTTCTAGTACTGTCTTACTCTTGGGCTTGTGATCTAGGATATAGTCTTCTTCCACAAATCTAGCGTTGGTACTAACCACCACCTTCTGATCTTGAGGACTATAAAACAGACCACCTTTCGTTCCCCTAGGATATCTTACAAACAACATTAATTCAGTTCTCGCATCTAACTTAGCCGCATCTGCCTTAAGCACATGTGCTGGGTAGCCCCAAATTCTGAGATGTCTTAGACTAGTTTTTGCTCATTCTACAACTCTACTGGGGTTTAAGGCATGGTTTTAGATGGTACAAGATTAAGAATATACATCGTTGTTTCTAAGGCATATCGCCATAACGAACTCGGCAAATCACTATAGCTCATTATCGACCTAACCATTTCCATGAGAGTTCGATTCCTTCTTTCTGCTACACCATTCTGCTGTGGCGTACCAAGTGCAGACAATTGAGACTGAATTCCGACCTCACTGAGGTATTCAAGAAATTTGTGGGACAGGTACTCCCCACCATGATCTGATCGCAGTGTCTTGATACTCTTACCATGATGCTTCTCCACATCTGCCCGAAACTCTTTGAACTTTCCAAAGTACTCAGACTTGTGGCGCATTAGGTAAATGTACCCGTACCTTGAGTTGTCATCCGTGAACGTCACGAAATACTCAAACCCACCTCGTGCCTGGACCGTCATCGGTCCACACACGTTAGAATGAATCTACTCTAGTATTTTTTTGGCTCTATAACCTTTTGCTTTAAAAGGTCTCTTGGTCATCTTACCCTCCAAGCAAGATTCGTAGGTTGAATAACTGTTAATCTCTAATGAACGTAAATGTCCATCATTGACCAACCTCTGAATCCTACTAAGGTTTATATGACCTAGCCTTGTTAGTAGAAAAGCTATGGCTTGTATCAAAAACTAATATCCACAGATGACATATCATTTTATTTCAGTATTAAATTGTTCCATTATATCATAGAACTAGATAACGGGGTGTGTGAAAGACACAGTAGATACTGTTATTGGTTAAAGTATTGATATATAAAAATTATGCTCGTAACTGAGATAGTCTGAACATACTATCAGTATAAAAATTAGTTTATCTAGACTATTTTAAATCACACGGATATGCCCGAGGCATATTGGATAGAATTGACTTATACTGATCGGCGTAGTCAATTCGTTCCTAGTATTCAGTCTCTCATTCTCGAGATTGGGATGGGCGTGAGAGTTAGATATCGTATACTTTGATGTGCCAAAGAGTGCAGTCAATTGAGGCCTATACCTCGGTAGGTTTGGTATGCAGTGTTTACCTTCTTACGTGCCGTTACTAGTCGAAGGAATCCACATACCAGTTCGCCGGGTTGATGGTGCTCCCGAGATGAGCTCGTAAGGTTTATTATACTAAACCCGGCTGGTGGACTTTATGTCTGGTATAATAAAAAGGTCGAGTGGTACTAATCTCAGATACCAAGAAGTCGGTAAATTAGTTTGTCAGTAAATTGATAAATCGACAAGCACTAGATTTTTAATGTGGGAAGATAGAAGAAAAATAGTGGTGCGATGTAAAGTCGTTTTTGAGCGGTAGTTCCATAGTTAGTCTGATAGTGGTACGACTAATTATGTATTTGACTAATTGACAAAATAAATTAATTAATCCTAGAGTTTTAATTAATATTTAATTGACGAAGTGGATTAAGAAATTAATTCTATATGAATTAATTAATCCTAAGGGTTCGATTAAATTAAATTAACGAAGTGGGTTAAGAAATTAATTCGAATGGGTCGATTGGAGTTGATTAGTCTAGGAAAGACTAAGCGGTCAACAAAAGTCAAATTAAAAGGCCCAACTCGAAAGCCCACTAGGTCTCTATTAGAGCTCCCTATAAATAGAAAACTTAAGGCCAAAGAAACATTAAGGAAATCTTGCAAGACAAGTCTTGCCACTTAGAGTGACAAAGTTCTAGAGAGAGAAATTCTTCTTCTTGAAGTTTTCTTTCAAAAACAAACTTGACATCTCACTTCTTGAATTAAAGCAAAGCTCGAAGATCAAATCTTTTATATTTCTATTCGTTTTTTTTTGGGTTTCCGCCGGTCCAATTTTGCACGCCGCCGTGAGGGTGTTATTCCGGCAGCCTCTTGGCTTTGTTTTTGGGGTGCTTGATACAGGATTGTTCACGTTGATCTCTTCTTTGGTGATCCGTGAATGATCTTGTGCAGATCGTGGCCAAAGATCGAGTCTTTGAGGTTGTTCGTTTTGGATTTTAAGTGCGGCGGGGCTGGGTGTAAAACTGCTGGGCAGTAGTATATTCGAGTGGGTAGATTTGATAAGTTTTTGAGCAGTTTTTGCTTTATTCGAGGGATTTTCTTTGTGGGTTTTCATGGGCTTTGTGAGTACACTTCGATAGATTATTGCCCACGTAATATTCGAAGTTTCTTAGAGTCATCTATTGGATTTCGGTGGCATTCGCAATCAAAGATTTGGTTTTTTTTATTGCGTTGGACTTCGCTTCAAAGGTATAACCTTTAATCCTTCCACTTTTAATTAAAGGTTCGATCTTTACGCGTTAGATGTCAATTTAATAAATCAAGCCTGAGATGCAAAATATAGGTTTGATTCATTTCAGAAGGTTTCTTCCTCTTATTAATGTTAGCTAAAGAGCTATCTGTTTCTATGTTTTACACAAAAGGGTAGTTAGAATTAACCACAAACAAATTGTCAGCCAATGAACCTGAATAAATAAGTTTTTCATTTCTTCTAATAACAACAAAATCATAAGAAAAAATAAACTTATAACCGTTCTTTAAGAGTTTAGAAACCGAAATAAGATTCTTTCTAAAACTCGGTACATAAAGACAATTAATTAATTCTAATCTAGAACTTTCGAAATGTAAACTGACTACTCCCACTGCTTCTACTGACACTCTTGTAGTGTCACCCATGTAGATGTCCAGCTCACTCTCTCTAACCTTCCGGGTTACTTGGAACCCCTGCAAAAAATTACAAACATAATCCGTGGCACCTGAATCCACACACCAAGTATCCGTGGGAATCGCCGCTAAGCATGTCTCAGTAATTAAAGCAGAAACTATCGTACGTTTAAGCTTTGGACAATTCGATTTCCCATGTCCCGTCTGATTACACTTGAAGCACTTATCTTTCGACTTCTTCTTTGCAATATCTGGTTTAGGCACAATTTGCACCTTTTGAGCTATTCCCTTGAGCTTTCTCTTCTTCTTTCTAGCCTTAGGCTCAGAAGAAGATTCCAAAGCTTTGACTGCCACTAAAGCTCGCTTCTTCTCTTTGAGAAGACTTTTAGCCACACCAACTCTGCCAAGAGCTCGGATGAAGTACACAACATTTTACTTATGTTGTAGTTCAACCGAACCTGCTCATAGCTTTGAGGCGAGCTCTAGAGGACAATATCGACTTTTGTTTGACCAACGATTTTACATCCCACTACCTCAACCTTGTCGATGTTGCTAATCATGTCAATGACATGATCTCTCATAGGAGTGCTCTCAGCCATCAGGACAATGTCCAAATTACGACTTCAATCAACATAGTTCGGACTAATTAATTTGTTGTTTTCAATATAGTAGCTAAGGGGTTGAATGCCATATCGGATATTGTAATTAAACAGACAACGTTTTAGTTATCTAATCTAGAATTTTGAAACAAAGAAATTCTAACAATTATTGACTTCCCTCAAAACAATAATTTTAATCCACCAATATCTCATTCACCAGGATTCTCGCAAGCCATGATAGTGTGAACGTTTACACTAACCCACATTCGTTTGAGAAGAACCAAGTTTATTAACTACACTATCTGACCAAGCAATCTATTGATCAATGTAGCTAATAGTCAGTGCTTTCAGCCATACAAATAAGCAACATAACCTCGATGGGAGGAATACTGCAGATCATACACTAGGTGTGTGCCATTACGTGACTTCTCATCTTGTTACCTCAGGATTTTGTGTGTCTCAGACGGAGAGGGTGTCGCATTTCTCCTAGTTAAACTTACTCTAGTTATCTTACTCAGAAATTCATAATCTAGCGATCTTATGGTTGGACTCATCCGAATGGAGGAAGGCCCTAATGCCAATGCGCAAGTCCACCCACATCGCATATGAACTCGTAATGGTGGCTGTGGGGATATTAAACCAACCCGCTCCCCCTTAGATTTCCAAATTGAGGGTTTTTCCGGTTTTAACATGCAATTAATAACCCTAAATTATATGCAACCATAAAACAAACAAGCTTTAAAATCATGCATCTAAAATACAGCATAAAATTAAAGCACAAAAATGAAAACAATAAATACGAGAAATAAATGCGAAAATTAAATTTCCCGACTATTATGGTTTTAATTGCTTCCATCTTCTGCCTTGATCTCGTGTCCCGCCACGTAAGTCGATGGAAAGAGTCTTGAACTTCAAAGAAAATGAAAACTGGAGGAAAAAAGGGGCAAAATGTGCCCCAAATGGGCTGCACAATGCTGCGCGCTGCTGCTGCG
The DNA here is from genome assembly GCA_030378225.1 of Knoxia roxburghii. Lineage (NCBI taxonomy): Eukaryota > Viridiplantae > Streptophyta > Magnoliopsida > Gentianales > Rubiaceae > Knoxia > Knoxia roxburghii. Next base: position 20,070,017 of record CM059420.1, on the reverse strand, counting down.
ATTGCAGCTGCTGCCAGTGCCGCTGTCCACCTTCGATCCCCCCTTTGCTTTTTCCCAAGCTATTTGGTCTTCTTGCAATTCATTCTGAGTTTTCCTGGGTTTCTATGAAATAACGATAACCCAAAACCCACGAATTCAATTTGCCCACCATAACGCCTTCAATTACAAAATTAGTTCTCCTACTACAAGGCTTTTTAGGAAAATTAAAAAATCGAAAATTACATAGAAAAAAAGCCTACTATAGATTTGATCTAATCCTACACGGCTTCCAGCACGTGGTTATACTATTACAAACATTCATAATAAAATTAAATCTGGACACGTATAAGAGTTTAATTAAACACGTACAAACGTAACCATAATAGTCAGGATTTCTTAACCACCTGCAAGTAAAACCATGTAATGAATCGAACAAGCACAAAACCCAAAAACTAGGCTCTGATACCAATTGAAAGATTATTTGCCCGGGCTTAACCAGAGACTCACTTTCGTGCTATGCATTCCAGAATCGGAATCTCTGGCAAGGCCTAGACGCTAGCACAATCGCTATTCCAACCATTGCTTGAAATAACATTGCGCAGGATCTTGGTTTGTACTTATCCGATTTATCACGCAATAAATAAATTCTTAATTAAAAGTGAAAACATAAGAATTACCAATTGAAGCGTTTACTCAAGTGATTCTCTTGTATACCTCAAGACTTTGTTCGTATGTTGTGTGGGCAACAATCTAACGAACAATTGATCAGCTAATCACCATAATCCACTTGCCAGAAAAAATTCTGTAGCTCATCGCCGCTTGAATTTCAACAAATGCTGCCGCTAGATTTCTCCTGCCACCGCCGCCTGTCGGAATTAACCACCGACCGCCACCTGGGACAATAACCAGCCGCCTGAGATTATGCTAGAGGGAAAAAACATTTTCTCTCTCTAGGATTTCTCTCTCTAAGTTTTCTTGTCTTCAAAACATATGAATTGCATGTCTTGAATAGCTAATCCCTTGTCTATATATAGAGTTACAAGAGAGACCCCAAGTTGGTAGGATTGGCCTTCCTACTAGGTTTCTATTTCCTTCAATCCTGTTCCTGGACTTATTCATATCCAACTAATACATGGATTCACTTATCCCAATCTAGTTCCTGGTATGATTCACAACCAACTGATACAGGGATTTACTTATCCCAATCCAGTTCCTGGTATGATTCACAACTAACTGACACAAGGATTAATTAATTACTTAATTAATTAAATCTACCTTTGTCAATAATCCAATACATAATTAATCATACCACTAACAGATTAATTATGGCACTACCATCCTACACCAAAATTGCTTTCGGAATAACTTAATTAATTTATTCTTAATCTCCCCACATCAAAGATTTAGTGCTCATTAATATATTAATTTCCTGATAAATTAATTAATTAACTTTTTTAATTCGGAGACTAGTACCACTCGACCTTTTTATTATACCAGACATAAGTCCACCGGCCGGGTTTAGTATAATAAACATAACGAGCTCATGTCGGGAGCACTATCACCCCGGACGCACCGGTACATGGTTTTCTTTTGACAAGTAGTAGCACACCATGTAACTAAAGACGCGCACCCAACCTACCGAGACTATTGGCCACAATTTACCTCACTCATTGGCATATCAAAATACACTTTGTCTAATCCTCATGCCCGCTCGAGTCTAGGGATTAAGAGATAGAATACTAAGAAAAATTTGTCTATTAAATCAGTACAAGACAAATCATTCTAAATGGTCAAGTTCAATATGGCCCGGGCATATCTATATGATTCAATTAGTTTAGACAAACTAGTTATCCGAATCACATAATAACCTAAACTGACAGTTTGTCCAAACCTGTCTCGGTGACGACCTCATTTATATATTATGTCTTTTAACTAATGATGAGATCTACTGTGTCACACAAGACACCTCATCATCTAACTACATAATATAAATGGACAAATAATGCACAACAAAATATAACCAAAACATTAATCGATATATTAACTGGAAAAATGTACAATACAAGCATAGCTTATGTATTCAACTCCAACAAGATGATGTGCCTACACAGGTGGTGCCTCGTCGTAGTGGAAGGGTTGTAAGATAGCTCGACAGGTTCATGGGCATGGGAGAGGCCTCAGACCTAGTCCCAGGCGCGCCTGAGCCTGACCCAGTAAACTATAGTGAGGCGCTCTGAGATAAAGATGTAGAATCTTGGCGAAAAGCAATGATATCCGAGATGGGTCGATGGACCACAATCAAGTCTGGGAGCTTGTGGATTTGCCTGATGGGTTCAAGCCTATTGGATGTAAGTGGGTTTACAAATGCAAGAAAGGACTTGACAGAAAGGTTAAGACCTTTAATCTAGGCCTATGGCGAAGGGGTATACTCAAAAAGAGGGAATCGATTATAAGGAAACCTTCTCCCCGGTAGCCATGCTTAAGTCATTCCGGATTCTCTTGACCATAGCTGCTCATTTAGATTATGAGATATGACAGATGGATGTCAAGACAACTTTCCTTAATGGAAGTCTTAAGGAAACCATCTTCATGCAGTAACCAGAGGGATTCGTTGAAAAAGGCCAAGAACATAAGGTATGCAGGCTTAAGAGGTCCATTTATGGACTTAAGCAGGCATCCAGATCTTGGAACATCCGGTTAGATGAGGTAATCCAGTCCTACAGATTTACTCAATGTCCGGATGAGCAATATGTGTACCGCAAACGTGATAGAAACGCGGTGGTGTTTCTTATGCATTACGTAGATGACATTTTGCTGATTGGTAACAATAAGAAAGTGTTATGAGATATAAAGGCATGGCTATCCAAGTAATTTTATATGAAGGACTTAGAAGAAGCGGGACATATCCTTGGGATCCAGATAATTTGAGATCGTAGGAAACGTTCATTAACGCTTTCTCCAGGAAAGGTTTTCTATATTTCAGAAATGGAGTGCATTTATCTAAAGAACAATCTCCTAAGACTATTGAGGAGATAGAGGCTATGAAGACAGTTCCATATGCTTCGGCTGTAGGAAGTCTCATGTATGCCACGTTATGTACGAGGCCTAATATATGTTATGCCATGGGCATTGTAAGCAGATATCAGAGTTGTTAGTTTTGAATACAGAAAAGCTATAGCTTGTATCAAAAACTAATATCCACAGTTGACATATCATTTTGTTTCTGTATAAATTTGTTCCTTTATATCATAGAACTAGATAACGGGGTGTGAAAAGACACAGTAGATACCGTTATTGGTTAAAGTATTGATATATAAAAAGTATGCTCGTAACCGAGATAGTCTGAACATACTATCGGTATAGGTTATCGTGTGGTTTGGAAATTAGTCTATCTAGACTAGTTTAAATCACACGGATGTGCCCGGGGCATATTGAGCACGAACAGTTTGGATAGAATTGACTTATACTGATCGGCGTAGTCAATTCGATCCTAGTATTCAGTCTCTCAATCCCGAGATTGGGACGGGCGTGAGGGTTGGATTTTGTATGCATTGATTTGCCAAAGAGTGGTCAATTGAGGCTTATACCTCAGTAGGTTGGGTATGCATTGTTTAGCTTCTTACGTGTCGTTGCTAGTCGGAGGAATCCACATACCGGTTCGCCGGGTTGATGGTGCTCCCGAGATGAGCTCGTAAGGTCTATCATATTAAACCCGGCCGGTGGACTTTATGTCCGGTATAATAAAAGGACGAGTGGTACTAATCTCGTATACCAAGAAGTCGGTGAATTAATTTGTCAGTAAATTGATAAACCGACGAGCGCTAGATCTTTAATGTGAGGAGATAGAATAAAATATAATGGCACAATGTAAAGTCATTTTCGAGCGGTAGTTCCATAATTAGTCCGTTAGTGGTACGATTGATTATGCATTTGACTAATTGACAAGGTGAATTAATTAATCCTAAAGGTTTAATTAATATTTAATCGACAAAGTGAATCAATAAATTAATTATATTTGAATTAATTAATTCTAAGGGTTCGATTAAATTAAATTAACAAAGTGGGTTATAGAAATTAATTCGAATGGGTCGATTGGAGTTGATTAGTCGGGAAAGACTTAGCGCTCAACGAAAGTCAAATTAAAAGGCCTAACTCGAGAGCCCATTAGGTCTCCTTAGAAGCTCCATATAAATATCCTTGTTAGGCAAGAAAGACATTAAGGAAACTTGATAGCCAAGAAAGGGCTAGTGTTAGAAAGTCTAGCTTAGAGTGAGAAGTTCTTCTTCTTCTTCGAATCTTCTCCTCGAAGTCCGCTAGGATCTTTCTTCTTCGGAATTAACTCAGCCCTCGATATTGGTCCCTCGATTCAATAGAGCTACTGCCGCTGATTGGATTTTATTTGCCGGAATCGCGCGCTGTGATTACAGTCCGACGATCGCGAGTGCTGGGTGCGCGGCGACCTGCTGTCCAGCGCCCGGCGGTTGCGTAGTTTTTGGTGCTGCTGGGTTTTGATTGCAGATCGGTGCGGTGAACTGTTAGCTTGGTGAGAGTTTTGAGCTAGTGTCTAGATCTCCGACCGGTTGGATATTTTCCTTGCGCAGCAAGCTTCATTTTCGGCGGCAGCTCTAACACTTGCGCATAAAGCTTTCGGGCAGATCTGCTCTTTGGGTTTTTTGAGTTATTTCGAAGTGGGTTTCCTTAGGTTTTCTTTATTTTGCCGTGGGTAACTCCGTAGATAATAGCCCGCACTATTTCAGAGTTGGATCGGAGTCATTCTTCGGATTTCTAGTGGAATTCGCAATTAAAGATCGGATTTTTCTTATTGTGTTGGACTTCGCTACAAAGGTATAATCTTTAATCTTTCCGCTTAAAATTAAAGATTTGAACTTTGTGCGATTGATGTCGATTTAATAAGTTAAATAAGTATAAACCAAGATCCGTTCGTGGGTAAATGAATTTGAGCCTGAGCTTGGTCGAAAGCTTCTTATTCTGGAATGCATTACACGAAAGTGAGTTTTCGATTTAGCCTGAGCTTGTTCTGTTTTCCTTCAAGAGTAACCCCGTGAAAGCTCATTGGGAGGCAGTAAAATGCATTCTCAAGTATTTGCACAGAACGAGAGACCAAGTGTTGTTTTATCAGGCACCTAAGCTGGTACCCCGAGGTTACACAAATTCATATTTCCAAGGCAATAGGGACAAGAGCAAGTCTACCTCAGGGTATGTGTTTACTTTGGGAGGTGGAGCCATAGTTTGGCGGAGTGTCAAGCAGAAATGTGTGCCGAACTCTACCATGGAGGCTAAGTACGTTGCCACATCAGAGGCAGCGAAAGAAGCAGTATGTCTCAAGAACTTCTTAGTTGACATAGATATGATTCCTGGTTTCTAGAAGTCAATCACAGTGTACTGTGATAACAACGGTGCAGTAGCAAACTCGAAAGAACCACGAGCCCACAAGGCGAGTAAACACATACAGCGCAAGTACCACCTGATATGAGATATCGTAAAGAGGGAAGACGTGGTCGTGGCAAAGATAGCATCATAGGATAACCTTGCATATCCTTTCACGAAGACATTGACTTTAAAAGTCTTTGAGACTCACGTGGAGAGCATGGGGATTAGATACATAGGAGAGCCATGATAGTTTTTCTAGATGTATTGTGGGAGATTGTTAGTTTTGAATACAGAAAAGCTATGGCTTATATCAAAAACTAATATCCACAGATGACATATCATTTTGTTTCAGTATTAAATTGTTCCATTATATCATAGAACTAGATAACGGGGTGTGGAAAGACACAGTAGATACTGTTATTGGTTAAAGTATTAATATATTAAAAGTATGCTCGTAACTGAGATAGTATGAACATACTATCAATATCGGTTATCGTGTGATTTGGAAATTAGTTTATCTAGACTAGTTTAAATCACACGGATATGCCTGAGGCATATTGAGCACGACCAGTTTGGATATAATTGATTTGTACTGATCGGTGTAGTCAATTCGGTCCTAGTATTAAGTCTCTCAATCCCGAGATTAGGATGGGCATGAGAGTTAGATATCGTACACTTTGATTTGCCAAAAAGTGCGGTCAATTGAGGCCTATACCTCGATAAGTTGGGTATGCAGTTTTTAGCTTCTTACATGTCGTTGCTAGTTGAAGAAATCCATGTATCAGTTCACCGGGTTGATGGTGTTCCTGAGATAAGCTCGTAAAGTTTATTATACTAAACCCGGCTGGTGGACTTTATGTCCGGTATACCAAGAAGTCGGTGAATTAGTTTGTCAGTAAATTGATAAACCAACGAGCACTAGATCTTTAATGTTGGGAGATAGAAGAAAAATAGTGGCGCGTTGTTAGTCATTTTTGAGTGGTAGTTCCATAATTGGTCCGTTAGTGGTACGACTAATTATGCGTTTGACTAATCGATAAACTGAATTAATTAATTCTAAAGGTTTAATTAATATTTAATTGACAAAGTGGATTAAGAAAATTAATTCTATATGAATTAATTAATCCTAAGGGTTTGATTAAATTAAATTAAAGAAGTGGGTTAAAGATTTAATTTAAAAGGATCGATTGGAGTTGACTAGTCTAGGAAAGACTAAGGGGTCAACGAAAGTCAAACCAAAAGGCCCAACTCAAAGACCCATTAGGTCTCCTTAGAAGCTCCTTATAAATATCTCTTGTTGGGCATTTGAAGACATAAGGAAACTTGTAAGCCAAAAAGCTTAGAGAGAGAAGGAAGATCTTAGAATGAGAAGGAAGATGTTAGAGTGAGAACTTCATCTTCTTCCTAAAAGTTCTTATTCGAAGTCAGATCTTTATCCTTCTTATTCGGGAAAAACTAATTCTAAATAGATTTTTGAGATCTTGGGATTAATCTCCAGCTGTCACCGGACTTCATCTTTCGATCAGCGCATTTGATTAGGAGAGATTGGCGTTGATCTCTTTCTTTGATCGGTGATCCAACTGTCTTCTCTGTCTAGATCACGGCTGGTCGGCGGTGGGTGGTCGGACTAGTGGTTTTGGGCGGTGCTTATTGGTGGCTATGCAAGGAGTCCCTGGCAATGATCTGTTTAGATAGATTTAGTTTTTTTGAAGTGGGTTTCCTTGGGATTTCTTCATTTTGCATTAGGCTACTCCTTAGACACTAGCCCACACTAGTTCGGAGTCGGATTGGAGTTATTCTTCGGATTTCTTGTGGAATTCGCTTGCCCGAAGTTTTGGATTTCTTTTTGCTAGGGACTTCGCTACAAAAGGTATAATCTTTGAACTTTTCGCTTTAATTAAAGATTGTATCTTTTGTGTCCCGATTAATAAATTAAACAAGTATAAGCCTAGATCCGTTCATGGGAATATAAATTTGAGCATGAGCTTTGTCGAAAGCTTCCGATTCTGGAATGCATTGCACGAAAGTGAAGTTTTTTTATTTAGCTCGTGCTTGTTCAGTTTTCCTTCATAAAGCACAGCTTAAGTATTAGTGGGAGATTGTTAGGTTTGAATACATAAAATATGCTTGTATTATACTTTTTCCCGGTTAATATATCGATTTGATGTTTTGGTTTATATGTTGTGCAAGTCTAGTCCATTTATATTATGTAGTTAGATGATGAGGTGTCTGGTGTGACACAGTAGATCTCATCATTGGTTAAAAGACATAATTATAAATGAAGTTCGTAATCGAGATAGTTTTGGACACACTGTCAGATTAGGTTATTATGTGATTCGGATAACTGGTTTTTCTAAACTAATTGAATCATATAGATATGCACGGGGCATATTGAACTTGACCATTTAGAATGAGTTGTCTTGTACTGATTTAATAAACAATTTGTTCTTAGTATTCTATCTCTTAATCCCTAGACTTGAGCGCGCATGAGGATTAAACATAGTGTACTTTGATCTTCCAATGGGTGAGGTCATTTGTGGCCAATAGTCTCGGTGGGTTGGGTGCCCGTGTTTAGTTGCTTGGTGTGCTGTTACTTGTCGAAAGGAAACCATGTACCGGTGCGTCCAGGGTGATGGTGCTCCCGAAATGAGCTCGTTATGTTTATTATGCTAAACCCGGCCGATCGACTTATATCCGGTATAGTAAAAAGATCGAGTGGTACTAATCTCGGATTATAAGAAGTTAATTAATTAATTTATCAATAAAATAATAAATTAACGAGCACTATATCTTTGATGTGGAGAGATTAAAGAATAATTAATTTAGTTGTTCCGGAAGCAATTCTGGTGTAGGATGGTAGTGCCAAAATTAATCCGTTAGTGGTACGATTAATTTTGTAGTGGGTTAATTGAATAAGTAGAATTAATTAATTAATTAATTATTCCTATGGGTTAATTAAGTAATTAACAAAGTGGAATTATTTAATTAATTAATTAAGTCTTATGTTTCAATTAGAATTAAAAAATCCTAGAGATTAGGAAATCTAATTGGATTTGGATTAGCCTATTAGATTAGTTACCTAATTGGATTTGGAAACTAATTAATTACCTAAACCCATTAGGAAGACCAATCCTAAACCAACTTGGGGTCTCTCTTGTAGCTCTATATATAGACAAGGGATTAGCAATTCTACAACACACAATTCTCAAGTTTTCAAGACAAGAAAACTAGAGAGGAAAATTTTTTTCTCTCTCTTGTATAATTTTCGGGCGGCGGCGATTCAATTCAGGCGGCGTCAAGCTGCAGAACTTTTTTGACGAGCCCTTTTATGTAGATTTCTGATTAATTGCTCGCTAGATCATTGGAAACACAACGTGCGATCAAAGTCTTGAGTCATACAAGCGATCATCTGAGTAACACGCTTCAAGAGATACTTTCTATGTTTCCGCTTTAATTAAAAATATTTTTGTTGCATGATAAATCGAACAAGTACATACTAAGATTCTGCACAATGTTATTTCAAGCAAGGGTTAGAATAGTGATTCTGCTAGAGTCTAGGCCTGGTCAAAGATTCCGATTCTGGAATGCATAGCGCGAAAGTAAATTTTTGACCAGTTCCGGGCAGATAATCTTTCACACAGTAGATCTCATTATTGGTTAAAATCTTGATATATAAACTAGTCTTGTGACTGACACAGTTTGGACATACTATTGGTTTAAGTCATTATGTGATTCTGAGATTGGTTTGTCAAAACTAATTGAATCATATAGATATGCCCGGGGCATATTGAGCATGACCGTTTAGGATTGAATTAACTTGTACTGATCGTTAGTAGTTAATTCAAACATATTGTATTCTATCTCTTAATCCCTAGACGAGAATGAGCACAAGGATTGAGCATTGCGTAGTTTGATTGACCAAAGAGTGTCGTCACTTAAGGCCTATAGTCTCGGTAGGTTGGCTTACTTCGTGTGTCATTGCGAGTCGAAGTAAACCATTTACCGGTGCATCCGAGTTGATGGTGCTCTCGAGATGAGTTTAAAATATTTGTTATACTAAACCCGGCCAGTGGACTTATGTCCGGTATAATGATAAGGTCGAGTGGTACTAATCTCGGATAATAAGAAGTCGATAAATTAATTTATCAGTAAATTAATAAATTAAAGAGCACTATATCCTTGACGTGGGGAGAATAAAGAATAAATCATTTTAGTGGTTCTGGAAGCAATTTCGGTTTGAATAGTGATTTCATAATTAATCCGTTAGTGGTACAATTAATTATGTGTTGGGTTAATTGATAAAGTAGAATTAATTATTTAATTAATTAATCCTAAGGGTTAATCAGTAAATTGACAAGGTGAAATTAATTAATTAATTAATTAAATCTTTAAGTTCAATTAGAATTAGGAAATCTAGTTGGATTTGGAAACTAATTGGATTTGGTAACTCAAGGCCACTTAAGGTCTCCTTTGTAACTCTATAAATAGACAATGGATTAGCAATAACAAGACACACAATTCATAAGTTTCATAATTCTTGAAACTAGAGAGAGAACTCAAAAGAATTCTCCCTCGAAGTTAGTTTTAACCTTAGGTGTGCGGCGGGTCGAGTCCGGGTTCGGTGGCGGTGACTAATTCCAACCAGCGGTAGCGGCGATCAATTCCAACCGGTAACGCGTGGCAGCAGCGCATGAGGCACATGCACAGACAGCGGCAGTTCGTGGGTTTTTTCTGCGAGCTATTTTGTGTTATCTTCGTTTTGCTTATCAACTGGTTCGTTAGTTCGTTGCCCACACAACGTATGGATCTGTCTAAGAGTCATACAAACAATTACTTAAGGGACACGCTTCATGAGGTTGATTTCTATTTTTCTGCTTTTATTAGTTATCGTAAATTTGTATGCGTGATAAATCGAATAAAGTGAAACTAAGATCCGGTACTCGTCTGGTATTTCAAAAGAGTTTGAATTGTATTATACGAGCATTCGGGTTTGGTTGAGAATCTCCGATTCTGGAATACATAGAACGAAAGTGAGATTTTTGACTGGGCGCAGGCAGATAATTCCTTCAATATTGTCCATTTACTTAATAAATTGAATGACATCATCTGCTTAGGAGGCGAAGAGAGACTATTGGATAGTACATGAGGGTTTTTGTAAATTTTAGAATTTTAGGGGAGTTTCTATATTTTAACAAAAGTTTAAGGGGGTAAAATGTTATTCACCCTAAAATATATTCCACCACCACTAAATCCACCCCACCACCACTTGATCCACCCCGCCACCACCCCCGCCGCCACCACAAACCATTTCCAATACCCACAAAATCACTACCGACAACCACTTCCAATATCTAGAAATCCCCTTTCGCCGCCCCCCTTTTTTTGTCAACGTCCATCCAGCACCAAAGAAGTAGAAGAACTATTTGACTGGAGATGCCCTCAGTATATTTATGCCTTAACAATACCCGATTCCTCACAATTGCTGCCTATTCCAAGATAACCAAGGCTGGAATGAACCTTAATTTCTTTAACTTTATTCTTCCTTGTTCAGTATAACATTGTACTTGTGTATTGTGTTGGGAATAGTCTAGGTGTTTAATCCAATTAAACAACGGAATCCTAAACTATGAGGATCGGGTCTTACCCTTGAAGTGTAATCGGTTGCGCACGTCGCCTGGCTCCTCTGAGAAGATGGCGTTTTGTTGTCTCCAAAATCCTTCCTCGAAGGATCCTCTACTCTCAAGCACGAAAGCCTTCGCAGGTCGGTGCTAGCCAATCTTGCCTACCCGGAGAATTTGGGAAAATCTGTGTATTTTTTTTCTGATGAGAATCATTCAAAAATCCTCCTCCTACAATTATATCCCTAGGATATTTGTAGAGAATTAATTTCCAAAATCAGTATTGTAATTTATCCAATTATAACTTAACTGATTTTAGTAATTTCCAAATCAGTATTATTACCAAATATTATTTAACTGATTCCAAGTCAGTATTTAAATAATATTTACTAATTCCAAATCAGCCTTAAATAACACTTTAATGATTTGGGTTATACACCAAGCCCATGGATCAACCCATGACCCATGGATCAGGCTGATGGGTCAAGAATTTCAATTGCAATTAAGTCCCTTGATTTATCAGCCCATCCCAATTGTTCCCAGGTAATTAATTAACTATTAATTAATACCACCGAACTTTCCAATAATATTCAATTAAACCATTTAATTAAATCTTATTTATTTAAGTATAACAATTATACTTATTGTAGGCAAGAATACTTATTCTGCATCATTGGACTTTCTTATGTGCGATCCTGTAGGCCCATTCCAAATTGGCAACGGATAACTCAATCTCATGGATTAATCCATAAGTCATTAGTGGTCTCTAGCAAGACATAATGACTACCCAATTCAGAATGGAGGGTCGAATGGAGATTCAACACAACCTTTCCGAGCAAACTGCGTACGATCCTCTACATCGATATCCAGCTTAGCATAAGGCATGGAACCATCATCCTTATGTAGCTAAGCGTTTACTTGATCTCTTAGTGACACTGAATCCATCAAGCAAATGATATCCTTATCATTCCTTGGGCATGGCCATGCACTTTTCAGTTCACTATCAAGTGGCCAAGATATCATCTCTCACTTAAGAGAGATTTGTAGTCCCATCACTTCACCTACATACCTTAGCGTGTCTCATAGTGTACCCAATCATACCCGTACATACCTTAGCGTGTCTCATAGTGTACCCAATCATACCCGTACTTGGCAACCTGTTACGGCCCTGTTAGGCGTATGTCAAAGCACAATACAATTCACCTAAGACCATGTAGTGATTTCTGGTCTAAGGATCCTAGTACCAGTACTACTCAAAAGAATCACTCATGATCTGGTTAGTCATGGAGTGTTTCTTTTGGCGGATCGATTTCATGAATTTAAATATGCACAAGGATATTACTATCATGAAATTAACTCATTTGATAAACAATCAATCAAGCGATAAATATCTTATTTACATAAATACCCTCAAAGTATATTTACATAAATAGCCCTCATTAGGGCACATTCACCAACAATCTCCCACTTGCCCGATGAAGGGCTATGTCCTAAACTGTTTAAGACCAAGCTCTATTACATGTCTATCAAACTTTGACTGTGGTAGAGCTTTTGTGAGAGGATCTGCTATATTGTCGTCTGACCCTATTTTGCACACTTTCACATCTCCTCGATCAATGATCTCTCGGATGAGGTGAAATCTTCTAAGTATGTGTTTGGTTTTCTGGTGTGACCGAGGCTCCTTAGCTTGTACGATGGCCCCGTTATTGTCACAGAAAAGTTCTATCGGATCTTGGATACTCGGTATCACTCCGATGTCTGATACGAACTTTCTCAGCCAAACAGCTTCCTTTGCAGCATCTGATGCAGCAATGTACTCAGACTTTGTTGTAGAATCGGCTGTTGTATCTTGCTTTGAGCTTTTCCAACTTATTGCACCGCCATTCAGACTAAACACGTAGCCTGATTGTGACTTCATGTCATCTTGATCTGTTTGGAAAGCAGCATCAGCGTAACCTTGTACAATGAGCTGTTCTTGTCCTCCATACACTAGCATTAATCCTTTAGTTCTTCGTAAGTACTTCAGGATTGCTTTGACTGCAGTCCAATGATCCATCCCTGGATCTTGTTGGTATCTGCTAGTCATGCTAAGTGCATGTGCAACATCCGGACGGGTACACAACATGGCATACATGATAGATCCTATTGCCGAAGCATATGGGACTCTACTCATTGTATTCCTCTCTTCTCTTGTTGAAGGACCTTGGTTCTTCTTCAAGAGAAGGCCATGTCTAAATGGTACCTTACCATTTTTGGAGTTAGACATATTGAATCTTTTCAATATCTTGTCTATGTATCCTTCTTGACTTAGTCCCAGAAGCCTTTTAGACCTATCTCTATAGATCTTGATACCTAGTATCGTCTCAGCTTCTCCTAAGTCTTTCATAGAAAATACACTCCCCAACCATTGTTTGATGTCTTTCATCAAAGGAATGTCATTTCCTATGAGCAGGATGTCGTCTACATATAGGACAAGGAAAACAATCTTGCTCCCACTAACTTTCTTGTAAACACAAGGCTCATCTTCGTTCTTGATGAATCCGTAACCTTTTACTTCCTCATCAAAACGAAGATTCCAACTTCGAGATGCTTGCTTTAGTCCATAGATGGACCTCTGAAGCTTACATACTCGATTAGGATGCTTTTGATCGATGTATCCCTCGGGTTGTTTCATATAAACATCCTCGAGTAGGTTTCCATTTAGGAAAGCCGTCTTAACATCCATCTGCCATACCTCATAGTCAAAATATGCTGCTATGGCAAGCATTGTCCTAATGGACTTGAGCATTATGACAGGGGAGAAGGTTTCATCATAGTCAATACCATGAGTCTGTCTGAAACCTTTAGCCACTAGTCGTGCCTTGAAGATCCCGCCAGGTTTTAACTTGAAAATCCACTTGCAATCGACAACCTTTGCCTGAACAGGAGGGTCAATCAAAGTCCACACTTTATTGTCCCTCATGGATTGCATTTCAGATTCCATAGCTTCTAGCCATTTATCGGAATCCGGACTTTCTAAAACCTGTTTGTAGTTCGCGGGCTCATTAGAGTCCACCAAGATCAAATATTGATCGTCAGTCATGAGAAATCCGTATCTCTCGGGTTGGTGACGAGATCTACTAGACCTTCTAGGTTCTTGTGCTGTTGACTCAGGTTGCTCATCTTCATGAGTTTCCATGTCAACTTCCATCTGAGTTTCTGTAGATCGTTCTACATCCTCTTGTGGTTCTTGAACTTCTCCGAGTTCTATTCTACTCCCACTGTCTTTCTTGTACAGAAATTCTTTCTCTGAGAAAGTAGCTCCTCGAGCAACGAACACTTTGTTCTCAGTTGGGTTGTAGAATTGATATCCTTTGGTTTCCTTAGGATATCCCACAAATAGGCATTTGTCAGTTTTGGGTTCAAGCTTATTACTTTGTAAACGCGTTACATGAGCTTGACAACCCCAAACTCGTAGATAGGACATATAGGGCTTCTGACCCATCCACATCTCATATGGAGTCTTATCTACTGCCTTAGATGGAATACGATTCAATAAGTAGGCAGCAGAAAGGAGAGCATAACCCCAAAAGGATGTAGGGAGAGTTGCTAGGCCCATCATTGATCGAACCATATCTAATAAGGTCCGATTTCTCCTCTCGGATACACCATTCCATTGAGGTGTTCCTGGTGGAGTCAGCTGTGAAACAATTCCACACTGTTTTAGATAGCCATCGAACTCATCACTAAGGTATTCACCTCCCCAGAGCGAATAACCTTAATCCTTCTATCCAACTGATTCTCTACTTCGTTTTTAAACTCTTTGAACTTTTCAAAAGTTTCACTTTTATACCTCATTAAGTAGACATACCCATATCTACTAAAGTCATCAGTAAAAGTTACGAAGTATTCAAATCCACCTCTGGCTTGTGTGCTCATTGGTCCACATACATCCGTATGTATTAGGGCCAATAGCTCACTTGTTCTTTCACCTTTCTTGTTGAAAGGACTCTTTGTCATTTTGCCTTGCAAGCAGGGTTCGCAGGTATCATATGATTCAAAATCAAATGAACCAAGCACTCCATCCTTGTGAAGCTTTTGAACTCGCTTTTCATTTGCATGGCCTAATCGACAATGCCAAAGGTATGTTGGACTTAAATCATCTTTAGTTGATTTAGCTTTCTTTTCTATGTTATAGACTGGTTTTTCTTGGGTCAAATCCAAGACATACAGACCGTTACACATATTTGCAACTCCGTATAAAATATCATTTCGATATAAAGATAACGAGTTAATCTCTATAATAAATCGAAAGCCTTTATTATCTAAACTCGAAACTAAAATAATATTTCTGCTCAAAGCAGGTACATAATAACAATTTTCAAGTTCGATATTTAAACCAGAAGGTAAAGACAGAGTGTAATCTCCAACTTCAACAGCAGCAACTCTTGCCCCGTTGCCCACTCCGAGATCTACTTCACCTTTCTTTGTTATCCTTCTATTTCTGAGTCCCTGCACATTGGTACAAATGTGAGCCCCACAACCAGTATCTAATACCCATGAGGTGGACATAGAAAGATTAATTTCTATAACAAAGATACCTGAAGCTGAAGGATTGCTTTCGAGAAACTTCTTGCAGTCTCTCTTCCAATGACCCTTCTGTTTGCAGAAGAGACATGTATCATCCTTTTTGGATCTTGTCTAAGCAGCTGGAGGAGCTTGTGGTTGGGAAGCAGTCTTACTGCGAGCTTTCTTATTCTGCCCAACTTTGGCCTTGCCATTTAGCTTCCTCTTCCCTTTACCTTTCTCTACAACTAACACTGGCGTTGCCTTCCGAAGGGTTTGCTCAGTGTTCTTTAACATGCCATGGAGCTCAGGAATACTCCTCTCCATGTTGTGCATATTGTAGTTCACAACAAAATCATTGTAATCATCAGGCAGTGAAGCCAAGATGATATCAATGGCCAACTCTCTAGCAAGAGGCGCATTTAATCTCTCTAGGGTATCAATATACCCCTTCATCTTGATCAAATGCGTACTTACCGACGAACCCTTCGCCATCTTGCATGAGATTAATGCTTTTATCGTAATGAACCTTTCATTACGGGCTTGCTCTCGGAACATTTCCGTGAGTGACTCATAAATCCGGAATGCTTCCGAATTCATGAATTGCTTCTGAAGCTCACCTGACATAGTCGCAAGCATCAGGCAAGTCACATCATCGTAATCACTTTTCAGCTTTTCCCAGGCTCGTTGAACAGTTGCCGAAGCATTTTGTGGTTGTTCAGGTAAAGCGGTCTCTAAGACATTCAACTTCCTTTCTTGTTTGAGAACTATTCTCAGGTTTCTTTCCCAATCCAAGAAGTTTGGACCAACAAGTTTTTCTTTGTCCAAAATACTTCTTAGAGTGAGATTTGAAGTGACATTAGTGCTAGAAGATGCCATTTCTACAAAAGAAAATTTGCAAAATATTAGAATGAGTTTTAAAATTATTTTCCACAATAGCCAAAATTGAAATCCCTAACAATTTTGTGTTGGTGCTAGATTGTGGGCCGAAAATCCACAAAGAGTCAACCCCAGTCTTGCTTTGGCAAGTATCGTAGGGATCGGGCTCTTCTGGTAGGCAACGTTCAAATCACATTCCATGTAATTTAACGCTTTCCAATTGCATACCATGCAACTTTTCGGTGATAGGATGAACATTCCAAATGTTTGACACCATCCTATCTTTGCAAAATTAATCCCAAGTCAACTTATCGGGTCAAGCTAGGATTAATTTTCCCAAGTTAAACCATCCCTCAAGACATCACATCAATAGACACCCACACAGTTTTTCCATAACAAGTGGTAGTGATAAAGTTGAGCATCTAATACCCAAACAGTTTTTCCACTCATTAATGGTAGTGATAAAGTTGGGCACTATTATGTAACAACCCGCCGCACGAAGAAAACCTGAGGCCCTTGGGCTCTCCAAGTCCACCAGACGTTCGACGCTCAAGCGGGCCCTTAAGTATGGAAGCAAAATCTTGGGTTTTTTTGGATTTTAGTTTGATCGGCTTAACATGCATTTTCGTTTATCATTCATTTGCATAAATAAAAGAATGAAATTAAAGCCATGAACTGGGCTCTAGTCTATTACAGGGCCTTTTAAAATCTTCATATTCGGCCTCCTCTCCTGGGCTCCATCATGGACTCCTCTTGGAACCTTCTTTTGGGCCTAACTATTACATGATGATTTTATAGGCACGCAGGCCCAATTCAAAATTGGCTCGCAGACCCCAACTTTTAAAACGTTAAAATAAAAAGCCCAATTCATGCTTTGAAACACATAAAATGCATATGCTCATACAAGCCGGTTTTAATTTAAGCCGATTAATTTTAAGGATTGTGTAACTATTACAGAATTAAAATTGATCGTGTCATGATCAATTTTAATCAATCCTTCTGTTCATTTTACATTTATCCAAAATGATGCATGAACATGCTTGCATAATTATGATGCTTCAAATAAAATTTAAACAATTTAAATAAGCATCAAAATTAAAATAAAATAAAATAAATAAATAACAATTCAAAATTTAAACAAATTAATTAATCTAATTATTTATTTATTTATTTATTTATTTATCTTTTCTAATTATTTTAATCTAATTAAAATAATTATTTTAAAATTTATCTAATTATCTAATTACGATAAATTTAAACTTATAGGATAAAATTTTAAATTAATCCTATCTTTATCTAATAAGACTATATAATTAAAATCTTATTAAATCAAATTCAGAAAATTTTAAATTTTAAATTTTTAATTTTCTGAAACTTTTGGGACAATTATCCAATTTATCTTAATTTCCGGGCTTAGAGTTTAAAAGAAACAAAACTGCTGGGGCTGGTTTGTAATTCTTAAAACATTTTAAAATTGGCAGTTTGGGGTTTAAAGGTTGCGGCGGGGGCATTTAGGTAATTTCAGCCCCTAGGGCTTTTGCCACCCGCCGCTTCCTTCATCGTCTTCTCCGGCGGATCCCTCGGTTTTTCCGACCATCGCGTCCGGCGTCCTGGATGAATAATTCATCTCTTCCGGCCAACCCGACTAAGAAGTTGCAGCAGCGACACTCGCCGCTACTAATTCTCGTCCGACCGAGACCTCGCAACATAATGATTTCCGGAAACCATTTCCGGAGAATTCATTTTTTCCAGCGGAGAAACAACAAAAACAAACAGCCAAAATCAAAAACCCAGTTTTGAAATCCAGCGAAAACAACATCAGCCCATGAAATCAATTTCGAAACCAATCAAAACAACAATTTAAAACAACAACCAGCATCCCAGATTAACGAAAACCAAACAATACCAATTCAAAGGAAACCCAGTTTCCGGTGGCTTTCAATTTTCCGTCAGTTTCAAGCAGCCCAGAACATAAAACCCAATTTCCCAAAATCCCGATTTCCCGACCATGGAAATAAAACCTGCAAATGAAAATTCTTTTCGGCAATGTTTTCAAAACAAAGTAGCCCAGTAAGACAACAAACCCAGATTCCAATCGGTTTTACAATCAAATTCAAACAACCCATTTTTCCGGCAGGTTTAAAAGAACCCAGAAAACAAAACTCATCCATACCCTAATCCAATCAAGAATGATTCGGTGAATCCCGTTTTCCAAAAAAAAAAATTTCAGCGACCATGCTTTAAACAAAACAGAAACCAGTTTCTAAAACCGGCCAAATGGCCCTTTTTCCTGACGAAAACATCAACCCAGTTTACTCGGTGAAGTTTGAAACTTAAAACAACAATTTGTTTTGGTACTTAACCAGAAAGGCTTCGACGAAAAAAAAAAAATCTTAAACCAGATTCTAAATTTTAATTTTAATTTAATTCTAATTAAATTAAAAATCAACCTGGCTCTGATACCACTGTTGGGAATAGTCTAGGTGTTTAATCCAATTAAACAGTGGAATCCTAAACTATGAGGATCGGGTCTTACCCTTGAAGCGTAATCGGTTGCGCACGTCGCCTGGCTCCTCTGAGAAGATGGCGTTTTGTTGTCTCCAAAATCCTTCCTCGAAGGATCCTCTACTCTCAAGCACGAAAGCCTTCGCAGGTTGGTGCTAGCCAATCTTGCCTACCCGGAGAATTTGGGAAAATCTGTGTATTTTTTTTTCTGATGAGAATCATTCAAAAATCCTCCTCCTACAATTATATCCCTAGGATATTTGTAGAGAATTAATTTCCAAAATCAGTATTGTAATTTATCCAATTATAACTTAACTGATTTTAGTAATTTCCAAATCAGTATTATTACCAAATATTATTTAACTGATTCCAAGTCAGTATTTAAATAATATTTACTAATTCCAAATCAGCCTTAAATAACACTTTAATGATTTGGGTTATACACCAAGCCCATGGATCAACCCATGACCCATGGATCAGGCTGATGGGTCAAGAACTTCAATTGCAATTAAGTCCCTTGATTTATCAGCCCATCCCAATTGTTCCCAGGTAATTAATTAACTATTAATTAATACCACCGAACTTTCCAATAATATTCAATTAAACCATTTAATTAAATCTTATTTATTTAAGTATAACAATTATACTTATTGTAGGCAAGAATACTTATTCTGCATCATTGGACTTTCTTATGTGCGATCCTGTAGGCCCATTCCAAATTGGCAACGGATAACTCAATCTCATTGATTAACCCATAAGTCATTAGTGGTCTCTAGCAAGACATAATGACTACCCAATTCAGAATGGAGGGTCGAATGGAGATTCAACACAACCTTTTCGAGCAAACTGCGTACGATCCTCTACATCGATATCCAGCTTAGCATAAGGCATGGAACCATCATCCTTATGTAGCTAAGTGTTTACTTGATCTCTTAGTGACACTGAATCCATCAAGCAAATGATATCCTTATCATTCCTTGGGCATGGCCATGCACTTTTCAGTTCACTATCAAGTGGCCAAGATATCATCTCTCACTTAAGAGAGATTTGTAGTCTCATCACTTCACCTACATACCTTAGCGTGCCTCATAGTGTACCCAATCATACCCGTACTTGGCAACCTGTTACGGCCCCGTTAGGCGTATGTCAAAGTACAATACAATTCACCTAAGACCATGTAGTGATTTCTGGTCTAAGGATCCTAGTACCAGTACTACTCAAAAGAATCACTCATGATCTGGTTAGTCCATGGAGTGTTTCTTTTGGCGGATTGATTTCATGAATTTAAATATGCACAAGGATATTACTATCATGAAATTAACTCATTTGATAAACAATCAATCAAGCGACAAATATCTTATTTACATAAATACCCTTAAAGTATATTTACATAAATTGCCCTCATTAGGGCACATTCACCAACATATTGTACATCATCTAGTGAGGAGGGTAACATTCCTAAGCAGAATAGGGCATCCTCAAGGCCATTCTTTGTGCCAACCAAGGCCTCTCTGGATCTAGATCGATGAAACTGTGGAGTAAAAACTGTTCAGCTTCATCATCCAAGAGTATGGACTACAAAAGACAGAATTCCTCTACTTGAGACACTTATGCAAGTGAAAGATCCATCCATCATTGAAAATATAGGCAAATCACTATGTGCCAAAAGAAACAAATATTGTTTAGAATCAAACAAACCATTTTAAAATCTTGCTTGAGTAAACTCTTCCCACTGAAATCTCTCCCGGTTAGATCTTGTCCTCGAGTAACTTATGAACCATACAGACCTCCACCCTTTCAAGTTTCCATTTCTAAAATAGAGAATATAAAACGCAAAAATAAAAAACCTACGTCCAAAAAGTAATTAACAATCCCCAAAGTTACAGAAATAGCCAAAACGTGGAAGAATCCATGTAATCAAAATGTGGAAGCCAAAAATTCAAATTTCTTATTTGTATTACATGATGATGACCCAAGAAGAAAATGGCGGGGATGGGATGATGTAACCCGAAGTTTCATCATTTTTCATGAAATTTTTCACATGATTCATGACTATTGAATAGAGTTTTTACTGCTTTTTGGTGATTAAATGCCTTACATTGTGTCATGTGGATATTGCAGGTGTTGGTTCAGGTTTAGCATTTTTTGGCCTAAAATCTGGCCGAAAAATGCAAAAATATTTGGAGCCGAATTCTTGGAGAAAATGGTGTTTATTGGTTCACATTGAGCTCACTTAGAAAATGAAAATAAATGGAAGAAAAGGATGTAAAACGGGTTAAAAATGCATGAGAAAAGATGAAAAACCCGAAAGTAAGCTTTGCTGGAAATGCTGAAAATAGAGGAAAAAAGTGCGACTGCTAACTAGCGGTCTCCTCGCGGCCAACCAAATACAACACTGGACACTTAGGGCTGCTTACGGTTTAATGTCCATTTTGCCCCAAATTATGTCCTTTTATTCCCCAAATGCCCCCAATCGTCCCAGCCATTATAAATACTCATTTTGTATAGATTTAAGGTTCATTTTTGGTGGGTTAGCCTCCATTGATCCTAGGATTTGTCCCTTGTTAGATTTTCTCTTATTCTACCTTATTTTCTTGTTTTAGTTGTAGATCCACATTTTATCAACGCATCTTGTATGGATTGATAGTTGTTTATATGAGAATGTTTATGGGTTTTCATTTGGTGCTTGGATTTAATACTTTCATGTCATTTATGCTTAAAGATTATGTCTTTAGCTTAGGATATTGCCCATTTGAAATCTATGAATGTTCTTGTGTTGATTTCTTGATATTTTACTTTATGGGTTGTTAATGTACATGGGTTTTCACTCTCTTGGAATTTGGAAGCAAACACTAATTGAGCAAGAATTAGCATTGTAAGTGTGCAATCTAGTGTCTTGGCCTCGAATGTTTATATCCCCCTCGTACTTGTATCCGGGTGCCTTTGTTCCTTATGCTATAATGTGCTAGGGTCGGGTTGTATATTCATAGTGTTAGTTAGTTTCTCTTTAGAGGCATTCTTCAGTTCCACAATTTAGTTTGGTAAAGGGTTTTTGCTGTTCTAGGTGTGCAGGCCTTGTGCGAGGGTGAGTCAGCTGATTTGTGTTTTTACACTCTAAGTGTTTGTGTTCCTGAATTCCTTTAGATTTGTGCATGTTTGTTGAGGTTTTTTTGTTACACTATTGGAGATTGAATCTTGAGTAAGCTTATTGAAGGAAAACAGAACAAGCCCGGGCTAAATCAAAGATCTCACTTTCGTGCTATGCATTCCAGAATCGGAGACTTTCTACTCTGCTCAGGCTTAAATTCATTTCCCCTGAACGGATCTAGGCTTATACTAGTTCAATTTATTAAAATGACACACTAAAAATTAAATCTCTAATTTAAAGCGGAAGTCTTAAAGATTATACATTTGAAGCGTGCCCCTAGCAATAAGAAAACCAAAGCTGAAAATCCTGCTATTTACCGCCTGGGACCAATCACGAGAAAATCCCGATAACAACTCCGTCTCTACCTCTAAATCATGTGGGAGACTATCCACAAGGTAGCTAAGACACTAAGAAAGAGATCCATATGAGACCCACTTCGAAAAACTCGTCAGATACTCAGCAGATTGTTGCACGAAGATTACTGTGCTTATTTACCGCCTGCTGCCTTTTTACCGCCTGGCTTGCGAAATCCACTCGAAATCCCAAGGATAACTCCAAACAACCTCGAACTTGGGTAGGCAAGTGTCTACGAGGTGGCTAAAGGCACTGGCGAAGAAATTCAAAGAAACCCACTTCAAGAAACTCACAGATCTGAAAAACAGATCTAGCCCGAGAAACTGATTCTAATCTGAAAACCCACACCACCTCAATAAAACTTCGTGGGTAAGCTATTTGCTCGTAGATCTAGACTTTGGCGAACCAAAAGGAACGAGCCAAAGGATCAACGCAACAAATAAACAAAGCCCACTATGAAAATACACCAAAGGCACCCGGATAACAATGGCGCAGTAGCAAACTCGAAGGAACCAAGAGCCTACAAGGCGAGTAAACATATACAGTGCAAGTACCACCTGATACGAGACATCGTAAAGAGGGAAGACGTGGTCGTGGCTAAGATAGCATCAGAGGATAACCTTGCAGATCCATTCACGAAGATATTGACCTCTAAAATCTTTGAGGCTCACATGGAGGGCATGGGGATCAGATATCTTGGAGAGCTATGATAGTTTTTCTAGATAGATGGCAGCAGATTGTATAGGATTGTGTGTAGTTGTATACTTAAAGCACAACTTAATTATTAGTGGGAGATTGTTGGTTTTGAATACATAAGCTATGCTTGTGTTTTAAATTTTCCCAGTTAATATATCGATTTGTGTTTCAGTTATATCTAGTTGTGCATATTAAGTCTATTTATACAACGTAAGTAGATGATGATGTGTCTTGTGTGACACAGTAGATCTCGTCATTGGTCGAAAGGCATAGTATATAAATGAGGTTCGTAACCGAGACAATTTTGGACAAACTGTTGGTTTAGGTTATTATGTATTCGGATAATCGGTTTGTCTAGACTGATTGAATCATATAGATATGCCCGGGACGTATTGAACATGACCTTTTAGGAATGATTTGTCTTGTACTGATTTAATAGACGAATCGATCCTTGTATTCTATCTCTAAATCCCTAGACTCGGGCGGGCATGAGGATTAGACATAGTGTACATTGATCTGCCAATGGGTGAGGTCAATTGTGACCAATATTCTCGGTAGGTTGGGTGCGCGTGTTTAGTTATTTGGTGTGCTGCTGCTTGTCGAAAGGAAACCATGTACCGGTGCGTCCGGGGTGATGGTGCTCCCGAGATGAGCTCAAAATGTTTATTATACTAAACCCGGCCGGTGGACATATGTCCGGTATAGTAAAAAGGTCGAGTGGTACTAGTCTCGGATTCAAGAATTTGATTAATTAATTTATCAGTAAATTAATTAGAATTAACGAGCACTATATCTTTGATGTTGGGAGATGATGAATATAATTTAATTAAGTTGTTCCGGAAGCAATTCTGGTGTAGGATGGAAGTGCCAAAATTAATCCGTTAGTGGTACGATTAATTTTGTAATAGGTTAATTGAATAGGTAGATTTAATTAATTAATTGGTTAATTATTCCTAAGGGTTAATTCAGTAATTTGAATTATTTAATTAATTCCTAAGGGTTAATTAAGTAATTAACAAAGTGGAATTATTTAATTAATTAAGTCTAAAGTTTCAATTAGAATTAGGAAATCCTAGAGATTAGGAATCTAGTAGGATTTGGTTTATCTTATCTTACCCTATCTAGATTGGTTACCTAATTGGATTTGGAAACTAATTACCAAAACCCATTAGGAAGTCCAATCCTAAACCAACTTGGGGTCTCTCTTGTAACTCTATAAATAGACAAGGGATTAGTTATTCAAGATACACAATTCAATAGATTCATTATTCAAGAATATAGAGAGATAAAATTATAGAGAGAGAAAATTCTGTCTCTCTCTCTAAAATGAATTTTTCAAGCAATAGGCGGCTGGTTTTTCCCTTGGTGTGGCCAAAATTTTGCTCCCCTTTTGCTAGCCCCGAGTGTTGCTTTCTCTCTCTCCGGGCGGTGCTTTTGCAGTACGTGCCAGGTGCGGAGGTGCTGGATTTTTTCTGGCGGGTGGAGTTGTGGTGATAGCTGATCAATTGGCTTCTGGATTGTTGCCCACACAACAAGAAGTCATAGTCTTGAGTCATACAAGGGAATCACCCGTGTCACGCTTCAAAGGTAACTTTATAAAGTTTTGCTTTTATTAGAAATTTTTGTTGCGTGGTAAATCGAACTATTGTGAACCAAGATCCTGCGCAATGTTATTTCAAGCAAGGATTGGAATAGCGATTGTGCTAGAGTCTAGGCCTTGCCAGAGATTCCGATTCTGGAATGCATAGCACGAAAGTGAGTTTCTAGCTAGGCCCGGGCAGATAATATTTCAATTGGTATTAGAACCTGGTTTTGGGTTTTGTGCTAGTTCGATCTGCTACATGGTTTTATTTGCAGGTGGTTTAGAATCCCGACTATTATGGTTACATTTGTATGTTTTTTAATTAAACTCCGGGACATGTCCGGATTTAATTTTATTATGAATGTTTGTAATAGTAAAACCACGTGCTGGAAGCCGTGTAAAATTAGATTAAATTTGTAGTAGGATTTTTTCTATGTAATTTTGATTCTTTATTTTTCCTAGAATGCCTTGTAGTAGGAAAAATTGATTTTTGTAATCGAATGCGTTATGGTGGGCGACTTGGATTCGTGGATTTTTGGGTTATTGTGAATTCGTAGAAACCCAAGAAAACCCAGAACGAATTGCAAGAAGACAAAATAGTGTGAAAAAAAGTGAAGGAGGAATTGGCGGCATGAGCTGACGCCGGTAACGACTGCCGGCAGCAAGTCGCGCCGGCTGGGTGGCCAGCAGCAGCAGCTGCCGCGCCAGGGTGCAGCAGCTGCTACGCTGCTGGGCCGCGCGGACGGCCCATGCGGGCTGTGTGCGTGCGCGCACAGGGCTGCGCGCAAGGCCCATGCGGGCGGTGCGTGCGGCTAGTGCGGCTCTCGGGCCGTGTTGCGGCCGTTTTTGGCCCATTTCTCCTCCTGTTTTCGTTTTTTGAATTTCAAGACTCTTTCCATCGAGTGACGTGGCGGGACACGAGATCAAGGCAAAAGATGGAAGTAATTATAACCATAATAGTCGGGAAATTTATTTTACGTATTTATTGTTTTAATTTTATGCTTTATTTTTATGCTGTATTTTAGATGCATGAATTAAAGCATGTCTGGTTTTATGGTTGCACATAACTTAGGTTTAGTTATTGCATGTTAAAACCAGAAAAACCCTCAATTTGGAAATCTAAGTGGGAGTGGGTTGGTTCAATATCCCCATGGCCACCATTACGGGTTCATATGTGATGTGGGTGGGCTTGCGCATTAGCATTAGTGCCTTCCTCCATTCGGATGAGTCCAGCCCCGAGATCGCTAGACTATGAACTTCGGAGTAAGATGACTAGAGTAAGTTTAACTAGGAGAAATGCGACACCCTCTCTATCTGAGGTGCACTATCCTGAGGTAACAAACTCAGTAGTCACGTAATGGCATACACTTAGTGTACAATCTACAGGATTCCTCCCGCGAGGTTATGCTGCTTATTTGTATGGCTGAAAGCATCGACTATTAACTACATTGATCAAAAGATCGTTGGTCAGATAGTGTAGTTAATGAACTTAGTTCTTCTCAAACGAATGTGAGTTAGCGTAAACGTCCACACTGCGTGGCTTGCGAGAATCCTGGTGGATGAGATGTCGATGGATTAAGATTATTGTTTTGAGGGAAGTCAATAATTAATTGGATTTGCATGTTTTTAAAAATTCTAAGCATGTAACTGAAACATTGTTTGTTTACTTTCCAGTTTAAATCGATATGGCATTCAATCCTTTAGCTGCTATTTTGAAAAACAACAAATTAACTGGAACTAATAATGTCGATGGAAGTCGTAACTTGGATATTGTCCTTAGGGCTGAGAGCACTCCTGTGAGAGATCATGTCATTGACGTGATTAGTAACATCAACAAGGTTGAGGTAGTCGGATGCGAAATCGTTGGTGAAAACAAAGCCGATATTGTTCTCCGGAGCTTGCCTTAAAGCTATGAGTAGATTCGGTTAAACTACAACGTAAGTAAGATGTTGTGGAGTTCATCCAAGCTCTTAGCAGAGTTGGTGGCGGCTAAAAGTCTTCTTCAAGAGAAGAAGCAAGCTTTAGTCGGAGTCGAAGCTTCAGAATCTTCTTCTGAACCTGAGGCTAGAAGGAAGAAGAGGAAGCTAGAGGGAATAGCTCAAGTGGTGCAAATTGTGCCTAAGACAGATATTGCAAAGAAGAAGTCAAAAGACAAGTGCTTCAAGTGCAATAAGACGGGACATTAGAAAGCGGATTGTCCAAAACTTATAAGTACGATAAATTCTACCTTAATTACTGAGACATGCTTAGCGGCGATTCCCACAGATACTTGATGTGTGGATTCAGGTGCCACTGACCATGTTTCTAATTCTTTCGAAGGGTTCCAAGTAACCCAGAAGCTTAGAGAAGGCGAATTGGATATCTACTTGGGCGACACTACAAGAGTGTCAGTAGAAGCAGTGGGAGTAGTTAAGTTGAATTTCGAAAATTCTAGCTTAGAATTAGTAAATTGTCTTTATGTACCGAGTTTTAGAAAGAACCTAATTTCGGTTTCTAAACTCTTGAAGAACGGGTATAAGTTTATTTTTTCAGATGACTGTGTTGTTATTAGAAGAAATGGAAAACTTATTTGTTCTGGTTCATTGGCAGACAATTTGTTTGTGGTTAATTCTAACTCCCCTGTTGCGCAAAACATAGAGATAGATAGCTCAAGATCTAACATTAATAAGAGGAAGAGATCTACTGAAATGAATCAAACCTATATTTGGTATCTCAGGCTATGTCATATACACCTTAGTAGGATTCATAGGTTGGTCAATGATGGACCTTTGGGTTCATTAGATATTGACAGTTATGCAACCTGCGAATCTTGCTTGGAAGGTAAGATGACCAAGAGACCTTTTAAGGCAAAAGGTTATAGAGCTAAAGAAGCACTAGAGTTGATTCATTTTGACTTGTGTGGACCTATGACGGTCCAGGCACGAGGGGGATTTGAGTATTTCGTGACATTCACGGATGACTACTCTAGGTACGGGTACATTTACCTAATGCGCCACAATTCCGAATGTGTTGGCAAGTTCAAAGAGTTTCGGGCAGATGTGGAGAAGCATCATGGTAAGAGTATCAAGACACTACGTTCAGATCATGGTGGGGAGTACCTGTCCCATGAATTTTGAGATTACCTCACAGAGGTAGGAATTCAGTCTCAGTTGTTTGCACCTGGCACGCCACAACAGAATTGTGTAGCAGAAAGGAGAAATCGGACTCTTATGGAAATAGTTAGGTCCATGATGAGCTATAGTGATTTTCCAAGTTCATTATGGGGATATGCCTTGGAAATTGCAATGGATATTCTAAATCTTGTACCATCTAAGACCGTGCCTTTAACCCCAGTAGAGTTGTGGAATGGGCGCAAGCCCAGTCTAAGACATCTCAGAATTTGGGGTTGCCCAACACATGTTCTTAAGGCAGATACGGCCAAGTTAGATGCAAGAACAGAATTAATGCTGTTTGTAGGTTATCCTAGGGGAACGAAAGGTGGTCTATTCTATAGTCCTAAAGATCAGAAGGTGGTGGTTAGTACCAACGCTAGATTTTTAGAAGAGGACTATGTCTTAGACCACAAGCCCAAGAGTAAGATAGTACTAGAAGAGCTTAGACGACAAACTAATCCTGATGCACTGGCATAAGTAGATACACCACACACTGCACATGAGATAACAGATGATGCGCCTACACAGGTGGTGCCTCATCGTAGTGGGAGGGTTGTGAGACAGCCCGATAGGTTCATAGACGTGGGAGAGGCCTCAGACCTAGTCCCAGGTGCGCCTGAACCGGACCCAGTTAACTACAATGAGGCGCTCCGAGATAAAAATGCAGAATTTTGTCATAAGGCAATAATATCCGAGATGGGGTCAATGTTCCACAATCAAGTCTGGGAGCTTGTGGACCTGTCTGATGGGTTTAGGCCCATTGGATGCAAGTGGGTCTACAAAAGTAAGAGAGGACCTGACGGGAAGGTGGAAACTTTTAAAGCTAGGCTGGTGTCGAATGGGTATACTCAGAAAGAGGGAATCGATTATGAGGAAACCTTCTTCCCGATAGCCATGCTTAAGTCAATCCGGATTCTCTTGGCCATAGATGCTCATATGGATTATGAGATTTGGCAGATGGATGTCAAGATAGCTTTCCTAAATGGAAGTCTTGAGGATCTTTATGCAGCAACCAGAGGGATTCATTGAAAAAGACCAAGAGCATAAGGTTTGCAGGCTTAGGAGGTCTATTTACGGACTTAAGCAGGCATCCAGATCTTGGAACATCCGGTTTGATAAGGTAATCCTGTCCTTTGGATTTACTCAGTGTCCGGATGAGCAATGTGTATATCGCAGACGTGATGGTGTTTCTTGTGCTTTACGTAGATGACATTCTATTGATTGGCAACAACAAGAAAGTGTTATCAGACGTAAAGGCATGGTTGTCCAACCAGTTTGATATTAAGGACTTAGGGGAAGCGGGACATATCCTTGGCACCAAGATTATTCGAGATCGTAGGAAACGTTCACTAATGCTCTCCCAAACCTCATACATAGATATGATTCTGGCTCGTTTTAACATGTAGAACTCCAAGAAAGGTTTTCTACCTTTCAGACATGGAGTGCATCTATCTAAGCAACAGTCTCCTAAGACTGTTGAGGAGATAGAGGCCATGAAGACAGTTCCGTATGCTTTGGCAGTAGGAAATCTCATGTATGCCATGTTGTGTACGAGGCCTGATATCTGTTATGTTGTTGGCATGGTGAGCAGATATCAGAGTAACCCCGGGAAACCTCATTGGAAGGCAGTAAAATGCATTCTCAAGTATTTGTGCAGAACGAGGGACCAAGTTCTGGTCTATCAGGCGCCTGAGCTGGTACCCCGAGGTTACACAGATTCAGATTTCCAAGGAGACAGGGATAAGAGTAAGTCTACCTCTGGGTATTTGTTTACTCTAGGAGGTGTGTTGGAACTAGGCATACATAAAATAGCCTAAATTAAAAGAGGATCGGGTCTTACCCTTGAAGCGTAATCGGTTGTGCAGTCGTCACGCTCCTCTCAGAAGATAGCGTTCACCAATAATTCACGTGAATTGTCTCTACTATCTTGCACCGGAGCCTATCAGAATTGGTGCTAGCCCAAAAGTGCCTGTTAAAGAGAGAAAACGTTTTTCTCTGTAGAAGAGTTTTGGAAGAGCGTCTGTTTTCTTGGAGTCTGAGAGAGTCTGTTTTTAAAATCTTTAAAACGTGTTTAAAACCAATTTTTTCTAAAAACTCTCAACCACCAGATACTTCTCTGATTTGAGAAGTATCTGTTTATAATAATTAATAATAATAATTATTTACTAAGTTGGGTTTAACCAACACCATGGATCAACCCATTGATCCATGGATCAGGCTGATGGGTCAAGAACCTTAATTCATAATTAGGTCCCTTGATTTGTCAGCCCAATTCAATTCTTCCTAGGTAATTAATTAACTCTTAATTAATATCATAATACTCTTCAATAATATTTAATTAAACTATTTAATTAAATATTATCAATTTAAGTATAACTCTTATACTTAAAACCAGGCAAATTAATTCTGAATCATCGAACTCACTTATGTGCGATCCTGTAGGCCAATTCCAAATTGACAATGAATAAATTAATCTCATTAATTAATCCATAAATCATTAGTGGTCTCTAGCAAGACATAATAACTACACAATTCAGAACGGAGGGTCGGATGGTGATTCAACACAACCTTCCGAGTATACTACGTAATGTTCCCTACACTGATATCCAGTTTAGCATAAGGCATGGAACCAATCATCCTTATATAGCTAAACGTTTTACTAGATCTCTTAGTGACACTGAACTTAATCAAGCAAATGATAACCCTTATCATTTCTTGGGCACGACCATGCACTTCTCAGTTCACTATCAAGCGGCCAAGATATCATCTCTCATTTAAGAGAGACTTGTAGTCCCATCACTTCACCTACATACCTTAGCGTGACTCATAGTGTACCCAATCATACCCGTACTTGGCAACCTGTTATGGTCCCGTTAGGCATATGTCAAAGCACACTCTAATTCACCTAAGACTATGCAGTGATTTCTGGTCTAGGGATCCTCGTACGAGTACTACTCAAAAGAATCACTCATGATCTAAAAGTCCATGGAGTGTTTCTTTTTGGCGGATCGATTTCATGAAATTCAATATGCCCAAGAATATAATTTCATGAAATTAACTCATCAGATAAATTATCAATCAAACGACAAATGTCTTATTTACATAAATAACCCTCAAATTTTATTTACATAAATAGCCCTCAAAAGGGCAAATACACCAACAATCTCCCACTTGCCCGTTGAAGGGCTATGTCCTAAACTGTTTAAGACCAAGCTCTATTACATGTCTATCAAAGTTTGACTGTGGTAGAGCTTTTGTGAGAGGATCTGCTGCATTGTCGTCTGACCCTATTTTGCACACTTTCACATCTCCTCGATCAATGATCTCTCGGATGAGGTGAAACCTTCTGAGTATATGTTTGGTTTTCTGGTGTGATCGAGGCTCCTTAGCTTGTGCGATGGCCCCATTATTGTCACAGAAAACTTCTATCGGATCTTGGATACTCGGTATCACTCCGATGTCTGACACGAACTTTCTCAACCAAACAGCTTCCTTTGTAGCATCTGATGCAACAATGTACTCAGACTCTGTTGTAGAATCTGCTGTTGTATCTTGCTTTGAGCTTTTCCAACTTATTGCACCGCCATTCAGACTAAACACGTAGCCTGATTGTGACTTCATGTCATCTTGATCTGTTTGCAAAGCAGCATCAGCGTAACCTTGTATAATGAGCTGTTCTTGTCCTCCATACACTAGCATTAATCCTTTAGTTCTTCGTAAGTACTTTAGAATTGCTTTGACTGCAGTCCAATGATCTGTTCCTGGATCTTGTTGGTATCTGCTAGTCATGCTCAGTGCATGTGTGACATCCGGGCGGGTACATAACATGGCATACATGATAGATCCTATTGTCGAAGCATATGGTACTCTACTCATTGTATCCCTCTCCTCTCTTATTGAAGGACCTTGGTTCTTCTTCAAGAGAAGGCCATGTCTGAATGGTACCATACCATTCTTAGATTTAGACATATTGAACCTCTTCAATATTTTGTCTATGTACCCTTCTTGACTTAGTCCTAGAAGCCTCTGTGATCTATCTCTATAGATTTTGATACCCAGTATCATTTCAGCTTCTCCTAAGTCTTTCATAGAAAATACACTCCCCAACCATTGTTTGATATCTTTCAACATTGGAATGTCATTTCCTATGAGTAGGATGTCGTCCACATATAGGACAAGGAAAACTATCTTACTCCCACTAACCTTCTTGTAAACACAAGGCTCATATTCGTTCTTTATGAAGTCGTAACCTTTTACTGCCTCGTCAAGACGAAGATTTCAACTCCGAGATGCTTGTTTTAGTCCGTAGATGGACCTCTGAAGCTTGCATACACAATTTGGATGCTCTTGATCAATGTATCCATCGGGTTGTTTCATATAAACATCCTCGAGTAGGTTTCCATTCAGGAAGGCCGTCTTAACATCCATCTGACATATCTCATAGTCATAATATGCAGCTATGGCGAGCATAGTCTGAATGGACTTGAGCATCACGACAGGGGAGAAGGTTTCATCATAGTCTATACCATGAGTCTGTCTGAAACCTTTAGCCACTAGTCGTGCCTTAAAGATCCCGCCAGGTCTCAACTTGAAAATCCACTTGCAATCGACAACCTTTGCCTGAACATGAGGGTCAATCAAAGTCCACACTTTATTGTCCCTCGTGGATTTCAGATTCCATGGCTTGTAGCCATTTATCTGAATCTGGACTTTCTAAAACCTATTTGTAGTTCACGGGCTCATTAGAGTCCACCAAGATCAAATATTGATCGTCAGTCATGAGAAATCCGTATCTCTCGGGTTGATGACGAGATCTACCAGATCTTCTAGGTTCTTGTGTTTTTGACTCAAGTTGCTCATCTTCATGAGTTTCCATGTCAACTTCCATCTGAGTTTCTGTATATCGTTCTACATTCTCTTGTGGTTCTTGAACTTCTCCGAGTTCTATTCTACTCCCACTATCTTTCTTGTAGAGAAAATCTTTCTCTAAGAAAGTGGCTCCTCGAGCAACAAACACTTTGTTCTCAGTTGGATTGTAGAATTGATATACTTTTGTTTCCTTAGGATATCCCACAAACAGGCATTTGTCAGTTTTAGGTTCAAGCTTACTACTTTGTAAACGCTTTACATGAGCTTGACAACCCCAAACTCGTAGATATGACATATAGGGTTTTTGACCCGTCCACATCTCATATGGAGTCTTATCTATTGCCTTAGATGGAATACGATTTAGTAAGTAGGCAGCTGAAAGGAGGGCATAACCCCAAAAGGACATAGGGAGAGTCGCTTGGCCCATCATAGATCGAACCATATCTAATAAGGTCCGATTCCTCCTCTCGGATACACCATTCTATTGAGGTGTTCCTGGTGGAGTCAGCTGTGAAACAATTCCACACTGTTTTAGATAGCCATCAAACTCATCACTAAGGTATTCATCTCCCCGATCGGAGCGAATAGCCTTAATCCTTTTATTTAACTGATTTTCTACTTCATTTTTAAACTCTTTGAACTTTTCAAAAGTTTCACTTTTATACCTCATTAAGTAGACATAACCATATCTACTATAGTCATCGGTAAAAGTCACGAAGTATTCAAATTCACCTCTGGCTTGTGTGCTCATTGGTCCACATACATCTGTATGTATTAGAGCCAATAGCTCACTAGTCCTCTCGCTTTTCTTGCTGAAAGGACTCTTCGTCATTTTGCCTTGTAAACAGGGTTCACATGTGTCATATGATTCGAAATCAAATGACCCAAGCACTCCATCCTTATGAAGTCTTTGAACTCACTTCTCATTTGTATGGCCTAAACGACAATGCCACAGATATGTTGGACTTAAATCAGATTGAATTAGTTTGGCTTTCTTTTCAATGTTATAAACCGGTTTCTCTTGGGTCAAATCCAAGATATATAGGCCATTGCACAAATTTACAACTCCGTATAAAATATCTTTTTGATATAAAGATAACGAATTATTACCAATAATAAAACGAAATCCTTTAATATCCAAACAAGAAATTGAAATAATATTCCTACTCATAGTAGGTACATAATAACAATTCTCTAAAACAATGTTTAAACCGAAAGGCAAAGACAAAGTGTAATCTCCAACTTCAACAGCTGCAACTCTTGCCCCGTTGCCCACTCGGAGATCTACTTCGTCTTTCTTTGTTATCCTTATATTGCTCAGTCCCTGCACATTAGTACAAATGTGAGCCCCACATCCGGTATCTAATACCCATGAGGTGGACATAGAAAGATTAATTTCAATAACAAAGATACCTGAAGCCGAAGGATTCTGTTTCTTCTCTTCAAGAAACAGCTTGCAGTTTCTTCTCCAATGCCCCTTCTGATTGCAATGGAAACATACTGCGTCCTTCTGAGCATTTTTCTTAGCAGGAGGTGTTTGAGGCTGAGCCTTAGGAGCAGTCTTACTGCGAGGCTTCTTGTTTTCAGCAACTTTTGCATTGCCTTTAAACTTTCTCTTGTTGCCCTTACCTTTTTCTACAACAAGTACTGGCGTTGCCTTCCGAAGGGTTTGCTCAGTATTTTTAAGCATTCCATGGAGCTCAGAAATCGTCCTCTCCATGTTATGCATGTTATAGTTCACCACAAAGTCATTGTAATCATCAGGCAGTGAAGCCAAGATGATGTCAATGGCTAACTCTCTAGTAAGAGGTGCATTTAATCTCTCTAGGGTATCAATATACCCCTTCATCTTGATCAAATGCGTACTTACGGATGAACCCTTTGCCATCTTGCACGAGATCAATGCTTTTATTGTAACGAACCTTTCGTTACGGGCTTGTTCACGGAACATTTCCATTAGTGACCTATAAATTTGAAACGCTTCCGAATTCATGAATTATTTCTGAAGCTCGCCTGACATAGTCGCGAGCATCAGACATGTCACATCATCGGAATCACTTTTCAGCTTTTCCCATGCTCGTTGAACAGCAGCCGTAGCATTTACTGGTGGTTCAGGTAAAACAGCATCTAAGATATTTAGCTTCCCTTCTTGTTTGAGAACAATTCTCAAGTTTCTTTCCCAATCTAAGAAGTTTGGACCAACAAGTTTTTCTTTGTCCAAAATGCTTCTTAGAGTGAGATTAGATGTATTAGTGCTAGTAGATGCCATTTCTACAAAAGAAAAATGCAAAATATTAGAATGAGTTTAAAATATTTTCCACAATAGCCAAAATTGAAATCCCAAACAATTTTGTGTTGGTGCTAGATTGTGGGCCGAAAATCCACAAAGAGTCAACCCCAGTCTTGCTTTGGCAAGTATCGTAGGGATTGGGCTCTTTTGGTAGGCAACGTTCAAATCACATCCCTATGTAATTTAACGATTTCCAATTGCATCACTATGCAACTTTTCGGTGATAGGATGAACATTCCAAATGTTTGACACCATCCTATCTTTGTAAAATTAATCCCTAGTTAACTTATCGAGTCAAGCTAGGATTAATTTTCCCAAGTTAAACCATCCCTCAAGGCATCACATCAATAGACACCCACACAGTTTTTCCATAACAAGTGGTAGTGATAAAGTTGAGCATCTAATACCCAAACAGTTTTTCCACTCATTAATGGTAGTGATAAAGTTGGGCACTATTATGTGACAACCCACCGCACGAAGAAAACCTGAGGCCCTTGGGCTCTCCAAGTCCACCAGACGTTCAACGCTCAAGCGGGCCCTTAAGTATGAAAGCAAAATCTTGGGTTTTTGGGATTTAATATTTTGAACGGCTTAACATGCATTGTCGTTTTTCATTCATTCACAAAAACATAAGATTGCGAAAATACGATGAATTGCGCTCTAATCTATTACAGGGCCTTTTAAGAAAAAACTTCTTTTTGGGCCTCCATTTTGGGCTTCCGTTCCTTGGCTCCACCTTGGACTCCTTCGGAACCTCCTTTTTGGGCCTAACTATTACATAATGATTTAATAGGCACGCAGGCCCAAATTTAAAATGGCTCGCAGGCTCAAAATTTAAATAATAAATTTTAAGCCCAATTCATGCATAGATAAACACACAAATGCATATGCTTCATACAAGCCAATTTTATTAAGCCGAATCATTTAATTAGGGATTGTGTAACTCTTACACTATTAAAATTGATCGTGTCATGATCAATTTTAATCAATCCCATGTTCATTCATCGTAATCGAATGATGCATGGACATATCAATCATGCGTGCAATTTATTTAAACATTTTAAATAAATAACACATTATCTCGGAAGAATGAATAAAAAAACATAATAATTAATTAACTAATCTTATTAATTAATTATTTATTTATTCATTTAATTATCTAATTTTATTAAGATAATCTTTCTAATTTTAAAATTTGAATATTTCTAATTATCCTAATCTCATTAAGATAATTATTCAAAATTTTAAATTTTAAATTCTATAGGATAAGAATTAAATCTAAATCTAATCTTATCTTATCGTAATTTAAAATCTGATAATATCTTTTAATTTATCCTAAATTATAAATTAAAATATTATCAAATTTTAAAATTCAGAAAATTAAGGGTTTTCTGAAAATTTTGAGGCCAATCTGTAATTTCACAAAATCCTCGGGCTAGGGTTTTAAAGATTAAAAGTTCTGGGGTTGTTTTGCAAATTTTAAAACAATTTTTTAAACGCTGGCATATTCGGGATTTTGGA
The DNA here is from genome assembly GCA_030378225.1 of Knoxia roxburghii. Lineage (NCBI taxonomy): Eukaryota > Viridiplantae > Streptophyta > Magnoliopsida > Gentianales > Rubiaceae > Knoxia > Knoxia roxburghii. Next base: position 20,033,488 of record CM059420.1, on the reverse strand, counting down.
GTGCGGCGGGGGCAATTTGGTCATTTCTATCAAATTAGGGCACCAGCCCCCGCCACCTCCTATCTTCTTTCCCGATTCACTGCCGGCGTCTCTTTTTCGATTTTCCTGCGAACGCTTCGCCTCTTCCGGTGCTGTTCACAACGCCAGACGTCGCCTCTTTGCCCCGGTCTGACCCCGATCGAATCGAAGTCGACCTTGGCGACTCATCGAACGATGAAGGAAAACCCGCGACCGGACTTCGAAAACTCCGTCGGCGCGAGGAACCCGACGAAACCGATTTCCGTCACTCCGTTTCCCCGTGGCGCGAGGAACATTTTCCCGGCCTTGACGAAGCAGCCAGCGCGAGAAACATTTCCCCGGCATCCAAACCTGCAAACAGCTTTCAAAAACCCCAAAACAAAAAATTCTTCCCGGCGAAACGGGTTTGTCAAACCCAGAAAAATTTTTCCAAAAAACCAACCACTCAACAAATGTTTTAAAATGAAATAAGCCCGAAATAGTTTCCCATGAAGGAAAGAACAAAACGCACAAAAAAATTCAGTCCAAAAAACCAATTTTTGAGCAATTCGCGTTTTTCCGGCGAACTTCCGGCCGGCCGGAACACTATTCGGGCGACAATTCCCAGAAAACGGCAACATTCCAGCATATTTTTTTTTTCTTCAAACATTTTTCAAGAAGAAAAAAGTTATACCCGGTTGGAACTAGGCATGCATAATTTCCTAAATTATGCTACGGAATAGCCTAAATTCTAAGAGGATCGGGTCTTACCCTTGAAGCGTAATCGGTTGTGCAGTCGCCTGGCTCCTCTGAGAAGATAGCGTTCACCAACAATTCACATGAATTGTCTCTACTATCTTGCACCGGAGCCTATCAGAATTGGTGCTAGCCCAAAAGTGCCTGTCAAAGAGAGAAAACGTTTTTCTCTGGGGAAGAGTTTTGGAAAAGCGTCTGTTTTCTTGGAGTCTGAGAGAGTCTGTTTTTAAAATCTTTAAAATGTGTTTAAAACCAATTTTTTCTAAAAACTCACAACCACCAGATACTTCTCTAATTTGAGAAGTATCTGTTTATAATAATTAATAAGAATTATTATTTACTGAGTTGGGTTTAACCAACACCATGGATCAACCCATTGATCCATGGATCAGGCTGATGGGTCAAGAACCTTAATTCACAATTAGGTCCCTTGATTTGTCAGCCCAATTCAATTCTTCCTAGGTAATTAATTAACTCTTAATTAATACCATAATACACTTCAATAATATTTAATTAAACTATTTAATTAAATATTATCAATTTAAGTATAATTCTTATACTTAAAACCAGGCAAATTAATTCTGAATCATCGAACTCACTTATGTGCGATCCTGTAGGCCAATTCCAAATTGACAATGAATAAATTAATCTGATTAATTAATCCATAAATCATTAGTGGTCTCTAGCAAGAATAATGACTACACAATTCAGAACGGAGGGTCGAATGGTGATTCAACACAACCTTCCGAGTATACTACGTAATATCCCCTACACTGATATCCAGTTTAGCATAAGGCATGGAACCAATCATCCTTATATAGCTAAATGTTTTACTTGATCTCTTAGTGACACTGAACTTAATCAAGCAAATGATAACCCTTATCATTTCTTGGGCACGACCATGCACTTCTAGGTTCACTATCAAGCGGCCAAGATATCATCTCTCATTTAAGAGAGACTTGTAGTCCCATCACTTCACCTACATACCTTAGCGTGACTCATAGTGTACCCAATCATACCCGTACTTGGCAACCTGTTACGGTCCCGTTAGGCATATGTCAAAGCACACTCTAATTCACCTAAGACTATGCAGTGATTTCTGGTCTAAGGATCCTCGTACGAGTACTATTCAAAAGAATCACTCATGATCAACAAGTCCATGGAGTGTTTCTTTTTGGCAGATCGATTTCATGAAATTCAATATGCACAAGAATATAATTTCATGAAATTAACTCATCAGATAAATTATCAATCAAACGACAAATGTCTTATTTACATAAATAACCCTCAAAGTTTACTTACATAAATAGCCCTCAAAAGGGCACATACACCAACAAGGTAGAGCCATAGCTTGGCGGAGTGTCAAGCAGAAATGCGTGGCGGACTCTACCATGGAGGCTGAATACGTTGCCGCATCAAAGTCATCGAAAGAAGTAGTATGGCTCAAGAACTTCCTAGTGGACTTAGATGTGATTCCTGGTTTGCAGAAGTCTATCACGATATATTGTGATAACAATGGTGTTGTAACAAACTCGAAGGAACCATGAGCCCACAAGGCGAGTAAACATATACAGCGCAAGTACCACCTGATACGAGACATCGTAAAGAGGAAAGACGTGGTCGTGGCTAAGATAGCATTAGAGGATAACCTTGCAGATCCATTCATGAAGACATTGACCTCTAAAGTCTTTGAGGCTCACGTGGAGGGCATGGGGATCAGATATCTTGGAGAGCCATGATAGTTTTTCTAGATAGATGGCAGCATATTGTATAGGATTGTGCGTAGTTGTATACTTAAAGCACAACTTAAGTATTAGTGGGAGATTGTTGGTTTTGAATACATAAGCTATGCTTGTGTTTTACATTTTCCCAGTTAATATAACGATGTGTGTTTCAGTTATATCTAGTTGTGCATATTAAGTCCATTTATACTATGTAAGTAGATGATGAGGTGTCTTGTGTGACACAGTGGATCTCGTCATTGGTCGAAAGGCATAGTATATAAATGAGGTTCGTAACCGAGATAGTTTTGGACAAACTGTTGGTTTAGGTTATTATGTGATTTGGATAATCGATTTGTCTAAACTGATTAAATCATATAGATATGCCCGGGGCGTATTGAACATGACCTTTAGGAATGATTTGTCTTGTACTGATTTACTAGACAAATCGATCCTTGTATTCTATCTCTAAATCCCTAGACTCGGGCGGGCATGAGGATTAGACATAGTGTACTTTGATCTGCCAATAGGTGAGGTCAATTGTGACCAATATTCTTGGTAGGTTGGGTGTGCGTGTTTAGTTACTTGGTGTGCTGCTGCTTGTCGAAAGGAAACCATGTACCGATGCGTTCGAGTGATGGTGCTCCCGAGATGAGCTCGAAATGTTTATTATACTAAACCCGGCCGGTGGACATATGTCCGGTATAGTAAAAAGGTCGAGTGGTACTAGTCTATGAATCAAGAAGTTGATTAATTGATTTATCAGTAAATTAATTGGAATTAACGAGCACTATATCTTTGATGTGGGGAGATGATGAATATAATTTAATTAAGGTGTTCCGGAAGCAATTCTGGTGTAGGATGGAAGTGCCAAAATTAATCCGTTAGTGGTAACGATTAATTTTGTAATGGGTTAATTGAATAGGTAGATTTAATTAATTAATTGGTTAATTATTCCTAAGGGTTAATTCAGTAATTAACAAAGTGTAATTATTTAATTAATTCCTAAGGGTTAATTAAGTAATTAACAAAGTTGAATTATATAATTAATTAAGTCTTAAGTTTCAATTAGAATTAAGAAATCCTAGAGATTAGGAATCTAGTAGGATTTGGTTTATCTTATCTTATCCTATCTAGATTGGTTACCTAATTGGATTTGGAAACTAATTACCTAAACCCATTAGGAAGTCCAATCCTAAACCAACTTGGGGTCTCTCTTGTAACTCTATAAATAGACAAGGGATCAGTTATTCAAGATACACAATTCAATAGATTCATAATTCAAGAATCTAGAGAGATACAATTCTAGAGAGAGAAAACTCTCTCTCTAAAACGAATTTTTCAAGCAATAGGCGGCTGGTTTTCCCTTGGTGTGGCCGAAATTTTGGTCCCCTTTTGCTAGCCCCGAGTGTTGCTTTCTCTCTCTCCAGGTGGTGCGTTTACAGTACGTGCCAGGTGCGGAGGTGCTGGATTTTTTCTGGCGGGTGGAGTTGTGGTGATAGCTGATCAATTGGCTTCTGGATTGTTGCCCACACAACAAGAAGTCATAGTCTTGAGTCATACAAGAGAATCACCCGAGTCACGCTTCAAAGGTAACTTTCTAAAGTTTCGCTTTTATTAGAAATTTTTGTTGCGTGGTAAATCGAACTAGTGCGAACGTGGATCCTGCGCAATGTTATTTCAAGCAAGGACTGGAATTGCGATTGTGCTAGAGTCTAGGCCTGGCCAGAGATTTTGATTCTGAAATGCATAGCACGAAAGTGAGTTTCTGGCTAGGTCCGGGCAGATGATTCCAATATTGTCCATTTACTTAATAAATTGAATTACATTATCTGCTTAGGGGGTGGAAAGAGACTATTGGATAGACATGAGGGTTTTTGTAAATTTTATAATTTTAGGGGAGTTTCTGAATTTTAACAAAAGTTTAAGGGGGTAAAATGTTATTCACCCTAAAATATATTCCACCACCACTAGATCTGTTGGTGTATGTGCCCTTATGAGGGCTATTTATGTAAATAAACTTTGAGGGTTATTTATGTAAATAAGATATATGTCATTTGTTTGATAATTTATCAAATGAGTTAATTTCATGATAATTATATTCTTGTGAATATTTAATTTCATCAAATCGATCCGCCAAAAGAAACACTCCATGGACCTATTAGATCATGAGTGATTGTTTTGAGTAGTACTGGTACGAGGATCCTTAGACCAGAAATCACTACATGGTCTTAGGTGAATTGTAGTGTGCTTTGACATACGCCTAAAGGGGCCGTAACAGGTTGCCAAGTACGGGTATGATTGGGTGCACTATGAGACACGCTAAGATATGTAGGTGAAGTGATGTGACTACAAATCTCTCTTAAGTGAGAGATGATATCTTGGCCACTTGATAGTGAACTGAAAAGTGCATGGCCATGCCCAAGGAATGATAAGGATATCATTTGTTTGATGGATTCAGTGTCACTAAGAGATCAAGTAAACGTTTAGCTATATAAGGATGATGGTTACATGCCTTATACTAAACGGGATATCAATGTAGAGGATCGTACGTAGTTTGCTCGGAAAGGTTGTGTTGAATCACCATTCGACCCTCCATTCTAAATTAGGTAGACATTATGTCTTGCTAGAGACCACTAATGACTTATGGATTAATCAATGAAATTGAGTTATCCGTTGCCAGTTTGGAATGGGCCTACAGGATCGCACATAAGAAAGTTCCATGATGCAGAATAAGTATTCTTGCCTACAATAAGTATAATTGTTATACTTAAATAAAGAAGATTTAATTAAATAGTTTAATTAAATATTATTGAAAAGTTCTGTGGTATTAATTAATAGTTAATTAATTACCTTGTAACAATTGGGATGGGCTGATAAATTAAGGGACTTAATTGCAATTGAAGTTCTTGACCCATCAGCCTGATCCATGGGTCATGGGTTGATCCATGGGCTTGGTGTATAACCCAAATCATTAAGGTATTATTTAATACTGATTTGGAATAAGTAAATATTATTTAAATACTGATTTGGAATCAGTAAAAAAATATTTGGTAATAATACGGATTTGGAAAATGACTAAAATCAGTTAAGTTATAATTGGATGATTACAATACTGATTTTAGAAATTTAATCTCTACAAATATCCTAGGGATATGATTGTAGGATGATGATGATTTTGAATTAGTAAAATCATATCAGACAAAAATACACCATATTCCCAAATTCTCTCTGTAGGCAAGATCGGCTAGCACCAAATCTGCGAAGATTTCGTGCTTGAGAGTAGAGAATCCTTCAAGGAAGGATTTTGGTGGTGACGAACGTAATCGTAGCACAAGGCCTGGACCAACATCAAACAAGGATCCAGGTGCGGAACCGATTATGCTATAAGGGTAAGCTTTTGAAGCTTTAAACGTAGGATTAATTAAACACTAAAATGGAATAGGCATGAATCCGCTGCGAAAATTTTTTGTAAATCTTGCCTCCGATCCCAACAGTGGTATCAGAGCTAGGCTACGAATTTTAGTGTTTAAAATTAAAATTGATTTTGATTAAATGAGAAAAGTTTAATTTTAATTAAAATTAATTTTAAAACGGTTTTGGAAATCGATGTCGGGAAAACCGAATTTTGCAATTCTATGAAAGCCATAGGAAAACCGAATAGAATGAAGTATGGGATTTCATTTTTTTGGTGTAATGGGTTTCGGTTTTTTTGGGGCTCTCCTTCGAATGGGTTACGTCTGCGTTTTGGTTTCAATTGTCGCCGGAAAATGTCTTTGGAAGGGTCAAATGAAAATTTCTTTTGTACGAGGTTTTGTATTTTGAACGAAATTAGGTTTCTTCATTATTCTTCGCCAGAATTAAACATTAAAACGAATTGGAAAGGATTTCGTGTTAGCTAGAACTGGGTTCTTTATTTTCTTGCCGGAAATCGTGTTTTTGAAATGTGGATTTTGGCTTCAAAACTTTTATGTGGGCTGTTTCGTTTTGTTTTTCCTCACCGGGAAAACATGTTTGGTTTTTGGTCACTGTGATTACCGGAAAAACGGGCCGCTTGTTTAGAAATCTGGGGTTTTTAGAACTTGACCGGAAACAATGTGTTTGGATTCTTTTAGTTTATTGGTCTAGATCTGGGCAGTGTTTTGGTTTCGATTTGGGGGGAAGCTTTCACCGGAATAGCGCGCAAGCCGGACTTGGAGTCTGGGCATGTCGTTATTCCATCGTAAAGGTCGGCGATAGTTTGAATCGGCTTCATCTTTGTGACGATGGATGGCGGAGATAGCAGCGACGAGAGTTGTCGCTCGTTTTCATCGGACGAAACCGTCGGCCGTTACTCGCATAACTCTCCGCAATGTTTTTTTTTCGAACGACGTTTTGTGTAACCGGAGAAGACCGCCAGATAAGACGACCGGCATTGGAAGCCGAAAGTCGCAGATGCCGGTGGCGGGTTTGGAGAAGAAGAGGTTGGAAGCGGCTAGGGGCCAGAAACCCAAAAAGGGTAAATTACCAAATTGCCCCTGCCGCAGCCTCTAATTACCAAAAGTGCCATCAGCTTTTAAAATGGTTTTAAATTGCAAAATGGCCCCTGGCTTTGAGTCCTCCTCAAAACCCTAGCCCAGAATTTTGTTTAAATTACCAAATTGCCCCATAATTTAAAGAAAATTGTTTTCTAATTTTTGGTAAGATTTTAAAATTTTAATTTTGTAATTAAATCAAATCTTATCAGCTATTAATTTTAAAATATTAAAATTAGATTTTAAGATTTTAAATAATCTTAAATTAATTATCTTAATAAGATTAGGATAATTAGATCATAAATAGAAAAATTAATTTGATTAAGTTTATTCTTTATTTATGCATTTAAATATGGTATGATTTATTTAAATGGTTTAAATATTTGCATACATATTTTGGTATGTTCATGCATCATTTATCATAAATGATTGAACAAGAAAAAGGAAAGATTGGTTAAATTTGATTATGACACAATCAATTTTATTTGTATAGAATATTTTAGAAATATTCAATTACACAATCTTTTAAATTAATTGGCTTAATTAAAACGGGCTTGTATGAGCATATGCATTTATGTGTTTTAAAGCATGAATTGTGCTTATTAATGTTTTAAAAGTTGGGGTCTGCGAGCCATTTGAATTTGAGCCTGCGTGCCTATTAAAATTATTTTGTAATAGTTAGGCCCAAGAGAAGTTTCCAAGAGGAGTCCATAGTGGAGCCTAGGAACGGAAGCCCAACAATGAAGGCCCGAACATGAAGTCTTGTTACTTTAAGAGGCCCTGTAATAGACTAGAGCCCAATTCATTGCTTTTATTCATTTTATTTATTTGATATGCAAATGAATGTTAAAATGAAAATGCGGCCGATCAAAAAATCTCAAAACCCGAGTTGTTTTTGCTTCCATACTTGGGGCCCGCAAGAGCGCCGAACGTCTGTGGACTTGGAGAGCCCAAGGGCCTCAGGTTTTGTTCGTGCAGCGAGTTGTCACATAATAGGTGCCCAACTTTATCACTACCATTAATGAGTGGAAAAACTGTTTGGGTATTAGATGCTCAACTTTATCACTACCACTTGTTATGAAAAAATTGTGTGGGTATCAATTGATGTGCAGCCTTGAGGGATGGTTTGACTTGGGAAAATTAATCCTAGCTTGACCCGATAAGGTGACTAGGGATTAATTTTGCAAAGGTAGGATGGTATTAAACATTTGGAATGTTCATCATATCACCGAAAAGTTGCATGGTATGCAATTGGAAAGCGTTAGATTAATTTGAACGTTGCCTACCAAAAGAGCCCGATCCCTACGATACTTGCCAAAGCAAGACTGGGGTTAACTCTTTGTGGATTTTCGGCCCACAATCTAGCACCAACACAAAATTTTTTGGGGTTTCAATTTTGGCTATTGTGGAAAATGATTTTAAAACTCATCCTAATATTTTTCATTTATTCTTTGTAGAAATGGCATCATCTAGCACTAATATTGTTTCAAACTTCACTCTAAGAAGTATATTGGATAAAGACAAATTGGCTGGACCAAACTTCTTAGACTGGGAAAGAAACTTGAGAATTTTTCTCAAGCAAGAAAGGAAGCTACATGTCTTAGAAACTGTTTTACCTGAACCACCACAGAATGTCACGGCTACTGTTCAGCGAGCATGGGATAAGCTGAAAAGCGATTCCGATGATGTGACGTGCTTGATGCTCGCGTCTATGACAGGCGAGCTTCAAAAGCAGTTCATAAATTTAGAAGCGTTCCGGATTTATGAGTCACTGACAGAAATGTTTCATGAACAAGCCCGTATCTTTGTTATCGAAATAAATCTTTCTATGTCCACCTCATGGGTACCGGATGTGGGGCTCACATTTGTACTGATGTGCAAGGACTCAGAAATAGAAGGATGACAAGAAAAGGTGAAGTTGATCTCCGAGTGGGCAACGGGGAAAGGGTTGCTGCTGTTGAAGGAGAAGATTACACTTTATCTTTACCTTTCAGTTTAAACATTGAACTTGAGAAATTGTTATTATTTCAATTTCTTGTTTGGATATTAAAGGATTTCATTTTATTATTGGTAATAATTTGTTATCTTTATATCAGAATGATGTTTTATACGGAGTTGCAAATTTGTGCAACGGCCTATATGTCTTGGATTTGAGCCAAAAAAGACCGGTCTATAACATTGAAAAGAATGCTAAATCAATTAAATTTGATATGAGTCCAACTTACCTTTGGCATTGTCGTTTAGGTCATGCAAACGAGAAACGAGTTCAAAGACTTCACAATGATGGAGGGCTAGGGTCATTTGATTTCGAATCATATGACACGTGTGAACCCTGTTTGCAAGGAAAAATGACAAAGAGTTCTTTCAACAAGAAAGGCGAAAGAACAAGTGAGCTATTGGCCCTAATACATACGGATGTATATGGACCAATGAGCACACAAGCCAGAGGTGGATTTGAATACTTATTAACTTTTACTGATGACTATAGTAGATATGGGTATATCTACTTAATGAGGTATAAAAGTGAAACTTTTGAAAAGTTCAAAGAGTTTAAAAACGAAGTAGAGAATCAGTTGGATAGAAGGATTAAGACTATTCACTCCGATCGGGGAGGTGAATACCTTAGTGATGAGTTCGATGGCTATCTAAAATAGTGTGGAATTGTTTCATAGCTAACTCCACCGGGAACACCTCAATGGAATGGTGTATCCGAAAGGAGAAATCGGACCTTATTAGATATGGTTCGATCAATGATGGGCCAAGCGACTCTCCCTACATCCTTTTGGGGTTATGCTCTCCTTTCTGCTGCCTACTTATTTAATCGTATTCCATCTAAGGCAGTAGATAAGACTCTATATGAGATATGGATAGGTCAGAAGCCCCTTATGTCTTATCTGTGAGTTTGGGGTTGTCAAGCTCATGTAAAGCGTTTACAAAGTAATAAGCTTGAACCCAAAACCGACAAATGCCTATTTGTGGGATATCCTAAGGAAACCAAAGGATATCAATTCTACAACCCAACTGAGAACAAAGTGTTCATTGCTCGAGGAGCTTCTTTCTTAGAGAAAGAATTTCTGTACAAGAAAGACAGTGGGAGTAGAATAGAATTCGGAGAAGTTCAAGAACCACAAGAGAATGTAGAACGATCTACAGAAACTCAGATAGAAGTTGACATGGAAACTCATGAAAATGAGCAACCTGAGTCAAAAACACAAGAACCTAGAAAATTTAGTAGATCTTGACACCAACCCGAGAGATACGGATTTCTCGTAACTGACGATCAAGATTTGATCTTGGTGGACTCCAATGAGCCCGCGAACTACAAACAGGTTTTAAAAAGTCCAGATTCAGATAAATGGCTGTAAGCCATGGAATCTGAAATGCAATCCATGAGGGACAATAAAGTGTGGACTTTGATTGACCCTCCTGTTCAGGTAAAGATTGTCGATTGCAAGTGGATTTTCAAGTTAAAACCTGGCAGGATCTTCAAGGCACGACTAGTGGCTAAAAGTTTCTGACAGACTCATGGTATAGACTATGATGAAACCTTTTCCCCTGTCATGATGCTCAAGTTCATTAGGACAATGCTTGCCATAGCAGCATATTTTGACTATGAGGTATGGCAGATGGATGTTAAGACGACTTTCCTGAATGGAAACCTACTTGAGGAAGTTCATATGAAACAACTCGAGGGATACATCCATCAAAAGCATCCTAATCGAGTTTGTAAGCTTCAGAGGTCCATTTATGGACTAAAGCAAGCATCTCGAAGTTGGAATCTTCGTTTTGATGAGGAAGTAAGAGGTTACGGATTCATCAAGAAAGAAGATCAGCCTTGTGTTTACTAGAAAGTTAGTGGGAGCAAGATGGTTTTCCTTGTCCTATATGTGGACGATATCCTGCTCATAGGAAATGACATTCCCTTGATGAAAGACATCAAACAATGGTTGGGGAGTGTATTTTCTCTGAAAAACTTAGGAGAAACTGAAATGAAACTAGGTATCAAGATCTATAGAGATAGGTCTAAAAGGCTTCTAGGACTAAGTCAAGAAGGGTATATAGACAAGATTTTGAAGAGGTTCAATATGTCTAATTCGAAGAATGGTATGGCACCATTCAGACATGGCCTCCTCTTAAAGAAGAACCAATGTCCTTCTAATAAAGAGGAGAGAGATGCGATGAGTAGAGTTCCATATGCTTCAACAATAGGATATATCATGTATACCATGTTATGTACCCGCCCAGATGTCACACATGCACTAAGCATGACTAGCAGATACCAACAAGATCCAGGAATGGATCGTTGGACTTCAGTCAAGGCAATCCTGAAGTACTTATGAAGGACAAAAGGATTAATGTTAGTGTACGGAGGACAAGAACAGCTCGTCGTACAAGGTTACACCGATGCTGCTTTCCAGACTGATCAAGACGATATGAAGTCACAATCAGGCTATGTTTTTAGCCTGAATGGCGGTGCGGTGAGTTAGAAAAGCTCGAAGCAAGATACCACAGCCGACTCTATAATAGAATCTGAGTATATTGCTGCATCAGATGCTGCAAAGGAAGCTGTTTGGTTGAGGAAGTTTGTGTCAGACATAAGAGTGATACCGAGTATCCAAGACCTGATAGACCTCTTTTATGATAATAACGGAGCCATCACACAAGCAAAGGAGCCCCGGTCACACCAGAAGAACAAACACATACTCAGACGTTATCACCTCATTCGAGAGATCATCGATCGAGGAGATGTTAAAGTATGCAAAATAGGGATAGACGACAATATAGCAGATCCTCTCACAAAAGCTCTACCACAGTCAAGGTTTGAGAGACATGTAATAGAGCTTGGTCTTAAATAGTTTAGGACATATCCCTTCAATGGGCAAGTGGGAGATTGTTGGTGTATGTGCCCTTATGAGGGCTATTTATGTAAATAAATTTTGAGGGTTATTTATGTAAATAAGATATATGTCGTTTGTTTGATAATTTATCAAACGAGTTAATTTCATGATAATTATATTCTTGTGCATATTTAATTTCATGAAATTGATCCGCCAAAAGAAACACTCAATTGACTGATTAGATCATGATTGATTCTTTTGAGTAGTACTGGTACGAGGATCCTTAGACCAGAAATCACTACATGGTCTTAGGTAAATGTAGTGTGCTTTGACGAGTACGGGTATGATTGGGTGCACTATGAGACACGCTAAGATATGTAGGTGAAGTGATGAGACTACAAATCTATCTTAGGTGAGAGATGATATCTTGGCCACTTTATAGTGAACTGAAAAGTGCAAGGCCATGCCCAAGGAATGATAAGGATATCATTTGCTTGATGGATTCAGTGTCATTAAGAGATCAAGTAAATGTTTAGCTATATAAGGATGATGGTTCCATGCCTTATGCTGAACGGGATATCAAAGTAGAGGATCGTACGCAGTTTGCTCAGAAAGATTGTGTTGAATCACCATTCGACCCTCTATTCTGAATTGGGTAGTTATTATGTCTTGCTAGAGACCACTAATGACTTATGGATTAATTAATGAGATTGAGTTATCCGTTGCCAATTTGGAATGGGCCTACAGGATCGCACATTAGAAAGTTCGATGATGCAGAATAAGTATTCTTGCCTACAATAAGTAAAATTGTTATACTTAAATAAAGAAGATTTAATTAAATTGTTTAATTAAATATTATTGAAAAGTTCTGTTGTATTAATTAATAGTTAATTAATTACCTGGGAACAATTGGGATGGGCTGATAAATCAAGGGACTTAATTGCAATTGAAGTTCTTGACCCATCTGCCTGATCCATGGGTCATGGGTTGATCCATGGGATTGATGTATGACCCAAATTATTAAGGTATTATTTAATACTTATTTGAAATCATTAAATATTATTTAAATGCTGATTTGGAATCAGTAAAATAATATTTGGTAATAATACTGATTTGGAATATGACTAAAATCAGTTAAGTTATAATTGGATGATTACAATACTGATTTTGGAAATTTAATCTCTACAAATATCTAGGGATATGATTGTAGCATGATGATGATTTTGAATTAGAAAAATCATATCAGACAAAAATACACCATATTCCCAAATTCTCTCTGTAGGCAAGATCGGCTAGCACCAAATCTGCGAAGACTTTCGTGCTTGAGAGTAAAGAATCCTTCAAGGAAGGATTTTGGTGGTGACGAACGTAACCATAGCAGAAGGCTTAGACCAACATCAAACAAGGATCCAGGTGCGGCAACCGATTACGCTACAAGGGTAAGCTTTAGAAGCTTTAAACGTAGGATTAATTCAACACTAAAATGGAATAGGCATGAATCCGCTGCGAAAAATTTTTGTAAATCATGCCTCCAATCCCAACAAGATCCACCCCACCACCACTAGATCCACCCCACCACCACTAGATCCACCCCGCCACCACCAGCAAAATCCACCCGCCAGCACCCCTGTCGCCACCACCATCCATTTCCAATACCCACAAAATTAGCACCGACAACCACTTCCAATAACTAGAAATCCCCTTTCTCCCCTCCCTTTTTTTGTCAATGTCCATCCAGTACCAAAGAAGTAGAAGAACTATTTGACTGGAGATGCCCTCAGTATATTTATGCCTAAAACAATACCTGATTCCTCACCATTGCTGCCTATTCCAAGATAACCAAGGCTGGAATGAACCTTAATTTCTTCAAATATATTCTTCCTTGTTCAGTATAACATTGTACTTGTGTGTTGTACATCAGCTAGTGAGGAGGATAACATTCTTAAGCAGAATAGGGTATCCTCAAGGCCATTCTTTATGCCAACCAAAGTCTCTCTGGATCTGGATCGATGAAACTGTGGAGTAAAAACTGTTCAGCTTCATCATCCAAGAATATAGACTACCAAAGACAGAATTCCTCTACTTAAAACACTTATGCAAGTGAAAGATCCATCCATCATTGAAAATATAGACAAATCACTATGTGCCAAAAGAAACAAATATTGTTTAGAATCAAACAAATCGTTTTAAAATCTTGCTTGAGTAAACTCTTCACACTGAAATCTCTCCCGGTCAGATCTTGTCCTCGAGTAACTTTTGACCCATACGGACCTCCACCCTTTCAAGTTTCCAGTTCTGAAATAGATAATATAAAATGCAAAAATAAAAAACCTAAATCCAAAAAGTAATTAACAATCCCCAAAGTTACAGAAACAGCCAAAACGTGAAAGAATCCATGTAATCAAAATGTGGAAGCCAAAAATTCAAATTTCTTATTTGTATTACATGATGATGACCCAAGAAGAAAACGGCAGGGATGGGATGATGTAACTCGAAGTTTCATCATTTTTCATGGCATTCTTCACATGATTCATGACTATTGAATAGAGTTTTTGCTGCTTTTTGGTGAGTAAATGCCTTACATTGTGTCATGTGGATATTGTAGGTGTTGGTTCAGGTTTAGCATTTTTTTCGCCTAAAATCTGGCTGAAAAATGCAAAAATATTTGGAGCCGAATTCTTGGAGAAAATGGTGTTTATTGGTTCACATTGAACTCACTTAGAATGAAAATAAATGGAAGAAAAGGATGTAAAACGGGTAAAAAATGCATGAGAAAAGATGAAAAACCCGAGAGTAAGCTTTGCTGGAAATGCTGAAAAAAGAGGAAAAAGTGTGACCGCTAACTAGCGGTCTCCTCGCGGCCAACCAAATACAGCACTGGACACTTACAGGCTGCTTACAGGTTTAATGTCCATTTTGCCACAAATTAAGTCCTTTATTCCCCAAATGCCCCCAATCGTCCCAGCCATTATAAATACTCATTTTGTACAGATTTAGGGTTCATCTTTGGTCGGTTAGCCTCCATTGATCCTAGGGTTTCTCCCTAGTTAGATTTTCTCTTCTTCTACCTTATTTTCTTGTTTTAGTTGTAGATCCACATTTTATCAACCCATCTTGTACGGATTGATAGTTGTTTATATGAGAATGTTTATGGGTTTTCATTTGGTGCTTGGATTTAATACTTACGGCGAGTGAAATTTTGGAATTGCTGATCGTTTGGTTCGTTTGTTCATTGCCCATACAACGTTCGAGCTTGTCTTGAGTCATACAAGCGATCACCTAAGTTCACGCTTCAAGAGGTATTTCTAAACTTTCGTTTTAATTAGAAATTATTTGTTGCGTGATAAATCGAACAAGTGCAAGCCAAGATCCTGCGCGATGTTATTTTAAGCAAGGTTTGGAATAGCGATTGCTAAAGTCTATGCCTGGTCAAGAGTTCCGATTCTAGAATACATAGTACGAAAGTGAATTTTTGACCAGGCCTGGGCAGATAATCTTTCATTCCTCTACTTTGCTATTGGAGATTGAATTTAATTAGTAAGTTGGCTTAAGGTCCAAAGGGGAATTTAAATGGATAAATGTGAACTTGTCACTTGACTATAGCTTAAGGTAGTGAGAATCGTCCACTTTTCTCGTTGCCTACTATCCTTTGGGGGTGGTAGTTAGATTATGATTTTTTTTATTTTTCTCTTTTATTTGTCTCTTTCTTTATTTGGTAGAATAATCACCTAAACCTAAACACGGCAGGATTTGTTGTCCTAAAGTGTGCGAAAAAGGGTTATTATTAGTGTTGCATTTTTGCACATCATGGGACAGTCGCCTCGGGACCGAAAACGCACCACTACACACAGTTGAACAGAAGGTACCCACCAAGAGAAACAAAAAGGAGAATCGAAAATGTTGGGGATCCAGGAAAATGAAAGATTATCTACCCAGGCCCGGTCAAAAATTCACTTTCGTGCTACGCATTCCATAATCGGAATCTTTGACCAGGCCCAGACTCTAGCACAATCGCTATTCCAACCCTTACTTGAAATAACATTGAGTAGGATATTGGTTTGTACTTATTCGATTTATCACGCAAAAAAAATAATTTATAATTTAAAGCGGAAACATAGAAAGTACCTCTTGAAGCATGTATGACTCAAGACTTTGATTGTACATTGTGTGGGCAATGATCTAGCGAGCAATTGATCAACAATCTACACAAAAGAACTCGCCAAAAAATTTCTGCAACTCGATGCTGCCTGAATTGAACCACCGCCGTTGTTGGAATTTACTTCCCGTCGCCCAAAAATTATTCAAGAGAGAGAAAAATGTTTTCTCTCTCTAAACTTTCTCTAGTTTTCTTGTCTTGAAAACTTATGAATTGTGTATTGTAGAAACTAATCCCTTGTCTATAAATAGAGCTATAAGAGAGACCCCAAGTTGGTTTAGGATTGGTCTTCTTAATGGGTTTAGGTAATTAATTAGTTTTCAAATCCAATTCGGTAACGAATCTAATAGGATAATCCAAATCCAATTAGAATTCCTAATCTTTAGGATTTCCTAATTCTAATTGAAACTTAAGACTTAATTAATTAATTAATTAATTCTACTTTGTTCATTACTTAATTTACCCTTAGGAATTATTAATTAAATAATTAATTCTACTTATTCAATTAACCCACTACAAAATTAATCATACCACTAATGGATTAATTTTGGCACTACCATCCTACACCAGAATTACTTCCGGAACAACTAAATTAATTTATTCTTAATCTCCCCACATCAAGGATTTAGTGCTCGTTAATTTATTAATTTAATGATAAATTAATTAATTAACTTCTTTAATTCCAAGGCTAGTACCACTCGACCTTTTTACTATACCGGACATAAGTCCACCAGCTGGGTTTAGTATAATAAACATAACGAGCTCATCTCGGGAGTACCATCACCCCGGACGCACCGGTACATGGTTTCCTTTCGACAAGCAGCAGCACACCAAGTAACTAAACACGCGCACCCAACCCACCGAGACTATTGGCCACAATTGACCTCACCCATTGGCAGATCAAAGTACACTATGTCTAATCCTCATTCGCGCTCAAGTTTAGCGATTAAGAGATGGAATACTAATAACGAATTTTCTATTAAATCAGTACAAGACAAATAATTCTGAATGGACAAGTTCAATATACCCCAGGCATATCTATATCATTCAATTAGTTTAGACCAACCAATTATCTGAATCACATAATAACCTAAACCGACAGCGTGTCTAAAACTGTCTCGGTTACGAACTTCATTTATATATTACGTCTTTTAACCAATGATGAGATGTACTGTGTCACACCAGACACCTCATCATCTAACTATATAATATAAATAGACTATACATGCACAACATATAAACCAAAACATCAAAACGATATATTAATCGGGAAAAAGTATAACACAAGCATAGCTTATGTATTCAAACCTATCAATCTCCCACGAATACTTAAGCTGTGTTTTAAGTATATATAACTATATTCAATCTTTTACAATCTACAATACATCTAGAAAAACTATCATGGCTCTCTTAAGTATCTCGTCTCCATGCCCTCCACATGAGCTTCGAAGACTTTTGAAGTCAATGTCTTCGTGAACGGATCTGTGAGGTTATCTTCCGATGCTATCTTAGCCACGACCACGACTTCCCTTTTGACAATATCTCGTATCAGGTGGTACTTACGCTGTATGTGTTTACTTGCTTTGCGGGCCGTGGTTCCTTCGAGTTTGCTATTGCACCGTTGTTATCACAGTACACTGCGATTGACTTCTGCAAACCAAGAATCACATCTAAGTCCACTAGGAAGTTCTTGAGCCACACTGCTTCTTTCGCTGCCTCTGATACGACAACATATTCAGCCTCAATGGTAGAGTCTGCCACGCATTTCTGCTTGACACTCCGCCAAACTATGGCTCCACCTCCCAAAGTAAACACATACCCTGAGGTAGACTTGCCCTTGTCCCTGTCACCTTGGAAATCTGTATCTGTGTAACCTCGGGGTACTAACTCTGGCACCTGATAGACCAATACTTGGTCTTTTATTCTATGCAAATACTTGAGAATGCATTTTATTGCCTCCCAATGAGCTTTTCCAGGGTTACTATGATATCTGCTTACAATGCCAACGACATAACAGATATCAGGTCTCGAACACAACATGGCATACATGAGACTTCCTACTGCCAAAGCATATAGAACTGTCTTCATGGCCTCTATCTTCTCAACAGTCTCCTAAGACTGTTCTTTAGATAGATACACTCCGTATCTGAAAGGTAGAAAACCTTTCTTGGAGTTCTGCATGTTAAAATGGGCCAGAATCGTATCTATGTATGAAGCTTGAGAGAGTATTAACGAACCTTTCCTACAATCTCGAATTATCTTGTGTTAGGATCTAGGCATGCATAATTTCCAAAAATATGCTACGGAATAGCCTAAATTCATGTGAAACTGGGTCTTACCCTTAAAGCGTAATCGGTTCCGCTCGTCGCCTGGCTCCCTTGAGAAGATTGCGTTCACCAACAATTCACGCGAATTGTCTCTTCGATCTTGCACTGGAGTCTATCAGAATTGGTGCTAGCTAAAATATTGCCTGCAAAAGAGAAAAATGATTTTTCTCTAGAAGAAGCCCCTTGGAAAAGAGAGAGAGAGTTTTTTCAAAAACCTCATTTTCTGTTTCAAAAATAAAATTAGTTAAAATCTTTTTCCCCCACCACTCACAGATACTTCTCTGCTCTTTTTATAAAAGAGTTGAGACTTGTCTATTAATAATTAATTAATAATAATAATTAATTATTTACTGAGTTGGGTTTAACCAACACCATGGATCAACCCATTGACCCATTGATCAGGCTGATGGGTCAAGAACCTTAATTCACAATTAGGTCCCTTGATTTGTCAGCCAATTCAATTCTTCCTGGGTAATTGATTAACTCTTAATTAATACTATAATACTCTTCAATAATATTTAATTAAACTATTTAATTAAATATTATCAATTTAAGTATAACTCTTATACTTAATATAGGCAATTTAATTAATTCTGAATCATTGAACTCACTTATGTGCGATCCTGTAGGCCCATTCCAAATTGACAATGAATAAATTAATCTCATTAATTAATCCATAAATCATTAGTGGTCTCTAGCAAGACATAATGACTACACAATTCAGAACGGATGGTGATTCAACACAACCTTCCGAGTATACTACGTAATGTCCTCCACACTGATATCCAGTTTAGCATAAGGCATGGAACCAATCATCCTTATATAGCTAAACGTTTTACTTGATCTTTTAGTGACACTGAACTTAATCAAGCAAATGATAACCCTTATCATTTCTTAGGCACGGCTATGTACTTCTCAGTTCACTATCAAGCGGCCAAGATATCATCTCTCATTTATGAGAGACTTGTAGTCCCATCACTTCACCTACATACCTTAGCGTGACTCATAGTGTACCCAATCATACCCGTACTTGGTAACTTATTACGGTCCCGTTAGGCATATATCAAAGCACACTCTAATTCACCTAAGACTATGCAGTGATTTTTGGTCTAAGGATCCTCGTACGAGTACTACTCAAAAGAATCACTCATGATCTAAAAGTCCATGGAGTGTTTCTTTTTGGCGGATCGATTTCATGAAATTCAATATGCACAAGAATATAATTTCATGAAATTAACTTATCAGATAAATAATCAATCAAACGACAAATGTCTTATTTACATAAATAACCCTTAAATTTTATTTACATAAATAGCCCTCAAAAGGGCACACACACCAACAATCTCCCACTTGCCCGTTGAAGAGCTATGTCATAAACTGTTTAAGACCAAGCTCTATTATATGTCTATCAAACTTTGACTGTGGTAGAGCTTTTGTGAGAAGATCTGCTACATTGTTGTCTGACCCTATTTTGCACACTTTCACATCCCCTCGATCGATGATCTCTCGGATGAGGTGAAACCTTCTGAGTATGTGTTTGGTTTTCTGGTGTGACCGAGGCTCCCTAGCTTGTGCGATAGCCCCGTTATTATCACAGAAAAGTTCTATCGGATCTTGGATACTTTGTATCACTCTGATGTCTGACACAAACTTTCTCAACCAAACAGCTTCCTTTGCAGCATCTGATGCAGCAATGTACTCAGACTCTATTATAGAATCGGCTGTTGTATCTTACTTTGAGCTTTTCCAACTTATTGCACCTCCATTCAGACTAAACACGTAGCCTAATTGTGACTTCATGTCATCTTGATCTGTTTGGAAAGCAGCATCAGCGTAGCCTTATACGATGAGCTGTTCTTGTCCTCCATACACTAGCATCAATCCTTTAGTCCTGTGCAAGTACTTTAGGATTGCTTTGACTGTAGTCCAATGAGCTATTCCTGGATCTTGTTGGTATCTGCTAGTCATGCTCAGTGCATGTGCGACATTCGGGCGGGTACACAATATGGTATACATGATAGATCCTATTGTCGAAGCATATGGGACTCTACTCATTGTATCCCTCTCCTCTCTTGTTGAAGGACCTTGGTTCTTCTTCGAGAGAAGGCCATGTCTGAATGGTACCATACCATTCTTAGAGTTAGACATATTGAACATTTTCAATATTTTGTCTATGTACCCTTCTTGACTTAGTCCTATAAGCCTCTTTGATCTATCTCTATAGATTTTGATACCCAGTATCATTTTAACTTCTCCTAAGTCTTTCTTAGAAAATACACTCCCCAACCATTGTTTGATATCTTTCAACATGGGAATGTTATTTCCTATGAGTAGGATGTCGTGCACATATAGGACAAGGAAAACTATCTTGCTCCCACTAACCTTCTTGTAAACACAAGGCTCATCTTCATTCTTGATGAATCCGTAACCTTTTACTTCCTCATCAAAACGAAGATTCCAACTTCGAGATGCTTGCTTTAGTCCATAGATGGACCTCTGAAGCTTACATACTCGATTAGGATGCTTTTGATCGATATATCCCTCGGGTTGTTTTATATAAACATCCTCGAGTAAGTTTCCATTCAGGAAAGCCGTCTTAATATCCATCTGCCATATCTCATAGTCAAAATATGCTGCTATGGCAAGTATAGTCCGAATGGACTTGAGCATCACGACAGGGGAGAAGGTTTCATCATAGTCTATACCATGAGTCTGTCTGAAACCTTTAGCCACTAGTCGTGCCTTGAAGATCCCGCCAGGTTTTAACATGAAAATCCACTTGCAATCAACAACCTTTGCCTGAACAGGAAGATCAATCAAATTCCATACTTTATTGTCCCTCATGGATTGCATTTCGGATTCCATTGCTTGTAGCCATTTATCTGAATTTGGACTTTCTAAAACCTGTTTGTAGTTCACGGGCTCATCAGAGTCCACCAAGATCAAATCTTGATCGTCAGTCATGAGAAATCCGTATCTCTCGGGTTCGTGACGAGATCTACTAGACCTTCTAGGTTTTTGTGTTGTTGACTCAGGCTGCTCATCTTCATGAATTTCCATGTCAACTTCCATCTGTAGATCGTTCTACATTCTCTTGTGGTTCTTGAACCTCTTCAAAATTTATTATACTCCCACTGTCTTTCTTGTAGAGAAAATCTTTCTCTAAGAAAGTGGCTCCTCGGGCAACAAACACTTTGTTCTCAGTTGGATTGTAGAACTGATATCCTTTTGTTTCCTTAGGATATCCTACAAACAGGCACTTGTCAGTTTTAGGTTCAAGCTTACTACTTTGTAAACGCTTTACATGAGCTTGACAACCCCAAACTCGTAGATAGGACATATAGGGTTTTTGACCCGTCCACATCTCGTATGGAGTCTTATCTACTGCCTTAGATGGAATACGATTCAGTAAGTAGGCTGCTGAAAGGAGGGCATGACCCCAAAAGGACATAGGGAGAGTTGCTTGGCCCATCATAGATCGAACCATATCTAATAAGGTCCGATTCCTCCTCTCGGATACACCATTCCATTGAGGTGTTCCTGGTGGAGCCAGCTGTGAAACAATTCCACACTGTTTTAGATAGCCATCGAACTCATCACTAAGGTATTCACCTCCCCGATCGTAGCGAATAGCCTTAATCCTTCTATCTAACTGTTTTTCTACTTCGTTTTTAAACTCATTAAACTTTTCAAAAGTTTCATTTTTATACCTCATTAAGTAGACATAACCATATCTACTATAGTCATCGGTAAAAGTCACAAAGTATTCAAATCCACATCTGGCTTGTGTGCTCATTGGTCCACATACATCTGTATTTATTAGAGCCAATAGCTCACTAATCCTCTCGCCTTTCTTGCTGAAAGGACTCTTCGTCATTTTGCCTTGCAAATAGGGTTCACATGTGTCATATGAGTCGAAATCAAATGACCCAAGCACTCCATCCTTATGAAGTCTTTGAACTCGTTTCTCATTTGCATGGCCTAAACGACAATGCCACAGATATTTTGGACTTAAATCAGATTGAATTAATTTGGCTTTCTTTTCAATGTTAGAAACTGGTTTCTCTTGGGTCAAATCCAAGATATATAGGCCATTGCACAAATTTGCAACTCCGTATAAAACATCTTTTTGATATAATGACAACGAATTGTTACCAATAATAAAATGAAATCCTTTAATATCCAAACAAGAAATTGAAATAATATTCCTACTCATAGTAGGTACATAATAACAATTCTCTAAAACAATGTTTAAACTGGAAGGCAAAGACAAAGTGTAATCTCCAACTTCAACAGCTTCAACTCTTGCCCCGTTGCCCACTCGGAGATCTACTTCGCCTTTCTTTGTCATCCTTCTATTTCTCAGTCCCTGCACATTAGTACAAATGTGAGCCCCACATCCGGTATCTAATACCCATGAGGTAGACATAGAAAGATTAATTTCAATAACAAAGATACCTGAAGTCGAAGGATTCTGTTTCTTCTCTTCAAGAAATAGCTTGCAGTTTCTTCTCCAATGCCCCTTCTGATTGTAATGGAAACATACAGCGTCCTTCTGAGCATTTTTCTTAGCAGGAGGAGTTTGAGGCTGAGCCTTAGCAGCAGTCTTACTGCAAGGCTTCTTGTTTTCAGCAACTTTTGCCTTGCCTTTAAACTTTCTCTTGTTGCCCTTACCTTTTTCTACAACAAGTACTGGCGTTGCCTTCCGAAGGGTTTGCTCAGTATTTTTAAGCATTCCATGGAGCTCAGGAATCGTCCTCTCCATGTTATGCATGTTGTAGTTCACCACAAAGTCATTGTAATCATCAGGCAGTGATGCCAAGATGATGTCAATGGCTAACTCTCTAGCAAGAGGTGCATTTAATCTCTCTAGGGTATCAATATACCCCTTCATCTTGATCAAATGCGTGCTTACTGACGAACCCTTGTCCATCTTGCACGAGATCAATGCTCTTATCATAACGAACCTTTTGTTACGAGCTTGTTCACGGAACATTTCCATTAGTGACACATAAATTTGGAATGCTTCCGAATTCTTGAATTGCTTCTGAAGCTCGCTTGACATAGTCGCGAGCATCAGGCATGTCACGTCATCGGAATCGCTTTTCATCTTTTCCCATGCTTGTTGAACAGCAGCTTACAGGTGCTTCAGGTAAAGCGGCATCTAAGATATTTAGCTTCATTTCTTGTTTGAGAACAATTCTCAAGTTTCTTTCCCAATCTAAGAAGTTTGGACCAATAAGTTTTTCTTTGTCCAAAATGCTTCTTAGAGTGAGATTAGATGTATTAGTGCTAGTAGATGCCATTTCTACAAAAGAAAAATGCAAAATATTAGAATGAGTTTTAAAATATTTTCCACAATAGCCAAAATTGAAATCCCAAACAATTTTGTGTTGGTGCTAGATTTTGGGCCGAAAATCCACAAAGAGTCAACCCCAGTTTTGCTTTGGCAAGTATCATAGGGATTAGGCTCTTTTGGTGGGCAACGTTCAAATCACATCTCATTTAATTTAACGATTTCCAATTGCATCACTATGCAACTTTTCTGTGAAAGGATAAACATTCCAAATGTTTGACACCATCCTATCATTGCAAAATCAATCCTAGTCAACTTATAGGGTCAACTAGGACCAATTTTCCTAAGTCAAACCATCCCTTGAAGCCTCATATCAATAAAGACCCAAACAGTTTTTCACACTATAGTGGTAGTGAGTAAAGTTGGGCTTTTATTACATGACAACTCGCCTCACAAAAAAAATCTGAGGCCCTTGGGCTCTCAAAGTCCGTCAGACGTTGGACGATTTGACGAGCCCCCAAGTATGGAAGCAATTTTAGACTTAGGTATTTTGAACGGCTTAACATGCATTGTCGTTTTTCATTCATTCACAAAACATAAAATTCCGAAAATGCGATGAATTGGACTTTAATCTATTACAGGGCTTTATAGGAAAACATCTTCTTTTGGGTCTCCATGGTTGGGCTTCCGTTCCTGGGCTCTACCATGGACTCCTTTGGAACCTCCTTTTTGGGCCTAACTATTACATAATCATTTAATAGGCACGCAGGCAAAAATTTAAAATGGCTCGCAGGCCCCAAAATTTAAATAATAAATTTTAAGCCCAATTCATGCATAGAAAAACACACAAATGCATATGCTTCATACAAGCCAATTTTATTAAGCCGAATCATTTAATTAGGAATTGTGTAACTCTTACACTATTAAAATTGATCGTGTCATGATCAATTTTAATCAATCCCATGTTCATTCATTTTAATCGAATGATGCATGGACATACCAATAATGCGTGCAATTATTTAAACATTTTAAATAAATAACACATTATATCAGAAAAATGAATAAATAAATAAAACCATAATAATTAATTAACTAATCTTATTAATTAATTAATTATTTATTTATTCATCTAATTATCTAATTTTATTAATATAATCTTTCAAAATTTTAAAATTTAAATATTTCTAATTATCCTAATCTCATTAAGATAATTATTCAAAATTCTAAATTTTAAAATTCTATAGGATAAGAATTAAATTCAAATCTAATCCTATCTTAACTATTTGATAAGATTTTATTTTATCTTAATAATTAAATCTTATCAATTAAAATCTGATAATATCGTTTAATTTATCCTAAATCATAATTTAAAATTTTATCAAATTTTAAAATTCAGAAAAATTAAGTTTTCTGAAAATTTTAGGGTAAATTTGTAATTAACAAAAAATTATCGGGCTAGGGTTTTAAGATTTAAAACTTCTGGGGTTGTTGTGCAAATTTTTAAAACAATTTTAAAACTTGGCATTTTTGGGATTTTGGAGTGCGGCGGGGGCAATTTGGTCATTTCACCCAATTAGGGCACCAGCCTCCCGCCGCCTCCTTTCTTCTTCCCCGATTTGCTGCCGGCGTCACGTGTGATTTCTGGCGAATCGATTCGCGTTTTCTGGTTGTCGTCTCTTCGCCCAGGCCTGACCCCAATCACATCGAAGCCCACCTCGGCGATTCATGAAAACGGGACTGTCGAAAACAATTTTCGACGGCCACGTTTTTCCGGCGATAAAACCTCAAATCCGTTTGGAAACGATTTCCAAAACCCGGCGTTGATTCCGGCGTGTTCCTGCGATAAAAACCCAGAACCAAAACCAGCCCAATATTTTAAAACCAAAACAAGCCAGAATCTTCCGTTGACTCGGTTTTTCCGACAAGCAAAACAAAAACAACAACCCAGAAAATTCTTTCCAAAATCTTTGCAATCAAAACGTTTTTGACACCCCAAATCAACACGAAATGGTTCCCCATGAAGAAAAGAACAAAACCCATAGAAAAATTCAGGCAAAAAGGCCAATCTTTCCAATTCGCGATTTACGGCAAATTTCCGGCCGGCTGAAAACCATTCCGGCGACAATTCCCAGAAACCGGCTACTTCAAGCAGTTTTTTTTTTTCTTCAAAACATTTTACAAGAGAAAAAAAATTCTTATACTCGATTTTTTTTACTTTTTGTTTCAATTAAAACACTTTTAATTAAAACAAGATTAAACCTATGGCTCTGATACCACTGTTAGGATCTAGGCATGCATAATTTCCAAAAATATGCTACGGAATAGCCTAAATTCATGTGAAACCGGGTCTTACCCTTGAAGCGTAATAGGTTGCGCTCGTCGCCTGGCTCCCTTGAGAAGATTGAGTTCACCAACAATTCACGCGAATTGTCTCTACGATCTTGCACTGGAGTCTATCAGAATTGGTGCTAGCCAAAGTGTTTCCTGCAAAAGAGAAAAATGATTTTTCTCTGGAAGAAGCCCCTTGGAAAAGAGAGAGAGAGTTTTTTCAAAAACCTCATTTTCTGTTTCAAAAACAGAATTAGTTAAAATCTTTTTCCTCCACCACTCACAGATACTTCTCTGCTCTTTTTATAAAAGAGTTGAGACTTGTCTGTTAATAATTAATTAATAATAATAATTAATTATTTACTGAGTTGGGTTTAACCAACACGATGGATCAACCCATTGACCCATGGATCAGGCTGATGGGTCAAGAACCTTAATTCACAATTAGGTCCCTTCATTTGTCAGCCCAATTCAATTCTTCCTGGGTAATTAATTAACTCTTAATTAATACCATAATACTCTTCAATAATATTTAATTAAATATTATCAATTTAAGTATAACTCTTATACTTAATAAAGGCAATTTAATTAATTCTGAATCATTCAACTCACTTATGTGCGATCCTGTAGGCCCATTCCAAATTGACAATGAATAAATTAATCTCATTAATTAATGCATAAATCATTAGTGGTCTCTAGCAAGACATAATGACAACACAATTTAGAACAGAGGGTCGAATGGTGATTCAACACAACCTTCCGAGTATACTATGTAATGTCCTCTACACTGATATCCAGTTTAGCATAAGGCATGGAACCAATCATCCTTATATAGCTAAACATTTTACTTGATCTTTTAGTGACACTGAACTTAATCAAGCAAATGATAACCCTTATCATTTCTTGGGCACGGCCATGCACTTCTCAGTTCACTATAAAGCGGCCAAGATATCTTCTCCCATTTAAGAGAGACTTGTAGTCCCATCACTTCACCGACATACCTTAGCGTGACTCATAGTGTACCCAATCATACCTGTACTTGGCAACTTATTACGTTCCCGTTAGGCATATATCAAAGCACACTCTAATTCACCTAAGACTATGCAGTGATTTATGGTCTAAGGATCCTCGTACGAGTACTACTCAAAAGAATCACTCATGATCTAAAAGTCCATGGAGTGTTTCTTTTTTGCAGATCGATTTCATGAAATTCAATATGCACAAGAATATAATTTCATGAAATTAACTCATCAGATAAATAATCAATCAAATGACAAATGTCTTATTTACATAAATAACCCTCAAAGTTTATTTACATAAATAGCCCTCAAAAGGGCACATACACCAACATCTTGATCACAAGGATATGTCCCACTTCACCTAAATCCTTCATATCAAATTGCTTGGACAACCATGCCTTTATGTCTTATAACACTTTCTTATTGTTCCCAATCAGTAACATGTCATCTACGCAAAGCACAAGAAACACCACCGCGTTTCCATCACATCTGCGGTATACACATTGCTCATCTGGGCACTAAGTAAATCTATGGGATTTGATTACCTCATCGAATCGGATATTCCAATATCTAGGTGCCTGCTTAAGTCCGTAAATAGACCTCTTAAGCTTACAAACCTTATGCTCTTGGCCTTTTCAACGAATCCCTCTGGTTGCTTATGAAGATGGTTTCCTCAAAAATTCCGTTAAGGAAAACTGTCTTGACATCCATCTACCATATCTCATAATCTAAATGAGCAGCTATGGCCAAGAGAATCCGTATTGACTTAAGCATGGCTACTGGGGAGATGGTTTCCTCATAATAGATTTCCTGTTTCTAAGTATACCCCTTCGCCACAAACCTAGCTTTAAAGGTTTCAACCTTTCTGTCAGGTCCTCTCTTGCTTTTGTAGACCCACTTACATCCAATGTGCTTGAACCCATCTGGCAGGTCTACAAGCTCTCAGACTTAATTGTGGTCCATCAACCCCATCTCGAATATCATTACTTTTTACCAAGATTCTGATTCTTTATCTCGGAGGGCCTCGTTATAGTTTACTGGGTCAAGCTCAGGCGCACCTGGGACTAGGTCTGAGGCCTCTTTCACGACAATGAACCTGTCGGGCTGTCTTACAACCCTCCCACTACGATGAGGCACCACCTGTGTAGGCGCATCATCTGTGATATCTTGTGCAGTGTGTGGTGTATCTACTTGTGCTGGTGTATCAGGATTATCCGATTGTTTTCTAAGCTTTTCTAGTACTATCTTGCTCTTGGGATTGTGATCTATAATATAGTTTTCCTCTAAAAATCTGGCGTTAGTGCTAACTATCACCTTCTGATCTTTAGGACTATAGAACAAACCACCTTTCGTTTCCCTGGGATATCCTACAAATAGCTTTACTTCCGTTATTGCATATAACTTAGCCGCATCTGCTTTAAGCACCTGTGCTGGGCAACCCCAAATTCTGAGATGTCTTAGACTGGGTTTACGCCTGTTCCACAACTCTACTGGGGTTGAAGACATGGTTTTAGATAGTACAAGATTTAGGACGTACATTGTTGTTTCCAAGGCATATCCCCAGAACGAACTCGGCAAATCACTATAGCTCATTATTGATCTAACCATTTCCATAAGAGTTCGGTTCCTTCTTTCAACTACACCGTTCTACTGCGGTGTGCCAGATACAGACAACTGAGACTGAATTCGGACCTCGCTGAGGTATTCACAAAATTCGAGGGACAGATACTCACCACCTCGATCTGATCGCAATGTCTTGATACTTTTATCGTGATGCTTCTCCACATATGCCCGAGACTCTTTACATTTACTAAAGCATTCAGATGTTAGTTTTGAATACAGAAAAGCTATTGCTTGTATCAAAAACTAATATCCACAAATGACATATCATTTTGTTTCAGTATTAAATTGTTCCATTATATCATAGAACTAGATAACAGGGTGTGGAAAGACACAGTAGATCTCGTTATTGGTTAAAGCATTGATATATAAAAATATGCTCGTAACTAAGATAGTCTGAACATACTATCGGTATCGATTATCGTGTGATTTGAAAATTAGTTTATCTAGACTAATTAAATCACACGGATATGCCCGGGGCATATTAAGCACGACCAGTTTGGATAGAATTGACTTGTACTGATCGGCGTAGTCAATTCGGTCCTAGTATTCAGTCTCTCAATCTCGAGATTGGGACGTGCATGAGAGTTACATATCGTATGCTTTGATATGCCGAAGAGTGCGGTCAATTGAGGCCTATACCTTAGTAGGTTGAGTATGTGGTGTTTAGCTTCTTACGTGTCGTTGCTAGTTGGAGGAATCCATGTACCGGTTCGCCGGGTTGATGGTGCTCCCGAGATGAGCTCGTAAGGTTTATTGTACTAAAACTGGCCAGTGGACTTTACGTCCGATATAATAAGAAATTCGAGTGGTACTAATCTCCGATACCAAGAAATTGGTGAATTAATTTGTCAGTAAATTGATAAACTGACGAGCACTAGATCTTTGACGTTGGGAGATAGAAGAAAATATAGTGGCGTGATGTAAAGTCGTTTTTGAGCGGTAGTTCCATAATTGGTCTGTTAGTGGTACGACTAATTATGTGTTTGACTAATCGATAAAGTTAATTAATTAATCCTAAAGGTTTAATTAATATTTAATTGACAAAATGGATTAAGAAAATGAATTTTATATGAATTAATTAATCCTAAGGGTTTGATTAAATTAAATTAACAAAGTGGGTTAAGAAATTAATCCGAAAGGATCGATTGGAGTTGATTAGTCTAGGAAAGACTAAGGAGTCAACAAAAGTCAAACTAAAAGGCCCAACTTAAAAGCCCACTAGGTCTCCCAAGGAGCTCCCTATAAATAGCTAATGTTAGGCACATTTGAAGACATTATAAACCTTGTAGGCAAATGCCTTAGAGAGAGAAAGAAAAGCCTAGAGAGAGAATTCTTTCTTCCTTATTGAGAATTCTTTTTCGAAGTCGATTTGCGATCTTTCTTGTTCAAGAAACTTAGCCTGTGTTTCTAGAAGCCTAAGACCATAGCCTGGAAGTTCAAACGCCACTCGAGAAGTCCGTTCTTCACTCTTTTTCCGGGCAGTTAGCGCTGCCTGCATTTTTTGGATTTTTTAGCACCGTTTAGGTGCATTTTTTCATAGTTGGTTTTGTTTATTTGTTGCGTTGATCCTTTGGCTCGTTCCTTTGGGCTTGCCAAAGTCTAGATCTACGAGCAAATAGCTTACCCACGAAATTTTATTGAGGCGGTGTGGGTTTTCAGATTAGAATCAGTTTTTCGGGCTAGATCAGTTTTTCAGATCTGTGAGTTTCTTGGAGTGGGTTTCTTTGGATTTCTTCACCAATGCCTTTAGTCACCTCGTAGCTACTTGCACACCCAAGTTCGAGGTTGTTTGGAGTTATCCCTGGGATTCTGTGTGGAATTTGCGCTAAAGACTTGGTTTTCGTAGTAGGCGGTAAATAAGAGGCTAATCTTTGGGCAACGATCTGCAGAGGATCTGACGAGTTTTTCGAAGTGGGTCTCATATGGATCTCTTCTTTAGTGTCTTAAATAGCTTGTGGATAGTCGTCCACGCGAGTTTGAGGTGGAGACGGAGTTGTTCTCGGGATTCTCTCGTGATTGGTCCCAGGCGGTAAACAGCAGGATTTTTCAGCTTTGGTTTTCTTATTGCTAGGGACACGCTTCAAATGTATAATCTTTAATCCATCCGCTTTAGTTAAAGATTTAATCTTTGAGCATCCTCTTAATAAATTGAATTAGTATAAGCCTAGATCCGTTCAGGGGGAATGAATTTGAGCCTGAGCAGAGTAGAAAGTCTCCGATTCTGGAATGCATTGCACGAAAGTGTGATTTTCAATTTAGTTAAGGCTTGTTCTATTTTCTTCAAATTGGTATCAGAGCCAGTGTTTCGGCTTTATACTTGTTTAATTTATTACACGGCTTTATTTTGGAATTATTATTTTTTTTCAAATGTTTAAACAGGTGGTTATTAGTTTTCCGGCTATTATGGTAGAATTTATTTTTCATTCATAAGCCCCGGGACATGTTTGGGCTCGTATTATTTTTGAATGGAAATGTTTGTAATAGTAATAACCACGAGCTGGAAGCCGTGTAGGATTAGATAAATCATGTAGTAGGATTTAATCTAATGTTGTCATCTTTAAATTCCTAGAAAAAATGCCTTGTATATAGGAATTTATGTATTATGATGAAGACGTTATTTTGGGTAACTTATATTCGCGGGTTTTGGTTTTTCATAATTTTGGGTGATTCCTAATTACGTAGAAAACTGAGAAAACCCAGGCGAATCGAGAGGAATCCAAATAACGAGTGGGATGGACATGACGAGATGTGTCACTGATGTTAGATTTGAATACATAAGCTATGCTTGTGTTGTACATTTTCCCAGTTAATATATCGATTTGTGTTTCAGTTATAATTTGTTGTGCATATTATGTCCATTTATACTATATAAGTAGATGATGAGGTGTCTTGTGTGACACTGTAGATCTCATCATTGATCGAAAGACACAGTATATAAATGAGGTTCGTAACCGAGACAGTTTTGGACAAACTGTTGGTTTAGGTTATTATGTGATTCGGATAATCGGTTTGTCTAACCTGATTGAATCATATAGAAATGCCCTGGGCGTATTGAACATGACCTTTAGGAATGATTTGTCTTGTACTGATTTAATAAACAAATCGATCCTTGTATTCTATCTCTAAATCCCGAGACTCGGGCGAACATGAGGATTAGACATAGTGTACTTTAATCTGCCAATGGGGAGGTCAATTGTGACCAATATTCTCGGTGGGTTGGGTGCGCATGTTTAGTTACTTGGTGTGCTGCTGCTTGTCAAAAGGAAACCATGTACCGGTGCGTCCGGGGTGATGGTGATCCCGAGATGAGCTCGAAATGTTTATTATACTAAACCCGGTCGGTTGACTTATGTCCGGTATAGTAAAAAGGTCGAGTGGTACTAGTCTCGGAATTAAGAAGTTGATTAATTAATTTATCAGTAAATTAATTTGAATTTACGTGCACCCTATCTTTGATGTGGAGAGATTTTGAATATAATTTAATTAAGTTGTTCCGGAAGCAATTATGGTGTAGGATGGAAGTGCCAAAATTAATGCGTTAATGGTACGATTAATTTTGTAATGGGTTAATTGAATAGGTAGATTTAATTAATTAATTGGTTAATTATTCCTAAGGGTTAATTTAGTAATTAACCTTTATTTAATTAATTCCTGAGGGTTAATTAAGTAATTAACAAAGTGAAATTATTTAATTAATTAATTAAGTCTTAAGTTTCAATTAGAATTACGAAATCCTAGAGATTAGGAATCTAGTAGGATTTGGTTTATCTTATCTTATCCTATCTAGATTGGTTACCTAATTGGATTTGGAAACTAATTACCTAAACCCATTAGGAAGTCCATTCCTAAACCAACTTGGGGTCTCTTTTGTAACTCTATAAATAGACAAGGGATCAGTTATTCAAGAAACACAATTAAACACAATTCGATAGATTCATAATTCAAGAATCCAGAGAGATAAAATTCTAGAGAGAGAAAATTCTCTCTCTCTCAAAAAAGAATTTTATAGCATAGGGCGGCTGGTTTTTAGGTTTGAGGTAGCCAAAATTTTGGCTTGATCTTGGCAGCCCCGAGTGTTGCTTTCTCTCTCTCCGGGCAGTGCGTTTGCAGTACGTGCTAGGTGCGGAGGTGCTGGATTTTTCTGGCGGGGGGAGTTGTGATGATAGCTTATCTGTTGACTTCTAGTTCGTTGCCCACACAACGTGAAGTCATAGTCTTGAGGCATACAAGAGAATCACCCGAGTCACACTTCAAAGGTAACTTTCTAAAGTTCCGCTCTTATTAGAAATTTTTGTTGCATGGTAAATCGAGCTAGTACGAACCCAGATCCTACAAGAACTTTCAACCGAGGCGACAAGGAATCAACGATAGAGAAGGCCATAATAGTCGGGAAATTTTATTTCTTTAATTTCCCGTATATATGTCTATTTGTTGATTGTGTGTGATTTATTTGCATGAACGAAAACCAAACCATTTTTTAAACTTAAAGTGCAATTAACTAAGGTAGATTATTTGCATATTAAAACTCCAATGATTTTACGAATGCGAATATCCATAGTTAAGATATTGCATGTTAAAACGTAAAATTCCTCAAACTTAAAAATCTAAGTGGGAGCAGGTTGGTAAATATCCCCATTGCCTCCATTACGGCTTCATTGGTGATGTGGTTGAACTTGCGTGCTGGCTTAGACCTTCTTCCCTATCGGATGAGTTTTCAACCACAGATATCACCGGA
The DNA here is from genome assembly GCA_030378225.1 of Knoxia roxburghii. Classification (NCBI taxonomy): domain Eukaryota; kingdom Viridiplantae; phylum Streptophyta; class Magnoliopsida; order Gentianales; family Rubiaceae; genus Knoxia; species Knoxia roxburghii. The sequence continues at coordinate 20,000,178 of CM059420.1, read as the reverse complement.
ATGAATTTCTAAAGGGATGACTACAGTGAGTTTAATTAGAGAAAGTTGCGACACCCTCGCCATCTGAGGTGCATTAGTATCCTAAGTAAAAACTTAGAAGTCACGTAATGGCAAACACTTAGTGTACCATTTTTAGTATCCCTCCTATCAAGGTTACACTATCTTCGAGTATGGCTAAAATTATCGACTATTAATTTCATTGATCATAAGATCGTTGGTCCAAGAATGGAATTAATGAACTTCGGTTCTTCTCAAACAAATGTGGATTGACGTAGACGTTCACCCATCGTGACCTGCGCTAATCCCGGTGTGAGAGATGTCGGTAGGAGAAAGTATTATTATGAGGATATCAATATTTTCGAAAAAGTATACCAAAACTTGACTGTGTATTTTTCAGTTGTTGATATGTCGTTCAACCCGCTAGCTGTTATTTTGAATAAGAAAAAACTTACAGGTCCTAATTACATTCACTGGAAATGTAACCTGGATATTGTCCTTACCGCCGAGGGTTACAAATACGTGCTCACTGAGGAGTGCCCCCCTAAGACCAGCGATGATGCCACCCCTGAGCAGCGAGAGCCATATACGAAGTGGCAGAAGGCTGATGAGATGACCCGGTGCTACATCTTGGCTTCTATGTCGATTGTACTATAGCACTAGCATTAGTTGTTTACCTCAGCCTACGATATGATGCTCAACCTCAGGGTAATGTTTGGACATCAGGGCAGGGCAGCTAAGCAGGCGGCTTTGAGGAAACTCATTGGTGCTAAGATGGCTGAAGGCACCTCAGTGAGGGTTCACGTATTGGACATTATCAGTTGCATAAATGAGATCGAGGTATTGGGAGGTGATATTGATGGGGAGACCAAGGTCGATATCATCCTCCAGAGCTTGCGTCCTAGTTTTGAGCAGTTTCGGTTGAACTATAATATGGGCAAGCTCTCATATTCACTTCCTGAGCTCATGACTGCATTGGTGTCTACTGAGGGCCTCATCGCAGAGAAGAAGCAAGCCTTGGCTACTGTTGGTCCCTCAGGTTCCTCTGCTGGGCCCAAAGCCAATAAGCATAAGAGGAAGAGAGGCCAGAGAGTAGCAGTTGATCATGGATCCAAGGCGGGCATTGCCAAGAAGCATAAGCCGAAAGGCAAGTGCTTCAGATGTGGCAAGGCAGGACATTGGAAGAAGGATTTCCAGAAGCCTCGAGGTATGTGCAAATTTTCCATAGTTACTGAGATGTGTTTAGCAGCGATTCCCACGGATACTTAGTGTGTGGATTCAGGAGCCACTGATCACGTTTGTAATTCTTTGTAAGGGTTCCAAGTGACCCGGCTGCTTAGAGAGGGAGAGTTGCAGGTTTACCTCGTTGATACTACCAGAGTTTTGGTTATTGCAGTGGGAGTTTTATGTCTTTATTTTTCAGACTCTGTTTTAAATTTGAAGGATTGTCTTTATGTACCCAGTTTTCGAAAGAATTTACTTTCAGTTTCGAGACTTTTATTTGATGGTTATAAGTGTGTTTTTTCTGATAACTCTGTTTTTATTAGAAAGAACTAGAGGCTTATATGTTCTGGTACATTGGTTGACAATCTGTTTTTAATCAAGACAAACTCCCCAGTTGTGCAAAACACTGAAACTAGTAACTCATCACCGAATCATAATAAGAGAAAAGAGTCTTCCTCTTTGGATCAAACTTATCGTTGGCACCTGAGACTAGGTCACATCAACCTTAGTAGGATTCAATGGTTGGTTAATAATAGGCCTTTGGGCTCATTGGAGATTGACAGCTATCCAACCTACGAGTCCTGCTTTGAGGGTAAGATTGTTAGTTTTGAATACAGAAAAGCTATGGCTTGTATCAAAAACTAATATCCACAGATGACATATCATTTTATTTCGGTATAAATTTGTTCCTTTATATCATAGAACTAGATAACGGGGTGTGAAAAGACACAGTAGATACCGTTATTAGTTAAAGTATTGATATATAAAAAGTATGCTCGTAACCGAGATAGTCTGAATATACTATTGGTATAGGTTATCGTGTGATTTGGTAATTAGTTTATCTAGACTAATTTAAATCACACGGATGTGCCCGGGGCATATTGAGCACGACCAGTTTGGATAGAATTGACTTATACTGATCGGCGTAGTCAATTCGGTCCTAGTATTCAGTCTCTCAATCCCGAGATTGGGACGGGCGTGAAGGTTGGATATCGTATGCTTTGATTTGCCAAAGATTGCGGTCAATTGAGGCCTATACCTCGGTAGGTTGGGTATGCGGTGTTTAGCTTCTTAGATGCCGTTGCTAGTAGGAGGAATCCACGTACCGGTTCGCCGGGTTGATGGTGCTCCCGAGATGAGCTCGTAAGATCTATTATACTAAACCCGGCCGGTGGACTTTACGTCCTGTATAATAAAAGGATGAGTGGTACTAATCTCGGATATCAAGAAGTCGGTGAATTATTTTGTCAGTAAATTGATAAACCGACGAGCACTATATCTTTAATGTGGGAAGATAAAAGAAAATATAATGGCGCGATGTAAAGTCATTTTCGAGCGGTAGTTCCATAATTGGTCCGATAGTGGTACGACTAATTATGCATTTGACTAATCGATAGGGTGAATTAATTAATTCTAAAGGTTTAATTGATATTTAATTGACAAATTGAATTAAGAAATTAATTCTATTTGAATTAATTAATTCTAAGGGGTCGATTAAATTAAATTAACGAAGTGGGTTAAGTAATTAATTCTAATGGGTCGATTGGAGTTGATTAGTCGGGAAAGACTTAGCGGTCAACGAAATTCAAATTAAAAGGCCTAACTCGAGAGCCCATTAGGTCTCCTTTAGAGCTCCTACAAATAGAAAACTTGAAGCCCAAGAAACTTAAGAAAATCTTGCAAGACAAGTCTTGCCCCTTTTAGAGTGAGAAAGTTCTTGAGAGAGAACTTCTTCTTCTTGAAGTTTTCTTTCAAAAACGAACTAGATTTCTGGCTCCCCGGATTGGATTCATTCCAAAGATCGAATTGTTGAGTTTGTTTTCCAGAACCTTGCCGGATTCTTGTTGGATTTTCGCCGGAACTGCTGTTGCCAAAAAGAGGGTTTTCTCGCTGCTGTTGTTTGGTCTTAGCTACGCGCGTTTGATTCGAGGGAGCCGGTATTGATCTCTCTCGATTGATTGGTGATCCACTGGTCTTCCTTGTCTAGATCACGGTGTGGCGAAGTCCGATCATATAGCAGTCCGGTGATGGATTTTTGAATAAGAAACAGCAACAATTTTTCTTTTTCCGTGCGCAAGAGGCGAGTTCTCGTTCGATCAGATTTTGGAAAATTTCTTTGAGTCCGATTTGAGTGATTTCCTTGTGGGCTAAGCAAGTAAACCTCATTAGATTATTGCCCACGCAATGTTCGAAGTTTTCTCGGAGTGATCTATTGGATTTCTTGGGGAAATCGCCTAAATATTGGATTTTTCTTATTGTGTTGGACTCCACTTTTAATTAAAGATGCAATCTTTGTGCGTTAGATGTCGTTTTAATAAATTAAATAAGTATAAGCCAAGATCCATTCGTGGGTAAATGAATTTGAGCCTGAGCTTGGTCGAAAGCTTCCGATTCTGGAATGCATTGCACGAAAGTGAGGTTTTCGATTTAGCCCGGGCTTGTTCTGTTTTCCTTCAAAATTGTATCAAAGCGAGGTTTCGGTCTTATACTTGTTTGATTTATTACACGGCTTTATTTTGGCATTATTATTTTTGTCGAAATGCTTAAACTGGTGGTTATTGGTTTCCCGGCTATTATGGTAGAAATTTATTTTTAATTCATAAACCCCGGGACATGTCCGGGCTCGTATTGTTTTTGAATGGAAATGTCTGTAATAGTAATAACCACGAGCTGGAAGCTGTGTAGGATTAGAAAAATATTGCAATAGGATTTGATCTAATCATGTTGTCTTTAAATTCCTAGAAAAACGCCTTGTATATAGGAATTTATGTACTATGATGAAGATGTTATTTTGGGTAACTTATATTCGCGGGTTTTGGTTTATCATAATTTTGGGTGATTCCTAATTACGTAGAAAACTGAGAAACCTGACCGAAACGAGAGGAATCCAAATAACGAGTGGGAGCGACATGAGGCGTCAAGGAATCAACGATAGAGAAGGCCATAATAGTCGGGAAATTTTATTTATTTAATTTCTCGTATTTATGTCTTTTCGTTGATTGTGGTTTTTCATTTCTTTTTGCATGAACGAAAACCAAACGAAAACATTTTTAAAAGGTAACGTGCAACTAAATAAGGTAGATTATTCGCATATTAAAACTCCAACGGTTTTATGGGTGCGAATATCCATAGTTAAGATATTGCATGTTAAAACGTAAAAATTCTCAACCTTAAAAATCTAAGTGGGAGCGGGTTGGTAAATATCCCCATGGCCTCCATTACGGGTTCATTGGTGATGTTGTTAAACTTGCGTGCTGGCTTAGACCTTCGTCCCTATCGGATGAGTTTTCAACCACAGATATCACCGGAATAAATTTCTAAAGGGATGACTATAGTGAGTTTAATTGGAAAAGTTGCGACACCCTCGCCATCCGAGGCGCATTAGTATCCTAAGTAACAAACTTAGAAGTCATGTAATGGCATACACTTAGTGTACCATTTTTAGTATCCCTCCCATCGAGGTTACACTATCTTCGTGTAAGGCTAAAATTATCGACTATTAATTTCATTGATCATAAGATCGTTGGTCAGATAATGAAATTAATGAACTTCGGTTCTTCTCGAACGAATGTGGGTTGGCGTAGACGTTCACCCATCGTGACCTGCGTTAATCCCGGTGTGAGAGATGTCGGCAGAAGATTATATTTTTTTTTTGAGGATTTTCAATATTTTCGAAAAAGTATACTGAAACTTGACTGTTTATTTTTCAGTTGTAGTTGATATGTCGTTCAACCCGCTAGCTGTCATATTGAACCAGAACAAACTCACCGGTCCAAACTATATTGACTGGAAACGTAACCTGGACATTGTCCTTAACGCTGAGGGTTACAAGTACGTGCTCACTGAGGAGTGCCCCCCTAAGCCCAGCGATGATGCCACCCCTGAGCAGCGAGAGCCATATACGAGGTGGCAGAAGGCTGATGAGATGACCAGGTGCTACATCTTGGCTTCTATGTCAAGTGTACTGTAGAACCAGCATCAGTTGTTTACCTTAGCCTACGATATGATGCTCAATCTCAGGGAGATGTTTGGGCATCAGGGCAGGGCAGCCAAACAGTCAGCTATGAGAAAACTCATGAATGCTAGGATGGCTGAAGGCACTTCAGTGAGGGACCAAGTGCTGGTCATGATACGCTGCATCAATGAGATCAAGGTACTGGGAGGTGATATTGATGGGAAGACCCAGGTCGATATCATTCTCCAGAGCTTGCCCCCCAGTTTTGAGCAGTTTCAGTTGAACTATAATATGGGCAAGCTCTCATATTCACTCCCTGAGCTCATGACTGCATTGGTGTCTGCTGAGGGCTTATTCGCTGAGAAGAAGCAAGCCTTTGCTACTGTTGGTCCCTCAGGTTCCTCTGCTGGGCCCAAAGCCAGGAAGCAGAAGAGGAAGAGAGGCCATAAGGCAGGAGCTGATCATGGACCCAAGGTGGGTATTGCCAAGAAGCACAAGCCGAAAGGCAAATGCTTCAGATGTGACAAAGCGGGACATTGGAAGAAGGACTGCCCAAAGCCTCGAGGTATGTGTAAATTTTCTCTAGTTACTGAGACGTGTTTAGCGGCGATTCTCACAGATACTTGGTGTGTGGATTCAGGAGCCACTGATCGCGTTTGTAATTCTTTGGAGGGGTTCCAAGTGACCCGACTGCTTGAGAGGAAGAGAGTAACAGGTCTACCTTGGGGATACTACCAGAGTTTCTGTTGTTACAGTGGGAGTTTTGTGTCTTTATTTTTCAGACTCCATTTTAAATTTAAAGTATTATCTTTATGTACCCAGTTTTCGGAAGAACTTGCTTTCTGTTTCGAGACTTATTTTGGATGGTTATAAGTGTGTTTTTTCTGATAATTCTGTTTTTATTAGAAAGAAACAGAAACTTATATGTTCCGGTGCTTTAGTTGACAATCTGTTTTTAATCAAGACATACTCCCCAGTAATGCAAAACACAGAAACTGGTAGCTCATCAACGAATCATAATAAGAGAAAAGAGTCCTCCCCTTTGAATAAGACTTTTCTTTGGCACCTGAGACTCGGTCACATCAACCTTAGTAGGATTCAATGGTTGGTCAATAGTGGGTATTTGGACTTACTTGATATTGACAGCTATTCGACCTGTGAGTCTTGCTTGGAGGGTAAGATGACCAAGAGGCCTTTTAAGGCAAAGGGGTATAGGGCCAAGGAGGTTTTAGAGTTGATTCATTCTGACGTGTGTGGGCCTATGTCAGTTCAAGATAGAGGTGGTTATGAGTATTTCGCGACTTTCACGGATGATTACTCAAAATATGGATACATATACCTGATGCGCCACAAGTCTGAATGCTTTGGCAAATTCAGAGAGTTCAAGGCTGAGGTGGAGAACCATCTGGGTAAAAGTATCAAGGCCTTGTGATCTGATCGCGGTGGCGAATACCTCTCTAGTGAATTTAGGTCCTATTTATCGGATGAGGGTATTCAGACCCAGTTGTCTGCACCTGGCACACCCCAGCAGAATAGTGTAGTAGAGAGGAGAAATAGGACTTTTATGGAGATGGTTAGATCGATGATGAGTTACAGTGAGTTGCCTATCTCGTTTTGGGGTTATGCCTTAGAGACAACATGTTTTATCCTCAACGTTGTGCCATCTAAGTCTGTGCCTACGACCCCAGTAGAGTTGTGGCATGGGCGAAAGCCTAGTCTGAGACATCTCAGAATTTGGGGTTGTCCAGCACATGTGCTCGAGACAGATACAGGCAAGTTAGAGGCAAGAACCAAGGCTATGCTATTTATAGGCTACCCCAAAGGAACGACAGGTGGTCTATTTTATAGTCTTCAGGATCAGAAGGTGGTGATCAGCACCAATGCCAGATTTCCTGAGGAGGACTATATTTTAGATCACAAGTCAAGCAGCAATGTAGTATTGGAAGAGCTTTGAAGTCAGTCCACTATTCCAGATGCATAAGTACAGGAAGACACACCACAAGAGACTGCACACAATATCACAGATGGTGCTCTTGCACAGGCTACGCCTCGTCGTAGTGGGAGGGTTGTCAGACAGCCTGAGAGGTACATGGGTTTGGGTGAGTCTTCGGACTTTATCCCTGGCACTCATGAACCAGACCCAGTTAACTACAATGAGGCTCTCCAGGATAAAGATGCAAATTATAGGCAGAGAGCGATGATTGCAGATATGGGTTCTATAGACGTAAATCAAGTCTGGGAGCTGGTAGACCTTCCTGATGGGTTTAGGCCTATTGGGTGCAAATGGGTCTACAAGCGAAAGAGAGGATCTGACGGGAGGGTTGAGACTTTCAAGGCTAGGCTTGTGGCGAAGGGGTATATTCAGAAAGAAGTGATCGATTATGAGGAGACCTTTTCGCCGGTAGCTATGCTTAAGTCGATCCAGATTCTCTTGGCCATATCTACTCATATGGACTATGAGATTTGGCAGATAGACATCAAGATAGCTTTCCTTAATGGAAGTCTTGAGGAGACCATCTTTATGCAGCAACCAGAGGGCTTAATCGTTAAGGGCCAAGAACACAAGCTATGCAGGCTTTGGAGGTCCATTTATGGACTTATGTAAGTATCCAGATCTTGGAACATCCATTTTGATGAGGTTATCCAGTCCTATGGATTCACTCAGTGTCCGAATGAGCAGTGTGTTTATCGCAGGCGTGATGGTGATATGGTGGTGTTCCTCTTACTTTACATAGATGACATTCTTCTGATTGGCAACAGTAAGAAGGTGTTGTCAGACGTAAAGGCATGATTGTCCAGGCAATTCGATATGAAGGATTTGGGAGAGGTTGGACATATCCTTGGGATTAAGATTATTCGAGATCGTAGGAGGCGTTCTTTGACTCTCTCTCAGGAATCCTACATAGACACGATTCTGGCCCATTTTAACATGCAGAACTCCAAGAAGGGTTCACTACCTTTCAGGCATAGGGTGCATTTGTCTAAGGAGTAGTGTACTAAGACTACTGAGGAGATAAATGCCATGAAGGCAGTACCCTATGCTTCTGCAGTGGGTAGCCTCATGTATGCTATGTTGTGTATGAGGCCTGATATTTACTTTGCCATTGGCATGGTTAGTAGATATCAGAGTAACCCTGGGAAGGCTCACTGGGAGGCAGTAAAATGCATTCTCAAGTACTTGCGTAGGACGAGAGATTATGTCCTAGTTTATAGAGCGCAGGAGCTTGTACTATTGGGTTACACAGATTTGGACTTTCAAGGTGATTTGGACAAGAGTAAGTCTACCTCTGGATTTGTGTTTACTCTAGGAGGTGGAGCCATAGTACGGCGGAGTGTCAAGCAGAAATGAATGGCGGACTCCACCATGGAGGCTGAGTACGTTGCTGCTTCAGAAGCAGCGAAAGAAGCTGTATGGCTCCGGAGCTTCTTGATGGACTTAGATGTGGTTCCTGAGTTGCCTAGGTCTATCACAGTTTATTTTGATAACAATGGTGCAGTTGCTAACTCGAGGGAACCACGAGCCCATAAGACTAGTAAACACATAGAGCGTAAGTACCACCTGATACGAGAGATCGTAAAGGGGAGAGACGTGATCGTGGCCATGATAGCTTCAGATGAAAACCTTGCAGATCCTTTCACCAAGCCATTGACCCCAAAGGTCTTTGAGAGACATGTGGAGGGCATGGGAGTCAGATTCTTGAGAGAGCCATGTGATTAAGCTTAAAGACGTTCTAGAGATTTCACTATGACAGCAGTGTAATAGCGGGTTGGACAGTTTTTGTACTTCTTAGCATAGCTTTGAGTATTAGTGGGATATTGTTAGTTTTGAATACAAAAAAGCTATGGCTTGTATCAAAAACTAATATCCACAGATGATATATCATTTTGTTTCGATATAAATTTGTTCTTTTATATCATAGAACTAGATAACGGGGTGTAGAAAGACACAGTAGATACCATTATTGGTTAAAGTATTGATATATAAAAAGTATGCTCGTAACCGAGATAGCCTGAACATACTATCGGTATAGGTTATCGTGTGGTTTGGTAATTAGTTTATCTAGACTAATTTAAATCACACGGATGTGCCCGGGGTATATTGAGCACGACCAGTTTGGATAGAATTCACTTATACTGATCGGCATAGTCAATTCGGTCCTAGTATTCAGTCTCTCAATCCCGAGATTGGGACGGGCGTGAAGGTTGAATATCGTATACTTTGATTTGCCAAAGAGTGCGGTCAATTGAGGCCTATACCTCGGTAGGTTGGGTATACGGTGTTTAGCTTCTTACGTGCCGTTGCTAGTCGGAGGAATCCACGTACCGGTTCACCGGGTTGATAGTGCTCCCGATATGAGCTCCTAAGGTCTATTATACTAAACCCGGCCAGTGGACTTTACGTCCGGTATAATAAAAGGACGAGTGGTACTAATCTCGGATATCAAGAAGTCAGTGAATTATTTTGTCAGTAAATTGATAAACCGACAAGCGCTAGATCTTTAATGTGGGGAGATAGAAGAAAATATAATGGCACGATGTAAATTTGTTTTCGAGCGGTAGTTCCATAATTGGTCTGATAATGGTACGACTAATTATGCATTTGACTAATCGACAAGGTGAATTAATTAATCCTAAATATTTAATTAATATTTAATCGACAAAGTGAATTAAGAAATTAATTCTATTTGAATTAATTAATTCTAAGGGTTCGATTAAATTAAATTAACGAAGTTGGTTTAGTAATTAATTCTATTAGGTCGATTGGAGTTGATTAGTCAGGAAAGACTTAGTGGTCAATGAAAGTCAAATTGAAAGGCCTAACTCGAGAGCCCATTAGAGCTCCTATAAATAGAAAACTTGAAGCCCAAGAAACATAAGGAAATCTTGCAAGACAAGCCTTGCCCTTTTAGAGTGAGAAAGTTCTAGAGAGAGAACTTCTTCTTCTTGAAGTTTTCTTGCAAAAAGGAACTAGATTTCTCGCTCCCCGGATTGGATTCATTCCAAAGATCGAATTGTTGAGTTTGTTTTGCAGAACCTCGCCGAAACTACTGTTTCCGAAAAGAGGGTTTTCTCACTGCTGTTGTTTGGTCTTAGCTGCGCGTGTTTGATTCGAGGGAGCCGGTGTTGATCTATCTCGATTGATTGTTGATCCACTGGTCTTCCTTGTCTAGATCACGGCGTGACGAAGTCCGATCATATAGCAGTCTGGTGATGGATTTTTGAAGAAAAAACAGCAGCAGTTTTTCTTTTTCCGTGCGCAAGAGGCGGGTTCTCGTTCGATCAGATTTTGGAAAATTTCTTTGAATCCGATTTGAGTGATTTCCTTGTGGGCTAAGCAAGTAAACTTCGATAGAATATTGCCCATGCAATATTCAAAGTTTTCTCAGAGTGATCTATTGGATTTCTTGTGAAAATCGCCTATAGATTGGATTTTTCTTATTGCGTTGGACTTCGCTACAAAGGTATAATCTTTAATCTTTTCGCTTTTAATTAAAGATGCGATCTTTGTGTGTTAGATGTTGTTTGAATAAATTAAATAAGTATAAGCCAATATCCGTTCGTGGGTAAATGAATTTGAGCCTGAGCTTGGTCGAAAGCTTCCGATTCTGGAATGCATTGCACAAAAGTGAGGTTTTTGATTTAGCTCGGGCTTGTTATGTTTTCCTTCAAAGATGACTAAGAGGCCTTTCAAGGCAAAGGGGAATAGGGCCAAGGAGGTTTTAGAGTTGATTCATTCTGACTTGTGTGGGCCTATGTCAATTTAGGCTAGAGGTGGTTATAAGTATTTCGTGATATTCACGGTTGATTAATCTAGATATGGATACATATACCTGATGCGCCACAAGTCTGAATGTTTTGGCAAATTCAAAGAGTTTAAGGCTGAGGTGGAGAACCATCTGGGTAAGAGTATCAAGGCCTTGCGATCTGATCGCGGTGGCGAATACCTCTCTAGTGAATTTAGGTCCTATTTGTCAGAGGAGGGTATTCAGTCCCAGTTGTCTGCACCAGGCACACCCCATTAGAATGGTGTAGCAGAGAAGAGGAACAGGACTCTTATGGATATGGTTAGATAGATGATGAGTTACAGTGAGTTGCCTATCTCTTTTTGGGGTTATGCCTTAGAGACATCATGTTTCATTTTTAACCTTGTGCCATCTAAGTATGTGCCTTCGACCCCAATAGAGTTGTTAACTGGGCGAAAACCTAGTCTGAGATATCTTAGGATTTGGGGTAGTCCAACACATGTGCTCGAGGCAGATGCAGGTAAGTTAGATGTGAGAACCAAGGTTATGTTGTTTATAGGCTACCCCAAAGGAACGAGAGGTGGTCTATTTTATAGTCCTCGGGATCAGAAGGTGGTGGTCAGCACCAATGCCAGATTTCTTGAGAAGGACTATGTTTTAGATCACAAGTCAAGCAGCAAGGTAGTATTGAAAGAGCTTAGAAGTCAGCCCATTATTATAGATGCACAAGTACAGGAAGACACATCACAAGAAACTGCACACACTATCACAGATGATTCTCTTACACAGGCTGTATCTCGTCGTAGTGGGAGGGTTGTCAGACAGCCCGAGAGGTACATGGGTTTGGGTGAGTCTTCGGACTTTATCCCTGGCGCTCATGAACTAAACCCAGTTAGCTATAATAAGGCTCTCCAGGATAAAGTTGCAGATTCTTGGCAGAGAGCGATGATTGCTGAGATGGGTTCTATGGACTCAAATCAGGTCTGGGAGCTGGTAGACCTTCCTGATGGGTTTAGGCCTATTGGGTGCAAATGGGTCTACAAGCGAAAGAGAGGATCTGACGGGAGGTTTGAGACCTTCAAGGCTAGGCCTGTGGCCAAGGGGTATACTTAGAAAGAGGGTTTCGATTATGAGGAGACCTTTTCCCCAGTAGCTATGGTTAAGTCGATCCGGATTCTCTTGGCCATAGCTGCTTATATGGACTATGAGATTTGGTAGATGGGCGTCAAGACAGCTTTCCATAATGGAAGTCTTGAGGAGACCATCTTTATGCAGCAGCCAGAGGGTTTCATTGTTCATGGCCAAAAGCACAAGGTATGTGTTGGATTTGAATACATTAGTTATGCATGTGTTGTACATTTTCTCAGTTAATATATTGATTTGTGTTTCAGTTATAATTTGTTGTGCATATTAAGTCCATCTATACTATGTAAGTAGACGATGAAGTGCCTTGTGTGACACAGTATATCTCATAATTGGTCGAAAGGCATAGTATATAAACGAGGTTCTTAACCGAGATAGTTTTGGACAAACTGTCGGTATAGGTTATTATGTGATTCGGATAATCGGTTTGTCTAAATTGATTGAATCATATAGATATGCCCGGGGCGTATTGAACATGACCTTTAGGAATGATTTGTCTTGTACTGATTGAATAGACAAATCGATCCTTGTATTCTATATCTAAATCCCTAGACTCGGGCGGACATGAGGATTAGACATAGTGTACTTTGATCTGCCAATGGATGAGGTCAATAGTGACCAATATTCTCGGTGGGTTGGGTGTGCGTGTTTAGTTATTTGGTGTGCTGCTGCTTGTCCAAAGGAAACCATGTACGGGTGTGTCCGGGGTGATGGTGCTCCCGCGATGAGCTCGAAATGTTTATTATACTAAACCTGGCCGGTGAACGTATGTCCGGTATAGCAAAAAGGTCGAGTGGTACTAGTCTCGGAATTAAGAAGTTGATTAATTAATTTATCAGTAAATTAATAAATTGACGAGAACTATATCTTTGATGTGGGGAGATGATTAATATAATTTAATTAAGTTGTTCCGGAAGCAATTTTGGTGTAGGATGGAAGTGCCAAAATTAATCCGTTAGTGGTACGATTAATTTTGTAATGGGTTAATTGAATAGGTAGATTTAATTAATTAATTGGTTAATTATTCCTAAGAGTTAATTCGATAATTAACAAAGTGGAATTATTTAATTAATTCCTAAGGGTTAATTTAGTAATTAACAAAGTTGAATTATTTAATTAATTAATTAAGTCTTAAGTTTCAATTAGAATTAGGAAATCCTAGACATTAGGAATCTAGTAGGATTTGGTTTATCTTATCTTATCCTATCTAGATTGGTTACCTAATTGGATTTGGAAACTAATTACCTAAACCCATTAGGAAGTCCAATCCTAAACCAACTTAGGGTCTCTCTTGTAACTCTATAAATAGACAAGGGATCAGTTATTCAAGACACACAATTAATCCACCAGATTTCTAGAGAGAAAAAATTCTAGAGAGAGGAAACTTTCTCTCTCCAAGTCGAATTTTCTTAGCAAAGGGGCGGCTGTTTTTTTGGGTCTGAGGTGGCTGAATTTTTGGCTTGATCTTGGCAGCCCCGTGTGTTGCTTTCTCTCTCTCAGGGCAGTGCGTTTGCAGTACGTGCTAGGTGCGGAGGTGCTGCATTTTTCTGGCGGGTGGAGTTGTGGTGATAGCTGATCAATTGACTTCTAGTTCATTGCCCACACAACGTGAAGTCATAGTCTTGAGGCATACAAGAGAATCACCCGAGTCATGCTTCAAAGGTAACTTTCTAAAGTTCCGCTCTTATTATAAATTTTTGTTGCGTGGTAAATCGAGCTAGCGCATACCCAGATCCTACAAGAACTTTCAATTGGTATCAGAGCCTAGATATGGGTTTTTTGCTAGTTCGATTTGCTACATGGTTTTATTGGCAGGTGGTTTAGAATCCCGAATATTATGGTTACATTTGTATGGGTTTCAATTAAACTCCGGGACATGTCCGGATTTAATTTTATTATGAATGTTTATAATTGTAAAACCACGTGCTGGAAGCCGTGTAGGATTAGATTAAATATGTAGTAGGATTTTTCTATGTAATTTCGATTCTTTATTTTTCCTAGAATGCCTTGTAGTAGGAAAATTTGATTTTTTGTAATCGAAGGCGTTATGGTGGGCGACTTGGATTCGTGGGTTTTTAGGTTATCGTGAATTTGTAGAAACCCAGGAAAACCCAGAATAAATTGCAAGAAGACCAAATAGCGTGGGAAAAGGAAAGGGGGAATAGGCGGCAGGAGGCGACGCCGGCAACGACCGTCGGCAGCAAGTCTCGCTGGCCGGGTGGGCAGCAACTGCAGCTGCCACGCCAAGGGCGCAGCAGCAGGAGTGCGGCAGGAGCGCACAGCCCATACCGGCTGTGCACGCGGGCAGTGCGGCCCGTTCTGGCCGTTTGGGCTGTTTTTGGCCCGTTTTTCCTCCAGTTTTTGTTTTTTGAAGTTCAAGACTCTTTCCATCGATGTGGCGGGACACGAGATCAAGGCAGAAGATGGAAGCAATTAAAACCATAATAGTCGAGAAATTTATTTTACACATTTATTTCCCGTATTTATTGTTTTAATTTTATGCTTTATTTTTATGCTGTATTTTAGATGCATGAATTAAAGCATGTTTGGTTTTATGGTTGCACATAACTTAGGTTTAGTTAATTGCATGTTAAAATCGGGAAAACCCTTAATTTGAAAATCTAAGTGGGAGCGGGTTGGTTTAATATCCACATGGCCACCATTACGGGTTCATATGCAATGTGGGTGGGCTTGCGCGTTGGCACTAGGGCCTTCCTTCATTCGGATATGTCCAACCCTGAGATCGCTAGACTATGAGCTTCTGAGTAAGATGGCTTGAGTAAGTTTAACTAGGAGAAATGAGACACCCTCTCCATCTGAGGCGCACTATCCTGAGGTAACAAGCTCAGTAGTCACGTAATGACACACACTTAGTGTACGATCTGCAGTATTCCTCCCGTGAGGTTACGCTGCTTGTTTGTACGGCTGAAAGCATCGACTATTAACTACATTGATCAAAAAATTGTTGGTCAGATAGTGTAGTTAATGAACTTGGTTCTTCTCAAATGAATATGGTTAGCGTAAATGTCCACACTGTGTGGCTTGCGAGAGTCCCGGTGGATTAAGATTATTGTTGTGAGGGAAGTCAATAATTAATTGGATTTTCATGTTTTCGAAAATTCTAAGCATATAACTGAAACATTGTTTGTTTACTTTCTAGTTTTAATCGATATGGCATTCAATCATTTAGCTGCTATTTTGAAAAAAAAAACAATTTAACTGGAACTAATAATGTCGATGGAAGTCGTAACTTGGACATTGTCCTTAGGGCTGAGAGCACTCCTGTGAGAGATCATGTCATTCACGTGATTAGTAACATCAACAAGCTTGAGGTAGTAGGAGGCGAAATCGTTGGTGAAACCAATGCCGATATTGTCCTCCGGAGCTTGCCTCAAAACTATGAGCGGATTCGGTTGAACTACAACATAAGTAAGATGTTGTGGAGTTTATCCGAGCTCTTGGCAGAGTTGGTGACGGCTAAAAGTCTTCTTCAAGAGAGGAAGCGAGCTTTAGTTGCAGTCAAAGCTTCAGAATCTTCTTCTGAGCCTGAGGCTAGAAAGAAGAAGAGGAAGCTCGTGGGAATAGCTCAAGTGGCGCATATTACGCCTAAGCCTGATATTGCAAAGAAGAAGTCGAAAGACAAGTACTTCAAGTACAATAAGACGGGACATTGGAAAGTGGATTTTCCAAATTTATAATACGATAAATTCTACCTTAATTACTGAGACATGTTTAGAGGCGATTCCCACAGATATTTGGTGTGTGGATTCAGGTGTCACTGACCATGTTTGTAATTCTTTGTAAGGGTTCCAAGTAACCCGGAAGCTTAGAGAATACGAATTGGATATCTATTTGGGCACACTACAAGAGTGTTAATATAAGTAGTGGGAGTAGTTAAGTTGAATTTCAAAAATTCTAGCTTAGAATTAGTAAATTGTCCTTATGTACCGAGTTTTAGAAAGAACCTGATTTCGGTTTCTAAACTCTTATAGAACGGTTATAAGTTTATTTTTTCTAATGACTCTGTTGTTATTAGAAGAGATGGAAAACTTATTTGTTCTGGTTCATTGGTGGACAATTTATTTGTGGTTAATTCTAACTTCCCTGTTGCGCAAAACATAGAGATAGATAGCTCAGGATCTAACATTAATAAGAGGAAGAGACCTACAGAAATAAATCAAACCTATCTTTGGCATCTTAGGCTAGGTCATATAAACCTTAGTAGGATTCAGAGGTTGGTCAATGATGGACCTTTGGGTTTATTAGATATTGACAGTTATGCAACCTGCGAAACTTGCTTGGAAGGTAAGATGACCAAGAGACCTTTTAAGGAAAAAGGTTATAGAGCTAAATAAGTACTAGAGTTAATTCATTCTGACTTGTGTGGACCTATGATGGTCCAGGCACGAGGGGGATTTAAGTATTTCGTGACGTTCACGGATGACTACTCTAGGTACGGGTACATTTACCTAATGCGCCACAAGTCCGAATGTTTAGGCAAGTTCAAAGAGTTTCGGGCAGATGTGGAGAAGCATCATGGTAAGAGTATCAAGACACTGCGTTCAGATCATGGTGGGGAGTACGTGTCCCATGAATTTTGAGATTACCTCACTGAGGTAGGATTTCAGTCTCAGTTGTCTGCACCTGGCACGCCACAACACAATGGTGTGGCAGAGAGGAGGAATCGAACTCTTATGGAAATGGTTAGGTCCATTATGAGCTATAGTGATTTTCCAAGTTCGTTATGGGGATATGCCTTGGAAATGGCAATGTATATTCTTAATCTTGTACCATCTAAGCCCGTGCCTTTAACTCCAGTAGAGTTGTGGAATGGGCGTAAGCCCAGTCTAAGACATCTCAGAATTTGGGGTTTTCCAGCACATATGCTTAAGGCAGATACGGCCAAGTTAGATGCGAGAATAGAATTAATGTTGTTTGTAGGATATCCTAGGGGAACGAAAGGTGGTCTATTCTATAGTCCTAAAGATCAAAAGGTGGTGGTTAGTACCAACGCTAGATATTTAGAAGAGGACTATGTCTTAGACCACAAGCCCAAGAGTAAGATAGTACTAGAAGAGCTTAGACGACAAACTAATCCTGATGCACCGGCGTAAATAGATACACCACACACTGCACATGAGATCACAGATGATGCGCCTACACAGGTGGTGCCTGCCATAGTGGGAGAGTTGTGAGACAGCCCGATAGGTTCATTGGCATTGGAGAGGCCTCAGACCTAGTCCCAGGTGCGCCTGAATCGGACCCAGTTAATTACAACGAGGCTCTTCGAGATAAAGATGTAGATTCTTGGCGTAAGGCAATGATATCCGAGATGGGGTCAATGGACCACAATCAAGTCTGGGACCTTGTGGACCTGCCTGATGGGTTTAAGCCCATTGGATACAAGTGGGTCTACAAACGTAAGAGAGGACCTAACGGAAAGGTGGAAACCTTTAAAGCTAGGCTGGTAGCAAAGGGGTATGCTCAGAAAGAGGGAATCGATTATGAGAAAACCTTCTTCCCGGTAACCATGCTTAAGTCGATCTGGATTCTCTTGGTCATAGCTGCTCATATGGATTATGAGATTTGGCAGATGGATGTCAAGACAGCTTTTCTAAATGGAAGTTTTGAGGAAACCATCTTTATGCAGCAACCAGAGGGATTCATTGAAAAAGGCCAAGAGTATAAGGTATCCAGGCTTAAGAGGTCCATTTACGGACTTAAGCAGGCATCCAGATCTTGGAACATCCGGTTTGATGAGGTAATCCAGTTCTTCGGATTTACTCAGTGTCCGGATGAGCAATGTGTATATCGTAGACGTGATGGAAACTCAGTGGTGTTTCTTGTGCTTTACGTAGATGACATTCTATTGATTGGAAACAACAATAAAGTGTTATCAGACGTAAAGGCATGGCCGTCCAAGCAGTTTGATATGAAGGACTTAGGGAAAGCAGGACATATCCTTGGGATCAAGATTATTTGAGATTGTAGGAAACGTTCGCTAATGCTCTCCCAAGCTTCACACGATTCTGGCCTGTTTTAACATGCAGAACTCCAAGAAAGGTTTTCTACCCTTCAGAGAAGGAGTGCATCTATCTAAGGCACAGTCTCCTAAGACTGTTGAGGAGATAGAGGCCATGAAGACAGTTCCGTATGTTTTGGCAGTAGGAAGTCTCATGTATGCCATGTTGTGTATGAGGTCTGATATCTGTTATGTCATTGGCATGGTGAGCAGATATCAGAGTAACCCCAGGAAAGCTCATTGGGAGGCAGTAAAATGCATTCTCAAGTATTTGCGCAGAACGAGGGACTAAGTTCTGGTCTATCAGGCGCCTGAGCTGGTACCCCGAGGTTACACAGATTCAGATTTCCAAGGCGATAGGGATAAGAGCAAGTCTACCTCAGGGTATGTGTTTACTCTAGGAGGTGGAGCCATAGTTTGGCGGAGTGTCAAGCAGAAATGTTTGGCGGACTCTACCATGGAGGCTGAGTACGTTGCCGCATCAGAGCCAGCGAAAGAAGCAGTGTGGCCCAAGAACTTCCTAGTGGACTTAGATGAGATTCCTGGTTTGCAGAAGTCTATCACGGTATATTGTGATAACAATGGTGCAATAGCAAACTCAAAGGAACCACGAGCCCATAAGACGAGTAAACATATACAGCGCAAGTACCACCTGATACGAGACATCGTAAAGAGGAAAAATGTGGTCGTGGCTAAGATAGCATCAGAGGATAACCTTGCAGATCCATTCACGGAGACATTGACCTCTAAAGTCTTTGAGGCTCACATGGAGGGCATGGGGATCAGATATCTTGGAGAGCCATGATAGTTTTTCTAGATAGATAGCAGCAGATTGTATAGGATTGTATGTAGTTGTATACTTAAAGCACAACTTAAGTATTTTACATTTTCACACATTGTATAGGATTGTATGTAGCTGTGCTTTAAGTATACAACTACATACAATCCTATACAATCTGTTGCTATCTATCTAGAAAAACTGTCAAGGCTCTCCTAAGCATCTGATCTCCATGCCCTTCACGTGAGCCTCAAAGACTTTAGAAGTCAATGTTTTCGTGAATGGATCTGCAAGGTTATCCTCTGATGCTATCTTAGCCATGACCAAGTCTACCCTCTTTACGATATCTCGTATCAGGTGGTACTTACGTTGTATATGTTTACTCGCCTTGTGGGCTCGTGGTTCCTTCGAGTTTGCTACTGCACCATTGTTATCACAATAAACCGTGATAGATTTTGGCAAACCAGGAATCATATCTAAGTCCACTAGGAAGTTCTTGAGCCATACTGCTTCTTTCGCTGCCTCTGATGCGGCACCGTACTCAGCCTCCGTGGTAGAGTCCGCCACGCATTTCTGCTTGACACTCCGCCAAACTATGGATCCACCTCCTAGAGTAAACACATACCCTGAGGTAGACTTGCTCTTGTCCCTGTCGCCTTGGAAATCTGTATCTGTGTAACCTCGGGGTACCAGCTCAGACGCCTGATAGACCAGAACTTGGTCCTTCGTTCTGTGCAAATACTTGAGAATGCATTTTACTGCCTCCCAATGAGCTTTCCCGGGGTTACTCTGATATCTGCTCACCAAGCCAACGGTATAACAGATATCAGGCCTCGTACACAATATGGCATACATGAGACTTTCTACTGCCGAAACATGTGGAACTGTCCTCATGGTCTCTATCTCCTCAACAGTCTTTAGGAGACTGCTCCTTAGATAGGAACACTCCGTGCCTGAAAGGTAGAAAACCTTTCTTGGAGTTCTGCATGTTAAAACGGGCCAGAATCGTGTCTATGTATGAAGCTTAGGAGAGCGTTAATGAACGTTTCCTACGATCTCGAATAATCTTGATCCCAAGGATATGTTCCGCTTCCTCTAAGTCCTTCATATCAAATTTCTTGGACAGCCATGCCTTTACGTCTGATAACACTTTCTTGTTGTTGCCAATCAATAGAATGTCATCTACATAAAGCACAAGAAACACCACTGAGTTTCCATCACGTCTGCGATATACACATTGCTCATCCGGACACTGAGTAAATCCAAAAAACTGGATTACCTCATCAAATCGGATGTTCTAAGATCTGGATGCCTGCTTAAGTCCATGAATAGACCTCTTAAGCCTGCAAACCTTATGCCCTTGGCCTTTTTCAATGAATCCCTCTAATTGCTGCATAAATATAGTTTCCTCAAGACTTCCGTTTAGGAAAGCTGTCTTGACATCCATCTGCCAAATCTCATAATCCATATGAGCAGCTATGGCCAAGAGAATCCGAATCGACTTAAGTATGGCTACCGGGGAGAAGGTTTCCTCATAGTCGATTCCCTCTTTCTGAGTATACCCCTTTGCCACCAGCCTAGCTTTAAAGGTTTCCACCTTCCCGTCAGGTCCTTTCTTACGTTTGTAGACCCACTTGCATCCAATGGGCTTAAACCCATCGGGCAGGTCCACAAGCTCCCAGACTTGATTGTGGTCCATTGACCCCATCTCGGATATCACTGCCTTACGCCAAGATTCTGCATCTTTATCTCGAAGTGCCTCATTGTAGTTAACTGGGTCAGGTTCAGGCACACCTGGGACTAGGTCTGAGGCCTCTCCCATGCCAACGAACCTGTCGGGCTGTCTCACAACCCTCCCACTACGACGAGGCACCGCCTGTGTAGGCGCATCATCTGTGTTCTCATGTGCAGTGTGTGGTTGCATCTACTTGTGCTGTTGCATCAAGATTAGTAGTTTGTCATCTAAGCTCTTCTAGTACTATCTTACTTTTGGGCTTGTGGTCTAAGACATAGACCTCTTCTAAAAATCTAGCGTTGGTACTTACCACCACCTTCTGATCTTTAGGACTATAGAATAGACCACCTTTCGTTCCTCTAGGATATCCTACAAACAGCATTAATTCTGTTCTTGCATCTAACTTAGCCGTATCTGCCTTAAGCACATGTGCTGGGCTGCCCCAAATTCTGAGATGTCTTAGACTGGGCTTCCGCCCGTTCCACAACTCTACTGGGGTTGAAGGCACGGTTTTAGATGGTACAAGATTAAGAATATACATTGCCGTTTCCAAGGCATATCCCCATAACGAACTTAGATACACCATTTCCATAAGAGTTCGGTTCCTCCTTTCTGATACACCATTCTGCTGTGGTGTGCCAGGTGCAGACAACTGAGATTGAATTCCTACCTCAGTGAGGTAATCTCGAAATTCATGGGACATGTACTCCCTACCACGATCTGAACGCAGTGTCTTGATACACTTACCATGATGCTTCTCCACATCTACCCGAAACTCTTTGAACTTACCAAAACATTCGGACTTGTGGCGCATTAAGTAAATGTATCCGTAACTAGAGCAGTCATCCGTGAACTTCACGAAATACTCATATCCCCTTCGTGCCTGGACCATCATAGGTCCACACAAGTCAGAATGAATCAACTCTAATACTTATTTAGCTCTATGACCTTTTGCAATAAAAGGTCTCTTGGTCATCTTACCCTCCAAAAAAGATTCGCAGGTTGCATAACTGTCAATATCTAATGAACCCAAATGTCCATCATTGACCAACCTCTGAATCCTACTAAGGTTTATATGACCTAGCCTTAGATGCCAAAGATAGGTTTGATTCATTTCAGAAGGTTTCTTCCTCTTATTAATGTTAGATTCTGAGCTATCTATCTCTATGTTTTGCGCAACAGGGGAGTTAGAGTTAACCATAACCAAATTGTCCGCCAATGAACCAGAACAAATAAGTTTTCCATTTCTTCTAATAACAACACAGTCATCAGAAAAAATAAACTTATACCCGTTCTTCAAGAGTTTAGAAACCGAAATCAAGTTCATCTAAAAATCGGTACATAAAGACAATTAACTAACTCTAAGCTAGAAATTTCGAAATTCAACTTAACTACTCCCACTACTTCTGATGACACACTTGTACTGTCGCCCAAGTAGATATCCAATTCGCCTTCTCTAAGCTTCTGGGTTACTTGGAACCCTTGCAAAGAATTACAAACATGGTCAGTGGCACCTGAATCCACACACCAAGTATCTGTGGGAATCGCCGCTAAACATGTCTCAGTAATTAAGGCATAATTTATCGTACTTATAAGCTTTGGACAATCCGCTTTCCAATATCCCGTCTTATTGCACTTGAAACACTTGTCTTTCGACTTCTTCTTTGCAATATCTGGCTTAGGCACAATTTGTGCCTTTTTAGCTACTCACTCGAGCTTTCTCTTCTTCTTTCCAGCCTCAGGCTTAGAAGAAGATTCTAAAGCTTCGACTGCGACTAAAGCTCGCTTCTTCTCTTGAAGAAGACTTTTAGCCGCCATCAGCTCTGCTAAGAGCTCGGATGAACTCCACAACATCTTACTTATGTTGTAGTTCAACCGAATCCGCTCATAGCTTTGAGGCAATCTCCGGATGACAATATCGGCTTTGGTTTCACCAACGATTTCGCCTCCCACTACCTCAACCTTGTTGATGTTACTAATCATGTCAATGACACGATCTCTCACAGGAGCGCTCTCAGCCCTAAGGACAATGTCCAAGTTACGACTTCCATCGACATTATTAGTTCCAGTTAAATTGTTGTTTTTCAAAATAGCAGCTAAAGGATTGAATGCAATATCGATTAAACTGGAAAATAAATAAACAATGTTTCAGTTATATATGCTTAGAATTTCAAAAAAATTTCTAATTAATTATTGACTTCCCTCAAAACAATAATCATTATCCACCAACATCTCATCCACCGGGATTCTCGCAAGCCACGCAGTGTGGACGTTTACGCTAACCCACATTCGTTTGAGAAGAACCAAGTTCATTAACTATACTATTTGACCAACGATATTTTGATCAATGTAGCTAATAGTCGGTGCTTTCAGCCGTACAAGTAAGCAGTGTAACCTCGCGGGAGGAATACTGCAGATCGTACACTAAGTGTGTGCCATTACGTGACTTCTGAGTTTGTTACCTCAGGATAGTGCGCCTCAGATGGAGAGGGTGTCGCATTTCTCCTAGTTAAACTCGCTCTAGTCATCTTACTCAGAAGCTCATAGTCTAGCGATCTCGGGCCTGGACTCATCCGAATGGAGAAAGGCCCTAATGCCAACGCGCAAGCCCACCCACATCGCTTATGAACCCGTAATGGTGGCCATGGGGATATTAAACCAACCCGCTCCCACTTAGATTTCCAAATTGAGGGTTTTTCCAGTTTGAACATGCAATTAACTAACCTAAGTTATATACAACCATAAAACCAGACATGCTTTAATTCATGCATCTAAAATACAGCATAAAAATAAAGCATAAAAATTAAAACAATAAATACGGGAAATAAATACGTAAAATAAATTTCCCGACTATTATGGTTTTAATTGCTTCCATCATTTGCCTTAATCTCGTGTCCTATCATGTCACTCGATGGAGAGAGTCTTGAACTTCAAAAAACAAAAACTAGAGGAAAAACGGACCAAAAACAGCTTGAATAGCCCGAACGGGCCGCCCGGGCCACACGGGCCGTGCGCGCGCGGCCCTGCGCGCCCTGCAGCTGTGCAGAAGCTGCTGCTGCCTGCTGCAGCCTTCCCAGGCCGGTGCGACTGCTGTCGACGTCGCCTCCTGCCGCCAATTCCTCCAACGCTTTTTCCCACGCTATTTGGTCTTCTTGCAATTCATTATGGGTTTTCCTGGGTTTCTTCAAAATTCATGATAACCCAAAACCCACGAATCCAAGTCACCCACCATAACGCCTTCGATTACAAAAAATAATTTTCCTACTACAAGGCATTCGAGGAAAATTAAAGAATCGAAATTACATAGAAAAAATCCTACTACAGATTTAATCTAATCCTACACGGCTTCCAGCACATGGTTATACTATTACAAACATTCATAATAAAATTAAATTCGGACATATCCCGGAGTTTAATTAAAACCCATACAAACGTGACCATAATAGTCGGGATTCTAAATCAGCTGCAAATAAAACCATGTAATAAATCGAACAAGTACCAAAACCCCCTAAACCAGGCTCTGATACCAATTGAATGATTTTTGGTAGGATCTGGGTTTGCACTTGCTTAATTTACCACGCAACAAAAATTTCTATTAAAGCGGAATCTTAGAAAAGTACCTTTGAAGCGTGCACCTGGCGATTCCCTTGTATGCCTCAAGACTATGACTTCACGTTGTGTGGGCAACAAACTAGAAGTTAATTGATCAGCTATCACCACAACTCCACCTGCCAGAAAAATCCAGCACCTCCGCACCTAGCACGTACTGCCCGGAGAGAGAGAGAAAGTTGCTTGCAGCTGGTATACACCAAGGGCTTAAAAATTCGGCCACTAGGAAGAAAACCCAGTCGCCAAAACATATTGAAAATTCAACCTGGAGAGAGAAGCATTTTCTCTCTCTAGAATTTTCTCTCTCTAGAAATCCTGTGGATTAATTGTTGAATTGTGTTTCTTGAATAACTGATCCCTTGTCTATTAATAGAGTTACAAGAGAGACTCCAAGTTGGTTTAGGATTGGTCTTCCTAATGGGTTTAGGTAATGAATTAGTTTCCAAATCCAATTAGGCAACCAATCTGATAGGATAACCAAATCCTACTGGATTCCTAATCTCTAGGATTTCCTAATTCCAATTGAAACTTAAGACTTAATTAATTAATTAAATAATTCCACTTTGTTAATTACTTAATTAACCCTTAGGAATTAATTAAATAATTCCACTTTGTTAATTACTGAATTAACCCTTAGGAATAATTAACCAATTAATTAATTAAATCTACCTATTCAATTAACCCATTACAAAATTAATCGTACCACTAATGGATTAATTTTGGCACTACCATCCTACACCAGAATTGCTTCCGGAACAACTTAATTAAATTATATTCATTTAATCTCCCCACATCAAAGATATAGTGCTCGTTAATTAAGATTAATTTACTGATAAATTAATTAATTAATTTCATTAATTCCGAGACTAGTACCACTCGACCTTTTTACTATACCGGACATAAGTCCACCGGCCAGGTTTAGTATAATAAACATTTTGAGCTCATCTCGGGAGCACCATCACCCCGGACGCACCGGTACATGGTTTCCTTCGACCAGCAGTAGCACACCAAGTAACTAAACACGCACACCCAACCCACCGAAACTATTGGCCACATTTGACCTCACCCATTGGCAGATCAAAGTACACTATGTCTAATCCTTATGCCCACTCGAGTCTAGGAATTTAGAGATAGAATACAAGGATCAATTTGTCTATTAAATCAGTACAAGACAAATCATCCCTAAGAGTCAAGTTCAATATGCCCCGGGCATATCTATATGACTCAATTAGTCTAGACAAACTAATTATCTAAATCACATAATAACCTAGACCGACAGTTTGTCCAAAGCTGTCTCGGTTACGAACCTCATTTATATATTATGTCTTTCAACCAATGATGAGATCTACTGTGTCGCACCAGACACCTCATCATCTACTTACATAATATAAATGGACGATAAATGCACTACCAGATATGACTAAAACACAAATCGATAT
The DNA here is from genome assembly GCA_030378225.1 of Knoxia roxburghii. Lineage (NCBI taxonomy): Eukaryota > Viridiplantae > Streptophyta > Magnoliopsida > Gentianales > Rubiaceae > Knoxia > Knoxia roxburghii. The sequence continues at coordinate 19,974,532 of CM059420.1, read as the reverse complement.
ATTAAACTGGGAACCCGTACAATACAAGCATAGCTTATGTATTCTACTCCAACAGTACTTTGATCTGCCAATGGGTGAGGTCAATAGTGACCAATATTCTCGGTAGGTTGGGTGTGCGTGTTTAGTTACTCGGTGTGCTGCTGCTTGTCGAAAGGAAACCATGTACCGGTGTGTCTGGTGTGATGGTGCTCTCGAGATGAGCTCGAAAGGTTTATTATACTAAACCTGGTAGGTGGACGTATATCCAGTATAGTAAAAAGGTCGAGTGGTAGTAGTCTCGGAATTAAGAAGTCGATTAATTAATTTATCAGTAAATTAATAAATTCACGAGCACTATATCTTTGATGTGGGGAGATGATGAATATAATTTAATTAAGTTGTTTCGGAAGCAATTCTGGTGTAGGATAGAAGTGCCAAAATTAATCCTTTAGTGGTACGATTAATTTTGTAATGGGTTAATTAAATAGGTAGATTTAATTAATTAATTGGTTAATTATAAGGGTTAATTCGGTAATTAACAAAGTGGAATTGTTTAGTTAATTAATTAAGTCTTAAGTTTCAATTAGAATTAGGAAATCCTAGAGATTAAGAATCTAGTAGGATTTGGTTTATCTTATCTTATCCTATCTAGATTGGTTACCTAATTGGATTTGGAAACTAATTACCTAAACCCATTAGGAAGTCCAATCCTAAACCAACTTGGGGTCTCTTTTGTAACTCTATAAATAGACAAGGGATCAGTTATTCATGACACACAATTAATCCACAAGATTTCTAGAGAGAGAAAACTTTCTCTCTCCAAGTTGAATTTTCTCAGCAAAGGGGCGGCTGGTGTTTTGGGTCTGAGGTGGCCGAATTTTTGGCTTGATCTTGGCAGCCCCATGTTTTGCTTTCTCTCTCTCCGGGCAGTGCTTTTGCAGTACGTGTTAGGTGCGGAGGTGCTGGATTTTTCTGGCGGGTGGAGTTGTGGTGATAGCTGATCAATTGACTTCTAGTTCGTTGCCCGCACAATGTGAAGTCATAGTCTTGAGGCATACAAGAGAATCACCCGAGCCACGCTTCAAAGGTAACTTTCTAAAGTTTCGCTCTTATTAGAAATTTTTGTTGCGTGGTAAATCGAGCTAGTGCATACCCAGATCCTATAAGAACTGATAGTATGCAGACTTAGAAGGTCCATTTATGGACTTAAGCAAGCATCCAGATCTTGGAACATCCATTTTGACTAGGTTATCCAGTCATATGGATTCATTCAGTGTCCAGATGAGTAGTGTGTATATTGCAACCGTGATGGTGATACGGCGGTGTTCCTCGTACTTTACGTAGATGACATCCTTCTGATTGGCAATAGTAAGAAGGTGTTGTCAGATGTAAAGGCATGGTTGTCCAGGCAATGACATATCATTTTGTACAGAAAAGCTATGGCTTATATTAAAAACTAATATCCACAGATGACATATCATTTTGTTTCAGTATTAAATTGTTTCATTATATAATAGAACTAGATAACGGGGTGTGGAAAGACACAATAGATCTCATTATTGGTTAAAGTATTGATATATAAAAGTATGCTCATAACTAATATAGTCTGAACATACTATCGGTATAGGTTATCATGTGATTTGAAAATTAGTTTATCTAGACAAATTAAATCACACGAATATGCCCGGGGAATATTGAGCACGACCAGTTTGGATAGAATTGACTTGTACTGATCGGCGTAGTCAATTCGGTCCTAGTATTCAGTCTCTCAATCCCGAGATTAGGACGGGAGTGAGAGTTAGATATCGTATGCTTTGACGTGCCGAAGAGTGTGGTCAATTGAGGCCTATACCTTGGTAGGTTGGGTATGCAGTGTTTAGTTTCTTACGCATCGTTGCTAGTCGGAGGAATCCACGTACTTGTTTGCCGGGTTGATGGTGCTCCCGATATGAGCTCGTAAGGTTTATTGTAGTAAAACTGGCCAGTGGACTTTACGTCTGGTATAATAAGAAAGTCGAGTAGTACTAATCTCGGATACCAAGAAGTCGGTAATTAATTTGTCAGTAAATTGATAAACCGACGAGCACTATATCTTTGATGTGGGGAGATAGAAGAAAATATAGTGGTGCGATGTAAAGTCATTTTTGAGCGGTAGTTCCATAATTGGTCCATTAGTGGTATGACTAATTATGTGTTTGACTAATCGATAAAGTGAATTGATTAATCCTAAAGGTTTAATTAATATTTAATTGACAAAGTGGGCTAAGAAAATTAGTTCTATATGAATTAATTAATCCTAAGGGTTTGATTAAATTAAATTAACAAAGTGGGTTAAGAAATTAATTCGAAAGAATCGATTGGAGTTGATTAGTCTAGGAAAGACCAAGGAGTCAACGAAAGTCAAACTAAAAGGCCCCAACTCAAAAGCCCACTAGGTCTCTCAAGGAGCTCCCTATAAATAGCTAATGGTAGGCACATTTGAAGACATTAGAAACCTTGTAGGCAAATGTCTTAGAGTGAGAAAGACAAGCCTCGAGAGAGAATTCTTTCTTCCTTATTGAGAATTCTTTTTCGAAGTCGGTTTGGGATCTTTCTTGTTTGAGAAACTTAGCCTATGATTCTAGAAGCCCAAGACCTCCGCCTAGAAGTTCAAACGGTGCTCGAGAAGTCCGTTCGCCTTTCTTTTTCCGGGCAGTTAGCACCTCATTCGTTTTTTGGATTTTTCAGCGCCGTTTTGGTGCATTTTTTCATAGTAGGCTTTGTTTATTTGTTGCGTTGATCCTTTGGCTCGTTCCTTTTGATTCGCCAAAGTCTAGATCTAAGAGCAAATAGCTTACCCACGAAGTTTATTGAGGCAGTGCGGGTTTTCAGATTAGAATCAGTTTTCAGTGCTAGATCTGTGAGTTTCTTGGAGTGGTTTCTTTGGATTTCTTCGCCAGTGCTTTTAGCCACCTCGTATTTACTTGCCCACCCAAGTTGGAGGTTGTTTGGAGTTATCATTGGGATTCTGTGTGGAATTTGCACTAAAGACTTGGTTTTCATAGCAGGCGGTAAATAAGAAGCTGATCTTCGGGCAACGATTTGCTGAGGATCTGACGAGTTTTTCGAAGTGGGTCTCATATGGATCTCTTCCTTAGTGTCTTAGCTACCTTGTGGATAGTCTCCCAAGTGATTTTGAGGTATAGACAGAGTTGTTCTCGGGATTCTCTCGTGATTGGTCCCGGCGGTAAACAGCAGGATTTTCAGCTTTGGTTTTCTTATTACTAGGGACACACTTCAAAGGTATAATCTTTAATCCTTCCGTTTTAGTTAAAGATTTAATCTTTGAGCATCATTTTAATAAATTGAACTAGTATAAGCCTAGATCCATTATGGGGATATGAATTTGAGCCTGAGCAGAGTCAAAAGTCTCCGATTCTGGAATGCATTGCACGAAAGTGAGATTTTCGATTTAGCCTGGGCTTGTTCTGTTTCCTTCATCAAACTTGTGGCGCATTATGTAAATGTATCCGTATCTTGAGTAATCATCCGTAAACGTCACGAAATACTCAAACTCACCTCGTGCTTGGACCGATATTGGCCCACACAAGTAAGAATGAATCAACTCCAGCACTTCTTTAGATCTATAACCTTTTGCTTTAAAAGGTCTCTTGGTCATCTTACCTTCCAAGCAAGATTCGCAGGATGAATATCTGTCAATCTCTAATGAACTTAAAAGTCCATCATTGACCAACCTTTGAATCCTACTAAGGTTTATATGACCTAGCCTGAGATGCCAAAGATAAGTTTGATTCGTTTTAGAAGGTTCTTGATAGTTTTGAATACAGAAAAGCTATGGCTTGTGTCAAAAACTAATATCCCCAGATGACATATCATTTTGTTTCAGTATTAAATTGTTCCATTATATCATAGAACTAGATAACGGGGTGTGGAAAGACACAGTAGATACCGTTATTGGTTAAAGTATTGATATATAAAAAATATGCTCATAACTTAGATAGTCTGAAAATACTATCGGTATAGGTTATCGTGTGGTTTGGAAATTAGTTTATCTAAACTAATTAAATCACACGGATATGCCCGAGACATATTGAGCACGACCAGTTTGGATAGAATTGACTTATACTAATCGGCGTAGTCAATTCTGTCCTAGTATTCAGTCTCTTAATCCCGAGATTGGGACGGGCATGAGATTTGGATATCGTATGCTTTGATTTACCAAAGAGTGCGGTCAATTGAGGCCTATACATCGGTAGGTTGGGTATGTGGTGTTTAACTTCTTACGTGCCGTTGCTAGTCGGATGAATCCACGTACCGGTTAGCCGGGTTGATGGTGCTCCCGAGATGAGCTCGTAAGGTTTATTATACTGAACCCGGCCGGTGGACTTTATGTCAGGTATAATAAGAAGGTCGATTCGTACTAATCTCAGATACCAAGAAGTCGGTAAATTAGTTTGTCAGTAAATTGTTAAACCGACGAGCACTAGATCTTTAATGTGGGGAGATAGAAGAAAAATAGTGGCACGATATAAAGTCATTTTTTAGCGGTAGTTACATAGTGGTACGACTAATTATGTATTTGACTAATTGACAAAGTCAATTAATTAATCCTAAAGGTTTAATTAATATTTAATTGACAAAGTGGATTAAGAAATTAATTATATTTGAATTAATTAAGCCTAAGGGTTCAATTAAATTAAATTAACGAAGTGGGTTAAGATATTAATTCGAATGGGTCGATTGGAGTTGATTAGTCTAGGAAAGAATAAGCGATCAACAAAAGTCAAATTAAAAGGCCCAACTCAAAAGCCCACTAGAAAGCTTAAGGCCAAAGAAACTTAAGAAAATCTTGCAAGACATTTTGTCTTCCTTGAGTGAGAAAGTTCTAGAGAGAAACTCTCCTTCCTTCTTGGGTTTCTTTCAAAAACGAACTTAGAATCTCACTTCTCGATTTAGATTAAGTTCAAAGATAGAACTTTTAGATAGCCCATTGATTTTTGAGTTTGCCCACTGCTGGATTTCATTTCTTTTCGCCGGATTCTTCACATTTTTGGCAAAATTCTGCCTTTTTTTTTTTTTTGTGTTGGCCGAATTTTTAGTTCTTCACTTGGGCAGTTCGGCAGCTGCTTCTAATCACTCTGGGGTGCTTGATCCAGCTGGGTTTGTGTTGATCTCTCCCTTGGGTTGGTGATCCACAATCCCAGTTGTCCAGGTCGTGACCGGAGTTGAACTGGGTTCGATTTTTATTGGCGAGAAAAGTAGTGGGCAGTAGTTTTTTGGGTTAAAAGTTTGATCTTTTAGGCAGATTTAATCTTTTCGAGGGATTTTATTTGTGGGTTTTCGTGGGCTTTGATAACACATCCCATTAGATTATTTCCCATGCAATATTCGGGATTTCTTGGAGTTATCTTTCGAATTTCGGTGGTAATAGCAATCAAAGATTTGGTTTTTCTTATTGTGTTGGACTTCGCTTCAAAGGTATAACCTTTAATCCTTCTGCTTTTAAATAAAGGTTTGATCTTTGTGCGTTAGATATCGATTTAATAAATTAAATAAGTATAAGCCCAGATCCGTTCATGGGAAAATGAATTTGAGCCTGAGCTTTGTCGAAAGCTTCCGATTCTGGAATGCATTACACGAAAGTGAGGTCTTCAAAATGGTATCAGAGCGCATGTTTCGGCTTTATACTTGTTTAATTTATTACACGGCTTTATTTTGGCATTATTATTTTGTCGAAATGTTTTAAACAGGTGGTTATTATTTTCCCGACTATTATGGTAGAATTTTATTTTTCATTCATAAATCCTGGGACATGAATTAGAAATCTCTGTAACAGTAATAACCACGAGCTGGAAGTCGTGTAGGATTAGAAAAATCATGTAGTAGGATTTAATCTAATCATGTCGTCTTTAAATTCCTAGAAAAATGCCTTTGTATATAGGAATTTATGTATTATGACGAAGACGTTATTTTGGATAACTTATATTCGCGGGTTTTGGTTTCTCGTAGTTTTGGATGATTCCTAATTACATAGTAAACCGAGAAAACCCGGATGAATCGAGAGGAATCTAAATAACGAGTGGGAGCGACATGACGGGACGTGTCACCGAGGCGTCAAGGAATCAACGATAGAGAAGGCCATAATAGTCGAGAAATTTTATTTCTTTAATTTTCCGTATTTATGTCTATTCGTTGATTGTGTGTTTTTCATTTTATTTTGCAGAAACGAAAATCAAACCAAAATGTTTTAAAAGTAAAGTGTAATTAACTAAGGTAGATTATTCGCATATTAAAACTCCAACGGTTTTATGGGTGCGAATATCCTTTGTTAAGATATTGTATGTTAAAATACAAAAATCCTCAAACTTAAAAATCTAAGTGGTAGCGGGTTGGTGAATATCCCCATGGCCTCCATTACGAATTCATATGTGATGTGGGTTAGACTGACGCGCTGGCCAAGGGCCTTCTTCCCTACGGATAAGTCTTCAACCCCGAGATATCACTAGATTAAATTTCTAAAGGGATGAACATAGCAAGTTTAATTGGAGAAAGTTATGACACCCTCGCTAACCGAGGCGCATTAGTATCCTAAGTAACAAGGTTAGAAGTCACATAATGGCAAACACTTAATGTACCGTTTGTAGTATTCCTCCTAAGAGGTTACAATGCTTATTGAGTACGACTAAAATTATCAACTATTAATTTCATTGATCATAAGATCGTTGGTCAGATAATGGAATTAATGAACTTCGGTTCTTCTCAAATGAATGTGGGTTGGCGTAGACGTTCACCCAACGTGACCTATGTTAATCCCAGTGTGAGAGATGTCGGTAGAATAATATATTGTTTTGAGGATATCAATATTTTCTAAAAAGTATACTGAAACTTGACTGTTTATTTTTCAGTTGTTGATATGTCGTTCAACCCACTACCTGTCATTTTGAATTAGAACAAACTTACGGGTCCAAATTACATTGACTGGAAACATAACCTGGAAATTGTCCTTACCGCTGAGGGTTACAAGCACGTGCTCACTGAGGAGTGCCCCCCTAAGCCCAGCGATGATGCCACCCCTGAGCAGCGAGAGCCATATACGAGGTGGCAGAAGGCTGATGAGATGACCCAGTGCTACATCTTGGCTTCTATGTCGAGTGTACTGTAGCACCAACATCAGTTGTTTACCTCAGCCTACGATATGATGCTCAACCTCAAGGAGATGTTTGGACATCAGGGCAGGGCAGCCAAACAGTCAGCTATGAGGAAACTCATGAATGTTAGGATGGCTGAGGGCACATCAGTAAGGGATCACGTGCTAGACATGATAAGCTGCATCAATGAGATCGAGCTATTGGGAGGTGACATTGATGGGGAGACCCAGGTCGATATCATCCTCCAGAGCTTGCCCCCCAGTTTTGAGCAGTTTCGGTTGAACTACAATATGGGCAAGCTCTCATATTCACTTCCCGAGCTCATGACTGCATTGGTGTCTGCTGAGGGCCTATTCGCAGAGAATAAGCAAGCCTTGGCTACTTTGGTCCCTCATGTTCCTCTGCTGGGCCCAAATCCAAAAAGCAAAAGAGGAAGAGAGGCCAGACAGCATGTGCTGATCATGGACCCAAGGCGGGCATTACCAAGAAGGATAAGTCGAAAGGCAAGTGCTTCAGATGTGGCAAAGCAGGACATTGGAAGAAGCACTGCCCAAAGCCTCGAGGTATGTGTAAATTTTCCCTAGTTACTGAGACGTGTTTAGCGGCGATTCCCACGGATACTTGGTGTGTGGATTCAGGAGCCACTGATCACGTTTGCAATTCTTTGCAGGGGTTCCAAGTGACCCAGCTGCTTAGAGAGGGAGAGTTTCAGGTCTACCATGGGGATACTATCAGAGTTTCTGTTGTTGCATTGGGAGTTTTATGTCTTTATTTTTCAGACTCTATTTTACCTTTGAGAGATTGTCTATATGTACCCAGTTTTCGGAAGAATTTACATTCAGTTTCTAAACTTTTATTGGATGGTTATAAGTGTGTTTTTTCTGATAATTCTATTTTTATTAGAAAGAGCCAGAGCCTTATATGTTCTGGTACATTAGTTGACAATCTGTTTTCAATTAAGCCAAACTCCCCAGTTGTGCAAAATACAGGAACTAGTAACTCATCACCGAATCATAATAAGAGAAAAAAGTCTTCCCATTTGAATCAAACTTATCTTTGGCACCTGAGACTAGGTCACATCAACCTTAGTAGGATTCAGAGGTTGGTCAATAATGGGCCTTTGGGCTCATTGGATATTGACATCTATCCGACCTGTGAGTCCTGGTTGGAGGGTAAAATGACCAAGAGGCCTTTCAAGGAAAAGGGGTATAGGGCCAAGGAGGTTTTATAGTTGATTCATTCTGACTTGTGTGGGCCTATGTCAGTTCAGGCTAGAGGTGGTTATGAGTATTTCGTGACATTCACATATGATTACTCTAGATATGGATACATATACCTGATACGCCACAAGTCTGAATGCTTTGGCAAGTTCTAAGAGTTTAAGGCTGAGGTGGAGAACCATCTGGGTAAGAGTATCAAGGCCTTGCGATCTGATCGCGGTGGCGAATACCTCTCTAGTTAATTTAGGTCCTATTTTCCAGAGGTGGGTATTCAATCCCAGTTGTCTGCACCTGGCACACTCCAGCAGAATGGTGTAGCAGAGATGAGGAATATGACTCTTATGGATATGGTTAGATCGATGATGAGTTATAGTGAGTTGCCTACCTCGTTTTGGGGTTATGCCTTAGAGACAGCGTGTTATCTCCTTAATCTCATACAATCTAAATCTGTGCCTACGACACCCCTAAAGTTGTGGACTGGGCGAAAGCCTAGTCTGAGATATATCAGGATTTGGGGTTGTCCAGCACATGTGCTCGAGGTAGATGAATGTAAGTTAGATTCGATATCAAAGGCTATGCTGTTTGTAGGCTACCCCAAAGGAACGAGAGGTGGTGTATTTTATAGTCCTCAGGATCAGAAGGAAGGGGTGAGCACCAATGCCAGATTTCTTGAGGAGGACTATATTTTAGATCACAAGTCAAGCAGCAAGGTGGTATTAGAAGAGCTTAAAAGTTAGTCCATTATTCCAGATGCACAAGTACAGGAAGCACACCATAAGAGACTGCACACACTATCACAGATGATGCTCTTACACAGGCTGCGCCTCATCGTAGTGGGAGGGTTACTAGACAGCCCGAGAGGTACAAGGGTTTGGGTGAGTCTTTAGACTTTATCCCAAGCGCTCATGAACCAGATCCAGTTAGCTACAATGAGGCTCTCTGGGACAGAGATGTAGATTCTTGGCAGAGAGCGATGATTGCTGAGATGGGTTCTATGCACTCAAATCAGGTATGGGAGCTGGTAGACCTTCCTGATAGGTTTTGACCTATTGGGTGCAAATGGGTCTACAAGCGAAAACGAGGATCTGACGGGAGGGTTGAGACCTTCAAGGCTAGGCTAGTATACTCAAAAATAGGGTATCGATTATGAGGAGACCTTTTCCCCAGTAGCTATGCTTAAGTCGATCCGCATTCTCTTGGCCATAGCTACTCATATAGACTATGAGATTTGGCAGGTGGACGTCAAGACAGCTTTCCTTAATGGAAGTCTTGAGGAGACCATCTTTATGCAGCAACCAAAGGGTTTCATAGTTTAGGGCCAAGAGCACAAGGTATGCAAGCTTAGGAGGTCCATTTATGGACTTAAGCAAGCATCCAGATCTTGGAACATCCATTTTGACGAGGTTATCCAGTCCTATGGATTCACTCAGTATCCGGATGAGTAGTGTGTATATCACAGGCGTGATGGTGATACGGTGATGTTCCTCATACTTTATGTAGATGATATTCTTCTGATTGGCAATAGTAAGAAGGTGTTGCCAGATGTAAAGGCATGGTTGTCCACGCAATTTGATATGAAGGATTTGGGAGAGGCTGGACATATCCTTGGGATAAAGATTATTCGAGATCGTATGAGACGTTCTCTGACACTCTCCCAGGCATACTACATAGACACGATTTTCGACTTGATAGGTCGTCAGGCCAATAAAAAAAAAAAAACCTACTTTTGAAACTATTAAAAAATAGTATTGAGCGAGTAGGATCGTATCCACAGGGGGCAACTGAATGAACTAAATTTGGTCAAAAGTATGTAACCAAAATGGGGGGTTTGTTTTTAATTAAACTAACTAATAGAAATCAAATTAAAATTAATGACAAGAAACTAAACAAATTGTCAAATCCAAATTCGGAAAGTGTCTAGCCAAGGGAATGGGACTACCTCGATGCACTCATCGATCATTGATGCAAAAATGTATTAATTAACTACTGGTTACACCGGTTTTCATTGTTGGAACCTCCAAACATTTCAGTCCTATTAATTAAAGCCAGCGATTAAGGAACCTCCGTTAATCGCATCTATAATCGATGATCAATTCTGGAACCTCCTAAAACCTAGATCACGATAGCCAAGGACCCAGTTCAATTACAATTAACCCAATTAGCTTAATTGCACCTGATTATTTATTCTCTTCAATTCACTAATCTAAGCACCACGTGATTAATTCATTGACTCTAAGGAATACCGAACCTAGTGGATTCTAGTAGATTGGATTACCTAGGAAAGTCCGCATGCTACCAGCTATACAGACAGTGCCAAATAACAAACAAAAATGCACAAGAATAAATAAGAACCCAATAATCAATTAATAATAACACCAATTCGATCTCACGATTAAAGTAACATCGAGGGGTTTTTATTCCCTTGACTTGACATAAGAAATCTAGCTACTCATAATTGAAAAGCAAAACATCATGTAAAAATTGTACTCCATGAATTAAAACTAAAAACTAAGAAATAGAAATACTACTAATTGATGAATTCTTCTGCAGGAGAGCTATCCCAAAAATTGCCCAAAAAGCTACTGTAATCCCTCTAAAGAATGATACTCCCTAATGGTAATATCCCTCTGCAATCAAAGTATTCCCTCAAATCATCAAAGTCTTTCCTTTTTTAAAAAATGGTCCCCGCAATCAAGACAATCAAATCTCCAATCAACAAAAATCCTGCCCTCCTTTCCTTTTTTATTCCCTACCTTATATAATTCTTCCTTCCCAATTTGGCCATTCTTTCTTTCTTGTCTTTCCCAAAAATCTACAGCACCCTACTCCTCTTCTTCAATTGTCCAATTTGCCCTCCTTTTGTCCAAAATTGCACCATTCTTCTCAAAATCAATATAATTCCCTGCAAATATAAAAAACGCTATTTAGCTTCACCAAAACATCCAAGTTTTCCCAATTCAGCACCAAATTGTATCATAAAATATCAGCTCATCAAAATCCCCCACACCTAAACACTGCTTGTCCCCAAGCATGACTCAAGACTCGACACATAAACAAAACACAAGTTACAACAACAACTGGATCCTCAATATGCAATATATAACCAAGCAAGACTTGCAATCCACATAGGAAATTTTTCATAGTACCAATCATTTGCAATGACTATACCAAGTTCCTTATAACTCTCCAAAATCAAATAACAAGCAAAAATGACATCCACCTCTCATGTAATCTCTCATGCACTCAAAAGTGTTTAGGGGACATATAATCACTCAACTTCATCACATAACATGTTCTTGCCATAAGCTTGCAGATATATCACATCACCATCGCTCAAATGAATCCAAAAATACAAATCAAAGGGTCTTGTCAAAGGTTTATAATGAGGCTCGGAACAAAAGGATAGGATAAACAAAAGATAATATCTAGGCTACAGTTACGAAAACAAGCATATACTCAATTGTCAACCTTCCAACATTCTTACCGAGGATGTCCCATGCAAGACAATAGCAACCCATAAAGATTCCAAACCCAGCTCTTTATTCACCCTTTCTTTTTTTTTTTTTTTCTCTAGCCACACAAATTCACTGGAATTTGTTTATATTGGCTGTTTATTTCTTTCTTTATTTTTATTTCAATTTTTTTCTCTTTTTTTTCATTTTTTTTAACAACTTTTGTGCTTCTATTTTACACATAGGCAACTTTACACTGTAGAGCACAAACTTATTCTTTTATGAGCTATAATATCTTGCAATGTCCGCCTTCAAACCACATACCAAGGTCAACAACCGAGTATACACTCATTTCAATAACTAGGCAGTTTTATTTTAATGTCTTTACAATCAAAGAATAAGATCCAAGCTTCAAAAAGGTTCACTAATGGTAAGCATAGAAGTTTGGATTTTAAAGCAAGCCAAAAATTGGTTTATCCTAATGCCCTTATCATCTTTGTACATCAAATTCACAAGCAATGGTAACATGCATAACAAAGCAAGTTTAGAATGTGCAAATTATGTGTGAAACACTCTAAATGAAAAACAATTGAGCATAAAAAAGAATTATTTGCTCATTAAGGCCCAAAATCTCACTTTATCTAGCTTTTTGGATGTCACTCACACAAGTATCATCATTTGAATTATCATAAGGAACAGTTATAGTCATCCAACACATAATACTACTATTATTCCCTACATTTCATTTTTACCTCACCCAATCACATATTGCATATAAATTTTCCCACACAAAACATATAACATTTACAACTCCCCCACACCTAGCTTTTACGTACCATACTACCCCAAACAAAAGACATAATCCATAAACAATCCAAAATAAGAACACACAACTAGAAAATGTCCTAACTATAACCAACAAAACCTCCCCCCACACCTGTTGGAGTAGAATACATAAGCTATGCTTGTATTTGACAGTTTCCCAGTTTAATATATCGATTTGTGTTTCAGTCATATCTTGTTGTGTATTAATCGTCCATTTATATTATGTAAGTAGATGATGATGTGTCTGGTGTGACACAGTAGATCTCATCATTGTTTGAAAGACATAATATATAAATGAGATTCATAACCGAGATAGTTTTGGACAAACTATCGGTCTAGGTTATTATTTGATTCAGATAATTAGTTTGTCTAAACTAATTGAATCATATAGATATGCCCGAGGCATGTTGAACTTGACTCTTAGGAATGATTTGTCTTGTACTGATTTAATAGACAAATCGATCCTTGTATTCTATCTCTAAATCCCTAGACTTGAGTGGGCATGAGGATTAGACATAGTGTACTTTGATCTACCAATGGGTGAGGTCAAATGTGGCCAATAGTCTCGGTGGGTTGGGTGCGCGAGTTTAGTTACTTGGTGTGCTGCTGCTTGTCGAAAGGAAACCATGTACCGGTGCGTCCGGGGTGATGGTGCTCCCGAGATGAACTTGAAATGTTTATTATACTAAACCCGACCAGGGGACTTATGTCCGGTATAGTAAAGAGGTCGAGTGGTACTAGTCTCGGAATTAAAGAAGTTGATGAATTAATTTATCATTAAATTAATGAATTAACGAGCACTATATCTTAGATGTGGGGAGATTATGAATATAATTTAATTAAGTTGTTCTGGAAGCAATTCTGGTGTAGGTTGGTAGTTCCATAATTAATCCGTTAGTGGTACGATTAATTATGTACTGGGTTGTTGACAAAGGTGGATTTAATTAATTTAAAAATTAATTAATCCTTCTGTCAGTTGGTTATGAATCATCCTAGGAACTGGTTTGGGATAAGTGAATCCCTGTGTCAGTTGGGAGTGATTCATCCCAGGAACTGGATTGGGATAAGTGAATCCCTGTGACAGTTGGGAGTGTATCAGTCCAGGAACATGATTGAAGGAAACAGAATCTGTATCAGTCCAGAAACAGGATTGAAGGAAAATAGAAACCCAGTAGGAAGACCAATCCTAAACCAACTTGGAGTCTCTCTTGTAACTCTATAAATAGACAAGGGATCAGTCATTCAAGACAACATAATTAATCCACAGGATTTATAGAGAAAGAAAATTCTAGAGAGAGAAAACATTTCTCTCTCCAAGTCGAATTTTCAAGAAAGTGTGCGGCTGGTTTTTGGGTTTCTAGTGGCTGAAATTTTGGCTTTGGTTTATACCAGCTGCGCGTAGCTTTCTCTCTCTGTGGGCGGTGCGTTTATAGTACGTGTCAGGTGCTGCGGGGCTAGAGTTTTCTAGCAGGTGGATTGTGGTGAGTAGCTGATCAATTGACTTCTAGTTCGTTGCCCACACAACGTGAAGTCATAGTCTTGAGGCATACAAGAGAATCATCAAGTGCACGGTTCAAAGGTACTTTTCTAAGATTCCGCTTTAATAGAAATTTTTGTTGCGTGGTAAATCGAGCAAGTGCAAACCCAGATCCTACCAAAATCTTTCAATTGGTATCAGAGCCTGGTTTAGGGGGTTCTGTGCTTGTTGGATTTAGTACATGGTTTTATTTGCAGGTGGTTTAGAATCCCAACTATTATGGTTACGTTTGTATGGGTTTTAATTAAACTCCGGGACATGTTCGGATTTAATTTTATTATGAATGTTTGGAATAGTATAACCACGTGCTGGAAGCCGTGTAGGATTAGATTAAATCTGTAGTAGGATTTTTTCTATGTAATTTCAATTATTTAATTTTCCTAGAATGCCTTGTAGTAGGAAAATTGTTTTTTTATGTAATCGAAGGCGTTATGGTGGACGACTTGGATTCGTGAGTTTTGGGTTATCATGAATTTGAAGAAACCCACGAAAACCCAGAACGAATTGCAAAAAGACCAAATAGCGTGGGAAAAAGTGAAGGAGGCGACACCGGCAACGTTTGCCGGCAGCAAAATCGCCGGCCGGCAGGCAAAAACCGTAAAAGCAGGCAGCAACAGCGTGCAGTAGTCGCTGCACGTAACAGCTGCTATGCGCTGCTGCCGAGCACGAGCAGCGCGGCCTTCGGGCCGTGCTGCCGCCCGGGCGACCCGTTCGGGCTATTCGGGCTATTTTTGGCCCGTTTTTCCTCCAGTTTTCGTTTTTTGAAGTTCAAGACTCTCTCTATCGAGTGACGTGATGGGACACGAGATTAAGGCAAAGGATGGAAGCAACTAAAACCATAATAGTCAGGAAATTTATTTTACGTATTTATTTCCCGTATTTATTGTTTTAATTTTTATGCTTTATTTTTATGCTGTATTTTAGATGCATGAATTAAAGCATGTCTGGTTTTATGGTTGCATATAACTTAGGTTAGTTAATTGCATGTTAAAACCGGAAAAACCCTCAAATAGGATATCTAAGTGGGAGCGGGTTGTGTTATATCCCCAGGGCCACCATTACAGGTTCATATGCGATGTGGGTGGGCTTGCGCGTTGGCGCACTATCCTGAGGTTACAAACTCAGAAGTCACGTAATGACACACACTTAGTGTACGATCTGCAGTATTCCTCCCGCGAGGTTACGCTGCTTACTTGTACGGCTGAAAGCACCGACTATTAGCTACATTGATCAAAAGATCGTTGGTCAGATAGTGTAGTTAATGAACTTGGTTCTTCTCAAACGAATGTGGGTTAGCGTAAACGTCCACACTACGTGGCTTGCGAGAATCCCGGTGGATGAGATGTTGGTGGATTAATATTATTGTTTTGATGGGAAATCAATAATTATTTGGATTTTCATGTTTTTCGAAAATTCTAGCATATATAACTGAAACACTGTTTGTTTACTTTTCAGTTTAAATCGATATGGCATTCAATCATTTAGCTGCTATTTTGAAAAACAACAATTTAACTGGAACTAATAATGTCGATAGAAGTCGTAACGTGGACATTGTCCTTAGGGCTGAGAGCGCTCCTGTGAGAGATCGTGTCATTGACATGATTAGTAACATCAACATGGTTGAGGTAGTGAGAGGCGAAATCGTTGGTGAAACCAAAGCCGATATTGTCCTCCGGAGCTTGCCTCAAAGCTATGAGCGGATTCGGTTGAACTACAACATAAGTATGATGTTGTGGAGTTCATCCGAGCTCTTGGCAGAGTTGATGGTGGCTCAAAGCTATGAGCGGATTCGGTTGAACTACAACATAAGTAAAATGTTGTGGAGTTCATCCGAGCTCTTGGCAGAGTTGATGGCAGCTAAAAGTCTTCTTCAAGAGAAGAAACGAGCTTTAGTCGCAGTCGAAGCTTTAGAATCTTCTTCTGAGCCTGAGGCTAGAAAGAATAAGAGAAAGCTCGAGGGAGTAGCTAAAAAGGCACAAATTGCGCCTAAGCCAGATATTGCAAAGAAAAAGTCGAAAGACAAGTGCTTCAAGTGCAATAAGACGGGACATTGGAAAGCGGATTGTCCAAAGCTTATAAGTACGATAAATTATGCCTTAATTACTGAGACATGTTTAGTGGCGATTCCCACAGATACTTGGTGTGTGGATTCAGGTACCACTGACCATGTTTGTAATTCTTTGCAAGGGTTCCAAGTAACCCAGAAGCTTAGAGAAGGCGAATTGGATATCTACTTGGGTGACACTACAAGAGTGTCAGTAGAAGCAGTGGGAGTAGTTAAGTTTAATTTATAAAATTCTAGCTTAGAGTTAGTTAATTGTCTTTATGTACCGAGTTTTAGAAAGAACTTGATTTCGGTTTCTAAATTCTTGAAGAACGGGTAAAAGTTTATTTTTTCTAATGACTGTGTTGTTATTAGAAGAAATGGAAAACTTATTTGTTCTGGTTCATTGGCGGACAATTTGTTTGTGGTTAACTCTAACTCCCCTGTTGCACAAAACATTGAGTGAGATAGCTCAGAATCTAACATTAATAAGAGAAAGAAACCTTCTGAAATGAATCAGACCTATCTTTGGCATCTAAGGCTAGGTCATATAAACCTTAGTAGGATTCAGAGGTTGGTCAATGATGGACCTTTGGGTTCATTAGATATTGACAGTTATGCAACCTGCGAATCTTGCTTGGAAGGTAAGATGACCAAGAGACCTTTTAAAGCAAAAGGCTATAGAGCTAAAGAAGTATTAGAGTTGATTCATTCTGACTTGTGTGGACCTATGATGGTCCAGGCACGAGGGGGATATGAGTATTTCGTGACGTTCACGGATGACTACTCTAGGTACGGATACATTTACCTAATGCACCACAAGTCCGAATGTTTTGGCAAGTTCAAAGAGTTTCGGGCAGATGTGGAGAAGCATCATTGTAAGAGTATCAAGACACTGTATTCAGATCGTGGTGGGGAGTACCTGTCCCATGAATTTCGAGATTACCTCACTGAGGTAGGAATTCAGTCTCAGTTGTCTGCACCTGGCACTCCATAGCAGAATAGTGTAGCAGAAAGGAGTAATCAGACTCTTATGGAAATGGTTAGGTCCATGATGAGCTATAGTGATTTGCCAAGTTCGTTCTGGGGATATGCCTTGGAAACGGCAATCTATATTCTTAATTGTACCATCTAAAACCGTGCCTTCAACCCCAGTAGAGTTATGGAACGCGCGGAAGCCCAGTCTAAGACATCTCAGAATTTGGGGCTACCTAGCACATGTGCTTAAGGCAGATACGGCTAAGTTAGATGCAAGAACAGAATTAATGCTGTTTGTAGGATATCCTAGGGGAACGAAAGGTGGTCTATTCTATAGTCCTAAAGATCAGAAGGTGGTGGTAAGTACCAACGCTAGATTTTTATAAGAGGACTATGTCTTACACCACAAGCCCAAGAGTAAGATAGTACTAGAAGAGCTTAGATGACAAACTACTAATCCTGATGCACCAACACAAGTCGATACACCACACACTGCACATGAGATCACAGATGATGCGCCTACACAGGCGGTGCCTCGTCTTAGTCGGAGGGTTGTGAGACAGCCAGACAGGTTCGTTGGCCTGGGAGAGGCTTCAGACCTAGTCCCAGGTATGCCTGAACCTGACCCAGTTAACTACAATGAGGCGCTTCGAGATAAAGATGCAGAATCTTGGCGTAAGGCAATGATATCCGAGATGGGGTCAATGGACCACGATCAAGTCTGGGAGCTTGTGGACCTGCCTGATGGGTTTAAGCCCATTGGATGCAAGTGGGTCTATAAACGTAAGAGAGGACCTGACGGGAAGGTGAAAACCTTTAAAGCTAGGCTGGTGGTGAATGGGTATACTCAGAAAGAGGGAATCGATTATGAGGAAACCTTCTCCCCGGAAGCCATGCTTAAGTCGATCCGGATTCTCTTGGCCATAGCTGCTCATATGGATTATGAGATTTGGCAGATGGATGTCAAGACAGCTTTCCTAAATGGAAGTCTTGAGGAAACCATCTTTATGCAGCAACCAGAGGGATTCATTGAAAAAGGACAAGAGCATAAGGTTTGCAGGCTTAA
This sequence comes from Knoxia roxburghii, assembly GCA_030378225.1. Lineage (NCBI taxonomy): Eukaryota > Viridiplantae > Streptophyta > Magnoliopsida > Gentianales > Rubiaceae > Knoxia > Knoxia roxburghii. The sequence goes on along the minus strand of CM059420.1, from coordinate 19,956,283 downwards.
GAGGTCTATTTATGGACTTAAGCAGGCATCCAGATCTTCGAACATCTGGTTTGATGAGGTAATCTAGTCTTTTGGATTTACTCAGTGTCCGGATGAGCAATGTGTATATCGCAGACATGATGGAAACTCAGTGGTGTTTCTTGTGCTTTACGTAGATGACATTCTATTGATTGGCAACAACAAAAAAGTGTTATCAGACGTAAAGGAATGGCTGTCCAAGTAATTTGATATGAAGGACTTAGGGGGAAGCGGGACATATCCTTGGGATCAAGATTATTCGAGATCGTAGGAAACGTTCGTTAACGCTCTCCCAAGCTTCATACATAGACACAATTCTGGCCCGTTATAACATGCAGAACTCCAAGAAAGGTTTTCTACCTTCAGGCATGGAGTGTTTCTATCTAAGGAGCAGTCTCCGAAGACTGTTGAGGAGATAGAGACCATGAGGACTGTTCCGTATGCTTTGGCAGTAGGAAGTCTCATGTATGCCATGTTGTGTACGAGGCCTGATATCTGTTATGCCGTTGGCATAGTGAGCAGATATCAGAGTAACGCCGGTAAAGCTCATTGGGAGGCAGTAAAATGCATTCTCAAGTATTTGCGCAGAATGAGAGACGAAGTTCTGGTCTATCAGGCGTCTGAGCTGGTACCCCGAGGTTACACAAATTCAGATTTCCAAGGCGATAGGGACAAGAGCAAGTCTACCTCAGGGTATGTATTTACTCTAGGAGGTGGAGCCATAGTTTGGCGGAGTATCAAGCAGAAATGCATGGCGGACTCTACCATGGAGGCTGAGTATGTTGCCGCATCAGAGGCAGCGAAAGAAGCAGTATGGCTCAAGAACTTTCTAGTGGACTTAGATGTGATTCCTGGTTTACCGAAGTCTGTCACGGTTTATTGTGATAACAGTAGTGCAGTAGCAAACTCGAAAGAACCATGAGCCCACAAGGCGAGTAAACATATACATAGCAAGTACCACCTGATACGAGACAATGTAAAGAGGGTAGACGTGGTCATGGCTAAGATAGCATCAGAGGATAACCTTACAGATCCATTCATGAAAACATTGCTAAAAGTTTTTTTTTCTGTTGTTGTGTAGTTACATTGAGCCGCATCAAGTGTCTTGGACGCATAGTAAATGACATGACTTTGTCTTCCATTCCTCTGTCCAAGCACTGCTTCCACAGCATATTGACTCTCGTCACACATGAGCTCAAATGGTAATTCCCAATTTGGGGGCTGGATGATAGGAGTAAATGTGAGTAACTCCTTCAACCTCTTAAATGCACTTCTGCACTCCTCACCAAACTCAAATGGCACGTCATGTTGTAAGAGCCTCGACAGGGGTTGAGTGATCTTTGAGAAGTCCTTGATAAATCGCCGGTAAAAACCTGCATGACCAAGGAAACTCTGAATTTCTTGGACATTAGTAGGATAAGGTAAACTAGCAATTAAATCAACCTTAGCCTTATCCACCTCTATTCCCCTAGAAGACACCACATGACCTAATACAATGCCCCCTCTTACCATAAAATGGCATTTCTCATAGTTCAACACTAAATCCTTCTCAATGTATCTCTGAAGTACCATGGCTAAACTATCAAGACAATGATCAAAGGACTCTACGTACACAGTAAAATCATCCATAAATATCTCAATGCATTTTTCAAGAAAATCAAAAAATATGCTCATCATGCATCTCTGAAAAGTCCCAGGTGCATTACACAGACCAAAAGGCATACGACGATAAGCGAAAGTACCAAATGGGCAAGTAAAAGTGGTCTTATCTTGGTCCTCTGGAGCTACCGCTATTTGGTAGTAACCAGAGTACCCATCTAGGAAGCAGAAAAAATCTTTACCTGCCAACCGGTCCAGCATCTGATCAATGAAAGGGAGCGGGAAGTGGTCCTTCCTCGGGGCTGCATTTAGCTTGCGGAAATCAATGCACATACGCCATCCTGTTTGCAATCTCATGGGAACCAACTCGTTAGCTTCATTTTTAACTAACTGAAAACCGGATTTCTTAGGCACTACATGTACCGGGCTAACCCACTTACTATCCGAAACTGAATAAATTATACTTGCATCGATGAGCTTAATAATTTCTTTCATTACTACCTCTTTCATGGCAGGATTCAGCTTCCTTTGGGCTTCTCTAACTGGCTTTGCATCTTCCTCCAACAAAATCCGATGCATGCAGATAGAAGGACTGATTCTTTTTATGTCGGCCAGTGTCCATCCAATTGCGGTTCTATACTCCCTCAATACTCTTAATAGCTTCTCCTCCTGCAAGTCCGTCAACTCCTTAGAGATGATCACGAGAAAAGTCTCCAACTCTCCCAAGTAGACATACTTGAGGTGATTCGGCAGTGTCTTCAATTCAAGTTTAGGTGCCTACACCACAGAAGTAAGATTTTTGTCAGCACTAACAGGTAACCCTAAAAATTGGTTTGCCAACCTTGGTGGCAATTCCGGTCTAGCATGGAATGCCAAAACTGCCTCAATGACCGCTTCACTCACATTGCTGCGAGCATCAATTTCCTGCACACTATGCTGTAAAACAAAATTTAGCTCATCCAGCATTAGATTAAATTCAATCTCTTCTTGCACAATAGAGTCTACTAGGCTAACATTTACAAAATATTCAGAGTCTGGTGGGTACTTCATAGCTTCATACATATTAAACTGCACTTTTTCACCATCGAATTCAAAAGTAAACACACCAACATCCACATCTATTTTTGTCTTAGCCATTTTCATAAATGACCTACCCAGTAAGAGAATATCAGAGTTTCTCACATGTTCATCATTCATGTCAAGAATGTAAAAATCAGCAGGAAATATCAACTTATCACATTTTACTAGTACATCCTCGACTACCCCCTCTGGATAAATCATTGCCCTATTGGCTAACTGGACAATCACATTTGTATTTTTAAGAGCCCCAATTTTTAACTTGTTGAACAAAGACAAAGACATCAGATTAATTGAAGCTCCTAAATCTAGCATAGCTGCTTTTATAACACGTGACCCAATTACACAAGATATGGCAAAAATACCTGGATCAGTGCACTTCTGAGGTAACTTACGCTGAAGAAACGAAGACACATTCTCGTTCACATAGACTTTGCCTTCAGGTCTTCTCTCTTTGGTCAGTAACGACTTTAAAAATTTTGCATACCTGAGAATCTGTGCAATGGCTTCCATCAATGGTATGTTGATTACCACTTTGTGAAATACTTCAAGCACCTCATCGTCACTGTACTCCTTTCTCACTTGGACTAACCTGCCAGGAAAAGGAGGTTGAATCACACTCTCAGTTTTTCTTACAATGAATTTATGAGTTACCTCTTCCTCTGGCAACTCTTCCACTGCCTCTTCCACTGCCTCTTCCACTGCCTCTTCCTTTTCTGGCATCTGAGAAGGCTCTTGAACCTCGGCGGTCGGAACTTTAGGTTCTAGTAATTCTCTTCCATTCTTCAAAATGATGGCACTCACATTTTCAGTGGAACTACCTGGCTGAGACGGAAGCTTCCCTTGAGCTCGGTCTCTCTGATGGACTTGAGTGGCAAGCTGAGAGATTTGTTTCTCCAAGTTTTTAATTGCAGCCTGTGACTGCTGCTCTCTAGCATGTTGTTGTTGTTCCCTTGCTAGATCCCTCTCAACAAGACCCTGCACCGCAGCTGTCAATCCTTTAATCATTGATTCGACTGACGAACCTGAAGCCCCTGCTGGTGGAGGTACTGGGTTTCTCACTGGGGGTTGGAAACTGGATTGCTGAGATTGAGGTTGAAATCCAAGCTGCTTGTAGCTGAAGTTGGGATGATTTCTCTACCCTGGGTTGTAGTTATTAGAATATGGGTCATATATTCGATGGGGTGGGGGCCTGGAATCCGCCCACAACATTCACTTGCTCTCCTTCTTGCATTGTTGGACAGTCATCAGAGGCATGTCCTTGCATTGCACAAATTCCGTAGACCTTCACTGCCTACAACTGTCCAACACCAAACTGGTGCACCCAATCAGTCAATTGTTCATTCTTATTTTCCATGTTAGAGACACTCACCTCGTTAACTCGTCTGGTGGGCATGTCTGCTCGCCTTTGAAATTGCTGAGAAGTCTCAGCCATAACCGCGATTAGCCTCATTGCCTCTGCAGGAGTCTTATTCATCAATACTCCTCCACTGGCAGAATCGATCTTGTCTTTGTCCAACTCAGATAGCCCCTCATAGAAATACTGAATTAGGAGTTGCTCGGGAATCTGGTGTTGGGGACAACTTCTACACAAATCACTGAACCTCTCCCAGTTCTCATACAGGCTCTCACCAATTGCTTGCCTGACACTGCAGATATCCTTTCTGATATTAGAAGATCGGGAGGCTGGGAAGAATTTCTCCAAAAATCTTTTCTTCAGCTCGTTCCATGTGGTAATGGACCCTGCTGGTAACCCAAAGAGCCAGTGTTTCGCCTTATCCTCCAAGAAAAATGGGAATGCCCTGAGCTTGACTTGTTCCTCTATAACTCCTTGGTAACTCACTGCCGAGCATACAATGTGAAACTCCATCAAGTGCTTGTGGGGATCCTCACCTGTCAAACCACGAAACTTAGGTAGTAAGTGTATAGTACTAGATTTCAACTCAAACCTAGGAGCATTTTCAGGAAAAGTAATGCAAAGAGATTGCTGATTTCCATCGGGAGTTGCCAACTCCCTTAGCGTCCTGTCAGCCATTGGTATTGCAACCAACTCTTCGTCCTCTTCCGGAACTTGAATTTCTTCCTGTTCGTCAACTGGTGGGGCCAAAGATGTTGACTCAGCCAGTTGCTCTCTTTGTTTCTTCTCTTTGGTGTTCCTTTTTGCAGTCTTCTCTATCTCTGGGTCAAATACGAGTTTGCCTGTACGAGAAGAGCGAACCATAAAAAGGAACAAATAAAACCAAAACTTTTAACCAAAAATAAAACACTACACCATGCTCCCCAGCAACGGTGCCAAAATTTGATAGGTCGTCAGGCCAATCAAAAATAAACCTACTTTTGAAACTATTAAAAATAGTATAGAGCGAGTAGGATCGTATCCACAGGGAGCAACTGAATGAACTAAATTTGGTCAAAAGTACGTAACCAAAATGGGGGGTTTGTTTTTAAGTAAACTAACTAACAGAAATCAAATTAAAATTAATAACAAGAAACTAAACAAATTGTCAAATCCAAATTCAGAAAGTGTCTAGCCAAGGGAATGGGACCACCTCGATGCACTCATCGATCATTGATGCAAAAATGTATTAATTAACTACTGGTTACACCGGTTTTTATTGTTGGAACCTCCTAACAATTCAGTCCTATTAATTAAAGTCAGCGATTAAGGAACCTCCGTTAATCGTATCTATAATCGACGATCAATTCTGGAACCTCCTAGAATCTAGATCACGATAGCCAAGGACCCAGTTTAGTTACAATTAACCCAATTAGCTTAATTGCACTTGATTATTTATTCTCTTCAATTCACTAATCTACGTACCACTTGATTAATTCATTAACTCTAAGGAATACTGAACCTAATGTATTCTAGTAAATTGGATTACCTAGGAAAGTCCGCATGCTACCAGCTATACAGACAGTGCCAAATAACCCACAAAAATGCACAAGAATAAATAAGAACCCAATAATCAATTAATAATAACACCAATTCGATCTCACGATTAAAGTAACATCGAGGGGTTTTTATTCCCTTGACTAAACTTAAGAAAACTAGCTACTCATAATTGAAAAGCAAAACATCATGTAAAAATTGTACTCCATGAATTAAAACTAAAAACTAAGAAATAAAAATACTACTAATTGATGAATTCTTCTGCAGGAGAGCTATCCCAAAAATTGCCCAAAAAGCTGCTGCAACCCTTTGTTCTCTCTTTGGTCCCAGCCGTCCCCGTCTTCTGTCCACTCTCTAAAAAACCAAAAGTCAATCCTCTCTAAAGAATGATACTCCCGAATGGTAATATCGGTCTGCAGTCAAAGTATTCCCTCAAATCACCAAAGTCTTTCCTTTTTTCAAAAATGGTCCCCGCAATCAAGACAATCAAATCTCCAATCAACAAAAAACCTGCCCTCCTTTCCTTTTTTATTCCCTACCTTATATAATTCTTCCTTCCCAATTTGGCCATTCTTTCTTTCTTGTCTTTCCCAAAAATCTATAGCACCCTACTCCTCTTCTTCAATTGTCCAATTTGCCTCCTTTTGTCCAAAATTGCACCATCCTTTTCAAAATCAATATAATTCCCTGCAAATATAAAAAAAATGCTATTTAGCTTCACCAAAACATCCAACTTTGCCCAATTCAACACCAAATTGTATCATAAAATATCAGCTTATCAGGCCTATTTTAACATGCAGAACTCCAAGAAGCGTTCACTACCTTTCAGGCATGGTGCATTTATCTAAGGAGCAGTGTCCCAAGACTGCTAAGGAGATAGATGTCATGCAGGTGGTACCCTATGCTTCTGCAGTGGGTAGCCTCATGTATTCTACATTATGTACGAGGCCTGATATTTGCTTTGTCGTTGGCATGGTTAGCAGATATCAGAGTAACCCTGGGAAGGCTCACTGAGAGGCAGTAAAATGCATTCTCAAGTACTTGCGCAGGACGAGAGATTATGTCGTAGTTTATAGAGCGCAGGAGCTTGTACAATTGGGTTACACAGATTCTGGCTTTCAAGGTGATATGGACAAGAGTAAGTCTACCTCTGGATTTGTGTTTACTCTAGAAGGTAGAGCCATAGTGTGGCAGAGTGTCAAGCAGAAATGCGTGGTTGACTCTACCATGGAGGCTGAGTGCGTTGCCGCATCAGAGGCAGTGAAAGAAGATGTATGGCTCCGGAGCTTCCTGTTGGACTTAGATGTGGTTCCTGAGTTGCCTAGGTCTATCACAGTTTACTGTGATAACAATGGTGCAGTTGCTAACTCAAGGGAACCATGAGCCCATAAAGCGAGTAAACACATAGAGCGCAAGTACCACCTGATACAAGAGATCGTAAAGAGGGGAGACGTGATCGTGGCCAAAATAGCATCAAATGACAACCTTGCAGATCATTTCACAAATCCGTTGACCCTAAAGGTCTTTGACAGACATGTTGAGGGCATGGGAGTCAGATTCTTGAGGGAACCATGTGAGTGAGCTTAAAAGTGTTCTGTAGATTTCATTGTGACAGTAGTGTAATAGCTACTTTGACAGTTTTTGTACTTCTTGAGTATTAGTGGGAGATTGTTAGTTTTGAATACAGAAAAACTATGGCTTGTATCAAAAACTAATATCCACAGATGACATATCATTTTGTTTAAGTATTAAATTGTTCCATTATATCATAGAACTAGATAACGGGGTGTGGAAAGACACAGTAGATACCGTTATTGGTTAAAGTATTGATATATAAAAAGTATGCTCGTAACTGAGATAGTCTGAACATACTATCGGTATAGGTTATCGTGTGGTTTGGAAATTAGTTTATCTAAACTAATTAAATCACAAGGATATACCCGGGGCATATTAAGCACGACCAGTTTGGATAAAATTGACTTATACTGATCGGCATAGTCAATTCGGTCCTAGTATTCAGTCTCTCAATCTCGAGATTGGGATGGGAGTGAGAGTTGGATATCGTATGCTTTGATTTACCAAAGAGTGCGGTCAACTGAGGCCTATACCTCGGTAGGTTGGGTATGCTGTGTTTAGCTTCTTACGTGTCGTTGCTAGTCGGAGGAATCCACGTACCGGTTCGCCGGGTTAATGGTGCTCCCGAGATGAGCTCGTAAGGTTTATTATACTAAACCCGGCCGGTGGACTTTATGTCAGGTATAATAAGAAGGTCGAGTGGTACTAATCTCGAATACCAAGAAGTCAGTAAATTAGTTTGTCAGTAAATTGATAAACCTACGAGCACTAGATCTTTAATGTGGGGAGATAGAAGAAAAATAGTGGCGCGATGTAAAGTCATTTTTGAGCGGTAGTTCCATAGTTAGTCCGATAGTGGTACGACTAATTATGTATTTGACTAATCGACAAAGTGAATTAATTAATCCTAAAGGTTTAATTAATATTTAATTAACAAAGTGGATTAAGAAATTAATTATATTTGAATTAATTAATCCTAAGGGTTCGATTAAATTAAATTAACGAAGTGGATTAAGAAATTAATTCGAATGGGTCGATTGGAGTTGATTAGTCTAGGAAAGAGTAAGCGGTCAACGAAAGTCAAATTAAAAGGCCCAACTCAAAAGCCCACTAGGACTCCTTAAGAGCTCCCAATAAATAGAAAGCTTAAAGCCAAAGAAACTTAAGAAAATCTTGCAAGACATTTTGTCTTCCGTGAGTGAGAAAGTTCTAGAGAGAGATTCTCCTTCCTTCTTGGGTTTCTTTCAAAAACAAACTTGGAATCTCACTTCTCGATTTAGATTAAGTTCAAAGATCAAACTTTTAGATAGCCCATCGATTTTTTAGTTTGCCCACTGCTGGATTTCATTTCTTTTTGCCGGATTCTTCACATTTTTTGCCGAAATTCTGCCCAGTTTTTTTTTTTTGGTGTTAGCCGGATTTTTAGTTCTTCACTTGGGCAGTTCGGCAGCTGCTTCTAATCACTCCGGGGTGCTTGATCCAGCTGGGTTTGTGTTGATCTCTCCCTTGGGTTGGTGATCCACAATCCCGGTTGTCCAGATCGTGACCGAAGTTGAAAGGGGTTCTATTTTATTGGCGAGAAAAGTAGTGGGCAGTAGTTTTTTGGATTAAAGGTTTGATCTTTTGGGCATATTTAATCTTTTCGAGGGATTTTCTTTTTGGGTTTTCGTGGGCTTTGATAGCACATCCCGTTAGATTATTTCCCACGTAATATTCGGGATTTCTTGGAGTTATCTTTCGGATTTTGGTGGTAATCGCAATCAAGATTTGGTTTTTCTTATTGCGTTGGACTTCGCTTCAAAGGTATAACCTTTAATCCTTCCGCTTTTAATCAAAGGTTCGATCTTTGTGCGTTAGATGTCGATTTAATAAATTAAATAAGTATAAGCCTAGATCCGTTCATGGGAAAATGAATTTGAGCCTGAGCTTTGTCGAAAGCTTCCGATTCTGAATGCATTGCACGAAAGTGAGGTTTTTGATTTAGTCTGGGCTTGTTCTATTTTTCTTCAGTTCTTTCCTCTTATTAGTGTTAGATTATGCGCCATTTATCTCTATGTTTTGCACAACAGGGGAGTTTGATTTAATTATAAACAAATTGTCAGCTAATGAACCAGAACAAATAAGTTTTTTATCTTTTCTAATAACAATAGAATCATCAGAAAACATAAACTTATAACAATTCTTTAAGAGTTTAGAAACTGAAACAAGCTTCTTTCTAAAACTCAGTACATAAAGACAATTAACTAAATCTAGCATAGAATTTTCGAAAATTAGGCTAACTACTCCCACTGCTTCTACTGACACTCTTGTAGTGTTGCCAAAATAGATATCCAGCTCGCCTTCTCTAAGCTTCCGGATTACTTGGAACCCTTGCAAAGAATTACAAACATGGTCAGTGGTGCCTGAATCCACACACAACGTTTCTGTGGGAATTGCCGCTAAACATGTCTCAGTAATTAAGGCATAAATTATCGTACCTTTAAGCTTTAGACAATCTGATTTCCAATGTCCCGTCTGATTGCACTTGAAGCACTTGTCTTTCATCTTCTTCTTGGCAATATCTGGCTTAGACGCAATTTGCGCCTTTTGAGCTATTCCCTCGAGCTTTCTTTTTTTCTTTCCAGCCTCAGGCTTATAAGAAAATTCTGAAGCTTTGATTGCGACTAAAAACTTGCTTCTTCCCTTGAATAAGACTTTTAGCCGACACCAACTCTGTTAAAAGCTCGGATGAAGTACATGAAAGTTTTTGGTAGGATTTGGGTTTGCACTTGCTCGATTTACCACGCAACAAAAATTTCTATTGAAGCGGAATATTAGAAAAGTACCTTTGAAGCGTGCACCTGGTGATTCTCTTGTATGCCTCAAGACTATGACTTCACGTTGTGTGGGCAACGAACTAGAAGTCAATTGATCAGCTACTCACCACAATCCACCTGCTAGAAAACTCTAGCCCCGCAGCACCTGGCACGTACTATAAACGCACCGCCCGCAGAAAGAGAAAGCTATGCGCAGCTGGTATGAACCAAGCCCAAAATTTCAGCCACTAGAAACCCAAAAACCAGCCGCACACTTTCTTGAAAATTTGACTTGGAGAGAGAAACGTTTTCTCTCTCTAGAATTTTCTCTCTCTAGAAATCCTGTGGATTAATTGTGTTAATTGTCTTGAATGACTGATCCCTTGTCTATTTATAGAGTTACAAGAGAGACTCCAAGTTGGTTTAGGATTGGTCTTCCTACTGGGTTTCTGTTTTCCTTCAATCCTGTTCCTGGACTGATACACTCCCAACTGTCACAGGGATTCACTTATCCCAATCCAGTTCCTGGGATGAATCACTCCCAACTGACACAGGGATTCACTTATCCCAAACCAGTTCCTGGGATGATTCACAACCAACTGACACAAGGATTAATTAATTTCTAAATTAATTAAATCTACCTTTGTCAACAACCCAGTACATAATTAATCGTACCACTAACCGATTAATTATGACACTACCAACCTACACCAGAATTGCTTCCGGAACAACTTAATTAAATTATATTCACATTCTCCCCACATCAAAGATATAGTGCTCGTTAATTCATTAATTTACTGATAAATTAATTCATCAACTTCTTTAATTCTGAGAATAGTACCACTCGACCTTTTTACTATACCGGACATAAGTCCACCGGCCGGGTTTAGTATAATAAACATTTCGAGTTCATCTCGGCAACACCATCACCTCGGACGCACCGGTACATGGTTTCCTTTCGACAAGCAGCAGCACACCAAGTAACTAAACACGCGCTCCCAACCCACCGAGACTATTGGCCACATTTGACCTCACCCGTTGGCATATCAAAGTACACTATGTCTAATCCTCATGCCCACTCGAGTCTAGGGATTTAGAGATAGAATACAAGGATCGATTTGTCTATTAAATCAGTACAAGACAAATCATTCCTAAGAGTCAAGTTCAATATGCCCCGGGCATATCTATATGATTCAATTAGTTTAGATAAACTAATTATCTGAATCACATAATAACCTAGACTGACAGTTTGTCCAAAGCTGTCTCGGTTACGAACCTCATTTATATATTATGTCTTTCAACCAATGATGAGATCTACTATGTCGCACCAGACACCTTATAATCTACTTACATAATATAAATGGACATAAACATGCACAACAAAATATAATTGAAACACAAATCGATATATTAAACTGGGAAACTGTACAATACAAGCATAGCTTATGTATTCTAATCCAACAATCTCCCACTAATACTTAAGTTGTGCTTTAAGTATACAACTACATACAATCCTATACAATCTGCTGCTATCTATCTAGAAAAACTATCATGGCTCTTCTACATATCTGATCCCCATGCCCTTCACATGAGCCTCAAAGACTTTAGAGGTCAATGTTTTCGTGAACAGATCTGCAAGGTTATCCTCTGATGCTATCTTAGCCACGACCACGTCTTCCCTCTTCACGATGTCTCATATCAGGTGGTACTTGCGCTGTATATGTTTACTCGCCTTATGGGCTCGTGGTTCCTTCAAGTTTGCTACTGCACCATTGTTATCATAATAAACCGTGATAGACTTCGGCAAACCAGGAATCACATCTAAGTCCACTAGGAAGTTCTTGAGCCATACTGCTTCTTTCGCTACCTCTGATGCGGCAACATACTCAGCCTCCATGGTAGAGTCTGCCACGTATTTCTGCTTGACACTCCGCCAAACTATGGCTCCACCTCCTAGAGTAAACACATACCCTGAGGTAGACTTGCTCTTGTCCTTGTCGCCTTGGAAATCTGAATCTGTGTAACCTCGGGGTACCAGCTCAGACGCCTGATAGACCAGAACTTGGTCTCTCGTTCTGCGCAAATACTTGAGAATACATTTTACTGTCTCTCAATGAGCTTTCCTGGGGTTACTCTGATATCTGCTCACCATGCCAACGACATAACAGATATCAGGCCTCGTACACAACATGGTATACATGAGACTTCCTACTGCTGAAGCATATGAAACTGTCTTTATGGTCTCTATATCCTCAACAGTCTTAGGAGACTGTTCCTTGGATAGAAACACTCCATGCCTGAAAGGTAGAAAACCTTTCTTGGAGTTCTGATTGTTAAAACGGGCCAGAATCATGTCTATGTATGAAGCTTGGGAGAGCGTTAGTGAATGTTTCCTACGATCTCAAATAATCTTGATCCCAAGGATATGTCCTGCTTCTCGTAAGTCCTTCATATCAAATTGCTTGGACAGCCATGCCTTTACGTCTGATAACACTTTCTTGTTGTTGCCAATCAATAGAATGTCATCTACGTAAAGCACAAGAAACACCACTGAGTTTCCATCACGTCTCTGATATACACATTGCTCATCCGGACACTGAATAAATCCAAAGGACTGGATTACTTCATCAAACCTGATGTTCCAAGATCTGGATGCCTGCTTAAGTCCATAAATAGACCTCTTAAGCCTGCAAACCTTATGTTCTTGGCCTTTTTCAATGAATCCATCTGGTTGCTGCATAAAGATGGTTTCCTCAAGACTTCCGTTTAGGAAAGCTGTCTTGACATCCATCTGCCAAATCTCATAATCCATATGAGCAGCTATGGCCAAGAGAATCCAGATCGACTTAAGTATGGCTACCTGGGAGAAGGTTTCCTCATAATCGATTCCCTCTTTCTGAGTATACCCCTTCGCCACCAGCCTAGCTTTAAAGGTTTCCACTTTCCCATCAGGTCCTCTCTTACGTTTGTAGACCCACTTGCATCCAATGGGTTTAAACCCATCAGGCAGGTCCACAAGCTCCCAGACTTGATTGTGGTCCATTGACCCCATCTCGGATATCATTGCCTTACGCCAAGATTCTGCATCTTTATCTCGAAGCGCCTCATTGTAGTTAACTGGGTCAGGTTCAGGCATACCTGGGACTAGGTCTGAAGCCTCTCCCACTCCAACGAACCTGTCTGGCTGTCTAACAACCCTTCCACTATGTTGAGGCACCGCCTGTGTAGGCGCATCATCTGTGATCTCATGTGCAGTGTGTGGTGTGTCTACTTGTGCTGGTGCATCAGGATTAGTAGTTTATCGTCTAAGCTCTTCTAGTACTATCTTACTCTTGGGCTAGTGGTCTAAGACATAGTCCTCTTCTAAAAATCTAGCGTTGGTACTTACCACCACCTTCTAATCATTAGGACTATAAAATAGACCACTTTTCGTTCCCCTAGGATATCCTACAAACAGCATTAATCCTGTTCTTACATCTAACTTAGCCGTATCTGCCTTAAGCACATGTGCTGGGCAGCCCCAAATTCTGAGATGTCTTAGACTGGGCTTTCGCCCGTTCCACAACTCTACTGGGGTTGAAGGCACGGTTTTAGATGGTACAAGATTAAGAATATACATTGCTGTTTCCAAGGCATATCTTCAGAACGAACTTGGCAAATTACTATAGCTCATCATGGACCTAACCATTTCCATAAGAGTCCGATTCCTCCTTTCTGCTACACCATTCTGTTGTGGCGTGCCAGGTGCAGACAACTGAGACTGAATTCCTACCTTAGTGAGGTAATCTCGAAATTCATGGGACAGGTACTCCCCACCACGATCTGAATGCAGTGTCTTAATACACTTACCATGATGCTTCTTCACATCTGCCCGAAACTCTTTGAACTTGCCAAAACATTCTGACTTGTAGCGCATTAGGTAAATGTATCCGTACCTAGAGTAGTCATCTATGAATGTCACGAAATACTCATATCCCCCTCGTGCCTGGACCGTCATAGGTCCACACAAGTCAGAATGAATCAACTCTAATACTTCTTTAGCTCTATAGCCTTTTGCTTTAAAAGGTTTCTTGGTCATCTTACCCTCCAAGCAAGATTCGCAGGTTGCATAACTGTCAATATCTAATGAACTCAAAGGTCCATCATTGACCAACCTCTGAATCCTACTAAGGTTTATATGACCTGGCCTTAGATGCCAAAGATAGGTTTGATTCATTTCAGAAGGTCTATTCCTCTTATTAATGTTAGATTCTGAGCTATCTATCTCTATGTTTTGCGCAACAGGGGAGTTAGAGTTAACCACAAACAAATTGTCCGCCAATGAACTAGAACAAATAAGTTTTCCATTTCTTCTAATAACAACACAGTCATCAGAAAAAATAAACTTATACCCGTTTTTCAAGAGTTTAGAAACCGAAATCAAGTTCTTTCTAAAACTCGGTACATAAAGACAATTAACTAACTCTAAGCTAGAATTTTCAAAATTCAACTTAACTACTCCCACTGCTTCTACTGACACTCTTGTAGTGTCGCCCAAGTAGATATCCAATTCGCCTTCTCTAAGCTTCTGGGTTACTTGGAACCCTTGCAAAGAATTACAAACATGGTCAGTGGCACATGAATCCACACACCAAGTATCTGTGGGAATAGCCGCTAAACATGTCTCAGTAATTAAGGCATAATTCATCGTACTTATAAGCTTTGGACAATCCGTTTTCCAATGTCCCGTCTTATTGCACTTGAAGCACTTGTCTTTCGACTTCTTCTTTGCAATATCTGGCTTAGGCGTAATCTGTGCCTTTTTAGCTACTCCCTCAAGCTTTCTCTTCTTTTTTCCAGCCTCAGGCTCAGAAGAATATTCTAAAGCTTCGACTGCGACTAAAGCTCGCTTCTTCTCTTGAATAAGGCTTTTAGCCGCCATCAACCCTGCCAAGAGCTCGGATGAACTCCAAAACATCTTACTTATGTTGTAATTCAACCGAATCCGCTCATAGCTTTGAGCCACCATCAACTCTGCCAAGAGCTCGGATGAACTCCACAACATCTTACTTATGTTGTAGTTCAACCGAATCCACTCATAGCTTTGAGGCAAGCTCTGAAGGACAATATCGGCTTTGGTTTCACCAACGATTTCGCCCCCCACTACCTCAACCTTGTTGATGTTACTAATCATGTCAATGACACGATCTCTCACAGGAGCGCTCTCAGCCCTAAGGACAATGTCCAAGTTACGACTTCCATCGACATTATTAGTTCCAGTTAAATTGTTGTTTTTTCAAAATAGCAGCTAAAGGATTGAATGCCATATCGATTTAAACTGGAAAGTAAACAAACAGTGTTTCAGTTATATATGCTAGAATTTTCGAAAACATGAAAATTCAATTAATTATTGATTTCCCTCAAAACAATAATATTAATTCACCAACATCTCATCCACCGGGATTCTCGCAAGCCACGCAGTGTGGACGTTTACGCTAACCCGCATTCGTTTGAGAAGAACCAAGTTCATTAACTACACTATCAGACCAACAATCTTTTGATCAATGTAGCTAATAGTCGGTGCTTTCAGCCGTACAAGTAAGCAGCGTAACCTCGCGGGAGGAATACTGCAGATCGTACACTAAGTTTGTGCCATTACGTGACATCTGAGTTTGTTACCTCAAGATAGTGCGCCTCAGATGGAGAGGGTGTCGCATTTCTCCTAGTTAAACTCACTCTAGTCATCTTACTCAGAAGTTCATAGCCTAGCGATCTCGGGGCTGGACTCATCCGAATGGAGGAAGGCCCTAATGCCAACGCGCAAGCCCACCCACATCGCATATGAACCCGTAATGGTGGCCATGGGGATATAACATAACCCGCTCCCACTTAGATTTCCAAATTGAGGGTTTTTTCGGTTTTAACATGCAATTAACTAACCTAAGTTATATGCAACCATAAAACCAGACATGCTTTAAGTCATGCATCTAAAATACAGCATAAAAATAAAGCATAAAAATTAAAACAATAAATACGGGAAATAAATACGTAAAATAAATTTCCTGACTATTATGGTTTTAATTGCTTCCATCCTTTGCCTTGATATCGTCTCCCGTCACGTTACTCGATGGAAAGAGTCTTAAACTTGAAAAAACGAAAACTGGAGGAAAAACGGGCCAAAAACAGCCCGAACGGCCCAAACGGGCCAAAAACAGCCCGAACGGCCCAAACGGACCGCCCGTGACGCAGCCCGTGCGCGCGGCCTTGCACTCGCGCGCGCACAGCCCGCACGGGCCGCGAGCGCCTGTTCGCCCGTGAGCGCACGGCTGCTGCACCCTGTGAACGGCTGCTGCTGGGCCCTTGGTGCAACCGGCGGTCGTCGCCGGCGTCGCCTCCTGCCGCGAACTCCTCATTCGTTTTTTCCCACGCTATTTGGTCTTCTTGCAATTCGTTCTGGGTTTTCCTGATTTTCTTCAAATTCATGATAACCCAAAACCCACGAATTCAAGTCGTCCACCATAACGCCTTCGATTACATAAAAAACAATTTTCCTACTACAAGGCATTCTAGGAAAATTAAATAATCAAAATTACATAGAAAAAATTCTACTACAGATTTGATCTAATCCTACATGGCTTCTAGCACGTGGTTAAACTATTACAAACATTCATAATAAAATTAAATCCGGACAAGTCCCGGAGTTTATTTAAAACCCATACAAACATAACCATAATAGTCAGGATTCTAAACCACCTCCAAATAAAACCATGTAATAAATCGAACAAGCACAGAACCCCATAAACCTGGCTCTGATACCAATTGAAAGTTTTTGGTAGGATCTGGGTTTGCACTTGCTCGATTTACCACGCAACAAAAATTTCTATTGAAGCGGAATCTTAGAAAAGTACCTTTGAAGCGTGCACCTGGTGATTCTCTTGTATGCCTCAAGACTATGACTTCACGTTGTGTGGGCAATGAACTAGAAGTCAATTGACCAGTTCCTCACCACAATCCACCTGCTAGAAAACTCTAGCCCCGCAGCACCTGGCATGTACAATAAACGCACCGCCCGCAGAGAGAGAAACCTATGCGCAGCTAGTATGAACCAAGGCCAAAATTTCAGCCACTAGAAACCCAAAAAACAGCCGCACACTTTCTTGAAAATTCGACTTGGAGAGAGAAATGTTTTCTCTCTCTAGAATTCCTGTCGATTAATTGTGTTAATTGTCTTGAATGACTGATCCCTTGTCTATTTATAGAGTTACAAGAGAGACTCCAAGTTGCTTTAGGATTGGTCTTCCTACTGGGTTTCTGTTTTCCTTCAATCCTGTTCCTGGACTGATGCACTCCCAACTGTCACAGGGATTCACCTATCCCAATCCAGTTCCTGGGATGAATCACTCCCAACTGACACAGGAATTCACTTATCCCAAACCAGTTCCTGGGATGATTCACAACCAACTGACACAAGGATTGATTAATTTCTAAATTAATTAAATCTACCTTTGTCAACAACCCAGTACCTAATTAATCATACCACTAACGGATTAATTATGGCACTACCAACCTACACCAGAATTGCTTCCGGAATAACTTAATTAAATTATATTCATAATCTCCCCACATCAAAGATATAGTGCTCGTTAATTCATTAATTTACTGATAAATTAATTCATCAACTTCCTTAATTCCGAGACTAGTACCACTCGACCTTTTTACTATACCGGACATAAGTTCACCGGCTGGGTTTAGTATAATAAAAATTTCAAGTTCATCTCGGGAGCACCATCACCCCAGACGCACCGGTACATGGTTTCCTTTCGACAAGCAGCAGCACACCAAGTAACTAAACACGCGCACCCAACCCACCGAGACTATTGGCCACATTTGACCTCACCCATTGGCAGATCAAAGTACACTATGTCTAATCCTCATGTCCACTCGAGTCTAGGGATTTAGAGATAGAATACAAGGATCGATTTGTCTATTAAATCAGTACAAGACAAATCATTCTTAAGAGTCAAGTTCAATATGCCCCGGGCATATCTATATGATTCAATTAGTTTAGACAAACTAATTATCTGAATCACATAATAACCTAGACTGACAGTTTGTCCAAAGCTGTCTCGGTTACGAACCACATTTATATATTATTTCTTTCAACCAATGATGAGATCTACTGTGTCGCACCAGACACCTCATCATCTACTTACATAATATAAATGTACATAGATATGCACAACAAAATATAATTGAAACAAAAATCGATATATTAAACTGGGAAACTATACAATACAAGCATAGCTCATGTATTCTACTCCAACAGTACACAACAATTGATTCATGTTGTAGTTCAACCGAAATTGCTCATAGCTTTGAGGCAAGTTCTGGAGGACAATATCGACTTTGGTTTCACCATTGATTTTGCCTCTCATTACCTCAACCTTGTTGATGTTACTAATCATGTCAATGACATGATCTCTCACAGAAGTGCTCTCAGCCGTCAGGACAATGTCCAAATTACGACTCCAATCGACATAGTTCGGATAAGTTGATTTGATGTCTTTCAATATTGTAGCTAAAAGATTGAATGCCATATCAAATACTGTAAATTAAATAAACAGATAATGTTTTAGTGTTTAATTCTAGAAATTCTTAAATAATAAGAAATTCTAATAATTATTGACTTCCCTCAAAACTATAATTTAAACTACTGACATCTCATTCACCGGGATTCTCACAAGCCACGATAGTGTGAACGTTTACGCTAACCCACATTCGTTTGAGAAGAACCAAGTTCATTAACTACACTATCTGACCAAACGATCTATTGATCAATGTAGCTAATAATCGGTGCTTTCAGCCGTACAAATAAGTAGCGTAACCTTGATGGGAAGAATACTACAAATCGTACACTAAGTGTGTGCCATTACTTGACTTCTGACTTTGTTACCTCATGATAGTGCATCTCAGATGGAGAGGGTATCGTATTTCTCCAAGTTAAACTTACTTTAGTCATCTTTACTTCGAAATTCATAATCTAGCGATCTTGTGGTTGGACTCATCCGAATGGAGAGAGGCCCTAATGCCAACGCTCAAGTCCACCCTCATCACTTTTGAACCCGTAATGGTGGTTGTGGGGATATTAAACCAATCCGCTACCACTTAGATTTTTAAATCGAGGGTTTTTCCAATTTAAACATGTAATTAACTAATCCTAAGTAATATGCAAACATAAAACTAGCATGCTTCAAAATTATGCATCTAAAATACAACACAAAAATTAAAATTATAAATACGGGAAATAAATACGAAAAGTAAATTTCTCGCCTGTCATGGTTTTAATTGCTTCCATCTTCTGCCTTGATCTCGTGTCCCGTCGCGCCACTGGATGGATTGAGTCTTGAAAAAATTGAATTTCCAAAAAAAAAAATGAACTCTGGAGGAAAAACGTGCCAAAACACGCGAGCCAAACGGGCCGCGCAAACTGCTACCTCGACCGCTACCGCGCGCTTACGCAGCAGTTTGCTGCGCCACGTGGTGGCAATGCTGCCGGTGCCGGCGGCAGCTCCCGATCGCCGGCGTCGCTGCCCATCTTCGATTCCTTCTTCGCTTCTTCTACGCTACTTGGTCTTCTTGCAATTCGTTCTGGATTTTCCTGGGTTTCTACGAATTAACTGTTAGATTGTGTTTAGGCATTTAATTCTAAATTAAATGGCGGAATTCCTAAACACTAAGGATTCGGGTCTTACCCTCGACGCGTAATCGGTTGTGCAGTCGCCTGGATCCTTTGGGAAGATTGCGTTCACCACCAAAGAACAATTCAAGCGAATTGCCTCTACGTTCTTGCACTGGAGTTCTCTCAGAACCGGTGCTAGCCCCAAAATTTGCCTGTTTTTAAGAGAAAACGTTTTTCTCTGGGAAGAATAGTTTTTGGAAGAACGTTTCTTACTGAAGTCTGATAGTCTGTTATTCTAAAAAGTTTTCAAACGTATATTTAAAATGAGTTTGTTAAAACGTTTTTAACAGACTCCAGATACTTCTCTGATTTGAGAAGTATCTGTTTTAATTAATAATAAATAATAATTAATTAATTATTTACTGAGTTGGGTTTAACCAACACCATGGATCAACCCATTGATCCATGGATCAGGCTGATGGGTCATGAACCTTAATTCACAATTAGGTCCCTTGATTTATCAGCCTAACTCAATTTTTCCTAGCTAATTAATTAACTTTTAATTAATACCATAAAACTCTTCAATAATATTTAATTAAACCATTTAATTAAATATTATCAATTTAAGTATAACTTTTATACTTAAAACAGGCAATTTAATTAATTCTGAATCATCGAACTCACTTATGTGCGATCCTGTAAGCCCATTCCAAATTGACAATGAATAAATTAATCTCATTAATTAATCCATAAATCATTAGTGGTCTCTAGCAAGACATAATGACTACACAATTCAGAACGGAGGGTCGAATGGTGATTCAACACAACCTTCCGAGTATACTACGTAATGTCCTCTACACTGATATCCAGTTTAGCATAAGGCATGGAACCAATCATCCTTATATAGCTAAACGTTTTACTTGATCTCTTAGTGACACTGAACTTAATCAAGCAAATGATAACCCTTATCATTTCTTGGGCATGGCCATGCACTTCTCAGTTCACTATCAAGCGGCCAAGATATCATCTCTCATTTAAGAGAGACTTGTAGTCCCATCACTTCACCTACATACCTTAGCGTGACTCATAGTGTACCCAATCATACCCGTACTTGGCAACCTGTTACGGTCCCGTTAGGCATATGTCAAAGCACACTCTAATTCACCTAAGACTATGCAGTGATTTCTGGTCTAAGGATCCTCGTACGAGTACTACTCAAAAGAATCACTCATGATCTAACAGTCCATGGAGTGTTTCTTTTGGCGGATCGTTTTCATGAAATTCAATATGCACAAGAATATAATTTCATGAAATTAACTCATCATATAAATAATCAATCAAACGAAAAATGTCTTATTTACATAAATAACCCTCAAAGTTTATTTACATAAATAGCCTTCATTAGGGCATATACACCAACAATCTCCCACTTGCCCGTTGAAGGGCTATGTCCAAAACTGTTTAAGACCAAGCTCTATTACATGTCTATCAAACTTTGACTGCGGTAGAGCTTTTGTGAGAGGATCTGCTACATTGTCGTCTGACCCTATTTTGCACACTTTCACATCTCCTCGATCAATGATCTCTCGGATGAGGTGAAACCTTCTGAGTATATGTTTGGTTTTCTGGTGTGACCGAGGCTCCTTAGCTTGTGCGATGGCCCCATTATTGTCACAGAAAAGTTCTATCGGATCTTGGATACTCGGTATCACTCCGATGTCTGACACGAACTTTCTTAACCAAATAGATTCCTTTGCAGCATCGAATGCAGCAATGTACTTAGACTCTGTTGTAGAATCGGCTGTTGTATCTTGCTTTGAGCTTTTCCAACTTATTGCACCACCATTCAGACTAAACATGTAGCCTGATTGTGACTTCATGTCATCTTGATCTGTTTGGAAAGCAGCATCAGCGTAACCTTGTACGATGAGCTGTTCTTGTCCTCCATACACTAGCATCAATCCTTTAGTCCTTCGCAAGTATCAATCCTTTAGTCCTTCGCAAGTACTTTAGGATTGCTTTGACTGCAGTCCAATGATCTGTTCCTGGATCTTGTTGGTATCTGCTAGTCATGCTCAGTGCATGTGCGACATCCGGGCGGGTACATAACATGGCATACATGATAGATCCTATTGCCGAAGCATATGGTACTCTACTCATTGTATCCCTCTCCTCTCTTGTTGAAGGACCTTGGTTCTTCTTCAAGAGAAGGCCATGTCTAAATGGTATCTTACCATTTTTGGAGTTAGACATATTGAACCTCTTCAATATTTTGTCTATGTACCCTTCTTGACTTAGTCCTAGAAGCCTTTTTGACCTATCTCTATAGATCTTGATACCTAGTATCATTTCGGCTTCTCATAAGTCTTTCATAGAAAATACAGTCCCCAACCATTGTTTGATGTCTATCATCATGGGAATGTCATTTCCTATGAGTAGGATGTCGTCCACATATAGGACAAGGAAAACTATCTTTCTCCCACTAACCTTCTTGTAAACACAAGGCTCATCTTCGTTCTTTATGAAGCCGTAACCTTTTACTGCCTCGTCAAAACGAAGATTCCAACTCCGAGATGCTTGCTTTAGTCCGTAGATGGACCTCTGGAGCTTGCATACACGATTTGGATGCTCTTGATCGATGTATCCCTCGGGTTGTTTCATATAAACATCCTCGAGTAGGTTTCCATTCAAGAAAGCCGTCTTAATATCCATCTGCCATATCTCATAGTCATAATATGCAGCTATGGCGAGCATAGTCCGAATAGACTTAAGCATCACAACAGGGGAGAAGGTTTCATCATAGTCTATACTATGAGTCTGTCTGAAACCTTTAGCCACTAGTCGTGCCTTGAAGATCCCGCCAGGTTTTAACTTGAAAATCCAATTGCAATCGACAACCTTTGCCTGAACAGGAGGATCAATCAAATTCCAAACTTTATTGTCCCTCATGGATTGCATTTCAGATTCCATTGCTTGTAGCCATTTATCTGAATCTGGACTTTTTAAAACCTGTTTGTAGTTCACGGGCTCATTAGAGTCCACCAAGATCAAATCTTGATCGTCAGTTACGAGAAATCCGTATCTCTCAGGTTCATGACGAGATCTACTAGACCTTCTAGGTTCTTGTGTTGTTGACTCAGGCTGCTCATCATCATGAGTTCCCATGTCAACTTCCATCTCAGTTTCTGTAGATCGTTCTACATTCTCTTGTGGTTCTGGAACTTGTCCGAGTTCTATTCTACTCCCACTATCTTTCTTGTAGAGAAAATCTTTCTCTAAGAAAGTGGCTCCCCGAGCAACAAACACTTTGTTCTCAGTTGGATTGTAGAATTGATATCCTTTAGTTTCCTTAGGATATCCCACAAACAGGCATTTGTCAGTTTTAGGTTCAAGCTTACTACTTTGTAAACGCTTTACATGAGCTTGACAACCCCAAACTCGTAGATATGACATATGGGGTTTTTGACCCGTCCACATCTCATATGGAGTCTTATCTACTGCCTTAGATGGAATACAATTTAGTAAGTAGGCAGCCGAAATGAGGGCATAACCCCAAAAGGACATAGGGAGAGTCGCTTGGCCCATCATAGATCGAACCATATCTAATAAGGTCTGATTCCTCCTCTCGGATACACCATTCCATTGAGGTGTTCCTGGTGGAGTCAGCTGTGAAACAATTCCACACTGTTTTAGATAGCCATCGAACTCATCATTAAGGTATTCACCTCCCCGATCGGAGCGAATAGCCTTAATCCTTCTATTTAACTGATTTTCTACTTCGTTTTTAAACTCTTTGAACTTTTCAAAAGTTTCACTTTTATACCTCATTACGTGGACATAACCATATCTACTATAGTCATCGGTAAAAGTCACGAAGTATTCAAATCCACCTCTGGCTTGTGTGCTCATCGGTCCACATACATCTGTATGTATTAGTGCCAATAGCTCACTAGTCCTCTCGCCTTTCTTGCTGAAAGGACTCTTCGTCATTTTGCCTTGCAAACAGGGTTCACATGTGTCATATGATTCGAAATCAAATGAACCAAGCACTCCATCCTTATGAAGTCTTTGAACTCGCTTCTCATTTGCATGGCCTAGACGACAGTGCCACAGATATGTTGGACTTAAATCAGATTGAATTAATTTGGCTTTCTTTTCAATGTTATATACCGGTTTCTCTTGGATCAAATCCAAGATATATAGGCCATTGCACAAATTTGCAACTCTATATAAAACATCTTTTTGATATAAAGACAACGATTTATTACCAATAATAAAACGAAATCCTTTAATATCCAAACAAGAAATTGAAATAATATTCCTACTCATAGTAGGTACATAATAACAATTCTCTAAAACAATGTTTAAACCGGAAGGCAAAGACAAAGTGTAATATCCAACTTCAACAGCTGCAACTCTTGCCCCTTTGCCCACTTGGAGATCTACTTCGCCTTTCTTTGTCATCCTTCTATTGCTCAGTCCCTGCACATTAGTACAAATGTGAGCCCCACATCCGGTATCTAATACCCATGAGGTGGACATAGAAAGATTAATTTCAATAACAAAGATACCTGAAGCCGAAGGATTCTGTTTCTTCTCTTCAAGAAACAGCTTGCAGTTTCTTCTCCAATGCCCCTTCTGATTGCAATGGAAACATACTGCGTCCTTCTGAGCATTTTTCTTAGCAGGAGGAGTTTGAGGCTGAGCCTTAGGAGCAGTCTTACTGCGAGGCTTCTTGTTTTCAACAACTTTTGCCTTGCCTTTAAACTTTCTCTTGTTGCCCTTACCTTTTTCCATAACAAGTACTGGCGTTGCCTTCCGAAGGGTTTGCTCAGTATTTTTAAGCATTCCTTGGAGCTCAGGAATCGTCCTCTCCATGTTATGCATGTTGTAGTTCACCACAAAGTCATTGTAATTATCAGGCAGTGAAGCCAAGATGATGTCAATGGCTAACTCTCTAGAAAGAGGTGCATTTAATCTCTCTAGGGTATCACTATACCCCTTCATCTTGATCAAATGCGTGCTTACTGACGAACCCTTCGCCATCTTGCACGAGATCAATGCTTTTATCGTAACGAACCTTTCGTTACGGGCTTGTTCACGAAACATTTCCGTTAGTGACACATAAATTTGGAATGCTTCCGAATTCATGAATTGTTTCTGAAGCTCGCCTGACATAGTCGCGAGCATCAGACATGTCACGTCATCGGAATCGCTTTTCAGCTTTTCCCATGCTAGTTGAACCGCAGCCGTAGCATTTACTGGTGGTTCAGGTAAAGCAGCATTTAAGATATTTAGCTTCCTTTCTTGTTTGAGAATGATTCTCAAGTTTCTTTCCCAATCTAAGAAGTTTGGACCAACAAGCTTTTCTTTGTCCAAAATGCTTCTTAGAGTGAGATTAGATGTATTAGTGCTAGTAGATGCCATTTCTACAAAAGAAAATGCAAAATATTAGAATGAGTTTTAAAATATTTTCCACAATAGCCAAAATTGAAATCCCAAACAATTTTGTGTTGGTGCTAGATTGTGGGCCGAAAATCCACAAAGAATCAACCCCAGTCTTGCTTTGGCAAGTATCGTAGCGATTGGGCTCTTTTGGTAGGCAACGTTCAAATCACATCCCTATGTAATTTAACGATTTCCAATTGCATCACTATGCAACTTTTCGGTGATAGGATGAACATTCCAAATGTTTGACACCATCCTATCTTTGCAAAATTAATCCCTAGTCAACTTATCGGGTCAAGCTAGGATTAATTTTCCCAAGTTAAACCATCCCTCAAGGCATCACATCAAT
Organism: Knoxia roxburghii; assembly: GCA_030378225.1. Lineage (NCBI taxonomy): Eukaryota > Viridiplantae > Streptophyta > Magnoliopsida > Gentianales > Rubiaceae > Knoxia > Knoxia roxburghii. The sequence goes on along the minus strand of CM059420.1, from coordinate 19,930,871 downwards.
AGACACCCACACAGTTTTTCTATAACAAGTGGTAGTGATAAAGTCGGGCATCTAATACCCAAACAGTTTTTCCACTCATTAATGGTAGTGATAAAGTTGGGCACTATTATGCAACAACCCGCCGCACGAAGAAAACCTGAGGCCCTTGGGCTCTCCAAGTCCACCAGACGTTCAACGCTCAAGCGAGCCCTCAAGTATGGAAGCAAAATCTTGGGTTTTTGGGATTTAAGTTTGATCGGCTTAACATGCATTGTCGTTTTCATTCATTCACAAAAAATAAAATTGCGGAAATGCGATGAATTTGGCTCTAATCTATTACAGGGCCTTTTAAGAAAAAAAAAAAAAACTCATTTGGGCCTCCATTTGGGCTTCCGTTCCTGGGCTTCACCATGGACTTCTTTGGAACCTCCTTTTGGGTCTAACTATTACATAATCATTTAATAGGCACGCAGGCCCAATTATAAAATGGCTCGCATGCCCAAAATTTAAATAATAAATTTTAAGCCCAATTCATGCATAGAAAAACACACAAATGCATATACTTCATACAAGCCAATTTTATTAAGCCGAATCATTTAATTAGGGATTGTGTAACTCTTACACTATTAAAATTGATCGTGTCATGATCAATTTTAATCAATCCCATGTTCATTCATTTTAATCAAATGATGCATGAACTCATGCTAGCATAATTATGATGCTTCACATAAAATTTAAACAATTTAAATTGAAGCATCATAAGTAAAATAAAATAAATAAATAACAATTAATTAATCTAATTATTTATTTATTTATTTATCTTTTCTAATTATCCTAATCTAATTAAGATAATGTTTCGAATTTAAATTTAAACAATTCTAATTATCCTAATCTAATTAAGATAATTTATTTCAAAATTTTAAATTTAAACTTATAGGATAAAATTCTAAATTAATCCTATCTTTATCTAATAAGATTATTTAATTAAAATCTTATTAAATAAAATTCAGAAATTTTTTTTTTTAATTTTAATTTTCTGAAACTCTTGGGGTCATTTCGTAAATAACCAAAATTCTGGGCTTAGGGTTTAAGGGAAACAAAACTGCTGAGGCTGATTTGTAATTTTAAAACATTTAAATTTTGGCAGCTAGGGTTTTGGGCTTGCGGCGGGGGCATTTCCGTCATTTCAGCCAATTAGGGTTTCTGTCAACCCGCCGCAACCCGTTTCTTCTTCTCCGGCGAAAACATGCCATCGGTTGCAGGCCACATCCTCGAATCCCGGCGACACTCGCCGTTCATCTCATCCAGCTCGGTTCCGACCGATCGTCGTCTCTCCGTCGCTGCAATCGTTCGGCGACCAGAACATTTCCGGCCCCGATGGAGATTGACCAGCGGCGATTTGGAAAAGAAGGAGCAGTGACGATAGCTACTCGTTCTTGGTTCGTCGACATTGAACCCAGTCCGACATGGTTAGAACTTCGATCAACAGACGATGAGAAAAATGAAAACCGCTCGAAAACCATTCCGAGCAAATTCGTTTTCCCGGCGGCCTAAAACCCTGCGAAAAAAACTGAAAAACAACAACAGCCCAGGAAAAATATTGAACCATCTCAGACCAAAAATCGTTCGGAACATTTCCGGTGATGTTTCTTAAACCCAGAAACCGGCAAAACCAAAAACGAAAACTATTCAGCCCAGCAAAGCTTTAAACCGTTTTTCAAAAGGTTTCCGGCAAGAAAATGAAGAAACCCCGTTCTAAAACCAAAACCCAGATTTTCGATGACCCCAGATGCAAATCGGGTTTTCATTTTGGCAAAATATTGGTTTCCGGTGAGATGGCCAAACCAAAACTTGATTTCATTAAAATTCCCTTCCCCTGTGGGTCGGTTTTCGGCGACTCGGCCTCGACAAAAAAGAACAAAATCGGTTTTAGGCCAAAAAATCAACTAAAGGAAAAACCAATTTCGGAGACCCCAGCCTTTATTTCTTCCGGATTCTGAATTCCTTTTTTTTTCTTGTTTCAACTAAAACCATTTTTAATTAAAACAAAATTAACCTGGCTCTGATATCACTGTTGGATTGTGTTTAGGCATTTAATTCTAAATTAAATGGCGGAATTCCTAAACACTAAGGATTCGGGTCTTACCCTCGACGCGTAATCGGTTGTGCAGTCGCCTGGATCCTTTGGGAAGATTGCGTTCACCACCAAAGAACAATTCAAGCGAATTGCCTCTACGTTCTTGCACTGGAGTTCTCTCAGAACCGGTGCTAGCCCCAAAATTTGCCTGTTTTTAAGAGAAAATGTTTTTCTCTAGGAAGAATAGTTTTTGGAAGAACGTTTCTTACTGAAGTTTGATAGTCTGTTATTCTAAAAAGTTTTCAAACGTATATTTAAAATGAGTTTGTTAAAACGTTTTTAACAGACTCCAAATACTTCTCTGATTTGAGAAGTATCTGTTTTAATTAATAATAAATAATAATTAATTAATTATTTACTGAGTTGGGTTTAACCAACACCATGGATCAACCCATTGATCCATGGATCAGGCTGATGGGTCATGAACCTTAATTCACAATTAGGTCCCTTGATTTATCAGCTCAACTCAATTCTTCCCAGGTAATTAATTAACTTTTAATTAATACCATAAAACTCTTCAATAATATTTAATTAAACCATTAAATTAAATATTATCAATTTAAGTATAACTCTTATACTTAAAACAGGCAATTTAATTAATTCTGAATCATCGAACTCACTTATGTGCGATCCTGTAGGCCCATTCCAAATTGACAATGAATAAATTAATCTCATTAATTAATCCATAAATCATTAGTGGTCTCTAGCAAGACATAATGACTACACAATTCAGAACGGAGGGTCGAATGGTGATTCAACACAACCTTCCGAGTATACTACGTAATGTCCTCTACACTGATATCTAGTTTAGCATAAGGCATGGAACCAATCATCCTTATATAGCTAAACGTTTTACTTGATCTCTTAGTGACACTGAACTTAATCAAGCAAATGATAACCCTTATCATTTCTTGGGCACGGCCATGCACTTCTCAGTTCACTATCAAGCGGCCAAGATATGATCTCTCATTTAAGAGAGACTTGTAGTCCCATCACTTCACCTACATACCTTAGCGTGACTCATAGTGTACCCAATCATACCCGTACTTGGCAACCTGTTACGGTCCCGTTAGGCATATGTCAAAGCACACTCTAATTCACATAAGACTATGCAGTGATTTCTGGTCTAAGGATCCTCGTACGAGTACTACTCAAAAGAATCACTCATGATCTAACAGTCCATGGAGTGTTTCTTTTGGCGGATCGTTTTCATGAAATTCAATATGCACAAGAATATAATTTCATGAAATTAACTCATCAGATAAATAATCAATCAAACGACATATGTCTTATTTACATAAATAACCCTCAAAGTTTATTTACATAAATAGCCCTCATTAGGGCATATACACCAACATTAACGATAACCCAAAACCCACGCATTCAAATTGTCCACCATAATACATTCGATTACAAAAAAATTCTCCTACTACAAGGCTTCTAGGAAAATTAAAATCGAAATTACATAGAAAAAATCCTACTACAGATTTGATCTAATCCTACACAGCTTCCAGCACATGGTTATACAAGCATTCATAATAAAACCAAAACCCAGACATGTCCTGGGGTTTAATTAAAGACCATACAAACGCAACCATAATAGTCAAAATTTCTAAACCACCAGAAAACAAAACCATGTAATAAATCGAACTAGAACAAAATCCAAAACCAGGCTCTGATACCAATTGAAAGATTATCTACCCGGGCCCGATCAAAAATTCACTTTCGTGCTACGCATTCCAGAATTAGAATCTTTGACCAGGCTCAGACTCTACCTCTTGAAGCGTGTTACTCAGGTGATCGCTTGTATGACTCAAGACTTTGATCGCATATTGTGTGGGCAACGATCTAGCGAGCAATTGATCAGCAATCTACACAAAATAACTCGCCAGAAAAATTCTGCAGCTCGACGCCGCCTGAATTGAACCGCTGTCATCGTTGGAATTTACTTCCCGCCACCCAAAAATTATTCAAGAGAGAGAAAAACGTTTTCTCTCTCTAAACTTTCTCTGTCTAATTTTCTTGTTTTGAAAACTTATGAATTGTGTATTGTAGAGTTCCTAATCCCTTGTCTATAAATAGAGCTACAAGAGAGACCCTAAGTTGGTTTAGGATTGATCTTCCTAATGGGTTTAGGTAATTAATTAGTTTCCAAATCCAATTAGGTTACTAATTTAATAGGGTAATCCAAATCCAATTAGATTTCTTAATCTCTAGGATTTTCTAATTCTAATTGAAACTTAAGACTTAATTAATTAATTAATTTCATTTTGTTAATTACTTAATTAACCCTTATGAATTATTAATTAAATAATTAATTCTACTTATTCAATTAACCCACTACAAAATTAATCGTACCACTAACGGATTAATTTTGGCACTACTATCCTAAACCAGAATTGCTTCCGGAACAACTAAGGGTCTGTTTGATAAACTAATTCAGTACTTATTCTAAATAGATTAAGTACTTAATTGATTAAGAGCGTTTGATAACTCAACTTGTTTCTGACTTAATGAATTAAGAACTTTTTTAATTAAATACTTAATAATTAAGTTTGTTTGATAACTATAATTCAAAGTCTTAAGAGATTAAGTGAGTCTGAATTGCAAGTACAATTGTTAGCCTAAAAATAAGTGATTGGTGAATCACTTATTGCTGAACTGAATTGGTTCCAAATTTTTTCTTATTTTCAATATTTATTATTATTTTTAATTTTTTCTTTAAATAATTTTTATTTATTAAATATTTTTTAAAAAAATATTTTATCATTTAAATAAAAAAATATATTTATGACATGGATTTTTATTTTTTTATAATTTTAATTAATATGTGTTATTTATTTAATTAATATTTTAGTTTTAAAATAATAATAACATTCTAATTTATTATTAAAATTTTTAAAAATATTTTTATTAGTAGAATTTCACAGTATTATGTAAAAAATTACCCATCTTAAAAATTATGTTATATATTAAAAAAATATGTTTCTAACATTTTTTTTAAAAATAAGGTGATTTAATTTAATATTTAAAATTTTATAAACTTATTTTAGAATTCACACTTCATAATTCATACTTCAAGATTCAGACTTCAGATTTCAGACTTCAGATTCAGACATATTTTCTAATTTTATCAAACACAGCTAACTTAATTGATTGAGACTTCAGAATTCAGATTTCAGACTTTAGACCTCAAATTAAGTTTTATCAAACGGAGCCTAAATTAATTTATTCTTAATCTCCCCACATTAAAGATTTAGTGCTCGTTAATTAATTAATTTACTGATAAATTAATTAATTAACTTCTTTAATTCTGAGACTAGTATCACTCGACCTTTTTACTATACCGGACATAAGTCCACCAGCTGAGTTTAGTATAATAAACATAACGAGCTCATCTCGGGATCACCATCACCCCGGACGCATCGGTACATGATTTTCTTTCGACAAGCAGCAGCACACCAAGTAACTAAACCCGCGCACCCAACCCACTGAGACTATTGGCCACAATTGACCTCACCCATTGGCAGATCAACGTACACTATGTCTAATCCTCATGTCCGCTCAAGTCTAGGGATTAAGAGATAGAATACTAAGAACGAATTGTCTATTAAATCAGTACAAGAAAAATCATTCTAAATGGTCAAGTTCAATATGCCCCGGGCATATCTATATGATTCAATTAGTTTAGACAAACCAATTATCCGAATCACATAATAACCTAAACCCACAGCGTGTCCAAAACTTTCTCGGTTACGAACTTCATTTATATATTATGTCTTTTAACCAATGATGAGATTTACTGTGTCACACCAGACACCTTATCATCTAACTACATAATATAATTGGACTAGACATGCACAACATATAAACCAAAACATCAAATCGATATATTAACCGGGAAAAAGTATAATACCACATAGCTTATGTTTTCAAACCTAACAATCTCCCACTAATACTTAAGCTGTGCTTTAATTATATATAACTACATCCAATCTTTTACAATCTACAATACATCTAGAAAAACTATCATGTCTCTCTTAAGTATCTGATCCCCATGCCCTCCACGTGAGCCTCAAAGACTTTTGAAGTCAATGTCTTCGTGAACGGATCTATAAGGTTATCCTCTGATGCTATCTTAGCCACGACCACATCTTCCCTCTTGACGATATCTCGTATCATGTGGTACTTGCGCTGTATGTGTTTACTTGCTTTGTGGGTCATGGTCTCTTCGAGTTTGCTACTGCACCGTTGTTGTCACAGTACACTGTGATTGACTTCTGCAAACCAGGAATCACATCTAGGTCCACTAGAAAGTTCTTGAGCCTCACTGTTTCTTTTGCTGCCTCTGATGCGGCAACGTATTCAGCCTCCATGGTAGAGTTCGCCAAGCATTTCTGCTTGACACTTCGCCAAACTATAGCTCCACCTCCCAAAGTAAACACATACCCTGAGGTAGACTTGCTCTTGTCCCTGTCGCCTTGGAAATCTTAATCTGTGTAACCTCGGGGGTACCAACTCAGGCGCCTGATAGACCAATACTTGGTCTCTCGTTCTACGCAAATACTTGAGAATGTATTTTACTGCCTCCCAATGAGCTTTCCCGGGGTTACTCTGATATCTGCTTACAATGCCAACGACATAACAGATATCTATTCTCGTACACAACATGGCATATATGAGACTTCCTACTGCCGAAGCATAAGTTAACCAAACATTAAACATCAACAAACCCCAAACTTGATCTAATGATACGCCTAAATGCGAAGCCTTCAATTATCTACCGATATATGTAAAAAGAAAGGAGGGACTCCCTCTTTTCTCCTTTCCACGTGTGCGTAGGACTATTTTTATTTGAATTTTCTTTTCCTCGTATTCAGAATCATCGCTGTACTTGGTTCATTCATTCATTTTTTTTGGTTACAGTAATTCATTTCCATTCATTTACAAAAATTTTCCTTCATCTTGATAATTACATTTCACCATGAATTACCATTCACCATTGATTTAGCTTATCATTTCCTTCCCCAAAAATCACAGATAAAAAGCATAAATCAATTCATAAATTGACCCCTAACTTCATGGATTCGGTGTTCGTCTTATGAGAAGACTAGCCAAGGACATTGTCGATCTCATCAAAATCTACCTCTTAATGAATTCACTAAAGCGGAACTGTAATCCGATTTATGATCATGGGATTATTAGGTTTTTCTCAAGTTTGATGCGCATTGAGATTTCTCGATACATGTAATTGGTGATTGCAATCCTACCCCTCCCTTTTCACTTTTTGATTGTAATTGGGCGAATAGACAATTGATTGTAATTGGGCGAATAGATTTGGGAGTGTTCGACAACGAGGTAATTGAGATTCTGAAAGTTGCATCTCATAGGGGTGAAACACAGAGAACCCAAGGTAGTCGTTGCTGTTGTTACTTGTTAGATCACATTTCTTTATTTCATGTTGCAATACCATGTTTATTTGATCTGCATGCTTATTACTTAATACAAAATGCATTTGTGATCCCATTTTGAAGTTGCATTTTGCAATCTTCATGTTTCAAATTTTCTGATGGATGCTAGTTTTGTTTTATGTTTCCTGATTGTTTATAGTTCCTCTTACGGATTCAATATGATCATTATTAGGTGGGACGACTGATGTACTTGGCTCTAAGTTAAGACTTTGGTTCTTCATAGATTGGAATAAAAACTAGTAATTCAACTTTAGGAGGTCATGCAGTTTAGAGCTTTTTTAGAATAGTTCTATCTAATATTCTAAATTTTATCTTGCTATTTGGAGTATGTAGGTGTCTTTTCGCACCTTGTCTTCCTGTCATCTAACGACTAGATTTTTTTTCAATTAATGTCTAATAAATTTAGACTCGAGAGTATGTTTAAATTTTATGTCCTGTTTGATAGGGGCACAAGCGCCTCGGATATGTTGAACAATGAGGAACCTTGAAGGTGTATTACCACACATTGTTCAGATTTGGAGGACATCCTTGGTGGAGGAGTAAGTTGCAAAAGGTCACTGGAAATTATTAGTATTTCATGTTGCCTATAGTCTCACAATTTAGTTATATTTTATTGAACGTTGGAGTTCCATGATCATTTACAATTCAACAAGATAGAAACAAGTTAACCTTAATTATTTCAATATGCACAAATAAGAAAGAATATGAATAGATAGATCAATTCATAAGGTTAATATCACCTTGTCGTTATCAAGAGGAGTGCCAGGAATTGGTAAAACACTTGTCTTTCACTCCTTTTGTTGATAGCGCGATTTACATGTATTTCATTCTTTCAAATTTAGTCAGTTCCTGAATTCGTGGGTCTTTTTTTTTTTTTCTCTATGATTTGATTTTTTTTTTTTTTAATTATTGGGATTTATGTTTTTTATTGGGTTGGGTGGTTTCTGTGTTTTTTGTGTTTCTATGTTCTTTCTTGTTGGGTTAAGATTTATGTTTCTTTGTGTTTTCTTGCTACCAACCTTCAACAAATAATATTCCATGTAAAGAGAATTTCTTGTTTATTCTTATAAAATAATGTATTCTATATCAAAAGTTTCTGTTGGTTTAAGATATTGATATTATCTTTTCATCATGTATGAAAAATATCTAAAATAGGTTGAAGAACAGAAGGAACCAAATCAACAACAAGTATAAGCGAATACCCAAAATTTGAGATAACAATATGAATTGGCTAGAAACGGATACAGGTGCCATAACACAATTCTCTACGTTCTAGATGATATTTTAAAATGCAATGAATCTGCACAAAGTGTTTTGTGCCTGCATCTTCTGAGTCCTAGCATGATAATTGACTTGTCAAATATTTTTGAATGGAGTGATGATGAACATAAACACTTAAAAGTAACCAATATATATATATATATATATATATATGTGTGTGTGACATAATCAGCAACAATGACGATTCTAGACTCGATTACGAGTGAATACCTGAAGAAAGAGCCATGGTTGAAGCTTCTTTGTACAAATTAGAGTATTACCTTCTTCTATATCACTTTTCAATATTATGAAACTAAAGATACCAACATTTCTTATCGCAACCAATAACATAGAGTATTATTGTTTCTCTCTTAAGACCTTCAAAGAGTTTGGCTCACTTTGGCTCAGTTTATTCAATGAGTTCTGTTGGAAGCCAAATACATACTCTAGCAAACACCCTGTTTAGGAATGGTGTCAGAACACACAATCTATGGAAGTTACTAAAATGTCAAAGCCTACAACAGTTAACCAGTGATAAAGTCTAGCAGTTCTGAGGTCATTCCCACAATTCCCTTTTTTTTCCCACTTTATCTTGCATGGAAATCATATTTTGTTGCAATGAGAGTTTGATTTATTTATACAACTTAATTGTGTTCACTACTGGACCTTATAAGTAATTCAGTGTTGTTCATATCTAGACAAGTCATTCAGCTTTGTTTACATATAAATAAGTGATTTGATGGCAGTTGCTTCTAACTTACTTATATGGAGAATGTAAAATACATATGATCTTATTTTTTTACTTTCGTAGTTCGTAGTGTCTACCATAAATCTTATACATTTTGATATGTTAAACCTTGACGTATTGAGAAATTCTTCTAATTCATATTTATTTCGCAAATTGCAGGTTGGCAATCCTGCAGTTTTGTCACAAAATAGGTCCAACACCTCTTTTTTTAAGTCAAGCTATTTTTCGCCCTCCCGCTAGTACTTCTACCTCTAATGAAGATCTTGCTAATCATTTCAAAGAAAACAATACCTATACAACGAAAGCATGTTTAGTATATTTGTTGGAATTTTATATCACATCACTAATTTTAATTTGTCAGCACACTTATTCTCATTTCATACGTCCTGTCGAAGATTTTCTTTTACTCCCATTTTTAATGTTAAAATTGTTATAGTCTTAGTTTACAGCTTTTATTTGTCGCTTTTGGTATCTATATCAACATAGCTAGACTTCCTCTTATAGAAAGATATTTCATTGGATTGAATTCATTTTATTTGACGATTATTGTCTCTTCCAAAGTTTGTGCATTAATCCTTTGAGTTCAGTTACATGCATGAAACAAATGCACTCAATTTCACATGTCAGAATTACGATGCAATGAGAGAGACCTTCTACCTAGCCTCCATTTGCATAGAAAAATCGTTTGCATAGAATTTTTTTTTTTAATTTTGAAGTTTTTATGTATAGTGATTCGCGCATTGCACGGTGAACTACGCTAGTATGTATATATATATAAACCGGTAACTAAATGCGAGGCAACATAACAAATAAACAATTAAGCAATGCGGCGACTAAACATAGAAAGGCATCCTTGTATATACATAAACATGAAATAGCCGTCACTTTCATACCAACAACAAACTTTTATATATATATATATATATAGCAATTAAATCATGAAACAACCGTATGTAAAATTAAGTCAGCGGCGGCAGCAGTAGTAGAACGTTAATTTATAATTCACAAACTTTATTAACCACCATAAAACATACCCACTGGAGTGAACCGAAATCATCACAATTTTACTAGCTTTTCTTAGAATAGTTCACCTACTTTGAGTGGAGTTCGTTTTCGCTCCCCCTCTTAGAATAATTCACGTACTTTGTATCTCTTATGGTGATTATTCGTGAATTGTAGGCAGAAACCTCAAGTGATGAATCTTGGCCGAATTGGAGTGGAACGTAGCTGGAAGGGGAGAATTGGAGCTTAAAGTGCAAAGTCCCTATTTTTGGGGATAATAGAGATGAGAGATCAGCGGTTAACCAAGTCCAAGAAAGTCTCCAGCCACCGAAATGGCCAAACTGTCCTTGCCGCCATTAATTATTTAGTAACCTAATTTGCATGGGTATGAATACCTAAGAGACAAGTCCTACGAGCATCTTTTCTTCACTCTTTATCCGACTATAGTCTTGTGTCTTCCTCGAGAAGCTAGAGCTAGGGTTTAGGTTTTCTATGGCTTGTGAGTTCGGATCTATGGAGTTCTAAACTCCATATTAGAGATTGAGCCCCAGATGATGTAGTGCTGGTGTAGATTAGGTGTATCCGTAGCATTTTCCCTTCAATCGCGTGTCCAGCCGAGGTGTATTTACTCTCAGAGGACTGAGTGCCTGATTCCATTAGCGAACCTCCTTCGTTTAGGTAGTAGATTATTTTCAGCAGTTGATTGTACTTGCATGTATGTTGGTGTGCCTGTATTTCTATAGTTATGTACAGATTGAAAAAGAGTGCAATCTTATTCCTGGTCGCATCATTTCCTTAGTAGCTCAATCTCTTGTGTGTTCATGCTGGATCTCGGATTATTGTGTGCAGTCGTTCCTTTGGGAACACTTTGATGCCGTTAAGCGAATGCACGATTAAGATAGGTTGCCGGACCGGTATCCGATCCCGAATAAACCTGAACCAATCCGATATGAACATAACACATTAATGCGTTAGATGGTGGCCGAATCTCCTCCCTCAAAATCATCCTATTTTACCTGTTAATTTGCATGCTTGTGTAAATGTTTTAATATGCGAACTTAAATGCTTATATGGTCATTAACAAAAGGAAAATTAAGTCTGCACAATTGCTTGGCTGCTTCCTGTGGGATCGACACCTAAAGTACTGCACCGGTGGGGTTTGGGATCCCTTAGTGTGAAAATTTAGGTTTTTATTTAGGTTAGTGCGTCTTTCACACTCCACCCATGCCTACGGATACAAATTCATCCTCATCCTATGGATGGTTACTTAAATTGAAAATTTATAATTAACTATCCCAAAATCTACGAATTATTATTTATTCAAAACTCAGGTTCTGATACCACATGTTAGATTTTAACATGATAAGAACATAATACATTCAAGCCCATAAGGATCTTGAATATAATAATAACCACATAAACAAAACATATAAATTATACCTTAATGCAAAATTTATCATTAGATAGGAAAATTACCGAATACGCAGGAACACCAAATACGCAGCCGGAAGATCCAATAGTACCCATAAACCAGTTTCTCCCCCTTGTCCCTATTAAGCGGTAGATAGCCAGATAGAGAGACAATTTTATTCTACCCACATATAATATTGTGTTATTGTTTAGGGAAGGAAGAAGACTAGTTTATATACTCAGAAACTTTAATATAGTATGTTTATCGAATACTAGTTTAGTGGTTCAGATTTAATCCTATTATCAAACTGATTAGAAAATATAAACCAACTTAATTGGGCTTATTAAAGATATGGGGCATAAAATCTAGGCCACATTCTTACATCCCAAGCCTCAAAATCACATACACCATCAACCACAATTAGATACTTTCTTCCTCCCAGACTTCTCCACAAGGATTCCTTTTTGTCCTCGTGGCTTTGTCCATGAGTTTCATAATCAGGTGGACAGATAGTTTTCAGAAGATCGGATAACAGTCTATCAACATTAGAAACAATATTTACCCATGCAAGACAATGAAATCCATGGACAATATTAGGGTGATGAAATACCTTTCTTGCAAGAGTAGTTTTACCAATGCCGTCCATTCCCACAATTTTCACAGTTGTCAATACATGTGATGGTCCAGTAATTTCATCAATAACTTCTTCATGCAGTCATCAATACCCACCACAACATTCTCTTGCTTTGCCCATAAAATTTATCCTTTACAAATTTCACATATTTGTTTTGTTATTATTAAAATCAAGATTGAAACACTTAAGTTTAACACAAACACAAAATAGAAATTAAAAAACTTTCGTCCCTGAGGGATCGACACCTTAAGCGCTACTAATTAGGATCATTCTTGGTTCTATATTGTTGAATTTGAGATTTTTATAAACTTTATTTTGTTAGCGTTGATGACGCGCTTTTCACCAACAAAAGTACTTTGATAAGGAGATAGAGAAAGTTTTGAATTATGAGACTTTGGGATGAGCAAGAAAAATCGTTAGATGAGATTTTTGTACAATGGAAAGGTGACAAAGAACTTGATGCTAAGTGGGTTCTAGAGAAACTTGTAGCAATTTGAAAACAAGATTGATTAGTATCGTTCCAACCTTAAGGAGTTTTCGGGGACGTCAACTTGTCAAGTAGAGGTGGTTTGTTAGCCCCTAAATGTTTAAGATGCCTTACATTCGAGCCAAGATAGACTAAGGGTGAAAGATGTTGAGATCTTGCTGGATTTTGCCTAAATTTTGACACTTAAGGTCTCTCTTTGTTTCATGGTTTTATTACTTGTTGAGCTAGCAGGTAGTTAAAAATGAAGGTTATGAATTGGGTTGATGTTGCTAGTGAGTAAGCATTCTTCCGCGGCAGTTATGGGTGGTTATTTTATTTGGCTGATGCTAAGTTCAAGCTTAAAGTTAGTGGGCGATTATTTTTCCCCCATGGCCCTCGTCCCTTGTATTCATGGCTGAGTTGGCTCCCTTTGGCAGTTAAGGGTGTTAACTGCCATTTAATGTTGCTATTCTAATCCGGATTTAATTAGCAATCCGTTTACATAATAGATAGCACAAAATTATGTTGTCAAACTTGAGTTGTCCCTCGTGTTTGGAATTTATGCATAAGGTTTACCTTTTGCCTATAAATTCATGCGTTACTTGTTTTATTATTGTTGTTTTGAACTTAATTTCCATTCTTCCTAAATATTGCTTTGTGCTTGTTTTGTGAATGAAACAACCTTGAGGGTATGATAGGTAACAAGATACAATCTATGTGGACATGTTTATAGGATACAACAGAAACAATGTATGTGAACATATTACAAGATATAATATATGTGAAAATGTTATCAGATAAGATACAATACGTGTAATGTTACATGTGGACGTTTACTATATTTACAAATCTCATTCATAACAACTTTCAATTTGTTGTATAAAAAATGACAACTAAAAAAGAATTTTGTAGAAAAAAAAAGGCCAAAATGCAATTTTGGTCCCTTATAGGCCTTATACCACTTTTGGTCCGTTTTAATTTTACGGTGACACTTTTAGTCCACTAACTTTTCTTTATTAGGTGTTTTGGTCCTTTTTAACAGGAAAGCTGGTTAACTAACGGGTTGACCATGTTTGACAGTTAATTAAGGAGCCATTTGTGTTGGTGTATGTGCCCTTTTAAGGGCCATATATGTAAATAGACATTTGTCGTTTGATTGATGATTTATCAGATGAGTTAATTTAATGAATGTAATATTCTTGTGCATGTTTGAATTCATGAAATCGATTCGCCAAAAGAAACACTCCACGGATTGCTTAGATCATGAGTGATTCTTTTGAGTAGTACTTCTACGAGGATTCTTAGACCAGAAATCACTACATGGTCTTAGGTGAATTGTAGTGTGCTTTGACATACGTCTAACGAGGTCGTAATAGGTTGCCAAGTACGGGTATGATTGGGTATGTTATGAATCACGCTAAGGTATGTGAGTGAAGTGATGGACTACAAATCTCTCTTAAGTGAGAGATGATATCGTGGCCACTTGATAGTGAACTGAGAAATGCATGACCGTACCCAAGAAATGATAAGTGTTATCATTTGCTTCAGGAAATTCAATGTCACTAAGAGATCAAGTAAACATTTGGCTAAATAAGGATGATGGTTTCGTGCTTTATACTAAACGGGATATCAATGTTGAGGATCGTACGTAGTATACTCTAAAGGTTGTGTTGAATCACCATTCGACCCTCCATTCTTAATTGGCTAGTCATTGTGTCTAGCTAGAGACCACTAATGACTTATAGATTAATCAATTGGATTGAGTTATCTATTACCAATTTAGAATGGGCCTACAGGATCGCACATAACAGAGTTCAATGATATAGAATAAATATTCTTGTCTGCACTATGTGCAATTATTATACTTAGATAAATAATATTTAATTAAATAGTTTAATTAAATATTATTGAAATTTTTGTGGTATTAATTAAGAGTTAATTAAGTACCTAGGAACAATTGGGATAGGCTGACAAATCAAGGGACCTAATTGCAATTGAGATTCTTGACCCATTAGCCTGATCCATAGGTCAATGAGTTAGTCCATGGTTTTGGTAAAAACCAAATCAGTAAAATAATATTATTACTGATTTGGTGTAACTGACTTTTATATATCCCCGTGATATTTTTAGTCGGTGAGAAGACAAAATGTTACACGTTTTCTGTAAAACCAAAATACTCCCAAACTCTCTCTGCAGGCAGAAAAAAGGCTAGCACAAATTCTGTGAGGGCTCCAGTGCTCGAGAGTAGAGAGTTTCTTCAAAGAAAAAACTTTTGGTGGTGATCAACGTACTTGGAGCAGAAGGATCAGGACTAACATCAAACTAGGATCCAGACTCAAAAATCGATTACGCTTCAAAGGTATGTTCTATATACTTTGAACGTAGATTAATTAACACTAAAATCTGATTAGGCATGAATCCGCTGCATAAATTTTTGAAAAACATGCCTTAGATGGTAACAATTTGTGTAAAAAAAAAAAAGTTTCAAGGGCCTTTGTATAATTTTTTATTTCTATTTCTTCTTCCTGAAGGAATTGTTTGCCCGGGTCTGATAAAAAATTCTACTTTCGTGCTAAGCATTCCAAAATCGGGAGAGAGAGGGTTACTAGCCCACTCGGGATACGGGAACTTTCAATCAAACCCGAGCGCTCGTCCTGTCCGATTCAAACCCCTTTGAAATATCACACAAGTACCGGATCTTAGTTTTACTTTATTTGATTTATCACGCTTACAAATTTACGATAACTAATAACAGCGGAAAGATATAAATCGACCTCGTGAAGAGTGTCTCTTAAGTAATCGCTTGTATGAGTCTTAGACAGATTCTGACGTTGTATGGGCAATGATCTCAAGAACCAATTGGAATCAGTACAAAACACCTGCGCTTCAAAAAATACACCACCGCTCCGGGATTACCGCAAAACTGTACGTCTTTCCTGAAAAACGAACGGAGAAAGTCGTCGCCTTTCGTGTAATCCACACGCCGCCAACGCCGTCAAGTTTCACGTGCCGCCATTGCACTCTAGGATCTCACGCATGGTTTTCTAGAAAGATTTCTTGTGAAATTTAATTATCTTTCTCTCTCTAGCTTTCTCTCTAAGATTCTGTTGTTCTGAAACTTATGAATTGTGTTGTGTATTGCTGACCCCCTATGTCTATTTATAGAGTTACAAGAGACACCTTAAGTTGGATTAGGATTGGTCTTCCTATTAGGTTTGTGTTTTACTCCAATTCTTTTCCTGGACTGATTCACATCCAACTGACACAAGGATTCACTTATCCTTAATACAGTTCCTAGACTGATTCACAACCAATTGACACAAGGATTAATTAATTACTTAATTAATTAAATCTACCTTTGTCAATTACCCAATACATAATTAATCGTACCACTAACGGATTAATTATGACATACCATCCAAACCATAATTGCTTCTGGAACCACTAAATTAATTATTCTTTAATCTCCCCACATCAAAGATATAGTGCTCGTCAATTTATTAATTTACTGATAAATTAATTTATCAACTTCTTATAATCCGAGATTAGTACCAGTCAACCTCATTACTATACTGGGCATAAGTCCACCAGCCGGGTTTAGTATAATAAACATTGCGAGCTCATCTCGGGAGCACCATCGCCTCGGACGCACCGGTACATGGTTTGCTTTCGACAAGCAACAACACACCAAGTAATCAAACACGCGCACGCAACCTACCGAGAATATAGGCCTCAAGTGACCGCACTGATTGGCAGATTAAAGTACACTATGTCTAATCCTCATGTCTGCTAAAGTCTAGGGATTTAAAGATAGAATACTATGATCAAATAGCCTATTAAATCAGTACAAGACAATTCATCCTAATTGGTCAAGTTTAATATACCTCGGATATCTATACGGTTCAATTAGTTTAGAGAAACTAATTTCTGGATCACATAATAACTTAAACTAACAGTGTGTCCAAAACTGTCTCAGTTATGAACCTCATTTATATATTATGTCTTTTAACCAATGACGAGATTTACTGTGTCACACCAGATACCTCATCATCCAATTACATAATATAAATGGACAATATTTGTAAAACATAAAAAAATTAACTGAAATATTCAATCGATATATAAAAACTGGGAAATAGTTTTTATACAAGCAAAGCTTTGGTACTCAAAGCTAACAATCTTCCACTAATATTTAAGATGCGCTTAAAGCATAAAACTGACTAAATATAATTAATCTACTACTACACTAAAATCTAGAGAACAGTTAAGGTTTCGCTAAGCATCTTATTCCAATGCTCTCCATGTGAGCCTCGAAGACTTTTGCAGACAATGTCTTGGTGAATAGATCTGCAAGGTTCTCTGCTAATGCTATCTTTGCCACAACCATGTCTCCCTTCTTTGCGATGTCTCGTATCAGGTGGTACTTGCGCTCTATATATTTACTCGCCTTGTGGGCTCGTGGTTCCCTCGAGTTGGCTACTACGCCACTGTTATCACAGTATACCGTGATTGACCTCGATAACTCATGAATCACATCTAAGTCTGCTAGGAAGTTTTTGAGTCACACCGCTTCTTTCGCTACCTCTGATACTGCAACATATTCAACTTCTATGGTAGAGTCTGACACGCATTTTTTCTTGACACTTCGCCAAACTATGGCTCCACCTCCCAAAGTAAACACATACCCTGAGGTAGACTTACTCCGGTCCCTGTCGCATTAGATATCGAAATATATGTAAGCTTTCGGAAAAGGCTCAGGCGCATGATAGACCAAAACTTGGTCCCTAGTTCTGCGCAAATACTTGAGAATACACTTTACAGCCTCCCAATGAGCTTTTTCGGGATTACTCTAATATCTGCTAACCATGCCAACGACATAGTAAATATCTGGCCTCGCACAACATTGCATACATGAGACTTCCTACAGCAGAAGTATAAGGAACTTGTTGGGTTTGAATACTAAAGTTTTGCTTGTATTAAACAATTTCCCATTTAATATATCGATTAAATGTTTTAGTTTAACTGTTTATATGTTATCCATTTATATTATGTATTTAGATGATGAGGTGTCTGGTGTGACACTATTCTCATCATTTGTTAAAAGACATAATATATAAATGAGGTTCGTAACTGAGATAGTTTTGGACATACTGTCATTTTAGGTTATTATGTGATTCAGAAATTGGTTTGTCTGAACTAATTGAATCATATAAATATGCTCGGGGCATATTGAACTTGACCATTTAGGATGAATTGTCTTATACTGATTTAATAGACTATTCGATCATAGTATTCTATCTCTAAATCCCAAGATTTGAGCAGGAATGAGGATTAGACGTAGTGTACTTTAATCTGCCTAAGAGTGAGGTCACTTGAGACCAATAGTCTCTGTAGGTTGGGTGCGCGTGTTTAGTTACTTGTCAAAAGAAAACCATGTACCGGTGCGTCCGGGGTGATGGTGTTCCCGAGATGAGCTCGTTATGTTTATTATACTAAACTCGACTGGTGGACTTATGTCCAGTATAGTAAAAAGGTCGACTGGTACTAATCTCGGATTATAAGAAGTTAATTAATTAATTTATCAGTAAATTAATAAATTAATGAGTACTATATCTTTGATGTAGGGATATTAAAGAATAATTAATTTAGTTGTTCCGAAAGCAATTCTGGTATAGGATGGTAGTGTCATAATTAATCCGTTAGTGGTACGATTAATTATGTAGTGGGTCAATTGATAAAGTAGAATTAATTATTTAATTAATTATTCCTAAGGGTTAATCAAGTAATTAACAAAGTGAAATTATTTAATTAATTAAGTCTTAAAGTTCAATTAGAATTAGGAAATCCTAGAGATTAGGAAATCTATTTGGATTTGGAAATCCTATTAGATTTTGAACCTAATTGGATTTGAAAATTAATTAAGAATCTGAATCCCATTAGGAAGGCCAATCATAAACCAACTTGGGGTCTCTCTTGTAACTATATAAATAGACAAGAGATTAGCAATTCACAATACACAATTTATAAATTTTTAAGACAAGAAAACTAGAGAGGGGAAATTCTAGAGAGAGAATTAATATTTTCTCTCTCAAAGTCGGATATTTCAATCTCCAAGTGGCGTCTCAATTTTTGAGCTTTCAGGCGGCGGTCGGATCTTATAACTTGCGGCAGCGCGTGGAGTTCTCGGCCGGCACGTGAACGGCATGCGCGGACAGCAGTTGGCGGCAGTTACCTTTTTCCAGCGAGCAGTTTATTTTGTGGTATTTTTTTGATCGTTGGTTCGTTGCCCACACAACGTACGAGCTGGTCTTGAGTCATACAAGCAATCACCTAAGTACACGCTTCAAGAGGTAATTCTTAAACTTCCGCTTTAATTAGGAATTTATTGTTGTGTGGCAAATCTAACAAGTAGAAGCTAAGATCCTGCGCAATGTTATTTTAAGCAATGATTGGAATAGCGATTATGCTAGAGCTTAGGCCTGGTCAAGAGTTCCGATTCTGGAATGCATAGCACAAAAATGAATTTTTGATCGGGCCTAGACAGATAATCTTTCAGAACTGTATTTATGGCTTCTATCTCCTCAACAGTCTTTGGAGACTACTTTTTAGACAGATGCACTCCGTGTCTGAAAGGTCAAAAACCTTTCTTAGAGTTCTGCATGTTGAAACGAGCCAGAATCGTATCTATGTATGAAGCCTGTGAAAGCGTTAGTGAACGTTTCCTACGATCTCGAATAATCTTGATCCCAAGGATATATCCAACTTCTCCCAAGTCCTTTATATCAAACTGCTTGGACAACCTTGTCTTTACGTCTGATAACACTTTCTTATTGTTGCCAATAAGCAGAATATCATCTACGTAAAGTACAAGAAACACAACCGCATTTCTGTCACGTATGCGATACACACAATGCTCATTTGGACACTGAATAAATCCATGAGACTGGATTACTTCATCAAACCAGATGTTCCAAGATCTGGATGCTTGCTTAAGTCCGTAGATGAACCTCTTAAGCTTGCAAACCTTATGCTCTTGGCCTTCTACAATGAATCCCTCTAGTTGCTGCATAAAGATGGTTTCCTCAAGACTTCCATTAAGGAATGTTGTCTTGACATTCATCTGCCAAATCTCATCATCTAAATGAGCAGCTATGGCCAAGAAAATCTAGATCAACTTAAGCATAGCTATTAGGGAGAAGGTTTCCTCATAATCGATACAATTTTCCAGAGTATACCCCTTCGCCATAAATCTAGCTTTAAATATTTCAACCTTTCCATCAGATTATATGTTTCTTTTGTAGACCCACTTGCATCCAATGGGTTTAAAACCATTAGGCAGGTCCACCAGCTTCCATACTTGATTAGAGTCCATTGACCCCATCTCAAATATTATTGCCTTTTGCCAAGACTCTGCATATTTATCTCGGAGTACCTCATTGTAGTTCACTGGGTTAGGTTCGTGCACGCCTGGGACTAAATATAAGGATTCTTCCAAGCCCACATACCTCTCGGGTTGTCTCACAACCCTCCCACTATGATGAGGCACCGTCTGTGTAGACACATCATCTGTGACATAATGTGCAGTGTCTTGTGGTGTATCTACTTGTAGTGGTGCAACAGGAGTTGTGGATTGTCCCCTAAGTTCTTCTAGTACGATCTGACTACTGGGTTTGTGATCTAAAATATAGTCTTCTTCTAGAAATCTGGCGTTAGTGCTAACTACCACCTTCAAATCTTTAGGACTATAGAATAGGCCACCTTTCGTTTCTCTAGGATATCTTACAAACAACATTACTTCTGCTCTTAAATCTGTTGATTTTTAAGTTTAGGCGTTTAATCTAATTAAACGGCGGAATCCTAAACTATAAGGATCGGATCTTACCCTCGATGCGTAATCGATTGCGCACATCACCTGGTTCCTCTGAGAAGATGGCGTTTCGTCGTCTTTCTCTGACACTTTCTTGAAGCGTCCTCTACTCTCAGACAACGGAGTTCTTCGATTCTAGTAGATTCCTGTGAAGAAGTTTTTGAAGAGAGAGAGAGAGAGAGAGAGAAAAATTTTGAGAGATAAAAGAGAGGAAAATCAGAAAACTATTTTCTGTTTTCAAAATTCTGTCACTCAATTTTCTCTCAACAGACTCTATTTATCAAAATAAGTCTGTTTTGCAAATCCCACAACCACCGGGTGGTTTTTAAAATAAAATATTTAATATTATAAAATATAATATAATATTTTACTTTTACTCATTTGGGTTTTACTTGACCCATGGATCAAACCATTTACCCATGGATCAGACTGATGGGTCAAGAACCTCAATTGCAACTAGGTCCCTTGATTTGTCAGTCTCTCTCAATTCTTCCTGAGTAATTAATTAACTATTAATTAATACCCCAAAAACTTCTCAATAATATTTAATTAAACTATTTAATTTAATATTATTCTTCTAAGTATAACAATTATACCTAGTACCGTCAAGAATCTTCGAACTCACTTACGTGCAATCCTGTAGGTCCATTCCAAATTGACAATGGATAAATTAATCTCACATATTAATCCATAAATCATTAATGGCCTCTAGCAAGACATGATGACTACTCAATTTGGAATGGATGGTCGAATGGTGATTCAACGCAACCTTTCTAAGCATACTATGCACGGTCCTCTACATCGATATCCCGTTTAGCATAAGGCATGGAACCATCATCCTTATTAAGCTAAACAATTTACTTGATCTCTCAGTGACACTGATTCTATTCAAGCAAATGATAACAATTATCATTTCTCGGGCATGGCCATGCACTTCTCAGTTCACTATCAAGTGACCTGGATATCATCTCTCATTTAAGAGAGATTTGTAGTCCCATCACTTCACCTACATATCTTAGCGTGACTCATAGTGCACCAAATCATACCCATACTTGGCAACCTGTTACAGTCCCGTTAGGCGTATGTCAAAGTACACCATAATTCACCATAATTCACCTAAGACCATGCAGTGATTTCTGGTCTAAGGATCCTCGTACGAGTATGCTCAAAAGAATCACTCACGATCTATTAGTCCATGGAGTGTTTCTTTTAGAGAATTGATTTCATGAAATTAGATATGCACAAGAATATAATTATCATGAAATTAACTCATTTGATAAACAATCAATAAAGCGACAAATGTCTTATTTACATAAATACCCTCGAAGTTTATTTATATAAATAGCCCTCATTAGGGCACATACACCAACAATCTCCCACTTGCCCGATGAAGGGCTATGTCCTAAACTGTTTAAGACCAAGCTCTATTACATGTCTATCAAACTTTGACTGTGGTAGAGCTTTTGTGAGAGGATCTGTTACATTGTCGTCTGACCCTATTTTGCACACTTTCACATCTCCTCGATCAATGATCTCTCAGATGAGGTGAAACCTTCTGAGTATGTGTTTGGTTTTCTGGTGTGACCGAGGCTCCTAAGCTTGTGCGATGCCCCGTTATTGTCACAGAAAAGTTCTATCGGATCTTAGATACTCGGTATCACTCCGATGTCTGACACGAACTTCCTCAACCAAACAGCTTTCTTTGCAGCATCTGATGGAGCAATGTACTCAGACTCTGTTGTAGAATCAGCTGTTGTATCTTGCTTTGAGCTTTTCCAACTTATTGCACCGCCATTCAGACTAAACACATAGCCTGATTGTGACGTCATGTCATCTTGATCTGTTTGGAAAGCAGCATCAGTGTAACCTTGTACAATGAGCTGTTCTTGTCCTCCATACACTAGCATTAATCCTTTTGTTCTTCGTAAGTACTTCAGGATTGCTTTGACTGCAGTCCAATGATCCATCCCTGGATCTTGTTGGTATCTGCTAGTCATGCTAAGTGCATGTGAGACATCCGGACGGGTACATAACATGGCATACATGATAGATCCTACTGTCGAAGCAGATGGAATTCTATTCATTGTATCCCTCTACTCTCATATTGAAGGACCCTGGTTCTTCTTCAAGGCCATGTCTAAATGGTACCTTACCATTTTTCGAGTTAGACATATTGAATCTTTTCAATATCTTGTCTATGTACCCTTCTTGACTTAGTCCCAGAAGCCTTTTGGACCTATCTCTATAGATCTTGATACCTAGTATCATTTCGGCTTATCCTAAGTCTTTCATAGAAAATACAGTCCCCAACCATTGTTTGATGTCTTTCATCATGAGAATGTCATTTCCTATGAGTAGGATGTCATCCACATATAGGACAAGGAAAACTATCTTGCTCCCACTAACCTTCTTGTAAACACAAGACTCATCTTCATTCTTGATGAATCCGTAACCTTTTACTTCCTCGTCAAAACGAAGATTCCAACTTTGAGATGCTTGCTTTAGTCCATAGATGGACCTCTGAAGCTTACATACTCGATTAGGATGCTTTTGATCGATGTATCCCTCGGGTTGTTTCATATAAACATCCTCGAGTAGGTTTCCATTTAGGAAAGCCGTTTTAATATCCATCTGCCATACCTCATAATCAAAATATGCTGCTATGACAAGCATAGTCCGAATAGACTTGAGCATCACGACAGGGGAGAAGGTTTCATCATAGTCTATACCATGAGTCTATCTGAAACCTTTAGCCACTAGTCATGTCTTGAAGATCCTGCCAGGTTTTAACTTGAAAATCCACTTGTAATCCACAACCTTTGCCTGAACAGGAGGATCAATCAAAGTCCATACTTTATTGTCCCTCATGGATTGCATTTTAGATTCCATTGCTTGTAGCCATTTATCTGAATCTGGACTATCTAAAACCTGTTTGTCGTTCAGGGGCTCATTAGAGTCCACCAAGATCAAATCTTGATCATCAGTCACGAGAAATCCGTATCCTCGGGTTCATGATGAGATCTACTAGACCTTCTAGGTTCATGTGTTGTTAACTCGGGCTGCTCATTTTCATGAGTTTCCATGTCAACTTCCATCTGAGTTTCTGTAGATAGTTCTACATTCTCTTGTGGTTCTGGAACTTCTTCGAGTTCTATTCTACTCTCACTGTCTTTCTTGTACAGAAATTCTTTCTCTAAGAAAGTAGCTCCTCGAGCAATGAACACTTTGTTCTCAGTTGGGTTGTAGAATTAATATCCTTTGGTTTCCATAGGATATCCCACAAATAGGCATTTGTCAGTTTTAGGTTTAAGCTTATCACTTTGTAAACGTTTTACATGAGCTTGACAACCCCAAACTCGTAGATAGGACATATAGGGCTTCCAACCCATCCATATCTCATATGGAGTCTTATCTACTTCCTTAGATGGACTATGGTTTAATAAGTAAGCAGCAGAAAGGAGAGCATAACCCCAAAAGGACATAGGGAGAGTCGCTTGGCCCATCATTGATCGAACCATATCTAATAAGGTCTAATTTCTCCTTTCGGATACACCATTCCATTGAGGTGTTCCCGATGGAGTCAGCTGTGAAATAATTCCACACTGTTTTAGATAGCCATCGAACTCATCACTAAGGTATTCACCTCCCCGATCGGAGCGAATAGCCTTAATCCTTCTATACAACTGATTCTCTACTTCGTTTTTAAACTCTTTGAACTTTTCAAAAGTTTCACTTTTATACCTCATTAAGTAGACATACCCATATCTACTATAGTCATCAGTAAAAGTCACGAAGTATTCAAATCCACCTCTGGCTTGTGTGCTCATTGGTCCACATACATCCGTATGTATTAGAGCCAATAGCTCACTTGTCCTTTCCACTTTCTTGTTGAAAGGACTCTTTGTCATTTTGCCTTGTAAGCAGGGTTCACAGGTATTATATCATTCAAAATCAAATGACCCAAGCACTCTATCCTTGTAAAGCTTTTGAACTCGCTTTTCATTTGCATGGCCTAATCCACAATGCCAAAGGTATGTTGGACTTAAATCATTTTTAGTTGATTTAGCTTTCTTTTCTATGTTATAGACTGGTTTTTCTTGGGTCAAATCCAAGACACACAGACCGTTACACATATTTGCAACTCCGTATAAAATATAATTTCGATATAAAGATAACAAATTACTCTCTATAATAAATCAAAAACCTTTGTTATCTAAAGTCGAAACTGAAATAATATTTCTGCTCAAAGCCGGTACATAATAACAATTTTCAAGTTCGATATTTAAACCAGAAGGTAAAGACAGAGTGTAATCTCCAACTTCAACAGCAGCAACTCTTGCCCCGTTGCCCACTTGGAGATCTACTTCACCTTTCTTTATCATCCTTCTATTTCTAAGTCCTTGCACATTAGTACAAATGTGAGCCCCACAACCAGTATCTAATACCCATGAGGTGGACATAGAAAGATTAATTTCTATAACAAAGATATAGGCTTGTTCACGAAACATTTCCGTCAGTGACTCATAAATCCGGAACGCTTCCAATTTCATGAACTGCTTTCGAAGCTCGCCTATCATAGACGCGAGCATCAATCACGTCACATCATCAGAGTCGCTTTTCAGCTTATCGCAAGCTCATTGAACAATTGCCGAAGTATTTTGTGGTGGTTTAGGTAAAGCGGTCTCTAAGACATGTAGCTTCCTTTCTTGCTTGAGAACTATTCTCAAGTTTCTTTCCCAATCTAAGAAGTTTGGTCCAACCAATTTATCTTTATCCAATATACTTCTTAGAGTAAAGTTTGAGATAACATTTGTGCTAGATGATGTCATTTCTACAAAGAGTAAATGCAAAATATTAGAATGAGTTTTGAAAAATGTTTTCCACAATAGCCAAAATTGAAATCCCAAACAATTTTTTGTTGGTGCTAGATTGTGGTCCGAAAATCCACAAAGAGTCAACCCCAGTCTTGCTTTGGCAAGTATCGCAGGGATCGGGTTCTTCTGGTAGGCAATGTTCAAATCACATTCCATGTAATCTAACGCTTTCCAATTGCATACCATGCAACTTTTTGGTGATAGGATGAACATTCCAAATGTTTGACACCATCCTATCTTTGCAAAATTAATCCCTAGTCAACTTATCGGGTTAAGTTAGGATTAATTTTCCAAGTTAAACCATCGCTCAAGGCATCACATCAATCGATACTCACACAGTTTTTCCATAACAAGTAGTAGTAATAAAGTTGAGCATCTAATACCCAAACAGTTTTTTCACTCATTAATGGTAGTGATAAAGTTGGGCACCTATTATGTGACAACTCACCGCAAGAAGAAAACCTGAGGCCCTTGGGCTCTCCAAGTCCGCAGACGTTCGACGCCCTGGCGGGCCCCCAAGTATGGAAGCAAAATCAACTCGGGTTTTTGGGATTTAAGTTTGATCGGCTTAACATGCATTTTCGTTATCATCCATTTGCATAAATAAAAAAATGAATTAAAGCGATGAACTGGGCTCTAATCCATTACAGGGCCTTTTAAAATCTTCATGTTTGGGCCTCCATTCGTGGGCTCCACCATGGACTCCTCTTGGAACCTTCTTTTGGGCCTAACTATTACATGATGATATTTATAGGCACGCAGGCCCAAATTCAAAATTGGCAAGCAGACCCTCACTTTTAAAATGTTAAAATTAAAAGCCCAATTCATGGTTTTAAACACATAAAATGCTATGCTCATACAAGCCCGTTTTTAATTTAAGCCGATTAATATTAAGGATTGTGTAACTATTACAGAATTAAAATTGATCGTGTCATGATCAATTTTAATCAATCCTTCTGTTCATTTTTCATTTACCCAAAATGATGCATGAACATGCTAGCATAATTATGATGCTTCACATAAAATTTAAACAATTTAAATTAAGCATCAAAATTAAATAAAGTAAAATAAATAACAATTCAAAATTTAAAAAAATTAATTAATCTAATTATTTATTTATTTATTTATCTGTTCTAATTATTTTAATATAATTAAAATAATTATTTAAAATTTATCTAATTATCTAATAAATTTTCAAATTTAAAATTTAAATAATTTTAATTATCCTAATCTAATTAGGATAATTATTCAATTTTAAATTTTAAATCATTTTAATAATCCTAATCTAATTAAGAAAATTTATTTCAAAATTTTAAATTTAAACTTATAGGATCAAATTCTAAATTAATCCTATCTTTATCTAATAAGATTATTTAATTAAAATATTATTAAATAAAATTCAAAAAATTTTAAAATTTTAATTTTCTGAAACTCATGGGGTCATTTCGTAAATAACCAAAATTTTCGGGCTAGGGTTTCAAGGAATAAAACTTTTTTAGGGTCCTTTTTGTAATTTTTAAACAATTTTAAAACAGGTGCAGCTTAGGGTTTGTTAGGGCGGTGGGGGGTAGTTTAGTAAAATCGACCCCTAGGGCTTCACCCCCAGTGGCCGCCAACATCTTCTTCCCCGGCGACCCTCATCGGATTCTCGACTTTCGGCGACAATAACCGGTTGTTTCCCTGACATTTCCTCATCATGCATCGACTGTGGATACCAAAACGAAAGAAGGCCCACCGATCAACGACCATCGCCGACCGAAACGAAAACCGATCGAAGCCATCCGAAACAATTCCAGTGGCAGCGCGAACGGTCAAAATTGCAGCGTTCGAACCGTGCCAGGTGAGTTTCGGTGAGTTTCTGCGACAAAACCCCAGAAGCATCCATTTTTCAGTTTTTAAAATCCGGTACAACAACTTGGTAACCCAGGTTTGTCGGTGACCCATTTCCAAAACCCACTAGCCCAGCTATTTTTTTTGAAACCAAAACATACCAAAATCCAATTTCCGGTCAAAATTTTAGAAACCCGATTTGCGTTCAAGGAGATTAAAACCTATTCAGCCAGCAAAGATTTTAAACCAAATCATACCAAAACCAAAGCTTGGACGGAACCATTCCGACCAGCCCGTTTTCCCGGCGAGGGTTTTCGATACCCAAAAACCAAAAAAGAGGCGGAAACATTTTCGAGAGAAAAAACCAAAAAAAAAAAAAATGAAACCCAGTTTCTCTTTCACTTTTCCCGAGACCCAGCCAGAACGAGAAAAAAATTTTTTATATCGGCTCTGAACAAAAAATTGATTTTTCAAAAAAACAAACGATTTGTTTTAATCAATTAATTTTAGTTTTAACACTAAAGTTCAAACCTCGTTTTGATACCACTGTTGATTTTTAAGTTTAGGCGTTTAATCTAATTAAACGGCGGAATCCTAAACTATAAGGATCGGATCTTACCCTCGATGCGTAATTGGTTGCGCACGTCACCTGGCTCTTCTGAGAAGATTACGTTTCGTCGTCTTTCTCTGACACTTCCTTGAAGCGTCCTCTACTCTCAGGCACCGGAGTTCTTCGATGCTAGTAGATTCCTGTGAAGAAGTTTTTGAAGAGAGAGAGAGAGAGAGAAATTTCGAGAGATAAAAGGGAGAAAAATCAGAAAACTATTTTCTATTTTCAAAATTCTGTCACTCAATTTTCCCTCAACAGACTCTATTTATCAAAATAAGTCTGTTTTGCAAATCCCACAACCACCGGGTGGTTTTTAAAATAAAATATTTAATATTATAAAATATAATATAATATTTTACTTTTACTCATTTGGGTTTTACTTGACCCATGGATCAAACCATTTACCCATGGATCAGACTGAAGGGTCAAGAACCTCAATTGCAACTAGGTCCCTTGATTTGTCAGTCTCTCTCAATTCTTCCTGAGTAATTAATTAACTATTAATTAATACCCCAAAAACTTCTCAATAATATTTAATTAAACTATTTAATTTAATATTATTCTTCTAAGTATAATAATTATACCTAGTACCGTCAAGAATCTTCGAACTCACTTACGTGCAATCCTGTAGGTCCATTCCAAATTGACAATGGATAAATTAATCTCACAGATTAATCCATAAATCATTAGTGGCCTATAGCAAGACATGATGACTACTCAATTTAGAATGGATGGTCGAATGGTGATTCAGCGCAACCTTTCTAAGTATACTATGCACGGTCCTCTACATCGATATCCCGTTTAGCATAAGGCATGGAACCATCATCCTTATTAAGCTAAACAATTTACTTGATCTCTCAGTGACACTGATTCTATTCGAGCAAATGATAACAATTATCATTTCTCGGGCATGGCCATGCACTTTTCAGTTCAATATCAAGTGGCCCAGATATCATCTCTCATTTAAGAGAGATTTGTAGTCCCATCACTTCACCTATATATCTTAGCGTGACTCATAGTGTACCTAATCATACCCATACTTGGCAACCTATTACAGTCCGGTTAGGCGTATGTCAAAGTACACCATAATTCATCTAAGACCATGCAGTGATTTCTGGTCTAAGGATCCTCGTACGAGTATGCTCAAAAGAATCACTCATGATCTATTAGTCCATGTAGCGGATTGATTTCATGAAATTAGATATGCACAAGAATATAATTATCATGAAATTAACTCATTTGATAAACAATCAATCAAGCGACAAATGTCTTATTTACATAAATACCCTCAAAGTTTATTTACATAAATAGCCCTCATTAGGGCACATACACCAACAAAATCTAACTTACTCGTATCTACCTTAAGCACATGTACTGGACAACCCTAAATTCTGATATGTCTCAGACTGGGCTTACGCCCCGTACACAACTCTGTAGGGGTTGAGGGCACGTAATTAGATGGTACAAGGTTAATAATATATGCAGCTGTTTCTAAGGCATATCCTCAAAACGAATTTGGAAATTCATTATAACTCATCATAGATCTCACCATTTCCATAAGAGTTCTGTTTCTCCGTTGTACTACACCATTCTGCTAGGATGTGCTAGGTGCAGATAACTGAGACTGAATTCCCATCTCTGACATGTAATTTCGAAATTCAACAGACATGTATTCGTCATCATGATCTGATCGTAGTGTCTTGATACTTTTACTATGATATTTCTCCACATCTGCCCGATACTTTTTGAACTTGTCAAAGCACTTAGACTTGTGGTGCATCAAGTAAATGTATCCGTACCTCGAGTAATCATCTGTGAATGTCATAAAATACTCGAAACCTCCTCTTGCTTGTATTGACATTTGGTCCACACAAGTCTGAATAAACCAACTCCAACACTTTTTTTGGCTCTATATCCCTTGTCTTTGAAAGGACGTTTGATCATTTTACCTTCCAAGCAGGATTCACAAGTTGAGTAGTTGTCAACTTCTAGTGAACCTAAAGGTCCAGCAGTGACCAAACTTTGAATCCTACTAAGGTTATAATGTGACCTAATATAAGGTGCCAATGATAGGTCTGGTTAATCTCAGAAGGTTCTTTCCTGTTATTATAGTTTAATGATGTTTGAATTGTTGTTGCGTGTCTAGTAGGAGAAATTGGTTTTAAAATAGAAAAATTATCTACTAACGAACCAGAACAAATGTGTTTCTTATTTCTTAACAAATAAAGACTTATCAGAAAAAACTAACTCAAAACCATTCATTAAAAGTTTAGAAACTGAAACAAGGTTCTTTATAACACTAGGAACATAAAGACAATTTTCTAAAACTAAACTACTACTTTCAAAAAATAGCTTGACTTCTCATAATATAACGACTGACACTTTCGTGGCGTCACCCAAGTAGACTTCCATCTCGCATTCTCTGAGTTTTCGGGTTGCTTGGAACCTCTACAAAGAATTACAAACATGATCAGTAGTGCCTGAGTCCACACACCAAGTATCTGTGAGAATCACCGCTAAATATGTTTCAGTAATTAAGGCAGAAACTGTCGTACCTTTGATTTTTGGACAATCTGATTTCCAACGTCCCATTTTACCGTATTTAAAGCATTTTCCTTTCAACTTCTTCTTGGCGATATCTGGCTTAGGCACGTGATCCACAGCCTTCTGGGCTTTCTTCTTCTTCTTCTTTCCAACTTTGGGCTTAGAAGAGGAACCTTGAGCCTTGACTGTGACTAACGCTTGCTTCTTCTCTTGAAAGAGGCCTTCAGCCGACACCAATTCAGCTAAGAGCTCAAATAGAGTGTAGACTCTCTTATTCATATTGTAATTTAGTCAAAACTGCTCAAAACTTTGAGGCAAGCTCTGGAGGATCATGTCAACTTGTGTTTCTGCATAAATCTCACCTCTCAATACCTCTACTTCATTGATGTTACTGATCATGTCAAAGACGTGATCTCTCACAGGGGTGCCTTTAGCCATTTTGGTGTTCATTATCTTCCTTATGGCTATTTGTCTCGCCGCCCTACCTTACTGACCAAACATCTGCCTCATATTAGCCATCATGTCAAAAGCAGATATCATTAACTGATGTTGATGCTGCAAAACATTCGACATGGAAGCCAAAATGTAACAATTTGCCATCTCATCAGCCTTTCTCTACCTCTGATAAGCTTCTCTATCTGCTTGAGGCGTTTCATCAGTGGGCGTTTCAGGGCACACATCAGTGAGCACAAACTTGCTGCTCAGCCGTTAGGATAACGTCCAAGTTGTGATTCCAAGTGACAAAATTTTTTCTCTTTTCATATCGTAACTAAATGATTAA
Organism: Knoxia roxburghii; assembly: GCA_030378225.1. Classification (NCBI taxonomy): domain Eukaryota; kingdom Viridiplantae; phylum Streptophyta; class Magnoliopsida; order Gentianales; family Rubiaceae; genus Knoxia; species Knoxia roxburghii. The sequence goes on along the minus strand of CM059420.1, from coordinate 19,899,257 downwards.
AACCCATATCGATAATTGAAAAATAAATAAACAGAAAATGTTTCAAAAAATTAAACTTAAAAAATTTGAAAATATTGTGTTCCCTCAAAACAATATAATCTAATTAAAACCACCAACATCTCGTTCACTGGGATTCACGCAAGCCACCTTAGTGTGAACATTTACGCTAATCCACATTTGTTCGAGAAGAACCTAGTTCATTAACGTTACTATCTGACCAAACGATCTATTGATCAATGAAACTAATAGTCAGTGCCTTTTAGTCGTACACAAGAGCAGCGTAACCTCGATGGGAGAAATACTACTAATCGTACACTAAGTGTATACCATTACGTGGCTTCTAAGTTTGTTACCTAGGATAGTGCGCCTCAGATAAAGAGGTTGCCACATTCTCCAATTTTACTTACTTTAGTCATCTTACTTAGAAATTCAACCTAGTGATCCTATGAATTAGACTTATCCGATATAAAGGAAGGCCTTAATGCCAACCCGCTCTCACTTAGATTCTTAGAATGGGGGTTTTTCCGGTTTTAACATGCAATTAACTAATCCTAACTTATACTCATCCATAAAACCACAAGCTTTAATCATGCATCAAAATAAAGCACAAATTAAAACATGTAATCAATAATTAAAATCATAAAACCAGGAAATAAATGCATAATTAAATTTCTCAACTATTATGGTCTTCATAATTATTGCCTCCATCCGTTGTCTTGTCTCGTGTCCTGTCACGTCACTCGATGGATCGAGCCTGGAACTTGAATGATCTTGGAACTAACTCGAAAAATGGGTTAGGTTCGCAACTCGCACACGACTCGCGCATGCACGGGCCATGCGCAAGCAGCCTGCGCACGGCACAGGCCGCCTGCGCACGGCACAGGCCATGCTTTGGGCTTGCACGCAGCGCTAGGCCTACGCACGCGTTTTTCTCAGTTTTCAACGCAATCCTTGGAATCACCCAAATTGCGATAAACCAAAACCCACAAATTCAAGTCGTCCACAACAACGTCTTCGCTATTATATATTTTCCTATATACAAAGTTAAATCTTTCAAGGAAAATGAAAACGAAAGTTGCATAGAAAATATCCTACTACATATTTAATCTAATCTGACACGGCTTCCAGCACGTGGTTTTACTATTATATGCATTCATATCAAAAAAAACCCTGAACATGTCCCGGCGTTTAATAAAACATAAACATATATACCATAATAGTTGGGATAACAAACAACCTGAATAAAAGAAACCATATAACAAATCGAACAAAGCAAAACCAAAACCTTAGCTTTGATACCAATTGAAAGAATTGTCTGTCTGGGTTCGATAAAAAATTCCACTTTCGTGCTACGCAATCCAGAATCGGGAACTTTTAATCAAACCCGAGCGCTCGTGCTATCTGATTCAAACCCCTTTTGAAATACAACACGAGCACCGGATCTTAGTTTTACTTTATTCGATTTGTCAAGCATACAAATTTACGATAACTAATAAAAGCGGAAAGATAGAAATCGACCTCTTAAAGCGTGTCCCCTAAGTAATCGCTTGTATGACTCTTAGAAAAATTCTAACGTTATGTGGGCAATGATCTCTAGAACCAAACAGAATCAGCACAAAACATATGCATTTCGAAAAACGCACCACCATTTTTGGATTTCTGTACCACCGTACGCCCTGCCGAAAAATGAACGGAGAAAGTCGCCGCCTTTTGTATAATCCACGCATTGCCGACCCCGTCAAGTTTCACGCGCCACTATCGCACTCTAAGATCTCAGGCACGATTTTCTAGAAATATTTCTTGTGAAGTTTTCTTCTCTTTCTCACTCTAGCTTTCTATCTCTAAGATTCTGTTGTTTTGAAACTTATGAATTGTGTTGTGTATTGCTAACCCTCTATGTCTATTTATAGAGCTACAAGAGAGACCTTAAGTTAGATTAAGATTCGTCTTCCTATTGGGTTTTGTTGGAGTTGAATACATAAGCTATGCTTGTATTGTACATTTTCCCAGTAATATATCGATTTATGTTTTGGTTATAATTTGTTGTGCATGATATGTCCATTTATATTATGTAAGTAGATGATGAGGTGTCTTGTGTGACACAGTAGATCTCATCATTGGTTAAAAAACATAATATATAAATGAGGTTTGTAACCGAGACAGCTTTGGACAACCTGTCAGTTTAGGTTATTATGTGATTCGGGTGATTGGTTTGTCTAAAATAATTGAATCATGTAGATATACCCGGGGCGTATTGAACTTGACCATTAGGTTTGATTTGTCTTGTACTCATTTAATAGACAAATAGTTCTTGGTATTCTATCTCTTAATCCCTAGACTCGAGCGGGAATGAGGATTAGACATAGTGTACTTTGATTTGCCAATGGGTGAGGTCAATTCTGGCCAATAGTCTCGGTAGGTTGGGTGCGCATGTTTAGTTGTTTGGTGTGCTGCTGCTTGTCGCAAGGAAACCATGTACCGGTGCATTCGGGGTGATGCTGCTCCCGAGATGAGCTCGTTATGTTTATTATACTAAACCCAGCTGGTGGACTTATGTCCGGTATAGTAAAAAGGTCGAGTGGTACTAGTCTTGCAATTAAAGAAGTTAATTAATTAATTTATCAGTACATTAATACATTAACGAGCACTATATCTTTGATGTGGGGAGATTGTGAATAAATTGAAAGATTATCCGCTCGGGCCTAGCCAGAGATTCACTTTTGTGCTACGCATTCCAGAATCGGAACCTCTGGCCAGGCCTAGACACTAGCGCAATCGCTATTCCAACCCTTTTGAAATAACATTGTGCAGGATCTGGATTCGCACTTGAACGATTTACCACGCAACAAAAATCTCTAATTAAAAGTGGAATCGTGACTCAGGTGATTCTATTGTATGCATCAAGACTTTGATTTCACGTTGTGTGGGCAACGATCTAGAAACCAATTGACTAGCTAATCACCACAATCTACCTGCTAGAAAATTCCAGCACCTCCGCACCTGGCACGTACTGCAAATGCACCGCTTGGAGTGAGAGAAAACTATACGCGCAGCTGGTATAAAGTGACCAAGAATTTCGGCCAATAAACCCAAAACCCAGCTGCCCAAAGTTTCTTAAAATTCGACTATGAGAGAGAAAATTTTCTCTATCTAAAATTTTATCTCTTTAGTTTTCTTGTCTTGAAAACTTCTGAATTGTAAATTCAATTGTGTGTCATGAATAGCTAATCCCTTGTCTATATATAGAGTTACAAGAGAGACCCCAAGTTGGTTTATGATTGGTTTTCCTAATCGGTTTAGGTAATTAGTTTCTAAATCCAATTAGGTAACCAATCTGATAGGATAAACCAAATCCTACTAGATTTCCTAATCTCTAGGATTTCCTAATTCTAATTGAAACTTAAGACTTAATTAATTAATTAAATAATTCCACTTTCTTAATTACTTAATTAACCCTTAGGAATTAATTAAATAATTCCACTTTGTTAATTACTTAATTAATCCTTAGGAATAATAAATCAATTAATTAAATCTACCTATTCAATTAACTCATTACAAAATCGTACCACTAATAGATTAATTTTGGCACTACCATCCTACACCAGAATTGCTTCCGGAATAACTTAATTAAATTATATTCATAATCTCCCCACATAAAAGATATAGTGCTTGTTAATTTATTAATTTACTGATAAATTAATTAATCAACTTCTTTAATTCCGAGACTAGTACCACTCGACCTTTTTACTATACCGGACATAAGTCCACCGGCCGGGTTTAGTATAATAAACATTTCGAGCTCATCTCGGGAGCACCATCACCCCGGACTCACCGGTACATGGTTTCATTTTGACAAGCAGCAGCACACCAAGCAACTAAACACGTGCACCCAACCCACCAAGACTATGGGTCACAATTGACCTCACCCATTGGCAGATCAAAGTACACTATGTCTAATCCTCATGCCCGCCCGAGTCTAGGGATTTAGAGATAGAATACAAGGAACGATTTGTCTATTAAATCAGTATAAGACAAATCATTCCTAAAGGTCAAGTTCAATAAGCCCCGAGCATATCTATATGATTCAATTCGTTTAGACAGACTAATTATCCGAATCACATAATAACCTAAATTGAAAGTTTGTCCAAAGTTGTCTCGGTTACACACCTCATTTATATACTATGCCTTTCGACCAATGATGAGATCTACCGTGTCACACAAGACACCTCATCATCTACTTACATAGTATAAATGGACTTAATATGCACTACCAATTATAACCAAAACATAAATCGATATATTAATCTAGGAAAATGTAAAACACAAGCATAACTTATGTATTCAAATCCAACAATCTCCCACTAGTACTTAAGCTGTGCTTTAAGTATACAACTACATACAATCCTAGACAATATGCTGCTATTTATCTAGAAAAACTATCATAGCTCTCCTAGATATCTGATCCCCATGCCCTCCATATGAGCCTCAAAGACATTAGAGGTCAATGTCTTTGTGAATGGATCTGCAAGGTTATCCTCTGATGCTATCTTAGCCACGACCATGTCTTCCCTCTTTACGATGTCTCGTATCAGGTGATAGTTGCGCTGTATATGTTTACTCGCCTTGTAGGCTCGTGGTTCCTTCGAGTTTGCTACTGCACCGTTGTTATCACAATATACCGTGATAGACTTCTGCAAACTAGGAATCACATCTAAGTCCACAAGGAAGTTCTTGAGCCATACTGTTTTTTTCACGGCCTCTGATGCGACAACGTACTCAGCCTCCATGGTAGAGTCCGTCACGCATTTTTGCTTGACACTCCGCCAAACTATGGCTCCACCTCCTAGAGTAAACACATACCCTGAGGTAGACTTGCTCTTGTCTCTGTCGCCTTGGAAATCTGAATTTGTGTAAACTCGGGGTACCAGCTCAGGCGCCTAATAAACCAAAACTTGGTCCCTCGTTCTGCACAAATACTTGAGAATGCATTTTACTGCCTCCCAATGAGCTTTCTCGGGGTTACTCTGATATCTGCTCACCATGCCAACAGCATAACAGATATCAGGCCTCGTACACAACATGGCATACATTTGACTTCCTACTGCCGAAGCATATGGAACTGTCTTCATGGCCTCTATCTCCTCAACAGTCTTGGGAAACTGTTCCTTAGATAGATACACTCCGTGTCTGAAAGGTAGAAAACCTTTCTTGGAGTTTTGCATTTTAAAACGGGCCAGAATCGTGTCTATGTATGAAGCTTGGGAGAGCGTTAACGAACGTTTCCTATGATCTCGAATAGTCTTGATCCCAAGGATATGTCCCGCTTCCCCTAAGTCCTTCATATCAAACTGCTTGGACAGCCATGCCTTTACGTCTGATAACACTTTCATGTTGTTGCCAATTAATAGAATGTCATCTACGTAACGCACAAGAAACACAACTGAGTTTCCATCACGCCTACGGTACACACATTGCTCATCCGGATGCTGACTAAATCAAAAGGACTGGATTACCTCATCAAACCAGATGTTCCAATATCTGGATGCCTACTTAAGTCCGTAAATGGACCTCTTAAGCCTGCAAACCTTATGCTCTTGGCCTTTTTCAATGAATCCCTCTGGTTGCTGCATAAAGATGGTTTCCTCAAGACTTCTATTTAGGAAAGCTGTCTTGACATCCATCTGTCAAATCTCATAATCCAAATGAGCAGTTATGGCCAAGAGAATCCGAATCGACTTAAGCATGGCGATCGGGGAGAAGGTTTCCTCATAACCTACCGGGCTGTCTCACAACCCTCCCACTACGACGAGGCACCACCTGTGTAGGCGCATCATCTGTGATCTCATGTGCAGTGTGTGGTGTATCTACTTGTGCCGGTGCATCAGGATTAGTTTGTCTCCTAAGCTTTTCTTGTACTATCTTACTCTTGGGCTTGTGGTCTAAGACATAGTCCTCTTCTAAAAATCTAGCGTTAGTACTAACTACCACTTTCTGATCTTGAGGACTATAAAATAGACCACCTTTCGTTCCTATAGGATAACCTACAAATAGCATTAATTTTGTTCTTGCATCTAACTTAGCCGTATCTACCTTAAGCACATGTGCTGGGCAACCCCAAATTCTGAGATGTCTTAGAATAGGCTTGCGCCCATTCCACAACTCTACTGGGGTTGAAGGCACAGTCTTAGATGGTACAAGATTTAGAATATACGTTGCCGTTTCTAAGGCATATCCCCAGAACGAACTTGTCAAATCACTATAGCTCATCATGGACCTAACCATTTCCATAAGAGTTCGATTCCTTCTTTCTGCTATACCATTCTGCTTAGGAGTGCCAGGTGCAGACAACTGAGACTGAATTCCTACCTCAGTGAGGTAATCTCGAAATTCATGGCACAGTTACTCCCCACCACGATCTGAACGTAGTGTCTTGATACTCTTACCATGATGTTTCTCCACATCTGCCCGAAACTCTTTGAACTTGCCAAAACATTCGGACTTGTGGCGCATTAGGTAAATGTATCCGCACCTAGAGTAGTCATCCGTGAAACGTCACGAAATACTCAAATCCCTCTCGTGCTTGGACCGTCATAGGTCCACACAAGTCATAATAAATCAACTCTAATACTTCCTTAGCTCTATAACCTTTTTCCTTAAAAGGTCTCTTGGTCATCTTACCTTCCAAGCAAGATTGTATAACTGTCAATATCTAATGAACCTAAAGGTCCATCATTGACCAACCTTTGAATCCTAGTAAGGTTTATATGACCTATCCTGAGATGCCAAAGATAGGTTTGATTCATTTCAGAAGGTTTCTTTCTCTTATTAACGTTAGATCCTGAGCTATCTATCTCTATGTTTTGCGCAACAAGGGAGTTAGAATTAACAACAAATAAATTGTCAACCAATGAACCAGAACAAATAAGTTTTCCATTTTTTCTAATAAGTACAGAGTCATCAGAAAAAATAAACTTATACCGTTCTTTAAGAGTTTAGAAACTGAAATCAGGTTCTTTCAAAAACTCGGTACATAAAGACAATTTACTAATTCCAAGTCATAATTTTCAAAATTTAACTTCACTACTCCCACTGCTTCTACTGACACTCTTGTAGTGTCGCCCAAGTAGATATTCAATTCGCCTTCTCTAAGCTTCCGGGTTACTTGGAACCCTTGCAAAGAATCACAAAAATGGTCAGTGGCACCTGAATTCACACACCAAGTATCTGTGGGAATCGCCGTTAAACATGTCTCAGTAATTAAGGCAGAAATTATCGTACTTATAAGCTTTGGACAATCCGTTTTCCAATGTCCCGTCTTATTGCATTTGAAGCACTTGTCTTTCGACTTCTTCTTTGCAATATATGGCTTAGGCGCAATTTGCGCCACTTGAGCTATTCCCTCAAGCTTTCTCTCATTCTTTCTAGCCTCAGGCTCAGAAGAAGATTCTGAAGTTTTGACTGCAACTAAAGCTCGCTTCTTCTCTTGAAGAAGACTTTTAGCCGCCACCAACTCTGCTAAGAGCTCGGATAAACTCCACAACATCTAACTTATGTTGTAGTTCAACTGAATCCGCTCATAGCTTTGAGGCAAGCTCTGGAGGACAATATCAGCTTTGGTTTCACCAACGATTTTACCTCCCACTACATGATCTTTCACAGGAGTTCTCTCAGCCCTAAGGACAATGTCCAAGTTATGACTCTCATCGACATTATTAGGTCCAGTTAAATTATTGTTTTTCAAAATAGCAGCTAAAGGATTGAATGCCATATCAATTTAAACTGGAAAATAAACAAACAATGTTTCAGTTATATGCTTAGAATTTTCGAAAAAATTATAATTAATTATTGACTTCCCTCAAAACAATAATCTTAATCCACCAACATCTCATCCACCGAGATTCTCGCAAGCCACTCAATGTGGATGTTTACGCTAACCCACATTCGTTTGAGAAGAATCAAGTTCATTAACTACACTATCTGACCAATGATCTTTTGATCAATGTAGCTAATAGTCGGTGCTTTCAGCCGTACAAATAAGCAGCTTAACCTTGCGGGAGGAAAATTGCAGATCGTACACTAAGTGTGTGCCATTACGTGACTTCTGAGTTTGTTACCTCAGGATAGTGTGCCTCAGATAGAAAAGGAGTCGTATTTCTCTGACTTAAACTTACTCTAGTCATCTTACACAAAAGTTCATAGTCTAGCGATCTCGGGGCTGGACTCATCCGAATGGAGGAAGGCCCTAATGCCAACGCGCAAGTCCACCCATATAGCATATGAACCCGTAATGGTGGCCATGGGGATATTAAACCAACCCGCTCCCACTTAGATTTTCAAAATGAGGGGTTTTCCGGTTTTAACATGCAATTAACTAAACCTAAATTATGTGCAACCATAAAACCAGACATGCTTTAATTCATGCATCTAAAATACAGTATAAAAATAAAGCATAAAAATTAAAAAAATAAATATGGGAAATAAATGAGTAAAATAAATTTCCCGACTATTATGGTTTTAATTGCTTCCATCTTCTGCCTTGATCTCGTGTCCCGCCACATCACTCGATTGAGAGAGTCTTGAACTTCAAAAAATGAAAACTGGAGGAAAAACGGGCCAAAACCAGCCCGAACGGCCCGAAAGCCGCACCGCGCGCGCACAGCCCGTATGGGCCGTGCGCGCTGCTGCCGTGCCTTGGTGCAACACACTGCTGCGCCGTACGACAACTGCTGTTGCTGCCCACATTTCGCCGGTACGACTACTGCCGGCGGTTGTTACCGGCGTCGCCTCCTGCCGTCAATTCCTTCTTCGCTTTTTCCTAAGCTATTTGGTCTTCTTGCAATTCGTTCTGGGTTTCCTTGGGTTTCTATGAATTCACGTCCCCCAAAGCCCACGAATTCAAGTCGTCCACCATAACGCATTCGATTACAAAAATCAATTTTCCTACTACAAGGCATTCTAGGAAAATTAAAGAATCAAAATTACATAAAAAAAATCCTACTACAGATTTAATCTAATCCTACACGGCTTCCAGCACGTGGTTATACTATTACAAACATTCATAATAAAATTAAATCCGGACATGTCCAGGAGTTTAATTAAAACCCATACAAACGTAACTATAATAGTCGGGATTCTAAACCACCTGCAAATAAAACCATGTAGCAAATCGAACTTGCACAAAACCCAAAACCAGGCTTTGATACCAATTGAAAGTTCTGTAGGATCTGGGTTCGCACTAGCTCGATTTACCATGCAACAAAAATTTCTATTAAAAGCAGAATCTTAGAAAAGTACCTTTGAATCGTGACTTGGGTGATTCTCTTGTATGCCTTAAGACTATGACTTCTTGTTGTGTGGGAAACAATCCAGAAGTCAATTAATCAGCTATCACCACAACTGGATTCGCCAGAAAAATTCAGCAAATTCCTCTGCCTAGCGCGTGACCTTCACGCGCCGCCTGGCCTCAAGATAAAAACCAACACACGCCGCCGCCTAAAGCTTAAGATACCGCCGAAAAATAATGGGAAAAATCCGGCCAAAAAGCTTGTCAAGGCAGCCGTAATTTTGGTCTGAAATTCGACTTTGAGAGAGTTTATCTCTCTAGGATTTTATCTCTCTAGATTCTTGAATTATAAATCTATTGAATTGTGTGTCTTGAATAGCTAATCCCTTGTCTATTTATAGAGTTACAAGAGAGACCCCAAGTTGGTTTAGGATTGGACTTCCTAATGGGTTTAGGTAATTATTTTCCAAATCCAATTAGGTAACCAATCTGATAGGATAAACCTTATCCTACTAGATTCCTAATATCTAGGATTTCCTAATTCTAATTAAAACATAAGACTTAATTAATTAATTAAATAATTCCACTTTGTTAATTACTTAATTAACCCTTAGGAATTAATTAAATAATTCCACTTTGTTAATTACTGAATTAACCCTCAAGAATAATTAACCAACTAATTAATTAAATCTACCCATTCAATTAACCCATTACAAAATTAATCGTACCACTAACGGATTAATTTTGGCACTTCCATCCTACACCAGAATTGCTTCCAGAACAACTTAATTAAATTATATTCATAATCTCCCCACATAAAAGATATAGTGGTCATTAATATAAATTAATTTACTGATAAATTAATTATTCAACTTCTTAATTCCGAAACTAGTATCACTCGACCTTTTTACTATACCGGACATACGTCCCCCGGCCGGATTTAGGATAATAAACATTTCGAGCTCATCTCGGGAGCACCATCACCCCGGACGCACCGGTACATGGTTTCATTCCGACAAGCAGTAGCACACCAAGTAACTAAACACGCACACCCAACCCACCGAGAATATTAGTCACGATTGACCTCACCCATTGGCAGATCAAATTACACTTTGTCTAATCCTCGTGCCCGCCCGAGTCTAGGGATTTAGAGATAGAATACAAGGAACGATTTGTCCATTAAATCACTACAAGACAAATCATTCCTAAAGGTCAAGTTCAATACGCCCCGGACATATCTATATGATTCAATTAGTTTAGACAAACTAATTATCCCAATCACATAATAACCTAAACCGAGAGTTTGTCCAAAGCTGTCTCGGTTACGAACCTCATTTATATACTATGCCTTTCGACCAATGATGAGATCTACTGTGTCACACAAGACACATCATCATCTACTTACATAGTATAAATGGACTTAATATGCACAACCAATTATAACCAAAACATAAATCGATATATTAATATGGGAAAATGTACAACATAAGCATAACTTATGTATTCAAATCCAACAGACACCTCATCATCTACTTACATAATATAAATGGACATATTATGCACAACAAATTATAACCAAAACATAAATCGATATATTAACTAGGAAATTGTATCATACATACATAGCTTATGTATTATACTCCAACAGTCTCCCACTAATACTTAAGCTGTGCTTTAAATATACATCTACATACAATCCCTATACAATCTGCTGCTATCTATCTAGAAAAACTATCTTGGCTCTCCTAAGTATCTGATCCCCATGCCCTTCACGTGAGCCTCAAAGAATTTTGAAGTCAATGTCTTCGTGAATGGATCTGCAAGGTTATCCTCTGATGCTATCTTAGCCACGACCACGTCTTCCATCTTTACGATGTCTCGTATCAGGTGGTAGTTATGCTGTATATGTTTACTCGCCTTGTGGGCTCGTGGTTCCTTCGAGTTTACTACTGCACCGTTGTTATCACAATATACCGTGATAGACTTCTGCAAACCAGGAATCACATCTTAGTCCACTAGGAATTCTTGAGCCATAATGTTTTTTTCGTTGCCTCTGATGCGGCAACGTACTCAGCCTCCATGGTAGAGTCTGTCACGCATTTCTGCTTGACACTCCGCCAAACTATGGCTCCACCTCCTAGAGTAAACACATACCCTGAGGTAGACTTGCTCTTGTCCCTGTCGCCTTGGAAATCTGAATCTGTGTAACCTCGGGGTACCAGCTCAGACGCTTGATAGACTAGAACTTGGTCCCTCGATATGCACAAATACTTGAGAATGCATTTTCCTGCCTCCCAATGAGCTTTCCCGGGGTTACTCTAATATCTGCTCACCATGCCAACGGCATAACAGATATCAGGCCTAGTACACAACATGGCATACATAAGACATCCTACTGCCGAAGCATATGGAACTATCTTCATGGCCTTTATCTCCTCAACAGTCTTAGGAGACTGTTCCTTAGATAGATGCACTCCGTGTCTGAAAGGTAGAAAACCTTTCTTGGAGTTCTACATGTTAAAACGGACCAGAATCATGTCTATTTATAAAGCTTAGGAGAGCGTTAACGAACGGTTCCTACGATCTCGAATTATCTTGATCCCAAGGATATGTCCCGCTTCCCCTAAGTCCTTCATATCAAACTGCTTGGATAGCCATGCCTTTACGTCTGATAACACTTTCTTGTTGTTGCCAATCAATAGAACGTCATATACGTAAAGCACAAGAAATACCACATAGTTTCCATCACGTCTGCGGTACACACATTGCTCATCCAAACACTGAGTAAATCCGAAGGACTGGATTACTTCATCAAACTGGATGTTCCAAGATCTGGATGCCTGCTTAAGTCCGTAAATGGACCTCTTAAGCCTGCAAACCTTATGCTCTTGGCATTTTTCAATGAATCCCTCTGGTTGCTGTATAAAGATGGTTTCCTCAAGACTTCCATTTAAGAAAGCTGTCTTGACATCCATCTGCAAAATCTCATAATCCAAATGAGCAGCTATGGGTAACAGAATCCAGATCAACTTAAGCATGGCTACCGAGGATAAGGTTTCCTCATAATCGATTCCCTCTTTCTGAGTATACCCCTTCGCCACCAGCCTAGCTTTAAAGGTTTCCACCTTTCCGTTAGGTCCTCTCTTACGTTTGTAGACCCACTTGCATCCAATGGGCTTAAACCCATCAGGTAGGTTCACAAGCTCCCAGACTTGATTGTGGTCCATTGACCCCATCTCGGATATCATTGCCTTACGCCAAGAATCTGTATCTTTATCTCGGAGAGCCTCATTGTAGTTAACTGGGTCCTGTTCAGGCGCACCTAGTGAAAAATTTTGGTAGGATCTGGGTTTGCACTTGCTCAATTTACCACGCAACAAAAATTTCTATTAAAGCGGAATCTTATAAAAATACCTTTGACGCGTGCACCTGGTGATTCTCTTGTATGCCTCAAAACTATGACTTCACGTTGTGTGGGCAACGAACTAGAAGTCAATTGATCAGCTACTCACCACAATCCACCTGCTAGAAAACTCTAGCCTCGCAGCACCTGGCACGTACTACAAACGCACCACACGTAGAGAGAGAAAGCTACGCGCAGCTGGTATAAACCAAGGCCAAAATTGCAGCCACTAGAAACCCAAAAACCAGCCGCACACTTTCTTGAAAATTTGACTTGGAGAGAGAAATGCTTTCTCTCTCTAGATTTTTCTCTCTCTAGAAATCCTGTGGATTAATTGTGTAGTTATGATTCTTGAATAACTGATCCCTTGTCTATTTATAGAGTTACAAGAGAGACTCCAAGTTGGTTTAGGATTGGTCTTCCTAATGGGTTTACGTAATGAATTAGTTTCCAAATCCAATTAGGCAACCAATCTGATAGGATAACCAAATCCTACTAGATTCCTAATCTCTAGGATTTCCTAATTCCAATTGAAACTTAAGACTCAATTAATTAATTAAATAATTCCACTTTGTTAATTACTTAATTAACCCTTAGGAATTAATTAAATAATTCAACTTTGTTAATTACTGAATTAACCCTTAGGAATAATTAACCAATTAATTAATTAAATCTAACTATTCAATTAACCCATTACAAAATTAATCGTACCACTAACGGATTAATTTTTACACTACCATCCTACACCAGAATTTCTTCCGGAACAACTTAATTAAATTATATTCATTAATCTCCCCACATCAAAGATATAGTGCTCGTTAATTAAAATTAATTTACTGATAAATTAATTAATTAACTTCTTTAATTCCGAGACTAGTACCACTCGACCTTTTTACTATATCGGACATAAGTCCACCGGCCGGGTTTAGTATAATAAACATTTCGAGCTCATCTCGGGAGCACCATCACCCCGAACGCACCGGTACATGGTTTCCTTTCGACAAGCAGCAGCACACCAAGTAACTAAACACGCGCACCTAACCCACCGAGACTATTGGCCACATTTGACCTCACCCACTGGCAGATCAAAGTACACTATGTCTAATCCTCATGCCCACTCGAGTCTAGGGATTTAGAGATAGAATACAAGGATCGATTTGTCTATTAAATCAGAACAAGACAAATCATTCCTAAGAGACGAGTTCAATATGCCCCGGGCATATCTATATGATTCAATTAGTTTAGACAAACTAATTATCTGAATCACATAATAACCTAGACCGACAGTTTGTCGAAAACTGTCTCGGTTACGAACCTCATTTCTATATTATGTCTTTCAACCAATGATGAGATCTACTGTGTCGTACCAGACACCTCATCATCTACTTACATAATATAAATGGACTTAAAACTGCACAACAAAATATAATTGAAACACAAATCGATATATTAAACTGGGAAACTGTACAATACAAGCATAGCTTATGTATTCTACTCCAACAATCTCCCACTAATACTTAAGTTGTGCTTTAAGTATACAACTACATACAATCCTATACAATCTGCTGCTATCGATCTAGAAAAACTATCATGGCTCTCCTAGATATCTGATCCCTATGCCCTCCACGTGAGCCTCAAAGACTTTAGAGGTCAATGTTTTCATGAACGGATCTGCAAGGCTATCCTCTGACGCTATCTTAGCCCCGACCACGTCTTCCCTCTTCACGATGTCTCGTATCAGGTGGTACTTGTGCTGTATATGTTTATTCGTCTTGTGGGCTCGTGGTTCTTTCGAGTTTGCTACTGCACCATTGTTATCACAATAAATCGTGATTGACTTCGGCAAACCAGGAATCACATCTAAGTCCACTAGGAAGTTCTTGAGCCCTACTGCTTCTTTCGCTGTCTCTGATGGGGCAACATACTCATCCTCCATGGTAGAGTCCGCCACGCATTTCTGCTTGACACTCCGCCAAACTATGGCTCTACCTCCTAGAGTAAACACATACCCTGAGGTAGACTTGCTCTTGTCCCTGTCGCCTTGGAAATCTGAATCTGTGTAACCTCGGGGTACCAGCTCAGACGCCTGATAGACCAGAACTTGGTCTCTCGTTCTGTGCAAATACTTGAGAATGCATTTTACTGCCTACCAATGAGCTTTCCCGGGGTTACTCTGATATCTGCTCACCATGCCAACGGCATAACAGATATCAGGCCTCGTACACAACATGGCACACATGAGACATCCTACTGCCGAAGCATATGGAACTGTCTTCATGGTCTCTATCTCCTCAACAGTCTTAGGAGACTGTTCCTTAGATAGAAACACTCAATGCCTGAAAGGTAGAAAACCTTTCTTGGAGTTCTGCATGTTAAAACGGACCAGAATCATGTCTATGTATGAAACATGGGAGAGCGTTAGCGAACGTCTCCTACGATCTCGAATAATCTTGATCCCAAGGATATGTCCCACTTCTCATAAGTCCTTCATATCAAGTTGCTTCGACAGCCATGCCTTTACGTCTGATAACACTTTCTTGTTGTTGCCAATCAATAGAATGTCATCTACGTAAAGCACAAGAAACACCACTGAGTTTCTATCATGTCTGCGATATACACATTGCTCATCCGGACACTGAGTAAATCCAAAAGACTGGATTACCTCATCAAACCGGATGTTCCACGATCTGGATGCCTGTTTAAGTCCATAGATAGACCTCTTAAGCCTGCAAACCTTATGCTCTTGGCCTTTTTCAATGAATCCCTCTGGTTGCTGCATAAAGATGGTTTCCTCAAGACTTCCGTTTAGGAAAGCTGTCTTGATATCCATCTGCCAAATCTCATAATCCATATGAGCAGCTATGGCTAAGAGAATCCGGATCGACTTAAGCATGGCTACTGGGGAGAAGGTTTCCTCATAATCGATTCCCTCTTTCTGAGTATACCCCTTCGCCACCAGCCTAGCTTTAAATGTTTTCACCTTCCCGTCAGGTCCTCTCTTACGTTTGTGGACCCACTTGCATCCAATGGGCTTAAACCCATCAGGCAGGTCCACAAGGTCCCAGACTTGATTATGGTCCATTGACCCCATCTCAGATATCATTGCCTTACGCTAAGATTCTGCATCTTTATCTCGAAGCGCCTCATTGTAGTTAACTGGGTCAGGTTTAGGCACACCTGGGACTAGGTCTGAGGCCTCTCCCACGCCAACGAACCTGTCGGGCTGTCTCACAACCCTCCCACTACGACGAGGCACCGCCTGTGTAGGCGCATCATATGTGATCTCATGTGCAGTGTGTGGTGTATCTACTTGTGTTGTTGCATCAGGATTAGTAATTTGTCATCTAAGCTCTTCTAGTACTATCTTACTTTTGGGCTTGTGGTCTAAGACGTAGTCCTCTTCTAAAAATCTAGCGTTGGTACTTACCACCACCTTCTGATCTTTAGCACTATAGAATAGACCACCTTTCGTTCCCCTAGGATATCCTACAAACAGCATTAATTCTGTTCTTGCATCTAACTTAGCCATATCTGCCTTAAGCACATGTGCTGGGTAGCCCCAAATTCTGAGATGTCTTAGACTTGGCTTGTGCCCATTCCACAACTCTACTGGGGTTGAAGGCACAGTTTTAGATGGTACAAGATTAAGAATATACATTGTCGTTTCCAAGGCATATCCCCAGAACGAACTTAGAAAATCACTATAGCTCATCATGGACCTAATCATTTCCATAAGAGTTCGATTCGTCCTTTCTGCTACACCATTCTGCTGTGGCCTGCCAGGTGCAGACAACTGAGACTGAATTCCTACCTCACTGAGGTAATCTTGAAATTCATGGGATAGGTACTCCCCACCACAATCTGAACGCAGTGTCTTGATACTTTTACCATGTTGCTTCTCCACATCTGCCCGAAACTCTTTGAACTTGCCAAAACATTCGGACTTGTGACGCATTAGTAAATGTACTCGTACCTAGAGTAGTCATCCGTGAACGTCACGAAATACTCAAATCCCCATCGTGCCTGGACCGTCATAGGCCCACACAAGTCAGAATGAATCAACTCTAATACTTCTTTAGCTCTATGACCTTTTGCCTTAAAAGATCTCTTGGTCATCTTACCTTCCAAGCAAGATTCGCAGGTTGCATAACTGTCAATATCTAATGAACCCAAAGGTCCATCATTGACCAACCTCTGAATCCTACTAAGGTTTATATGACCTAGCCTGAGATGCCAAAGATAGGTTTGATTCATTTCAGAAGGTTTCTTCCTCTTATTAATATTTGATCCTGAGCTATTTATTTCTATGTTTTGCGCAACAGGGGAGTTAGAGTTAACCACAAAAAAATTGTCCGCCAATGAACCAGAACAAATAAGTTTTCCATTTCTTCTAATAACAACACAATCATCAAAAAAAAAAATAAAGAAACCAAAATCAAGTTCTTTCTAAAACTCGGTACATAAAGACAATTAACTAACTCTAAGCTAGAATTTTTTGAAATTCAACTTAACTACTCCCACTGCTTCTACTGACACTCTTGTTGTGTCACCCAAGTAGATATTCAATTTGCCTTCTCTAAGCTTCTGGGTTACTTGGAACCCTTGGAAAGAATTACGAACATGGTCAGTGGCACTTGAATCCACACACCAAGTATCTGTGGGAATCGCCGCTAAACATGTCTCAGTAATTAAGGCATAATTTATCGTACTTATAAGCTTTGGACAATCCGCTTTCTAATGTCCCGTCTTATTGTACTTGAAGCACTTGTCTTTCGACTTCTTTTTTGCAATATCTGGCTTAGGCGTAATTTGTGCCTTTTTAGCTACTCCCTCGAGCTTTTTCTTCTTCTTTCCAGCCTCAGGCTCAGAAGAAGATTCTAAAGCTTTGACTGCGACTAAAGCTCGCTTCTTCTCTTGAAGAAGACTTTTAGCCGCCATCAACTCTGCCAAGAGCTTGGATGAACTCCACAACATCTTACTTATGTTGTAGTTCAACCGAATCCTGCTCATAACTTTGAGGCAAGCTCTGAAGGACAATATCGACTTTGGTTTCACCAACTATTTTGCCTCCCACTACCTCAACCTTGTTGATGTTACTAATCATGTCAATGACATGATCTCTCACCGGAGCGCTCTTAGCCCTAAGGATAATGTCCAAGTTACGACTTCCATCGACATTATTAGTTCCAGTTAAATTGTTGTTTTTCAAAATAGCAGCTAAAGGATTGAATGCCATATCGATTAAACTGGAAAGTAAACAAACAGTGTTTCAGTTATATATGCTAGAATTTTCGAAAACATGAAAATCCAATTAATTATTGATTTCCCTCAAAAAAATAATATTAATCCACCAACATCTCATCTACCGGGATTCTCGGAAGCCACGCAGTGTGGACATTTACGCTAACCCACATTCGTTTGAGAAGAACCAAGTTCATTAACTACACTATCTGACTAACGATCTTTTGATCAATGTAGCTAATAGTCGGTGCTTTCAGCCGTACAAGTAAGCAGCGTAATCTCGCGGGAGGAATACTACAGATCGTACACTAAGTGTGTGCCATTACGTGACTTCTGAGTTTATTACCTCAGGATAGTGCGCCTCAGATGGAGAGGGTGTCGCATTTCTCCTAGTTAAACTCGCTCTAGTCATCTTACTCAGAAGTTCATAGTCTAGCGATCTCGGGACTGGACTCATCCGAATGAAAGAAGGCCCTAATGCCAACACGCAAGCCCACCCACATCGCATATGAACCCGTAGTGGTGGCCATGGGGATATAACACAACCCGCTCCCACTTAGATTTCCAAATTGAGGGTTTTTCTGGTTTTAACATGCAATTAACTAACCTAAGTTATATGCAACCATAAAACCAGACATGCTTTAATTCATGCATCTAAAATACAGCATAAAAATAAAGCATAAAATTAAAACAATAAATATGGGAAATAAAAATGTAAAAATAAATTTCTCGACTATTATGGTTTTAATTGCTTCCATCCTTTGCCTTGATCTCATGTCCTGTCATGTCACTCGATGGAGAGAGTCTTGAACTTCAAAAAATGAAAACTAGAGGAAAAACGGGCCAAAAGCAGCCCGAACGGCTCGAACGGGCCGCCCGGGCTGCACTGCCCGCGCGCACCGCACGCACGGGCTGTGCGCGTGGCCCTGCGCGCGCGGCTAGTATAAGCCCTGCTCGCGCGGGCCTGCATGCGGCTGCTGCGCACTGGGCTTGGCAGCTGCTGCGCCTTTGGTGTGGCAGCTGCTGCTACTGGCCACCCGGCCGGCTCGACTTGCTGCCTGCAATAGTTACCGGCATCGCCTCCTGTCGCCAACTCCTCCTTCGCTTTTTCCCACGCTATTTGGTCTTCTTGCAATTCGTTCTGGGTTTTCCTGAGTTTCTTCAAATTCATGATAATCCAAAACCCACGAATCCAAGTCGCCCACCACAACGCCTTCGATTACATAAGAAAAACAATTTTCCTACTACAAGGCATTCTAGGAAAATTAAATAATCAAAATTACCTAGAAAAAATCCTACTACAGATTTAATCTAATCCTACACGGCTTCCAGCACGTGATTATACTATTACAAACATTCATAATAAAATTAAATCTGGACATGTCCCGGAGTTTAATTAAAATCCATACAAACGTAACCATAATAGTCGGGATTCAAAACCACCTGCAAATAAAACCATGTAATAAATCGAACAAGCACATAACCCCCTAAACCTGGCTCTGATACTAATTGAAAGATTTTGGTAGGATCTGGATTTGCACTTGCTCGATTTACCAGCCGCACACTTTCTTGAAAATTCGACTTGGAGAGAGAAACATTTTCTCCCTCTAGAAATCCTGTGGATTAATTGTGTAATTGTGATTCATGAATAACTGATCCCTTGTCTATTTATAGAGTTACAAGAGAGACTCCAAGTTGGTTTAGGATTGGTCTTCCTAATGGGTTTAGGTAATGAATTAGTTTCCAAATCCAATTAGGCAACCAATCTGATAGGATAACCAAATCCTACTGGATTCCTAATCTCTAGGATTTCCTAATTCCAATTGAAACTTAAGACTTAATTAATTAATTAATTAATTCCACTTTGTTAATTATTTAATTAACCCTTAGGAATTAATTAAATAATTCCACTTTGTTAATTATTGAATTAACCCTTAGGAATAATTAACCAATTAATTAATTAAATCTACCTATTTAATTAACCCATTACAAAATTAATCGTACCACTAACGGATTAATTTTTGCACTACCATCCTACACCAGAATTGCTTCCGGAACAACTTAATTAAATTATATTCATTAATCTCCCCACATCAAAGATATAGTGCTCGTTAATTAAAATTAATTTACTGATAAATTAATTAATTAACTTCTTTAATTCCGAGACTAGTACCACTCGACCCTTTTACTATACCGGGCATAAGTCCACCGGCTGGGTTTAGTATAATAAACATTTCGAGCTCATCTCGGGAGCACCATCACCCCGGACGCACAGGTACATGGTTTCCTTTCGACAAGCAGCAGCACACCAAGTAACTAAACACGGGTACCCAACCCGCCGAGACTATTGGCCACATTTGACCTCACCCATTCGCAGATCAAAGTACACTATGTCTAATCCTCATACCCACTCGAGTCTTTAGAGATAGAATGCAAGGATCGATTTGTCTATTAAATCAGTACAAGACAAATCATTCCTAAGAGTCAAGTTCAATGTGCCCCGGGCATATCTATATGATTCAATTAGTTTAGACAAACAAATTATCTGAATCACATAATAACCTAGACCGACAGTTTGTCCAAAACTGTCTCGGTTACGAACCTCATTTATATATTCTGTCTTTCAACCAATGATGAGATCTACTGTGTCGCACCAGACACCTCATCATCTACTTACATATTATAAATGGACTTAAAACTGCACAACAAAATATAATTGAAACACAAATCGATATATTAAACTGGGAAACTGTACAATACAAGTATAGCTTATGTATTCTACTCCAACACCTGGGACTGGGTCTGAGGCCTCTCCAATGCCGATTAACCTGTCGGGCTGTCTCAGAACCCTCCCACTACGACGAGGCACCACCTGTGTAGGCGCATCATCTGTGATCTCATGTGCAGTGTGTGGTGTATCTACTTGTGCCAGTGCATCAGGATGAGTAGTTTGTCGTCTAAGCTCTTCTAGTACTCTCTTACTCTTGGGCTTGTGGTCTAAGACATAGTCCTCTTCTAAAAATCTAGCGTTGGTACTAACCACCACCTTCTGATCTTTAGGACTATAGAATAGACCACCTTTCGTTCCCCTAGGATAACCTACAAACAGCATTAATTTTGTTCTCACAGCTAACTTAGCCGTATCTGCCTTAAGCACATGTGCTGGGTGTTAGTTTTGAATACAGAAAAGCTATGGCTTGTATCAAAAACTAATATCCACAGATGACATATCATTTTGTTTCAGTATAAATTTGTTCCTTTATATCATAGAACTAGATAACGGGGTGTCGAAAAATACAGTAGATACCGTTATTAGTTAAAGTATTGATATATAAAAAGTATGCTCGTAACCGAGATAGTCTGAATATACTATCGGTATAGGTTATTGTGTGGTTTGGAAATTGGTTTATCTAGACTAGTTTAAATCACACAGATATGCCCGGGGCATATTGAGCACGACCAGTTTGGATAGAATTGACTTGTACTGATTAGCGTAGTCAATTCGGTCCTAGTATTCTGTCTCTCAATCCCGAGATTGGGATGGGCGTGAGGGTTGGATATCGTGTGCTTTGATTTGCCAAAGAGTGAGGTCAATTGAGGCCAATACCTCGGTAAGTTATGTATGCGGTGTTTAGCTTCTTGCGTGTCGTTGCTAGTCGGAGGAATCCATGTACCGGTTCGCCGGGTTGATGGTGCTCCCGAGATGAGCTCGTAAGGTTATTATACTAAACCTGGCCAGTGAACTTTATGTTTGGTATAATAAAAGGTCGAGTGGTACTAATCTCGAAAACCAAGAAGTCGGTGAATTAATTTGTCAGTAAATTGATAAATCGACGAGCACTAGATCTTTAATGTGGAGAGATAGAAGAAATAATAATGGCGCGATGTAAAGTCATTTTCGAGCGGTAGTTCCATAATTGGTCCGTTAGTGGTACGACCGATTATGCGTTTGACTAATCGACAAGGTAAATTAATTAATCCGAAGGGTTTAATTAATATTTAATCAACAAAGTGAATTTAGAAATTAATTTGATTTTGAATTAATTAATTCTAAGGGTTCAATTAAATTAAATTAACAAAGTGGATTAAACAAATTAATTTAAATGGGTCGATTGGAGTTGAATAGTCGGGAAGACTTAGCGTTCAACGAAAGTCAAATTTAAAGGCCTAACTCGAGAGCCCATTAGGTCTCCAATCGAGAAAAATTCAATCTTTGAATCTCTCTCGGAGTCATCCAGATTTTTCTTTCTCCCGAATTATTCTCCAACCAAAAAGGTCCAATCTTTAGTAGCTGCTGTTCTTCATTCCCGCTGGTTTTCAAGTGGGCATTTCTAGCGGAACTGCTGCTGCCTGTTTTTTTTCTGCTGCAATTTTTCATCGGCTGGATTGTTGAGAATCGGTGCGCTGATCCGATTGTTCTTCACGTCTTGATCTTCTTCGTTTTCGTTGAGTGATCCGTGGAGACAATCGTGCAGATCGCGACTGAAGTTCCAGTCTTGGTCGGTGTTGTTCGGTCTTGTGCAGCAGCTTGTTTGGTCGCGGCAGTTGCGAGAAATTCACAGCGGGAATTGTTTTTCCGGCTGGTCTTCATTTTTGCGGCTGATCTTCAATTTTTGCGGCTGGTCTTCAATTTTAATTGGTCCGAGTTTTTGGGTTAATTTTGGAGAAATTCGGGCAGCCCCTTTTGGTAGTTCTCATGGGCTTAGTTAGCAAATCCCGTTAGATTATTGCCCACCCAATATTCGGGATTTCTACGGAGATATTGATTGGATTTCTTTTGGAATCGCAACAAAGAATTGGTTTTCTTTAAGCAAGGGACTTCGCTTCAAAAGGTAGAATCTTTAAATTTCGCTTTTATTAAAGATTCAATTTTTTGTGTCCCGATTAATAAATTAAATAAGTATAAGCCTAGATCCGTTCATGGGTAAACTAATTTGAGCCTGAGCTTGGTCGAAAACTTCCGATTCTGGAATGCATAGTACGAAAGTGAGGTTTTCGATTTAGCCCGGGCTTGTTCAGTTTTCCTTCACTGGGCAACCCAAATTCTGAGGTGTCTTAGACTGGGCTTCTGCCCATTCCACAACTCTACTGGGGTTGAATGCATGGTTTTAGATGGTACAAGATTAAGAATATACATTGTCGTTTCCAAGGCATATCCCCATAACGAACTTGGCAAATCACTATAGCTCATCATGGACCTAACCACGATCTGCTGTGGCGTGCCAGGTGCATTAGGTAATCTCAACTGAGACTGAATTCCTACCTCTGTAAGGTAATCTCAAAATTCATGGGATAGGTATTCCCCACCACGATCTGAATGCAGTGTCTTGATACTCTTACCATGATGCTTCTCCACATCTGCCCGAAACTCTTTGAACTTGCCAAAACATTTAGACTTGTGGCACATTAGGTAAATGTACCCGTACCTAGAGTAGTCATCTGCGAATGCCACGAAATACTCAAATCCCCCTCGTGCCTGGACCGTCATAGGTCTACACAAGTTAGAATGAATCAACTCTAATACTTCTTTAGCTCTATAACCTTTTGCCTTAAAGGTCTCTTGGTCATTTTACCTTCCAAGCAAGATTCGCAGGTTGTATAACTGTTAATATCTAATGAACCAAAAGGTCCCTCATTGACCAACCTCTGAATCCTACTAAGGTTTATATGACCTAGCCTGAGATGCCAAAGATAGGTTTGATTCATTTCAGAAGGTTTCTTTCTCTTATTAATGTTAGAAACTGAGCTATCTACTTCTATGTTTTGCGCAACAGGGGAGTTAGAATTAACCACAAATAAATTGTCAACCAATGAACCAGAACAAATAAGTGTTCCATTTCATCTAATAAGTACAGAGTCATCAGAAAAAATAAACTTATAACCTTTTTTCAAAAGTTTAGAAATCGAAATCAGGTTCTTTCTAAAACTCGGTACATAAAGACAATTCACTAATTCTAAGCTACAATTTTCGAAATTTAACTTAACTACTCCCACTGCTTCTACTGACACTCTTGTAGTGTCGCCCATGTAGATGTCCAGTTCGCCCTCTCTAAGCTTCTGGGTTACTTGGAACCCTACAAAGAAATACAAACATGATCAGTGGTTCCTAGTTTACCGCACTTAAAGCAAAGAATTCCAGTGTCCTACCTTACCACACTAAACGCACTTGCCCTTTGGCTTGCTTTTCTTGGCGATGTCTTGCTTTGCAGCAAGTTTCTTGTCGTTCTTATTCTTCTTGTTCTTCTTGTCTTTCGGCCAAGAAGAAGAACTCGAACCCTTTACTGCGACCAAATCCCGCCTCTTCTCATGAAAGATGCCTTCGGCCGCCACCAAATTAGTCAAGAGCTTGGGCAAAGTATAAACCCTTTGGTTCATATTGTAGTTGACCTGAAACTGTTCAAACACCTCAATTTCATTGATGTTGCTCATCATGTGTAAAACATGATCTCTCATCGATCTGCCTTCAGCCATTTTGGTGTTCATCAACTTCCTAATGGCTGCCTGCCTAGCAGTCCTGCCTTGATGTGCAAACATCTTCCATAGGTGTGCCATCATGTTGAAGGCGGAGACCATGGGATGAAGCTGATGTTGCAGCACATTTGACACAGAAGCCAAAATGTAGCACCGCACCATCTCATCCGCTATTCTACACCTGGCATAGGCATCCCTATCCTCTTGGGTAGAGTTCTCATCAGGCACTTCTGGACATACTTCGATGAGCACTGAAAGATTTGTAGGATCTGGGTTCGCACTAATTCGATTTACCACGCAACAAAATTTTCTAATTAAGAGCGGAACTTTATAAAGTTACCTTTGAAGCGTGACTCGGGAAATTCTCTTGTATGCCTCAAGACTATGACTTCTTGTTGTGTGGGCAACAATCCAGAAGCCAATTAATCAGCTATCACCACAACTGCATTCGCCGGAAAAATTCAGCAAATTCCTCTGCCTAGCGCGTGACCTTCACGCGCCGCCTGGCCTCGAGATAAAAACCAACACGCGCCGCCGCCTAAAGCTTAAGATACCACCGGAAAATAATGGGAAAAATCCGGCCAAAAAACTTGTCAAGGCAGCCGCAATTTTGGTCTCAAATTCGACTTGGAGAAAGTTTATCTCTCTAGGATTTTATCTCTCTAGATTCTTGAATTATAAATCTATTGAATTGTGTGTCTTGAATAGCTAATCAATTGTCTATTTATAGAGTTACAAAAGAGACCCTAAGTTGGTTTAGGATTGGACTTCCTAATGGGTTTAGGTAATTAGTTTCCAAATCCAATTAGGTAACCAATCTAGATAGGATAAGATAAGATAAACCAAATCCTACTAGATTCCTAATCTCTAGGATTTCCTAATTCTAATTGAAACTTAAGACTTAATTAATTAATTAAATAATTTCACTTTGTTAATTACTTAATTAACCCTTAGGAATTAATTAAATAATTCCACTTTGTGAATTACTGAACTAACCCTCAGGAATAATTAACCAATTAATTAATTAAATCTACCTATTCAATTAACCCATTACAAAATTAATCGTACCACTAACGGATTAATTTTGGCACCTCCATCCTACACCAGAATTGCTTTCAGAACAACTTAATTAAATTATATTCATAATCTCCCCACATCAAAGATATAGTGCTCGTTAATATAAATTAATTTACTGATAAATTAATTAATCAACTTTTTAATTCCAAGACTAGTACCACTCGACCTTTTTACTATACCGGACATACGTCCACCGGCCGAGTTTAGTATAATAAACATTTCGAGCTCATCTCGGGAGCACCATCACCCCGGACGCACCGGTACATGGTTTCCTTTCGACAAGCAGCAGCACACCAAGTAACTAAACACGTGCACCCAACCCACTGAGAATATTGGTCACGATTGACCACACCCATTGGCAGATCAAAGTACACTATGTCTAATCCTCATGCCCGCCCGAGTCTAGGGATTTAGAGATAGAATACAAGGAACGATTTGTCTATTAAATCAGTACAAGACAAATCATTCCTAAAGGTCAAGTTCAATACGCCCCGGGCATATCTATATGATTCAATTAGTTTAGACAAACTAATTATCCGAATCACATAATAACCTAAACCGACAGTTTGTCCAAAGCTGTCTCGGTTACGAAACTCATTTATATACTATGCCTTTCGACCAATGATGAGATCTACTGTGTCACACAAGACACCTCATCATCTACTTATATAGTATAAATGGACATAATATGCACAATCAGATATAACTGAAACACGAATCGATATATTAATCTGGGAAACTGTATAATACAAGCATAGCTTATTTATTCTACTCCAACAATCTCCCACTAATATTTAAGTTGTGCTTTAAGTATACAACTACATACAATCCTATACAATCTGCTGCTATCTATCTAGAAAAACTATCATGGCTCTCCTAGATATCTGATCCCCATGCCCTCTACGTGAGCCTTAAAGACTTTAGAAGTCAATGTCTTCGTGGATGGATCTGCAAGGTTATCCTCTGATGCTATCTTAGCCACGACCTCGTCTTCCCTCTTTATGATGTCTCGTATCAGGTTGTACTTGCACTGTATATGTTTACTCGCCGTGTGGGCTCGTGGTTCCTTCGAGTTTGCTACTGCACCGTTGTTATCAAAATATACCGTGATAGACTTCTATAAACCAGGAATCACATCTAAGTCCACTAGGAAGTTCTTGAGCCATACTGCTTCTTTCGCTGCCTCTGATACGGCAACGTACTCAGCCTCCATGGTAGAGTCCGCCATATATTTCTGCTTGACACTCCGCTAAACTATGGCTCCATCTCCTAGAGTAAACACATACCCTGAGGTAGACTTACTCTTGTCCCTGTCGCCTTAGAAATCTGCATCTGTGTAATCTCGGGGTACCAGCTCAGACGCCTGATAGACCAGAACTCGGTCCCTCGTTCTACGCAAATACTTGGGAATGCATTTTACTGCCTCCCAATGAGCTTTCCCGGGGTTACTCTGATATCTACTCACCATGCCAACGACATAATAGATATCAGGCCTTGTACACAATATGGCATACATGAGACTTCCTACTGTCGAAGCATACGGAACTGTCTTAATGGCTTCTATCTCCTCAACAGTCTTGGGAGACTATTCCTTAGATAGATGCACTCCGTGTCTGAAAGGTAGAAAACTTTTCTTGGAGTTCTGCATGTTAAAATGGGCCAGAATCATGTCTATGTATGAAGCTTGAGAGAGCGTTAATGAACGTTTCCTACGATCTCAAATGATCTTGATCCCAAGAATATGTCCCGCTTCCTCTAAGTCCTTTATATCAAACTGCTTGGACAGCCATGCCTTTACGTTTGATAACGCTTTCTTGTTGTTTCCAATCAATAGAATGTCATTAACGTAAAGCACAAGAAACACCACTGAGTTTCCATTGTTGGATTTGTATACATAAGCTATTCTTGTGTTGTACATTTTCTCAGATTAATATATCGATTTATGTTTTGGTTATAATTGGTTGTGCATATTAAGTGCATTTATACTATGTAAGTAGATGATGAAGTGTCTTGTGTGACACAGTAGATCTCATCATTGGTCGAAAGGCATAGTATATAAATGAGGTTCGTAACCGAGATAGCTTTGGACAAACTGTCGATTTAGGTTATTATGTGATTCGGATAATTAGTTTGTCTAAACTAATGAATCATATAGATATGCCCGGGGCGTATTGAACTTGACCTTTAGGAATGATTTGTCTTGTACTGATTTAATAGACAAATCGTTCCTTGTATTCTATCTCTAAATCCCTAGACTCGGGTGGGCAAAAGGATTAGACATAGTGTACTTTGATCTGTCAATGGGTGAGGTCAATCGTGACCAATATTCTCGGTGGGTTAGGTACACGTGTTTAGTTACTTGGTGTTCTACTGCTTGTCGAAAGGAAACCATGTACCGATGCGTCCGGGGTGATGGTGCTCTCGAGATGAGCTCGAAATGTTTATTATACTAAACCTGGCCGGTGGACGTATGTCCGGTATAGTAAAAAGGTCGAGTGGTACTAGTCTCAGAATTAAGAAGTTGATTAATTAATTTATCAGTAAATTAATTTATATTAACGAGCACTATATCTTTGATGTGGAGAGATTATGAATATAATTTAATTAAGTTGTTCTTGAAGCAATTCTGGTGTAGGATGGAAGTGCCAAAATTAATCCGTTAGTGATACGATTAATTTTGTAATGGGTTAATTGAATAGGTAGATTTAATTAATTAATTAGTTAATTATTCCTAAGGGTTAATTCAGTAATTAACAAAGTGGAATTATTTAATTAATTCCTAAGGGTTAATTAAGTAATTAACAAAGTGGAATTATTTAATCAAGTCTTAAGTTTCAATTAGAATTAGGAAATCCTAGAGATTAGGAATCTAGTAGGATTTGGTTTATCTTATCTTATCCTATCTAGATTGGTTACCTAATTGGATTTGGAAACTAATTACCTAAACCCATTAGGAAGTCCAATCCTAAACCAACTTGGGGTCTCTCTTCTAACCGTATAAATAGACAAGGGATTAGCAATTCAAGACACACAATTCATTCACAAGAATTCTAGAGAGATAAAATCCTAGAGAGAGAAAATAAATTCTCAGTCTCAAAACCGGATTTTATTGCATAAGGGGCGGCTCGTTTTTTTTCTTGAGTTGGCCGAATTTTGGCTTCTATCTTGCTAGCTCCGTGTGTTGCTTTCTCTCTCTCTGGGCAGTGCGTTTGCAGTATGTGCTAGGTGCGGAGGTGCTGGATTTTTCTGGCATGTGGAGTTGTGGTGATAGCTGAGCAATTAACTTCTGGATTGTTGCCCACACAACAAGAAGTCATAGTCTTGAGTCATACAAGAGAATCACCAAGTCACGCTTCAAAGGTACTTTTCTAAGATTCTGCTTTTAATAGAAATTTTTGTTGCGTGGTAAATCGAACTAGTGCGAACCCAGATCCTACAGAACTTTCAATTGGTATCAGAGCCTGGTTTTGGGTTTTGTGCTAGTTTGATTTGCTACATGGTTTTATTTGCAGGTGGTTAAGAATCCCGACTATTATGGTTACATTTGTGTGGGTTTTAATTAAACTTCGGGACATGTCCGGATTTAATTTTATTATGAATGTTTGTAATAGTATAACCACGAGTTGGAAGCCGTGTAGGATTAGATTAAATCTGTAGTAGAATTTTTTCTATGTAATTTCGATTCTTTAATTTTCCTAGAATGCCTTCAAAGTAGGAAAATTGATTTTTGTAATCGAAGGCGTTATGGTAGGCGACTTGAATTTGTGGGTTTTGGGTTATCATGAATTCGAAGAAACCCAAGAAAACCCAGAACGAATTGCAAGAAGACCAAATAGCGTGGGAAAAAGCGAAGGAGGAATTGGCGGCAGGGGGCGACGCCGGCAACAACCGCCGGCAGCAGTCGCGCCGGCAAAACATGGGGAGCAGCAGCAGCTGCCCTGCAGCGCAACAGTGTGCTGCGCCAAGGCACGGTACCACGACCCATGCAGGCTGTGTGCGCACGGGCGGTGCGGCCTTCGGGCCGTACTGAGGCACGGGCGACCCGTTTGGGCCGTTCGGGCTATTTGTGGCCCGTTTTTCCTCTAGTTTTCATTTTTAGAAGTTCAAGACTTTTTCCATCGAGTGACGTGGCGGGACACGAGATCAAGGCAGAAGATGGAAGCAATTAAAACCATAATAGTTGGGAAATTTATTTTACGTATTTATTTTCCGTATTTGTTGTTGTAATTTTATGCTTTATTTTTATGCTGTATTTTAGATGCATGAATTAAAGCATGTCTTGTTTTATGGTTGCACATAACTTAGGTTTAGTTAATTGCATGTTAAAACCGGAAAAACCCTCAATTTGAAAATCTAAGTGGGAGCGGGTTGGTTTAATATCCCCATGGCCACCATTACGGGTTCATATGCGATGTGGGTGGACTTGCGCGTTGGCATTAGGGCCTTCCTCCATTCGGATGAGTCCAACCCCGAGATCACTAGACTATGAATTTCTGAGTAAGATGACTAGAGTAAGTTTAACTAGGAGAAATGCGACACCCTCTCCATCTGAGGTGCATTATCCTGAGGTAACAGGCTCAGTAGTCACGTAATGGCACACACTTAGTGTACGATCTGCAGTATTCCTCTCGCGAGGTTACGCTACTTATTTGTATGGCTGAAAGCACCGACTATTAGCTACATTGATCAAAAGGTCGTTGGTCAGATAGTGTAGTTAATAAACCTAGTTCTTCTCAAACGAATGTGGGTTAGCGTAAACGTCCATACTGCGTGGCTTACGAGAATCCCGTTGGACGAGATGTTGGTGGATTAAGATTATTGTTTTGAGGGAAGTCAATAATTAATTGGATTTTCATGTTTTCAAAAATTCTATGCAAATAACTGAAACATTGTTTGTTTACTTTCCATTTTAAATCAATATGGCATTCAATTATTTTGCTGCTATTTTGAAAAACAACAATTTAACTGGAACAAATAATGTCGATGGGAATCATAACTTGGACATTGTCCTTAAGGCTGAGAGTACTCCTGTGAGAGATCATGTCATTGACGTGATTAGTAACATCAACATGGTTGAGGTAGTGGGAGGTGAAATCATTGGTGAAACCAAAGCCGATATTATCCTCCGGAGCTTGCCTCAAAGCTATGAGCAGATTCGGTTGAACTACAACGTAAGTAAGATGTTGTGCATTTCACCCGAGCTCTTGGCAAAGTTGGTGGCAGCTAAAAGTCTTCTTGAAGAGAAGAAGCGAGCTTTAGTCGCAGTCGAAGCTTCAGAATCTTCTTCTGAGCCTGAGGCTAGAAAGATGAAGAGAAAGCTCGAGGGAATAGCTCAAGAAGTGCGAATTGCGCCTAGGCCAGATATTGCAAAGAAGAAGTCGAAAGACAAGTGCTTCAAGTGCAATAAGACGAGACATTGGAAATCGGATTGTCCAAAGCTTATAAGTAAGATAGTTTCTGCCTTAATTACTGAGACATGTTTAGCGGCGATTCCCTCAGATACTTGGTGCGTTGATTCAGGTGCCACTGACCATGTTTGTAACTCTTTGTAAGGGTTCCAAGTAACTCGGATGCTTAGAGAAGGAGAATTGTGTTGGATTTGAATACATAAGCTATGCTTGTGTTGTACATTTTCCCAGTTAATATATCGATTTGTGTTTCAGTTATAATTGGTTGTGCATATTAAGTCCATTTATACTATGTAAGTAGATGATGAGGTGTCCTGTGTGACACAGTAGATCTCGTCATTGGTCGAAAGACATAGTATATAAATGAGGTTCGTAACCGAGACAGTTTTGGACAAGCTGTCGGTTTAGGTTATTATGTGATTCGGATAATCAGTTTGTCTAAACTGGTTGAATCATATAGATATGCCCGGGGCGTATTGAACATAACCTTTAGGAATGATTTGTATTGTACTGATTTAATAGACAAATCATTCCTTGTATTCTATATCTAAATCCCTAGACTCGGGCGGGCATGAGGATTAGACATAGAGTACTTTAATCTGCCAATGGGTGAGGTCAATTGTGACCAATATTCTCGGTGGGTTGGGTGTGCGTGTTTAGTTACTTGGTGTGCTGCTGTTTGTCGACAGGAAACCATGTACCGGTACGTCCGGGGTGATAGTGCTCCCGAGATGACCTCGAAATGTTTATTATACTAAACCTGGCCGGTGGAAGTATGTCCAGTATAGTAAAAAGGTCGAGTGGTACTAGTCTCGGAATTAAGAAGTTGATTAATTAATTTATTAGTAAATTAATAAATTGACGAGCATTATATCTTTCATATGGGGAGATTATGAATATAATTTAATTAAGTTATTCCGGAAGCAATTCTGGTGTAGGATGGAAGTGCCAAAATTAATCCGTTAGTGGTACGATTAATTTTGTAGTGGGTTAATTGAATAGGTAGATTTAATTAATTAATTAGTTAATTATTCCTGAGGGTTAATTCATTAATTAACAAAGTGGAATTATTTAATTAATTCCTAAGGGCTAATTAAGTAATTAACAAAGTGGAATTATTTAATTAATTAATTAAGTCTTAAGTTTCAATTAGAATTAGGAAATCCTAGAGATTAGGAATCTAGTAGGATTTGGTTTATCTTATCTTATCCTATCTAGATTGGTTACCTAATTGGATTTGGAAACTAATTACCTAAACCTATTAGGAAGTCCAATCCTAAACCAACTTGGGGTCTCTCTTGTAACTCTATAAATAGACAAGGGATCAGTTATTCAAGACACACAATTCAATAGATTCATAATTCAAGAATCTAGAGAGATAAAATTCTAGAGAGAGAAAATTCTCTCTCTCAAAAAGGAATTTTATAACTAATAGGCGGCTGGTTTTTCCCCTCCCTTTGGCCAAAATTTTGGCCTTGTTTTACCAGCTGCGAGTATAGCTTTCTCTCTCTTCGGGCAGTGCGTTTACAGTACGTGCTAGGTGCGGAGGTGCTGGATTTTTCTAGCGTGTGGATTTGTGGTGATAGCTGATCAATTGACTTCTAGTTCGTTGCCCACACAACGTGAAGTCATAGTCTTGAGGCATACAAGAGAATCACCCGAGTCACGCTTCAAAGGTAACTTTCTAAAGTTCCGCTCTTATTAGAAATTTTTGTTGCGTGATAAATCGAACTAGTGCGAACCCAGATCCTACAAGAACTTTCAATTGGTATCAGAGCCTGGTTTTTGGTTTTGTGCTACTTCGATTTGCGACATGGTTCTATTTGCTGGTGGTTTAGAATCCCGACTATTATGGTTACATTTGTATGGGTTTTAATTAAACTCCAGGACATGTCCGGATTTAATTTTATTATGAATGTTTGTAATAGTAAAACCACGTTCTGGAAGACGTGTAGGATTAGATTAAATCTGTAGTAGGATTTTTTCTATGTAATTTCGATTCTTTAATTTTCCTAGAATGCCTTGTACTAGGAAAATTGTTTTTTGTAATCGAAGGCGTTATGGTGGGCGAATTGGATTCGTGGGTTTTTGGGTTATCGTGAATTCGTAGAAACCCAGGAAAACCCAGAACGAATTGCAAGAAGACCAAATAGCATGGGAAAAAGCAAAGGAGGAATTGGCGGCAGGAGGCAACACCGGTAACGACCGTCGGCTGCAAGTCGCGCCGGCCGGGTGGGCAGCAGCAGCAGGAAGTGGCGCAGCAGCGCGTACCAGCAGCTGCTGCATGTTTCTGGGACGTGCGCACGGGCAAGCAGGCCACATGCACGGTCCATTCGGGCTGTGCGCGTGGGCAGTGCGGCCTTCGGGCCATGCTGCGGCACGGGCGGCCCGTTCGGGCCGTTCGGGCTGATTTTGGCCCGTTTTTGCTCCATTTTTCATTTTTTGAAGTTCAAGACCCTTTCCATCGAGTGATGTGGCGGGACACAAGATCAAGGCAGAAGATGGAAGCAATTAAAACCATAATAGTCGGGAAATTTATTTTACGCATTTATTTCCCGTATTTATTGTTTTAATTTTATGTTTTATTTTTATGTTGTATTTTAGATGCATGAATTAAAGCATGACTGGTTTTATGGTTGCACATAACTTAGGTTTTGTTAATTGTATGTTAAAACCGGAAAAACCCTCAATTTGGAAATCTAAGTGGGAGCGGGTTGGTTTAATATCCCCATGGCCACCATTACGGGTTCATATGCTATGTTGGTGGGCTTGTGCGTTGGCATTAGGGCCTTCCTCCATTCGGATGAGTCCAACCCTGAGATCGCTAGACTATGAACTTCTGAGTAAGATGACTAGTGTGAGTTTAACTAGGAAAAATGCGACACCCTCTCCATCTAAGGCGCACTATCCTGAGGTAACAAGCTCAGTAGTCACGTAATGGCACACACTTAGTGTACGATCTGCAGTATTCCTCCCGTGAGGTTACGCTGCTTATTTGTACAACTACAAGCACCGACTATTAACTACATTGATCAAAAGATCGTTGGTCAGATAGTGTAGTTAATCAACTTGGTTCTTCTCAAACGAATGTGGGTTAGCATAAACGTCCGCACTACGTGGCTTGCGAGAATCCCGGTGGATGAGATGTTGGTGGATTAAGATTATTGTTTTGACGGAAGTCAATAATTAATTGGATTTTCATGTTTTTCAAAAATTCTAAGCATGTAACTGAAACATTGTTTGTTTACTTTCCAGTTTAAATCGATATGGCATTTAATCCTTTAGCTGCTATTTTGAAAAATAACAATTTAACTGTAACTAATAATGTCGATGGAAGTCATAACTTGAACATTGTCTTTAGGGCTAAGAGCACTCCTGTGAGAGATCATGTCATTGACGTGATTAGTAACATTAACAAGGTTGAGGTAGTTGGAGGTGAAATCATTGGTGAAACCAAAGCCGATATTGTCCTCCAGAGCTTGCCTCGAAGCTATGAGTGGATTCGGTTGAATTACAACATAAGTAAGATGTTGTGGAGTTCATCCGAGCTCCTGGCAGAGTTGATGGTGGCTAAAAGTCTTCTTCAATAGAAGAAGCGAGCTTTAGTCGCAGTCGAAGTTTCAGAATCTTCTTCTGAGCATGAGGCTAGAAAGATGAAGAGAAAGCTCAAGGGAATAGCTCAAGAAGCACGAATTACGCCTAAGCCAGATATTGCAAAGAAGAAGTCGAAAGACAAGTGCTTCAAATGCAATAAGACAGGACATTGGAAAACGGATTGTCCAAAGGTTATAAGTACGATAAATTCTGCCTTAATTACTGAGACATGTTTAGCGGCGATTCCCACAGATACTTGGTGTGTGGATTCAGGTGCCACTGACCATGTTTTTAATTCTTTGCAAGGGTTCTAAGTAACCCGGAAGCTTAGAGAAGGCGAATTAGATATCTACTTGGGCGACACTATAAGAGTGTCAGTAGAAGCAGTGGGAGTAGTTAAGTTGAATTTCGAAAATTCTGACTTAGAATTAGTAAATTGTCTTTATGTACCGAGTTTTAGAAAGAATCTGATTTCGGTTTCTAAACTCTTGAAGAATGGTCATAAGTTTATTTTTTCTGATGACTCTGTTGTTATTAGAAGAGATGGAAAGCTTATTTGTTCTGGTTCATTGGTAGACAATTTATTTGTGGTTAATTCTAACTCCCCTGTTGCGCAAAACATAGAAGTAGATAGCTCAAGATCTAACATTAATAAGAGGAAGACACCTACTAAAATTATTCAAACCTATCTTTGGCATCTCAGGCTAGGTCATATAAACCTTAGTAGGATTCAAAGGTTGGTCAATGATGGACCTTTAGGTTCATTAGATATTGACAGTTATGCAACCTGCGAATCTTGCTTGGAAAGTAAGATGACCAAGAGGCCTTTTAAGGCAAAAGGTTATAGAGCTAAAGAAGTACTATAGTTGATTCATTCTGACTTGTGTGGACCTATGACGGTCCAGGCACGAGGGGGATTTGAGTATTTCGTGACGTTCATGGATGACTACTCTAGGTACGGGTACATTTACCTAATGCGCCACAAGTCCGAATGTTTTGGCAAGTTCAAAGAGTTTCGGGCAGATGTGGAGAAGCATCATGGTAAGAGTTGTTGGTGTATGTGTCCTTTTGAGGGCTATTTATGTAAATAAGACATTTGTTGTTTGATTGATTATTTATCTGATGAGTTAATTTCATGAAATTATATTCTTGTGCATATTGAATTTCATGAAATCGATCTGCCAAAAAGAAACACTCCATGGACTTTTAGATCATGAGTGATTCTTTTGAGTAGTACTCGTACGAGGATCCTTAGACCAGAAATCATTGCATAGTCTTAGGTGAATTAGAGTGTGCTTTGACATATGCCTAACGGGACCGTAATAGGTTGCCAAGTACGGGTATGATTGGGTACACAATGAGTCACGCTAAGGTATGTAGGTGAAGTGATGGGACTACAAGTCTCTCTTAAATGAGAGATGATATCTTGGCCGCTTGATAGTGAACTGAGAAGTGCATGGCCGTGCCCAAGAAATGATAAGGGTTATCATTTACTTGATTAAGTTCAGTATCACTAAGAGATCAAGTAAAACGTTTTGCTATATAAGGATGATTGGTTCCATGCCTTATGCTAAACTGGATATCAGTGTAGAGGACATTACGTAGTATACTCGGAAGGTTGTGTTGAATCACCATTCGACCCTCCGTTCTGAATTGTGTAGTCATTATGTCTTGCTAGAGACCACTAATGATTTATGGATTAATTAATGAGATTAATTTATTCATTGTCAATTTGGAATGGGCCTATAGGATCGCACATAAGTGAGTTCGATGATTCAGAATTAATTAAATTGCCTGTATTAAGTATAAGAG
Source organism: Knoxia roxburghii (assembly GCA_030378225.1). Classification (NCBI taxonomy): domain Eukaryota; kingdom Viridiplantae; phylum Streptophyta; class Magnoliopsida; order Gentianales; family Rubiaceae; genus Knoxia; species Knoxia roxburghii. Next base: position 19,862,968 of record CM059420.1, on the reverse strand, counting down.
TTATACTTAAATTGATAATATTTAATTAAATAATTTAATTAAATATTATTGAAGAGTATTATGGTATTAATTACGAGTTAATTAATTACCTAGGAAGAATTGAATTGGGCTGATAAATCAAGGGACCTAATTGTGAATTGAGGTTCTTGACCCATTAGCCTGATCCATGGATCAATGGGTTGATCCATGGTGTTGGTTAAACCCAACTCAGTAAATAATTAATTATTATTAATTTAATTATTATTAACAGACAAGTCTCAACTCTTTTATAAAAAGAGCTGAGAAGTATCTGTGGGAGTGAGAATTTTAACCAATTCTGTTTTGAAACACGTGAAAAAGATTTTTGAGAAAAACTTCTCTCTCTTCCAAAATTCTTCCAGAGAAAAACGTTTTCTCTTTTACAGGCAATTTTGGCTAGCACCGGTTCTGAGAGACTCCAGTGCAATAACGTAGAGGCAATTCGTGTGAATTGTTTGGTGGTGAACGCAATCTTCCCAAGGGATCCAGGCGATGAGCGCAACCGATTACGCGTCGAGGGTAAGACCTGATTCCATAGAATTTAGGCTATTCCGTAGCATAATTTAGGAAATTATGCATGCCTAAGATCCAACAGTGGTATCAGAGCCAGGTTAATCTTGTTTTAATTAAAAGTGTTTTATTTGAAACAAATAGGTTGAAAAATCGGGTATAAGAATTTTTATTTTTTTTGAAAAAAACATTTCGGAGAAAAAATATATATATATACTGCTTGAATGTAGCTGGAAGTTCGCCGGAAAATCGTATATTGCTCAAAATTAGTTTTTTGGCCTGAATTTTTTGTGCGTTTTGTTCTTTTCCTCGTGGGAAACTATTTCGGGCTTGTTTCATTTCAAAACATTTGTTGCATGGTTGTTTTTGAAAGAAGTTTTTCTGGGCTTTGGAAAAATGTTGCCTGGAAGAAAGAAAAATTTTTTCCGATTTGGGTTTTGAGAACCGTCGGAAACTCGCATCGGTTGTTACACTAAGGCCGGGGAAAGGTTCCTCACACCGCGGGGAAACGAAGTGACGGAGAACTGGCTTCCTCGTTTGTTCCGTCGGGAAATCGGTTTCGCCGGGGGAGTCGCGGGGTCACTGTCTTCGTCACTTCTTATCGATCGATGAATTGCCGAGGTGGGCAGTGATTTGATAGAGGTCGGACCAGGGCGAAGAGACGACGTCAGCGCCGGAAAAGGCGAATTGATTCGCCGGAAATCGCAGACGACGCCGGCAGCAAATCGAGGGAGAAGAAAGGAGGCGGCGGGGGCTGGTGCCCTAATTGGGCTGAAATGACCAGATTGCCCCCGCTGCACTCCATAATCCCTGAAATGCCAATTTTAAAAAATTGTTTTAAAATTTGCAAAACAACCCCAGCAGTTTTAATCTTTAAAACCCTAGCCCGATAATTTTTGTAAATTACAGATTTGTGCTAAAATTTTCAGAAAACTTAATTTTTCTGAATTTTAAAATTTGATAAAATTTTAATTTATGATTTAGGATAAATTAAAAGATATTATCAGATTTTAATTGATAAGATTTAATTATTAAGATAAAATAAAATCTTATCAAATAGTTAAGATAGGATTAGATTTGAATTTAATTCCTATCCTATATAATTTTAAAATTTAGAATTTTGAATAATTATCTTAATGAGATTAGGATAATTAGAAATATTTAAATTTTAAAATTTGAAAGATTATCTTAATAAAATTAGATAATTAGATGAATAAATAAATAATTAATTAATTATTATGGTTTTATTTATTTATTCATTTTTTTGATATAATGTGTTATTTATTTAAAATGTTTAAATAATTGCACGCATTATTGGTATGTCCATGCATCATTCGATTAAAATGAATGAACATAGGATTGATTAAAATTGATCATGACACGATCAATTTTAATAATGTAAGAGTTACACAATCCCTAATTAAATGATTCGCCTTAATTAAAATTGGCTTGTATGAAGCATATGCATTTGTGTGTTTTTATATGCATGAATTGGGCTTAAAATTTATTATTTTAATTTTGGGGCCTGCGAGCCATTTTGATGCATGCCTATTAAATCATTATGTAATAGTTAGGCCCAAGAGAGGAGGTTCCGAAAGAGTCCATGGTGGAGCCCAAGAACGGAAGCCCAAAATGGAGGCCCAAAAGAAGTTTTTTTTTTTTAAAGGCCCTGTAATAGATTGAGCCCAATTCATCGCATTTTCGCAATTTTATGTTTTGTGAATGAATGAAAACGACAATGCATGTTAAGCCGTTCAAAATATAAAATCCCTAAATACCTAAGTCTAAAGTTGCTTCCATACTTGGGGGCTCGTCAAATCGTCGAACGTCTGGCGGACTTGGAGAGCCCAAGGGCCTCAGATTTTCTTCGTGAGGCGAGTTGTCATGTAATAAAAGTCCAACTTTACTCACTACCACTATAGTGTGAAAAACTGCTTGGGCTAGCCCAACTTTACTCACTACCACTATAGTGTGAAAAACTGTTTGGGTTTTTATTGATATGAGGCTTCAATGGATGGTTTGACTTAGGAAAATTGGTCCTAGTTGACCCGATAAGTTGACTAGGATTGATTTTGCAATGATAGGATGGTGTCAAACATTTGGAATGTTCATCCTATCACCAAAAAGTTGCAGAGTGATGCAATTGGAAATCGTTAAATTACATGAGATGTGATTTGAACGTTGCCTACCAAAAGAGCCTAATCCCTACGATACTTGCCAAAGCAAGACTGGGGTTAACTCTTTGTGGATTTTCGGCCACAATCTAGCACCAACACAAAATTGTTTGGGATTTCAATTTTGGCTATTGTGAAAAACATTTTAAAACTCATTCTAATATTTTGCATTTTTCTTTTATAGAAATGGCATCTACTAGCACTAATACATCTAATCTCACTCTAAGAAGCATTTTCGATAAAGAAAAACTTGTTGGTCCAAACTTCTTAGATTGGGAAAGAAACTTGAGAATTGTTCTCAAACAAGAAAGGAAGCTAAATATCTTAGATGCCGTTTTACCTGAACCACTTGTAAATGCTACAGCTGCTATTCAACGAGCATGGGAAAAGCTGAAAAGCGATTCCGATGACGTGGCATGCCTGATGCTCGCGACTATGTCAGGCGAGCTTCAGAAGCAATTCATGAATTCGGAAGCATTCCAAATTTATGTGTCACTAACGGAAATGTTCCTTGAACAAGCCCGTAACGAAAGGTTCGTTACGATAAAAGCATTGATATCGTGCAAGATGGCGAAGGGTTCGTCAGTAAGCATGCATTTGATCAAGATGAAGGGGTATATTGATACCCTAGAGAGATTAAATTCACCTCTTGCTAGAGAGTTAGCCATTGACATCATCTTGGCTTCACTGCCTGATGATTACAATGACTTTGTGGTGAACTACAACATGCATAACATGGAGAGGAAGATTCCTGAGCTCCTTAGAATGCTTAAAAATACTGAGCAAACCCTTCGGAAGGCAACGCCAGTACTTGTTATAGAAAAAAGTAAGGGCAATAAGAGAAAGTTTAAAGGCAAGGCAAAAGTTGCTGAAAACAAGAAGCCTCGCAGTAAGACTGCTCCTAAGGCTCAGCCTCAAACTCCTCCTGCTAAGAAAAATGCTCAGAAGGACGCTGTATGTTTCCATTGCAATCAGAAGGGGCATTGGAGAAGAAACTGCAAGCTGTTTCTTGAAGAGAAGAAACAGAATCCTTCGGCTTCAGGTATCTTTGTTATTGAAATTAATCTTTCTATGTCCACCTCATGGGTATTAGATACCGGATGTGGGGCTCACATTTGTACTAATGTGCAGGGACTGAGAAATAGAAGGATAACAAAGAAAGGCGAAGTAGATATCCGAGTGGGCAACGGGGCAAGAGTTGCAGCTGTTGAAGTTGGAGATTACACTTTGTCTTTGCCTTCCGGTTTAAACAATGTTTTAAAGAATTGTTATTAAGTACCTACTATGAGTAGGAATATTATTTCAATTTCTTGTTTGGATATTAAAGGATTTCGTTTTATTATTGGTAATAAATCGTTGTCTTTATATCAAAAAGATGTTTTATACGGAGTTGCAAATTTGTGCAATGGCCTATATATCTTGGATTTGACCCAAGAGAAACCGGTTTATAACATTGAAAAGAAAGCCAAATTAATTCAATCTAATTTAAGTCCAACATATCTGTGGCATTGTCGTTTAGGCCATGCAAATGAGAAGTGAGTTCAAAGACTTCATAAGGATGAAGTGTTTGGGTCATTTGATTTCGAATCATATGACACATGTGAACCCTGTTTGCAAGGCAAAATGATGAAGAGTCCTTTCAGCAAGAAAGACGAGAGGACTAGTGAGCTATTGGCTCTAATACATACAGATGTATGTGGACCAATGAGCACACAAGCCAGAGGTGGATTTGAATACTTCGTGACTTTTATCGATGACTATAGTAGATATGGTTATGTCTACTTAATGAGGTATAAAAATGAAACTTTTGAAAAGTTCAAAGAGTTTAAAAACGAAGTAGAAAACCAGTTAGATAGAAGGATTAAGGCTATTCACTCCGATCGGGGAGGTGAATACCTTAGTGGTGAGTTCGATGGCTATCTAAAACAGTGTGGAATTGTTTCACAGCTGACTCCACTTGGAACACCTCAATGGAATGGTGTATCCGAGAGGAGGAATCGGACCTTATTAGATATGGTTCGATCTATGATGGGCCAAGCAACTCTCTCTATGTCCTTTTGGGTTATGCCCTCCTTTCAGCAGCCTACTTACTAAATCGTATTCCATCTAAGACAGTAGATAAGACTCCATATGAGATGTGGACGGGTCAAAAACCCTATATGTCTTATCTACGAGTTTGGGGTTGTCAAGCTCATGTAAAGCGTTTACAAAGCAGTAAGCTTGAACCTAAAACTGACAAATGCCTGTTTGTGGGATATCCTAAGGCAACAAAAGGATATAAATTCTACAATCCAACTGAGAACAAAGTGTTTGTTTCTCAAAGAGCCACTTTCTTAGAGAAAGATTTTCTCTACAAGAAAGACTGTGGGAGTAGAATAAATTTTGAAGAGGTTCAAGAACCACAAGAGAATGTAGAACGATCTACAGAAACTCAGATGGAAGTTGACATGGAAACTCATGAAGATGAGCAGCCTGAGTCAACAACACAAGAACCTAGAAGGTCTAGTAGATCTCGTCATGAACCCGAGAGATACGGATTTCTCATGACTGGCGATCAAGATTTGATCTTGGTGGACTCTAATGAGCCCGTGACCTACAGACAGGTTTTAGAAAGTCCAGATTCAGATAAATGGCTATAAGCAATGGAATCTGAAATGCAATCCATGAGGGACAATAAAGTATGGACTTTGATTGATCCTCCTGTTCAGGAAAAGGTTGTCGATTGCAAGTGGATTTTCAAGTTAAAACCTGGCGGGATCTTCAAGGCACGACTAGTGGCTAAAGGTTTTAGACAGACTCATGGTATAGACTATGATGAAACCTTCTCCCCTATCGTGATGCTCAAGTCCATTCGGACTATGCTCGCCACAGCTGCATATTATGACTATGAGATATGGCAGATGGATATTAAGACAGATTTCCTAAATGGAAACCTACTCGAGGATGTTTACATGAAACAACCCGAGGATACATCGATCAAGAGCATCCAAATCGTGTATGCAAGCTTCAGAGGTCCATCTTCGGACTAAAGCAAGCATCTCGGAGTTAGAATCTTCGTTTTGACGAGGCAGTAAAGGTTACGGCTTCATAAAGAACGAAGATGACCTTGTGTTTACAAGAAGGTTAGTGGGAGCAAGATAGTTTTCCTTGTCCTATATGTGGACGACATCCTACTCATAGGAAATGACATTCCCATGTTGAAAGATATCAAACAATGGTTGGGGAGTGTATTTTCTATGAAAGACTTAGGAGAAGCTGAAATGATACTGGGTATCAAAATCTATAGAGATAGATGAAAGAGGCTTCTAGGACTAAGTCACGAAGGGTACATAGACAAAATATTGAAGAGGTTCAATATGTCTAACTCTAAGAATGGTATGGTACCATTCAGACATGGCCTTCTCTTGAAGAAGAACCAAGGTCCTTCAACAAGTGAGGAGAGGGATACAATAAGTAGAGTCCCATATGCTTCGGCAATAGGATCTGTCATGTATGCCATGTTGTGTACCCATCCGGATGTCACACATACACTGAGTATGACTAGCAGATACCAACAAGATCCAGGATTGGCTCATTGGACTGTAGTCAAAACAATCCTAAAGTACTTGTGAAGGACTAAAGGATTGATGCTAGTGTATGGAGGACAAGAACAGCTCATTGTACAAGGTTACGCTAATGCTGCTTTCCAAACAGATCAAGATGATATAAAGTCACAATTAGGCTACGTGTTTAGTCTGAATGGTGGTGCAATAAGTTGGAAAAGCTCAAAGCAAGATACAACAGCCGATTCTACAATAGAGTCTAAGTACATTGTTGCATCAGATGCTGCAAAGGAAGCTGTTTGGTTGAGGAAGTTCGTGTCAGACATCAGAGTGATACAGAGTATCCAAGATCCGATAGAACTTTTATGTGACAATAACGGGGCCATCGCACAAGCTAAGGAGCCTCGGTCACACCAGAAAACCAAACACATACTCAGAAGGTTTCACCTTATCCGAGAGATCATCGATCGAGGGGATGTGAAAGTATGCAAAATAGGGTCAGACGACAATGTAGCAGATCCTCTCAATAAAGCTCTACCATAGTCAAAGTTTGATAGACATGTAATAGAGCTTGGTCTGAAACAGTTTAGGACATAGCCCTTCAACGGGCAAGTGGGAGATTGTTGGTGTATGTGCCCTTTTGAGGGCTATTTATGTAAATAAACTTTGAGGGTTATTTATATAAATAAGACATTTGTTGTTTGATTGATTATTTATCTGATGAGTTAATTTCATGAAATTATATTCTTGTGCATATTGAATTTCATGAAATCAATCCGCCAAAAAAAAACACTCCATGGACTTTTAGATCATAAGTGATTCTTTTGAGTAGCACTCGTACGAGGATCCTTAGACCAGAAATCACTGCATAGTCTTAGGTGAATTAGAGTGTGCTTTGACATATGCCTAACGAGACCGTAACAGGTTGCCAAGTACGGGTATGATTGGGTACACAATGAGTCACGCTAAGGTATGTAGGTGAAGTGATGGGACTACAAGTCTCTCTTAAATGAGAGATGATATCTTGGCCGCTTGATAGTGAACTGAGAAGTGCATGGCTGTGCCCAAAAAATGATAAGGGTTATCATTTGCTTGATTAAGTTCAGTATCAGTAAGAGATCAAGTAAAATGTTTAGCTATATAAGGATGATTGGTTGCATGCCTTATGCTAAACTGGATATCCGTGTAGAGGACATTACGTAGTATACTCGAAAGGTTGTGTTGAATCACCATTCGACCCTCCGTTCTGAATTGTGTAGTCATTATGTCTTGCTAGAGACCACTAATGATTTATGGATTAATTAATGAGATTAATTTATTTATTGTCAATTTGGAATGGACCTACAGGATCGCACATAAGTGAGTTCGATGATTCAGAATTAATTAAATTACCTGTATTAAGTATAAGAGTTATACTTAAATTGATAATATTTAATTAAATAGTTTAATTAAATATTATTGAAGAGTATTATGGTTTTAATTACGAGTTAATTAATTACCTAGGAAGAATTGAATTGGGCTGATAAATCAAGGGACCTAATTGTGAATTGAGGTTCTTGAGCAATCAGCCTGATCCATGGATCAATGGGTTGATCCATGGTGTTGGTTAAACCCAACTCAGTAAATAATTAATTATTATTAATTTAATTATTATTAACAGACAAGTCTCAACTCTTTTATAAAAAGAGCTGAGAAGTATCTGTGGGAGTGAGAATTTTAACCAATTCTGTTTTGAAACACGTGAAAAAGATTTTTGAGTAAAACTTCTCTCTCTCTCTTCTAAAATTTTTCCAGAGAAAAATGTTTTCTCTTTATAGGCAATTTTGGCTAGCACCAGTTCTGAGAGACTCCAGTGCAAGAACGTAGAGGCAATTCGTGTGAATTGTTTGGTGGTGAATGCAATTTTCCCAAGGGATCCAGGCGACGAGCGCAACCAATTACGCGTCGAGGGTAAGACCTGATTCCATAGAATTTAGGCTATTCCGTAGCATAATTTAGGAAATTATGCATGCCTAAGATCCAACAAGAGTATCAAGACACTGCGTTCAAATCGTGGTAGGGAGTACGTGACCCATGAATTTCGAGATTACGTCACTGAGGTAGGAATTCAGTCTTAGTTGTCTGCACCTGGCACGCCACAGCAGAATGGTGTAGCAGAGAGGAGGAATCGAACTCTTATAGAAATGGTTAGGTCTATGATGAGCTATAGTGATTTTCCAAGTTCGTTCTGGGGATATGCCTTAGAAACGGAAATGTGTATTCTCAATCTTGTACCATCTAAGACCGTGCCTTCAACCCCAGTAGAGTTATGGAATGGGCGCAAGTCCAGTCTAAGACATCTCAGAATTTGGGGTTGCCCAGCACATGTGCTTAAGGCAGATACGGCCAAGTTAGATGCGAAAACATAATTAATGCTGTTTGTAGGTTATTCTAGAGGAACGAAAGGTGGTCTATTTTATAGTCCTAAAGATCAGAAAGTGGTGGTTAGTACCAACGCTAGATTTTTAGAAGAGGACTACGTCTTAGACCGCAAGCCCAAGAGTAAGATAGTACTAGAAGAGCTTAGGCAACAAACTAATCCTAATGTACCAGTACAAGTAGTTACACCACACACTGCACATGAGATCACAGATGATGCACCAGTACATAGCTTTCTCTCTCTCCGGGCAGTGCGTTTGCAGTACGTGCTAGGTGCTGAGGTGTTAGATTTTTCTAGCGTGTGGAGTTGTGGTGATAGCTGATCAATTGACTTCTAGTTCGTTGCCCACACAACGTGAAGTCATAGTCTTCAGGCATACAAGAGAATCACCTGAGTCACGCTTCAAAGGTAACTTTTTAAAGTTCCGCTCTTATTAGAAATTTTTGTTGCGTGGTAAATCGAACTAGTGCGAACCCAGATCCTACAAGAACTTTCAAATTGGTATCAGAGCCTGGTTTTGGGTTTTTTGCTAGTTCGATTTGATACATGGTTTTATTTGCAGGTGGTTTACAATCCCGACTATTATGGTTACATTTGTATGGGTTTTAATTAAACTCCGGGACATGTCCGGATTTAATTTTATTATGAGTGTTTGTGATAGTAAAACCACGTGCTGGAAGCCGTGTAGGATTATATTAAATCTGTAGTAGGATTTTTTCTATGTAATTTCAATTCTTTAATTTTCCTAGAATGCCTTGTAGTAGGAAAATTGTTTTTTGTAATCGAAGGCGTTATGGTGGGCGACTTGGATTCGTGGGTTTTTGGGTTATCGATTTATGTTTTGGTTATAATTGGTTGTGCATATTAAGTCCATTTATACTATGTAAGTAGATGATGAGGTGTCTTGTGTGACACAGTGGATCTCATCATTGGTCAAAAGGCATAGTATATAAATGAGGTTCGTAACCGAGACAGCTTTGGATAAACTGTCGGTTTAAGTTATTATGTGATTCGGATAATTAGTTTGTCTAAACTAATTGAATCATATAGATATGTCCGGGGCGTATTGAACTTGACCTTTAGGAATGATTTGTCTTGTACTAATTTAATAGACAAATCGTTCTTTGTATTCTATCTCTAAATCCCTAGACTCGGGCGGGCATGAGGATTAGACATAGTGTACTTTGATCTGCCAATGGGTGAGGTCAATCGTGACCAATATTCTCGATGGGTTGGGTGCCCGTGTTTAGTTACTTGGTGTGCTGCTACTTGTCAAAAGGAAACCATGTACCGGTGCGTCCGGGGTGATGGTGATCCCGAGATGAGCTCGAAATGTTTATTATACTAAAGGTCGAGTGGTACTAGTCTCGAAATTAAGAAGTTGATTTATTAATTTATCAATAAATTAATTTATATTAACGAGCACTATATCTTTGATGTGGGAAGATTATGAATATAATTTAATTAAGTTGTTTCGGAAGCAATTCTGGTGTAGGATGGAAGTGCCAAAATTAATCCATTAGTGGTACGATTAATTTTGTAATGGGTTAATTGAATAGGTAGATTTAATTAATTAATTGGTTAATTATTCCTGAGGGTTAATTCAGTAATTAACAAAGTGGAATTATTTAATTAATTCCTAAGGGTTAATTAAGTAATTAACAAAGTGGAATTATTTAATTAATTAATTAAGTCTTAAGTTTCAATTAGAATTAGGAAATCCTAGAGATTAGGAATCTAGTAGGATTTGGTTTATCTTATCTTGTCTTATCCTATCTAAATTGGTTACCTAATTGGATTTGGAAACTAATTACCTAAACCCATTAGGAAGTCCAATCCTAAACCAACTTGGGGTCTCTCTTATAACTCTATAAATAGACAAGGGATTAGCTATTCAAGACACACAATTCATTCACAAGAATTCTAGAGAGATAAAATCCTAGAGAGAGAAACAAAATTCTCAGTCTCAAAACCGGATTTTATTGTATAAGCGGCGGCTGGTTTTTGTTCTTGAGTTGGCCGAATTTTGGCTTCTCTCTTGCTAGCTCCGTGTGTTGCTTTCTCTCTCTCCGGGCGGTGCGTTTGCAGTAACTGCTAAGTGCGGAGGTGCTGGATTTTTCTGGCGTGTGGAGTTGTGGTGATAGCTGATCAATTGACTTCTGGATTGTTGCCCACACAACAAGAAGTCATAGTCTTGAGTCATACAAGAGAATCACCCAAGTCACGCTTCAAAGGTACATTTCTAAGATTCCGTTTTTAATAGAAATTTTTGTTGCGTGATAAATCAAACTAGTGCGAACCCAGATCCTACAGAACTTTCATCCATCACGTCTGCGATGTACACATTGCTCATCTAGACACTGAGTAAATCCGAAGGACTGGATTACCTCATCAAACCGGATGTTCCAAGATCTGGATGCCTGCTTAAGTCCGTAAATGGACCTCCTAAGCCTGCAAACCTTATACTCTTGGCCTTTTTCAATGAATCCCTCTAGTTGCTGCATAAAGATGGTTTCCTCAAGACTTCCATTTAGGAAAGCTGTCTTGACATCCATCTGCCAAATCTCATAATCCAAATGAGCAGCTATGGCCAAGAGAATCCGGAACGACTTAAGCATGGCTACCGGGGAGAAGGTTTCCTCATAATCGATTCCCTCTTTCTGAGTATACCCCTTTGCCACCAGCCTAGCTTTAAAGGTTTCCACCTTCCCGTCAGGTCCTCTCTTTCTTTTGTAGACCCACTTGCATCCAATGGGCTTAAACCCATCAGGCAGGTCCACAAGCTCCTAGACTTGATTGTGGTCCATTGACCCCATCTCGGATATCATTGCCTTATGCCAAGATTCTGCATCTTTATCTCGGAGCGCCTCATTGGAGTAACTGGGTCCGGTTCAGGCGCACCTGGGACTAGGTCTGAAGCCTCTCCCATGCTGATGAACCTATCGGGCTGTCTCACAACCCTCCCACTACGATGAGGCACCACCTGTGTAGGCGCATCATCTGTGATCTCATGTGCAGTGTGTGGTGTATCTACTTGTGCCGGTGCATCAGGATTAGTTTGTCGTCTAAACTCTTCTAGTATTATCTTACTCTTGGGCTTATGGTCTAAGAGTCCTCTTCTAAAAATCTAGCGTTGGTACTAACCACCACTTTCTGATCTTTAGGACTATAAAATAGACCACCTTTCGTTCCTCTAGGATAACCTACAAACAGCATTAATTCTGTTCTTGCATCTAACTTGGCCGTATCTTCCTTAAGCACATGTACTGGGCACCCCCAAATTCTGAGATGTCTTAGACTGGGCTTGCGCCCATTTCACAACTCTACTGGGGTTGAAGGCACGGTTTTAGACGATACAAGATTTAGAATATACATTTTTCGTTTCCAAGGCATATCCCCATAACGAACTTGGCAAATCACTATAGCTCATCATGGACCTAACCATTTCCATAAGAGTTCTATTCCTTCTTTCTGCTACACCATTCTGCTGTGGCGTACCAGGTGCAGACAACTGAGAATGAATTCCTACCTCTGTGAGGTAACCTCAAAATTCATGGGACAGGTACTTCCCACCACGATCTGAACGCAGTGTCTTGATACTCTTACCATGATGCTTCTTCACATCTGCCCGAAACTCTTTGCACTTGCCAAAACATTCGGACTTGTGGCGCATTAGGTAAATGTACCCGTACCTAGAGTAGTCATCCGCGAACGTCATGAAATACTCATATCCCCCTTGTGCCTGGACTGTCATAGGTCCACACAAGTCAGAATGAATCAACTCTAATACTTCTTTAGCTCTATAATCTTTTACCTTAAAAGTTCTCTTGGTCATCTTACCTTCCAAGCAAGATTCGCAGGTTGCATAACTGTCAATATCTAATGAACCTAAAGGTTCATCATTGACCAACCTCTGAATCTTACTAAGGTTTATATGATCTAGCCTGAGATACCAAAGATAGGTTTGATTCATTTCAGAAGGTGTCTTTCTTTTATTAATGTTAGATCTTGAGCTATCTATCTCTATGTTTTGCGCAACAGGGGAGTTAGAATTAACCACAAATAAATTGTCCACCAATGAACCAGAACAAATAAGTTTTCCATTTTTTCTAATTACAACAGAATCATCAGAAAAAATAAACTTATAACCGTTCTTCAAGAGTTTAGAAACTGAAATCAGGTTCTTTCTAAAACTCGGTACATAAAGACAGTTTACTAACTCTAGGTTACAATTTTCAAAAATTAACCTAACTATTCTCACTGCTTCAACTGACACTCTTGTAGTGTCGCCCATGTAGATGCCCAGTTCACCCTCTCTAAGCTTCCGGGTTACTTGGAACCCCTGCAAAGAATTACAAACATAATCAGTGGCGCCTGAATCCACACACCAAGTATCTGTGGGAATCACCGCTAAACATGTCTCAGTAATTAGGGCAGCAACAATCGTACCTTTGAACTTTGGACAATCTGCTTTCCAGTGTCCTGTCTTACCGCACCTAAAGCACTTGCCCTTGGGCTTGCTTTTCTTTCTTGATCTCCGGCTTTGTAGCATGTTTGTAGGCGTTCTTCTTCTTCTTGTTCTTCTTGCTTTTCGGCCCAGAAGAAGAACTTGAACCCTTTACTGCGACCAAAGATTGCTTCTTCTCGTGGAAGATGCCTTCGGCCGCCACCAAATCTGTCAAGAGCTCTTGCAAAGTATAAACCCTTTGGTTCATTTTGTAGTTGACCCGAAACTGGTCAAAACTTGAGGGTAGACTCTGAAGGATAATATCTATCTGACTTTCCGGGTCGATTTCTCCTCTCAACACCTCAATTTCATTGATGTTACTCATCATGTGTAAAACATGATCTCTCACCGATCCGCCTTCAGCCATTTTGGTATTCATTAATTTCCTCATGGCTGACTGCCTAGCAGTCCTACCTTGATTCGCGAACATCTCCCTCAGGTGCACCATCATGTTGAAGGCGGAGACCATGGGATGAAGATGATGTTGCAGCACATTTGACACAGAAGCCAAAATGTAGCACCGCACCATCTCATTCGCTTTTCTCCACCTGGCATAGGCGTCATTTTCCTCTTGAGTGGAGTTCTCATCAGGAACTTCTGGACATACTTCGGTGAGCACAAACTTATACTGCTCAGCCCTTAGGACGATGTCCAAGTTTTGACTCCAGTCGACATAATTGGTTCCAGTTAATTTGTTGTCTTTCAAAATAGCAGCTAAAGGATTGAATGCCATGTCGATTTAAATTGGAAAGTAAACAAACAATGTTTCAGTTATATGTTTAGAATTTTTGAAAACATGAAAATCTAATTAATTATTGACTTCCCTCAAAACAATAATCTTAATCCACCAACATCTCATCCATCGGGATTCTCGCAAGCCACGCAGTGTGGACGTTTACGCTAACCCACATTCGTTTGAGAAGAACCAGGTTCATTAACTGCACTATCTGACCAATGATCTTTTGATCAATATAGCTAATAGTCAGTGCTTTCAGCCGTACAAATAAGCAGCGTAACCTCGCGGGAGGAATACTGCAAATCGTACACTAAGTGTATGCCATTACGTGACTTCTGAGCTTGTTACCTCAGGATAGTGCGCCTCAGATGGAGAGGGTGTCGCATTTCTCCTAGTTAAACTTACTCTAGTCATCTTACTCATAAGTTCATAGTCTAGCGATCTCGAGGCTGGACTCATCCGAATGGAGGAGGGCCCTAATGCCAACGGGCAAGCCCACCCACATCGCATATAAACCCGTAATGGTGGCCATGGGGATATTAAACCAACTCTCTCCCACTTAGATTTTCAAAATGAGGGTTTTTCCGGTTTTAATATGCAATTAACTAAACCTAAGTTATGTGCAACCATAAAACCAGACATGCTTTAATTCATGCATCTAAAATACAGCATAAAAATAAAGCATAAAAATTGAAACAATAAATAAGGGAAATAAATGCGTAAAATAAATTTCCCGACTATTATGGTTTTAATTGCTTCCATCTTCTGCCTTGATCTCGTGTCCCGTCACGTCACTTGATGGAGAGAGTCTTGAACTTCAAAAAATGAAAACTGGAGGAAAAATGGGCCAAAACCGAACGGGCCGCCCGTGCCGCAGCACGGCCCGAAAGCCGCACCGCCCGCGCGCACAGCCCGCATGGGCCGTACGCGCAGCCCAGCAGCGCGCTGCTGCCGCACGATGCTGTCGTGCCTTGGCGCAGCACACTGTTGCGCCGCACGGCAGCTACTGCTGCTGCCCAAGTTTTGCCAGCGCGACTGCTGCCGGCGGTCGTTGCCGGCATCGCCCCCTGCCACCAATTCCTCCTTCGATTTTTCCCACGTTATTTGGTCTTCTTACAATTCGTTCTGGCTTTTCTTGGGTTTCTTTGAATTCACGATAACCCAAAACCCACGAATTCAAGTTGTCCACCATAACGCCTTGGATTACAAAAATCAATTTTCCTACTACAAGGCATTCTGGAAAAATTAAAGAATCAAAATTACATAGAAAAAAATCCTACTACAGATTTAATCTAATCCTATACGGCTTCCAGCACGTGGTTATACTATTACAAACATTCATAATAAAATTAAATTCGGACATGTCCCGGAGTTTAATTAAAACCCATACAAACGTAACCATAATAGTCAGGATTCTAAACCACCTGCAAATAAAACCATGTAGCAAATCGAACTAGCACAAAATCCAAAACCAGGCTCTGATACCAATTGAAAGATTTGTAGGATCTGGGTTCGCACTAGCTCGATTTACCACGCAACAAAATTTTCTAATTAAGAGCGGAACTTTAGAAAGTTACCTTTGAAGCGTGACTCGGGTCATTCTCTTGTATGCCTCAAGACTATGACTTCTTCTTGTGTGGGCAACAATCCAGAAGTCAATTAATCAGCTATCACCACAACTGGATTCGCCAGAAAAATTCAGCAAATTCCTCTGCCTAGAGCGTGACCTTCGCGCGCCGCCTGGCCTCGAGATAAAAACCAACACGCGCCGCCGCCTAAAGCTTAAGATACCGTCTGAAAATAATGGGAAAAATCTGGCCAAAAAACTTGTCAAGACAGCCGCAATTTTGGTCTCAAATTTGACTTGGAGAGAGTTTATCTCTCTAGGATTTTATCTCTCTAGATTCTTGAATTATGAATCTATTGAATTGTGTGTCTTAAATAGCTAATCCATTGTCTGTTTATAGAGTTACAAGAGAGACCCCAAGTTGGTTTAGGATTGGACTTCCTAATGGGTTTAGATAATTAGTTTCCAAATCCAATTAGGTAACCAATCTAGATAGGATAAACCAAATCCTACTAGATTTCCTAATCTCTAGGATTTCCTAATTCTAATTGAAACTTAAGACTTAATTAATTAATTAATTTCACTTTGTTAATACTTAATTAACCCTTAGGAATTAATTAAATAATTTCACTTTGTTAATTACTTAATTAACCCTTAGGAATAATAAATCAATTAATTAAATCTACATATTCAATTAACCTATTACAAAATTAATCGTACCACTAACGGATTAATTTTGGCACTACCATCCTACACCAGAATTGCTTCCGGAACAACTTAATTAAATTATATTCATAATCTCCCCACATCAAAGATATAGTGCTTGTTAATTTATTAATTTACTGATAAATTAATTAATCAACTTTCTTTAATTCTGAGACTAGTACCACTCGACCTTTTTACTATACCGGACATAAGTCCACCGGCCGGGTTTAGTATAATAAACATTTTGAGCTCATCTCAGGAGCACCATCACCCCGTACGCACCGGTACATGGTTTCCTTTCGACAAGCAACAGCACACCAAGCAACTAAACACGCGCACCCAACCTACCGAGACTATTGGCTACAATTGACCTCACCCATTAGCAGATCAAAGTACACTATGTCTAATCCTCATGCCCGCTCGAGTCTAGGGATTAAGAGATAAAATACTAGGAACGATTTGTCTATTAAATCAGTACAAGACTAATCATTCCTAATGGTCAAGTTCAATACGCCCCGGGCATATCTATATGATTCAATTAGTTTAGACAAACCAATTATCCGAATCACATAATAACCTAAACCTTCAGTTTGTCCAAAGCTGTCTCGGTTACGAACCCCATTTATATATTATGTCTTTCAACCAATGATGAGATCTACTGTGTCACACAAGACACCTCATCATCTACTTACATAATATAAATGGACATATAATGCACAACAAATTATAACCAAAACATAAATCGATATATTAACTGGGAAATTGAACAATACAAGCATAGATTATGTATTCAACTCCAACATAAATTAATTAAGTTGTTCCGGAAGCAATTCTGGTGTAGGATGGTAGTGTCATAATTAATTCGTTAGTGGTATGATTAATTATGTATTGGGTTATTGACAAAGGTAGATTTAATTATTTAAGTAATTAATTAATCCTTGTGTCAATTGGTTGTGAATCATACCAGGAACTGGATTGGGATAAGTGAATCCATGTATCAGTTGGTTGTGAATCATACCAGGAACTGGATTGGGATAAGTGAATCCCTGTATCAGTTGGATCTGTATCAGTCCAGGAACAGGATTGAAGGAAACAGAAACCCAGTAGGAAGACCAATCTTAAACCAACTTGGGGTCTCTTTTGTAACTCTATATATAGACAAGGGATTAGCTATTCCACATACACAATTCAAGAGATTCATAATTCAAGAATCTTTCTCTCTAAATTTTTGGATTTTACAAGCCTTAAGGCTTCTGATTTTTCCCTTGGTTTTTGGCGGCCTATCAATGGCTTTCTCTCTCTCTCCGAGCGTTGTGTTAATTGTACGCACTAGGTGCAGCGGTGCTAGAATTTTTCTGGCAGGTGGATTGTGGTGATTAGCTGATCAAGTTACTGGTTAGATTGCTGCCCACACAGCATACAAGCAAAGTCTTGAGGCATACAAGAGAATCACCTAAGTGTACGCTTCAAAGGTATTTTCTAAGATTCTACTTTTTAATTAGAAATTTTGTTGCGTGCTAAATCGAATAAGTGCAAACCCAGATCCTGCGCAATGTTATTTCAAAAGGGTTGGAATAGCAATTGTGCTAGCGTATAGGCCTGGCCAGAGATTCCGATTCTGGAATGCATAGCACGAAAGTGAATTTCTGGCTAGGATCAGGCAGATAATCTTTCAGGTTTGTGTTTTACTCCAATCCTGCTCCTGGACTAATTCACATCCAACTGACACAATGATTCACTTATCATTAATCTAGTTCCTGGACTGATTCACAACCAATTGACACAAGAATTAATTAATTACTTAATTAATTAAATCTACCTTTGTCAATTACCCAATACATAATTAATCGTACCACTAACAGATTAATTATGGCACTACCATTCAAACTAGAATTGCTTTCAGAACCACTAAATTAATTATTTTTAATCTTTCCAAATTAAAAATATAGAGCTCGTCAATTTATTAATTTATTAATAAATTAATTTATCGACTTCTTATAATCCGAGATTAGTACCACTCGACCACATTACTATATCAGACATAAGTCCACCGGCCGGGTTTAGTATAATAGACATTACGAGCTCACCTCGGGAGCACCATCACCCCGGACGCACTGGTACAAGGTTTTCTTTCGACAAGTAACAGCACACCAAGTAATCAAACACGCGCACCCAACTTACCGAGAATATAGGCCTCAAGTGACCACACTCATTGGGAGATTAGGCAGATTAAAGTACACTATTTCTAATCTCCATGCCCATTCAAGTCTAGAGATTAAGAGATAGAATACTGGGAATTAATAGTCTAATAAATCAGTACAAGACAATTCAATCCAAATTGATCATGCTCAATACGCCCTGGCATATCTATATGATTCAATTATTTAGACAAACCAATCTCAGAATCACATAATGACTTAAACCGACAGTATGTCCAAAACTGTCTCAGTCATTAGCCTAATTTATATATCACGACTTTAACCAATGATGAGATCTACCGAGTCGCACCATACACCTCACCATCTAGTCACTTGATATAAGAGGACTACATATGAAAACATAAAAGAATTAACTAAAACATTCAATCGATATATATAAACTATGAAATAGTTTTTATACAAGCAAAACTTTAGTATTCAAAACCAACAATCTCCCACTAATACTTGGGAATTAGAAGTCGATGATAATAGAGAATAATGCTTGGGAGAGTATATATATAGGATTTGGTTGAATTAGATGTTGTTTGTTTTAACCCTACTATGGGTTTGGAATGAGTTTCCTGTTTGTTTGACGGTGCGGAATGGGTTTCATGAAACCCAACCCATCCCCGATTTCATTCATTGTGACCATTTTGGTCGCGCACTTCATAAAAATAAAATTATTATTTTTATAAAATTATATATTATTCCATTTCGATTTCGATTCTCTCAACAAAACTCATACCTATTCACATTCCTATCATACCTATTCACATTTCTATCATTCCTATTTCGATTCTAATTCCCAACTGTTTTACTAAACGCCCCCTTAGTTTCTTTAGGGGGAGCAATAATATAGATAGAGGGAGATATAGGGAGTGAGAAAAAAAAGTAAAAAAATAAAAAAATTCAATAAAAAATAAAAAAGAAAAGGTTGAAATATAATAAAATAGTGTTTCTATAAGTATATTTTATAAATTGCAAAAGACTCTGGTGCAAGCGCCATGCTTCTAAGTGCCGCGTTATGACTCGAACTCAGGAATTCATTATCTAAGTGAGAAATATCAACCATAGGGTATTCGTGATTGTGTTATATAATATATTTTTTATAAAATAATTTAGACTTTTTAATTTAATTTTTAATTATATTAGTTATAAATTATCATTATCTGATGAACAAAAGCTATTTTTCAATTTTTTTAAAAAAAATTTAAATAATTACTCCTTCCGTCCCAAATTAATAGACGTTTTAGAGATTAAAACTTGTCTCTTATTAATTGTTACTTTACCGTTATGAATGTAATTTTTCTAGTTTTTCATGTTTTACCATTCTTCAAAATTTATAAGTGTATTGAATCCTACCACCTAACTACTATTTCATTAGTAATTTCTTCTCCAAGTTAGGGTAAAAGAGGAAAACTTACTAGACTAAATTATTAATTACTCTCTCCGTCAAATTAATAGATAGACATTTTAGATATTTCACTGTTATCAATGAAGAGTAGTAATTAATATTTAGTCAAGTAAGTTTTCCTCTTTTACCCCAACTTGGAGAGGAAATTACTAGTGAAATAGGTAGTTGGGTAGTAGAGTTCGATACAGTCACAAATTTTGAGGAAAGGTAAAACAAGAAAAATAAAAAAAATTACCTTAATAATAATAAATGGTCAATTAATAAGGGACAATTTTCAAACCTTAAAAGTTTATTAATTTTGGAATAAGTGAATACTATTTTGTTTGGTAATAACTATTATTAATTTGGGACGGACGGATTAGATGGTAATTTATATGGTGGTCCTATAGGACCACCATGAATTTTACTCCTACCCCGCTACAGTAGCGTGCTACAGTAGCGCTACAGTTCCGCGCGCGCTACAGTAACGCGCTACAGTTCCGCGCGCTACAGTAAACGCGCTACAGTACCTTCATTTCATTTGTTATTTTTGGCTATTATGATACATATTATGGAAGTTTTTGTTGTATGATATGATTTCTTTTATATTTTTGATCTGATATCTAAATTCTGTTGATATGATGTCTGCTATTTTGTAATCTGATGTCTATATAATCATGATTTGATCTACCTTGTTAAGTATATTTTAGTTCTACTGTATGATTTCTTTTATATTTTTGATCTGATATCTATAGTCTGTTGATCTGATGTCTTGTATTCTCTGATCTGATGTCTATATAATCATGATTTGATCTACCTTGTTAAGTATATTTTAGTTCTACTGTATGATTTCTTTTATATTTTTGATCTGATATCTATAGTCTGTTGATCTGATGTTAAGTATGAGTTGATCTGATGTCTATATAATCCTGATCTGATCTCCTTTGTTAAGTATGTTTTAGTTCTGCTGTGTGATTTCTTTTAAAATCTTGATCTGATGTCTATAGTCTGTTGATCTGATGTCAAGTATACGCTGATCTGATGTCTATAGTCTGTTGATCTGATCTCCCTTTTTAAGTATGTTTTAGTTCTACTGTATGATTTCTTTTAAAATCTTGATCTGATGTCTATAGTCTGTTGATCTGATGTCAGGTATGAGTTGATCTGATGTCTATATAATCCTGATCTGATCTCATTTGTTAAGTATGTTTTAGTTCTGCTGTGTTAAGTATGTTTTAGTTCTGCTGTGTGATTTCTTTTAAAATCTTGATCTGATGTCTATAGTCTGTTGATCTGATGTCTATATAATCCTGATCTGATCTCCTTTGTTAAGTATGTTTTAGTTCTGCTGTGTGATTTCTTTTAAAATCTTGATATGATGTCTATAGTGTGTTGATCTGATGTCAAGTATACGCTGATCTGATGTCTATAGTCTGTTGATCTGATCTCCCTTTTTAAGTATGTTTTAGTTCTACTGTATGATTTCTTTTATATTCTTGATCTGATATCTATAGTCTGTTGATCTGATGTCAAGTATTCGCTGATCTGATGTCTATATAATCCTGATCTGATCTCTCTTGTTAATTATATTTTAGTTCTACTGTATGATTTCTTTTATATTCTTGATCTGATATCTATAGTCTGTTGATCTGATCTCTTGTATTCTCTCATCTGATGTCTATATAATCCTGATATGATTTCCCTTGTTATAAAAAGTATTTTTTTTAAAAAAAAAGAATTTTTTTTAAAAAAGGTATTTTTTTTAAAAAGTTTGTGCGTCAAAAAAAAAAAAAAAAACTGTTGCGCGTTACTGTAGCGCGAAACTATAGCGCGTCACTGTAGCGCGCGCTACTGTAGCGCACTACAGTAAGTAGGAGTAAAATTCATCCTACTCCTATAGTACCACCGTAAACGGATTCGGATTAGATGGTTGGACACTTCCCAAAGAATCTGATATCCCGATTTGACTTAATGGCGCCTTAATTAATTCATAAATCTGAAAATTTTAAAATTTTATTTTCCGAACCACATTAGTCAAAGATTTTTTCAAACGAATCAGCACCAGTCATCCATTGGTACATCCCCCCTGGACACTTTATCCCAGTACTAAGCCTAGGATTCAGACGAAATGCCAGAAAGACACTGAGCTGGACCCCCCTGTCCCTCTCTTATAAAATTTCTCCTAAAATTCCTCGCCTCCGTGTATCCTCCTGCCCCAGCCTAAACAATCTGTACTTGATTAGATTCGATTTTATCCCTCAATCGGCTTCAAGAACTTCATAAATTTGCTCCTCCGAACCCCACGGCTGAATAGTACTAGTGCTATCTTTTTCCTGGTGAACAAATTATAGCGTATTATGTGTAGTAAAATACTCATTCTTGATAGTTTTTGATTCGGGGCTTATGTTGTTTTGGTGAATATATATATTGTAGGCATTCTGGGATTTACTCTACAGGGGAAGAAGAAGAGAAATAGAGAGACATGGCTGCTGCGGATGCGGTGGTTTTGGAACATGGGACTGTACAAAATAACGCCTGCTGCGCAAAGGGACCTGGATATGCTACCCCAATCGACGCCATGTCTGGTCCTAGAGAAGCTCTAATTTATGTCACCTGTATTTATACGGGTAAAGCTGATGCTTTTCTCTGTGTGCTGTTTCTGGTTAATTTTGATTATCTACCTTTTGAGATTTGTTTGACGTTGTCATTTAACAAATTCTTTTATTTCATTGGCTGGGCTGATTGGGTTATGGACGAGTTCTTCTGAAGCATATGTTTACATCGCCCACATAAAATAGAAATGCTTTTGGAGTTATGCAAGGGAATGCTTTAGATATGAATGTTGAACTTGATATTTGATGCCAACTATTTATCATTATTAGTCGGTTATATTCCTTGGATTGTAATCATTTTAAAATATTTGACATGGCTTTTCAATTCATTTCTGACTGCTAATCATATGGCATTTTGCTTTGATTTCTAAATTTTAGTCTACAAGTGCGTCTGTTATAACTAAGGTTGATCTTAATTATTTTTCTTGTTCATGTCTTTCACATCACTGATAATTAGCTGTTGTTGAGATGTAACAAAGTTGAGCCGTCTATCAGGCACAGGAAAGGAGAAGCCTGACTACTTGGCTACCGTGGATGTAGATCCCAATTCACCTACTTACTGTAAAGTCATCCACAGGCTACCTATGCCCTATGTTGGTGATGAACTTCATCATTCTGGATGGAATTCCTGCAGCTCCTGCCACGGAGATCCAGCAGCCTCCAGGAGATATCTTGTCTTGCCTTCATTAATGTAAGATAGGACATCTTCTACTTGTTAAAACATATATTCCTCCATTTCCTGGGAAGGGAACCGAATTTAAACCTCTGGTTTTCTTGAAAATGACTGCTAAATGTCTGACTTTTCCTTAGTTTCATTGTTACTGATGGTTTTACCTGGCCTCCATTTTATGATTGAACTGCAATTGTTATGGATGATGTTCTTCTTAATGTTTTCCATTTCTTTTCTAGTAGCCGTTTACTAAGTATTGCAGAGATTTGTGCATCTGGTCTAAAATTGTGTTTCATAGAGTGAAGTTGCAAAATGCGCATGCATTCTAATGCAAGTGATGGTACAAGGTGTTTTTTTTTTTTTTGAAAAAAAAGATTGCTTGATTACATATACTAAAAAGAGTCTTACAAGTATAAGTAAATTTGGATTCAGATCGGGCCGCATATACGCAGTTGACACATTGAGTGATCCTAAGGCTCCGACATTGCATAAGGTTGTTGAGCCTGATGACATCATTGAAAAGACTGGTTTAGCATACCCACACACAGCTCACTGTCTTGCTTCTGGGGATATCATGGTGTCGTGTCTTGGAGACAAAGATGGAAATGCTGAGGGAAATGGTTTCCTTTTGCTTGACTCGGGATTTAATGTCAAAGGAAGGTATGTTTTCCCACATAATGTTGGACAGTAAACGTTTTGCCATGTGTAGACATAAATAACAGATGCATATTTCTGCCTCGTTTTGCATTGTAGGTGGGACAAACCTGGACATAGTCCCCTGTTTGGGTATGATTTCTGGTATCAACCCCGGCATAAGACTATGATCAGCAGTTCTTGGGGAGCCCCATCCGCTTTTACCAAAGGATTCAACCCGCAGCATGTCTCTGATGGTCATTATGGCCGCCATTTGCATGTCTACAGCTGGCCTGATGGTGAACTCAAACAGACTTTGGATCTTGGTAACACTGGACTTATTCCCTTGGAGATAAGGTTCCTGCATGATCCATCTAAAGACATTGGCTTTGTTGGTTGTGCCTTGACAAGCAACATGGTACGTTTTTTCAAGAACCCAGATGAGTCATGGAGTCATGAGGTCTCAATCTCAGTCAAACCATTGAAGGTTCACAATTGGATCCTCCCCGAAATGCCCGGTCTAATTACAGATTTTCTTATTTCGCTTGATGATCGCTTCCTCTACTTTGCCAACTGGCTTCATGGTGATATCAGACAGTATAATATTGAAGATCCTAAGAATCCTTGGCTCGCTGGCCAAATATGGGTTGGTGGGTTGTTTACTAAAGGTAGCTCTGTGCTTGCTGAAGCCGAAGATGGCACCACATACCAGGTTGATGTCCCAGACATCCAGGGAAAGCAACTTAGAGGAGGACCACAGATGATTCAGTTAAGCTTAGATGGCAAGCGACTTTATGCAACAAATTCACTCTTCAGCGCCTGGGATCGTCAATTCTATCCCGACCTCGTGGAGAAAGGAGGACATATATTGCAGATTGATGTTGACACAGAGAATGGCGGTCTTACCATAAATCCAAATTTCTTCGTGGACTTTGGAGCTGAACCTCAAGGTCCATCCTTGGCACATGAAATGAGATATCCTGGGGGTGACTGCACTTCTGACATATGGATATAGACATTTCTTTCTTTCCCGCATTAATGTACTGGAGACATGTTATCTATCATATGTAGTTGATAATTAAAACATGAACACAGTAATAGGACGAGGTTTATGATTAACTAAACTTCTTCTTCTTCTGTCCTTGGTTGGCTCTGTTATTCTATTTCCATATGTCTACTTGTTGTCATCCCTTTATCATGAAGAAAACAACCTGGTCAAGAAATCACATTACCAGAAATCACTGCAAAAACAGTTCCCATTCTTAAAATTTGCCTATTCGTTATGCTACTAATGAACAAGGCTCTCCTTTCCCAGGTCAATGCAACTGAAACCAGGTTCCCTTTTCGTTTCCATTTCTTCCATCATCTTTCTCACCTTCGACACCTTTTCCCAAATTCCAGCACCAGCATAAGCATTAGATAACAGAATGTAAGTTGAAGGATCTTTTGGGCCTAAGCTCATTAGCTGATCAGCAATCCGAACTCCCATTTCAGTATTCCTATGCAGTTTGCACGCACTTAATAAAGCAGCCCATACAGCCTCATCATGCAGAAATGGCATTGTTTTAAGGAGATCTTCTGCCTCATCAAGATGTCCTGATCGACCATACAAATCCATCAAGCATGTATAGTGTTTTAGAGAAGGTCTGATACTGTAATCCTTAACCACCGATTCAAACAGAGCACGTCCTTTTTCTACCAATCCTACATGACTGCAAGCATAAAGAAGTCCTGAAATGGTCACCTCATTTGGCTTTACATCAGCCAAAATCATCTTATCATAAAGGGATAGCGCTTCACTGCCTCGCCCGTGATGTGCCATGCCAACTATAATAGAAGTCCAAGAAACCACATCCCTGGTCCTCATGCCATCAAAAATCTTCTCCGCAGCGGTCAAATCACTGCATTTGGCATACATGTCTACAAGCACATTAGTCATAAACAAGCTAGAATCATAACCAAGAGCCAAAACCAAGCAATGAATTTGCTTCCCAAGGCTCAATGCAACCAATCTTGCAGCAGCTGCAGTAATGCTTGACAAAATAAAAGGGTCAGCAATTTTAACCCCTTCCCTTCTCATTTCAGTAAAAAGTTGGAATGCATCCACATAATTTTCTGTCTGCACCAATCCAGAGACCAAAGCAGTCCAAGACTGCAAATTTTTCTTGTCAAATTTCCTGAACAATTCAATAGCCTCATACGTCTTACCACTCCTAGCATAACCAGATATCATCGCAGTCCAAGAAGCCTCATTTCTCGAACCCATCTCATTAAAAACTTGGCAAGCCTTTTCAGGCAATCTACATTTTGCATACATATCAACCAAAGACGACTTAGCGACATCGTCATGCGAAAATGCAGATTTTATGAATTGGGCATGTACTTGTCGGCCTAACTCGATGTTACTCGTGTTAGCACAAGCCTTAATGAGGCTCGCGAAAACAAAATGATCAGGCTGTAACCGATCAAAATAGAACATAGTGGAGAAGAGGAAGATAGACCGTTGGGGTAGGTTAGCTTGGTTATGAGTTGTCAAAATTGATGCCCAGGAGACCAAATCCCTATCGGCCATTTCTTCGAACACTTTCAGGGCGTCTTTAAGGTGACCATATTTTCCATAGAGATTGATCAAAACGTTGCAAAAACTTGGTAAATAGAAAATTATGCCAGTTTTCAGCATGTGGCCATGGATTTTTTGGCCTTCCAAAGGGGCTTGCAACTGTACGCATTGCTTGAGTCGGTAAAATAATTTTGAGTGCTCCATCATATGGTTCAAAACCAAACTACCAGCATTTGAATGTTCTCCCAAGCAGCCAGTGTGGAAAAATCGATCAAAATCATGGTCAGCAGGCAACACATTTACAATTAAATTGAAGGGAAAATTTGGTCGAAGGGCAGTTATTAAATTTGTGGGAAGTCACCCTTTTTGCTTAAGAGCATGTCCAATACTCTAAAATATATTACAGCTTATGGATATATTTTTGAATAAACTGTAATATATTCCAGGTGATGACTAGGTCGCTTTGGAGCCATGTGGACATCACCTCCAAAGTCATCGGGGTGATATCCGAGCAAGTGGCTCCAAAGTCATCCAAAGTCGTGTCACAGTTTTGCATTTATTCATTGTTTCTCTGCACAGTTCTTTTCATGGCTCTTCTAACTTAACATATACTCTCCAAATGCACTAAAATCACCATTTTTTACCACGGCTGTCTTATACATTTTTTGGGCTCAAAACAAAACGAAAAAATGTGATCCCTATAAATACATAAATATATTATTATTATTTTTATTATCAAATAAAAATTTATTAATAACTCAATAATAAAATAATATAATTATAATAAATTCAAAACAACAAAAAAGTTTGTTCTATTTTTTCTGATTACTTGTTGATCGAATTTGATAGTTTTAAAATAATTATATAAAGATGAAAATAAAACTATTGAGAAATCAAGAGATAATTGAAACAAATTAAAGACTACAAATCATAAATAATATGAGAAGAAATAAAAATTGGTAATGTAAGATTTTTTATTATTATTATAAAATCATGTGAATGTGAATCCTAATCAATTGTATATTGTGTTTCCCTTTAAAACCGGCCTATTTCCTACACAATAATATTACTTCACATAAGTTCATAATTTGAATCATTTTAAAGTAAAAACAACCAATTTTATATATTTTTCCTCAAAAAGTCATATAAAAATTTGGGTTAATCTCAAAAACCCCCATCACGTTTATTTATAAGCCAATTACCCTCCTGCCCTCGTGAAATATCAAAAAATCCCTCCACTAATTAAACTCGAGAAAATGGCTAAAAAACCCATGCAAATTCTAGTAAAAAAATTAAAATTAAAAATAAATCAAGTTACATTTTAGTAACTTGCATAAAAAAAGTCTTTCCTCTTTCTATCAATTTAAAATGCTCATGAGAACGTATCTGAAAGATACTCCTTTATCAATCTCTTCCAAACAATAGTGCTTATTTGGTGAACAAGAAGATTTTCTTTTTCTGGTTCTTGGACGGAGGGACTACTAATTAGTATAACATCCTATTTGAAGTGGGTGAAGTTTTACCATTTGGCAAAACCCATTTTGTAACTGTTTGTGGGTACTGCAAAGATTCAAGTTTGAATTATGCACTAGCGTTTTCTCTCTCTCAAGGATTCTTTCTCCGGGTTCTGCAATGGCCCTGAAAATTTGCTTCCTTAGATTCCGTCCCCAAGTTTGTAATGCGTTTCCTCTCTTTTTGGAAGTAGGGGTTGGGATATGAATCTAATAACAATAAGCCCAACATAATTGGAGTAATCAGGTTTATACTGGGATTGAATTATTCACCAGCGTTTCTCTCTATGAAGGATTCTTTGTCCAGGTTTTGCAATGGCCCTGAAATTTTGTTTCCTTATATTCCGTCCCCAAATTTGTAATGGTTTCCTCTCTGTTTGGAAGTAGAGGGTTGGGATATGAATGTAATAACAATAACCCCGGCATAGTTGGAGTAATCATAGTTCTGGCAGAAGTAAGAGGACAACTGTTAAACCCTTATTTACTTGATGTGATTTTCCGTTAAGCCAACATAGACGGAAATGTGAGTTACATGTTGGAGGGCTAAGTTCTGGGCTATGTGCTAGGGACTTCAGTCCTTACCTTGCATGAAGAGTCTTGCATGGTCGCATGGGATTGCATGGGGGATTTACGTGAGGTGTCTAAATCTCCTTGGACGGTTTTGCATGGGAAGACCTGGAAAGCTGAAGAGACGACATGTGGCGGCAGTTGTTACATCTGGCCGAAGTAGTCTTGATCTTGGCTTAGTGGGCAGTTATTTTTCCTTGTTTTCAGGCTTGCAAGCTTGATGACCCTTTGTGGCAGTTGTAACCGTTCTATTCAGTCCCTTGTTGCATTTATATGCGATGTTGAGCCAGCAAACCACTTAGAACACTTCTGGGTGAGTTTTGTGCTGAGCCTTCATTGAGAGTTTCCTTTGTTCCGAGTTTTATAACAAAGGTTGGCCTTTGGCTGTAACTTGCTTGCTTTGGTTTTCCTTAACTTCAAATCCGTCTGGTTGATTCTATATTTGCTAACCTCCATTCTAATTCTAACGGAGAGGACCTTGAGGGTGTGACAACAACCATGGAGCATATGGGAATTCATCTTCACCATCCCGGCGGCGGGTTGTGGTAGCTTTCTGTCACCATCTCCGCGGTGTCATATAGGATAAGATTAGGTTTTAGTATGGATAAATCCCTGATATTTTTTCAAATAAAATTTTAAAGTCTTTTAATAAAGGACAAATTTGTCTAAACATTTATATTTTAGTTGAAGAGGATCAATATAATTGTAATTTTATTTAGTTGGAGGAGTTTTTTTATATTTCCCAAAGGTGAGGAGGATATTTGATTTATAATTAAACGTGAGGGGATTTTTTGATATTAACCCTAAAGTTTTAATGAATTCATGCCTAAAACACATATAAACATGGTGAATTCACATCAGACATCCACACTTAAGCTTTTGCTTGTCCACAAGCAAACAACTATACACTGTCATAAGGATCTTACTATTTGTAGCTCAAATTTACTATTTGTAGCTCAAAAAAAAAAAAGTGAAATGACAAAAATGTCCTTAACAGATGAATAAGTTATATACTTCATGAAATTCAAAATACATATCAAAATAGACAAAACTCCTTCAAAAATCAAACAAAACCATTCGAAATCGTTAAAAAAAAGTTCAAAATCGCAGAAGCAAATTGGAAGACGGATTTGGGTTAATTTGGGATAGCGTCTACTTCAAAATATACGCAAATATGGTACGAATTTAATCCTTTTGTATTGTTTTTTGTATACTGCTTTAAAATCGCACATGTTTTGCAATTTTAGTAGGTAAAATCGCCTGTAATTGGTGAAGAAGTGGCAAAAAATCGCTCAGCTTTGGTATTTTTTGTTGAAATTTCGCCAATTGTAGGCGAAATTATGGGGAAAAATCGCCTGGAATGTGCGATTTTTCCTACACAAATCGCACATTCCAGGCGATTTTTGCAAGAAAAATCGCCCATTGCAGGCGATTTTTCTGAAATATTTCCAACATTGTAGGTATTTTTTATATAAATCTTGCACATTGTGCGCGATTTATATGTAAAAAATCGCACATTTAATCTAATTTTTTAAACTTACATGTGATAATTGTTTATGTAATTACTTATTTTTAGTTTCAATTTGATTAATGACGCAGGATCCAAATGGATTGTCAGACCTTCAGAGGGATATGAGTCACGAGTTTCAGTGTCCTGGTTTTTTTTAAACTGAAGAACAAGCATATACTTATTATTCGGATTTGGCTCTTACATTTCGCTTCGAACTGATTAAAGTGGGGAAGGGTAATAATGGAAAATCGGTCACATATCGTTGCAACAGATTCAGAGATTCGGTTGAACAAGGGCCAGTCCCACAACAGAGGAAGAACACCAGACAGCGAGGATGCAAGTGTATGTTCAAGTTATTATGCAAGGAGGTGAAGGATAATGGTTGGTGGGTCAGAGTTACACCAGGTGCGAATTCAATGCACAATCACACTGCTATAGTGTATCCAGAGGGTTACAGGCAGCTCAGCCGCTTGAGTGATGGAGCAAGGCAAGTTGCTAGAACTTTGAACAATGCAAATATGAAGCCAAAATTGATTAGGAATCATCTTGCTGAGACGCATCCTGAAGATAATGTGACAGTGAGGCAGCTAAACAATCTTAAAGCTGATGACAGGAAAGCAAAGTTCGAGGGTAGAAATATTGCGCAACAATTTGTTCATTACGCCGAGGAGAAGCATTACTATGTAAAAGTTTTGACAGAAGAGGGCACAGATGTTATCACACATGCATTCATAGCGCATCCAATGTCAATTCAGTTGTTGAACAGATATTATTGGGTGATTGTGGTTGATGCAATATATAAGACCAACAAGTACAAGATGCCACTCTTCCAGATTATAAGTATGACCCCTTCCAATAAGAATTTTAATATTGCATGTGCCCTTTTGAAAGATGAGAAAAAAATTAGTTATGATGGGGTGTTTGAACAATTGAGAGAGTTTTTAGATGTTGAAAATGTTCCTAGCACTATTGTTTCTGATCGAGAGATGGGTTTGATGGATCCTATAAGGGATCATTTTTTGGGATCACACCACCTGCTGTGTTTGTGGCATATCGACCGTGATGTTGATAATCAGTTGAAGAAGCTTGTTGGTGAGGGTGAGAGAAAAAAAGCAATAAAAAAGCTTTGGAAGGGAATTGTTAATGCGGCAACAGTTGAAGAGTATGAAGTGTTACTGCATCGTTTGAAGGCTAGTTATTCTTCAGTTGCGATGTCTGTTGTTGTCTACTTGGAGAGGACGTGACTAGCCTATAAAGAGATGTTTTGTAGGGCTTTGACAAACAAAATTTCTCACTTTGGCAATACAAGTAGTAACAGAGTAGAGAGTACGCATGCTGCACTAAAGGATTGGATGAATGCTGGCACACATTCACTTGACACGCTATTTGGTGTGATTGACCACCATGTCAATTACCAGTTATCACAGATAAGGTACTTTTATTACTTAGCTTAATTCACTATTTACTTTATTGATTTAATTTATGTACCTTTAATTTGGCCATTTTACATGATTTTTATAATTACTTTATAAATTTAATTTATGCAATTTTTACTTTATTGATGTATTTTTAGAGAAACGCTTGAGGCATGCATTTCTAAGAAAGCAACCGCTATGTTGTGTTTCCCGTATGAATTATTGAATGGCCATTTGTCGCACTATTGTTTGGAGTTAATCAGCGAACAAGTTGAAAGGATTACCGAGTTGGGTAATGACTTGTTCGAGAGATGTGGCTGTGTCTGCAAGGCCACGCATGGGATTCCTTGTGCTTGTGACATCTGGAAGTTGAAGGAATCGCACGACACGATCACTTTTGAAATGGTGCACGAGTTTTGGAAGCGGTTGACAATTGAGACATCTGAAGTGGGTTCGAACACAATTTCTGAAGAACTTAAGTAAGATTTACATTATGTATTTAGTTTACGCTGTTATGATTTATTTACATACATTTCTACAAATAATTTTAAATTGTTGTAATTAATTTTGTTTAACAGGTACTTCCGCGAGGAAATCGTTCCACTATTCGAGAATAGTCCACGCGTGGTCATGCGAAATCTGATTGTGAAGATGAATGCGTCGCTGAATCCTGACATTGCAAGTGTGTTCGAACCAGCCATTTTGTCAACATCAAGGGGTAGACCAAGATTACATCAATCCGTGAGGCGCGAGCTGAGCGCTCGCGAGAAAGGTTCAAGACGCAGTAATGCATCTAGGAGATCTTCTCAGAGATCTTTGCAATTCGAGGAAGGTAAGCTATGTTTTTTTTTTTCAATTTAGATTGATTTGGTAACTTTTAATTTTTCTAAAAGACTAAACTTACGATTACGTGTTTATATTTCAATTTGCAGTTAGAGCAGACAGTGAGAGTATTCCCATGATTCCACATTATGTCCATCCTTTCTGCAATGGCATTACGGACGTAGAGGCAGATGACAATTACGGATTTCGCGCTGTTGCATATGGTCTGTATGGCAATGAGAATGAATGGGAGACGGTCCGAAATGCGTCTATTGGAGAGATTCTTATGCATCAAGATACTTACAGGCCGCTTCTCGGTGCATGTCTACCACAAGCTCTTATTGAAGCGGACGCAGATCCTATTGCTTGGGCAATTGGTCGATTGAATCATTTTTCATCACCGTGCCCCTTTGCTGGCTGGATGATCACCCCAACGGACATGTTTGCTATCGCCACTTATGCAAACGCCTTGGTAATCCACCTCAGTCTCGCTCGCGGTTGTTGTTTCTCCATTTTACCTCTGAGGCAGTTACGTGGTAGCGGAAGACCATCTCGTCAGATAGCCATTGCCCACGTACGTGGTAATCATTTCGTTCATGTCAGTTTGACTGATGATTGTTCTGTACCTTCGTTGGCATTGTTGTGGAGGCATTATTGCGATGAGACTATGGCTAGATTTGCAGCATCTGATGAATTCAAAAATAGGTTGGACCATTGGAAAATGATTTGTGGACCATGATTGTTTGTAGCATTTTCACTTTGATTTGAAAATTACATTGTTCTTTTTATAATTGTCATTTATTTAATTTTCCAATTTTAATTTCAAAAGTGTATTAAACATTAAACATGGCTAAATGAAATACCAAACAACTAAAAAAGGATTAAACAAATAAAATACAACATAACAAAATCGTCATAGCATCAAAATCTAAAAAATGAAAAAAAATATATAGTAATCTGATATAATCACCCAGCTAAATGCCACCTATCTAGCTCCGCCCTCCATTTCTTCCGTTTGTGCTAACCGAGCATCTCTGATGATCTGTACACAGTCCTTAGTTAAATGCGTAAATCGGCTCACCCACTACAAAGACAACACATTGCAATGATTAAGTGCTCTTATTCTATAATAAGATAACACTATTATTAAATCAAATTATGAAAAAACAAATACTTACATATTCTGTGTTGGTTTGCGGCGGAACTCCACCATCATCAGCGGGGGGGCCATCGATGAACAGGTACGGGTGGGAGTGCTGGCGATACCATGTGTGGTAATCGTGTGTAACTGCACTGGGAATATCAGCGTGCTGCAAGTCCTCGAGACGTAAACCAGAAAGACGTGCTGCCCGCCATAAACTCTTGGCAAACTCCAAGTCGTAATCCACAGTATAACCACTACTGTACGGCCGAAACGCCGTCTTCGGACGAAAGATGTCGAATGGGATATCCTACACGTATCCCAACTGACGCACGCACCTATCTGGCATGTACGACTCGACCTCACCACCATATGCGATCAACCCCCTGTACGTGGTGATCAGGGTGCGTACGTGTGGAAACTGACCGTATGGGGTCCATGTCACCTGTAATATATAAAATTATTGTCAGATATTTATTACATATTTACAATTTAGCATAAACATTTATTTCTAAAATCTACAAATATATTTTAACATACCTCCTCCGGTCGCAAGTGGTCAAGGGCATGCCGGTACCTCTGCAAACGGGAACTGCTACTCTGTCGGGGTCCAACGGTCCACATAGCAGCGCGCGGGGTATGTGGATCATCAGGTATCGGCACAGAATACAGTCTGAACGCTGGAAAATACTCGTATATCCATGCCTGCAGTAGCGTCATACAACCCGCCATCCCGCTGCAAGTACCTCTACTAGCCTTACCTAAATGTCTATACAAGTAGGCTAATGCAGAGGTACCCCAAGCATGCTGCTGCACAGTATGCAACTGGCCCCTAATATGTACAAGATGTTGTGGTTTTATCCTATTGGAACTCTTGTCAACAAAAAGAGTAGAACCAATAACTAACCACAACCAACCCTCCAAATCACGAGGCAGGTGCGTACTGCCCGTCATTAAAGCTGACCGCTTCTTAAACACGAAATCAACGAGTACACCGCCATCGCTGTGGCTCGCCAACCAATCCCCGTCCCTCTCAGACACGAGTAGCAAATCTCTGCACAGGCTCCAAAGCACTGATTTGTCAGTGCAGTCAGCGAGCATACTACCATCCACTGGGATACGAAGTATCTCCCACACGTTGTGCAGGTGTATACTCATCTCACCGACAGGGAGATGAAACGTGTTCGTATCCGGCTGTCATCGCTCAATAAATGCACAAATGAGGGGGGCATCAATGGACGTGTGCATGATGTATGGCAAGTGAGACAAACCGGTCGCGCGCAGTAATAGCTGGCAGTCATCTAGCATCGCCGCAAACCAAGATACTAAACGCTCACATACCCCTGCCCTATTTTGGATTCTCAGGGGCGCCCTAGGTTCTACGGCCTCCTCACCCTCATCGCTATCCTGTCTATACCTATAGGCCACATGACCCTTCCAACTAGGTATGACTGACCCATCAAT
The DNA here is from genome assembly GCA_030378225.1 of Knoxia roxburghii. Taxonomy (NCBI): domain Eukaryota; kingdom Viridiplantae; phylum Streptophyta; class Magnoliopsida; order Gentianales; family Rubiaceae; genus Knoxia; species Knoxia roxburghii. The sequence continues at coordinate 19,828,294 of CM059420.1, read as the reverse complement.
AGGGCCACCCGTACACGCCTCAGTAACAATCCAAGACGTATCGCTCCGCCCACGCTTATTCGTAACTAATTTCAAAAAATATTTACTATAAATAAACTTATTTAAAAAAACATAACACCAAAAAATTCAATAATTTAATTGAAATATCAACACATAATCATATAATCAAATTACATAAATAATAAAAATTGAATACTGTAATTTAAATAACAACATATGATCATATAATCATATTACATAAGTAATAAAAATCACTAATAGCATTCAAATGACAACACATAAACATATAGTCCAAGTACATAAATAATGAAATTGAATACTGTAATTTAAATAACAAGACATAATCATATAATCAAATTACACAAATAATTATAGTGACGAATATAATCAGATATTAAATAATAGAACTCAATAAATATACATGATATTAGTGTATATTTTAAAACTTACCTCGTGGGGGCTCCTCATCGTGTCCTGAGGATGGCGGAAACTCCTCTCCGCCAATGAAAGGCTGCTCCTCCCGATCGAAGTCCTCATCTACCAGCCCATGTGTAGGGATACCTCTCCCTGCTTTCTTCTTCCTATAAGAAGCATTGGGCCACTGTCGCGGGAGAGACTTCCCCGCAACCTACAAGAAATTTCATTAATACAACATTAAAAGTACGAATAATTAGAAACATGCAAAATATAAATAATATTTAAAATTAATACAAAACAAACATAAAATATTATTATTTGGGAAAATTCGTCCCAAAAAAATCGCACAGCAGGTGCGAATAGTTTGGAAAAATTCGCACTTGATGTGCGAATTTTCTCCAGAAATTCGCACCTGATGTGCCAATTTCTTGGGAAAAATCTCACATCATGTGCGAATTTTCCCACACAATTCGCAAATCTGCGCAAATTCCTACGCGAAATGCAAAAATTTAAACGAAATATTACAACTTTTACCTTGCTGAACAATCCTTTCCCCCTCTCGAGACGCTGTGGTGGTTGAGATCCGCCTGCTTCCATTTTGCGATTTGTTCAAAAAATTTTTGGAAAGTCTGAGAGAGTTTTGCTTAGAGAATCTGAAATAACGTATGATTTTGTAAGGTTTACAAGACAATTATGTAAACATAACTTGCACCAAAAATCGCCTACACTTTCCGATTTTTGCCCAAAAAATCGGATGTGTTAGGCGAATTTTTGGGCAAAAATCGCCACACTTATCCAATTTTTTGGGCAAAAATCGGATAGGTTGTGCGATTTTTGCCCCAAAATTCGGATTAGTGTGGCGATTTTTGCCTACTTTTTCGCGCATTGTTGGTGATTTTTCCCCAGTTTTTCGCAAATTGGGTCCGATTTTTTGTTATTATTTCGCAACTTACATGCGATTTTGTATTGCATTTTTCCATTTTTTGTTTTTAAGGGCATTTTAGACATTTCATCAATTTTTTGAGCTACAAATAGCAAAATTGAGCTACAAATAGCAGCCCAGCTGTCATAAACCCACAATGTGGACCATCTTAAAAGGTTAGCTCCATGTTTAATCAAATCGCAAGCATTCTCAATTTTCAAAAATAAGGATATAAGGCTTTCATGATAAAGAATCTCACATTGCACAAAAAACGTGTATGGCATGAAAGTTTCCCCACAATGAACACTCAATAGAGTCAACCACCCTCACAAGTAAGAAACACTCAATGCACTCAACGTATTTAGGCTATTTCTAAGGAGACTTTCAAGTCATTGGTCATATATCACCTCGCCATCTGTCTATTGCAAATGCAAGACAATGATCCAAAGATCTTTTATTGAGGTGTGATAGGGTTTAAAAAGGTTAGAACAAGAAATTGAAACTATACAATAATATGAATCCATACATGATTAGCCAATATTGTTTTAACCAAAACCAACTCTTTGGGGGTTCACAAATGAATAGGCTTGAAATAAGGTTAAATGGGGTTTAACTTGAGTTTTGAAGACAAAAGAAAGGTTGGGGCTCAACGGGGTTAAACCTAAAGGGATTGATGATTTCGGGTGTTGTAAAAGAAAGAAAAAGGTAAACACAAGGGTTTCTCTAGGTGCCTTTATCACTGTAATGTGTCACAAACACTAGGTCTTGATATGTATACTAGAGCCAAGTTCTAAATCCATCTTTTAGTCTTTAATTAGAATGGTAATCATTTCAAACTACCTTAAGGCTGTGTGGTCACTCGTGCATTCTTAAGGTTTAATTTATTTGACGTATTAGTTTAAAGTTACCCTAGCAACTTACTAAAATGGTACCCTTCTAGACATCTTATTACTTTCTTCTATCCCCAAGAATTCTAAGGTCTTAGAACTCTTACCTTTCCGTACCAACCTTAGAATTAACTGTTAGTGTTCACATACAATTACTTAAGTTTAGGTTAGATAACTTGTTCATAAACTCTTTGGTTCAGGGTAATTCCTACTAAGCACGGCTTAGAAAAGGTCTCTAGGTTACTTTACCATTATAATCTTAGTCATTATAACCTTACAAGTTCTAAGCTTTTAGTTTTATATATTTACATTAGGTTTCGACCTACTCGGTAAGGTTCTCAAGTTTTCCTAAGTCTAGTTTACTTGATGTGTTCAAATCATACATAGGTTACCTACCATTATGTTCCAGATTATTATCAAGTTGGTGTACTGCTAACCAACATACCAAAATAATATTTATAAACCTAGAATTCCACACTTAGGGATCCAAAGCCCCACTGTATAGTAATTAAGGTATCGATCCACAGGGAGCAATTGGGGATTGCATTTGTTTGTTTTCTCTTTTCTTTTCTGGGAGTTAGCAAGAAGATTGATTGATTGATTATGGTTACACTAAGCATATAACGAAACAGAAGATAAATCAGTTGTATTGAGGCAGGATTCCTACCTCATTCAGGCGCAACACAATCCTGTTTTTGGATATTTACTTTACGGAAACAATATTATTTCGGGTGCCATTATTCCAACTTCTGCAGGGACTAATTGAAATAATAAGCCTCCAATATTGAATATTGGGAGGCTTATTATTTTTATTTCAATTGAGATAATGAAAAATCATTTTATCTTTTTAGTTGGAACTTTACTTTTTAGTTGACTAAACACACATAGAAAGATCTAATCTTCAGTAAGGTCTTCGGCCCATGCATAGACATAGAGGTAAAACGTAAAACACCCAACTTACTATGATACAGTAATGCGACAACAGTGATACCTCGGTACTCCTGCCAATTTGCCATTACCGTACGTCGTACATAAAAGATGAAAGATTATCTGCCCGGGCCCGATCAAAAATTCACTTTCGTGCTACGCATTCCAGAATCAGAACTCTTGACCAGTCCTAGACTCTAACACAATCGCTATTCCAATCCTTGCTTAAAATAACATTACGCAGGATCTTGGTTTGCACTTATTCGATTATGACGCAACAAATAAATTCTTAATTAAAAGCGGAAGTATAAGAATTAGCTATTGAAGCATAAACTTAGGTGATTCTCTTGTATGACTCAAGACTTTGATCGTTTGTTGTGTGGGCAACAATCTAACGAGCAATTGATCAGCAAATCACCACAATCCACTCGCTGGAAAATTCCAAGGCCGCCGCCCCTAGCGCGTGCAAGTCACGCGCCGCCGCCGCCGTCGAGAGAAAACCGCCCCATGCGCCGCCGCTCAAGCTTCCACGCGCCGCTGGAATTGTGTTGACAACCGGCCGCCGATCTTGGAGCAAGAGCTGCCGCACCAAGCTCTGAAAAATCCAACTTTGAGAAGAAATAATTAATTTCTCTCTCTAAAATTTTATCTCTCTAGTTTTCTTGTCTTGAAAACTTATGAATTGTGTGTTATAGAATTGTTAATCCTTTGTCTATATATAGAGCTACAAGAGAGACCCCAAGTTGGTTTAGGATTGACCTTGCTAATGGGTTTAGGTAATTAATTAGTCTCCAAATCCAATTAAGTAACTGATCTAATAGGATAATCCAAGTCCAATTAGATTTCCTAATCTCTTGGATTTTCTAATTCTAATTGAAACTTAAGACTTAATTAATTAATTAATTAATTAATTTTACTTTGTTAAATACTTAATTAACCCTTAGGAATAATTAATTAATTAATTACTTATACTTATTCAATTAACCCACTACAAAATTAATCGTACCACTAACGGATTAATTTTGACACTACCATCCTACACCAGAATTGCTTTCGGAACAACTAAATTAATTTATTCTTTAATCTCTCCACATCAAAGATTTAGTGTTCGTTAATTTATTAATTTACTGATAAATTACTTAATTAACTTCTTTAATCCTGAGATTAGTACCACTCGACCTTTTTACTATACTGGACATAAGTCAATCGGTCGGGTTTAGTATAATAAACATAAAGAGCTTATCTCGGGAGCACCATCCCCTCGGACGCACCGGTACATGGTTTCCTTTCTACAAGCAGCAACACACGAAATAATTAAACATGACCCAACCTATCGAGACTATTGGCTACAAATGATCTCACCCATTGGCAGATCAAAGTACACTATATCTAATCCTCATGCCCACTCAAGTCTAGGGGTTAAGAGATAGAATACTAAGAACGAATTGTCTATTAAATCAGTACAAGAAAAATCATTCTAAATGGTCAAGTTCAATACGCCCCGGGCATATCTATATGATTCAATTAGTTTAGACAAACCAATTTTCGAATCACATAATAACCTAAACCGATAGCTTGTCCAAAACTATCTCGGTTACGAACCTCATTTATATATTATGTCTTTTAACCAATGATGAGATCTACTGTGTCATACCAGACAGCTCATCATCTAATTACATAATATAAGTGGACAATATATGCACAACATATAAACCAAAACATTTAAATCGATATATTAACTGGGAAAAAGTATAATACAAGCATAGATTATGTATTCAAACCTAACAAAATATTCAACACAAGGATGCAAGAATGTAGCATATGAATACGATAGCGAACAAACACCCACATGGAAGAAAATCAGAATCCAACTATATATATTCAAATCCAAAGGGAACCAGATACAAATACACACATAGGAGCTAAACAACAAGTCGAATAAACTAATGAACCCAACACATTATGAATCAATGAAAGGCACCTAGATGCAAGCACAAAAGATATAACCTTCAGGGCCAAGAACACTTTAAGCGTCAACCGTAACTTGATCTCGCTATGTCCGCATCAGCATTCGATTCCCACCTGGTGCTATGCCATTCGGGGTACAAATCCCGGTTGAGGAGCTTAGAACGACATGGATCTAAGCTCCGATTGCATTCTAGCTACTAGAAAGTAAAAACCCTAACTATGCGGACTGGAGAAAAATTTTCCCTCATTCTCCTAGAAGCTGACCAAAATCAGAGAGTGAAAAGTAAAGCAAAGCTTGCCCTTAGAGCTTGTCCTTAAAGCTTATATACATGCCCTCAACTAAGGTAATAAATTGGTAATAACTCAAGGCTACTGGGGGTAATTCGGGAATTCCACACAGCTTTCATAATCAGCTCTAACTCTTTGCTTTTTCTACCTGCTAATTCCCTCATTTTCAACACGATCCTAGTGTAAAAACCACCAATTACACCAACAGTATCTTCGTACATGCAGAATCCACAATTACACCATAAATCTCTAAAAAGCTTACCTAGAACAAATAATTCTAGTGTAAATGTATGAATAACACATAGATTCTGCTATATAAATATAAGTATAATTGGTGCACATCACAAGTCTACACGTATTCAATAACTATATTTGGTATAAGTTGTTGAAATTTAAAATGCATAAGTCCCAACCCATTACACTTTAGGTATTTAGAACATGTTCATTTAACTTACCTTGGTTTAATACAGGATAACTTATTTTGCATGCCTTTTAGTGTATTCAATAACTATATTTGGTATAAGTTGTTGAAATTTAAAATGCATAAGTCCCAACCCATTACACTTTAGGTATTTAGAACATGTTCATTTAACTTACCTTGGTTTAATACAGGATAACTTATTTTGCATGCCTTTTAGTTCGTAAGATTTTGGCTTTCTATATCTTAGAAGGTCATTAGATTAAGGATTATTTTCGCCTAACTTACTTGACATATTTATATAGATTACGTTTATAGATTTTGGCGGTTAACCCATATAAAATTTGTGGTTTGTAATTACACGACATGTTGGTATTTTGCTTTGACTAAAGTTTGAAGTGTAATGGTATATATTCTATTGGTTCTCAATCTAGGTAACAAGTTTGGAGAGTTGATTTCGCTATAGACTTTACCTTACAGAATAAGCATAACACTTACCTTATTTATGCTTACCCGATGACAGGATATGTAATTTGGCTACATTCTATTTATTAAGTTGTGTCTTAGTCTATTACTACGCTTGAACTATAAGATTCAATTAGTTTTATGTTGAAGCCTATCCTAGAGTATTGTTATGATCTAAGGCATGTTTTTCAAAAATTTTCGCACCTTCAAAGCATGTAAAACATACCCTTGATGTAATAACCCGGACACAATTTGTACTACTTGAAGCGGCATACAAAGCATCTTTGTAGTAATTAGTTACTTCATTCACTAAATTTACTTTACATTAATTGGTTAGAGCCTTTAACAATGTTAAATTTTCAAAATTTTGAACCAATTTACAAAACTTTTCCTAAATATCAAAATACATTAACTTTACTTAATTAACCAACATGGAACGTTCTAAATCATATTTCACCTTCACACGTTTAATACTCTAGAACCGCCCCAAGTCTCTCCTAAAGTTGCTTTCCGAATAACAACCTGGAAAACAGCAGAATAAAAGTAAGCATGCCAGGCATACTTAGTGAGGACTCCCAAATTCTTACCTGGCGCCATCTGTGTTAGAGAATTGATCATGTCAAGTAATATAAACAAGTAGACACAAGCCGGAAAGTACAAACAAGACATAACAGTCAATATTCAGGATAACACTCCAAGCATGACAATATCAGGTAGTCTATCTAATGTGCAAACAAAGTAATCAAACAAGTCGGGCTGATCACAATTGATCAGTTTCTCCCCAAAAACCGAGCAAGCAAGCGAGCGAGCAAGCAAGTTTTCACCTTATCCATGTCTACGTCCACCCTTCATCCTACCAGACATCCCGGGACTGTCTTACCTAGCAAAATCACCACCCGGCCTTTAATCCCAGTTCCAGTCCAGCCCACTGGCAAAAGGGAGGCACGAAGCGGGAGTGGAGTTCCCCAAAAGATCCAAGCACAAGCAAGAACAAAAAGTAACAGCCAACATCTAGCAAGCAAACTTATATTCATAACTGACTCTACCCAAATTAAGGAATCAATCCATAGCTCATACTTGTCACAATAGCATCATACAACAAACATAATAGCATAACCGTACAAGCAAAATGAAGTATCATGATTCCTAGGTGCCGACGAGGCCATGATCTTCTAATCATGTTATAAAGCAATAACATAATAATAAAAACAGCTGCACATTTTCCACGTTAAATTCCCAAGTTCTGCATGTATAGGCCTGAGCCAATACACACAACCCGGGATTGAACAAAACAACAAATAATGAAAAGTTAACTCACCTCTCTATATTAAACAATTCACGAGCCTCACTTGAACCAAGAGACACCTTTGAATCTCTTAGTTGAACGTATTCATATTCAAAACCATATGCAACTCAGTTCAAAATTTATATGAAAGATGCATATGAATATGACTTAAGAATCTAAATGCAACTAACCTACTCTTATTCATGTCTCAAGACTAGTTCTAGGAGCAAAGGGAATGAGATTCCACAAGGGTCGCGAACCCAAGTCGATTCTCACGTCCTTTTAGTCCTAGGTTAGTTACGAGGCAAATGCAAGTTCTATTTAGGTTTTCTTCATTAATTGGGTATCACCAAATTAAATGCCTAAGGCTCACTTCTACATGATGCATGAAATAATCTCCAAAGTCCAATGGTATAAATCTAAGAATATATGCTATACTCCCAACTTCTCTTAAGTTTACCTTTCCATTGTCTATAAAGTCTTATTACAAGTTTTATTCGTTGATATTACTGTTAGCTATGCTTGTATTGTATAGTTTTCCAGTTTAATATATCGATTTGTGTTTCAATTATATTTTGTTGTGCGTGTTTATGTCCAATTATATTATGTAAGTAGATGATGAGGTGTCTGGTGCGACACAGTAGATCACATCATTGGTTGAAAGACATAATATATGAATGAGGTTCGTAACCGAGACAGCTTTGAATAAACTGTGGGTCTAGGTTATTATGTGATTCAGATAATTAGTTTGTCTAAACTAATTGAATCATATAGATGTGCCCGGGGCATATTGAACTTGACTCTTAGGAATGATTTGTCTTGTACTGATTTAATAGACAAATCGATCCTTGTATTCTATCTCTAAATCCCTAGACTCGAGCGGGCATGAGGATTAGACATAGTGTACTTTGATCTGCCAATGGGCGAGGTCAAATGTGGCCAATAGTCTCGGTGGGTTGGGTGCGCGTGTTTAGTTACTTGGTGTGCTGCTGCTTGTCGAAAGGAAACCATGTACCGGTGCATCTGGGGTGATGGTGCTCCCGAGATGAGCTCGAAATGTTTATTATACTAAACCCGGCCGGTGGACTTCTGTCAGGTAGAATAAAAAGGTCGAGTGGTACTAGTCTCAGAAATTAAAAAAGTTAATTAATTAATTTATTAGCAAATTAATTTTAATTAATGAGCACTATATCTTTGTTGTGGGGAGATTAAATGAATATAATTTAATTAAGTTGTTCCGGAAGCAATTCTGGTGTAGGATGGTAGTGCCAAAATTAATCCGTTAGTGGTACGATTAATTTTGTAATGGGTTAATTGAATAGGTAGATTTAATTAATTAATTGGTTAATTATTCCTAAGAGTTAATTCAGTAATTAACAAAGTAGAATTATTTAATTAATTCCTAAGGGTTAATTAAGTAATTAACAAAGTGGAATTAATTAATTGATTAATTAAGTCTTAAGTTTCAATTGGAATTAGGAAATTCTAGAGATTAGGAATCCAGTAGGATTTGGTTATCCTATCAGATTGGTTGCCTAATTGGATTTGGAAACTAATTCATTACCTAAACCCATTAGGAAGACCAATCCTAAACCAACTTGGAGTCTCTCTTGTAACTCTATAAATAGACAAGGGATCAGTGATTCAAGAAATACAATTACACAATTAATCCACAGGATTTCTAGAGAGAGAAAATTCTAGAGAGAGAAATTTTCTCTCTCCAAGTCGAATTTTCTTAAGCAAATTGCAGCTGGCCTCTTGGTTTATTTCACCGAAATTTTGGCCTTATTTTACTAGCCCCGCGTGTTGCTTTCTCTCTCTTCGGACAGTGCGTTTGCAGTACGTGCTAGGTGCGGAGGTGCTGGATTTTTCTGGCAGGTGGAGTTGTGGTGATAGCTGATCAATTAACTTCTAGTTTGTTGCCTACACAACGTGAAGTTATAGTCTTGAGGTATACAAGAGATTCACCAGGTGCATGCTTCAAAGGTATTTTTCTAAGATTCCGCTTTAATAGAAATTTTTGTTGCGTGATAAATCGAGCAAGTGCAAACCCAGATCCTACCAAAACTTTCAATTGGTATCAGTGCGCAATTTAGGGGGTTCTGTGCTTGTTCAATTTATTACATGGTTTTATTTGCAGGTGGTTTAGAATCCCGACTATTATGATTACGTTTGTATGGGGTTTTAATTAAACTCCGGGACATGCCCGGATTTAATTTTATTATGAATATTTGTAATAGTATAACCACGTGCTGGAAGCCGTGTAGGATTAGATCAAATCTGTAGTAGGATTTTTTCTATATAATTTCGATTATTTAATTTTCCTAGAATGCCTTTTAGTTGGAAAATTGTTTTTTATGTAATCGAAGACGTTATGGTGGGCGACTTGAATTCGTGGGTTTTGGGTAATCTTGAATTTGAAGAAATCCAGGAAAACCCAGAATGAATTGCAAGAAGACCAAATAGCGTGGGAAAAAGAGAAGGAGGAGATGGCGGCAGGAGACGACGCCGGCAACGTTTACCGGCAGCAAAATCGCCAGCCAGCAGGCAAACGGCAGCAGCAGGCAGCAGCAGTACGCAGCAGTTGCTGCACGCTCCTGCTGCAGTCGCGCGCAGATAGCCGCGCGCGCAGTCAGCGCGGCCTTCGGGCCGTACTGCCCATTCGAGCCGTTCGAGCTGTTTTGGCCCGTTTTTCCTCAAGTTTTCATTTTTTGAAGTTCAAGACTCTCTCCATCGAGTGACGTGATGGGACACGAGATCAAGGCAAAGGATGGAAGCAATTAAAACCATAATAGTCGAGAAATTTAATTTTACATATTTATTTTCCGTATTTATTGATTTAATTTTTATGCTGTATTTTAGATGCATAAATTAAAGCATGTCTGGTTTTATGGTTGCATATAACTTAGGTTAGTTAATTGTATGTTAAAATCGAAAAAACCCTCAATTTGGAAATCTAAGTTGGAGCGGGTTGTGTTATATCCCCATGGCCACCATTACGGGTTTATATGCAATGTGGGTGGGCTTGCGCGTTGGTATTTGGGCCATCCTTTATTCGGATGAGTCCAGCCCCGAATCGCTAGACTATGAACTTCTGAGTTAGATGACTAGAGCGAGTTTAACTAGGAGAAATGTGACACCCTCTCCTTCTGAGGCGCACTATCCTGAGGTAACAAACTCAGAAGTCACGTAATGGCACACACTTAGTGTACGATCTGCAGTATTCCTCCCGCGAGGTTACGCTGCTTACTTGTACGGCTGAAAGCACCGACTATTAGCTACATTGATCAAAAGATCGTTGGTCAGATAGTGTAGTTAATGAACTTGGTTCTTCTCAAACGAATGTGGGTTAGCGTAAACGTCCACACTGCGTGGCTTACGAGAATCCCGATGGATGAGATGTTGGTGGATTAATATTATTGTTTTGAGGGAAATCAATAATTAAATTGAATTTTCAAGTTTTCGAAAATTCTATCATATATAATTGAAACACTGTTTGTTTACTTTCCAGTTTAAATCGATATGGCATTCAATCATTTAGCTGCTATCTTGAAAGACAACAAATTAACTGAAACAAATTATGTCGATGGAAGTCGTAACTTGGACATTGTCCTTAGGGCTGAGAGAGCTCCTATGAGAGATCGTGTCATTGACATGATTAGTAACATCAACAAGGTTGAGGTTGGGGGAGGCGAAATCGTTGGTGAAACCAAAGCCGATATTGTCCTCTGGAGCTTGCCTCAAAGCTATGAGCGGATTCGGTTGAACTACAACATAAGTAAGATGTTGTGGAGTTCATCTGAGCTCTTGGCAGAGTTGATGGTGGCTAAAAGTTTTCTTCAAGAGAAGAAATGAGCTTTAGTCACAGTCGAAGCTTTAGAATCTTCTTCTGAGCCTGAGGCTGGAAAGAAGAAGAGAAAGCTCGAGGGAGTAGCTAAAAAGGAACAAATTGCGCCTAAGCTAGATATTGCAAAGAAGAAGTCGAAAGATAAGTGCTTTAAGTGCAATAAGACGGGACATTGGAAAGCGGATTGTCCAAAGCTTATAAGTACGATAAATTATGCCTTAATTACTGAGACATGTTTAGCGGCGATTCCCACAGATACTTGGTGTGTGGATTCAGGTGCCACTGACCATGTTTGTAATTCTTTGCAAGGGTTCCAAGTATCCCGGAAGCTTAGAGATGGCGAACTGGACATCTACATGGGCGACACTACAAGAGTGTCAGTTGAAGCAGCGGGAGTTGTTAGGTTAAATTTCGAGAATTGTAACCTAGAGTTAATAAACTGTCTTTATGTACCAAGTTTTAGAAAGAACCTGATTTTGGTTTCTAAACTCTTGAAGAACGGTTACAAGTTTATTTTTTCTGATGAGTCTGTTTTTATTAGAAGAAATGGCAAACTTGTTTGTTCTGGTTCATTGGTGGACAATTTATTTGTAGTTAATTCTAACTCCCTTGTTGCACAAAACATAGAAATAGACAGCTCAGTATCTAACATTAATAAGAGGAAGAGACCTTCTGAAATGAATCAAACCTATCTTTGGCATCTAAGGCTAGGTCATATAAACCTTAGTAGGATTCAGAGGTTGTTCAATGATGGACCTTTGGGTTCATTAGATATTGGCAGTTATGCAACATGCGAATCTTGCTTGAAAGGTAAGATGACCAAGACACCTTTTAAAGCAAAAGGCTATAGAGCTAAAGAAGTATTAGAGTTGATTCATTCTGACTTGTGTGGACCTATGACGGTCCAGGCACGAGGGGGATATGAGTATTTCGTAACGTTCACGGATGACTACTCTAGGTACGGATACATTTACCTAATGCGCCACAAGTCCGAATGTTTTGGCATGTTCAAAGAGTTTCGGGCAGATGTGGAGAAGCATCATGGTAAGAGTATCAAGACACTGCGTTCAGATCGTGGTGGGGAGTACCTGTCCCATGAATTTTGAGATTACCTCACAGAGGTAGGAATTCAGTCTCAGTTGTCTGCACCTGGCACACCACAGCAGAATGGTGTAGCAGAAAGGAGGAACCGAACTCTTATGGAAATGGTTAGGTCCATGATGAGCTATAGTGATTTTCCAAGTTCGTTCTGGGGATATGCCTTGGAAACGACAATGTATATTCTTAATCTTGTACCATCTAAAACCGTGCCTTCAATCCCAGTAGAGTTGTGGAACGGGCGGAAGCCCAGTCTAAGACATCTCAGAATTTGGGGCTGCCCAGCACATGTGCTTAAGGCAGATACGGCTAAGTTAGATGCAAGAACAGAATTAATGCTGTTTGTAGGATATCCTAGAGGAACGAAAGGTGGTCTATTCTATAGTCCTAAAGATCAGAAACAGGTGGTGAGTACCAACGCTAGATTTTTAGAAGAGGACTATGTCTTAGACCACAAGCCCAAGAGTAAGATAGTACTAGAAGAGCTTGGACGACAAACTACTAATCCTGATGCACCAGCGCAAGTAGATACACCACACACTGCACATGAGATCACAGATGATGTGCCTACACACGCGGTGCCTCGTCGTAGTGGGAGGGTTGTAAGATAGCCCGACAGGTTCGTTGGCGTAGGAGAGGCCTCAGACCAAGTCCCAGGTGTGCCTGAACCTGATACAGTTCACTACAATGAGGCGCTTCGAGATAAAGATGCAGAATCTTGGCGTAAGGCAATGATATCCGAGATGGGGTCAATGGACCACAATCAATTCTGGGAGCTTGTGGACCTGCCTGATGGGTTTAAGCCCTTTGGATGCAAGTGGGTCTACAAACGTAAGAGAGGACCTGACGGTGGAAACCTTTAAAGCTAGGCTGGTGGCGAAGGGGTATACTCAGAAAGAGGGAATCTATTATGAGGAAACCTTCTCCCTGGTAGCCATGCTTAAGTCGATCCGGATTCTCTTGGCCATAGCTGCTCATATGGATTATGAGATTTGGCAGATGGATGTCAAGACAGCTTTCCTAAATGGAGGTCTTGAGGAAACCATCTTTATGCAGCAACCAGAGGGATTCATTGAAAAAGGCCAAGAGCATAAGGTTTGCAGGCTTAAGAGGTCTACTTATGGACTTAAGTAGGTATCCAGATCTTGGAACATCCGGTTTAATGAGGTAATCCAGTCTTTTGGATTTACTCAGAGTCCGGTTGAGCAATGTGTATATCGCAGACGTGATGGATCTGTCTTCATGGTCTCATGTATGCCATGTTGTGTACGAGGCCTGATATCTGTTATGCTATTGGCATAGTGAGCAGATATCAGAGTAACCCCGGGAAAGCTCATTGGGAGGCAGTAAAATGTATTCTCAAGTATTTGCGCAGAACGAGAGACCAAGTTTTGGTCTATCAGGCGTCTGAGCTGGTACCCCGAGGTTACACAGATTCAGATTTCCAATGTGACAGGGACAAGAGCAAGTCTACCTCAGGGTATGTGTTTACTCTAGGAGGTGGAGCCATAGTTTGGCAGAGTGTCAAGCAGAAATACGTGGCAGACTTTACCATGGAGGCTGAGTATGTTGCCGCATCAGAGGCAGCGAAAGAAGCAGTATGGCTCAAGAACTTCCTAGTGGACTTAGATGTGATTCCTGGTTTGCCGAAGTCTATCACGGTTTATTGTGATAACAATGGTGCAGAAGCAAACTCGAAGGAACCCCGAGCCCACAAGGCGAGTAAACATATACAGCGCAAGTACCACCTGATACGAGACATCGTGAAGAGGGAAGACGTGGTCGTGGCTAAGATAGCATCAGAGGATAACCTTGCAGATCCGTTCACGAAAACATTGACCTTTAAAGTCTTTGAGGCTCACGTGGAGGGCATGGGGATCAGATATCTAGAAGAGCCATGATAGTCTTTCTAGATAGATAGCAGCAGATTGTATAGGATTGTATGTAGTTGTATACTTAAAGCACAGCTTAAGTATTAGTGGGAGATTGTTGGAGTAGAATACATAAGCTATGCTTGTATTGTACAGTTTCCCAGTTTAATATATCAATTTGTGTTTCAATTATATTTTGTTGTGCATGTTTATGTCCATTTATATTATGTAAGTAGATGATGAGGTGTCTGGTGCGACACAGTAGATCTCATCATTGGTTGAAAGACATAATATATGAATGAGGTTCGTAACCGAGACAGCTTTGGACAAACTGTCGGTCTAGGTTATTATGTTATTCAGATAATTAGTTTGTCTAAAATAATTGAATCATATAGATGTGCCCGGGGCATATTGAACTTGACTCTTAGGAATGATTTGTCTTGTACTGATTTAATAGACAAATCGATCCTTGTATTCTATCTCTAAATCCCTAGACTCGAGCGGGCATGAGGATTAGACATAGTGTACTTTGATCTGCCAATGGGTGAGGTCAAATGTGGCCAATAGTCTCGGTGGGTTGGGTGCGCGTGTTTAGTTACTTGGTGTGCTACTGCTTGTTGAAAGGAAACTATGTACCCGTGCGTCCGGGGTGATGGTGCTCCCGAGATGAGCTCAAAATTTTTATTATACTAAACCCGGCCGGTGGACTTATGTCAGGTATAATAAAAAGGTCGAGTGGTACTAGTCTCGGAAATTAAAGAAGTTAATTAATTAATTTATCAGTAAATTAATTTTAATTAACGAGCACTATATCTTTGATGTGGGGAGATTAAATGAATATAATTTAATTAAGTTGTTCCGGAAGCAATTCTGGTGTAGGATGGTAGTGCCAAAATTAATCCGTTAGTGGTACGATTAATTTTGTAATGGGTTAATTGAATAGGTAGATTTAATTAATTAATTGGTTAATTATTCCTAAGGGTTAATTCAGTAATTAACAAAGTGGAATTATTTAATTAATTCCTAAGGGTTAATTAAGTAATTAACAAAGTGGAATTATTTAATTAATTAATTAAGTCTTAAGTTTCAATTGGAATTAGGAAATCCTAGAGATTAGGAATCCAGTAGGATTTGGTTATCCTATCAGATTGGTTGCCTAATTGGATTTGGAAACTAATTCATTACCTAAACCCATTAGGAAGACCAATCCTAAACCAACTTGGAGTCTCTCTTGTAACTCTATAAATAGACAAGGGATCAGTTATTCAAGAAATACAATTACACAATTAATCCACAGGATTTCTAGAGAGAGAAAATTCTAGAGAGAGAAATTTTCTCTCTCCAAGTCGAATTTTCTTAAGCAAATTGCGGCTGGCCTCTTGCTTTATTTGACCAAAATTTTGGCCTTATTTTGCTAGCCCCGCGTGTTGCTTTCTCTCTCTCTCCGGGCAGTGCGTTTGCAGTACGTGCTAGGTGCGGAGTGCTGGATTTTTCTGGCAGGTGAAGTTGTGGTGATAGCTGATCAATTAACTTCTAGTTCATTGCCCACACAATGTGAAGTTATAGTCTTAAGGCATACAAGAGATTCACCAGGTGCACGCTTCAAAGGTATTTTTCTAAGATTACTCTTTAATAGAAATTTTTGTTGCGTGATAAATCGAGCAAGTACAAACCCAGATCCTACCCGAACTTTCAATTACCATGTGACATTCAAGGGTAAATTTACAGTTTATGACTGACTCTCTCAAGGGAAAACCTACTACAACTTAGTCCTCAAACTACAACCCATCCTTGAACACATTATCTAAACATGCATGCACTACAAAATACCTAATGAGACCTAGTTTAAACACTAGAAACACATGGATGAATATAATTAAAACTTTAACACGTTTGTCTTACTTAAAAGTACTAAAGCACCAATTTTACCTAATAGTGGTAGCAGGGTTAGGAATAATTCCAACAGAAAGGGGAGAGAACCGAGCTGGAGAGTGATGTTGCATGGCGGTGACGGTCCGGCGACGGTAGTCCCACGGGTGTAACATTCTAGCCACCAACATGAGAAATTTCTTGGTGGGTTTTGAAGCTTTAATAGTGGAGACTCATTTGGCGATGTGACCGGACCAAATCGTGGCAGAGGGGAAGCTGAATCGCGGCGGCCAGTGGTGGTTAGGATTTTCCCAAAATCAATTACACCTAAACTCTTTCATAATTGAAAAGCAATTGGAGAAGTTTTATTCAAGATGGGAGGATAAGCATCTTGGTGGTGAGACCGACCACATGCATGGCCGGAAAAGGGAAAATCGGCGATAAACGACAACGGAATTGGCTTGGTTGGGAGAGAGAAAGTGAAGGAAAACTGAACATGCCCGGGCTAAATCGAAAACCTCACTTTCGTGCAATGCATTCCAGAATCGGAAGCTTTCGACCAAGCTCAGGCTCAAATTAGTTTACCCATGAACGGATCTAGGCTTATACTTATTTAATTTATTAATCGGGACACAAAAGATTCGATCTTTAACTAAAGCGGAATATTTAAAGATACTACCTTTTGAAGCGAAGTCCCTTGCCTAAAGAAAAATCCAATCTTTGATTGTGATAACCACAAGAAATCCGAAGAATGACTCCGATACAAACTCCGAAATAGTGTGGGCTATTGTCTACGGAGTTACCCACGGCAAAATAGCGAAAACCCAAGAAACTTGCTTCACAAGAAACTCAAAAACAAACAGCCCAGAGCACTGCGCAAAGCTACCGCCGGTTTCCTATAAATGATCGGACTTCCGGTCTTCTTAACTGCCAGTTCCGGCCATGATCTGGACTGTGGGTTTCATGGATCACCGACCAAAGAAGAGATCAACATGAAAGGACCTCCGGATCATCACCCCGGAAACTGAGCAGTCCCCGAAAATTAGCTGCGCACGGCTGGATGAACCAGCGCACGGCGGGATGAACCTGCGGACTGAAGGATTCCGGCGGCTGCCTTGTTTGGAAGATTAAAACTGCTCTAGAATCAAGTGGGCTGAGTTCCTTGTCGAAGAAGAAAGCTTCCTAGTAGACTTCGAGAGAAAACTTGATGAGGAAGACAAAGTTCTCTCTAGACTAGACTTTCTCTCACTACCCTTTACTTGGGTGTCAAGTTTCTTCATCTCTTTCTTGCCCAATAAGTTGTATTTATAAGGAGCTACTAAGGAGACCTAATGGGCTCTCGAGTTAGGCCTTTAAATTTGACTTTCGTTGACCGCTAAGTCTTCCCGAGTAATCAACTCCAATTGACCCATTTAAATTAATTTATTTAACCCACTTTGTTAATTTTATTTAATCGAACCCTTAGAATTAATTAATTCAAAATAGAATTAATTTCTAAATTCACTTTGTCGATTAAATATTAATTAAACCTTTTGGATTAATTAATTTATCTTGTCGATTAGTCAAATGCATAATCGGTCGTACCACTAACGGACCAATTAAGGAACTACCGCTCGAAAATGAATTTACATCGCGCCATTATATTTTATTCTATCTCCCCACATTAAAGATCTAGTGCTCATCGATTTATCAATTTACTGACAAATTAATTCACCGACTTCTTGGTTTCCGAGATTAGTACCACTCGTCCTTTTATTATACCGAATATAAAGTTCACCGGTCGGGTTTAGTATAATAACTTTATGAGCTCATCTCGGGAGCACCATCAACCCGGCGAACCGGTACGTGGATTCCTCCGACTAGAAACGGCACGTAAGAAACTAAACACGACATACCCAACCTATCGAGGTATAGGCCTCAATCGACTGCACTCTTTGGCAAATCAAAGCATACGATACCCAACCCTCACGCACATCCTGATCTCGGGATTGAGAGATGGAATACTAGGACCTAATTGACTACGCCGATGAGTATAAGTCAATTTTATCCAAACTGGTCGTGCTCAATATGCCCCGGGCATATCCGTGTGATTTAAACTAGTTCAGATAAACTAATTTCCAAAACACATAATAACCTATACCGATAGTATGTTCAGACTATCTCGGTTACAAGCATACTTTTATATATCAATACTTTAACCAATAACGGTATCTACTGTGTCTGTCCACACCCCGTTATCTAGTTCTATGATATAAAGGAACAAATTTATACTGAAACAAAATGATATGTCAACTGTGGATATTAGTTTTTGATACAAGCCATAGCTTTTCTGTATTCAAAACTAACAATCTCCCACTAATACTCAAAGCTATGCTAAGAAGTACAAAAACTGTCCAACCCGCTATTACACTGCTGTCATAATGAAATCTCCAGAACACCTTTAAGCTCACTCACATGGCTCTCTCAAGAATCTGACTCCCATGCCCTCCACATGTCTTTCAAAGACCTTTGGGGTCAATGGCTTGGTGAAAGGATCTGCAAGGTTGTCATCTGAAGCTATCTTGGCCACGATCATGTCTCTCCTCTTTACGATCTCTCGTATCAGGTGGTACTGACGCTCTATGTGTTTACTCGCCTTATGGGCTCGTGGTTACCTTTTGTTAGCAACTGCACCATTGTTATCACAATAAACTGTGATAGACCTAGGCAACTCAGGAACCACATCTAAGTCCATCAGGAAGCTCCGGAGCTATACAGCCTCTTTCGCTGCCTCTTAAGCGGCAACGTACTCAGCCTCTATAGTATAGTCCGCCACGTATTTCTGCTTGACACTCTTCCATACTATGGCTCCACCTCCTAAAGTAAACACAAACCCAGAGGTAGACTTACTCTTGTCCAAATCACCTTGAAAATCCGAATCTGTGTAACCCAATGGTTTAAGCTCCTACACTCTATAAACTAGGACATAATCTCTCGTCCTGCGCAAGTACTTGAGAATGCATTTTACTGCCTCCCAGTGAGCCTTCCCAGGGTTACTCTGATATCTGCTAACTATGCCAACGGCAAAGCAAATATCAGGCCTTGTGCACAACATAACATACATGAGGCTACCCACTGCAGAAGCATAGGGTACCGCCTTCATGGCATCTATCTCCTCAGCAGTCTCAGGACACTGCTCCTTAGACAAATACACTCCATGCCTGAAAGGTAGTGAATCTTTCTTGGAGTTCTGCATGTTAAAACGGGCCAGAATCGTGTCTATGTAGGATGCCTAAGAGAGAGTCAGAGAACGTCTCCTACGATCTCGAATAATCTTAATCCCAAGGATATGTCCAGCCTCTCCCAAATCCTTCATATCGAATTGCCTGGACAGCCATGCCTTTACGTCTGACAACACCTTCTCACTGTTTCCAATAAGAAGAATGTCATCTACGTAAAGTACGAGGAACACCACCATATCACCATCACGCCTGTGATAAACACACTGCTCATCCGGACACTGAGTGAATCCATAGGACTGGATAACCTCATCAAAACGGATGTTCCAAGATCTGGATGCTTGCTTAAGTCCATAAATGGACCTCCTAAGCCTGCATACCTTGTGCTCTTGGCCCTTAACAATGAAGCCCTCTGGTTGCTGTATAAAGATGGTCTCCTCAAGACTTCCATTAAGGAAAGCTGTCTTGACGTCCATCTGCCAAATCTCATAATCCATATGAGCAGCTATGGCCAAGAGAATCCGGATTGACTTAAGCATAGCTACTGGGGAAAAGGTCTCCTCATAATTGATCCCTTCTTTCTGAGTATACCCCTTCGCCACAAGCCTAGCCTTGAAGGTCTCAACCCTCCCGTCAGATCCTCTCTTTCGCTTGTAAACTCATTTGCACCCAATTGGCCTAAACCCATCAGGAAGGTCTACCAGCTCCCAGACTTGATTTGAGTCCATAGAACCCATCTCAGCTATCATCGCTCTCTGCCAAGAATCTGGATCTTTATCCTGGAGGGCCTCATTGTAGTTAACTGGGTCCAGTTCATGAGCACCAGGGATAAAGTCAGAAGACTCACCGAAACCCATGTACCTCTCGGGCTGTCTCACAACCCTCCCACTACGACGAGGCACAGCCTGTGCAAGAGCATCATCTGTGATAGTGTGTGCAGTCTCTTGTGGTGTGTCTTCCTGTACGTGTGCATCTGGAATAGTGGACTGACTTCTAAGCTCTTCTAATACTACCTTGTTGCTTGACTTGTGATCTAAAATATAGTCCTCCTCAAGAAATCTGGCATTGGTGCTGATCACCACCTTCTGATCCTGAGGACTATAAAATAAACCACCTCTCGTTCCTTTGGGGTAGCCTATAAACAGCATAGCCTTGGATCTTGCCTCTAAGTTGCCTGCATCTGCCTCGAGCACATGTGTTGGACAACCCCATATTCTGAGATGTCTCAGACTAGGCTTTCGCCTATTCCACAACTCTGATGGGGTCGAAGGCACAGACTTAGATGACACAAGGTTGAGGATAAAACATGCTGTCTCCAAGGCATAACCCCAAAACGAGATAGGCAACTCACTGTAACTCATCATCGATCTAACCATCTCCATAAGAGTCCTATTCCTCCTCTCTGCTACACCATTCTGCTGGGGTGTGCCAGGTGCAGACAACTGGGTCTGAATACCCTCCTCTGACGAATAGGATCTAAATTCACTAGAGAGGTATTCGCCACCACGATCAGACCGCAGTGACTTGATACTCTTACCCAGTTGGTTCTTCACCTCAGCCTTGAATTCTCTGAACTTGCCAAAGCATTTAGACTTGTGGCGCATCAGGTATATGTATCCATATCTAGAGTAATCATCCTTGAAAGTCACGAAATACTCATAACCACCTCTAGCCTGAACTGACATAGGCCCACACATGTCAGAATGAGTCAGCTCTAAAACCTCCTTGGCCCTATACCCCTTTGCCTTGAAAGGCCTCTTGGTCATTTTACCCTCGAAGCAGGACACACAGGTCGAATAGCTGTCAATATCTAGTAAGTCCAAAGACCCACTATTGACCAACCTTTGAATCCTACTAAGGTTGATATGACCTAGTCTCAGGTGCCAAAGATAAGTCTGATTCAAAGGGGAAGACTCTTTTCTCTTATTATGATTCGGTGATAAGTTACTAGTTTCTATGTTTTGCATTACTGGGGAGTATGTCTTAATTAAAAACAAATTGTCAACCAATGTACCGGAACATATAAGTTTCTGGCCTTTTCAAATAAATATAGATCTATCAGAAAAAACACACTTATAACCATCCAAAATAAGTTTAGAAACTGAAAGTAAGTTCTTGCGAAAACTGGGTACACAAAGACAATCTCTCAACAATAAAGTAGAGTCTGAAAAATAAAGACATAAAACTCCCACTGCAGCAACAGAAACTCTGGTAGTATCCCCAAGGTAGACCTGCAACTCTCCCTCTCTAAGCAGCCAGGTCACTTGGAACCCCTGCAAAGAATTACAAACATGATCAGTGGCTCATGAATCCACACACCAAGTATCTGTGGGAATCGCCGCTAAACACGTCTCAGTGACTTGGGAAAATTTACACATACCTCAAGGCTTTGGGCAGTCCTTCTTCCAATGTCCTGCTTTGCCACATCTAAAGCATTTGCTTTTTGGCTTCTGCTTCTTGGCAATGCCTGCCTTGGGTCTATAATTAGCTCCTGCTTTCTGTCATCTCTTCCTCTTTTGCTTCCTGGCTTTGTGCCCAGCAAAGGAACTTGAGGGACCAACAGTAGCTAAGGCTTGCTTCTTCTCAGCGAATAGGCTCTCAGCAGACACCAATGCAGTCATGAGCTCAAAAAGTGAATATGAGAGATTCTCCATATTATAGTTCAATCAAAACTGCTCAAAACTGGGAGGCAAGCTCTGAAAGATGATATCGACCTGGGTTTTCCCATCAATCTCACCTCCCAATACCTCAATCTCATTGATGTAACCAATCATGTCCAGTAAGTGATCTCTCACTGAAGTGCCCTCAGCCATCTTAGCATTCATGAGTTTCCTCATAGCTGACTGCTTGGCTGCCCTGCCCTGATGTCCAAACATCTCCCTGAGGTTGAGCATCATATCGTAGGCTGAGGTCATCTCCTGATGTTGGTGCTGCAATACACTCGACATAGAAGCCAAGATGTACCACCTGGTCATCTCATCAGCCTTCTGCCACCTCGTATATGGCTCTCGCTGCTCAGGGGTGGCATCATCGCTGGGCTTAGGGGGACACTCCTCAGTAAGCACATATTTGTAACCCTCAGCGGTAAGGACAATGTCCAGGTTACGTTGCCAATCAATGTAATTTGGACCGGTGAGTTTGTTTTGGTTCAGAATGACAGCTAGCGGGTTGAACGACATATCAACTGAAAATAAACAATTCAAGTTTCAGTATACTTTTCGAAAATATTGAAAATCCTCAAAAACAAATATAATCTTCTACCGACATCTCTCACACCGGGATTAACGCATGTCACGATAGGTGAACATCTACGCCAACCCACATTTATTCGAGAAGAACCGAAGTTCATTAATTTCACTATCTGACCAACGATCTTATGATCAATGAAATTAATAGTCGATAATTTTAACCGTACCCAAAAATAGCGTAACCTCGATGGGAGGGATACTAAAAACGGTACACTAAGTGTATGCCATTACGTGACTTCTAAGTTTGTTAATGCGCCTCGGATGGCGAGGGTGTCGCAACTTTCTCCAATTAAACTCACTATAGTCATCCCTTTAGAAATTCATTCCGGTGATATCCGTGGTTGAAAACTCATCCGATAGGGAGGAAGTTCTAAGCCAACACGCAAGTTTAACCACTTCACCAATGAACCCGTAATGGAGGCCATGGGGATATTTACCAACCCGCTCCCACTTATATTTTTAAGCTTGAGGATTTTTTACGTTTTAACATGCAATATCTTAACTATGGATATTCGCACCCATAAAACCGTTGGAGTTTTAATATGCGAATAATCTACCTTAGTTAATTGCACATTACCTTTTAAAAACTTTTTGGTTTGGTTTTCGTTCATGCAAAATAAAACGAAAATCACACAATCAACGAAAAGACATAAATACGGGAAATTAAAATTAAATAAAATTTCCCGACTATTATGACCTTCTCTATCGTTGATTCCTTGACGCCTCGGTGACACGTCCTGTCATGTCACTCCCACTCATTATTTGGATTTCTCTCGATCGCCCGGGTTTTCTCAGTTTTCTACGTAATTAGGAATCACCCAAAATTACGATAAACCAAAACCCGCGAATATAAGTTATCCAAAATAACGTCTTCGTCATAGTACATAAATTCCTATATACAAAGGCATTTTTCTAGGAATTTAAGACGACATGATTAGATTAAATCCTACTACAAGATTTTTCTAATCCTACACGGCTTCCAGCTCGTGGTTATTACTATTACAGAAACTTCCATTCAAAAATAAAACAAGCCCGGACATGTCCCGGGGTTTATGAATGAAAATTAAATTTCTACCATAATAGCCGGGAAACCAATAACCACCTGTTTAAGCATTTCGACAAAAATAATAACGCCAAAATAAAGCCGTGTAATAAATCAAACAAGTATAAGACCGAAACCACCGCTCTGATACCAATTTGAAGGAAAACTGAACAAGCCCGGGCTAAATCGAAAACCTCACTTTCGTGCAATGCATTCCAGAATCGAAAGCTTTCGACCAAGCTCAGGCTCAAATTAGTTTACCCATGAACGGATCTAGGCTTATACTTATTTAATTTATTAATCGGGACACAAAAGAATCGATCTTTAACTAAAGCAGAATATTTAAAGATACTACCTTTTGAAGCGAAGTGCCTTGCCTAAATAAAAATCCAATCTTTGATTGCGATAACCACAAGAAATCCAAAGAATGACTCCGATACCAACTCCGAAATAGTGTGGGCTATTGTCTACGGAGTTACCCACAGCAAAATAGAGAAAACCCAAGAAACTTGCTTCACAAGAAACTCAAAAACAAACAGCCCAGAGCACTGCGCAAAGCTGCCGCCGGTTTCCTATAAATGATCGGACTTCCGGTCTTCTTAACTGCCAGTTCCGGCCACGATCTGGACGGCGGGATTCATGGATCACCGACCGAAGAAGAGATCAACATGAAAGGACCGCCGGATCAGCACCCCAGAAACTGAGCAGTCCCCGAAAATTAGCTGCGCACGGTTGGATGAACCAGCGCACAGCGGGATGAACCTGATGACTGAAGGATTCCGGCGGCTGCCTTGTTTAGAAGATTAAAACTGCTATAAAATCAAGTGGGCTGAGTTCCTTGTCGAAGAAGAAAGCTTCCTAGTCGACTTCGAGAGAAAACATGATGAGGAAGACAAAGTTCTCTCTCTAGACTAGACTTTCTCTCACTACCCTTTACTTGGGTGTCAAGTTTCTTCATCTCTTTCTTGCCCAATAAGTTGTATTTATAAGGAGCTTCTAAGGAGACCTAATGGGCTCTCGAGTTAGGCCTTTAAATTTGACTTTCGTTGACCGCTGAGTCTTCCCGACTAATCAACTCCAAACGACCCATTTAAATTAATTTATTTAACCCACTTTGTTAATTTAATTTAATTGAACCCTTTGAATTAATTAATTCAAAATAGAATTAATTTCTAAATTCATTTTGTCGATTAAATATTAATTAAACCTTTTGGATTAATTAATTTACCTTGTCGATTAGTCAAATGCATAATCGGTCGTACCACTAACGGACCAATTATGGAACTACCGCTCGAAAATGACTTTACATCACGCCATTATATTTTATTCTATCTCCCCACATTAAAGATCTAGTGCTCGTGATTTATCAATTTACTGACAAATTAATTCACCGACTTCTTCGTTTCCGAGATTTGTACCACTCGTCCTTTTATTATACCGAACATAAAGTTCACCGGCCGGGTTTAGTATAATAACTTTACGAGCTCATCTCGGGAGTACCATCAACCCGGCGAACCGGTACGTGGATTTCTCCGACTAGCAACGGCACATAAGAAACTAAACACCGCATACCCAACCTACCGAGGTATAGGCCTCAATCGACCGCACTCTTTGGTAAATCAAAGCATACGATACCCAACCCTCATGCCCATCCCAATCTCGGGATTGAGAAACGGAATACTAGGACCGAATTGACTACACCAATCAGTATAAGTCAATTTTATCCAAACTGGTCGTGCTCAATATGCCCCGAGCATATCCGTGTGATTTAAACTTGTTTAGATAAACTAATTTCCAAAACACACAATAACCTATACCGATAATATGTTCAGACTATCTCGGTTACGAGCATACTTTTATATATCAATACTTTAACCAATAACGGTATCTGCTGTGTCTGTCCACACCCCGTTATCTAGTTCTATGATATAAAGGAACAAATTTATACTGAAACAAAATGATATGTCAACTGTGGATATTAGTTTTTGATACAAGCCATAGCTTTTCTGTATTCAAAACTAACAGAAAGACCGTGCAAAACAAAGAAAATCTTGCTGGGTTTTGATTTAGGAGAAGAAGAAAGTATTTCCGTGGGGTTGTGCAACCAAAAGGGAGGCTGAACGGTCGGAGATGGTTTTGGTCGAAGGAAACCGGTGGAGGGAGCCTGCTAGCTGGAAGTAGGGGTGTAAATCGGCCGGTTTGGCCGGTTTGAAGGCTAAAGTACCGGCCAAACCAATAACTACGGTTTGACAAATTTCCAAACCAAGTCGGCCAAATAACTATGCCAAACCAAGTCAGCCAAACCATATTTAGACAGTTTGTTTCGGCCGGTTTTGACGGTTTCAAACAAATTTACGTTTTATTTAAAAAAAAAAGTACACACAATTAGAATAACTGGATATTCTATATTTTGTAAAACATCAATGGAAACTATCATTTGAAAGTGGTAACTACCCAACCAGTCAATGATATGAGGGGATGCTAAAAGTACACACTACACAGTACACAACAACAAAGCCTCCAAAGTACACATACACAGGTTTGAGTGCTTCAAAAAATAACAAGTTTAAAAGTACAATACCATTGGCTGCAGAAGAGCCAAAGAAGAGCCAAAGATTGTGAATAGCCAAAGAAGATTGCACGACACATGTGTTGAGATGTTGTCACTCGATATTATCCGTGCAAATATTTAGAGAGTTGGCAAAATCTATCAAGAAAAACAAGTATTACTTTGAGCAATAATAAAAAAATAAGTCAACATAACATACATTTATGTATTATATAAGAAAGGAACATTGAATAGTAGCTTTTTCAACATTTTCAAGCTCTTCAATCTCTTGCAAGGAATCCCGTAAATGAATAATTTCTTGAACTATTTCACTCCTTAACCAATTTTGCGTACATATAAGAGCTTGCACTGCTCTAGGAGTAAGACTACTCCTGAAAGGGTCCAAAATTCGACCTCCTGTGCTAAATGCAGACTCTGATGCAACTGTAGAAACAGGGATAACCAACACATCTCTAGCAACTTTAGATAAAATCTTATACTTTTTCAAATATGATCCATGTATATTCTCTTTGGCATCAGTCAAATATTTTTCCAATTCACTTTTCTGCCCTTTGTCTCCTGATTCCATGAAAGACAAATTTTTTTAAACGGCTCTGATGTATATCAACACTTCATCTTAAAAACGGTCACCCACCACTTTACTGCCTGAAGATGCACTTTTCTCCTTGCCATGTTCAAGATTTAATGTTTCATAATACTCATATAGCTTCCTCAAAGAGTCTTTTACTTTTCTGCTCATCCTAGTTGCAATATCAGAATCCCCATACATATCCATAAAACTCCAATTAATGTACTCTTGTTTGTAATAGGGATCAAGAACCACAACAACAAATAATAAAGGATTAATCTTCTCCACATCTCGCCAATACTTATCATACTTCACTTTCATTTGGGAAGCCATGACACTCAACTTTGTATCACTAGATTTCTCACAATTAGTTATATGAGTGTACATTGCACACATATCATGAAAGTAAGTATTTGAAGTAACATACAATGATCCAGAAAATCTTTTTGTCATATCATAAAACAACTCAAGAAATTTCATGAAACAACTAGTAGCATCCCAATCTCTATCACAAGGTGGTCCAACAAAACTCGAACCCTCACTAAAGTCTCGCATATATTGTCCATCCTCTCTCATACGATCAAAAGCTCTCCTAAACTTTAAAGCTGAATTTAACATTAAGAATGCAGAATTCCATCTAGTAGGAACTGTTGGAGTAGAATACATAAGCTGTGCTTGTATTGTACAGTTTCCCAGTTTAATATATCGATTTGTGTTTCAATTATATTTTGTTGTGCATGTTTATGTCTATTTATATTATGTAAGTAGATGATGAGGTGTCTGGTGCGACACAGTAGATCTCATCATTGGTTGAAAGACATAATATATAAATGAGGGTCGTAACCAAGACAGCTTTGGACAAACTGTCAGTCTAGGTTATTATGTGATTCAGATACTTAGTTTGTCTAAACTAATTGAATCATATAGATATGCCCGGGGCATATTGAACTTGACTCTTAGGAATGATTTGTCTTGTACTAATTTAATAGACAAATCGATCCTTGTATTCTATCTCTAAATCCCTAGACTCGAGTGGGTATGAGGATTAGACATAGTGTACTTTGATCTGCCAATGGGGTGAGGTTAAATGTGGCCAATAGTCTCGGTGGGTTGGGTGCGCGTGTTTAGTTACTTGGTGTGCTGCTGCTTGTCGAAAGGAAACCATGTACCGGTGCGTCCGGGGTGATGGTGCTCCCGAGATGAACTCGAAATGTTTATTATACTAAACCCGGCCGGTGGACTTATGTCCGGTATAGTAAAAAGGTCGAGTGGTACTAGTTTCGGAATTAAAGAAGTTGATAAATTAATTTATCAGTAAATTAATGAATTAATGAGCACTATATCTTTGATGTGGGGAGATTATGAATATAATTTAATTAAGTTGTTCTGGAAGCAATTCTTGTGTAGGTTGGTAGTGCTATAATTAATCCGTTAGTGGTACGATTAATTATGTATTGGGTTGTTGACAAAGGTAGATTTAATTAATTTAGAAATTAATTAATCCTTGTGTCAGTTGGTTGTGAATCATCCCAGAAACTGGTTTGGGATAAGTGAATCCCTGTGTCAGTTGGGAGTGATTCATCCCAGGAACTGGATTGGGATAAGTGAATCCCTGTGACAGTTGAGAGTGTATCAGTCCAGGAACAGGATTAAAGGAAACAGAATCTGTATCAGTCCAGAAACAGGATTGAAGGAAAACAGAAACCCAGTAGGAAGACCAATCCTAAACCAACTTGGATTCTCTCTTGTAACTCTATAAATAGACAAGGGATCAGTCATTCAGAAAACATAATAACACAATTAATTCACAGGATTTATAGAGAGAGAAAAATCTAGAGAGAGAAAACGTTTCTCTCTCCAAGTCGAATTTTCAAAAAAGTGTGCAGCTGGTTTTTGGGTTTCTAGTGGCTGAAATTTTGGCCTTGGTTTATACCAACTGCGCATAGCTTTCTCTCTCTGCGGGCGGTGCGTTTATAGTACGTGCCAGGTGCTGCGGGGCTAGAGTTTTCTAGCAGGTGGATTATGGTGAGTAGCTGATCAATTGACTTCTAGTTCGTTGCCCACACAACGTGAAGTCATAGTCTTGAGGCATACAAGAGAATCACCAGGTGCACGCTTCAAAGGTACTTTTCTAAGATTCCGCTTTAATAGAAATTTTTGTTGCGTGATAAATCGAGCAAGTGCAAACCCAGATCCTACCAAAATCTTTCAGGAACATCCAAACAAACACTTCCTCCAATCTCCAATATTTCTGATTTCACGCATTCATTAAATTTTGCCAACTTAGAAGGAGATGATCTAACACATCTAACACCATTTATGATAACTTGAATAGCAGAATCATAATCTTTTAAACCATGCGTCACAATCAAATTTATTGTATGAGCACAACAACGCATATGCAAAAGTTCACAATTCAATACTGAATTTTCCCAATTTCTAATCTTTCTTTGCATATAAGAAATGGCATCATCATTAGAACTTGCATTATCCACATTAATTGTGAAAAATCTCTCAATACCCCATGCAATCAAACATGCCTCAATCATTTTCCCAATTGTCTCTCCTTTATGATTAGGAATAACCTCAAAATTCAAAAAATTTTTCTATAACTTCCAATCATCATCAATATAATGCACTGTTAAAACCATATAATTAATGTTCTGCACTGAAGTCCACGTATCCGTTCTAAAGCAAAATTGATTTGAGGATGTAGAAAACATGGCTTTCAATTTTTCTTTCTCTTCAACATACAAGCTTATGACATCCTTAGCCAATGTAACACGAGTAGGCATCACTAACTTGGCCTGAATTACAGAACAAAAGTACTTAAAGCCCAATTTTTCGACAAAAGAAAATGGGAGTTCATCCATAATTATCATCTTAGCCAAAGCCTTCCTACCCATTTCTTTAGTAAAAGTCACAGCTGTCAAATTTCCAACATTCGGTTCAAAAACTAAAGTCTTTTGTTTCTTATCCTCCTGTTTTCCATAAGGATATTTTCTACACTGATAATTCAAATGATTCCACAAACTACTAGTACCAGTCTTGCTTGGATTATAAGCATAACTCTTATTGCAATATTTGCTTGGATTATAGGCATAACTCGTTGATCTCTCTTTGGTGATCCGAGGCTTGGGCTGTCTAGATCACGAGTGGGTAGTTCAATTTTTTGTAGAAGGAGTGGCGGTTTTCATGAAAGGCAGCACCTTTCTTTTTTCAGCAGCAGTGAGTTGTTTGTGGCTCAAGTTAGTGATCAGATTTTGGTTTCTTTGAGCCCGATTTGAGTGATTTCCTTGTGGGCTAAGCAAGTAGATTTCGATAGATTATTGCCCACGCAATATTCAAAGTTTCTACGGAGATATCTATTGGATTTCTATTGGAATCGCAACAAAGATTGGATTTTTTCTTTAGGCAAGGGACTTCGCTACAAAAGGTAGAATCTTTAAATTCTTCTTTTATTAAAGATTGAATCTTTTGTGTCCCGATTAATAAATTAAATAAGTATAAGCCAAGATCCATTCATGGATAAACTAATTTGAGCCTGAGCTTGGTCGAAAGCTTCCGATTCTGGAATGCATTGCACGAAAGTGAGGTTTTCGATTTAGCCCAGGCTTGTTCAGTTTTCCTTCAAATTGGTATCAGAGCATTGGTTTCAGTCTTATACTTGTTTGATTTATTACGCGGCTTTATTTTGGCATTATTATTTTTGTCGAAATGCTTAAACAGGTGGTTATTGGTTTCCCGACTATTATGGTAGAAATTTATTTTTCATTCATAAACCCTGGGACATGTCCGGGCTTGTATTGTTTTTGAATGGAAATGTCTGTAATAGTAATAACCACGAGCTGGAAGCCATGTAGGATTAGAAAAATCTTGTAGTAGGATTTAATCTAATCATGTCATCTTTAAATTCCTAGAAAATGCCTTTGTATATAGGAATTTATGTACTATGACGAAGACGTTATTTTGGGTAACTTATATTCGCGGGTTTTGGTTTAATCATAATTTTGGGTGATTCCTAATTACGTAGAAAATTGAGAAAACCCGGGCGAATCGAGAGGAATCCAAATAACGAGTGGGAGCGACATAATGGGACGTGTCACCGAGGCGTCAAGGAATCAACGATAGAGAAGGCCATAATAGTCGAAAAATTTTATTTAATTTTAATTTCCAGTATTTATGACTTTTCGTTGATTGTGTGATTTTCGTTTTATTTTGCATGAACGAAAACCAAACCAAAATGTTTTTAAAAGGAAATGTGCAATTAACTAAGGTAGATTATTCGCATATTAAAACTCCAACGGTTTTATGGGTGCGAATATCCATAGTTAAGATATTGCATGTTAAAACGTAAAAATCCTCAAACTTAAAAATCTAAGTGGGAGCGGGTTGATAAATATCCCCATGGCCTCCATTACGGGTTCATTGGGGATGTGGTTAAACTTGCGTGTTGGCTTAGACCTTCCTCCCTTTCGGATGAGTTTTCAATCATGGATATCACCGGAATAAATTTCTAAAGGGATGACTATACTGAGTTTAATTGGAGAAAGTTATGACACCCTCGCCATCCGAGGCGCATTAGTATCCTAAGTAACAAACTTAGAAGTCACGTAATTGCATACACTTAGTGTACCGTTTTTAGTATCCCTCCCATCGAGGTTACGCTATTTTTGGGTACGACTAAAATTATCGACTATTAATTTCATTGATCATAAGATCGTTTGTCAGATAATGAAATTAATGAACTTCGGTTCTTCTCGAACGAATATGGGTTAGCGTAGACGTTCACCTATCGTGACATGCATTAATCCCGGTGTGAGAGATGTCGGTAGAAGATTATATTTGTTTTTTGAGGATTTTCAATATTTTTGAAAAAGTATACTGAAACTTGAAATGTTTATTGTTCAGTTGATATGTCGTTCAACCCACTAGCTGTCATTCTGAACCAAAACAAACTCACCGGTCCAAACCATATTGACTGGAAACGTAACCTGGACATTGTCCTTACCGCTGAGGGTTACAAGTACGTGCTTACTGAGGAGTGTCCCCCTAAGCCCAGAGATGATGCCACCCCTAAGCAGCGAGAGCCATATACGAGGTGGCAGAAGGCTGATGAGATAACCAGGTGCTACATCTTGGCTTCTATGTCAAGTGTACTGCAACACCAGCATCAGCAGATGACCTCAGCCTACGATATGATGCTCAACCTTAGGGAGATGTTTGGACATCAGGGCAGGGCAGCCAAGCAGTCAGCTATGAGGAAACTCATGAATGCTAAGATGGTTGAGGGCACTTTAGTGAGAGATCATGTGCTGGAAATGATTGGTTGCATCAATGAGATCGAGGTATTGGGAGGTGACATTGATGGGGATACCCAGGTCGATATCATTCTCCAGAGCTTGCCTTCCAGTTTTGAGCAGTTTCGATTGAACTATAATATGAGGAATCTCTCATATACACTTTCTGAGCTCATGACTGCATTGGTGTCTACTGAGAGCCTATTCGAAGAGAAAAAGCAAGCCTTGGCTATTGTTGGTCCCTCATGTTCCTCTGCTGGGCCCAAAGCTAGGAAGCAAAAGAGGAAGAGAGGCCAGAAAGTAGGAGCTGATCATGAACCCAAGGCGGGCATTGCCAAGAAGCAGAAGCCGAAAGGCAAATGCTTTAGATGTGGCAAAGCCGGACATTGGAAGAAGGACTGCCCAAAGCCTCGAGGTATGTGCAAATTTTCCCCACTCACTGAGATGTGTTTAGCGGCGATTCCCACAGATACTTGGTGTGTGGATTCAGGAGCCACTGATCATGTTTGTAATTCTTCGCAGGGGTTCCAAGTGACCCGGCTGCTTAGAGAGGGAGAGTTGCAGGTCTACATTGGGGATACTACCAGAGTTTCTGTTGCTGCAGTGGGAGTTATTTGTCTTCATTTTTTAGAATCTACTTTATTGTTGAGAGATTGTCTTTATGTACCCAGTTTTCGCAAGAACTTACTTTTAGTTTCTAAACTTGTTTTGGATGGTTATAAGTGTGTTTTTTTTTATAGATCTATATTTATTAGAAAAGGCCAGAAACTTATATGTTCCGATACATTGGTTGACAATTTGTTTTTAATTAAGACATATTCCCCGATAATGCAAAACACAGAAACTAGTAGCTCATCACCGAATCATAATAAGAGAAAAGAGTCTTCCCCATTGAATCAGACTTATCTTTGGCACCTGAGACTCGGTCACATCAACCTTAGTAGGATTCAAAGGTTGGTCAAGAGTGGGTCTTTGGACTTACTAGATATTGACAGCTATTCGACCTGTGAGTCCTGCTTGGAGAGTAAAATGACCAAGAGGCCTTTTAAGGCAAAGGGGTATAGGGCCAAGGAGGTTTTAGAGCTTATTCATTCTGATGTGTGTGGGCCTATGTCAGTTCAGCCTAGAGGTGGTTATGAGTATTTCGTGACTTTCACGGATGATTACTCTAGATATGGATACATATACCTGATGCGCCATAAGTCTGAATGCGGTAGAGAACCATCTGGGTAAGAGTATCAAGGCCCTGTGATTTGATCGCGGTGGTGAATACCTCTCTAGTGAATTTAGATCCTATTTGTCAGAGGAGGGTATTCAGACCCAGTTTTCTGCACCTAGCACACCCCAACAGAATGCTGTAGCAGAGAGGAGGAACAGGACTCTTATGGAGATGGTTAGATCGATGATGAGTTACAATGAGTTGCCTATCTCGTTTTGGGGTTATGTCTTGGAGACAGCATGTTTTATCCTCAACCTTGTGCCATCTAAGTCTGTGCCTTCGACCCCATCAGAGTTGTGGAATGAGTGAAAGCCTAGTCTGAGATATCTCAGAATATGGGGTTGTCCAGCACATGTGCTCGAGGCAGATGTAGGCAAGTTAGAGGCGAGATCCAAGGCTATGCCGTTTATAGGCTACCCCAAAGGAACGAGAGGTGGTTTATTTTATAGTCCTCAGGATCAGAAGGTGGTGATCAGTACCAATGCCAGATTTCTTGAGGAGGACTATATTTTAGATCACAAGTCAAGCAACAAGGTAGTATTGGAAGAGCTTAGAAGTCAGTCCATTATTCCAGATGCACAAGTACAGGAAGACACACCACAAGAGACTGCACACACTATCACAGATGATGCTCTCGCACAGGCTGCGCCTCGTCGTAGTGGGAGGGTTGTGAGACAGCCCGAGAGGTACATGGGTTTGGGTGAGTCTTCTGACTTTATCCCTGGTGCTCATGAACTGGACCCAATTAACTACAACGAGGCTCTCCAGGATAAAGATACAGATTCTTGGCAGAGAGCAATGATTGCTGAGATGGGTTCTATGGACTCAAATCAAGTCTGGGAGTTGGTAGACCTTCCTGATGGGTTTAGGCCTATTGGGTGCAAATGGGTCTACAAGCGAAAGAGAGGATCTGACGGGAGGGTTGAGACATTCAAGGCTAGGCTTGTGGCGAAGGGGTATACTTAGAAAGAAGGGATCGATTATGAGGAGACCTTTTCCCCAGTAGCTATGCTTAAGTCAATCTAGATTCTCTTGGCCATAGCTACTCATATGGATTATGAGATTTGGCAGATGGATGTCAAGACAGCTTTCCTTAATAGAAGTCTTGAGGAGACCATCTTTATGCAACAACCAGGGGGCTTCATTGTTAAGGGCCAAGAGCACAAGGTATGCAGGCTTAGGAGGTCCATTTATAGACTTAAGCAAGCATCCAGATCTTGGAACATCCGTTTTGATGAGGTTATCCAGTCCTATGGATTCACTCAGTGTCCGGATGAGTAGTGTGTTTACCGCAGGCGTGATGGTGATATGGTGGTGTTTCTCGTACTTTACGTAAATGACATCCTTCTTATTGGCAACAGTAAGAAGGCGTTGTCAGACGTAAGGGCATGGTTGTTCAGGCAATTCGATATGAAGGATTTAGAAGAGGCTGGACATATATTCGAGATCGTAGGAGACATTCTCTGACTCTCTCTCAGGCATCCTACATAGACACGATTCTGGCCCGTTATGAAATACAGAACTCCAAAAGGGTACACTACCTTTCAGGCATGGAGTGCATTTGTCTAAGGAGCAGTGTCCCAAGACTGCTGAGGAGATAGATGCCATGAAGGCGGTACCCTATGCTTCTGCAGTGGGTAGCCTCATTTATGCTATGTTGTGTACAAGGCCTGATATTTGCTTTGCCATTGGCATGGTTAGCAGATATCAGAGTAACCCTGGGAAGGCTCACTGGGAGGCAGTAAAATGCATTCTCAAGTACTTGCGCAGGACGAGAGATTATGTCCTAGTTTATAGAGCGCAAGAGCTTGTACCACTGGGTTACACAGATTCGGACTTTCAAGTTGATTTGGACAATAGTAAGTCTACCTCTGGGTTTGTGTTTACTCTAGGAGGTGGAGCCATAATATGGAGGAGTGTCAAGCAGAAATGCGTGGCGGACTCCACCATGGAGGCTGAGTACGTTACTGCTTCAGAGGTAGCGAAAGAGGCTGTATGGCTTAGGAGCTTTCTGATGAACTTAGATGTGGTTCCTGAGTTGCCTAGGTCTATCACAGTTTATTGTGATAACAAAGGTGCAGTTGTTAACTCGAGAGAACCATGAGCCCATAAGGCGAGTAAACACATAGAGCGCAAGTATCACCTGATACGAGAGATCATAAAGAGAGGAGATGTGATCATGGCCAAGATAGCATCAGATGACAACCTTGCAGATCCTGTCACCAAGCCATTGACCCCAAAGGTCTTTGAGAGACATGTGGAGAGAATGGGAGTCAGATTCGTAAGGGAGTCATGTGAGTGAGCTTAAAGGTGTTCTGGAGATTTCATTATGACAACAGTGTAATAGCGGGTTGGACAGTTTTTGTACTTCTTAGCATAGCTTTGAGTATTAGTGGGAGATTGTTAGTTTTGAATGCAGAAAAGCTATGGCTTGTATCAAAAACTAATATCCACAGTTGACATATCATTTTGTTTCGGTATAAATTTGTTCCTTTATATCATAGAACTATGTAACGGGGTGTGCAAAGACACAGTAGATACCGTTATTGGTTAAAGTATTGATATATTAAAAGTATGCTCATAACCGAGATAGTTTGAACATACTATCGGTATAGGTTATCGTGTGGTTTGGAAATTAATTTATCTAAATTAGTTTAAATCACACGGATATGCCCGGGGCATATTGAGCACGACCAGTTTGGATAGAATTGACTTATACTGATCGGCGTAGTCAATTCGGTCCTAGCATTCCATCTCTCAATCCCGAGATTGGGACGAGCGCGAGAGTTGAATATTGTATGCTTTGATTTGCCAAAGAGTGCGGTCAACTGAGGCCTATACCTCGGTAGGTTGGGTATGTGGTGTTTAGCTTCTTACGTGCCGTTGCTAGTCGGAGGAATCCACGTACCGGTTCGCCTGGTTGATGGTGCTCCCGAGATGAGCTCGTAAAGTCTATTATACTAAACCCGGCCGGTGAACTTTATGTTCGGTATAATAAAAGGACGAGTGGTACTAATCTCGGATACCAAGAAGTCGGTGAATTAATTTGTCAGTAAATTGATAAATCGACGAGCGCTAGATCTTTAATGTGGGGAGATAGAATAAAATATAAGGGCACGATGTAAATTCGTTTTTGAGCGGTAGTTCCATAATTGGTCCGATAGTGGCACGAATAATTATGTATTTGACTAATCGACATGGTGAATTAATTAATTCAAACGGTTTAATTAATATTTAATCGACAAAGTGAATTAATTAATTCTATTTGAATTAATTAATTCTAAGGGTTCGATTAAATTAAATTAACAAAGTGGGTTAAGAAATTAATTCTAATGGGTCGATTGGAGTTGATTAGTCGGGAAAGACTTAGTGGTCAACGAAAGTCAAATTAAAAGGCCCAACTCGAGAGCCCATTAGGTCTCTATTAGAGCTCCTATAAATAGAAAACTTGAAGCCCAAGAAAACCTAAGAAAGTCTTGCAAGACAATTTTTCTTGCTTTCTTGAGTGAGAAGGTTTAACAGAAAATTTTTCTTCAAGAATTATTTCTCAAAAACAAACCAGATTTCTCACTTGCTCTAGATTGGATTCGAACCAAAGATCACAGCTTTTATTTGGGTTTTATTCTACCCAGTTTTTTGGTCAGATTTTCGAGCAGGAAAACCCTGCTGCTGCCGCAGGTTTCTTCAAGTCGCGATCGGACTGCTGCACAGGTTTTCTTCAATTTCCTGCTACCGATTTCGCTGCTGCCTGTTGTGTTTGATTCGGCTTAAGTCTCGTTGATCTCTCTTTGGTGATCCGAGGCTTGGGCTGTCTAGATCACGAGTGGGTAGTTTGATTTTTGGTAGAAGGAGTGGCGGTTTTCATGAAAGGCAGCACCTTTCTTTTTTCGGCAGTAGTGGGTTGTTTGTAGTTCAAGTTAGTGATCAGATTTTGTTTCTTTGAGTCCGATTTGAGTGATTTCCTTGTGGGCTAAGCAAGTAGACTTCGATAGATTATTGCCCACGCTATAGTCAAAGTTTCTACGGAGATATCTATTGGATTTCTATTGGAATCGCAACAAAGATTGGATTTTTTCTTTAGGCAAGGGACTTCGCTACAAAAGGTAGAATCTTTAAATTCCACTTTTATTAAAGATTGAATCTTTTGTGTCCCGATTAATAAATTAAATAAGTATAAGCCAAGATCCATTCATGGGTAAACTAATTTGAGCCTGAGCTTGGTCGAAAGCTTCCGATTCTGGAATGCATTGCACGAAAGTGAGGTTTTCGATTTAGCCTGGGGTTGTTCAGTTTTCCTTCATTTTGGTGGTAGAAAAGTCAATTTTATAGAAAAGTAAATTTATTTTGTTTTATTCTTTTAATGGTTTAAACTCATAAAATATCCTAGTCGTAATATACCTATTTGGCGGGGTTATTACACTTGAAGCATAATTGGTGGCCGCGTCTGGATCCTAGTTTGATGTTAGTCCAGATCCTTCCTCTCTGAATATGTTGATAATCACCAAAAGTTCTTTCTTGAAGAACTTCTTTACTTTCAATCACCAGAGTTCACACATAATTGCTGTTAGCCTTTCAAGCCTGCAGAGAAAAACCTTTTTGGAATATTTTGGTAAAACTATTTTCTCAAAAACTGTGTGTACCTCTGAATTAGTATATCCCTAGGATATATAACCATCAGATAACAAAAAATGGATAAAAGATAAATATTCCTAATTTTAGAATATTATCTTTTATTGATTTTGATTTTACCAAACCCATGGATTAACCCAGCAACCCATAGATCAGACTGATGGGTCAAGAATCTCAATTGCAATTAGGTATCTTGATTTGTCAACCTATCCTAATTTTTCCTAGGTACTTAATTAACTCTTAATTAATACCACATAACTTTTAAATAATATTTAATTAAACTATTTAATTAAATATTATTTATCTATGTATAACAATTATACTTATTGCAGGCAAGACTATTGATTTTGTATCATCGAACTCTCTTATGTGCGATCCTGTAGGCCCATTCCAAATTAGAAATGGATAATTCAAGCTAATTGATTAATCGATAAGTCATTAGTGGTCTCTAGCAAGGCATAATGACTACCCAATTCAGAACGGAGGGTCGAATGGTGATTCAACAACCTTCCAAGCATACTACATACGAACATCTACATTGATATCATGTTTAACATAAGGCATAGAACCATCATCCTTATTTAGCTAAACGTTTACTTGATCTCTTTGTGACACTGAATTTCATCAAGAAAATGATAACATTTATCATTTCTTGGGCACGGCCATGCGCTTCTTAGTTCACTATCAAGTGGCCAAGATATCATCTCTCAGTTAATAGAGACTTGTAGTCCCACCACTTCATTCACATATCTTAGCGTGATTCATAGCATACCCAATCATACCGGTACTTGGCAACTTATTACGGCCCCGTTAGGCATATATCAAAGCACACTACAATTCACCTAAGACCATGTAGTGATTTCTGGTCTAAGAATCCTCGTACGAGTACTACTCATAAGAATCACTCATGATCTAAGCAATCCATGGAGTGTTTCTTTTGACGGATCAATTTCATGAATTCAAACATGCACAAGAATATTATATTCATGAAATTAACTCATATGATAAATCAATCAAGTGACAAATGTCTTATATATCCCTTAAAAGGGCATATACACCAACAAGTATGAGCTCATTAATGTTTGGTGGGGCTAGATTTCACCTAAGAGGGTAAATGATCGCTTCTGTATTTATATTTGGGACTTGCTATTTGTATAATGGAATTGCTATTTGTATCACAAAAAAAGGGGGCAAGATTAGAAGTATAACCCTTGAACCAAAACCCTCCAAAAATTTAAAACAACACTCCAAAAATCCAATCCAAACAAATCCTTCACTACAAAAACCTTTGGGCAATCGTTTACTTGAAGTCCGTACAAGTATTAGCTCGAAAGTCATCACGAAATGGTAAGTTTTCGATTCGTAATATATATATTTTTGAAAGTCGTACAGTAAAATGCATAAATTTGACGTTAGCAATAGGTAGAAACCCTGCACTTTAGCTTTTTGTCCATGGCTCGCTCATTTTTTCCTTGCATTTTATAGTGATGGGATTTAAAATTCTCGGCATTTTTAATATGCGTAATATAAAATGTGTTTCGTTTTATATAGTGTGAATGTAAAATTCCTAGCATTTTCGTACTGAAATTGTAAAGTTTTAGCATTTATGCATATACAAAACTAAATCTGGGTGCGTTTCATATGTACTGAATTTAAAATTTGTAGCGTTTTTAATGAGAGTATATAAATATCTTTGCGTTTTTTACAAGTGTAATATAAAATTTGTGGTGTTTTCTATGTTGTGAATGTTAATTTTTTAGCGTTTCTGCATATATGAATCTAAATATGGGTGTGTTTCATATATACTGAATGTAATATTTGTAGCGTTTATGACATTTAATACATGTGGCTTTTGTTGCATTGTACATCGTGAAAGTGTTGCATTTGTACTATTACAAATTTAAATTTGGGTGCGTTTTTGTCTATGAGAATCATTAAAGTGTTGAGTTTTAATTTATATGTGTATTTATATGCAGGATGAGGATGACGAGTACGAGTAGGAGGATGAGGAGGTTCATAAGGAGGAGGAGGAAGATGAGGAGGAGGCTGTGGAACTTGAGGTTGGAGCAGATTTGAGTGGGTATTTTCAGATTGATCGAGAGTTTCGCACTATCAGTGCTGCATTGAAACATTGCCAGAAAATAGCAAAACGCCTTAAGTTCCTCCTTACAAAGAGAGGGGCAATAAGGTTTTGCTACATATTACTTTTCGTGCAAGCGATGGAGAGATCCATTGAAAGCCCCTCTACCCACCAAACGAGAGAATTCCAAAAGGAGCAGATGTAATTTCCCCTTCAGGTTAACTTGCAAGCAACTTGACATGGGACATTACAAGGTGTATACAAATCCATGATCATCGTCAATGCACAATCATACTGGTATTACATTATTCGTGTGTCATAGTAATTTTATTGATATTTAGCATTTATGTTTATTAATATTATACAAATTTCAGGTATAGTGTATCCATGTGGGCACAAACAGCTGAGTCATTTTACTAAAGATTCAAAAGCTGTTGCTGAATTTATGCTTAGGTCGAATGCGAAACCAAAGTATGTTTGGAAAGCTGTTAATAAATAGTTTCTTAAAACCCAGGTACCAATCAAATTGATATACAATTCGAAAAGAGATATGAAAACCGCTGGGTTGCAAGGTAGAAATATTGGGTAGCAATTTTTGCATTTGGCTCAGGAGAAGTAGTATTATGTCAAGATTCTCACGGATGCGAATACTAATGAGATTACACATGCATTCTTTGCGCATCCAACATCAATTCAGATGTTTTACAGATGGTATTGGGTGGTCGGGGTTAATTCAATGTACAAGACCAATAAGTACCAAATGCCCATCGTCCAGATGGTAGGTATGACTCCTACAAATAAGAATTTCAATATTGCATTTGCTATTGTTAGAAATGAGACAAAAGATACATATGATTGGGTGATGAGGAACTTGAGGTTTTTGCTGCCTGCTAGTTTGGTACCAAATGTGATTGTGACCGATAGGGAGCTGGGTTTGTTGCAGCCTATTAAGGACCATTTTCCAGCTTCACACCACTTGTTATGTCGGCGGCATATTACGCTGACTATTAGTTTTGAATACAGAAAAGCTATGCCTTGTATCAAAAACTAATATCCATAGATGACATATCATTTTGTTTCAGTATTAAATTGTTCCATTATATCATAGAACTAGATACCGGGGTGTGGAAAGACACAGTAGATACCGTTATTGGTTAAAGTATTGATATATAAAAAGTATGCTCGTAACTGAGATAGTCTGAACATACTATCGGTATAGGTTATCATGTGATTTGGAAATTAGTTTATCTAGACTAATTATAATCACACGAATATGCCCAAGCCATATTGAGCACGACCAGTTTGGATAGAATTGACTTGTACTGATCGGCGTAGTCAATTCAGTCCTAGTATTCCGTCTCTCAATCCCGAGATTGGGACGGGCGTGAGAGTTACTTTGTCAGTAAATTGATAAACCGACAAGCACTAGATCTTTGATGTAGGGAGATAGAAAAAAATATAGTGGCGCGATGTAAATTCGTTTTTGAGCGGTAGTTCCATAGTTAGTCCGATAGTGGTACGACTAATTATGTATTTGACTAATCGACAAAGTGAATTAATTAATCCTAAAGGTTTAATTAATATTTAATTTACTAAGTGGATTGAGAAATTAATTCTATATGAATTAATTAATCCTAAGGGTTCGATTAAATTAAATTAACAAAGTGGGTTAAGAAATTAATTCGAATGGATCGATTGGAGTTGATTAGTCTATGAAAGACTAAGATGTCAACAAAAGTCAAATTAAAAGACCCAACTCAAAAGCCCACTAGGTCTCCATTAGAGCTCCCTATAAATAGAAAACTTGAGGCAAAAGAAAACCAAGGGAAATCTTGCAAGACAAGTCTTGCCTCTTAGAGTAAGAAAGTTCTAGAGAGAATACTTCTTCCCTTTTGAAGTTTCCTTTCAAAAACGAACTAGATTTCTTGCTTCTTGGATTGGATTCATCCCAAAGATCACACTTTTCTAGTTGGATTTCAATTCCTTTTGGCCGGACTGGCCGCTGCTCTTCTACCCGCCGTTAGCTTGGATTTTCGGTGCCGATTTCGCTCAAACCCAGCACGTTTGATTCGGCCCTTTGCAGCGTTGATCTCTCCTTGGTGATCCGCTGTTTGGGCTGTCTAGATCACGGCAGGGCTGGGGTGTTTTCCGGTGACTAGGGTGGTTGTTTATTGATCGGAGTTGTGGGTTATTAGCGAAGGGTTTGGCAGCAGTTTTTTTTGTGAAAGTGTTGATCAAATTTTGGGTCAATTAGAATCCGATTTGAGGGATTTCCTTGTGGGTTTTTGTGGGCTTCGCGAGTACACTTTGATAGATTATTGCCCAGGCAATATTCAAAGTTTCTAAGAGTCATCTTTTGGATTTCGGTGGTGATCGCAATATAAAGATTTGGTTTTTCTTATTGCGTTGGACTTGGCTTCAATGGTATAACCTTTAAAGTTTCCGCTTTTAATTAAAGGTGTAATCTTTGTGCATTGTTTGTCGATTTAATAAATTAAATAAGTATAAGCCTAGATCCGTTCAGGGGAAAATGAATTTGAGCCTGAGCTTCGTCGAAAGTTTCTGATTCTGGAATGCATTGCACGAAATTGAGATTGTCGATTTAGCCCGGGCTTGTTCTATTTTCCTTCAGTGACGTCAATGCTTGATTGGAAAAAAAATGTTGGGAGGAGAAATAAAGACTTAGCATGTGTTATCCAGAAGAACTGGTGGAAGAAAATTATCAAGGCCCCAACTGTAAAAGAGTATAACCTCCTATTGCAGCAGTTCAAGGTTAAATACTCTCTAATAGAGCCTTTGGCTGTTGAATATTTTGATACCACATGGCTCATTCACAAGGAGAAATTTTGTCAAGCTTGGACAAATCAATTTCTCCACTTTGGAATACTGCCACTAACAGGGTTGAGACTTCTCATGCTGCAATGAACGATTGGTTGAATTCTTCGACCAATTCTCTTGACACGTTGTTTACTAAGATTGACTCCCATCTCAGCCACCTGTACCCTTACATCAGGTAATTTTAATTTTTTAATTGTTTATTTATTTGATTTCACTCTATTTATATTTAATTTTAATTTTTTATTTGACTGTAATTTCACACAATAACAGTGGATCGCTTGAGTCTTCTATTTCAATGACACAAACCAGGATGCAGAGATTTTCATATTGTTACCTGAACAAGTATGTGTCACGCCATTTTTTGAAGTTAGTGATAAAAGAATTTTGAAGGAAGAATAGGTTGGCCAGCAATGTGGATGTGTGTTAAAGGTGACACTTGGAATTCCGTGTGCTTGTGATATATTCAAAGCACAGGAATCGATCGACTATCGCCTACTCCCATGTGCACAGAGTTCTGGAAGAGATTAACCATTGTACCATCTCAGGGTGATTCGAACTACATGGATGAGGACATCAAGTACTTTTTATATATGTACGTCAATAATGGAAATTAGATTTCATCTATATTATTTTTTATAAATTGTTTTCATATATTATATTTACTTTTTAAGGTTTTTCCACGAGACTGTCGTTCCTACAGTCAATAACAGTCTGTCATTTTTGGCGCGTATGCTGAATATGACGCATGTAAAAGACATGCACTAGTGTTGGTGAGCCAGGTGCTTCAGGGCCCCAAAGGGGACGACCAACGAATAGATTACACCATTCAGTGATGCGTGAGTGGAGTGCACGAGAGAGAGCGACACATGGCCCACGTGGTAGGGGTCTTTCAAATTCAGTCGGGCGCTCAACTGGTCGCTCATCCAACAACGAGATAGGCTCAGATGGTCATTCTTCATTACGTGCAGGTAAATATGCATTTTGTTTTGTTTGTTAAATTACATTATTGTTGTTTCATATTACTTTTTTATATATATTTATCAGTTATGTTTATTACTATTATATTAATTTTCAGGCTTTGGAGCAGTTGTTCCTTGTGTGCCTGAATTTTTCAGCCTTACTGTGCTGGCTGGTCGGACATCATTGGGGACGGCCATTGTG
Source organism: Knoxia roxburghii (assembly GCA_030378225.1). Lineage (NCBI taxonomy): Eukaryota > Viridiplantae > Streptophyta > Magnoliopsida > Gentianales > Rubiaceae > Knoxia > Knoxia roxburghii. Next base: position 19,784,160 of record CM059420.1, on the reverse strand, counting down.
GTTTCCAAGTAATTTCTACTTATCTTTTTGGACACGAGAAATATTGGAAATTGGCTCGCAAAGTGTTGACTGGAGAGATTACTAGCAATCCACATAGGTATTGAGGTGTATTTGAATCTTTGGAGGCAATGTCTGCTGATGGTGTTCATATAGCTGCGGTACTCAGGCGAGAAAGTTTTGAAGGTATAGATTGCGGTGAGGAGTATTGGATTGCCACACCTGCCGATTTGTTTCCCCTCGCCACTTAAGCAAATGCCACTGGTAATCCACCTCAGCAGAACTCGATCTGATGCAAATTATTCTGTATTACCTTTGTATGCGTCAGGTGGCGACACACAACCTGAAAGGGTGATAGAGATCGCCCACATAAATGGGAATCATTATGTACGTGTAGATGTGGTGGATGATTGCCCTATCCCACCGTTGAACTTTGTTTGGAAACATCAACGTCATGCTGGAACTGTAGGAAATTGGCCAAACAATTTAACTACAAGGTATAATCTATGGCTTAGTCATCGTGATGCCTAGGAATTTCAGTGTTATGTGACATCTTGGTTATTGATATTAATGTACTAAATTTAATTTTATTTGATGTTGTGAACTAATTTGCCATTTACTTGAACTAGTGCCCTAATTTTAGTTTCATTTGATGTTGTGAACTAAGTGATGATGTAGTAATGTAGTACGATTGGTTATGATATAATAGTAAATAGTCAAATCCACAAATACATACAACCTACCATAAAATACAACACTAAATAAAATACAATCCACAAATATGAATCCAAAATAAAATTCGAAACAACATAAAGTACCAATCACATAATATCTCAATCAAACGAAAATACAAAAAAACCACTCAAACAGACTGGTCAAAGTCCTCATAGATCTCGACAGTGCTAGGAGCAAACTCATCGTAGAGGTCCAGTGCTCGCTCGCTCACCGCAGCAAGTAACCTGTGGTGATGCTGTCCATATTGACTCATCCACTACAAATAGTTAAACAATAAAATTAAAAGTCTGATAAATTGAATTTAACAAATTGAAAATAAATAGTAATAAATACTTACAAACTCTGAAAAGGCCCAACGAGGTCTAGCTGGAGCTGTCTGATCATCGGGATCAACTGGGAGGACAAATGGACGTGATCGCTCTGTGAACCACTGGAGGTAGTCATCTACGCACGCACTATGGGGAATGCCTCCACCTGTAGGCTGCCTGTCTCTAAGCGATATCCCAGTAGACGTCACACCAAACTCTTCCCACCCCGACTCTGCGTACTCTATTGTGTGCTTGACCACATATGGTTTCCCAGTGTATCCCCGGTAAGTATCCCTACCAGGATGTAAGAAACGAACAGGTATCCACTGAACGTATCTGAGCTGGCGTGCACACTTATCCGGCATATATGGCTCAATATAATCCCCGTACGCAATCAGACCTCGGTACAGGGTCCTTGGCATCGTCACTACAGCATCGTGACCGTATGGCATCCAGGTAGCCTATAACGTAATTTGAAATTACTTAAAAAAAAACATATAAAACATAAATTATACACAGTGATAATATTTATTTTTTTAAAATATTTACTTACCATATCAATGGTCATATTGTCAAGCCCACTTCGAATAGCGCTCAACCGCTGCTCTGTACAGCGGTGGGCATCGATTGCCCACCTCAATGATCACGCCTGTGAACCTTGTAATGGGAGGGGCATCGGGTGGGGTCTGAAATCTGAGAAGTGCTCGTATATCCAAGACTGTAGCAAAGTCATGCACCATGTCATACTCTGTGTCCCATGCCTACTGGCAGCACCTAAATGATAGTACAGATATGTAAGTGTCGCGGTGCCCCATGCCTCCTGGCCCACCTGATCCATCTCCTTTCTAACCTGGACTACAGGCGTTGGCATAAACTTATTGGAACTCTTGTCTGTAAAAAGACAAGTCTCAATAACACTCCACACAAAAGCAGCCACATCGAAATCGTCTCGGGCACGCTCCATACACCTCTCAATCACTCTCTGCGTTAAAAACCCACAATTTGTGTATAACTCCTTATCCAGGTGCTTTTCTGGAGGTATCTCAAGCAAACCTTTGGACCAGAAAAGTACAGTGGCAGTATCTGTCACCTCAGTGATCAAGCGACCATCTACGGGGATGTGCAGTATCTCTCACAAATCGTGAAGTAAGATGGTTATCTCTCCGAATGGCAGGTGGAATGAATTGGTGTCCAGCTGCCACCTCTCTATAAAAGAATTGATGTGAGGCTCATCAATGCTCCTGTGCATAATGCGAGGAAGGTGTCCCAGCCCCGTCTGACTCAAAATCTATGCACCCTCGGCTGTCATGGATGCAAGCCATTGCTCAAACGAATCATACATGCTCTCCCTATTAAGGCACCTAAGATGGTATCTAGTAGGCTGGCCCTCCTGTCAATACCTCGATACAACATGCCCTAAAAAGTTAGGGATCACACTATCATCTATAGGGCTACCAGGAATAGGCTCTCTAACCAACCAACTCGTGTCCTCTTTAATGCGCTTTGTAGGATTAACTAAATTTAACAAATATAAAACTCATATAAATATATATACAAAATAACAAATTTAACAAATAACTAATTTAACAAATAACTAATTAAATAAATAATCAAATAATTGGTTGAATAAACTAATTTAAGAAATAAGTAAATAAACCAAATTACTAATTAATTAAATAAACAATTACATCATCAATTCACAAACTAAATCAAATAATCAATTAAATATCTACTTTAAGAATTAAGTAAAGAAACAAAATCATTAATTAATTAAATAAACAATTAACAAATTGAATCAAATATTTAATTCAATCAAATAAATAATTAAATTAAATAACTAAATAAATTATTATTTTAATTAAATAACTTCATTTATTGTAATCGAGCATGTATCTGTAGCAGGATCGACCTACTCAAACTGTCTGTCACCTAGGTTCGGATAACGGATGTTTTTATCAGCTTGTGGGTAAGCAGGGTTACCTCCATAAGTATCTCCCTCTCCCTGATCCTCGTGTTGCCCCCTCTCCTCTTCGGGCTACTGCTGCTCCTCGTCCTCGTGCTCATGATACTCCTCCTCAATATCATCATCCCTCAAGTAAAACCATGAGTCAACTGTCCCTCAATCTCCACCTTTACCTCCACCTACCCTCGTCCTCCACCTTTACCTCTGCCTGTCCCGCGTCCTCCATCTCCAATAGTAATACCTCTGCCTCTCCCTCGGCCTCCACGTCCACCTCCGTTTGTCCCTCGGCCTCGACCTGTCCCTATACCTCATCTCTGCACTGGAACTTTCTGCCTTCTAGTAGAAGCTCTAGGACGCTGTATATTCACGATCGATTTCAACTTAGCGCCACCCTAAACAACATTTAAGCATAAGCATTGATAATATAAACATATTATGTGAAATTATAAATTAAAAAAATATGGTAGAATTGACAAAAATAAGAAAACGCAACAAACAAATGTTTCCACGTTTGATTGAATGCCAAACGCTAGAGATAAACGTTTGACGTTCAATTAAATGTGGAAACCAAACGTTTGACCGAATGCCAAACGCGAAAGTCTTACGTTTTAGTAAATCCAAAACGTCATCGTGTAGCGTTCGTTTTCATCCGAACGTTGCCCAATGACAATTTCGTAACACCGAAATGTCACACTTTCACATTTTGGTTTTGGTCAAATGCACAAATTTCCATTCGATGGATATCAAAACGCCACATATAGCGTTTCTTGAATGAAAAAATGATTCGTAACAGCTCATTAAAACATATCCATAACAGATCTATAGGGTTTATGCAATAAAAAATCGCTAAATAGGTACATTTTTCGAAACTAATCAACATGCAAAAAAACTTTTCAGATTTAACGTATTTTTTACCTGGCTTATTATTGGACCTTTGCCCGCACTGTGTCTTTGCAAAGATTCACCTCCTTCCGCGTCCATTTTGCGATTTTTGGCTGAAAAAATGTTTAGAATTCGCGTTTAGGGGGTTTGGACTTTAGAAAGCTTAGGAAATTTTTTTTTTTTTTGAAAATATGGAAAGTGATGCGTTATAGTAATTTTTTCACTTTTTAAACTGAAGGGTAAAAAAGAACCATTTTAGCGAGCGAGCCATGGCGGAAACGCACCACTTTAATGTTGTTGTGAGTGTGGGCGTCGTTAAAGTGTTACGATTTTTACTAACTGATTGTTACGATTTTAGCGTTTTAGGTTTACAAAAAGTCATCGCGACTCATTTTAGTACCTTATAAACATTTTTTCTTGCGTTTTTGTTCCGAAAAAATGCTATTTCATAGCGTTTTTATGCCCTTTTTGGCGCATTTTAAACTTTTTTGTGCAAAAGGCCATTTTGGGTATTTCATAATTATTTTGATTTTTTTGTGATACAAATAGCAATTTTGTTATACAAATAGCAATCCAGTTTATATTTATATAGCTTAAATTCATGTTAGTTGTCCACATTCTACTTCCTCTCGTAATCCTTGTTTTAAGATTCACAACCAATCCCATTGTTTGATTAGTTGACGTTTTGTTCGAGTTTACTAGCTAGTTCTCTTGGACTCTACAGCTATTCTTAACACTAATCTCACTTGACTTATATTTTGTCTTTGTTGTTACTATCCACAGAGGTCTAGATATATTCCACAAATTATACCATACTCCTAGGAGTAAAGTGCCCGATTTACTCCCACCCGGTTTTTTGCTAAAAAACTGGGTTAATGACCCCAAAACTGGAAATTAACCGGGTTTCACTATTTGCTTTCTTCCATCAGGCGCTTTAAATGCGCATTTAATGCTACTGAAGGGAAAGAATAGTTCACGCGCGTTCAATAAGCCCGGAGTCGTCATCACCGAAGATCGAGAAGACGGGAGCATCCTTGAAAGGTTGATTTTTTGGTCGATTTTGTTGCCCAGCGGAGAAATAATGATGACGGGTGGTGATTTTCGAGATTCAAATTTGGTATATATCATCATGTTTGTCTTGAGAGTGTTGCAAATTTTGATATTCCGATCATTGTGGTATCCATTTCAAGCAGTTTTAAGGGACGATGGTTTATGTAAAATCTCCTTTTGTGCTTATGTAAACTCGACTGTGTACTTATGTAAACTTGAATGTGTGTTTAAAGGCTCTATAAATGGCAGTTTTAAAGGACGATAGTTTATGTAAACTCGCCTTTTGTGCTTATGTAAACTCGTCTGTGTACTTATGTAAACTCGAATGTGTGTTTAAAGGTACTATAGTTTATGTAAAATTGACCGGGGTGATTATGTAAACTCGACTGTGTGCTTACATAAACAATGAGTAGTTTACATAAGTAGTTCAGACGATGATTTTACCCGAATTATAAGCATTCTAGTCTTAGAAACAACATTTTACAAACAAAAAAGGGACTTTACATGAGAAAATAGTATTTTACACAAAGATGTCAGACGTGGTGCTAGTTGACGTGGGCTTATGTAAACTGGACATGATAGTTTATGTAAACTTGACTGTGTACTTATGTAAATTCGACCGTTTGCTTATGTAAACTCCGAACTGTGTGCTTATGTAAACTCGACCGTGTGCTTATGTAAACTCGCATTGTGTTTGTGTAAATGCGCATTTAATGCTACTGAAGGGAAAGAATGGTTCACGCGCGTTCTACAAGACCTGAGCACCCTTGAAAGGTTGATTTTTTGATTTATTTTGTTGCCCAGCGGACAAATAATGATGACGGGGGGTGATTTTCGAGATTCAAATTTGGTATAAATCATTATGTTCATCTTGATAGTGTTGCAAATTTTGAAATTCTGATCATTGTGGTATCCATTTTAGGCAGTCTTAAGGGCGCGATAGTTAATGTAAACTCGCCTTTTGTGCTTATGTAAACTCGACTGTGTGCGTATGTTAACTCGAATGTGTGTTTAAGGGCACGATAGTTTATGTAAACTCGCCTTTTGTGCTTATGTAAACTCGACTGTGTGTTTATGTAAACAAGTACTGTGTTTGTGTAAATTTGACTTTGTGCTTATAGTTTCTATTAATTTGTATGGGGGAAATAGCTAATTTAATTGAAGGAGATGATGAAACAATGCCTTCTCTTGTTGGTAGAATATGCGAGAGTGAGGAGCAAGCATATGAACTTTATAATTCATATACTTGGGATCTTGGTTTTGGTCTTCGTTTAGATAAAGATAGAAAAAGAAGTGACGAAACGAGGTATTGGAGGAGAATTGTTTGCTGTAAAAGTGGTAAGAAGATGGAAAATTGTAAGATAGACCAAATATTCACCAAACTTGATAGTCGTTCTGATTGTTTTGCTTGTATTGAAATTAAAATGAGGCCGGAAGATGGTTTATGGGTCGTCACAAAGCATTTCTGAAAGCATAATCACGTTATGTGTCCGGAGAATGAAAGACATTTGTTACGTTCTCACAGAAAGATGTCGAGATCATCTATTGATTTTTTACATGCAATGAAATCTGCGGGGATATCTGTTCGTGATAGTTATAAGCTTCTTTATAAAGAGGTTAGTTCTGTTCGTGTAAAATGCTTGTTATTTGCATACAACCATCGCACTGTATGTTTGTGTAAAGTGGTAGTTTACATAAACGTTCATGTAAACTGAGTTTACATGAACATTTATGTAAACTACCAGTTTACATAAACGTTTATGTAAACTACCACTTTACATGAACAGAATATATCAGTACTGATAGAACTTGTGTAAAGTACCCTTTTGTTTATGTAAACTGCCAGGTTAAATATGTTAAAGAATTATGATGTTATGTAGGCTGGAGGTCGATCAAATGTTGGTTTTACACAAAGGGATGTATACAACGAGCTGGAAATGAAAAAAGAAAATACATTGATGGCAGTGATTCCAATGCTTTGATTGAGATATTGAAATACAGAGCTGCTATCGAAGAAGGTTTTTTCTTTGATTTTGAATTGGACGATGAGTCTTGTCTGAAAATTATTTTTTGGAGAGATGGTCAAATGAAGAGTGATTACAAGCTGTTTGGTGATCTTTTAATCCATGACACCACGTATTGTACTAATAAATATGATTTGATATGTGGTCCATTTATCGGATTGGACAACCACAGGAAGAATGTGATGTTTGGAATTGGTTTTATGAGGGACGAGAGAGTTGAATCATTTGTTTGGTTATTTTCTACATTCTTGAGGTCGATGGACAATAAGCATCCGATAACTGTAATGAGTGATCAATCAGCATCCATGGGAAGGGCGATTCAAGAGATATTTCCTGATTCAAGGCATCATCTTTGCATTTGGCATATCATAAAAAAGTCCCAGAGCAAAATTGGTTTTCTCAGACAGCAGGCAGGTTTCCGTGAGTTGTTTTATAGATTGCTCGCCAAAGTGGACACCGTTGAAGAATTTAATTACCACTGGGAGAGGTAAGTGATTGGACTTGTTCATTTTTACATAAACGACTGTTGTAAACTGACAGTTTACACAAACGTTTAAATTATGAGTTTACATAAACTCACAGTTTACATAAGTTTACATAATCTTACAACATTTTGATGTGTTTTCAAGATGGAACAAAAATATGGATGCTAAGACAATAAGTGGTTGAAAAAAACTTACGAATCAAGGGAGAAGTGGTGTCCTGCATTCAGCAAGGATTATTTTCTAGGGGAATATTATCTTCCCAGAGGAGTGAGAGTACAAATAACTCTATTTCTCAAAGATTGTCTAAGACTTCAACATTATGTGATTTTTACCATCAATTTGTGGATGTTGTTCTGGATTGGCGATACCAAGCTGCTTGCGAAGACCATAGGTGCTTCTATAGCAAGGTTGACATGCCTGTTAAAGAATGTCTAATGTTGAGGCATGCCAGTGAAGTGTACACACTTGAGATGTACACATATTTTGAGAAGCAATATCTTAATATGCTGGAATTGAAGATGGAACAGAAGTCCCAATCAAATGGTGTATATGTGTTTGAAGTTTGGATTCCAAAAGAAGATAAGGATGATCTCATATTTCGGCACGTTGTCATTTACGATGACAATGATTATTCTGTAAAGCATTCATGCAACAAGTTTTCTGAAGTTGGGATTCTATGTTCTCATTGCCTCCGTGTCCTTTTTCAGAACAATTTTACGGTATGCTCTATATGCTGATGTCAATTATGTAAACTAGTTAAAACTGATATAAAACAACATAACTAATCTGGTTTTCCTTTTTGTTTTTTTTGCCCTTTTTGTAGAAAATTCCACAAATGTATATCCTCGATAGGTGGACAAAAGCTGCTTCAATTTCCCGTTGTGGAAAGTTTAATGTTTCAGAAGTGTCGATGTGCTCACTATCAAGTTTTTCACCATCTTTGTGGACAGCAGATGCTAGTAGAAGGTATTTTGATCTAATTAGATTATTGCATACCAGTGAGATTGGTCGCAGTTATTTTGGATGAGTGCTATGTGAAAGCCAAATATGCACTTGCTGCCCAAGCTGATATTTTGGATGAGAATTTTGAACTGCCTTCGTCAAAGAAGATTAGAGACCCCACTTCTAGGAGAGCAAGAGGTGTGCGGAATGTTCATTTTAAAAGTACAGTTGATAAGAGGGTGCACAAAGCCAAATTGAAACATTAAAGGAAAAAGAAGGATTTTTGTTAACGAAGATGTAAAATGTTTTTTGTATAGCACGGTTCTTGTATGGAAACCATTGCTTTTCTTGGTATAAGGTACTGATGTTTCATGATTTGCTAGTGTACAGTACTGTTTTGTTTATGTAAAATGATGATTGTTTGTGTAAAGTAGTGTCTTCCTTGTTTTTAATAATGTTGGCTGGTTGACGTGGTGCTGGTTGTAAACTGACATTTCTGATCTAGTTATGTAAAGTTAAAGTTCTGATCTCCTTATGTAAACTGACAGTTCTGATATACTTATGTAAACTTATAGTTCTGATCTCGTTATGTAAACTTAAAGTTCTGATCTCTTTATGTAATGTAAGAGTTCTAATCTCTTTATGTAGTGTAAGAGTTCTGATCTCGTTATGTAAACTGAGGGTTCTGAACTACTTATGTAAACTGATAGTTCTGATATCCTTATGTAAAGTGAGGGTTCTGATATCGTTATGTAAACTTTACAGTTATAATTTCCTTATGTAAACTGACTGTTCTGATCTCGTTATATAAACTGACAGTTCTGATCTCGTTATGTAAAGTGACAGTTTTGATCTCCTTATGTAAACTGACTGTCCTGATCTCGTTATGTAAACTTAAAGTTCTGAACTCGTTATGTAAACTTACAGTTATAATCTCTTTGTGTAAACTGTAAGTTTATAGTTTATAAACTGACAGTCAATGTAGAAAACAACAACAACAAATATAAATCCGTTTACATAACTTAAGTAAAGTTAACAAATATAACAAATATAATCTTTACATAACAAATATAAATCCGTCAATATATAATATCCTTATGTAAACTTAATTTTACATAAACTGACAGTCAATGTAGAAAACAACAACCATAAAAATAAATCCGTTCTATATGAACATAGTTAGTTATCATTTGAATATTAGTTATTATAGTAAAATTCAGATATCTTTCTCTTGAGCGGAACCAGGAGGCTATTGTGTGGTGACATTAGCAAGTTAAACAGGTACTTCACCGTTTTCAGGATCTCAGGATTGTCCTTCGCCGCAATCAAATCATGGTCATAGTTAAAAACTTCTCCGCGTGCGTTGTCAAATAGTACCACCTGTTTTTCATTGTTGTTGATGCACACCAACACAAAATGGCCATCTAGGTGGATGGGGAAGAACACCTGCATTATATGTATACATAAAAATGAGTTTTTTTTTTTTTTTTTAATGTAATGTAAACTATGACAATGGTGCTACTCATTATCATGGACGGCTGAAAAGTATTTTCGGTTTTCTTGACGAACCATAATTCTGTTGTCATTTGTTCTGAAAATCTGTGCCTACATATTTTGTTCTTTCCTGGTGTCATTCCCACGTCTTTCACTATGAGTTGCATAATTTGAAATGTTAAATAGAGGGGTTATCAACAAACCGTATCAGGCCAAGTGATGTAAAGAAGTGTGTAAGTATTAACTCACCGAAAACTGGACTGAGCAGAAAAACCTCGAAGGTTTCTCAATTTGTGCCAAATTTTTGGATATGCTCAAGTGATATGACCAACAATCAATGATGGTCGTATCCAACCATTCACCCCAAACCATGTTGGACATCTGCTCCCGATCTATGGTAAGATTTTCATCCCCACCAAATAGTTGGTCGCTGACAGTGTTATGTAAAATAGACTTATATAAACTGAGTTATGTAAAATATGTTTATGTAAAGTACATTTATGTAAACTTGTTTTGATAAACCTTTATGTAAAATGACTTAAGTAAACTTTAATGTAAACTAGGTTTGGTGAATAATGACTTATGTAAAATAGATTTATGTAAAATACATGTAGGTCAAGAACACTTACTACTTCGACCTGCCCTTGCTTGCATCCTCAGGCAAAAGTGCGTAGTCATTGACTATCCTCTCCTTCTCTGAGATTCTTACAAGTGTATCCTTCGTCCAGCTGGTGATGTAAGGAGACAGCAATTTCCTTAGTTTTTTAACTGGTCGATGTGCTCTGTTGGGACGGAATGCAGCTACCTCATCTATGTTATCCGGATCCCTCATGATCACGCTGAAATGTTGGATTCAAATTCTTTAATCGATATTCAATGTTTAATTACATCAAATATGAGATGATAAGAATACTTACTCATAGTCAGGCTCATCCGCAAGCAATGGTTGATCCGCGAAGTCAAGTCTCCTAAATAAGTGGGACTGAACATCTTGAATGGATGCATGTACCAAGGCATTTGCTCCATCCGTATCGGCCGTTTTATCTTTCTCAGTTTCCTGAAATTTATGAATCAAACGGACTAGATTTAGTTGTGAAAAGGCTAGATCAAAAGTTGAAGTCATTTGCATCCTTTTCTTAATTGGAATGGCCGCCTGTCCAAAGCTTTTCTCTACAAGATCAGCCAGCAGGCACATTTGTTTTAAAAACTGAGTGTCTAGTGTGTTTGTTGGCTGCAAGTTGTTATTATATAATCATTGAAAGTTATTGCAATTTAAAATAACAAATTTACATGATTTTACATGAAATACCTCTCCAGCTGGTATTTTGTTTGCTGGCGGTGTTTTTTCAGTTTATGCAGGTTCCACCCCCACGGGATTTGCACCCTGGTTTTCCTCCAAACAGAAGCAAAACATTAATAGAATTATTTTACATAAAGAAGCAGTAGTTTACATAAGCAGATCAGAAGATTATTAATCACCAATTATGAGAATTCTAGTTTTAGGAACACCAATCTACAACCAAAAAAGGGACTTTACATGAGAAAACAGTAATTTACACAAGCAAATCAGCACTTTACATAGCCAACCAGTAGTTTACATAAGCATATCAGACGATGATTTTACCCGAATTATGAGTATTCTAGTATTGGGAACACCAATTTACAACTAAAAAAGGGACTTCACATGAGAAAACAGTACTTTACAAAAGCATGTCAGCCCTTGACATAAAGAAATCAGATTGAATAGTACTTAACATAAACCTATCCAGTATTATGCTTACCGTTTTCTCTTCAGCTTTCTCCTTCTCATTCTCCACTGCTGGTATTTTGTTTGCTGGTGGTGTTTTTTCAGTTTCTGCATGTTCCACCCCCACGGGATTTGCACCTTGGTTTTGCTCCAAACATAAGCAAAACATTATAGAATTATTTTGCAAATGATTAAGAACACCAGCATATCAGCAATAACAATACTTTACACAAAAGGCACTTTACATAGAAAGAGCATTTTACAAATATAATTGGTACTTTATATATATCAACAACACTTTACATAAACAATCAGTAGTTTACATAAGCAGATGATAAGATTATTAAACACGAATTATGAGCATTCTAGTCTTAGAAAAACCAATTTACAACCCAAAAATAGACTTCACATGACAAAAAAGTACTTTACACAAGCATGACAGCACTTTACATAAACAACCAGTAGTTTACACAAGCAAATCAGACTATGATTTTACACGAAAAAGGGACTTTACAAGAGAAAAAAGTACTTTACACAAGCATGTCAGGGCACACAACTTTACATAAAGAAATCGGAATGAATAGTACTTAACAAAAACTTATCCAGTATTATGCTTACCATTTTCTCTTCAGCTTCCTCCTCCTCATTGTCCACTGCTTTCTGGAGGTCATGTATTACACCTTGAACATCTTACAGGATTGTTTGTAATGTACACAAATCCAGACAATTTGAAGCCCTTATTCTAGCCAAGTAGTCTATGAACGATCTACTATATTTACCAAATTCAATGTACATTTCTAGAAAATTTGACATGAGGTCATCATCATCCTGTACACACATTGCATTTTTCACATCAAGTGTTTGATGTCAAAAAAGACTGTAAACTACATTGAGTATGATATTTACCTCTCCATCTTGCTTTGCTGACGTAGAATGGTTGCCCTCTTCCATAAGTGATATGATCATATCAGGAGCAATATTTGCAGCATCCTCATCCCCTTTTACTGGCTTAGATCTCTCAGCTTCCTCAGTTTCCTCATCCTCAGATCCCTCAGATCCCTTAGCTTCCTCAGCTTCCTCACCCTCAGCTTCCTTTTGAATTTCAACTCCCTGCTCTTCAATTATCACTTCCATGTGTGCTGGTTCCTGCAACAACTATATTAATTGAAGAAATATTATGTGAATGTTAGATCACGCTTTACAAAGACCTTGATGTAAAGTCACACTTTACATAAAGGTTTGTGTAAACTTGATTCATGTAAACTGGATTCCTATATAGTTGCCTTCCCAGCTTCATCCTCAGCTTCCTGAGGGGATTCTTCATCCGTAGGTCCTTGCTCTGCGGATTCTTCATCTGAATCTTCTTCCTCTGTGCAGGTTTCATCCGCACCTTCTTCCTCTACGAAGTCTACCTCGGTTGCTTCATGCTCGTCTGTGTCATCCCCTCCATCGGGGGATGATTCACTTCCATCAACCTGCCAACATGATATGGAAAAATGCTCAGAGTGTGTGTAAAGTAAAGTTTCATAATGCTATAAAAGTAATGTTAAATACAAACCTCATAAAAGTCATTATCCTCTTCAGGGCGTTCTCTTATTATGGCCGTTCCCCAGAGTTTGTTTCGCTGTGCAAGCTCCATCAACTTGCTTTGGGGCCAATTTTGGATTGTCGGGACAAAGCGATTATTGGTATTTACCACAGAATACCCAAGCCTATCAGCATACAACAACTATGACAGTGCAAAAAAGCATCAGTTTTCTGTTATGAACAAACTAAAATGTATGATGTAAAGTTCAATTTTACATAACTGAACAAGATATGTAAACTGAACATAATTTCATAAATTGTTCAGTTATGTAAAATGAAAGTTTACACAACTTGTTCAGTTAAAATATCAAATATGATATGACTAAAAATCATACCACAATGAATGTAATAGGCCCTGTGAATTGGCCTCTAGGATGCTTTCTCTATTCTTGTATGCTCTCCATCAAGCGAGCAAGGATGTATTTTCTCCAATTCAATTTCATGATATTCTCTACTGACCTAAATGATTTCAGATATCGATATTGAACTGTATTGGTCCCGTTGCTGTGAATGATCGTGGACACCATGAATATCAAAAAATCCTGAATGAATTCTATGCCAGCGTCCTTGTTACGCTTAATGTAATCAGATAGGCTTGTTGCTGATATTATCACCTTGTTTTGTGGAACGGGGTGCCTGAGATCCCACTTTTTCTTGTTTTCTATGTACACCAGAGATGTTTGATCTTTCCTGGTGTATTCCTCCACATCTACTTGCCCACCAGGAAATCCCATTACTGACTCGACATCGGCTTCTGTAATTGGAATTGTTCCTGCATCCAACTCCAAAGTGCTTCTTTGAGTACTGATGTTTGAGATCAAGTAATGGCCGAACGAATTCAGAAACCTCCCATAGTTAATGTGGAACATGCAGCCCAGCCCCAAATTTTTTAGCTGCTCCTTCTGCGCTTCATTAAGCTCCGCGAGCAGTGAAGATATTCCAGCAGCAGAGGTTCTTGATTCGAATGATTTTTTGGTCTCTTTATCCCCTTGGTATCCTGAAGATTCTTCCAAACATGCCAATTTCGCTTCTTCATGGAGTGTCTGGGTCCTTTGCTGAAAGACTTGAATAGCAAACTCTCCCTCTTTCTTTTTATTATCATTTTTCTTTTTTTTTCTTCGCTCGGTGTTATCCTTTTTTTGCCTTTTTTTTGTTTCAGCTTCTGCAATTTTTTGAAAGTCATTATTTCCTCAAAATCATCTTCTGAATCCACTTCAACGATCTACGTTCTTTTGCCTGAAACCGCATGAACAAGGGCAAAATCACTTTACATAAAAAACCAGTAGTTTACATAAACAGATCAGAGGATGATTTTAATCGAATTATGAGCATTTCAGTCTTAGAAACAATAATTTACAACCAAAATAGAGACATCACATAAGAAAACAGTACTGTAAACAAGCAAATTAGCACTTTACATAAACAACCATTAGTTTACATAAGCACATCAGACGATGATTAAACTCGAATTATGAGCATTCGAGTCTTTGGAAGACCACTCTACAACCAAAAAAATGAATTTTACATGAAAAACAGTACTTTACACAAGCAAATAAACACTTTACATAAGCAACCCGAAGTTTACATAAGCAGATCAGACGATGATTTTACCCGAATTATGAGCATTCTAGTCTTAGGAACACTACTCTACAACCAAAAAAAGGGACTTGACATGAGAAAACAGTACTCTAAACAAGCAAATCAGCACTTTACATAAACAACCATTAGTTTACATAAGCATATCAGACGATGATTAAACCCGAATTATGAGCATACTAGTCTTAGGAACACCACTCTTCAACCAAAAAAAGGCACTTCACATGAGAAAACACTACTTTAGACAAGCATATCAGCACTTTACATAAACAACCAGTAGTTTACATAAGCAGATCAGACGATGATTAAACACGAATTATGAGCATTCGAGTCTTAGGAACAACACTCTATAACCAAAAAAATGGACCTTATATGAGATTTTACAATCAAATCAGCACTTTACATAAGCAACTCGAAGTTTACATAAGTAGATCAGACGATGATTTTACCTGAATTATGAGTATTCTAGTCTTAGGAACACTACTCTACAATCAAAAAAAGGGACTTTACATTAGAAAATAGTACTTTACACAGGCAAATCAGCACTTTACATAAATTACCAGTAGTTTACATAAGCAGATCAGACGATGATTTTATCCGAATATGAGCATTCTAGTCTTAGGAACACTACTCTACAACCAAAAAAATGGACTTTACATGAGAAAACAGTACTTTACACAAGCATATCAGCACTTTACATAAGCAACCAATAGTTTACATAAGCATATCAGACAATGATTAAACCCGAATTATGAGCATTTGAGTCTTAGGAACAACACTCGACAACCAAAAAAATGGACCTTACATGAGAAAACACTACTTTATACAAGCAAATCAGCACTTTACAAAAGCAACCCGAAGTTTACATAAGCAGATCAGACGATGATTAAACATGAATTATGAGCATTCGAGTCTCAGGAACAACACTCTACAATCAAAAAAAGGCACTTTACATGAGAAAACAGTACTTTACACAGGCAAATCAGCACTTTACATAAGTTACCAGTAGTTTACATAAGCAGATCAAACGATGATTTTACCCGAATATGAGCATTCTAATCTTAGGAACACTACTCTACAACCAAAACAAGGGACTTTACATGAGAAAACAGTACTTTACACAAGCATATCAGCGCTTTACATAAGCAACCAGTAGTTTACATAAGCAACCAGCACTTTACATAAACAACAAAAAGGACATTACATAAGAAAATAGTACTTTACAAAACGATGAACTGCAAAAAACTTACTCTCCGAAACTTGTTTGTCTGATTTCTCGCCACCGATTTCCTTGATCGGTCTCTTTACACCAATAATATTTACCGTCCTAGCACCTGTGTTGCGTTTTTTACACCAAAAAATGAAGTATTACCATTATGAACAACATCGAGTAACCCTAAACTACAAATATTAGTTCGACATTTGTTATAAACAGACCTTTCATTCTGCTTTCAATTTTTTGGGCTTCTGCTTCACTCGTAACTTGCTTAACCCTAACCATTTTTTTCCGGTTTGATCTTTTTTTTTCCCCACTCAAAATGTAAGTCGAATCGCCTTCCACTGGTAGTCTCGTGCCGTTCAAGTTGCTCGGTTGCGCGAACGATCATGCTATGAATGCTAGCTATTTTTTCGGAGCTCGTGGGTCGCGCAGAGAGTTTAAGAAGGGCTGCAGCTTCTTCGAATGGAAAATAAATTCCCAAGCCGTCTGTTTCCATTAATTTTGTTCCTCCTTTGTGTAAAGTCCGTACAACCCGAAACCCAACAAAAATTTGAAATTTAATTTTGATGGGATTCGCGGGATTTGATTTGATGTAAACTCGACGCATAGGCCGGCTAATTAGGGGAAGGTTAGGCGCGTTAAATACACCGTCAATCTACCTCAATTTTTGCCTCTTTTTTCGTCTTTTTTTTTTTTTTTTTTTTTTGCTAGGAGTAGTATTTTTTTTTTTACTCCTAGTAGTACCATATACTTACTGGATATATTCGTGGTACGTAATGTCTTGATTAAGATATGATTTTATTATTATTTTGTCTTTCCCCTAAAGACATATACACCAGCTAAGTTTGTGAATTTGTGGCTTATTTTACATACGCTTACCTATTTTATGGTTAAGTTTATCCCAATTTAATTAATAGTTTCTATTCCTAAGTTTATCACCAACAAGCAAATCAAACCATACCACTAAGTAGTCTACAACATTACTACAACCAATTCTTACCTAGGGATGGACTCCCATCACAAAATACGTTATACAATCTATCATGCATGCAATACACAAAGAAACTTAAACCAAAGTAATTTTAATTAATTAGCGTAATAAACCATTTACAAGTTGGAGGTTCTAACTTAATAAGACACTTATTTACTACCCAGAATATATTTCCACTTATTAAAGTTTATTTGTGTCTTTTGGGTTATTATCATATTGCTCTGACACCAATTGTAACAACTGTTCTACCTGAATCAGCATAGGAAGCATCTCTAACATGATTAACTAGTTCATATCCAGATTTCATTTCAAATTACCTGTTTAAAAGATTTTACAAATGATACAGTTTCATAATTTCAAATAGATTACAACACCCTTTATAAAATCCAATATACATGAACTTTTAAATTCAATTTAAAATAGAATGATCTAGATTTTTCCAATCTTTATATGCTTATTATTCCAAAACCGCCCCAAGTCTCTCCTAAGGTTGCTCTCCGAAGTTTTACCTGGAAAACAGTAGCTAAAACATAAGCATGTTAGGCACATTTAGTGAGGACTACCAAGTTCTTACCTGGTGCCGCATGCGCTAGATGGATGGACGTGACAAGTAATATAAGCATGTAACTAGCCAGGAAGCATATTCACAAACAACAAACAACATTCAAGCATGATGATATCAAGTAGTCTATCTAATGTGAATACAAGGAAACAAAAACAACCTGGATCCTAGAGAGGTACTAGTTTACCAAAACCAAAATCCTCTATACGAATATAAACTGTCAGTATCATTAGCGGGCATCACCTTCTATTTCCATCCGATCCGCCTAAGGTACCCATGGCCATACCTGACCTTAGACCCTGTCTCAGTTTGACCCCTATACCAATAGGTCGGCTCGAAGAGGAGTTCAAAGTGGAGCCTTTATCAGGGGCGGGGCCAAGTGGCGGAATATTTTCTTTTAAGAATACTTACGTGGCGAGGCACGGGAGTTGGTAGTGAGTTGAAAAAAAAAACCCACGTAGAGAGAGAATGTATGATTGGAATGAGTTTTTATGGTTTTACCCTCATCAAATATCTCCGTTTGTGCAGTTAACGAAGTATTTTGACGGAGTAACAAAAAATAAATAAAAAATGAAAGGTTATTGACTTCAAATATAATTTTTAATGAAAGATGACCAAAAGCAGGATTTCAAAATAGTATGTTTCTTTGCTGGATTAATTACGCGCCCGCCTTTTTTTTTTTCTTTTTTCTTTCTTTCTATCTAGGCGCTACTTTTTTTTTTTTTTTTTTCTCTTTCTCTTCAAAAATGTACCCAGCCCCTCTCCCTTTTTTTTACAATCAATATTTTTTAATTCACAATTTCTTCTTTTTTAAAGCAAATCCTACATCATATATAATTTTTATTTCTTTCATTCTTATATATTTTTCTAACATAAAATAGTTTAATTTTTTCTTTTTAAAATTCATGTTGTACAAAACATGAAATCATGTTCATATAAATAAAATATGATTTCATATCATGCGTCGCAGACTTTCATATCAAATACAATATAGAGGTTCCTATATGAAAGTAAAAAAGATTCATATAATAAAGAATATAGTTTCATATCAACCATAACATCATTTCATATCATGTATAATATAATTTCATATCACGACAACAGATATATTCTTATATGATAACAAATAAAGGGTTCATATCATACAAAAATATAATTTTATATCAGATAAAACATGATTTTATATTATGCTTTATAGGGTTTCATATCAATACAACAAATATGTTATTATAACAAAAAGTTAACCCTATTTTTTTGTTTGATATGAAACCTTATTTGGCTTGACATGAATTCGAGCTTCAAATGATATGAAAGCTTGTTTTGCTTTACTGAATTTAAGTTTTGCATGATATAAAATCTTGTATATAAGTTTTTTTTGATTTCACGTTTCACGTTATAAAATAAATAAAATAATAATTAAAAAAAGATTTTTGATAATTGTTTTAAAAGATTCAAAATATTAAAAAAATTACTGAATTATTTAAAAAAAGGGACAAAAAAAATCTCACGGAAGAAGAAAAAAAAAAGGCCCATGCTTACGGAAAGGGAGGAAAGAATAAAAAAAGAAAAATAAGTCTGCAAACACCCGCTTCGATCCAAAAAAAAAAAATTACTATTTGTAGAGTGTACACTACCATATAAATTGCCTCGCCAACCAACATGATATCTCATGACTGAAAGCAAAAGCAAAACCATGCAATTTTTTTAATCCATTAAACATATTTCATTACCCCGAATTAAAAGTTTGGTTCCCGGGTTGAAATTTAACAACCCGATATTTTTTTATTACTTTCAAGATTCTTGAAATTGTTTAGAGAAATCAAACATTTTCTTTATAATTGAATTGCCTAAAATGCATTCCAACAAAATAAGACATACATAAAATTATTCAGAAAAAAAAAAAATCTTAGCGTTTGTTGCTCAACAACTGAAATCCTACACAAAATTTCTTATGGCAAGTGAAGGAAACAGAACAAGCTCGGGCTAAATCAAAAATTTCACTTTCGTGCTATGCATTCCAAAATTGAAGACTTTCGACTCGGCTCAGGCTCAAATTCATTTCTCCTGAACGGATATAGGCTTATACTAGTTTGATCTATTAAAACGACACGCAAAAAATTGAATCTTTATATAAAAACGGAAATATTTAAAGATTATACCTTTGATGCGTGTCCCAAGCAATAAGAATACCAAAACTTTGGGAAAGCGAAATCCACTCGAAATCCCAAGAATAACTCCAAACGACATGTGGCTAAAAGCACTAGCGAAGAAATCTAAAGAAACCCACTTCAAGAAACTCACAAATCTAAACAAAACAGATTTAGCCAGGGAATTTATCCTAATCTGAAAACCCACTCCAGGAATGACCTTTGCTCATAGATCTAGAATTTGGCAAACCCGAAGGAACAAGCCAAAGGATAAACACAACAAAGGGATCAAAACCCAAATAAAATGCTGCCCGAAAAGTCCCAAAACTGGTCGCCCAAATGAGTCGCCAGAAATGGCTCAAAACCCGAGGTGACGCGGCTGTGGATCTCAAAAATCGGCGGGCCAAAATTAAAACCGATGGGTCACTTGGGTTCTCTAGGATCTGGGCTTGAGTTCCTCGAACAAGAAAGATCACAAACCAACTTCGAAAGAGAAATGTCAACGAGGAAGATAGAATTCTCTCTTTAGCCTTGTCTTTCTCACTCTAAGGCATTTGCCTACAAGGTTTCCAGTGTCTTGTTAAGTGCTTATCTTTAGCTATTTATAGCGAGTTTTTTAGGAGACCTAGTGGGCTTTTGAGTTGGGTCTTAGTGTTTAACTTTCGTTGACCCCTTAGTCTTCCCTAGACTAATCAACTCCAATCGAACCTTTCGAATTAATTTCTTAACCCAATTCGCTAATTTAATTTAATCGAACCCTTAGGATTAATTAATTCAATATGAATTAATTTCTTAATCCACTTAGTCAATTAAATATTAATTAAACCTTTAGGATTAATTATTTCACTTTGTCGATTAGTCAAACGCATGATTAGTCGTACCATTAACGGACCAATTATGGAACTACTGCTCAAAAACGACTTTACATCGCGCTCACTTTATTATTCTTCGATCTCCCCATATCAAAGATCTAGTGCTCATCAGTTCATCAATTTACTGACAAATTAATTCACCGACTTCTTGGTATCCGAGATTAGTACCACTCGACTTTCTTATTATACCGGACATAAAGTCCACTGGCCAGATTTGATGTAATAAACCTTATGAGTTAAAGATTATCTGCCCGGGCCCAGTCAAAAATTCACTTTCGTGCTACGCATTCCAGAATTGGAATCTTTGACCAGGCCTAGGCTCTAGCACAATCACTATTCCAACCCTTGCTTGAAATAACATTGCGCTAGATCTTGGTATATACTTATTCGATTTATCATGCAACAATAATTTCTAATTAAAGCGGAAACATAGAAAGTACCTCTTGAAGCGGGTTACTCAGGTGATCGCTTGTATGACTCAAGACTTTGATCGCACGTTGTGTTGGCAACAATTTAGCGAGCAATTGATTAGCAATATACACAAAAAGACTCGCCGAAAAAATTCTGTAGCTTAACTCCGCCTGAATTAAACCGCCGCCGCCGCCGGATTTCTCCTGCCACTGTCGCCAGCCGGAATTAAGCCACCGGCCACGGCCGGGACAAATAACCAGCCAAAAATTATTCAAGAGGGAGAAAAAATGTTTTCTCTCTCTAGTTTTCTTGTCTTAAAAACTTAAGAATTATGTACTATGTAATTGCTAATCCCTTGTCTATATATATAGCTACAAGAGATACCCCAAATTGGTTTAGGATTGGTCTTCCTAATGAGTTTAGGTAATTAATTAGTTTCCAAATCCAATTAGATAACTAATATAATAGGATAATCCAAATCCAATTAGATTTCCTAATCACTAGAATTTCCTAATTCTAATTGAAACTTAAGACTTAATTAATTAATTAATTAATTTCACTTTGTTAATTACTTAATTAACGCTTAGAAATAATTAATTAAAGGCTAAATTGGTATTTTGGTCCCTTATAAAGGGGGGTGTTATTGTTTTGGTCCCAAATAAAATTACGATTGTTTTTTGGTCCCTTATCAATTTTTTATTAGCGTTTTTAGTCCCTTTTTACGAAAAAGTTTAAAAGATTACGGATTAACTCATTTGATTGCTAGTCAAACCTAATTTTTTCTTCAAAATGATTTGTACCATGATATTTTCAATCCATTTTATGACTCGGTTCCTTATGAATGTTCAACCCATTTAGGGTTTCGGCCGTTATTTCGGATTGTGAGTCGATCTAAATGGGTTGAACATTCATGAAGAACAAAGTCATAAAATGGATTGAAAACATCATGGTATAAATCATTTTGAAAAAAAAATTAGGTTTGACTAGCGTTCAAATGAGTTAATTCGTAATCTTCTAAACTTTTTTCGTAAAAATGGACTAAAAACGCTAATAAAAAATTGATAAGGGACCAAAACAGTAATCGTAGTTTTATTTGGGACCAAAACAGCAATACCCCATTTATAAGGGACCAAAATACCAATTCAGCCTTAATTAAATAATTAATTCTACTTATTCAATTAACCCACTACAAAATTAATCGTACCACTAATGGGTTAATTTTGGCACTATCATCCTACAACAGAATTGTTTCCAGGACAACTAAATTAATTTATTCTTAATCTCCCCACATCAAAGATTTAGTGCTCGTTAATTTATTAATTTACTGATAAATTAATTAATTAATTTCTTTAATTCCGAGACTAGTATCACTCGACATTTTTACTATACCAGACATAAGCCCACAAGCAGGGTTTAGTATAATAAACATAACGAGCTCATCTTGGCAGCACCATCACCCCGGACACACCGGTACATGGTTTCCTTTCGACAAACAGCAGCACACCAAGTAACTAAACACGCGCACCCAACCCATCGTGACTATTGGCCACAATTGACCTCACCCATTGGCAGATCAAAGTACACAATGTCTAATCCTCATGCCCGCTCAAGTCTAGGGATTAAGAGATAGAATTCTAAGAATGAATTGTCTATTAAATTAGTATTCTATCTCTTAATCCTTATATTTGAGCGGGCATGAGGATTAGACATATTGTACTTTGATCTGCCAAAGGGTGAGGTCAATTGTAGCCAATAATCTCGGTACGTTGGGTACATGTGTTTGGTTGCTTCGTGTGCTGTTGCTTGTCGAAAGGAGACCATGTACCGGTGCGTCCGGGGTGATGGTTCTCCTGTGATGAGCTCGTAATGTTTATTATACTAAACCCAGCCGGTGGACTTATGTCCGGTATAGTAAAAAGGTCGAGTGGTACTAATCTCGGAATTAAAGAAGTTAATTAATTAATTTATCAGTTAATTAATAAATTAGCGAGCACTATATCTTTGATGTGGGGAGATTATGAATAAATTAATTAAGTTGTTCCGGAAGCAATTCTAGTGTAGGATGGTAGTGCCAAAATTAATCCGTTAGTGGTATGATTAATTTTGTAATGGGTTAATTGAATAGGTAGAATTAATTAATTGATTAAATATTCCTGAGGGTTAATTAAGTAAAAAACAAAGTGGAATTAATTAATTAATTAATTAAGTAAGTCTTAAGTTTCAATTGGAATTAGGAAATCGTAGAGATTAAGAATCTACTAGGATTTGGTTTATCCTATCAGATTGGTTACCTAATTGGATTTGAAAACTAATTAATTACCTAAACCTATTAGGAAGACCAATCCTAAACCAACTTAGGGTCTCTCTTGTAACTCTATATATAGACAAGGGATTAGCTATTACAACATATACAATTCATAAGTTTTCAAAACAAGAAAACTAGACAGAGAAAATCCTAGACAGAGAAATAAATTTTCTCTCTCATAGTAGGATTTTTGAGGCTTAAATTGCGGTTGTTTTTTTCCTTTTGTGGCCGAATTTTGTCCTAGTAAACCGGCAACAGGTGAGCTGTTCTCTCTCTCCGGGCGGCGCGTGGATTGTATGTGCCAGGTGCGGTAGTGCTCGAATTTTTTCGGCAGGTGGATTGTGGTGATTAGCTGATCAATTGCTCTTTAGATTGCAGCCCACACAGCATACAAGCAAAGTCTTGAGGCATACAAAGACAATCACCTGAGTATACGCTTCAATATGTAATTCTTATGTTTCCGCTTTTAATTAAGAATTTATTTGTTGTGTGATAAATCGAATAAGTACATATCAAGATCTTGCGCAATGTTATTTCAAGCAAGGATTGGAATAGTGATTGTGCTAGCGTCTAGGCCTGGCCAGAGATTCTGATTCTGGAATACATAGCATGAAAGTGAGTTTCTGGCTTGGCCCGGGCAAATAATCTTTCAATTGGTATCAGAGTGAGGTTTTGGGTTTTGTGCTTGTTCGATTTATTACATGGTTTTATTTGCATGTGGTTAAGAAATCCCGACTATTATGGTTACGTTTGTATGGGTTTTAATTAAACTCCGGAACATGTCCGGATTTGATTTTAGTATGAATGTTTGTAATAGTATAACCACGTGCAGGAAGCCGTGTAGGATTAGATCAAATCTGTAGTAGGTTTAGGATTGGACTTCCTCATGGGTTTAGGTAATTAGTTTCCAAATCCAATTAGGCAACCAATCTAGATAGGATAAGATAAGATAAACCAAATCCTACTAGATTCCTAATCTCTAGGATTTCCTAATTCTAATTGAAACTTAAGAATTAATTAATTAATTAAATAATTCCACTTTGTTAATTACTTAATTTACCCTTAGGAATTAATTAAATAATTTCACTTTGTTAATTACTGAATTAACCCTTAGGAATAATTAACCAATTAATTAATTAAATCTACCTATTCAATTAACCCATTACAAAATTAATCATACCACTAACAGATTAATTTTGGCACTTCCATCCTACACCAGAATTACTTCCGGAACAACTTAATTAAATTATATTCATCATCTCACCACATCAAAGATATAGTGCTAGTTAATTCAAATTAATTTACTGATAAATCAATTAATCAACTTCTTGATTCCGAGACTAGTACCACTCGACCTTTTTACTATACCGGACATACATTCACCGGCCGGGTTTAGTGTAATAAATATTTCAAGCTCATCTCGGGAGCACCATCACCCCGGACGCACCGGTACATGGTTTCCTTTCGACAAGCAGCAGCACACCAAGTAACTAAACACACACGCACCCAACCTACCGAGAATATTGGTCACAATTGACCTCACCCATTGGCAGATCAAAGTACACCATGTCTAATCCTCATGCCCGCCCGAGTCTAAGGATTTAGAGATAGAATACAAGTATCGATTTGTCTATTAACTCAGTACAAGACAAATCATTCCTAAAGGTCATATTCAATACGCCTCGGGCATATCTATATGATTCAATCAGTTTAGACAAACCGATTATCCGAATCACATAATAACCTAAACCGACAGTTTGTCCAAAACTGTCTCGGTTAAGAACCTCATTTATATACTATGCCTTTCGACCAATGATGAGATCTACTGTGTCACACAAGACACCTTATCATCTACTTGCATAGTATAAATAGACTTAATATGCATAACCAATTATAATTGAAACACAAATCGATATATTACCTGGGAAAATGTACAACACAAGCATAGCTTATGTATTCAAATCTAACAATCTCCCACTAATAGTTAAGCTGTGCTTTAACTATACAACTACATACAATCCTATACAATCTGCTGCTATCTGTCTAGAAAAACTATCATGGCTCTCCAAGATATCTGATCCCCATGCCCTCCACGTGAGCCTCAAAGACTTTAGAGGTCAATGTCTTCGTGAATGGATCTGCAAGGTTATCCTCTGAAGCTATCTTAGCCACGACCACGTCTTACCTCTTTACGATGTCTCGTATCAGGTGGTACTTGCGCTGTATATGTTTACTCGCCTTGTGGGCTCGTGGTTCCTTCGAGTTTGCTACTGCACCATTGTTATCACAATACACCGTGATAGACTTCTGCAAACCAGGAATCACATCTAAGTCCACTAGGAAGTTCTTGAGCCATACTGCTTCTTTCGTTGCCTCTGATGCGGCAACGTATTCAGCCTCCATGGTAGAGTCCGCCACGCATTTCTGCTTGACACTCCTCCAAACTATGGCTCCATCTCCTAGAGTAAACACATACCCTAAGGTAGACTTGCTCTTATCCCTGTCGCTTTGGAAATCTGAATATGTGTAACCTCGGGGTACCAGCTCAGGTGCCTGATAGACCAGAACTTGGTCCCTCGTTCTGCGCAAATACTTGAGAATGCATTTTACTGCCACCCAATGAGCTTTCCTGGGGTTACTCTGATATCTGCTCACCATGCCAACGGCATAACAGATATCAGGCCTCGTACACAACATGGTATACATGAGACTTCCTACTACCGAAGCATACGGAAATATCTTCATGGCCTCTATCTCCTCAACAGTCTTAGGAGACTGTTCCTTAGATAGATGCACTCCATGTCTGAAAGGTAGAAAACATTTCTTGGAGTTCTGCATGTTAAAATGGGCCAGAATCGTGTCTATGTATGAAGCTTGGGAGAGCGATAACGAACGTTTCCTACGATCTCGAATAATCGTGATCCCAAGGATATGTCCCGCTTCCCCTAAATCCTTCATATCAAACTGCTTGGACAGCCATGCCTTTACGTCTGATAACATTTTTTTGTTGTTGCCAATCAATAGAATGTCATCTACGTAAAGCACAAGAAACACCACTGAGTTTCCATCACGTCTGCGATACACACATTGCTCATCCGGACACTGAGTAAATCCAAAGGACTGGATTACCTCATCAAACTGGATGTTTCAAGATCTGGATACCTGCTTAAGTCCGTAAATGGACCTCCTAAGCTTGCAAACCTTATGCTCTTGGCCTTTTTCAACGAATCCCTCTGGTTGCTGCATAAAGATAGTTTCCTCAAGACTTCCGTTTAGGAAAGCTGTCTTGACATCCATCTGCCAAATCTCATAATCCATATGAGCAGCTATAGCCAAGAGAATCTGGATCGACTTAAGCATGGCTACCGGTGAGAAGGTTTCCTCTTTATCGATTCCCTCTTTCTGAGTATACCCCTTCGCCACCAGCCTAGCTTTAAAGGTTTCCACCTTCCCGTTAGGTCCTCTCTTATGTTTGTAGACCCACTTGCATCCAATGGGCTTAAACCCATCAGGCAGGTCCACTAGCTCCCAGACTTGATTGTGGTCCATTGACCCCATCTCGGATATCATTGTCTTATGCCAAGATTCTGCATCTTTATCTCGGAGCACCTCATTGTAGTTTACTGGGTCTGGTTCAGGCGCACCTGGGACTAGGTCTGAGGCCTCTCCCACGCCGATGAACCTATCGGGCTGTCTCACAACCCTCCCACTACGACGAGGCACCACCTGTGTAGGCGCATCATCTGTGATCTCATGTGCAGTATGTGGTGTATCTACTTGTGCCAGTGCATCAGGATTAGTTTGTCGTCTAAGCTCTTCTAGTACTACCTTACTCTTGGGTTTGTGGTCTAAGACATAGTCCTCTTCTAAAAATCTAGCGTTGGTATTGACCACCACCTTCGGACCTTTAGGATTATAGAATAGACCACCTTTCGTTCCCCTAAGATAACCTACAAATAGCATTAATTCTGTTCTCGCATCTAACTTGGTCGTATCAGCCTTAAGCACATGTGCTGGGCAACCCCAAATTCTGAGATGTCTCAGACTGGGCTTGCGCCCACTCCACAACTCTACTGGAGTTGGAGTCACGGTCTTAGATGGTACAAGATTTAGAATATACATTGCCGTTTCCAAGGCATATCCCCAGAACGAACTTGGAAAATCACTATAGCTCATCATGGACCTAACCATTTCCATAAGAGTTCGATTCCTCCTCTCTGCTAAACCATTCTGTTGTGGCGTGCCAGGTGCCGACAACTGAGACTGAATTCCTACCTCTGTGAGGTAATCTCGAAATTCATGGGACAGGTACTCACCACCATGATCTGAACGCAGTGTCTTGATACTCTTACCATGATGCTTCTCCACATCTGCCCGAAACTCTTTGAACTTGCCAAAACATTCGGACTTGTGGCACATTAGGTAAATGTACTCGTACCTAGAGTAGTCATCAGTGAATGTCACGAAATACTCAAATCCCCCTCGTGCCTGGACCGTCATAGGTCCACACAAGTCAGAATGAATCAACTCTAGTACTTCTTTAGCTCTATAACCTTTTGCCTTAAAAGGTCTCTTGGTCATCTTATCTTCCAAGCAAGATTCGCAGGTTGCATAACTGTCAATATCTAATGAACCTAAAGGTCCATCATTGACCAACCTATGAATCCTATAAGGTTTATATGACCTAGCCTGAGATGCCAAAGATAGGTTTGATTCATTTCAGTATGTCTCTTCCTCTTATTAATGTTAGATCCTGAGCTATCTATCTCTATGTTTTGCGCAACAGGGGAGTTAGAATTAACCACAAATAAATTGTCCACCAATAAACCAGAACAAATACGTTTTCCATCTCTTCTAATAACAACAGAGTCATCAGAAAAAACAAACTTATAACCGTTCTTCAAGAGTTTAGAAACCGAAATCAAGTTCTTTCTAAAACTCGGTACATAAAGACAATTTACTAATTCTAAGTCATAATTTTCGAAATTTAACTTCACTACTCCCACTACTTCCACTGACACTCTTGTAGTGTCGCCCAAGTAGATATCCAATTCGCCTTCTCTATGTTAGTATTGAATACAGAAAAGCTATGGCTTGTATCAAAAACTAATATCCACAGATGACATATCATTTTGTTTCAGTATAAATCTGTTCCTTTATATCATAGAACTAGATAACGGGGTGTCGACAAACACAGTAGATACCGTTATTGGTTAAAGTATTGATATATAAAAAATATGCTCGTAACCGAGATAGTCTGAACATACTATCGGTATAGGTTATTGTGTGGTTTGGAAATTGGTTTATCTAGACTAGTTTAAATCACACAGATATGCCCGGGGTATATTGAGCACGACCAGTTTGGATAGAATTGACTTGTACTGATCGGCGTAGTCAATTCGGTCCTAGTATTCCGTCTCTCAATCCCGAGATTGGGACGGGCGTGAGGGTTGGGTGTCGTATGCTTTGATTTGCCAAAGAGTGAGCTCAATTGAGGCAAATACCTCGGTAAGTTGGGTATGCGGTGTTTAGCTTCTTGCGTGCCGTTGCTGGTCGGAGGAATCCATGTACCGGTTCGCCGGGTTGATGGTGCTCCCGAGATGAGCTCATAAGGTTATTATACTAAACCTGGCCAGTGAACTTTATGTTCGGTATAATAAAAGGTCGAGTGGTACTAATCTCGGAAACCAAGAAGTCGGTGAATTAATTTGTCAGTAAATTGATAAATCGACGAGCACTAGATCTTTAATGTGGGGAGATATAAGAAATAATAATGGCGCGATGTAAAGTCGTTTTCGAGCGGTAGTTCCATAATTGGTCCGATAGTGGTACGACCGATTATGCGTTTGACTAATCGACAAGGTAAATTAATTAATCCGAAGGGTTTAATTAATATTTAATCGACGAAGTGAATTTAGAAATTAATTCGATTTTGAATTAATTAATTCTAAGGGTTCGATTAAAATTAACAAAGTGGATTAAATAAATTAATTTAAAAGGGTCGATTGGAGTTGATTAGTCGGGAAGACTTAGCGGTCAACGAAAGTCAAATTTTAAGGCCTAACTCGAGAGCCCATTAGGTCTCCAATCGAGCTACTATAAATAGAATACTCGATGCCCAAGAAACCCTAAGGAAATTTTGTAAGACAATTTGTCTTGCCCCTTTCTTGAGCAAAAAGATTCTAGAGAGAGAATTTTTTCCACAAGAATTCTTTCTCAAAAATGAATCAGATTTTTTGTTCTTCGAATTGAACTCATCTCAAAGACTGAACCTTTGGTTTATTATTCATCTTGTCTCGCCA
This sequence comes from Knoxia roxburghii, assembly GCA_030378225.1. Lineage (NCBI taxonomy): Eukaryota > Viridiplantae > Streptophyta > Magnoliopsida > Gentianales > Rubiaceae > Knoxia > Knoxia roxburghii. Next base: position 19,754,541 of record CM059420.1, on the reverse strand, counting down.
GAATTTTTGCAGTTTAATTTCCGGACCAACAGCATTCACGCTGGTTTATTATTTCGGTCTGGGCAGTCGATAATCGGATAGCTGCTACGTGGGTCAGTCGATAATCAGACCGCTGCTACGTGGGTTTTGTTGCTGATGTTCAGTGCTGATTCTGCGCGTTTGATTCAAGAAGTGCGGCGTTGATCTCCTTCCATTGGTTGGGTGATCCGCTGCTTCCCTTGTCTAGATCACGGTGGAACAAGGCTGGACATTAGCAGCTGTTGTGGGTTTTATTTAATACTGCAGCAGTGGGTTTTCTTGAGCAAAAAGACGAGCAGGATTTAGGGTTTTCAGTCAGATTTTGAGATTGTTTTTGAGTTCGATTTGAGTGATTTCCTTGTGGGCTAAGTGAGTAAACTCCGATAGATTATTGCCCACGCAATATTCGGATTGTTCTTGTAGAATCGATTGGATTTCTTGTGGAAATCGCAGCTGAATATTTGGGTTTTCTTTAATCGAGGGACTTCGCTACGAAAGGTATAATCTTTAAGTTCCGCTTCAATTAAAGATTTAATTTTTGTGTCCCGATTAATAAATTAAATAAGTATAAGCCTAGATCCGTTCATGGGTAAACTAATTTGAGCCTGAGCTTGGTCGAAAGCTTCCGATTCTGGAATGCATAGCACGAAAGTGAGGTTTTCGATTTAGCCCGGGCTTGTTCAGTTTTCCTTCAAATTGGTATCAAAGCGTTGCTTTCGGTCTTATACTTGTTTCATTTATTACACGGCTTTATTTTGGCATTATTATTTTTGTCGAAATGTATAAACAGGTGGTTATTGGTTTCCCGGCTATTATGGTAGAAATTTAATTTTCATTCATAAACCCCGGGACATGTCCGGGCTCGTTTTATTTTTTGAATGGAAATTTCTGTAATAGTAATAACCACGAGCTGGAAGCCGTGTAGGATTAGAAAAATCTTGTAGTAGGATTTGATCTAATCATGTCATCTTTAAATTCCTAGGAAACGCCTTTGTATATAGGAATTTATGTACTATGACGAAGACGTTATTTTGGGTAACTTATATTCGTGGGTTTTGGTTTATTGTAATTTTGGGTGATTTCTAATTACGGAATAAACTGAGAAAACCCGGGCGAATCGAGAGGAATCCAAATAACGAGTGGGAGCGACACGACGGGAAGTGTCACCGAGGCGTCGAGGAATCAACGATAGAGAAGGCCATAATAGTCGGGAAATTTTATTTTATTTGATTTCCCGTATTTATGATTTTTTCGTTGATTGTGTGATTTTCGTTTTATTTTGCATGAACGAAATTCAAACCAAAAGTTTTTTCAAAAAGGTAATGTGCAATTAACTAAGGTAGATTATTCGCATATTAAAACTCCAACGGTTTTATGGGTGCGAATATCCATAGTTAAGATATTGCATGTTAAAACGTAAAAATCCTCAAACTTAATTACATTCGCAAGTTTTGGTTTAATCATAATTTTGGGTGATTCCTAATTACGTGGGGTTTTGGTTTATCGTAATTTTGGGTGATTCCTAATTACGTAGAAAACTGAGAAAACCCGGATTTTGGTTTATCGTAATTTTTGGGTGATTCCTAATTACGTAGAAAACCGAGAAAACTAGGGCGAATTGAAATTATTTTAAAAATCTAAGTGGGAGCGGGTTGGTTAATAGCCCCATGGCCTCCATTACGGGTTCATTGGTGATGTGGTTAAACTTCCTCCCTACGGATGAGTTTTCAATCACAGATATCGCTGGAATGAATTTCTAAAGGGATGACTATAGTGCGTTTAATTGGGAAAAGTTGCGACACCCTCGCCAACCGAGGCGCATTAGTACCCTAAGTAACAAACTTAGAAGTCACGTAATGGCATACACTTAGTGTACTGTTTATAGTATCCCTCCCAATGAGGTAACGCTATTTATGTGTACGGCTAAAATTATCGACTATTAATTTCATTGATCATAAGATCGTTGGTCAGATAATGAAATTAATGAACTTCAGTTCTTCTCGAACGAATGTGGGTTGGCGTAGACGTTCACCCAACGTGACATGCGTTAATCCCAGTGGGAAAGATGTCGGTAGAAGATTATATTTCTTTTCTGAGGATTTTTCAATATTTTCGAAAAGTATACTGAGACATGTTTTTTCATTATTTTCAGTTGATATGTCGTTCAACCCGCTAGCTGTCATTCTGAACCAAAACAAACTCACCGTACATTGATTGGAAACGAAACCTGAACATTGTCCTAACCGCTAAGGGTTATAAGTACGTGCTCACTGAGGAGTGCCCCCCTAAGCCCAGTGAGGATGCCACACCTGAGCAGCGAGAGCCATATACGAGGTGGCAGAAAGCTGATGAGATGACCAGGTGCTACATCTTGGCTTCCATGTCGAGTGTACTACAGCACCAGCATCAGTTGATGACCTCAGTCTACGATATGATGCTCAACCTCAGGGAGATGTTTGGTCATCAGGGCAGGGCAGCCAGGCAGTCAGCTATGAGGAAAGTCATGAATGCCAAGATGGCTGAGGGCACTTCAGTGAGAGATCACGTACTGGGCATGATTGGCTACATCAATGAGATTGAGGTATTGGGAGGTGAGATTGATGGGGAAACCCAGGTCGATATCATCCTTCAGAGCTTGCCTCCCAGTTTTGAGCAGTTTCGATTGAATTATAATATGGGGAATCTCTCATATTCACTTTCTGAGCTCATGACTGCATTGGTGTCTGCTGAGGGCCTCTTCGCTGAGAAGAAGCAAGCCTTGGCTACTGTTGGTCCTTCAGGTTCCTCTGCTGGGCCTAAAGCCAGGAAGCAAAAGAGGAAGAGAGACCAGAAAGCAGGAGCCAGTCATGGACCCAAGGCAGTCATTGCCAAGAAGCAGAAGCCGAGAGGAAAGTGCTTCAGATGTGGCAAAGCAGGACATTGGAAGAAGGACTGCCCAAAGCCTCGAGGTATGTGTAAATTTTCCCTAGTCACTGAGACGTGTTTAGCGGCGATTCCCACGGATACTTGGTGTGTGGATTCAGGAGCCACTGATCACGTTTGTAATTCTTTGCAGGGGTTCCAAGTGACCCGGCTGCTTAGAGAGGGAGAGTTGCAGGTCTACCTTGGGGATACTACCAGAGTTTCTGTGGCTGCAGTGGGACTTATTAGTCTTTATTTTTCAGACTCTATTTTATATTTGAAGGATTGTCTTTATGTACCTAGTTTTCGAAAGAACTTGCTTTCGGTTTTGAAACTTGTTTTTGATGGTTATAAGTGTGTATTTTCTGACGGTTCGGTTTTTATTAGAAAATGCCAGAAACTTATATGTTCCGGTACATTGGTTGACAATCTGTTTTTAATCAAGACTTACTCCCCAGTTATGCAAAATACGGAAACTAATAACTCATCACCGAATCATAATAAGAGAAAGGAATCTTCCCCTTTGAATCAGACTTATCTTTGGCACCTGAGACTAGGTCATATCAACCTTAGTAGGATTCAAAGGTTGGTCAAGAGTGGGTCTTTGGACTTACTAGATATTGACAGCTATTCGACCTGTGAGTCCTGCTTGAAGGGTAAAATGACCAAGAGGCCTTTTAAGGCGAAGGGGTATAGGGCCAAAGAGGTTTTAGAGCTGATTCATTCTGACGTGTGTGGGCCTATGTCAGTTCAGGCTAGAGGTGGTTATGAGTATTTCGTGACTTTCACGGATGATTACTCTAGATATGGATACATATACCTGATGCGTCACAAGTCTGAATGCTTTGGCAAGTTCAGAGAATTCAAGGCAGAGGTGGAGAACCATCTGGGTAAGAGTATCAAGTCACTGCGGTCTGATCACGGTGGCGAATACCTCTCTAGTGAATTTAGGACCTATTTGTCAGAGGAGGGTATTCAGACCCAGTTGTCTGCACCTGGCACACCCCAGCAGAATGGTGTAGCAGAGAGGAGGAACAGGACTCTTATGGAGATGGTTAGATCGATGATGAGTTACAGTGAGTTGCCTACCTCGTTTTGGGGTTATGCCTTAGATACAGCATGTTATATCCTCAACCTTGTGCCATCTAAGTCTGTGCCTACGACCCCAATAGAGTTGTGGAGTGGGCGCAAGCCTAGTCTGAGACATCTCAGGATTTGGGATTATCCAGCACATGTGCTCGAGGCAGATGCAAGCAAGTTAGAGGCGAGATCTAAGGTTATGCTGTTTGTAGGCTACCCCAAAGGAACGAGAGGTGGTTTATTTTATAGTCCTCAGGATCAGAAGGTGATGGTCAGCACCAATGCCAGATTTCTTGAGGAGGACTATATTTTAGATCACAAGTCAAGCAGCAAGGTAGTATTGGAAGAGCTTAGAAGTCAGTCTATTATTCCAGATGCACACGTACAGGAAGACACACCACAAGAGACTGCACACACTATCACAGATGATGCTCTTACACAGGCTGCGCCTCGTCATAGTGGGAGGGCTGTGAGACAGCCCGAGAGGTACATGGGTTTGGGTGAGTCTTCGGACTTTATCCCTGGTGCTCATGAACCAGACCCAGTTAACTACAATGAGGCTCTCCAGGATAAAGATGCAGATTCTTGACAGAGAACGATGATTGCTGAGATGGGTTCTATGGACTCAAATCAAGTCTGGGAGCTGGTAGACCTTCCTGATGGGTTTAGGCCTATTGGGTGCAAATGGGTCTACAAGCGAAAGAGAGGATCTGACGGGAGGGTTGAGACCTTCAAGGCTAGGCTTGTGGCGAAGGGGTATACTCAGAAAGAGGGGATCGATTATGAGGAGACCTTTTCCCCGGTAGCTATGCTTAAGTCGATCTGGATTCTCTTGGCCATAGCAGCTCATATGGATTATGAGATTTGGCAGATGGACGTCAAGACAGTTTTCCTTAATGGAAGTCTTGAGGAGACCATCTTTATGCAGCAACCAGAGGGTTTCATTGTTAAGGGCCAAGAGCACAAGGTATGCAGGCTTAGGAGGTCCATTTATGGACTTAAGCAAGCATCCAGATCTTGGAACATTCGTTTTAATGAGGTTATCCAATCCTATGGATTCACTCAGTCTCCGGATGAGCAGTGTGTTTATTGCAGGCGTGATGGTGAGATAGTGGTGTTCCTCGTACTTTATGTAGATGAAATTCTTCTTATTGGCAACAGTAAGAAGGTGTTATCAGACGTAAAGGCATGGCTGTCCAGGCAATTCGATATGAAGGATTTGGGAGAGGCTGGACATATTCTTGGGATCAAGATTATTTGAGATCGTAGGAGACGTTCTCTGACTCTCTCACAGGCATCCTACATAGACACGATTCTGGCCCGTTTTAACATGCAGAACTCCAAGAAGGGTTCACTACCTTTCAGGCATGGAGTGCATTTGTCTAAGGAGCAGTGTCCTAAGACTGCTGAGGAGATAAATGCCATGAAGGCGGTACCATATGCTTCTGCAGTGGATAGCCTCATGTATGCTATGTTGTGCACGAGGCCTGATATTTGCTTTGCCGTTGGCATGGTTAGCAGATATCAGAGTAACCCTGGGAAGGCTCACTGGGAGGCAGTAAAATGCATTCTCAAGTACTTGCGCAGGACGAGAGATTATGTCCTAGTTTATAGAGCGCAGGAGCTTGTACCGTTGGGTTACATAGATTCGGACTTTCAAGGAGATTTGGACAAGAGTAAGTTTACCTCTGGGTTTGTGTTTACTCTAGGAGGTGGAGCCATAGTATGGAAGAGTGTCAAGCAGAAATGCGTGGCGGACTCTACCATGGAGGCCGAGTACGTTGCCGCTTCAGAGGCAGCGAAAGAGGCTGTATGGCTCAGGAGCTTCCTGATGGACTTAGATGTGGTTCCAGAGTTGCCTAGGTCTATCACAGTTTATTGTGATAACAATGGTGCAGTTGCTAACTCAAGGGAACCACGAGCCCATAAGGCGAGTAAACACATAGAGCGCAAGTACCACCTGATACGAGAGATCGTAAAGAGGGGAGACGTGATCGTGGCCAAGATAGCTTCAGAGGACAACCTTGCAGATCCTTTCACCAAGCCATTGACCCCAAAGGTCTTTGAGAGGCATGTGGAGGGCATGGGAGTCAGATTCTTGAGAGAGCCATGTGAGTGAGCTTAAAGGTGTTTTGGAGATTTCATTATGACAGCAGTGTAATAGCGGGTTGGACAGTTTTTGTACCTCTTAGCATAGCTTTGAGTATTAGTGGGAGATTGTTAGTATTGAATACAGAAAAGCTATGGCTTGTATCAAAAACTAATATCCACAGATGACATATCATTTTGTTTCAGTATAAATCTGTTCCTTTATATCATAGAACTAGATAACGGGGTGTCGACAAACACAGTAGATACCGTTATTGGTTAAAGTATTGATATATAAAAAATATGCTCGTAACCGAGATAGTCTGAACATACTATCGGTATAGGTTATTGTGTGGTTTGGAAATTGGTTTATCTAGACTAGTTTAAATCACACAGATATGCCCGGGGCATATTGAGCACGACCAGTTTGGATAGAATTGACTTGTACTGATCGGCGTAGTCAATTCGATCCTAGTATTCCGTCTCTCAATCCCGAGATTGGGACGGGCGTGAGGGTTGGGTGTCGTATGCTTTGATTTGCCAAAGAGTGAGCTCAATTGAGGCAAATACCTCGGTAAGTTGGGTATGCGGTGTTTAGCTTCTTGCGTGCCGTTGCTGGTCGAAGGAATCCATGTACCGGTTCGCCGGGTTGATGGTGCTCCCGAGATGAGCTCATAAGGTTATTATACTAAACCTGGCCAGTGAACTTTATGTTCGGTATAATAAAAGGTCGAGTGGTACTAATCTCGGAAACCAAGAAGTCGGTGAATTAATTTGTCAGTAAATTGATAAATCGACGAGCACTAGATCTTTAATGTGGGGAGATATAAGAAATAATAATGGCGCGATGTAAAGTCGTTTTCGAGCGGTAGTTCCATAATTGGTCCGATAGTGGTACGACCGATTATGCGTTTGACTAATCGACAAGGTAAATTAATTAATCCGAAGGGTTTAATTAATATTTAATCGACGAAGTGAATTTAGAAATTAATTCGATTTTGAATTAATTAATTCTAAGGGTTCGATTAAAATTAACAAAGTGGATTAAATAAATTAATTTAAAAGGGTCAATTGGAGTTGATTAGTCGGGAAGACTTAGCGGTCAACGAAAGTCAAATTTTAAGGCCTAACTCGAGAGCCCATTAGGTCTCCAATCGAGCTACTATAAATAGAATACTCGATGCCCAAGAAACCCTAAGGAAATTTTGTAAGACAATTTGTCTTGCCCCTTTCTTGAGCAAAAAGATTCTAGAGAGAGAATTTTTTCGACAAGAATTCGTTCTCAAAAATGAATCAGATTTTTTGTTCTTCGAATTGAACTCATCTCAAAGACTGAACCTTTGGTTTATTATTCATCTTGTCTCGCCAGAATTTTTGCAGTTTAATTTCTGGACCAATAGCATTCACGCTGGTTTATTATTTCGGTCTGGGCAATCGATAATCGGATAGCTGCTACGTGGGTCAGTCGATAATCAGACCGCTACTACGTGGGTTTTGTTGCTGATGTTCAGTGCTGATTCTGCGCGTTTGATTCAAGAAGTGCGGCGTTGATCTCCTTCCATTGGTTGGGTGATCCGCTGCTTCCCTTGTCTAGATCACGGTGGAACAAGGCTGGACATTAGCAGCTGTTGTGGGTTTTATTTAATACTGCAGCAGTGGGTTTTCTTGAGCAAAAAGACGAGCAGGATTTAGGGTTTTCAGTCAGATTTTGAGATTGTTTTTGAGTTCGATTTGAGTGATTTCCTTGTGGGCTAAGTGAGTAAACTCCGATAGATTATTGCCCACGCAATATTCGGAGTGTTCTTGTAGAATCGATTGAATTTCTTGTGGAAATTGCAGCTGAATATGTGGGTTTTCTTTAATCGAGGGACTTCGCTACGAAATGTATAATCTTTATGTTCCGCTTTAATTAAAGATTTAATTTTTGTGTCCCGATTAATAAATTAAATAAGTATAAGCCTAGATCCGTTCATGGGTAAACTAATTTGAGCCTGAGCTTGGTCGAAAGCTTCCGATTCTGGAATGCATAGCACGAAAGTGAGGTTTTCGATTTAGCCCGGGCTTGTTCAGTTTTCCTTCACTCTAAGCTTCCGGGTTACTTGGAACCCTTGCAAAGAATTACAAACATGGTCAGTGGCACCAGAATCCACACACCAAGTATCTGTGGGAATCGCCGCTAAACATGTCTCAGTAATTAAGGCAGAATTTATCGTACTTATAAGCTTTGGACAATCCTGTTTCCAATGTCCCGTCTTATTGCACTTGAAGCACTTGTCTTTCGACTTCTTCTTTGCAATACATGGCTTAGGCGGAATTTGCGCTACTTGAGCTATTCCCTCGACCTTCCTCTTCTTCTTTCTAGCCTCAGGCTCAGAAGAAGATTCTGAAGCTTCGACTGCGACTAAAGCTCGCTTCTTCTCTTAAAGAAGACTTTTAGCCGCCACCAACTCTGCTAAGAGCTCGGATGAACTCCACAACATCTTACTTACGTTGTAGTTTAACCGAATCTGCTCATAGCTTTGAGGCAAGCTCCGGAGGACAATATCGGCTTTGGTTTCACCAACGATTTCGCCTCCCACTACCTCAACCTTGTTGATGTTACTAATCACGTCAATGACATGATCTATTACAGGAGTGCTCTCAGCCCTAAGGACAATGTCCAAGTTACGACTTCCATCGACATTAGTTAAATTGTTGTTTTTCAAAATAGCAGCTAAAGGATGGAATGCCATATCGATTTAAACTGGAAAGTAAACAAACAATGTTTCAGTTATATATGCTTAGAATTTTGAAGAAAAATTCCAATTAATTATTGACTTCCCTCAAAACAATAATCTTAATCCACCAACATCTCATCCACCGGGATTCTCGCAAGCCACGCAGTGTGGACGTTTACACTAACCCACATTCGTTTGAGAAGAACCAAGTTCATTAACTACACTATCTGATCAACGATCTTTTGATCAATGTAGTTAATAGTCGCTGCTTTCAGCCGTACAAATAAGCAGCATAACCTCGCGGGAGGAATACTGCAGATCGTACACTAAGTGTGTGTCATTACGTGACTACTGAGCTTGTTACCTCAGGATAGTGCGCCTCAGATGGAGAGGCTGTCGCATTTCTCCTAGTTAAACTTACTCTAGTCATCTTACTCAGAAGCTCATAGTCTAGCGATCTCGGGCCTGGACTCATCCGAATGGAGGAAGGCCCTAATGCCAACGCGCAAGCCCACCCACATCGCATATGAACCCGTAATGGTGGCCATAGGGATATTAAACCAACCCGCTCCCACTTAGATTTCCAAAATGTGGGTTTTCCGTGTTTTAACATGCAATTAACTAGACCTAAGTTATATGCAACCATAAAAATAGACATGCTTTAATTCATGCATCTAAAATACAGCATAAAAATAAAGCATAAAATTAAAACAATAAATACGGGAAATAAATGCGTAAAATAAATTTCCCGACTATTATGGTTTTAATTGCTTCCATCTTCTGCCTTGATCTCATATCCCGCCACATCACTTGATGGAAAGAGTCTTGAAATTCAAAAAATGAAAACTGGAGGAAAAACGGGCCAAAAACGGCCCGAACGGCCAAAACGGGCCGCCCGTGCCGCAACACGGCCCGAGAACCGCACTAGCCGTGCGCAAAGCCTGCATGGCCTGTGCGCGCGGCCTGCGCGCTGCTGCCGCACTGACTGCAACTGCCCTTGGCGCGGCAGCTGCTGCTGCTGCCCACCCGGCCGGCGCGACTTGCTGCCGGCAGTCGTTGCCGGCGTTGCCTCCTGCCGTTAATTCCTCTTTCACTTTTTCCCACGCTATTTAGTCTTCTTGCAATTCGTTCTGGATTTTCTTGGGTTTCTACGAATTCACGATAACCCAAAGACCCACGAATTCAAGTCGCCCACCATAACGCATTCGATTACAAAAATCAATTTTTCCTACTACAAGGCATTCTAGGAAATATAAAGAATCGAAATTACATAGAAAAAATCCTACTACAGATTTAATCTAATCCTACACGGCTTCCAGCACGTGGTTTTACTATTACAAACATTCATAATAAAATTAAATCCGGACATGTCCCGGAGTTTAATTAAAACCCATACAAATGTAACCATAATAGTTGGGATTCTAAACCACCTGCAAATAAAACCATGTAGCAAATCGAACTAGCACAAAACCCAAAACCAGGCTCTGATACCAATTGAAATATTATCTGCCCGGGCCTAGCCAGAAACTCACTTTCGTGCTATGCATTCCAGAGGAATCTCTGGCCAGGCCTAGACTCTAGCACAATCGCTATTCCAATCTTTGCTTGAAATAACATTGCGCAGGATCTTGGTTCGCACTAGCTCGATTTACCACGCAACAAAAATTTCTAATAAAACTGGAACTTTAGAAAATACCTTTGAAGCGTGACTCGGGTGATTCTCTTGTATGCCTCAAGACTATGACTTCACGTTGTGTGGGCAACGAACTAGAAGTCAATTGATCAGCTATCACCACAATTCCACCCGCCAGAAAAATCCAGCACCTCCGCACCTAGCACGTACTGCAAACGCACTGCCCGGAGAGAGAGAAAGCAACACTCGGGGCTAGCAAAAGGGGACCAAAATTTCGGTCACACCAAGGGAATAAACCAGCCGCCTATTGCTTGAAAATTTGTTTTTGAGAGAGAGAGAGAGAATTTTCTCTCTCTAGAATTTTATCTCTCTAGATTCTTGAATTATGAATCTATTGAATTGTGTGTCTTGAATAACTGATCCCTTGTCTATTTATAGAGTTACAAGAGAGACCCCAAGTTGGTTTAGGATTGGACTTCCTAATGGGTTTAGGTAATTAGTTTCCAAATCCAATTAGGCAACCAATCTAGATAGGATAAGATAAGATAAACCAAATCCTACTAGATTCCTAATCTATAGGATTTCCTAATTCTAATTGAAACTCAAGACTTAATTAATTAATTAAATAATTCCACTTTGTTAATTACTTAATTAACCCTTAGGAATTAATTAAATAATTTCACTTTGTTAATTACTGAATTAACCCTTAGGAATAATTAACCAATTAATTAATTAAATCTACCTATTCAATTAACCCATTACAAAATTAACCGTACCACTAACGGATTAATTTTGGCACTTCCATCCTACACCAGAATTGCTTCCCGAACAACTTAATGAATTATATTCATCATCTCCCCACATCAAAGATATCGTGCTCGTTAATTCAAATTAATTTACTGATAAATCAATTAATCAACTTCTTGATTCCGAGACTAGTACCACTCGACCTTTTTACTATACCGGACATACGTCCACCGTCCTGGTTTAGTATAATAAACATTTCGAGCTCATCTCGGGAGCACCATCACCCCGGACGCACCGGTACATGGTTTCCTTTCGACAAGCAGCAGAACACCAAGTAACTAAACACACGCGCACCTAACCTACCGAGAATATTGGTCATAATTGACCTCACCCATTGGCAGATCAAAGTACACTATGTCTAATCCTCATGCCTGCCCGAGTCTAGGGATTTAGAGATAGAATACAAGGATCGATTTGTCTATTAAATCAGTACAAGACAAATCATTCCTAAAGGTCATGTTCAATACGCCCCGGGCATATCTATATGATTCAATCAGTTTAGACAAACCGATTATCCGAATCACATAATAACCTAAACCGACAGTTTGTCCAAAACTGTCTCGGTTATGAACGTCATTTGTATACTATGCCTTTCGACCAATGATGAGATCTACTGTGTCACACAAGACACCTCATCATCTACTTACATAGTATAAATGGACTTAATATGCACAACCAATTATAACTGAAACACAAATCGATATATTAACTGGGAAAATGTACAACACAAGCATAGCTTATGTATTCAAATCCAACAAGTGGTACTAGTCTCGTAATTAAAGAAGTTAATTAATTAATTTATCAGTAAATTAATAAATTGACGAGCACTATATCTTTGATGTGGGGAGATTAAGAATAAATTAATTAAGTTGTTCCGAAAGCAATTCTGGTGTGGGATGGTAGTGCCAAAATTAATCCGTTAGTGGTACGATTAATTTTGTAATGGGTTAATTGAATAGGTAGAATTAATTAATTGATTAATTATTCATAAGAGTTAATTAAGTAATTAACAAAGTAAAATTATTTAAATAATTAATTAAGTCTTAAGTTTCAATTAGAATTGGGAAATACTAGAGATTAGGAATCTAGTATGATTTGGTTTATCCTATCAGATTGGTTACCTAATTGGATTTAAAAACTAATTAATTACCTAAACCCATTAGGAAGACCAATCTTAAACCAACTTGGGGTCTCTCTTGTAACTCTATATATAGACAAGGGATTAGCTATTACAACATATGCAATTCATAAGTTTTCAAGACAAGAAAACTAGAGAGATAAAATCCTAGAGAGAGAAATAAATTTCCTCTCTCATAGTCGGATTTTTGAGGCTTAAATTGCGGCTGGTTTTTTCCTTTTGGTGGCCAAATTTTGACCTAGTAAACCGGCGGCACATGAGCTGTTCTCTCTCTCCGGCCGGCGCGTGGATTGTACGTGCCAGGTACGGTAGTGCTGGAATTTTTTCGGCTGGTGGATTGTGGTGATTAGCTAATCAATTGCTCGTTAGATTGCTGCCCACACAACATACAAGCAAAGTCTTGAGGCATACAAGAGAATCACCTGAGTATACGCTTCAATAGGTAATTCTTATGTTTCTGCTTTTAATTAAGAATTTATTTGTTGCGTGATAAATCAAATAAGTATATACCAAGATCCTGCACAATGTTATTTCAAGCAAGGATTGGAATAGCGATTGTGCTAGCATCTAGGCCTGGCCAGAGATTCCGATTCTTGAATGCATAGCACGAAAGTGAGTTTCTGGCTAGGGCCGGGCAGATAATCTTTGAGTTAGTGGCTCCTGAATCCACACACGAAGTATCTGCGAGAATCGCCGCTAAACACGTCTCAGTAATTAAGGCAGAAACCATCGTACCTTTAAGCTTTGGACAATCCGATTTCCAATGTCCCGTTTTCCCTCACTTGAAGCATTTACCTTTAGGCTTGCTCTTCTTTGCGATATCTGGCTTGGCAGCATGTTTCTTGGCATTCTTCTTCTTCTTGTTCTTGCCTTTAGGCGCAGAAGAAGAGTTTGAAGCCTTCATCGTGACCAAAGCTTGCTTCTTCTCGTAGAAGATGCTTTCGGCCGACACCAATGCTGTTAAGAGCTCGGGTAGAGTATACACTTTTTGGTTCGTGTTATAGTTGACCCGAAACTGCTCGAAACTAGAAGGTAAGCTCTGGATGATGATATCGATCTGTCTCTTCGGATTAATCTCACCTCCCAATACCTCTATCTCATTGATGTTACTGATCATGTGACGTACATAATCTCTCACCGACGAGCCCTCATCCATTTTGGTATTCATGATCTTCCTCACGGCTGCTTGTCTAGCTGTCCTGCCTTGATGAGCGAACATCTCTCTCAGGTGAGCCATCATGTTAAAGGCAGAGATCATGGGATAAAGCTGATGTTGTAGAACATTCGACACAGAGGCCAGAATGTAACATCGCGCCATCTCATCCGCTTTTCTCCACATCGCATAGGCATCCCTATCCTCTTGAGGAGAATCATCATTAGACACATCTGGACAGACTTCGGTGAGCACAAACTTATACTGCTCAGTCGTCAGGACAATGTCCAAATTACGACTCCAATCAACATAGTTTGGACCAGTTAACTTATTGTCTTTCAAAATTGTAGCTAAAGGATTAAATACCATATCGAATACTGTAATTAAATAAACAGACAATGTTTCAGTAAAAAACACATAATTTTCAAAATTCACTTTAATTATTGACATCCCTCAAACAATAATTTAAACCACTGACATCTCATTCACCGGGATTCTCGCAAGCCACGATAGTGTGGACATTTACGCTAACCCACATTCATTTGAGAAGAACCAAATTCATTAACCACACTATCTGAGCAAACGATCTATTGATCAATATAGCTAATAGTCAGTGCTTTCAGCCGTACAAATAAGCAGCGTAACCTCGATGGGAGGAATACTACAGATCGTACACTAAGTGTGTGCCATTACGTGACTTCTGAGCTTATTACCTCAGGATAGTGCGCCTCAAATAGAGAGTATTGCATTTCTCCTAGTTAAACTTATTGTAGTCATCTTACTTAGAAATTCATAATCTAGCGATCTTGTGGTTGGACTCATCCGAATGGAGGAAGGCCCTAATGCCAACGCACAAGTCCACCCACATCACATATGAACCCGTAATGGTGGCTGTGGGGATATTAAACCAACCCGCTCCCACTTAGATTTTTAAATCGAGGGTTTTTCCGGTTTTGACATGCAATTAACTAATCCTAAGTTATGTTGAAAAATAAAACCAGCATGCTTTAAAATTATGCATCTAAAATATAGCACAAAAATTAAAGCATAAAAATTAAAACTATAAATATGGGAAATAAATACAAAAAATAAATTTCCCGACTATTATGGTTTTAATTGCTTCCATCTTCTGCCTTGATCCCGTGTCCCGTCACGCCACTCGATGGATTGAGTCTTGAAAAGTTGAATTTCAAAAAAAAATGAACTCCGACAAAAAACGGGCCAAACGCGCGAACCAACCAAGCCGCGCGCGTAGCACTCATAAGGCACGCCGCGCGCGCTGGCCTCATGGGTCGCGCGCTTGCGCAGCAGTTTGCTGCGCCTCGCGGCGGCGGTGCTTTCGGTGCTGGCGGCGGCTCCCGCTAGCTAGCTGTCGCCGGTGCCGCTGCCCATTTTCGATTCCTTCTTCACTTCTTCTACAACATTTGGTCTTCTTGCAATTTGTTCTAGGTTTTCCTGGGTTTCTACGAATTAACGATAACCCAAAACTCACGAATTCAAGTTGCGCACCATAACGCCTTCGATTACAAAAAAATTCTCCTACTACAACGCTTCTAGGAAAATTAAAATCGAAATTACATAGAAAAAAATCCTACTACAGATTTGATCTAATCCTACACGGCTTCCAGCACATGGTTATAGTATTACAAGCATTCATAATAAAACCAAACCCGGACATGTCCCGGGGTTTAATTAAAAAACCATACAAACGCAACCATAATAGTCAGGATTTCTAAACCACCTATAAATAAAACCATGTAATAAATCGAACAAGCACAAAACCCAAAACCAGGCTCTAATACCAATTAAAAGATTATCTGCCCGGGCCCGGTCAAAAATTCACTTTCGTGCTACGCATTCCAGGATCGGAATTTTTGACCAGGCCTAGACTCTAGCACATTCGTTATTCCAACCCTTGCTTGGAATAACATTGCGCAGGATCTTGGTATGTACTTATTCAATTTATCACGCAACAATAATTTCTAATTAAAGCGGAAACATAGAAAGTACCTCTTGAAGCGTGTTACTCAAGTGATCGCTTGTATGACTCAAGACTTCGATCGCACGTTGTGTGGGCAACGATCTAGCGAGCAATTGATTAGCAATCTACACAAAAATACTCGCCAGAAAATTCTACAGCTTAACGCCGCCTGAATTGAACCGCCGCCGTCGCCGGATATCTCCTGCCACCGCCGCCTGCCAGAATTACACCACCGGCCGCCGTCCGGGACAAAATAATCGGCCAAAAATTATTCAAAAGGGAGAAAAAATGTTTTCTCTCTCTAGTTTTCTTGTCTTGAAAACTTAAGAATTATGTACTATGTAATTGCTAATCCCTTGTCTATATATAGAGCAACAAGAGAGAACCCAAGTTGGTTTAGGATTGGTCTTCCTAATGGGTTTAGGTAATTAATTAGTTTCCAAATCCAATTAGGTAACAAATCTAATAGGATAATCCAAATCCAATTAGATTTCCTAATATCTAGGATTTCCTAATTCTAATTGAAACTTAAGACTTAATTAATTAATTAAATAATTCCACTTTATTAATTACTTAATTAACCCTTAGGAATAATTAATTAAATAATTAATTCTACTTATTTAATTAACCCACTACAAAATTAATCGTACCATTAACGAATTAATTTTGGCACTACCATCATACACCAGAATTGCTTCTGGAACAACTAAATTAATTTATTCTTAATCTCCCCACATCAAAGATTTAGTGCTCGTTAATTTATTAATTTACTGATAAATTAATTAATTAACTTCTTTAATTTTGAGACTAGTACCACTCGACCTTTTTACTATATCGGACATAAGTCCACCAGCTGGGTTCAGTATAATAAACATAACAAGCTCATCTCAGGAGCACCATCACCCCGGACGCACTGGTACATGGTTTCCTTTCGACAAGCAGCTACACACCAAGAAACTAAACACGAGCACCCAACCCACCGAAACTATTGGCCACAATTGACTTTACCCATTGGCAGATCAAAGTACACTATGTAAAATCCTCATGCTCGCTCAAGTCTAGGGATTAAGAGATAGAATACCAAGAACGAATTGTCTATTAAATCAGTACAAGACAAATCATTCTAAATAGTCAAGTTCAATACGCCTCGGACATATCTATATAATTCAATTAGTTTAGACAAACCAATTATCCGAATCACATAATAACCTAAACCGACAGCTTGTCCAAAATTGTCTCGGTTACGAACCTCATTTATATATTATGTCTTTTAACCAATGATGAGATCTACTCTGTCATACCAGACACCTCATCATCTAACTACATAATATAAATGGACTAAACATGCACAACATATAAACCAAAACATTAAATCGATATATTAACTGGGAAAAAAGTACAATACAAGCATAGCTTATGTATTTAAACCTAACAACGAGCTCATATCGGGAGCACCATCAACCCGGAGTACCAGTACGTGGATTCCTCCGACTAGCAACGGCAGACAAAGAAGCTTAACACTGCATACCCAACTTACCAAGATTTAGGTCTCAATTAACCGCACCCTTTGACAAATCAAAGCATACGATATTTAACTCCCATGTCCGCTCTAATCTCGGGATTAAGAGATTAGAATACTATAATCGAATTAACTACGCCGATCAGTACAAGTTAATTCAATCCAAAATGGTCGTGCTAACTATGCCCCGGGCATATCCATATAATTTAATTAGTCTAGACAAACTAATTTCCAAATCACACGATAACCTATACCGATAGTATGTTCAGACTATCTCAATTACGAGCATTCTTTTTATATATCAATACTTTAACCAATAACGAGATCTACTGTGCTTTTATACACCTCGTTATTTAATTCTATGATATAATGGAATAAATTTAATACTGAAACAAAATGATATGGGTATTAGTTTTTAATACAAGCAAATAGCTTTATAGCACTCAAAACTAACAGCAAGCACAGTAGACATCCATTAAACCAATACATTTTTTCCTAAGTCGTCAACTTTCGAAGAGGACAACAGCTCCCTGTATTGCTCACGCCCCGATTGACGATAGATCTAGTGTATAATCTCGTCCAGCGAAATGACAAATCCAAATAGAAAAATGATCGATGGGTCTTTTAGATTGAATAGGAAAATGATGATGGGTCGTTTGGAATTGGATCGTCACTACCGAATGAAGATGGTGGTGGTGATGACATTTTCAATCTATAGAGGGAGAGAGAGGTCGGTAAGAAGGTGGTTGCGACAACATTTTCAATATATAGAGAGGGAGAGAGAGGTATATATTAATTTATTGAAAAACATCCAACAACGATTGACAAAAAGAAAGATACAATCAAATAAACGCAAATTACAAGTATAATGTTGTGTTTACAACGGATAAACCTATACATGACTACCCTATCAAGCGGTAGATATACCACATGCCAAAATTTTAATCCGAACAAGGATACATTAATTTTCTGTGACTAAACCAACGAACATCGTCAACGACGCCGCTACCAATCCAACGAACTTCACCAACGAAACTGCCGTCATAACGAACACCATCAATAAAGCCACAACAAATGCACTACTAATATATCTGAATCTATTAAAGGATAAAAGCAAACAAAGATTGGGAATAATCTTCATTTATTAAATGACAATTAAAAATAAGAAAACGAAAAAGGACAATAAATTTGTTTCCCCATCCTCCCATGATGAGAATATGGGTTGGAGGAGAGAGTTTATTAACTCAAATTGAATTTGTGGATTGGACCCTAATGCCAAATGTTTTCACTCAATTACAGTGTCATTCCGATATGCTTTGTGATTTGCATTACACGATTCAAAAGTTCTGCACTCTGATACAACAATAAGCCGTTTCAGCAGACAAAAAAACAAACAACTTTACTACCATAACACTGACCATGAACTCTGTTGTAGAGTACCTCACAAGGCTTCTGCTTTCTGTGTAATGACCTTCTGCTGCAAGGAGAATCCTGCTGTTACTTGAATCCCGTGATTTCAAAGACACGTGCAGTATTATCAAGAGAAACCGATACCAAGAAATCTCCGTTGGCAGAAACAGCCAGTGATTGAATGCCATGTTCGTGACCACTCAAGGTTCTCACACAATCGCCGGAGAGACTGTCCCATATTCTTACTTTACCATCAACACTACCTGTAGCTAAATACCTAGATGTGCCAAGCCATGCCAAGCTCGCAACTCCTTCCTGCCAAATACAAAACATGCGTCTATTGAATAAAAGGAGCTTAGTATAGTTATAAGAATCCAACTTATTCCAGGTACATAAATTACATATATACTCCGACTAACTAAATAAATAAAACTTGAAGGATAACCTCATGTTCACAGGTGCACCGGGAGGTCAGATGCTGAAGATCCCACACAACAAGCTTCTGATCCATGCCTCCAGTTGCAGCCCATGGAGAGCTGAGATTCAAAGCTTGCATAGTCAAAGTAGCTTATATGGGAGTAACGATTAAGGAACCAAGTGACATAATATTTGTGTAATTAACTTCAAAATGGTTTCAGCAACATAAACAAGGTTTCAAATATTAAGTAATCAAAATTCTTTGGTGATTGTTACGACCCCTTTTAAAGGATGGGCTCTCAGCAACAGTTTTCAGTCATTGGAACTCAGAGAATGTTTATCAACCCAATAAATGCACAGGAGAATAAATGTTGGATCAGGGACCGCAGAAGCTACAGTGCTTTACATGAGAAGATAAGTAGCCAGATCAAATTGTGGCTGAAACTAAATTACTTTACATAAGAAGATTGCTGTATTTCACAGTTTGATTCCACATTTAGTACTGCAGGTCGGGATGCACTCAATGAAATTATAAGCATATACAAGGATTCCATCCCTATGAAGGTACAATAAACTCCTTATTTATGTCAACTTGACAAAACAGATAGTGTTAAAAGCACGTAACTTTGTGCACTTATCAAGCTATAATTTCTGCATAATCTTTACCAAATATATGCACCCACAAAACCCAACTCTTTCAAGAATCAACTAACATGAAATAAGGCTACAATACATGTATTTCCATCTTTCAAATGCCAAACCATCTCAAAGATTAAGGGTTAATCTAACCAAGAAGCTTTGGGGAGACGCAGGCAGCAACTCTCTTGCACATTAGTTTGACACACTTTGAGAACTAAAAATGTTGAAAAGAGCTCAGCATGGAAAATGTTTCAAATGTTGCTACCAACTGGATTGACAAGGCTGTGTATGTACTGAAAGCCTATCTAAACTCACTCGGTTAAAGCAGAATAAGAATGGGTGCTTTGTGTGATAAACAGGTTTAATTCTAGAAATGTAAGTTTTGAATTTCTCTAATCTAACCAACTTCCATCTTGTCAACAAAATCAACATCCACATCACATTGAAAAGTCATTTCAACCTTTACCCTGTAACTCATTCACCACAAATAACTTATCTCAACAAAGATACAGAAAATATTGTTTAACAATTTGGTTCAAAATTTTGAATATATACGTTTCTGTTATCTATCTTATGATATTCACACTTCTGCATAGAAGAACAAATCACAGTATCTAAAACTGTGGTACTCCTGAAAGAGTTACCATATCCATCCTCCTCTCAATCACAGAAAATGACAAAAAAATGTACACAGGAATATGGATAGCGAATAAAGTTAGAAGTAGGGATAAACCTTGATGAAGCAAACCCAACACATTCAATAGAGTCAGAATGATCACTCAGTGAACCTACAACCTGTGTAAGAAGACCGGAGAAATACATTTAGTTATATACATAAAACCTATATTGCAAATAAGCATAAAGACAAAATTGAAACATGTGTTTTGAAAGAGAGGAGAAGCAAGAACCCAAACCTGTCCTGTTGTTATATTCACCAGATGAACGGAGCTGTCCTTTGAACCAGTAAGAGCAAGAGTAGAATTGGAACTTAAACTCAAGCATGTCAACCCTTCTGTGTGATAGTTATGACCTTAAGATATTCAAGCGCTATTAGAGATAGACCAAACAAAACTTAAAAATCCTCAATAAATCAATGTATGTTCAGGAATAGAAGGAAATACACCAAAAGGACAAAAAGGCCGACATAGGCCAGATGCTTTTGCAGAGAGATCATGTTTGTATCAACTGATAGAGCAGTAACAAAAAGAGAACCGCAAGATCAGCTATCAAATCACTGATCAGCTATCAATTAGTCAACAAAGCAATTTTGCATTGTTTCCTGGCTTCAACAGTTGAAGCTCACACTACAACTTAAATTATTCCCTAGCATTTCAAACTTAAGTGAATAGTGAGTCAATCTTATCTTTAACGATGACAGTGAAAAGCCAACCATGAGGCATGCTAGGTCATGCTATAAACACAAAAAGGTTTTATGAGAATAGTTGTGCACTCAAATTCATCAGTGTGGAACCTATAAGTCGGATAAGCAAAGTGTCATATTATCTGCCTCCTACCAAATAAGTTTGGGGACACATCTACCCAAAATCAAGATATAGCAAGACAATCTGAGAATAGGACTACATAACTGGGATGCTCCAACTGTGTACGCATAGCAATGCTGAAAGTATGGATTACAGATTGACAAGCATAACTAGCTGGAAATTTTGCTGAACTGCAGAAAGTAGTATGATGTCTGTAATCTGTGGAATATGGCATGATAGGCAAGGCCAACGCAATACGTACTCTCAACACATTATTTCTCATAGTCCAAAGCCTAAAAATCCCCAACTATAAGGCACATTGTCAGCCTCAAGTGGGAACTACAGGTAGTGCTGCCATATGTGACAAAGATTGATCTCATTTGCCCATCCAGCAAAGACACTTCATGTCAATAGTGTCATTACTTGCATACAACTCAAAACTCCACAGTCAATCCGTTTCACTAACGGTTAACTGATCTCTATCTTTGTTGTCCCACATGTCCAAGGATATAAAAAGCACTACCATCAGAAACTCAATAAAGAAGAGATGAGAGTTTGGTGCCAAGCATAATTCAACCACACTTCAATAGAAGTTTCCTGAAAGGACACAGATGATGGGGAAGAAAGGGGTCTGCCCATGACACTAATTGTTTCCATATGACTCCACTGAAAAATTTCATTCTACAGCAGATTTATTAAGATCCAAAAAGCAGAATGAAAAACAAAATTATACCTTTAACAACATGAATAATTTCTCCACTTTTAGGGTTCCATATCCTCAACGTTGCATCATCAGAGCCAGTGCAAATTGTTCTACCTTGAAAATGAAGTTGTTCTGATCAGGGAAGTTGACACTTATTTGAAAAAGAAAAGACAACTTAGAAGTCATTAATAAATTACCATCTGGGGTGAAATCACCACAGGAAACAGTACTATTATGCCCAGCAAACATGTTAAGGAAGACCCCCTTGTCAGCGTTCCACATCCACACAGTGGAATCCTCAGAACCAGCCAATACTAAATGTCCCCTTGGATGCCACTTAACCCACTATAATAATCATATTTTCATCTTTTATAGCCAAAAAAATAATTCTAAGACAACAAATCCACAAACGAACTAAGTGTGACCTCAATACCCCCAGGGCCATCAAAGGTGAACTTCACTTTCTGTGTTGATATGTCCCATACTTTCACTAGTCCATCAAAGCTTCCAGATGCAAGAAATTTACCATCACTGCTAAATCCTAAACTTGAAATTGAATCAGTGTGACCTGCATACAGGCATTTAAGGCTTCAATCTCCACATAAGCAAAAGTTTAAACAGCAACTGTTCTTGTTGCAAAAGGAGATAAATGAATCCTGCCATGTAACCAAGAACTAGTAACCAGCATTGATCCAATTAAAACTTCCATATTTCATTAGACACCTGTTAATTCACAAGCCCAATCTCCTTGACCAATATTCCAAAGAAATCCTCTATCATCTCCACCCCCTGTAGCCACTAAATTAGGATCAGTTGGACTGCAAGCAACAGTGTAGAGTTCATCTGTTATGGACAAACGCAACAGAAAGAATTAGTAAGAGAAAGATCTTTAAGTGCAACAAGAAGATACTAGTAGCATAATGGATTGCCCAAGCAAATAATATCAGTTTCAACTTCTCTCTATCCAGAAAATGACCAAAGATGAACAACCAATAACATGATATCTACTAGACACAATGACAGATAACCAGAGAAACTCATTCATGATATCAGGCAAGATTAACTTAGGGATTAGAATTGTATCAAGGTTTGTTCAAAACAAAAGTTTACTGCAATACATCAAAATAACAGTCAATTTCTCAAAATAATCAAAACAACCTTGACTAAAAAACTAAAAATTTGATGCTAAGACCAGTATACTGCCACACTTCAACCATTCACTAAATTAAAAATTTGAATCCTAATTTCATTTTAGTATTTCAAAGCAAACATTGCAAACCAGAACACTTTGTAAGGGAGGGGACAAAAAATATATTTTACTGACCACTGAACATGATTACGCATTTTGCTAGTGATTAACATTATACCAATCCATGTCACATGGACTAGGGTACCAGTGCCGGGCGCGGGTATTCCAGCGTGCTAATTTCTTAAACTTTATGATATGAAAATACCATGATGGACACAGGTCCAGGTGCTCGGACATAATTTATAGTTAAATAATTTAAACGTTAATAATAATTTACAGCAACACTTATTGGGGAAAATTTCATTCAAAGAGTTGAAAGAAAAAAAGAAGAAATATTAGAGAAAGAGGACCATACCTTCAGTAAATATACATGGTTATGCATATAATTAATAAATGGGACAACTCATTAGTCTATATATATGATTACATATGTGGTCAGAAATGGTACAACACACTGGACACACTTCAAACCAGTACCTGTGTCGTGTGGACACACAAACTCACCATCAAAATGGCGACTCCATGTAACATAGATTCCAATGTCTATCTCACATCTTATTACATCTTTTGAGAAAAATGTATCAAAAGGCTGGTCTGCATATGCAAAATGAAAGTGAAGGTACAGATCACTGACACTTGGGGCAAAAAAGAAAAGTCAAAATATCATCCAAACATATTATCAATTTTCAATTTTTCACATATTCTGGATATAGCAATCATAAAAGGCAATAGAGCTTCAACTGGAAAAAGAGCGTTCTATGAGTGAAATTTCCTTTTAGTGGAAAGAATAAATGCTTAGATGTGATAGTCTGTAAATATATGGTATCAAAATGTCAATTCAATACTGGATTCAAGAATAAACCATATATACTCTGACAGGGATGCAAGTAACTGCACAAGAATGAGCCTTACCAGTATGACCAGTGAATATGTGGATCGAATCATCAGGTTCATCTGAAACCAACAGATGTAAGGTAACATATTAGAAGACAATATATCTTGGTGCACGGAAAAGAAAGACTCCATTATGTCAAAAACTAGTAATCCACAAGATCAGTTTCTTCATAATAATAATTTTTTTAAAAAAGGGGAAAAAAATCCTCTAATAGACTAAAAAGGTATAACCAAAATCAGCATCAATAGGAAATTTTAATCTTAAAATTTACAAAGAACCATTCTCATTGACCACTGACTAAAGAACTACCAGAATGCTACGAACACCACTAATTTGCAAAACTTAAGATTAAAGAAGACGACTTCTAAAATCCCCAGAAGAAGAGCTAACGTCAAATCTATAACAATAACCATGTATTCACATGAAATTGAAAAAGAGTTGCTACCTGGGCCTTCAGCATCAGAACCTCCATCATCATCTGCATCTGGAAGCTCTGCAACAAAATTCAGAGAAAAAGGAATTATTCACAAACATGATTTC
Source organism: Knoxia roxburghii (assembly GCA_030378225.1). Lineage (NCBI taxonomy): Eukaryota > Viridiplantae > Streptophyta > Magnoliopsida > Gentianales > Rubiaceae > Knoxia > Knoxia roxburghii. The sequence goes on along the minus strand of CM059420.1, from coordinate 19,730,172 downwards.
CTGTAAATCTTAATGAATAAAATCAGACAGACGCGATCGAGATAAAGTTTTTGAAACGGAAGAACTATCACTAAGTTCATAATGCAATGAGTTTAAAGGAGGAAGGAAAGAAATTGGCACAAGCAGATTTATCAAAGCATTGTCGTAATTCCTATAGGGAGTACACAGAATGTAAAGACCTTCTTCATCAACAGGGATTTCCTGAATAATATCACTTTCATCGAGGAAAACTTCTTCTTCATCTTCTACTGTATCATCATGATGATCCGCTCCAGAAGAGGAATTCATGGTGCTTTCTACAACAATTAACAGCTTCAGTGAAAAGGTTTCTTAGAGTTTATAGGTGGAAGCCACTCATAGCAGCAAGTTAAAAGACAAGAAATAACCAGATTGAATCAGACCAAACTGAAATGTACAGAAAAGTACACTGATCCATAAAGCATCACTGGTGTAATAATTCTTGTGTACAAATTTACTATTCAATTTCAGTGATATTTTACAAAAAGTATAGAGGATACACTTTCCATTTGTTCCAATCTGTCTAGATTCAAAGTGTCAACATCTTTATCAACATCCCAATTCCATTGAAGATAGATCATAAGCGTTCAGAACTTTTAGACGGATATAATTCCTACCAGCCAATTTTTTACACTCTATAGTTGCTTCTATAGCGACTAAACTTAGATGCCTGCAAAACAGAAAATGACGCATGCAAAAACACAAAGAGAATGAACATAGCTTGCTTCAAGATAAAAGAGTAGGGCTTTCAGGCAAAACCAAACAGAAACTTCTCTTTGAACAGTTATAAATCATTAAAAGAAAAAGTAAACTACATTGTTTTCAGCTGGAAACCCTATTTACAGAAGATACCTATACCTTTAGTTTCCTAATTCAATACAATTTTTACTCTGGAAATAACCAAAAACTGGAAACTTCTAAAACACAAACTTTCCTAATAAAAGGATTCTCAATATTCCAATCCATATTCTGTTCTGCTTATTCTAATGCCCTATATACGTATTCTGTCCTGCATCATATTCTATCCTACATCAGAAAAGCTAGGAAATCTTACATCCATATCATCTTCCATTAGCTACCATGAATCACAGAATCAGGTGTTAACACAATATATTGGTTCAACGTCTCACAATGGAATTCCAATAACTGATTTTGATCATGCATGGGAGTTCTAAGAATCTAAATGGGTAAGGAACGATGATTCAACTGCATCATGCCAAACATCATTTTTTCCACATTATGCCTTCCAGAAATCATTATAATGACCCTTGATATGAAAAGTTCATCAAAATACCCTGCCTGGAAACTAAAGCAGCTTCGCGGATCCTTCTTTTTGTTAGTTGTTTCTCCACCATCCTCTACTTACACTTCTCAAGAACCATAAATATTGATACAGAAATCCATCGCCCCATTTTTTAACAGTCACTCACACATATAAATAACAAAGTCATCTTCTAGATTCCTAGTCAAAGTAACCTACTCAAAAAACACCGTTCTACTTTCTGTTATAAGGTTTCATGTATGTGGTGCAGGTTTTGTAGAAAATAGCGTTCTTGTTTGAGTGTACACACAGATCGTATTATGTGAGCATGTAGTAACAGGTATAAACTCAAGTCCCTTGTCCCAATAGCTCGTTTACACAACTAGAGTTTATAAACTCAAGTCCCTTGTCCTAAAAACAGTCTTGTTCTAGGACACTGCCATTGCCACGGTGAGGATTTATCCTCCTTACTAGAAACAGGGAACAAACTACATCATCCTCGACAAACATTTGAATCCTAAGCCATCCACTACATGTGCAAGGTTGTGGAATTATTGTGCGTCTGCCAGACTACTTGAACCATAAGAACCTGTATACATACCAGTCATAGAATATAGCATCCCAAGAAACAACAACATCTAAAGTAGCTCTGTCTGGCAGAGAAGGATAACCAAGGTATTCCCTAGGCTAGCGAAAAGGATATCTTACCGGAACGAGAAAATGATTCTGAGAACGCCACCACCGAGAAAGCGAAGAGCCGATTCGTTGTTACCGGAAGAAAGCCAAATTGCTACGCGGTGGTCGTAGCCCTAAGGATAATTACAACACTGATGCGCAGCTCATCATCGACGACTCAAGTGAAAAATAGAAAAAATTTTGACGACGGTAAGACTTTTTTTTATGGAGGGATTTATTTTATTTTTATTTTTTTACTCAAATTTGTATTAGTTTTTAAGTTATTTTGTCAATTTAGTTATTTGAGGGGTTTTAATATTTACTAAAGGTTAGGCGGTATTTAATTTATAAGTTAAAGACTGATTTCAATGAGAATGAGAAGAAAGAAGAAAGAGAAGGGGGATGAGTTTTGCAGCCATCAAAGAAGAGATGAGAAGAAGAAAGAGAAGAAAGTGGTTGCTGCAATAATTAGTAGAGATGAGGGTTTTGCAAACAAAAAATAAGCGCGTGAAGGGAAATGAGTTTTTAAAAGTAGAGAATATATCATTAAATGACATTTTGTATTGAAAAACTGCTAGAAGTACCATGCTAATAATACTCCTAGTTATACAATAAAAATTGCCCTAGTATAGGTGTACCATTACCAATTGTCCAGGAGTTGTTCAGTTAGTATATAGTATAATAGTTCAGCAGTTAAAAAAACCAAAAAAAACATTTATTCACCCAGAAACCAAAAAAGAACCATAGTCCCCTTCCCCCCCCCCCCCCCTCCCCAAAAAAAAAAAAAAAAAAAAACCAAAAAGAAACAAGTGTCCGGCAGAAAGAAAGGATTGGCGAAAAAAAAAAATGGAGGCGACGACACCGGAAAGATTGTCGGAGAAGGAACTCCACTGCCAGTCCCACATCCAATACCCACTGGGTTCAGGTAAAGATATGTGCTTTAACTTCTTTTCTTGTTGTATTTAGATTAGCTCTTAAGCATTGGCTAGATTTGTTCTTATGTTATTAGTTTTCTTTTCTATGCATCGAAAAAGATTAGGTGTCATCAATTTTAATATTGTATCTGTTGCTCCTTTTTCGTTCTGCAGACGGGTTCAAGCGACTAAAATTCCATTAAAAGGGGCATACTGACAGCGAGGGAGATGGAATCTTTATTACTTGCTACAGTTGTCACCAAAGGAACTCGAGGGGATGTCCATTTTGATTTCACCTACGAGGGAGATAAGCAAGTAAGAAGGACAACCAAATTCAATCTAATTCTTCGACCTAAAATTATATAAACACACATAATGCCACCCCCAATTCTAACTATCTCACTTGTAAAAATCGAAAATTCTAAAAAATTGTAAACATAAGTTTTTTTTTTTTTTTTTAATTTTCTACCCTTGATTTACTGCTGATTATGATTATTCCACTAACATAAACTAAAAATCGCAAAAAAAGTCTAAACATAAATAGTTATTTTTTTTTAATTTCCTACCATGATTTACTACTGATTTAGATGATCCCACTTGCAGAAATCGAAATTTTCAAAAAAATCTAAACATAAATAGTTATTTTTTTAAATTTCTTAACGTGATTTACTGTTTTATTGGATTTATTTTGCAATTTTTTCAGAATCAGCAACTTGAAAAAATCACTATGGATGGTGGAACAATTCTTTGTTAATAGTGTGACTTTGTAATCCAATATTTGAATTGCTGGACTTGAAAAAATTACTATGGATGGTGGAATAAATTTTTGTGAACAGTGGGACTGATTTCGGATGTGTTTTGCTATTTTAGTTTCCTTTTTGTATTTTTTCTTTGAAAAATTTTTGGAATTGATGTTAATGAGTGTTAGGACAAAACAGTGAGAAATGTGGTATTTTTGAATGAATTATGTTTTTTTTTAATAGACAAAACAATTTGATTATGGATGATTGATTTCGCTCTTTTATTCACCCACAGTGTCATAATAAAAATCAGAATGGCCAAAACTAATAATCCCACACTTCAAACTAAACCTAAATTAATATAAAATTTAAAAAATGTATCACTTTCCAAACCTAATAATCCCACACTTCAAAATAAAAAATTTCATATCTCTATATATTAGTATCCTGACAAACCAAAAAAAAAAAAAAAATGAGATAAGAAAAAAAAATAGAATAAAAAAAATCCCCACTATTTAAAATAAAAGGAAAGTAATAGTTAGTATCAAAATAATTTTAAAATAAAATATAAGAATATAAAAACAAGTAACCTCCCTAAAAGTTACGAAAGATAAATTTTTTTTTTTTACGACAGGGAAGATAAAATTAAAATGATAGATTATTATCAAATTAAATTCAAATAAAAGATAAGATAATAAAAACATGGTAACCTCCCCTAAAATTCTAAATTTATAGAAGATTACCTTGAGATTTATTTATATACCAAACACCCTCCTAAACTATCAGAAATATCAAACCCCCCCCCCCCCTTATAATAATTAATTAATTATATTTATTTTCCTTAACTAAAATACAAGTATTTAGAATTCTCAAAAAAAAAAAAAAGTATTTAGAGAAATTTTCCCTTCATTAAAAAGATAATAATTCAATGTAAAATACAAAAATTACAATTACCTTCAAAAGTGACCATAATCACACAAATTTTGACAATTTTTTTACCAATCCAAAATCCATAACTAAAATAATCAAAATACCAAAAAGAAAAAAAATCAGTTCTTATTGCGAAGGAAAATCAAAATACCCAGTTCAAAATCAATTTCAAATATCCAGAATATAGTTTGATCGTATTTCATAATTTTTTCTCCTCCTCGACTGCAATGGCTTTTGATTCACCACTCTCGGCTTCTTCTGCCACATAATTCGAACCTACTGTTATCCCTTCTTCCACTACCACCATTCCCAACTTAATCTCGCTCAATGCCTCGTCCCAAATGAAGGAAAACTGAACAAGTCCAGGCTAAATCGAAAACTTCACTTTCGTGCAATGCATTCCAGAATCGGAAGCTTTCGACCAAGCTCAGGCTTAAATTAGTTTACCCATGAATGGATCTTAGCTTATACTTATTTAATTGATTAATCGGGACACAAAAAATTAAATCTTTAATTATAGCGGAATGTTTAAAGATTCTACCTTTTGTAGCGAAGTCCCTTGCCTAAAGAAAAACCAAATCTTTGAGCGAATTCCAATAGAAATCCACTAGATTACTCAGTAGAACTTCGAATATTGCGTGGGCAATAATCTATCGAAGTCTACTTGCTTAGCCCACGAAAACCCACAAGAAAAATCACTTGAAAAAGATAATAGCTGGCCCAAAACTTTTCCTTGAAGCTTAGCTGCAAAACCCACAAAAACTGCACCTTTCTTTGGTTGCAAGAAAACTGTCCAGCAGTGTAAATGTTTTGCCCAGCCATGATCTGCACCACTACTGCTGCGATCACCAAGATAATCAAGAGATCAACACAGCAACAGCAGGATCAGCACCCCGGACTAACACCCAGAACCACCGGAATTAAAAACCAGCAGCTGGACTACAAGAAAACCCTGCAGCAGTCGGACTGAAGAAAATCGGGCAGTAGGTTTTTTAAAACAAAAAATTCAGCAGCCAAGCTTCACAAAGTTTATACCTTTGGACCTTATCTAATTCGAGGAGCGAGATATCAAGTTCGACTTTGAGAAAGAAACTTCAAGAAGAAGAAGATCTCTCTCTATAACTTTCTCATTCTAAAAGGGGCAAGACTTGTCTTGCAAGATTTTTCTTAGCTTTCTTTGGTCTCAAGTTATTCTATTTATAGGAGCTCTAATGGAGACCTAATGGGCTCTCGAGTTGGGCCTTTTAATTTGACTTTCGTTGACCGCTAAGTCTTTCCTGACTAATCAACTCCAATCGACCATTTAGAATTAATTTCTTAACCCACTTCATTAATTTAATTTAATCGAACCCTTAGAATTAATTAATTCAAATAGAATTAATTTCTTAATTCAATTTGTCGATTAAATATTAATTAAACCTTTTGGATTAATTAATTCACCTTGTCGATTAGTCAAATACATAATTAGTCGTGTCACTATCGGACCAATTATGGAACTACCGCTCGAAAATGACTTTACATCGCGCCATTATATTTTATTCTATCTCCCCACATTAAAGATCTAGCGCTCGTCGGTTTATCAATTTACTGACAAATTAATTCACCGACTTCTTGGTATCCGAGATTAGTACCACTCGTCCTTTTTATTATACCGAACATAAAGTTCACCGGCCGGGTTTAGTATAATAGACCTTACGAGCTCATCTCGAGAGCACCATCAACCCGGTGAACCGGTACGTGGATTCCTCCGACTAGCAACGGCACGTAAGAAGCTAAACACCGCATACCCAACCTACCGAGGTATAGGCCTCAATTGACCGCACTCTTTGGCAAATCAAAGCATACGAAATCCAACCCTCACGCCCGTCCCAATCTCGGGATTGAGAGACGGAATACTAGGACCGAATTGACTACGCCGATCAGTATAAGTCAATTCTATCCAAACTGGTCGTGCTCAATATGCCCCGAGCATATCCGTGTGATTTAAACTAGTTTAGATAAACTAATTTCCAAACCACACGATAACCTATACCGATAGTATGTTCAGACTATCTCAGTTACGAGCATACTTTTAATATATCAATACTTTAACCAATAACGGTATCTACTGTGTTTTTCCACACCAATACTTTAACCAATCTCTCACTAATACTCAAAGTTATGCTAAGAAGTACAAAAACTGTCCAACCCGCTATTACACTGCTGTCATAATGAAATCTCCAGAACACTTTTAAGCTCACTCACATGGCTCCCTCAAGAATCTGACTCTCATGCCCTCCACATGTCTCTCAAAGACCTTTGATGGCTTGGTAAAAGGATCTGCAAGGTTGTCATCTGATGCTATCTTGGCCACGATCACGTCTCTCCTTTTTACGATCTCTCGTATCAGGTGGTACTTGCGCTCTATGTGTTTACTCGCCTTATGGGCTCGTGGTTCCCTCGAGTTAGCAATTGCACCATTGTTATCACAATAAACTGTGATAGACCTAGGCAACTCAGGAACCACATCTAAGTCCATCAGGAAGCTCCGGAGCCATACAGCCTCTTTCGCTGCCTCTGAAGCGGCAACGTACTCAGCCTCCATGGTGGAGTCCGCCACGTATTTCTGCTTAACACTCCTCCATACTATGGCTCCACCTCCTGGAGTAAACACAAACCCAGAGGTAGACTTACTCTTGTCCAAATCACCTTGAAAGTCTGAATCTGTGTAACCCAATGGTACAAGCTCCTGCACTCTATAAACTAGGACATAATCTCTCGTCCTGTGCAAGTGCTTGAGAATGGATTTTATTGCCTCCCAGTGAGCCTTCCCAGGGTTACTCTGATATCTGCTAACCATGCCAACGGCAAAGTAAATATCAGGCCTCGTACACAACATAGCATACATGAGGCTACCCACTGCAGAAGCATAGGGTACCGCCTTCATGGCATCTATCTCCTCAGCAGTCTTAGGACACTGCTCCTTAGACAAATGCACTTCATGCCTGAAAGGTAGTGAACCCTTCTTGGAGTTCTGCATGTTAAAACGGGCCAGAATCGTGTCTATGTAGGATGCCTGAGAGAGAGTCAGAGAACATCTTCTACGATCTCGAATAATCTTAATCCCAAGGATATGTCTAGCCTCTCCCAAATCCTTCATATCGAATTTTCTGGACAACCATGCCTTTACATCTGACAACACCTTCTTACCGTTGCCAATAAGAAGGATGTCATCTATGTAAAGTACGAGGAACACCACCGTATCACCATCACGCCTGCGGTAAACACATTACTCATCCGGACACTAAGTGAATCCATAGGACTGGATAACCTCATCAAAACGGATGTTCCAAGATCTGGATGTTTGCTTAAGTCCATAAATGGACCTCCTAAGCCTGCATACCTTGTGCTCTTGGCCCTTAACAATGAAGCCCTCTGGTTGCTGCATAAAGATGGTCTCCTCAAGACTTCCACTAAGGAAAGCTGTCTTGACATCCATTTGCCAAATCTCATAGTCCATATGAGCAGCTATGGCCAAGAGAATCTGGATTAACTTAAGCATAGCTACCGGGAAAAAGGTCTTCCCATAATCGATCCCTTCTTTCTGAGTATACCCCTTCGCCACAAGCCTAGTCTTGAAGGTCTCAACCCTCCCATCAGATCCTCTCTTTCGCTTGTAGACCCATTTGCACCCAATAGGCCTAAACCCATCAGGAAGGTCTACCAGCTCTCAAACTTGATTTGAGTCCATAGAACCCATCTCAGCAATCATCGCTCTCTGCCATGAATCTGCATCTTTATCTTGGAGAGCCTCATTGTAGTTAACTAGGTCTGGTTCATGAGCACCAGGGATAAAGTCCGAAGACTCACCCAAACCTATGTACCTCTCGGGCTATCTCATAACCCTCCCACTACGACGAGGCGCAGCCTGTGCAAGAGCATAATCTGTGATAGTGTGTGCAGTCTCTTGTGGTGTGTCTTCCTGTACTTGTGCATCTGGAATAATGGACTGACTTCTAAGCTCTTACAATACTACCTTGCTGCTTGACTTGTGATCTAAAATATAGTCCTCCTCAAGAAATCTGGCATTGGTGCTGATCACCACCTTCTGATCCTGAGGACTATAAAATAAACCACATCTTGTTCCTTTGGGGTAGCCTATAAACAGCATAGCCTTGGATCTCGCCTCTAACTTGCCTGCATCTGCCTCGAACACATGTGCTGGACAACCCCATATTCTGAGATGTCTCAGACTAGGCTTTCGCCCATTCCACAACTCTGATGGGGTCGAAGGCATAGACTTAGATGGCATAAGGTTGAGGATAACACATGCTGTCTCCAAGGCATAACCCCAAAACGAGATAGGCAACTCACTGTAACTCATCATCGATCTAACCATCTCCATAAGAGTCCTGTTCCTCATCTCTACTACACCATTCTGCTGGGGTGTGCCAGGTGCAGACAACTGGGTCTGAATACCCTCATCTGACAAATAGGATCTAAATTCACTAGAGAGGTATTCGCCACCGCGATCAGATCGCAAGGCTTTGATACTCTTACCCAGATGGTCTCCACCTCTGCCTTGAATTCTCTAAACTTGCCAAAGCATTCAGACTTGTGGCGCATCAGGTATATGTATCCATATCTAGAGTAATCATCTGTGAAAGTCACGAAATACTCATAACCACCTCTAGCCTGAACTGACATAGGCCCACACACGTCAGAATGAATCAACTCTAAAACCTCCTTGGCCCTATACCCCTTTGCCTTGAAAGGCCTCTTGGTCATTTTACCCTCCAAGCAGGACTCACGGGTCAAATAGCTGTCAATATCTAGTAAGTCCAAAGACCCACTCTTGACCAGAATTTGGCATTGGTGCTCACCACCATCTTCTGATCCTGAGGACTATAAAACAGACCACTTTTCGTTCATTTGGAGTAGCCTACAAAAAGCATAATCTCAGATCTCTCATCTAGCTTGGCTGTGTCTGCCTTAAGCACATATGCTGGACAACCCCAAATCCGGAGATGTCTCAGACTAGGCTTTCGCCCAGTCCACAGCTCTACTGGAGTCTAAGGCACAGACTTAGATGGTACGAGATTAAGGAGATAACACGCTAACTCCAAGGCTAAACCCCAAAATGATATAGGCAATTCGTTATAACTCATCATCGATCTAACCATATCCATAAAAGTCCTATTCCTCCTCTCTGCTACACCATTCTACTGGGGTGTGCCAGGTGCAGACAACTGGGTCTGAATACCCTCCTCCGACAAATAGGACCTAAATTTACTAGAGAGGTATTCGCCACCGCGATCAGATCGCAAGGCTTTGATACTCTTACCCAGATGGTTCTCCACCTTAGCCTTAAATTCTTTGAACTTGCCAAAGCATTCAGACTTGTGGTGCATCAGGTATATGTATCCATATCTAGAGTAATCATCCGTGAAAGTCACGAAATACTCATAACCACCTCTTTCCTGAACTGACATAAGCCCACACAAGTCATAATGAATCAACTCTAAAACCTCCTTGGCCCTATACCCCTTTGCCTTGAAAGGCCTCTTGGTCATCTTACCCTCCAAGCAGGACTCACAGGTCGGATGGCTGTCAATATCCAATGAGTCTAAAGACCCATTATTGACCAACCTTTGAATCCTACTAAGGTTGATGTGACCGAGTCTCAGGTGCCAAAGATATGTTTGATTCAAAAGGGAAGACTTCTTTCTCTTACTATGATTCGGTGATGAGTTATTAGTTTCTATGTTTTGTATTACTGGGGAGTATGTCTTGATTAAAAACAAATTGTCAACTAATGTACCAGAACATATAAGTTTCTGCCTTTTTCTAATAAAAACAAATCCATCAGAAAAAAACACACTTATAACCATCCAAAATAAGTTTAGAAACTGAAAGCAAATTCTTTCAAAAACTGGGTACATATAAACAATCTCTCAAATGTAATACCGAGTTTGAAAAATAAAGACAAAGAACTCCCACTGCAACAACAGAAACTCTGGTAGTATCCCAAAGGTAAAACTGCAACTCTCCCTCTCTAAGCAGCCGAGTCACTTGGAACCCCTGCAAAGAATTACAAACATGATCAGTGGCTCCTGAATCCACACACCAAGTATCTGTGGGAATCACCGCTAAAAATGTCTCAGTAACTAGGGAAAATTTACACATACCTCGAGGCTTTGGGCAATCCTTGTTCCAATGTCCTGCTTTGCCACATCTGAAGTACTTGCCTTTCGGCTTATGCTTCTTGGCAATGCCAGCCTTGGGTTCATGATTAGCTGCTCCTACTTTCTGGCCTCTCTTCCTCTTTTGCTTCCTGGCTTTGGGCCCAGCAGAGGAACCTGAGGGACCAAAAGTAGCCAAGGCTTGCTTCTTCTCTGCGAAGATACCCTTATCAGACACCAATGCAGTCATGAGCTCGGGAAGTGAATATAAGAGCTTGCCCATATTGTAGTTCAACCGAAACTGCTCAAAACTGGAGGGCAAGCTCTGGAGAATAATATCAACCTGGGTCTCCCCATCAATGTCACCTCCCAATACCTCAATCTCATTGATGCACCTCATTATGTCCAGCACGTGATCCCTCTCTGAAGTGCCCTCAACCATCCTAGCATTCATGAGTTTCCTCATAGCTGACTGCTTGGCTGCCCTACCCTGATGTCCAAACATCTCCCTGAGGTTGAGCATCATATCGTAGGCTGAGGTAAACAACTGATGCTGGTGCTGTAGTACACTCGACATAGAAGCCAAGATGTAGCACTGGGTCATCTCATCAGCCTTCTGCCACCTCGTACATGGCTCTCGCTGCTCAGGGGTGGCATCATCGCTGGGCTTAGGGGGGCACTCCTCAGTGAGGACGTACTTGTAACCCTCAGTGGTAAGGACAATGTCCAGCTTACGTTTCCAGTCAATGTAATTTGGACCCGTAAGTTTGTTCTGATTCAAAATGACAGCTAGCGGGCTGCACGACATATCAACAACTGAAAAATAAATAATCAAGTTTCAGTATACTTTTTTGAAAATATTGAAATCCTCAAAAACAATATAATCTCCATTGGCATCTCTCACACCGGGATTAACACAAGTCACGTGGGTGAATGTCTACGCCAACCCACATTCGTTCGAGAAAAACAGAAGTTCATTAATTTCACTATCTGACCAACGATCTTGTGATCAATGAAATTAATAGTCAATGCTTTTAGCCGTACACATAAATAGCGTAACATCGCAGGAGGAATACTATAAATAGTACACTAAGTGTATGCCATTACGTGACTTCTAAGTTTGTTACTTAGGATACTAATGCGCCCTCAGCAGAGAGGGTGTCGCGACTTCTCTAATTAAACTCACTAAAGTCATCCTTTCGGAAATTCATTCCGGCGATATCTATGATTGAAGACTTGTCCGCATGGAGGAAGGCCATATACCAACTCGCAAGAATAACCACATCACCAATGAACCCGTAATGGAGGCCATAGGGATATTTACTGACCCGTTCCCACTTAGATTTTTAAGTTTGAGGATTTTTATGTTTTAACATGCAATATCTTAACTATGGATATTCGCACCCATAAAACCGTTGGAGTTTTAATATGCGAATAATCTACCTTAGTTAATTGCACTTTACTTTTTAAAACGGTTTGGTTTGGTTTTTGTTCATGCAAATAAATTGAAAACATACAATCAACGAAATGACATAAATACGGAAAATTAAAGAAATAAAATTTCCTGACTATCATGGCCTTCTCTATCGTTGATTCCTTGACGCCTCGGTGACACATCCCGTCATGTCGCTCCCAATCATTATTTGGATTCCTCTCGATTCGCCCGGGTTTTCTCGGTTTACTACGTAATTAAGAATGACCCAAAATCACGAGAAATCAAAACCCGCGAATATAAGTTACCCAAAATAACGCCTTCGTCATAATATATAAATTCATATATACAAAGGCATTTTTCTAGGAATTTAAAGACGACATGATTAGATCAAATCCTACTACAAGATTTTTCTAATCCTACATGACTTCCAGCTCGTGGTTATTACTATTACAGACAATTCTATTCACAAACAATACGAGCCCGGACATGTCCCGGGGTTTATGAATGAAAAATAAATTCTACCATAATAGCCGGGAAACTAATAACCGCCTGTTTAAACATTTCGACAAAAATAATAATGCAAAAATAAAGCCATGTAATAAATTAAACAAGTATAAAGCCGAAACACTCGCTCTGATACCATTTTAAAGGAAAACAGAACAAGCCCAGGCTAAATGGAAAACCTCACTTTCATGCAATGCATTCTAGAATTGGAAGCTTTCGACAAAGCTCAGGCTCAAATTCATTTCCCCATGAATGGATCTAGGCTTATACTTATTTAATTTATTATTCGGGACACAAAAGATACAATCTTTAATTAAAGCGGAAGGTTCAAAGATTATCCCTTTGTAGCGAAGTCCCTAGCAAAAAGAAATCCAAAACTTTGGGCAAGCGAATTCCACAAGAAATCCGAAGAATAACTCCAATCCAACTCTGAACTAGTGTGGGCTAGTGTCTACAGAGTAGCCCAAGTCAAAACGAAGAAATCCTAAGAAACTCGCTTCGGAAAAACTCAAAATAAACCAACAGAACTTTCCCCGGAGGCTGTCTGCGCAACCCGCCGGACAATCACCTTACGCCGCCGCTAAGTCTTACAAGAAAACCTCCCAACGAGCTCCAATCAGCCACGATCTGGACCCACGAACAGTGGATCGACCGAAGTGATCAAACACTGCCCGCAGGGATCAAACACCCCGACAGAAAACTCGTCGGACGGTCACCGGACCTGTCGCCGGAAATCCACGGGCAGTGGCGCTAGGTAGTAAATCTGAGCATCTAAAATGAATGGGCTGAGTTTTTCACGAAGAAGAAAGTTATCTTAGTCAACTTCGAGGAGAAACTTGACGAGGAAGACAAAGTTCTCACTCTAGACTAAACTTTCTCACTCTAGGCTAAGTGGCATTCAAGGTTTCTAATGTCTTCATTAATGCCTAATAAGGGGTATTTATAGGGAGCTTCTAAGGAGACCTAATGGGCATTTGAGTTGGGTCTTTTAGTTTGACTTTCGTTGACCCTTAGTCTTTCCTAGATTAGTCAACTCCAATCGATCCTTTTGAATTAAATCTTTAATCCACTTTGTTAATTTAATTTAATCGAACCCTTAGGATGAATTAATTCATATAGAATTAATTTTCTTAATCCACTTTGTCAATTAAATATTAATTAAACCTTTAGGATTAATTAAATCACTTTATTGATTAGTCACATGCATAATTAGTCGTACCACTAACGGACCAATTATGGAACTACCGCTCAAAAATGACTTTACATCGCGCCACTATGTTTTCTTCTATCTCCCCAAATTAAAGATCTAGTGCTCGTCGGTTTATCAATTTACTGACAAACTAATTCACCGACTTCTTGGTATCCGAGATTAGCACCACTCGACCTTCTTATTATACCGGATGTAAAGTCCACTGGCAAGTTTTAGTACTATAAACCTTACGAGCTCATCTCAGGAGCACCATCAACCCGGCGAACCGGTATGTGGATTCCTCTTACTAGCAACGGCAAGCAAGAAGCTAAACACAGCATACCCAACCTATCGAGGTATAGGCCTCAATTGACCGCACTCTTTGGCAAATCAAAGTATACGATATCCAACTCTCATGCCCGTCCCAATCTCGGGATTGAGAGACTGAATACTAGGACCGATTTGACTACGCCGATCAGTACAAGTCAATTCTATCCAAACTGGTCGTGCTCAATATGTCCCGGGCATATCCGTGTGATTTAAACTAGTATAGATAAACTAATTTCCAAATCACACGATAACCTATACCGATAGTATGTTCAGACTATCTCAATTACGAGCATACTTTTTATATATCAATACTTTAACCAATAACGGTATCTACTGTGTTTTTCACACACCCCGTTATCTAGTTCCATGATATAATAGACCAATTTAATGCTAAAACAAAATGATATGTCATCTGTGGATATTAGTTTTTGATACAAGCCATAGCTTTTCTGTATCCAAAACTAACAGCCGGTGATGGCCGGCGGCTATCGCCGACGCCTCTGCCCACCTCTGATTCCTCATTCGCTTCTTCTACGCTACTTGGTCTTCTTGCAATTCGTTCTGGGTTTTCCTGGTTTTCTACGAATTAACGATAAACCAAAACCCACGAATTCAAGTCGCTCACCATAACGTCTTCGATTACATAATAAATTTTCCTACTACAAGGCATCTAGGAAAATAAAATCAAAATTACATAGAAAAAATCCTACTACAGATTTGATCTAATCCTACATGGCTTCCAGCACGTAGTTTTATTATTACAAGCATTTATAAAAACTGAAACCCGGACATGTCCCGGGGTTTAATTAAAAAACCATACAAACACAACCATAAAAGTTGGGATTTCTAAACCACCTGCAAATAAAACCATGTAATAAATTGAACAAGCACAAAACCCAAAAGTAGGCTCTGATACCAATTGAAAGATTATCTGTCCGGGCTTGGTCAAAAATTCACTTTCGTAATATGCATTCCAAAATCGGAATCCTTGACCAGACCCAGACTCTAGCACAATCACTATTCTAATCCTTGCTTGAAATAACATTGTGCAGGATCTTGGTTTGCACTTATTCGATTTATCACGAAACAAATAAATTCTTAATTAAAAGCAGAAGTATAAGAATTACCTATTGAAGCGTAAACTCAGGTGATCGCTTATATAACTCAAAACTAGGCTCGAACGTTGTGTGGGCAACGATCCAACGATCAACAACTCAACACAAAAACTGCCACTGGGAACCCGCCGCCTAGCACGTGAATTCCTCACGCCACTAGCACCGACTGCCACGCGTCGCCTTAGCTCTCTCCATGCACTGTCACCGGAGTTATGGCGTCCGACCGTCACCTTGTCTCGGGAAAAGAGCCTCCACGCGTCTAAAAGGAATAATCGACTTCGAGAAAGAATTCTTTGAAATTATCTCTCCAGATTTTCTCTCTCTAGTTTTCTTGTCTTGAAAACTTATGAATTGTGTATGTAGAATTACTAATCCCTTGTCTATATATAGAGCTACAAGAGAGACCCCAAGTTGTTTTAGGATTTGCCTTCCTAATGGGTTTAAGTAATTAATTAGTTTCTAAATCTAATTAGGTAACTAATCTAATAGGACAATCCAAATCCAATTAGATTTCCTAATCTCTAGGATTTCCTAATTCTTATTGAAACGTAAGACTTAATTAATTAATTCCACTTTGTTAATTACTTAATTAACCCTTAGGAATAATTAATTAAATAATTAATTCTATTTATTCAATTGACCCACTACAAAATTAATCGTACCACTAACGGATTGATTTTGGTACTACCATCCTACACTAGAATTGCTTCCTGAACAACTAAATTAATTTATTCTTAATCTCCACACATCAAAGATTTAGTGCTCGTTAATTTATTAATTTACTGATAAATTAATTAATTAACTTCTTTAATTCTGAGATTAGTACCACTCGACCTTTTTACTATACTAGACATAAGTCCACCGGCTGGGTTTAGTATAATAAACATAACGAGCTCATCTCGGGAACACTATCACCCCGGACGCACCGGTACATGGTTTCCTTTCGACAAGCAGCAGCACACCAAGTAACTAAACACGCGCACCTAACCTATCGAGACTATTGGCCACAAATGACCTCACCCATTAGCAGATTAAAGTAAACTATGTCTAATCCTCATGCCAGCTCAAGTCTTGGGATTAAGAGATAGAATACTAAGAACGAATTGTCTATTAAATCAGTACAAGACAATTAATCCTAAATGGTCAGGTTCAATATGCCTCGGGCATATATATTTATATGATTCAATTAGTTTAGACAAACCAATTTTTCGAATCACATAATAACCTAAACCGACAGTGTGTCCAAAACTATTTCGGTTACGAACCTCATTTATATATTATGTATTTTAACTAATGACGAGATCTACTGTGTCACACTAGACATCACATCATCTAATTTTATATTATAAATGGACTAAACAAGCACAACATATAAACCAAAACATTAAATCGATATATTAACTGGGAAAACGTACAATACAAGCATAGCTTATGTATTCAAACTTAACAGACTGATTCGGCTTATACAATTTGGAGTCGTCAAGATCGACTAATTCTTCTTGGCATCCAATCAACTATACACAGTAGTCTTGGTTCGCAAATTAACCGATGTTAATCTCCCTACGATGCTTGGGTGAAACTTGATTCCAGCTTTGCAAACAAGTCCCACACCCACATCGTGTCTCTCTTGTCGCCTCTCATGTCCACCAAAAAGGACTCCAAATCCATGGCTGAATACATGAATCACATCAAACAATTGGCTGATGATCTCGCTCTAGTTGGTCATCCCTTGCCTGATGCTCAACTTATTTCATACACTCTCAATGGCTTTGATACTGAATACAAAGATCTTGTTACTGCTGTTTATATTCGTGATTCAGTGATGCCCTTCGAAGAATTGTATGACAAACTTCTTAATGAGCAAAATTATTCGCAATCAGAATACCCTAAAGGTTAAGGCTGTTCCTTCGGTTCCCAAAACAGCACAATATGCTCAATGTGGCCGTGGCAATGGTCGTGGCTGTCGCGGTGTTAATGGCGTGGTGGACAGTTCATTCTGTTCAATTCTTCTGCAGGAATTCTGAAGGAAACAGATCTAGCCCGGGCTAAACTGAAAATCTCACATTCATTCTATACATTCCAGAATTGGAGACTTTCGATCTGGCTCAAGCTTAAAACTATTTCCCCTGAACAGATCTAGGTTTATACTAATTCGATTTTATTAAAACAACACGCTAAAATCGAATCTTAAATTAAAAGCGGAAGTCTTAAAGATTATACATTTGAAGTGTGTCCCTAACAATATAGAAAACCCAAAACCAGAAAAAAGTTAATACCACCAAAAGTCTCGAGAATGACTCCTACAATTTCGAAATCGGGTGGGCGATTAGCTACGGAGCGGCTAATAGCACTAACGAAGAAAACCAAAGGCAAAACGTCTCGAAAAAACTCGATCTGTCTTGACAGATCTTAGCCCAAAAGCTGCTTGTGCAACCACCACCCACCGCCGACCAACTAGACTGGACTTCACATCGGAAAAAAAACAAGACCAGCCGTAATCTGGATAATCTCACCGCGAATCACAACAACTAGGCTATGATCAATACTAAATGAGATCGGATCAACGCGCCGGCATTGAAGTCGCCGATCGAAAACCCAGCACCGGAAATCGCAACCTGCAGGCGGCAAAATATTAACGGCGATGAAGAAAAATGGGCAAAGATCCAAAGACCAAGTTTTTTTGAAGAAGAATGATCGAAATCGACTTCGAGAAAAATCTTCGAAGAAGATGAAGATCTCTCTCTAGATTTCTCCTTCTCTCTCTAGAGTTGCCTCTCAAGTTTTATTAATGTCTTTAAGTGCCTAACATTAGCTATTTATAGGGAGCTTCGAGGGAGACCTAGTGGGCTTTTGAGTTGGGCGTTAGTGTTAGACTTTCGTTGACCTCTTAGTCTTCCCTAGACTAATCAATTCCAATCGAACCTTTTAAATTAATTTCTTAACCCACTTCGTTAATTAAATTTAATCGAACCCTTAGGATTATTTCGCATAACCCACTTTGTCAATTAATTATTAATTAAATCTTTAGGATTAATTAATTCACTTTGTCGATTAGTCCAATGCATAATTAGTCATACCACTAACGGACTAATTATGGAACTACTGCTCAAAAAATAATTTACTTCGCGCTCACTTTATTATTCTTCTATCACTCCACATCAAAGATCTAGTGCTCGTCGATTCATAAATTTACTGACAAATTAATTCATCGACTTCTTGGCATCCGATATTAGTACCACTCGACTTCTTATTATATTGGACATAAAGTCCATCGACCGGGTTTAGTACAATAAACCTTTCGAGCTCATCTCGGGAGCACCATCAACCCGACGAACCGGTACATGGATTCATTCGACTAACAACGACACAAAAAAGTCAAACACCGCGTACCCAACTTATCGAGATTTATGCCTCAATTGACCGCACCCTTTGGCAAATCAAAGCATATGATATCTAACTCTCATACCCGCTCTAATATAGGGATTAAGAGATTAGAATACTATGTTCAAATTAACTACGCTGATCAGTACAAGTTAATTCAATCCCGAATAGGTCGTGCTCAATATGCCCCGGGCACATCCGTATGATTTAATTAGTCTAGACAAACTAATTATCCAAATCACACGATAACCTAAACTGATAGTGTGTTCAAACTATCTCAGTTACGAGCATCTGTTTATATATCACTACTTTAACCAATAACGAGATTTACTGTGTTTCTCTACACCTCGTTATCTAGATATATGATATAAAGGAACAATTTAATACTGAAACAAAACGATATGTCAACTGGGTAGTAGTTTTTAGATACAAGAAATAGCTTTTCAGTATTCAAAACTAACAATCTCCCACTAATACTCAAAGCTATGCTCTGAAGTACAAAAACACTGTTCAATCCACTTATTACACCGTTGTCAAAATGAAAGCTACAAAACACTCTTAGCTCACTCATATGGCTCTCTTAAGAATCTGACTCCCATGCCCTCCACATGGCTCTCAAAGACCTTGGGGTCAATACATTCGTGAAAGGATCTACAAGGTTGTCTCCTGATGCTATCTTGGCCACTATCACGTCTCCCCTCTTTACGATCTCTCATATGAGGTGGTACTTGCATTCTATGTATTTACTGGCCTTGTGGGCTCGTGGTTCCCTTGAGTTAGAAACTACACCATTGTTATCACAATAGACTGTGATAGACCTCGGCAACTCAGGGACCACATCTAATTCCACCAGGAAGTTCCTGAGCCATACAGCTTCTTTCGCTGCCTCTGATGCGGCAACGTACTCAGCCTCTATGGTGGAGTCCGCCATGATTTCTACTTGACACTCCGCCATACTATGGCTCCACCTCCCAGAGTAAACACAAACCCAGATGTCGACTTACTCTTGTTCATATCACCTTGAAAGTCTGAATCTGTGTAATCCAATGGAACTAGCTCCCGTGCTTGATAAATCAAAACATGATCTCTCGTCCTGCGCAAGTACTTAAGAATGCATTTGACTACCTCCCAATGAGCCTTCCCCGGTTTACTCTAATATCTGCTAACCACGCCAACGACAAATCAAATATCAGGCCTAGTGCATAACAAAGCATACATAAGACTACCCACTGTAGATGCATAGGGTACTGCCTAGTGCATAACATAGCGTCTTGGGACACTACTCATTTGATAAATGCACTCCATGCCTGAAATGTAGTGAATCCTTCTTGGATTTCTGCATGTTAAAACGGGCCAGAATCGTGTCTATGTATGAAGCCTTGGAAAGTGTCAGAGAACGTCTCCTACGATCTCGAATAATCTTGATCCCAAGGATATGTCCAACCTTTCCCAAGTCCTTCATATCAAACTGTCTGGACAATCATGCCTTTATGTCTGACAACACCTTCTTACTATTGCCAATAAGAATAATGTTATCTACGTAAAGTACGAGAAACACCACCATATCACCATCACTCCTGCGGTATACACACTGCTCATCTGGACACTGAGTGAATCCATAGGACTGGATAACCTCGTCAAAATAGATGTTCAAAGATCTAGATGCTTGCTTAAGTCCATAGATAGATCTCTTGAGCTTACATACCTTGTGCTCTTGGCCATGAACAATGAAACCTTCTGGTTGCTGCATAAAGATGGTCTCCTCAAGACTTCCATTAAGGAAAACTGTCTTGACGTCCATATGCCAAATCTCATAATCCATATGAGTAGCTATGGCCAAGAGAATCCGGATCGACTTAAGCATGGCTACCGAGGAAAATATTTCCTCATAATCGATACCCTCTTTCCGAGTATACCTTTTCGCCACAAGCCTGGCCGTGAAGATCTCAACCCTCCCGTCAGATCCACTCTTTCGCTTATAGACCCATTTGCACCCAATAGGTCGAAACCCATCAGGAAGGTCTACCAGCTCCCAGACTTGATTTGAGTCCATAGAACCCATATCAGCAATAATTGCTCTCTGCCAAGAATCTGCATTTTTATCCTAGAGAGCCTCATTGTAGCTAAATGGGTCTGGTTCATGAGTACCAGGGATAAAATCCGAAGACTCACCCAAACCCATGTACCTCTCGGGTTGTCTGACAACCCTCCTACTACGACGAGGCGCAGCCTGTGTAGGTACATCATCTGTGATAGTTCGTGCAGCACTCTGTGGTGTGTCATCCTGTACTTGTGTATCTGGAATACTCGACTGATCCCTAAGCTCTTCTAGTATGATCTTACTACTGGGTTTGCGATCTGAAATATAATCCTCCTTTGGAAATCTGACATTGGTGCTGATCACCACCTTCTGATCCTAAGGACTATAAAATTGACCACCTTTCGCTCCTTTGGGGTAGCCTACAAATAGCATAACCTCTGACCTCGCATCTAATTTGTCTGCATATGCCTTAAGCACATGTGTTGGGCAACCCCAGATCCTGAAATGTCTCAGACTAGGCTTCCGCCCAGTCCACAATTCCACAGGGGTTGTAGGCGCAGACTTAGATGGTACAAGGTTAAGGATATATGACAATGTCTCCAAGGAATACCCCAAAAAAAAATTGGGCAACTCACTATAACTCATCACCGATCTAACCATATCCATAAGAGTCCTGTTCCTTCTTTCTGGTACACCATTCTGCTGGGGTGTGTCAAGTGCAGACAACTGGGACTGAATACCCTCATCTGACAAATAGGTCCTAAATTCACTAGAGAGGTATTCACCACCACGATCAGATCGCAGAGTCTTGATAATCTTACCACGATGCTTCTCCACATCAGCCTTAAACTCTTTGAACCTGCCAAAGCATTCAGACTTGTGGTGCATTAAGTAAATGTATCCATATCTAGAGTAGTCATCTGTGAATGTCACGAAATACTCATAACCACCTCTAGCCCGAACTGACATAGGTCCACACAAGTTAAAGTGAACCAACACTAAAACCTCTTTAGCCCTATACCCTTTTGCCTTGAAAGGCCTCTTGGTCATTTTACCCTCCAAGCAGCACTCACGGGTCGGATAACTGTCAATTTCTAATGAGCCCAAGGGCCCATCATTGACCAACCTCTGAATCCTACTAAGGTTGATGTGACCTAGTCTTAGGTGCCAAAGATAAGTCTGGTTCAAAGGGGATGACTCGTTTCTCCTATTATGATTCGATGATGTGTCATTAATTTCTGTGTTTTGCACTACTGGGAAGTTAGTCTTAATTAGAAACAAATTATCAACCAATGCACCGGAAAATATAAGTTTCTTGTTCTTTCTAATAATAACAGAATCATCAGAAAAGACAAACTTATAACCATCCATGATCAGCTTAGAACCCGAAAGCAAGTTCTTTCTAAAGCTGGGTACAAAAAGACAATGTCTCAAAATTAAAACCGAATCTAAAAAGACAAGCTTGACAACTCCCACTGTAGCAACTGATACTCTGGTAGTATCGCCCAAGTAGACCTGCAAATCACCATCTCTAAGCAGCTGGGTCACTTGGAACCCCTCTAGGCTTTGGGCAGTCCTTCTTCCACTGTCTTGCTTTGCCACATCTGAAACACTTGCCTTTCGACTTGTACTTCTTGGCAACACCTCCTTTGGGTCCATGATCAGCACCTGCTTTCTGGCTATTCTTCCTCTTATGCTTCCTGACTTTGGGCCCAGCAGAGGAATCTGAAGGTCCAACAGTAGCCAAAGTTTGCTTCTTCTCACCAAAGAGGTCTTCAGCAAACACCAACGCAATCATGAGCTCGGGCAAAGTATACTGAAGCTTGTTCATGTTTAACCAAAATTGCTCAAAAATAGGAGGCAAGCTCTAGAGAATGATATCACACTGTGTCTCACAGTCAATGTCACCTTTCAATACCTTAATCTCGTTGATGTTGCTAATCATGTAAAGTATATGATCTCTCACTGAGGTGCTTTCAGCCATCTTGGCACTCATGAATTTCCTCATAGCTGACTGCCTGGCTACCCTGCCCTGATGTCCAAACATCTCCTTGAGGTTGATAAGCATATCGTAGGCTGAGGTCATTAACTAATGCTGGTGCTGCAACACATTTGATATAGAAGCCAAAATGTAGCACCTGGTCATCTCATCAGCTTTCTTCCACCTCGTATATGCCCCCTTCTCCTCAGGGGTGACATCATCTTTAGGCTCAGGAGGGCACTCCTCAGTGAGCACGTACTTGTAACCCTCAGCAGTAAGGACAATGTCCAGGTTACGCTTCTAATCAATGTAATTAGGACCAGTGAGTTTGTTTTGATTCATAATGACAACAAGTAGATTGAACGACATATCGACAAACTGAAAAATAAACAGTCAAGTTTCAGTATTCTTTTTTGAAATTATTGATATCCATAAAACAATATAATCTACCAAAAATATCTCTCACACCGGGATTAACGCAGGTTACGCAGGTGAACGTCTACGCTAAGACACATTCGTTCGAGAATAACCTAAGTTCATTAATTTCACTATCTAACCAACGATATTTTGATCAATGAAATTAATAGTTAGTGATTTTAGCCAAAACCTCGCTTTTATACCAATTTGAAGGAAACAGATCTAGCCCGGGCTAAACCGAAAATCTCACTTTCGGGCTATGTATTCCATAATCAGAGACTTTCGATCTGGCTCAGGCATAAAATCACTTCCTCTGAATGGATCTAGGCTTATACTAATTCAATTTATTAAAACGACACGCTAAAATCGAATCTTTAATTAAAAGCAGAAGTCTTAAAGATTATACATTTGAAGGGTGTCCCTAGCAATATAGAAAACCCAAAACTAAAAAATAGCAAATACCACAAAAAGTCTCGAGAATGACTCCTACAACTTTAAAATTGGGTGGGCAATTAGCTACGGAGTGGCTAATAGCACTAACGAAGAAAACCAAAAGAAAATTACCTCAAAAAAACTCAATATGTCTTGACAGATCTTAGCCTGGAAACTGCTTGCGCAACCACCACCCACCGCCGCTCACATCGGACGCCGCCTTGGAAAAAAAACAAGACCAGCCCTGATCTGGAAAATATCTCTGCGAATCATAGAAACTAGATTGTGATCAATGCTAAATGAGATCTGATCAACGCGCCGGCATTGAAGTTGCCGATCGGAAACCCAGCGCCGGAAATCGTGACCTGTGGGTTAGAAAATATTAACGGTGATGAAGAAAAACGGGCAAAGATCCAAAGACCAAGTTTTTTCGAAGAAGAAGGATCGAAATCGACTTCAAAAAAATCTTCGAAGAAGATGAAGATCTCTCTCTAGATTTCTCATTCTCTGTCTAAAGTTGCCTCTCAAGTTTTCTTAATGTCTTTAACTGCCTAACATTAGCTATTTATAGGGAGTTTCAAGGGAGACTGAACATGTTGGCAGTGCTGAACGAAAGCATCGTCATATTGTAGAAACTGGTCTTACCCTACTCCATCAAGCCTCTCTTCCTCTCAAATTCTAGACGTATGTTTTTCAAGCAGCTATTAATCATCTACCCACTCATGTATTGCATCATATTAGTCCCTACCAAAAATTATTTGAGCAAGCTCCAAACTACATGTCTCTTAGAGTTCTTAGGTGCCTATGTTATTCGTGGCTATGACCCTACACCATCCATAAACTACAACCCCGATCTAGACCATGTATCTATCTAAGACACTCTCCTCTTCATCATTTTTCTTTATGTTTGGATCTCTCCACTAACAAAGTTTTTATCTCTCATCATTTAGTATTTCTTGAGCCAGAATTTCCAAGCAGGAATAGCACGACCTCCCTCTCGCCTATTTCCTCCTCCAACTTTGATCACTACGTTAGAAGTTTCCTCACCAAAGAACATGAACCTTCATCTCCTGATCCTATCTCTGAAGCCGCCTCAACTTCTGACGGTTATGCCTCCCAGCTACTCATTCGCCTTTGCCAATAGCGGATGTTCCTCGTTCTCCAACACCAGTAAGTACTTCATCCTTCAACTCATCTTCTGTACACTCCACTGCACCAACTTCTCCAGTTCAACCTACACGTCCAGTTACACGCGCACAAAATAATATACACAAACCGAAAAAGATTTTCCCTCTACACGTCACAATCCCAACTCTGTCACCTGACAGTGAACTGTCCTCATTCTTTCAAGCCCGCAATCATCCTAAGTAGCAACAAGCCATGCATGATGATTTTCTTGAAGGAACTAGTCGGTCCGGGCCAAATAAAAAATTTTACTTTCGTGCTATGCATTTCAGAATTGAAAACTTTCGATCGAGCCCAAACACTAGTACAAATTCCTTTGACCCGGATCTAGCTTATACTTGTTTGATTTATAAAACCCACTAAAAATTGAATCTTTAAATTAAAGTGGAAATATTAAAGATTCGACCTTTGAAGCTAGTCCTTCGAAAAATCAATTTGAGAAAGATTCCACCTTTTGATGCTTATCCCAATAAATCCCTCGAATGTCTCCAAGATAAATCCGGAAGTTATGTGGGCAACTATCTACCGGATAGATCCGGCCAAAGCCCACGTAAAATAACTCAAGAAACTCAGCAAAAAAAACAAGATCACACTGGAAAATGGAAGATCTCGCCGAAACTACAGCCACGAAGAAAACCGCGAGAAGCCGCGACCGCCAAAAAAAATAAAGTTCGCCGGAAACCGCTGCTGCCCACCAGAATTAGCGAACTGCCATAAATCCAAAAGCTTCGCTCAAATCTCTTGGGCATCACCTCTTCCGAGAGAGAGATATCAAAAAGCTGACTTCGAGTGGGTCTCGATTTTACTATTTCTTCAAGTCCCTCTCTAGGTATTTCTCTCTCTAGAGGCAAGACAACTTGCCTTGTAAGTTTCTTATGTTTTCAAGGCACTAACTTATCTATTTATAGGAGTTTCAAGGGAGACCTAGTGGGCTTTTGAGTTGGGCCTTCTAGTTGGACTTTTAATTAATTTCTAAGTCTTTACTAGACTACTTAATTCCAATTGACCCAAGGATAATTAATTAAATAATTAAATCCACTTTGTCAATTAATCCAACACATAATTAATCATACCACTAACGGATTAATTATGGAACTACCGCTTAAAAGGAAATTACTTCTGGGTACCACTTTAATTATTCTTTTATCTCCTAATGTCAAAGATAAGTGCTCGTCGATTTATTAATTTACTGATAACTTAATTAATCGACTTCTTAGCATTTAAGATTAGTACCACTCGACCTTATTACTATGCCAGACATAAGTCCACCGGCCGGGTTTAGTATAATAATCCTTACGAGCTAATCTGAGAGCACCATCACCCCGGACGCACCAGTACATGGTTTTCTTTCAACAAGTAACAACACAATAAGAAACTAAAACACGTATACCCAACCTACCGAAATTATAGGCCTTAAGTGACCGCACTCTTTGGCAAATCAAAGTACACTATGTCTAGTCCTCATGCATGCTCTAGTTTAGGGATTAAGAGATAGAATACAGGGCTCGAATTAACTATGAAGATTAGTATAAGTTAATTTGATCGTAGATCGGTACTGCTCAATATGCCCCAGGCATATCTGCATGATTCAATTAGTCTAGACAAACAAATCTCATAATCATACAATAACTTAAACTGACAGTATATTCAAACTGTTTTAGTTACGAGCATTATTTATATATCATAACTTTAACCAATGATGAGATCTACTGTGTCACACTAAACACCTCATTATCTAGTAATATGATATAAATGGACATGTGTAACATGTGATTATATATATATATATATATACTGAAACACAATTGATATGTAACTGAGAAATAATTTTTCAAACAAGCAAAGCTTTTAAGTATTCAAAACTAACAATCTTCCATTAATACTCAAATCTGCGCATTTAAGTATAAAAATTGGTCTAATACATTTATTCCACTGTCATACCAAAATCCAGAGAAATCTCATGGCTCACTCAAGTATCTAAATCCAATGCCCTCCCTGTGGGTCTCAAAGACTTTCGCAGTCAATGCCTTCGTGAATGGATCTGCAAGGTTGTCTATTGAAGCTATCTTTGCCACGACTACGTCTCCCCTCTTTATGATCTCTCGTATCAGGTTGTATTTGCGCTCTATGTGCTTACTTGCCTTATGGGCTCTGCACTATTGTTATCACAGTAAACTGTGATAGACTTTGGTAACTCAGGAATCACATCTAAGTCCAATAGGAAGTTCTTGAGCCATACAGCTTCTTTCGCTGCCTCTGATGCTGCAACGTATTCAACTTCTATTGTGGAGTCCGCCACGCATTTCTGCTTGACACTCTGCCTGAAGGAATTATCTACCCGGGCCCGGTCAAAAATCTCACTTTCGTGCATTACATTCCAAAATCAGAGATTCTCAACCAAACCCGAACGCTCATGCAATACGATTCAAACCCTTTTGAAATACCACACGAGCACCGGATCTTAGTTCAACTTTATTTGATTTATCACGCATACAAATTTAGGATAACTAATAAAAGCGGAAAGATAGAAATCGACCTCTTGAAGCATGTCCCTTAAGTAATCGCTTGTATGACTCTTAGACGAGATGCATACGTTGTGTGGGCAACTATCCAACGAACCAGTTGATCATAAATTGCAAAAACTCACCGAAAAATCCAGCTGAGGCCGCCGAAAAATAAACGCTCTGTCGCCACCCGCGTGTGTACCTCACGTGCCCCCGGAGAAAGCTTGCTAGCGCCGACCGATTTTCATGCGCCACCTAAAGGATCGAGAAGGCAACAGCCAACCAGAGTTGCGCATGAAATTCAAGTGAGAAAAAAACTTGAAGAATTGATTTTCCTTATTTTTCTCTCTCTAGTTTTTTGAATTATGAAACTTGTGTTTTGTTATTGCTAATCCCTCATCTATTTATAGAGTTACAAGGGAGACCTTAAGTGGACTTGAGTTAAGCCTTTCTTGATGGGCTATGGATTTACTAATTACCTAATCTCAATTATTTTCCAAATCTAATTAATTTTCAAATCCAATTAGTTACAAAATCTAATTATATTTCCTAATCCAATTAGATTTTCATAATTCTTGGATTTTCTAATTCCAATTGAACTTTAAGACTTAATTAATTAATTAATTAATTCCACCTCAACCCTTAGGATTAATTCATTAAATAATTAATTCTACTTTATCAATTTAACCCACCACATAATTAATCGTACCACTAACGGATTAATTATGGAATTACTACTCAAATCGAAATTGCTTTCGGAACCACTAATTAATTAATTCTTTATTCTCCTCACGTCAAAGATGTAGTGCTCGTCAATTTATTAATTTACTGATAAATTAATTAATCGACTTCTTAGACTAGTACCACTTGACTTTATTACTATACCGGACATAAATTCCACTGATCAAATTTAGTATAATAAACCTTTCAAGTTCATCTCGACAGCACCATCACCCCGGACACACAGGTACGCGGTTTCCTTCGACTCGCACGACACCAAACAACCAAACACTGCAGCCAACATACCGAGACTATAGGCCTTAAGCAACGGCACTCTTTGGCAAATCAAACTACGCAATGCTCAATCCTCTTGTTCATTCTCTTCTAGGGATTAAGAGATAGAATTCAAGGTTTGAATTAACTATGAACGGTACAAGTTAATTCAATCCTAAACGGTCATTGTCAATATGCCCTGGCATACCTACACGATTCAATTAGTCTAGACCAACTAATCTCATAATCACATAATGGCTTAAACCAACAGTATGTCCAAAACTGTCTCAGCCATGAGCCTAATTTATATATCAAGACTTTAAATAATGATTAGATCTACTGTGCTACACCCGGCACCTCATCTGTTGGAGTAGAATACATAAGCTATGCTTGTATTGTACAGTTTCCCAGTTTAATATATCGATTTGTGTTTCAGTCATATCTGGTTGTGCATTTATCGTCCATTTATATTATGTAAGTAGATGATGAGGTGTCTGGTGCGACACAGTAGATCTCATCATTGGTTGAAAGACATAATATATAAATGAGGTTCGTAACCGAGACAGTTTTGGACAAACTGTCGGTCTAGGTTATTATGTGATTCAGATAATTAGTTTGTCTAAACTAATTGAATCATATAGATATGCCCGGGGCATATTGAACTTGACTCTTAGGAATGATTTGTCTTGTACTGATTTAATAGACAAATCGATCCTTGTATTCTATCTCTAAATCCCTAGACTCGAGTGGGTATGAGGATTAGACATAGTGTACTTTGATCTGCCAATGGGTGAGGTTAAATGTGGCCAATAGTCTCGGTGGGTTGGGTGCGCGTGTTTAGTTACTTGGTGTGCTGCTGCTTGTCGAAAGGAAACCATGTACCGGTGCGTCCGGGGTGATGGTGCTCCCGAGATGAGCTAGAAATGTTTATTATACTAAACCCGGCCGGTGGACTTATGTCCGGTATAGTAAAAAGGTCGAGTGGTTCTAGTCTCGGAATATTAAGATGTTGATGAATTAATTTATCAGTAAATTAATGAATTAACGAGCACTATATTTTTGATGTGGGGAGATTATGAATATAATTTAATTAAGTTGTTCCAGAAGCAATTCTGGTGTAGGTTGGTAGTGCCATAATTAATCCGTTAGTGGTACGATTAATTATGTACTGGGTTGTTGACAAAGGTAGATTTAATTAATTTAGAAATTAATTAATCCTTGTGTCAGTTGGTTGTGAATCATCCCAGGAACTGGTTTGGGATAAGTGAATCCCTGTGTCAGTTGGGAGTGATTCATCCCAGGAACTGGATTGGGATAAGTGAATCCCTGTGACAGTTGGGAGTGTATCAGTCCATGAACAGGATTGAAGGAAACAGAATCTGTATCAGTCCAGAAACAGGATTGAAGGAAAACAGAAACCCAGTAGGAAGACCAATCCTAAACCAACTTGGAGTCTCTCTTGTAACTCTATAAATAGACAAGGGATCAGTTATTCAAGACATACAAATAACACAATTAATCCACAAGATTTCTAGAGAGAGAAAATTCTAGAGAGAGAAAACGTTTCTCTCTCCAAGTCGAATTTTCAAGAAAGTGTGCAGCTGGTTTTTGGGTTTCTAGTGGCTAAAATTTTGGCCTTGGTCTATACCAGCTGCGCGTAGCTTTCTCTCTCTGCGGGCGGTGCGTTTATAGTACGTGCCAGGTGCTGCGGGGCTAGAGTTTTCTAGCAGGTGGATTGTGGTGAGTAGCTGATCAATTGACTTCTAGTTCGTTGCCCACATAACGTGAAGTCATAGTCTTGAGGCATACAAGAGAATCACCAAGTGCACGCTTCAAAGGTACTTTTCTAAGATTCCGCTTTAATAGAAATTTTTGTTGCGTGGTAAATCGAGCAAGTGCAAACCCAGATCCTACCAAAATCCTTTCATCATCATCTAGTCACTAGATATAATAGGACCATATACGTAAAACATAAAGTATTTAATTGAAACATATAACTCGATATAAATGGGAAATAGTTTTTCATACAAGCTTAGCTTTTCAGTATTCAAAACTAACAATCTCCCACTAACACTCAAAACTGAGCTTTAAAGTAATACAAACTGGCAAATCTGAAATTCTTGCTACTGTTATACTAATGTCTAGAGAACTGTCAAGGCTCGGCTAAGTATCTAACTCCCACGCCCTCCACATGAGCCTCAAAGACTTTAGCAGTCAATGTCTTTGTGAATGGATCTACAAGGTTGTCTGTTGATGCTATCTTTTCCACGACCATGTCTCCTCTTTTAACGATCTCGTATTAGGTGGTACTTGCGCTCTTTGTGTTTACTTGCTTTGTGAGCTCGTGGTTCTCTTGAGTTGGCTACTACACCATTATTATTCCAGTACACTGTGATTGATCTCGTAGCTCAAGAATCACGTCTAAATCCACTAGGAAGTTTCTGAGCCACACTGCTTCTTTCGCTGCCTCTGATCTGCGACATATTTAGCTTCCATATTAGAGTCCGTCACGCATTTCTACTTGACACTCCTCCAAACTATGGCTCCACCTCCCAAAGTAAACTCAAACCCAGAAGTAGACTTATTCTTGTCTTTATTGCCTTTGAAATCCGATCTGTGTAACCACGGAGAACAAGCTTTTGCACCTGATAGACCAATAATTGGTTCCTCGTTCTGTGTAAATACTTGAGGATGCACTTTACAGCCTCCCAATGAACTTTTCCGGGGTTACTCTGATATCTGCTAACCATGCCAACAATATAGCAAATATCAGCCCTCGTACATAACATTACATACATGAGACATCCAACTGCAGATGCATAAGGAACTGTCTTCATGGCTTCTATCTCCTAAACAGTCGTCGGAGGCTGTTCTTTAGACAGATGCACTCCGTGTCTGAAAGGTAGAAAACTTTTTTTGAGTTCTGCATATTAAAACGAGCAAGAATATTATCTATGTATGAAGTCTGAGAGAGCATCAAGGAATATTTCATACGATCTCAAATAATCTTAATTTTAAGGATATGTCCAATTTCTCCCAAGTCCTTCATATCAAACTGCTTAGACAACCATGCCTTTACGTCTGATAATACTTTCTTACTGTTGCTAATAAGAAGAATATCATCTACGTAAAGTACAAGAAACACCATTGTGTTTCTGTCACGTCTAGGGTACACACACTGCTCATCCGGACACTAAGTAAATCTGTAGAACTGGATTACTTCATCAAACTGGATATTCCAATATCTGAATGCTTGCTTAAGTCTGTAGATGGACTTCTTAAGCTTGCAAACCTTATGTTTTTGGCCTTTTGCAATAAATTCCTATAGTTGCTGCATGAAGATGGTTTCCTTAAAACTTCCGTTAAGGAAAGCTGTCTTGACATCCATCTGCCATATCTCATAATCTAAATGATCAGCTAAGGCCAAGAGTATCCGGATCGACTTAAGCATAGCTACCGGGGAAAAAGTTTCCTCATAATTGATTCCCTCTTTTTGAGTATTCCCCTTCACCACAAGCCTAGCTTTAAAGGTTTCAACCTTTTCGTGAGGTCCTCTCTTGCGTTTGTAGACCCACTTACATCCAATGGGCTTAAAGCCATCGGGTTGGTCCACAAGCTCCCAGACTTGATTGGAGTCCATTGACCCCATCTCTGATTTCATTGCTCTATGCCAAGATTCTGCATCTTTATCTCGGAGAGCCTCATTGAATTTCACAGGGTCCGGTTCATGCACGCCTAGGATGAAATCAGAGGATTCTCCCTAGCCCACGTACCTCTTGGTTTGTTTCACAACCCTCCCATACAACGAGGCACCACTTTTGTAGGTGCATCATCTGTGACATCTTGTGCAGTATTCTGTGGTGTATCTACTTGTACTGGTGCAACAGGAGTAGTGGATTGTCTTCTAAGTTCTTCTAGTACGATTTTGCTACTGGGCTTGTGATCTACAATATAGTCCTCTTCTATAAATCTGGCGTTAGCACTTACTACCATATTCTGATCTTTAGGACTATAGAATAAACCACCTTTCGTACCTTTTGGGTATCCTACAAATAGCATTACTTGTGTTCTTGCATCTAACTTACCCGCATCTTCTTTAAGCACATGTGCTGGACAACCCCAAATTCTGAGGTGTTTGACACTGGGTTTTCGCCCAGACCACAACTCCACAGAGGTTGAAAGCGCAGATTTAGATGGTACAAGAGTTCAAATGTATGTAGCTGTTTCTACGGCATATTCCCAAAACGAATTCAGTAAATCACTATAACTTATCATAGACCTACCCATTTCCATAAGAGTTATTTTTCTCTGTTCCGCTACACCGTTCTACTGGGGTGTGCCAGGTACAGATAACTAAGATTGAATACCTATTTCTGCTAGGTAATTTTGAAATTCACCTAACAAGTATTCACCACCATGATTTGATCGTAGTGTCTTGATACTTTTACCATGATGTTTCTCCACATCTGCCCAATACTCTTTGAACTTGTTAAAGCACTCAGACTTGTGGTGCATCAAATAAATGTATCTGTACCTCGAGTTATTATCTATGAATATCACAAAATAATCGAAACCTCCCCTGGCTCGAATAGACATTGGTCCACACAAGTCAGACTGAACCAGCTCTAATACTTATTTGGCCCAATACCCCTTTGCCTTAAAAGGCCTTTTGGTCATCTTACCTTCCAAGCAAGATTCGCAGGTCGAGTACTTATCAATCTCTAATGAACCCAAATGTCTATCATTAACTAACCTTTAAATCCTACTAAGGTTTATATGACCTAGTCTCAGGTGCCAAAGATAAGTTTGATTCATTTCAGAAGAATCTTTTCTCTTATTATGGTTTAATAATGTTTGATTTGCAGTTGCGTGTCTAGTAGGAGAAGTTGATTTTAAAATAAACAAATTGTCTACTAATGAACTATAACAAATGAGTTTCTTATTTCTTCTTATAAATAAAGATTCATTAGAAAAAATAAACTCAAAACTAAAACTAGGAACATAAAGACAATTTTCTAAAACTAAACTATTTGAATTCTCGAAAATGACCTTCATGTCTCCCACTGCAACAACTGACACTCTTGTAGTGTTGCCCAAGTAGACATCTAGCTTGCCTTCTCTAAACTTCCAGGTTACTTCGAACCCCTGCAAAGAATTACAAACATGGTCAGTCGTGCTTGAATCCACACACCAAGTATCTGTGGGAATCACCACTAAACATGTCTCAGTAACTCAGGCAAAATTAGTCATACCTTTAAGTTTTAGATAGTCCGCTTTCCAATGTCCTGTCTTCTCGCATTTGAAGCACTTACTTTTTAGCTTCTTCTTCTTTGCGATGTCAGGCTTAGGCGCATAATTGCCTGTCTTCTTGGCTTTCTTCTTCTTCTTTTTTTTAGTCTTTGGCTTAGAATTAGATCTCGAAGCCTTAACAGTGACTAAAGATTGCTTTTTGTCTTAAAAAAGACCTTCATCTGACACTAATGATGTTAAGAACTCGACCAACGTATAATCCCATTGGTTCATATTATAGTTTAGCCGAACCTGCTCAAAACTCTAAGGCAAGCTCTGGAGGATTATGTCAGTTTAAGATTGATGATCAATCTCTCCTCCTAACACCTCTATCTCATTGATGTTTCTTATCATTTCAAGCACGTGATCTCTCACAGGTGAGCTCTCTTTCATCTTAGTAGTAATGAGTTTTCTCATGGCCACTTGTCTAGCTTCCCGACCTTGATATCCGAACATTTCTCTGAGATTTGTTATCATGTCTGCGGTAGTGACCATCGTCTGATGCTGATGTTATAGAACATTTGACATAGAAGTCTGAATGTAACACCGCGCCATCTCATCAGACTTT
Source organism: Knoxia roxburghii (assembly GCA_030378225.1). Lineage (NCBI taxonomy): Eukaryota > Viridiplantae > Streptophyta > Magnoliopsida > Gentianales > Rubiaceae > Knoxia > Knoxia roxburghii. The sequence goes on along the minus strand of CM059420.1, from coordinate 19,696,109 downwards.
CTTCACCGCTGATAAGCTTCTCTTTGTTCATTAGTGGACTCCACATTGGTTCGGCTGGGCACGGTTCTGTGAGCACGAACTTGTGTTGCTCAGCCGTAAGGACAATGTCTGAGTTACGTTTCCAATCGATGTAGTTTTGACCAGTTAGTTTGTTCTCTTTTAGTATGACAGCTAATGGATTAAATACCATATCGAAAACTTTAAAAATAAATAAACAGAGCATGTTTCAGTACATATGAAATTTGAAACTTAACACTGCAAAATCCCTCAAAACAATATTTTAAAATCCACCGACATCTCGTTTACCGGGATTCGCGCAAGTCACGTTAGTGTGAACGTTTACGCTAGCCCACATTCGTTCGAGAAGAACCAAGTTCATTAATTTTACTATCTAACCAAACGATCTATTGATTAATAAAATCAATAGTTAGTACTTTTGGCCGTACATAAGAGCAACATAACCTCGTTGGGAGGATTATTACAAAATGTATACTAAGTGTTGTGCCATTACTGTTAGTTTTGAATACTGAAAAGCTATTGCTTGTATGAAAAACTAATATCCACAGTTTACATATCAATTTTGTTTCAATATTAATTATTCCTTTATATCATATGCATAGATGAAAAGGTGTCGGGTGTAGCACAGTAGATCTTATCATTGGTTAAATTTATGATATGGAAACAGATGCTCATAATTGAGATAGTTTGATCGTACTATCAGTTTAGGTTATCGTATGATTTGGATAATTAGTTTGTCTAGACTAATTAAATTATACGGATGTGCCCAGGGTATATTGAGCACGACCTACTCGGGATTGAATTAACTTATACTGATCGACATAGTTAATTCAAACCCAATATTCTAATATCTTAATCCCTAGACTAGGGCGGGCACGAGAGTTAGATATCGTATGCTTTGATTTGTTAAAGGGTGCGGTCAATTGAGGCCTAGATCTCGGTAAGTTGGGTATGCGGTGTTTGACTTCTTGGTGTGCCATTACTTGTCGAAGGAATTTATATACCGACTCGCATGGGTGATGATGCTCCCGAGATGAGCTTGAAAATTTTATTATACTAAACCCGGTCGGTGGACTTATGTCTAGTATAATAAGAAAGTCGAGTGGTACTAATCTCGGATACCAAGAAGTCGATAAATTAATTTGTCAGTAAATTTATGAATCGACAAGCACTATATCTTTGATGTGGGGAGATATAAGAATTACAAAGTGAGCGCGAAGTAATTTCATTTTTGAGCGGTAGTTCCATAATTGGTCCATTAGTGGTACGACTAATTATGCGTTAGATTAATCAACAAGGTGAATTAAATAAATTGCCCTTGGGTTAGTTTTATGTTTAATTGACAAAGTGAATTATACGAAATAATTGTAAGGGTCGATTAATATTTAATTGATGAAGTGGGTTAAGGAATTAATTCAAAATATTCGATAGGAGTTTACTAGTCTAGAGAAGACTAAGGAAGTCAACAAAGTCCAACACTAAGGCCCAACTCAAAAGCCCATTAGGTCTCATTTGGATAGGGCTGGCAATTTCTGACACGACACGGAAACCAGACACGAACCGGACACCAACCCGACACGAAACAGGTCGGGTTAGGGTCAGGATTTTGGACCCGAAAAAAAATCAGGTCGGGTCCGGGTCGGGTCCAACAGTACAAGGTCAGAATTAGGTCAACCAGCCGGGTTTCCGGGTTGACCTGTTGACCCGAAAATATATTAGGTTAGGTATAAAAAAAAAAAAGTTAGCCCTGATTTTTTTCACAAAGACAAGTCTACCACGTCTCATAACACTAGAACCACGTCTCAGAACACTAGCACCACGTCCATAAACGTCTACATCCATGTGTGTGAATTTAAACTGATTTTTTTTCACAAAGACAGTCTACCACGTCTCATAACACTAGAACTACGTCTCAGAACACTAGAACCACGTCCAAAAACGTCTACATCAAGACATGTGAATTTAAAATGTTTTTTTCACAAAACATCTCAACTCGTATCAGAACAACTATAACCACGTCCAAAAACGTCTACATCAATTCATGTGAATTTAAACTGATTTTTTTCACAAACACAGTCCACCACGTCTCAGAACAACTAGAACAACGTCTCAAAAAACTAGAACCACGTCGAAAAAAGTCTACATCCAGACATGTGAATTGAAACTTATTTTTTCACAAAACATCTCAACTCGTCTCAGAACAACTATAACCACCTCCAAAAATATCTACATCCATTCATGTGAATATAATCTGATTTTTTTCACAAAGACAGTCCACCACGTCTGAGAACAACTAGAACAACGTCTCAAAACACTAGAACCACGTCCAAAAAAGTCTACAACCAGACATGTGAATTGAAACTTATTTTTTCACAAAACATCTCAACTCGTCTCAGAACAACTATAATTACGTCCAAAAACGTCTACATCCATTCATGTCAATTTTAACTGATTTTTTTCACAAAAACAGTCTACCACGTCTCAAAAAAACTAGCACCACGTCTCAGAACAACTAGCACCACGTCTCAAAACACAAAAACCACGTCCAAAAACGTCTACATCCTTGCATGTGAATTTAAACTGATTTTTGCACAAAACATCTCAACTCGTCTCAAAACAACTAGAACTACGTCCAAAAATGTCTGATGTGGACCGAAATGTGCACAATCTATTATCTAAGGGTTTTGAAAAGATAAAACAAATAAAACGGCTATACAATTCTCAGAAATGATCATGATCTCATATCTAAGAGTTGTAATGAGATAAAAAAATAAAATGACCATTCAACTCTTAGAAATGTTCATGGTATCTGATCTAAGAGTTTTGTGAATATAAAACAATTAAAATGACCATATTACTCTTAGCAATGTTCATGATCTTGTAAGTAGGTGTTATAATAAGATAAAACAAATAAAATGGCCAAACAACATCTCAACTCGTCTCAGAACAACTAGAACCACGTCAAAAAATGTCTACATCCATTCATGTGAATTTAACTGATTTTTTTCACAAAGACAGTCTACCATGTCTCAGAACAACTAGCACCACGTCTTAAAACACTAGAACCACGTCCAAAAATGTCTACATCAAGACATGTGAATTTAAAATGATTTTTTCAAAAAGCATCTCAACTCGTCTCATAACAACTATAACCACGTCCAAAAACGTCTACATCTGTTGGTGAATGTGCCCTAATGAGGGCTATTTATGTAAATATACTTTGAGGGTATTTATGTAAATAAGATATTTGTCGTTTGATTGATTGTTTATCAAATGAGTTAATTTCATGATAGTAATATCCTTGTGCATATTTAAATTCATGAAATCGATCCGCCAAAAGAAACACTCCATGGACTAATTAGATCATGAGTGATTCTTTTGAGTAGTACTGGTACTAGGATCCTTAGACCAGAAATCACTACATGGTCTTAGGTGAATTGTAGTGTGCTTTGACATACGCCTAACGGGGCCGTAACAGGTTGCCAAGTACGGGTATGATTGGGTACACTATGAGACACGCTAAGGTATGTAAGTGAAGTGATGGGACTACAAATCTCTCTTAAGTGAGAGATGATATCTTGGCCACTTGATAGTGAACTAAAAAGTGCATGGCCATGCCCAAGGAATGATAGGATATCATTTGCTTGAAGGATTCAGTGTCACTAAGAGATCAAGTAAACACTTAGCAACATAAGGATGATGGTTCCATGCCTTATGCTAAGCTGGATATCGATGTAAAAGATCGTACGCAGTTTGCTCGGAAAGGTTGTGTTGAATCTCCATTCGACCCTCCATTCTGAATTGGGTAGTCATTATGTCTTGCTAGAGACCACTAATGATTTATGGATTAATCAATGGGTTTGAGTTATCCATTGCCAATTTGGAATGGGCCTACAGGATCGCACATAAGAAAGTTCGATGATGCAGAATAAGTATTCTTGCCTACAATAAGTATAATTGTTATACTTAAATAAATAAGATTTAATTAAATGGTTTAATTAAATATTATTTGAAAGTTCTGTGGTATTAATTAATAGTTAATTAATTACCTGGGAACAATTGGGATAAGCTGATAAATCAAAGGACTTAATTGCAATTGAAGTTCTTGACCCATCAGCCTGATCCATGGGTCATGGGTTGATCCATGGGCTTGGTGTATAACCCAAATCATTAAAGTGTTATTTAATGCTGATTTGGAATCAGTAAATATTATTTAAATACTGATTTGGAATCAGTAAAATAATATTTGGTAATAATACTGATTTGGAATATGACCAAAATCAGTTAAGTTATAATTGGATAATTACAATACTGATTTTGGAAATTAATTCTCTACAAATATCCTAGGGATATAATTGTAGAGAAGGAGATTTTTGGAATTATTCTCATTAGACAAAAAAATACACAGAACTCCCAAATTATCTTGGTAGGCAAGATTGGCTAGCACCAACCTGCGAAGGCTTTCGTGCTTGAGAGTAGAGAATCCTTCAAGGAAGGATTTTGGAGACAACAAAACGCCATCTTCTCAGAGGAGCCAGGCGACGTGCGCAACCGATTACGCTTCAAGGGTAAGACCCGATCCTCATAGTTTAGGATTCCGCTGTTTAATTGGATTAAACACCTAGACTAATTCCCAACAGTGGTATCAGAGCCAGGTTCAATCTTAGGGTTAATGAAAATTAATTGATTGAAACAAATTGTTCATTTTGAGAAAATTAATTTTATTGTTGATAGCCGAATTGGAAATTGTTTTCTTGTTTTTGGCTTGGTCTCGGTTTTTTTTTATTGTGATAGCTGGTATTGGCCGGACCGGAAATGGTTTCAAAAGAAAAAAAAACTAGCCGGAAACTGGGTTTCCTTTTTCCGCGTCAAAATCTGGGCTGCTGAAATTTTTTTTTTTTTTGGTTTCGAAAACGAAGAACACCGAAGTCTGTTTTGGTTTGAAATCGGGAAGCGAAAAAAAAAAAAAAAATTGGATTTTGGGTTATGTTTTTTTGTTTTGGCTGATTGTTGTCAAATTGTTTTTCATTCGGTCAGAGAAAAAAAAAAAAAATCCCAGAATGGTTCCGTGGAGTTTTCTTGTTTCCGAAAGTCGTCTTGCGCTGTAGTTTTATGGTTTGGCTGCAAAATTGTTTTCTGGGTTTCGAATTTTGACTGGAAAATGGGTTTTCATCACCGGAAAAACGGTTTTGTTGATCTGGGCTGAATTGAATTTTCTTGCTGGGCTGAATTATGGTTCATTTTCATTGCCGGAATTTGAGTTTTGGTTTTGAAAAAGGCCGGATTTCTTTTTTGGCTTTTAGTTGCTGTATTCGCCGGGAGATCGGGATGGCCGGAAAAGGTTTGCGTTTTCTGGGAGATTCGTTTTTTCTTATCGGAGGTCGGCTGCGTCTTCGATCGGCACCGATGGTCGGTCGCCATTTAAACTCGTTCCTCGCATGTCTTCACGACATCAATCGGGACGGAGATAGCCACTGGCTTCGTCGATTTTGTCGATCGATGAATCGCCGAGGTGGGCTTCGATGTGATCGGGGTCAGGCCTGGGCGAAGAGACGACGTCCGGCGCTGCTTGCAACGCCGGAAGAGGCTAAGCGTTCGCCGGAAATCGCAGACGGGACGCCGGCAGCGCGATCGGGGAAGAAGAAAGGAGGCGGCGGGAGGCTGGTGCCCTAATTGGGTGAAATTACCAAATTGCCCCCGCCGCACTCCATAATCCCGGAAATGCCATCAGTTTTAAAATTGTTTTAAAATTGCATAGAGACCCCAGAAGTTTTGTTCCTTTAAAACCCTAAGCCCGGGAATTTTGGTAAACTACTGAACTGCCCCGTCTGGCCAGATTTTAAAATAGTTTTAAATTGCAGAATGGCCCCTGGACTTTGAGTCCTCTTCAAAACCATAGCCCAGAATTTTATTTAAATTACATAATTGCCCCAAAAGTATCAGAAAATTAAAATTTTAAAATTTTTTGAATTTTATTTAATAAGATTTTAATTAAATAGTCTTATTAGATAAAGATAGGATTAATTTAGAATTTTATCCTATAAGTTTAAATTTATCTTAATTAGATAATTAGATATATTTTAAAATAATTTTTTTTAATTAGATTAAAATAATTAGAAAAAGATAAATAAATAAATAAATAATTAATTAATTAGATTAATTAATTAGTTTAAATTTTGAATTGTTATTTATTTATTTATTTTACTTTAATTTTGATGTTTATTTAAATTGTTTAAATTTTATTTGAAGCATCATAATTATGCAAGCATGTTCATGCATCATTTTGGATAAATGTAAAATGAACAGAAGGATTGATTAAAATTGATCATGACACGATTAATTTTAATTCTGTAATAGTTACACAATCCTTAAAATTAATCGGCTTAAATTAAAACCGGCTTGTATGAGCATATGCATTTTATGTGTTTCAAAGCATGAATTGGGCTTTTAATTTTAACGTTTTAAAAGTTGGGGCCTGCGAGCCAATTTTGAATTGGGCCTGCGTGCCTATAAAATCATCATGTAATAGTTAGGCCCAAAAGAAGGTTCCAAGAGGAGTCCATGATGGAGCCCAGGAGAGGAGGCCGAATATGAAGATTTTAAAAGGCCCTGTAATAGACTAGAGCCCAGTTCATGGCTTTAATTTCATTCTTTTATTTATGCAAATGAATGATAAACGAAAAATGCATGTTAAGCCGATCAAACTAAAATCCCAAAAAACCCAAGATTTTGCTTCCATACTTAAGGGCCCGCTTGAGTGTTGAACGTCTGATGGACTTGGAGAGCCCAAGGGCCTCAGGTTTTCTTCATGCGGCGGGTTGTTACATAATAGTGCCCAACTTTATCACTACCATTAATGAGTGGAAAAACTGTTTGGGTATTAGATGCTCAACTTTATCACTACTACTTGTTATGGAAAAACTGTGTGGGTGTCTATTGATGTGATGCCTTGAGGGATGGTTTAACTTGGGAAAATTAATCCTAGCTTGACCCGATAAGTTGACTAGGGATTAATTTTGCAAAGATAGGATGGTGTCAAACATTTGGAATGTTCATCCTATCACCGAAAAGTTGCATGGTATGCAATTGGAAAGCGTTAAATTACATGGAATGTGATTTGAACGTTGCCTACCAAAAGAGCCCGATCCCTACGATACTTGCCAAAGCAAGACTGGGGTTGACTTTTTGTGGATTTTCGGCCCACAATCAGGCACCAACACAAAATTGTTTGGGATTTCAATTTTGGCTATTGTGGAAAACATTTTTCAAAACTCATTCTAATATTTTGCATTTACTCTTTGTAGAAATGGCATCATCTAGCACAAATGTTATCTTAAACTCTGCTCTAAGAAGTATATTGGATAAAGGTAAATTGGTTGGACCAAACTTCTTAGATTGGGAAAGAAACTTGAGAATAGTTCTCAAACAAGAAAGGAAGCTACATGTCTTAGAGACCCCTTTACCTGAACCACCACAAAATGCTTCGGCAAATGTTCAACGAGCCTGGGATAAGCTGAAAAGTGACTCCGATGATGTGACGTGCTTGATGCTCGCGTCTATGATAGGCGAGCTTCAAAAGCAGTTCATGAATTTGGAAGCGTTCCGAATTTATGAGTCACTGACGGAAATGTTTCGTGAACAAGCTTCAGGTATCTTTGTTATAGAAATAAATCTTTCTATGTCCACCTCATGGGTATTAGATACTGGTTGTGGGGCTCACATTTGTACTAATGTGCAAGGACTCAGAAATAGAAGGATAACAAAGAAAGGTGAAGTAGATCTCCGAGTGGGCAACGGGGCAAGAGTTGCTGCTGTTGAAGTTGGAGATTACACTCTGTCTTTACCTTCTGGTTTAAATATCGAACTTGAAAATTGTTATTATGTACCTGCTTTGAGCAGAAATATTATTTCAGTTTCGAGTTTAGATAATAAAGGTTTTCGATTTATTATAGAGAATAACTCGTTATCTTTATATCAAAATGATATTTTATACGGAGTTGCAAATATGTGTAACGGTCTGTATGTCTTGGATTTGACCCAAGAAAAACCAGTCTATAACATAGAAAAGAAAGCTAAATCATCTAAAAATGATTTAAGTCCAACATACCTTTGGCATTGTCGATTAGGCCATGCAAATGAAAAACGAGTTCAAAAGCTTCACAAGGATGGAGTGCTTGGTTCATTTGATTTTGAATCATATGATACCTGCGAACCCTGCTTGCAAGGCAAAATGACAAAGAGTCCTTTCAATAAGAAAGGTGAAAGAACAAGTGAGCTATTGGCCCTAATACATACGGATGTATGTGGACCAATGAGCACACAAGCCAGAGGTGGATTTGAATACTTCGTGACTTTTACTGATGACTTTAGTAGATATGGGTATGTCTACTTAATGAGGTATAAAAGTGAAACTTTTGAAAAGTTCAAAGAGTTTAAAAACGAAGTAGAGAATCAGTTGGATAGAAGGATTAAGGCTATTCGCTCCGATCGAGGAGGTGAATACCTTAGTGATGAGTTCGATGGCTATCTAAAACAGTGTGGAATTGTTTCACAGCTGACTCCACCGGGAACACCTCAATGGAATGGTGTATCCGAAAGGAGAAATCGGACCTTATTAGATATGGTTCGATCAATGATGGGCCTAGCGACTCTCCCTACATCCTTTTGGGGTTATGCTCTCCTTTCTGCTGCCTACTTATTGAATCGTATTCCATCTAAGGCAGTAGATAAGACTCCATATGAGATATGGATGGGTCGGAAGCCCTATATGTCCTATCTACGAGTTTGGGGTTGTCAAGCTCATGTAAAGCGTTTACAAAGTAATAAGCTTGAACCCAAAACTGACAAATGCCTATTTGTGGGATATCCTAAGGAAACCAAAGGATATCAATTCTACAACCCAACTGAGAACAAAGTATTCGTTGCTCGAGGAGCTACTTTCTTAGAGAAAGAATATCTGTATCAGAAAGATAGTGGGAGTAGAATAGAACTCGGAGAAGTTCAAGAACCACAAGAGAATGTAGAACGATCTACAGAAACTCAGATGGAAGTTGACATAGAAACTCATGAAGATGAGCAACCTCAGTCAACAACACAAGAACCTAGAAGATCTGGTAGATCTCGTCACCAACCCGAGAGATACGGATTTCTCGTGACTGACGATCAAGATTTGATCTTGGTGGACTCTAATGAGCCCGCGAACTACAAACAGGTTTTAGAAAGTCCGGATTCCGATAAATGGCTAGAAGCTATGGAATCTGAAATGCAATCCATGAGGGACAATAAAGTGTGGACTTTGATTGACCCTCCTGTTCAGGCAAAGGTTGTCGATTGCAAGTGGATTTTCAAGGTAAAACCTGGCGGGATCTTCAAGGCACAACTAGTGGCTAAAGGTTTCAGACAGACTCATGGTATAGACTATGATGAAACCTTCTCCCCTGTCGTAATGCTCAAGTCCATTAGGACAATGCTTGCCATAGCAGCATATTTTGACTATGAGGTATGGCAGATGGATGTTAAGACGGCTTTCCTGAATGGAAACCTACTCGAGGATGTTTATATGAAACAACCCGAGGGATACATCGATCAAAAGCATCCTAATCGAGTATGTAAGCTTCAAAGGTCCATCTATGGACTAAAGCAAGCATCTCGAAGTTGGAATCTTCGTTTTGATGAGGAGGTAAAGGGTTACGGATTCATCAAGAACGAAGATGAGCCTTGTGTTTACAAGAAAGTTAGTGGGAGCAAGATTGTTTTTCTTGTCCTAAACGTGGACGACATCCTGCTCATAGGAAATGACATTCCCTTGATGAAGGACTTCAAACAATGGTTGGGGAGTGTATTTTCTATGAAAGACTTAGGAGAAGCTGAGACGATACTAGGTATCAAGATCTATAGGGATAGATCTAAAAGGCTTATGGGACTAAGTCAAGAAGGGTACATAGACAAGATATTGAAAAGATTCAATATGTCTAACTCCAAAAATGGTAAGGTACCATTTAGACATGGCCTTCTCTTGAAGAAGAACCAAGGTCCTTCAACAAGAGAGGAGAGGGATACAATGAGTAGAGTCTCATATGCTTCGGCAATAGGATCTATCATGTATGCCATGTTGTGTACCCGTCCGGATGTTGCACATGCACTTAGCATGACTAGTAGATACCAACAAGATCCAGGGATGGATCATTGGACTGCAGTCAAAGCAATCCTGAAGTACTTATGAAGAACTAAAGGATTAATGCTAGTGTATGGAGGACAAGAACAGCTCATTGTACAAGGTTACGCTGATGCTTCTTTCCAAACAGATCAAGATGACATGAAGTCACAATCAGGCTACGTGTTTAGTCTGAATGGCGGTGCAATAAGTTGGAAAAGCTCAAAGCAAGATACAACAGCCGATTCTACAACAGAGTCTGAGTACATTGCTGCATCAGATGCTGCAAAGGAAGCTGTTTGGCTGAGAAAGTTCGTGTTAGACATCGGAGTGATACCGAGTATCCAAGATCCGATAGAACTTTTCTGTGACAATAACGGGGCCATCGCACAAGCTAAGGAGCCTCGGTCACACCAGAAAACCAAACACATACTCAGAAGGTTTCACCTCATCCGAGAGATCATTGATCGAGGAGATGTGAAAGTGTGCAAAATAGGGTCAGACGACAATATAGCAGATCCTCTCACAAAAGCTCTACCACAGTCAAAATTTGATAGACATGTAATAGAGCTTGGTCTTAAACAGTTTAGGACATAGCCCTTCATCGGGCAAGTGGGAGATTGTTGGTGAATGTGCCCTAATGAGGGCTATTTATGTAAATATACTTTGAGGGTATTTATGTAAATAAGATATTTGTCGTTTGATTGATTGTTTATCAAATGAGTTAATTTCATGATAGTAATATCCTTGTGCATATTTAAATTCATGAAATCGATCCGCCAAAAGAAACACTCCATGGACTAATTAGATCATGAGTGATTCTTTTGAGTAGTACTGGTACTAGGATCCTTAGACCAGAAATCACTACATGGTCTTAGGTGAATTGTAGTGTGCTTTGACATACGCCTAACGGGGCCGTAACAGGTTGCCAAGTACGGGTATGATTGGGTACACTATGAGACACGCTAAGGTATGTAAGTGAAGTGATGGGACTACAAATCTCTCTTAAGTGAGAGATGATATCTTGGCCACTTGATAGTGAACTAAAAAGTGCATGGCCATGCCCAAGGAATGATAGGATATCATTTGCTTGAAGGATTCAGTGTCACTAAGAGATCAAGTAAACGCTTAGCAACATAAGGATGATGGTTCCATGCCTTATGCTAAGCTGGATATCGATGTAGAGGATCGTACGCAGTTTGCTCGGAAAGGTTGTGTTGAATCTCCATTCGACCCTCCATTCTGAATTGGGTAGTCATTATGTCTTGCTAGAGTCCACTAATGATTTATGGATTAATCAATGGGTTTGAGTTATCCATTGCCAATTTGGAATGGGCCTACAGGATCGCACATAAGAAAGTTCGATGATGCAGAATAAGTATTCTTGCCTACAATAAGTATAATTGTTATACTTAAATAAATAAGATTTAATTAAATGGTTTAATTAAATATTATTTGAAAGTTCTGTGGTATTAATTAATAGTTAATTAATTACCTGGGAACAATTGGGATAAGCTGATAAATCAAAGGACTTAATTGCAATTGAAGTTCTTGACCCATCAGCCTGATCCATGGGTCATGGGTTGATCCATGGGCTTGGTGTATAACCCAAATCATTAAAGTGTTATTTAATGCTGATTTGGAATCAGTAAATATTATTTAAATACTGATTTGGAATCAGTAAAATAATATTTGGTAATAATACTGATTTGGAATATGACCAAAATCAGTTAAGTTATAATTGGATAATTACAATACTGATTTTGGAAATTAATTCTCTACAAATATCCTAGGGATATAATTGTAGAGAAGGAGATTTTTGGAATTATTCTCATTAGACAAAAAAATACACAGAACTCCCAAATTATCTTGGTAGGCAAGATTGGCTAGCACCAACCTGCGAAGGCTTTCGTGCTTGAGAGTAGAGAATCCTTCAAGGAAGGATTTTGGAGACAACAAAACGCCATCTTCTCAGAGGAGCCAGGCGACGTGCGCAACCGATTACGCTTCAAGGGTAAGACCCGATCCTCATAGTTTAGGATTCCGCTGTTTAATTGGATTAAACACCTAGACTAATTCCCAACAACATCCATTCATGTGAATTTAAAATGATTTTTTTCACAAAGACAGTCTACCACGTCTCCGAACAACTAGCACCACGTCTCAAAACACAAGAACCACGTCCAAAAACGTCTACATCCTTGCATGTGAATTTAAACTGATTTTTCCACAAAACATCTCAACTCGTCTCAGAACAACTAGAACTACGTCCAAAAACGTCTGATGTGGACCGAAATGTGCATAATCTATTATCTAAGGGTTTTGAAAAGATAAAACAAATAAAACGGCTATACAATTCTCAGAAATGATCATGATCTCATATCTAAGAGTTGTAATGCGATAAAAAAAAATAAAATGACCATTCAACTCTTAGAAATGTTCATGATATCTGATCTAAGAGTTTTGTGAATATAAAACAATTAAAATGACCATATTACTCTTAGCAATGTTCATGATCTTGTAAGTAGGTGTTATAATAAGATAAAACAAATAAAATGGCCATACAACATCTCAACTCGTCTCAGAACAACTAGAACCACGTCAAAAAATGTCTACATCCATTCATGTGAATTTAAACTGATTTTTTTCACAAAAACAGTCTACCACGTCTTAGAACAACTAGCACCACGTCGCAAAACACTAGAACCACGTCCAAAAATGTCTATATCAAGACATGTGAATTTAAAATGATTTTTTCACAAAGCATCTCAACTCGTCTCATAACAACTATAACCACGTCAAAAAACGTCTACATCCATTCATGTGAATTTAAACTGATTTTTTTACAAAGACAGTCTACCACGTCACCGAACAACTAGCACCACGTCTCAAAACACTAGAACCACGTCCAAAAATGTCTACATCAAGACATGTGAATTTAAAATGATTTTTTCACAAAGCATCTCAACTCGTCTCATAACAACTATAACCACGTCCAAAAATGTCTACATCCATTCATGTGAATTTAAACTGATTTTTTTCACAAAGACAGTCTACCACATCTCAGAACAACGGAAACACGTCTAAAAAAACTAGCACCACGTCCAAAAACGTCAACATCCGTACATGTGAATTTTAACTGATTTTTTCACAAAACATCTCACCTCATCACAGAACAACTAGCACCACGTCCAAAAACGTCTACATCCAAGCATGTGAATTTAAAATGCTTTTTTTTCACAATTAGAGAAAAATTCAATTTTCGACATTTACTTAGCTATTTTCTACCTTTTTTCTTCATAAGGCCATTTTTGTCATTTCATAATTATTTTAATTTTTTTTGTGATACAAATAGCAATTTAGTTATACAAATAGCAAGTCCCTTTTTAAAATAATTGTTTTGAGTTTTTTTTTGTGAAAATTCGGGTTGAGTTCGGGTTAAAGGGTCAACAACCCGAAACTGACCTGGTCAAAAAGTTGACCAAAGTCAACGGGTTGACCAGGTTGGGTTCGGGTTGACCTAATAAAAATCAGGTCGGGTTCGGGTTGCTAATTCTTCAACCCGTTCGGGTTCGGGTCGGGTTCGGGTCGATGGCAAAACTGTAAATTTCTCTTTCAACCCGACACGAACCCGACACGCTGACACGAATTGACAGCCCTACCTTTGGAACTCCCTATAAATAGATAGCTTATGCCTAAAGAAAGTTTAAGGAAAATCTTGCAAGACTAGAGTGAGAAAGTTCTAGAGAGAGAACTTCTTCTTCTTAAAGTTTTCTTTCGAAGTTGAACTTGAGATCTCACCTTTTCGAATTGGATTTAGCCCAAAGATTGAATCTTCGTGAAGCCCGTTCATTTTTCCTTGCCGCTAGGTTCATCGCCGTTGAGTTTTTGCCGTCATCGGGTTTTATGATTTTTGGCTACGATCGGTGCCGGTGCGTTTGATTCGGATCCACTGTGTTGATCTCACCTTGGTGACCCACGGTGAATCTGTGTAGATCACGATTGAGCGTGGGTTTTAGTTCCGATAGTCGACGGGTTTTTTATGGCGGTCGGTGGCAGCTTCACTGCCAACAGCGGTGTGGCGTTGGGCTGAAGTTTTTTTATCAGATTTTGGGGCTGTTGTAAATCCGATTTCGAGAGATTTTCCTAGGAGCTTTTATTGGGTTTTGATAGCACTTCTCAGCAGTTAATCGCCCTCACGATTTTCGGGATTTCTTGGAGGCATCCAAAGGACTTTTGGTGGTTTTCGCATTTCAAGATTTGGTATTCTTTATTTACGAGGGACACGCTTCAAAGGTATAATCTTTTAGACTTTCGCTTTAAATTTAAAGATTTAATTTTTAGCGTGTCGTTTTAATAAATTGAATTTGTATAAGCCTAGATCCGTTCAGAGGAAATGATTTAGAGTGTGGGCCAGATTAAAAGTCTCCGATTCTGGAATGCATAGCACGAAAGTGAGATTTTCGGTTTAGCCCAGACCAGATCTTTCCTTCAAATTGGTATTAGAGCTAGTGTTTTGGCTTTATACTTGTTAAATTTATTACACGGCTTTGTTATTTTCGCATTTTTGATATATTAATAGGTGGTTATTATTCCCGGCTATTATGATATTTACATTCATTCATAAACCCAGGACATGTCCGGGCTCATTTTTATTTTGAATGAAAATGTCTGTAATAGTAATAACCATGAGCTAGAAGCCGTGTAGGATTAGATAAATCTTGTAGTAGGATTTATTCTAAAGATGTCATTTTTTTAAATTCCTAGATAAGTCTTCGTATATAGGAATTTATTTATTATGAAGAAGGCGCTATTTTGGGTAACTCATATTCATCGGTTTTGGTTTTTAGTAATTTTGGGTGATTCCTAATTACGTAAAAAACCAAGAAAAATTCGGATGAATTAGGAGGAATCCAAATAACGAGAGGGAGCAACGCGACGAGACGTGTCAACAAGGCGTTTAAAGGAAGCGACGATAGAGAAGGCCATAATAGTTAGGACATGTTTTATTATGCATTTGTTTCCCATTTTATGTCCTCATCGTTGCTTGTGTGTTTTCGTTTTATGCATGATCGCAAACAAACTAGTTTTAATGAGTGCAATTAACTAAGGTAGATTATTCGCATATTAAAACTCCAACGGTTTTATAGGTGCGAATATCCAAAGTTAAGATATTGCATTTTAAAATGTAAAAATTCTCAATTTTAAGAATCTAAGTGGGAGCGGGTTGTGTTATATCCCCATGACCTCCATTACGAATTCATATATGACGTGAACAGACTTACGCACTGGCCTAGGGCATTCCTCCATATCGGATGAGTCTTTATTCATAAGATCACTAGATTGAATTTCTAAAGGGATGACTAAAGTGAGTTTAATTAGAAAACCTTGCGACACCCTCTCTAACTGAGGTGCATTAGTATCCTAAGTAACAAACTTAGAAGTCACGTAATGGCATACGCTTAGTGTAGTATTCCTCCTCTCGAGGTGCGGCTAAAATCACCGACTATTAATTTCATTGATCAAAAGATCGTTGGTCAGATAGTGAAATTAATGAACTTAGATTTTTCTTGAACAAATGTGGCTTAGTGTAGACATTCACATGATCGCGACCTGCGTTAATCCCGGTGTCAGAGATGTTGGTGGAAGATTATATTGTTTTGAGGATATCAATATTCACTACAAGAAAAAGGGGTTTTTGCGACACAATTTAAAGCTATGTCTCAAGTTATTGCCGCAAAAATGCTTCATTTTTGTTATTATGTCGTTTATTTGCAACAATTTAGTGTCAGTTAAAATATTGACCCAAATATGCGACACATGGTTATTATGACGCAAATATACGACACTTATATGCAACACAGTAAAAAAATGCCCTTAATTCACGACACATTTAGTTTTATGAAGCAAATTTATGCCACAATTGCGACTATATAAGAAAATGCTGTGAATTTGCAACACTCTTACGTTATTTTACTTTAATGTCGCAAAATTGCAGCACAAGAGTTGCTGCACTTACAAAAGTGTCATTATATAGCGACACAATCCAATTAGTGTTGTAAATTTATGACATTATTTTAAAAAATTTTAATATGCCCCAAATCAATTACTATTGTATGGTACCATCTGAAAGCAAAAACAAAAAGTAAGTACCATACCTATGCATCTTTCACGTGGTTTAATGGTGATTAATAGCTTGAATTATTTTTCTGTGATGACAAGCGTTGTTGCTTCTTCATGCTGCGTATCACACGCTGCAATTTCATTTTCTTGTTCTTCTTGCTGGATACAATTCCTTTATGCTTTGCCTAAAAGACCAATCCAGGAGGCATGATCATCGTTTGAAGAAACCTAATTTCAAAAGAAGTTGCTCAATCTTCAATTAGACATTATCAAATACATTTTTCAATACAAATATATGCCGGAGAAAGCCCATTTAGTGTCTGAGATAAAAACTTGTAATGTTTATAGCCAAATTAACATAACAGAAAAGAATTAAACACCCATGTTTTAGGTACAGACATTTTGCCCATCAGAAAACAAAGGAGAAAGGATAGTAGATTCAAGTAACTGCCACCCCTGGTAGCAAAATGGTACTGCAACACTTGGTAACAGATAGGTTTTTGTCATCTTTTCCAACATTCTTCCCATCTTTCCAAGATAAAGTAAACTTCTTGGAATTAAGAAAATTTAAATTAAAAAAAGAAAAAAATAATTATCATATATTTTATCCTAATTTAATGAAAAATAAGTGTATTTAGAAGACAAATGCACTACTAGAAAATTCACATGTCGTAACATTTTTTATAAAGCATTAAAATTAAAACGTCATTATAAATATACAATTAAGATATTATATCTATTACTATATTTTATTTTGATCTAATAATGCACTCTATAGTAAGTGTCATAATAATATTATATAATGACAATATAAAAAAGCTTATTAATATACTTTTTTAAAGAGTGAATTTTAAAAAAAACAGTCATCATACTTTGATAAAGTTTAGGTTTTGGTCACTAACTTTTAAAAATTAAAAAAATGTCACTAACTTTTGCATTTGAATTTTGGTTTTGGTCATTCCGTCCATATTATCCGTTAAACCCACTAACAGACCAAAATTTTAAGGGTATTTCAGTCCAATCATACCCAAAAAATCCATGTGCTTCATTTTGAATTGTAAAAAAGGTCATCATACTTTGATAAAGTTTAGGTTTTGGTCACTAACTTTTAAAAATTCAAAAAAGGTCACTAACTTTTGCATTCGAATTTTGGTTTTGGTCATTCCGTCCATATTATCCGTGAAGCCCACTAACAGACCAAAATTTTGAGGGTATTTCTGTCCAATCATACCCAAAAAACCCATTTGCTTCCTTTTTTTTTTACTATTTATCTTTCTTCCCCTCACCCTCCTCTTTTTTTTTTTTTTTTTTTTCGTATTCTTCTTTTTTCTCCAGCCACCCTGCCACCCTTCTTGCCGGAAACAACAAAACACATCACCATTCTCCCAGAAACGTCCAGAAACGTTTACATCCATGCATGTGAATTTAAGCCGATTTTTTTCACATCCGTCTTTGTGAAAAAAATCGGCTTAAATTCACATGCATGGATGTAGATGTTTCTGGGAGAATGGTGATGGGTTTTGTTGTTTCCGGCAAGAAGGGTGGCAGGGTGACTGGAGAAGAAAGATGAATACGAAAAAAAAAAAAAAAAAAAAGAGGGGATGATGAGGGGAAGAAAGATAAATAGTAAAAAAAAAGGAAGCATATGGGTTTTTTGGGTATGATTGGACAGAAATACCCTCAAAATTTTGGTCCGTTAGTGGGCTTCACTGATAATATGGACGGAATGACCAAAACTAAAATTCAAATGCAAAAGTTAGTGACCAAAACTTAAATTTTATCAAAGTATGATGATCTTTTTTAAAATTCAAAGTATGGGTTTTTTGGGTATGATTGAACAGAAATACCCTCAAAATTTTGGTCCGTTAGTGGGCTTAACGGATAATATGGATGGAATGACCAAAACCAAAATTCAAATGCAAAAGTTAGTGACTTTTTTTAAATTTTTAAAAGTTAGTGACCAAAACTTAAACTTTATCAAAGTATGATGATTTTTTTTAAATTCATATTATAATTGAAACATCTATCATGATGATTTTTTTAAAATTCATATTATAATTGAAACATCTATCATGATATTTTAAAACATATTATATTCTGATATTTGTATCTTTTATATTATATTTATAATGATTAAAATAAAATTTAAAGATATTAGTGAAAACCCTTGGTAGAAAAATTGGTTCTCTCTTTTTCCCCCGTTTACTCTTTGATCGGCCGCCACCAGTTTCCTCCTCCCTTTTCGTCGGCCGTTCCCTCACCTCTTCCTTCTCCCTCGCAATCGCCGGCTACCACCATCATAAACATATTCTTCCCCTTTTCCCACGAGTCCTCTCTCTCTCTCTCTCTCTCTCTCTCTCTCTCGCACTCTTCTCTCCATCCTATTTCTTCTCTCTGCCGCGACGCCACCAACGCGATTACCACCTTTTTCAACATATGCATCCCTCCGCCCTCTCCCAGGCTATCCGGCTTATCTTTCCTAAATTGGTAGGCCGACCGATCTTCTCCCTTGCCCCTCTCTTGTTTCAGATTTGTTCCCCTAAAACTAGAACTCTCCTCCGCCGGTCCTCTATCTCCGCCCAGTTCACCCCTCATGTTTCTTCTTCCCCTTCCTATCAATTTTTCCCCAAAAATATTTTTACGCTATTTGATTTTGGATTTTGTGAAATCCAAGATGAAAACCCTTTATAGCAAAAAGAGGGATTTCACATATGATATTATACTTGGAAATGGTGCTCATTTCTCTGTATGGATATATGCTATTTGAAAATGTATGTAGTCTTTTCTTCCCCCCTTGCCTTCCTGCAATCATGATTGCTTGTTGAGTTACTCTTTTTCTTGCTGTTTCTAAACCTTTCTCTTTATTTGAAATGGTTATTAACTTTATTTTTCTGTAGGTTCAGTGGTTACCGCCGGAGAAGAGAGTGAACTTTTGGTTGGCCTGAAAAACGATGGTAAATGTCTTGCTATTTGGTAGTTTATTGTATCCATTACTGGTGGATGATTTATTTACATGAATTTTCGTTTTAGGCGGACCATCATCAAAATTCTGATATGTAGCCTCTTTGGTGTAATTCTCAATCGCATTAGTTTCTGCATTTCTTTACTGCGATTATCTGTTGTTTAGTCTTTTGATATTTGTATTCTTCAACATTGAACAACTGAAGTGACTCTTTTCTGCATGTAAAACAGGGCAAGCTAGTGTGAATGTCATTGCAATCCAGGCCAGTGTTTATCTTCCAGTTAATCACCAATATCTTGTCCAGAATCTCTCTGCTCAAGTTAGTGTTATCTTGCTTCTCTTTGATTATTTTCTGCACCTTGATGGGTGATTAAGTTGATTATCAAACTTGGTTTTGATGTTGCCACTACAAGGCCCAAGCCTGGAAGCTTTTGCATTTTTATGCAAACTGCAAAAGTTATATTGAAGTCTCACAAAGTTCTTTCTGGTACTTGGCCGAGGAGATACTAATTATTTGAGTTTTTCTTTTGCGCTAGACTTTTAACAATGCCTATGTTCCTCCGTATGCTGATTTTTTAATTCCCATACATTTATGCTGTCAGCAAAGTTTTGCAGGTTAAGTACATTACCTTGCGGTTATTGGTTAATTGAATTCGTCATAACATTAGTGGCTTTACTGATTTTAATTTTTCGATCTTGAAGCCTGGAGCATTTGATCTAGTGCAGCAGGATGAAAATTTGGTGATGATCAAAGAGGCTGAAGTAGATGGTGACAGACAAATCAACTATGAGGAGTTTGTTAAAGTGATGATGGCCGAGTGAATTTCAATGTTCTGAAAAACAAACTTTGATCCGTATGCATCCCCTATTTTTTCCTTGGATGATGTTCTTCAATCTTGGGACGATGATGAATGTGTTTTAATGTTATCAATGTTATATGAATTTTTTTTAATAAATTCTTGTTTTTTATTTTATTCTAGTAATTCTTTTGTGTAATATAATATTGATTACTACAATATAATTTTAAAAATATAATATTATAAATAATTAATAATTAATATATAATAAAAATGTAAAAATATATTTTCATGACATTTTAAAATGTAATTAAAAATTATTTATAAAGATATTTGTAAATATCATTATATATATAAAAATGACTTTAAAAACTATTTATTGTTGCACGCCAGAAAAAGTGACAAATTGTGCCGTGAATACTATTTTGCGACATAAAATAACACACATTTTGAAGAGAAGCAATAGGTTTGGTGGCAAATTTTTGCGTCGATTCTTACATGTGTTGCATACCAAGTGACACTTATGTGTCATTATCAATTGTGACGTATGAAATTGGTGACACTTTAATGATTGACACCAATTGTGACGCATAAAATTGGTGACACTTCAACAAGTGATCAATTGTGCTACATAGACTATACGACAATGTATAAAGTGAGGCAAATAAATGTCGCAAATTATTTTTCGACACTACAATAATTGACACTAAATGAGTCGTAAATTTCATGCGACGGACTTGTGTCGCATAATTATCGCATTATCTGTGACATATTTGTATGAATTGCCGCAAAAATTTGCCATCAGACCTATTGCTTCTCTTCAAAATGTGTTGTAATTTATGCCGCAAAACAGTATTTGCGACAGTTAAGCCACTTGTTGGGGCACAAACCCTGTGTTGCAAAAACTCCTTTTTCTTGTAGTGATTTTCAAAAAAGATAAAATACTGAAACATGCTATTTATTTATTTCAGTTGTCGATATGTCGTTTAATCCATTTGTTGTCATTCTGAACCAAAACAAACTCACCGGTCATAATTACATTGATTGGAAGCGTAACCTGGACATTATCCTTACTGCTGAGGGTTACAAGTACGTGCTCACTGAAGAGTGCCCCCCAGTGTCCACTGATGATTCCACTCCTGAGGAGAAAGAGGCTCACTCTAGGTGGAAGAAAGCAGATGAGATGACCAGGTACTACATCTTGGCTTCTATGTCGAGTGTACTGCAGTACCAACATCAGTTGATGACCTCAGCCTATTAGATGATGCTTAACCTCAGGGAGATGTTCGAACATCAGGGCAGGGCAGCCAGGCAGACAACTATGAGGAAACTCATGAATGCCAGGATGACTGAGGGTACTTCAATGAGGAATCATGTGCTGGACATGATTAGCTACATCAATTAGATCGAGGTTTTGGGAGGGGACATTGACGGGGAGACCCAGGTTGATATCATTCTCCAGAGCTTGCCTCATAGTTTTGGTTGAATTATAATATGAGCAAGCTCTTGTATTCCCTTCCCGAGCTCATGACTGTATTGGTGTCTGTTGAAGCCCTCTTCTCTGAGAAGAAGCAAGCTTTGGCTACTGTTGGACCTTCAGGTTCTTTTTCTGGGCCCAAAGCCATAAAGCAGAAGAAAAAGAAGAGGAAGGGCTAGAAGGTAGGTGCTAAGCATGGACCCAAAGGTGGTGTTGCCAAGAAGCCCAAACCGAGAGGAAAGTGCTTCAGATATGACAAACCAGGACATTGGAAGCCAGACCGCCCGAAGCTCAAAGGTATGAACAATTTCACCTTTGTTACTGAGATATGTTTAGCGGTCATTCCCACAGATACTTGGTGTGTGGATTCAGGAACCATTGATCATGTTTGTAATTCTTTGTAGGGGTTCCAAGTGACCCCAGTGCTTAGAGATGGTGAGTTGCAGGTCTACCTAGGCGATACTACCAGAGTATCAGTTGCTGCAGTGGGAGTTGTTCGTCTTTAATTTTCAGACTCTGTTTTATTATTGAGAGATTGTCTTTATGTACCCAGCTTTAGAAAGAATTTACTTTCAGTTTCTAAGCTGCTTTTGGATGGTTATAAGTTTGTTTTTTATGATGATTATGTTTTTATTAGAAAGAACAAGAAACATAAATGTTCCGGTGCATTGGTTGACAATTTGTTTTTAATTAAGATTAACTGCCCAGTAGTGCAAAACACAGAAATTAATAACACATCATCGAATCATAGTAAGAGAAAAGAGTCTTCCCCTTTGAACCAGACTTATCTTTGGCACCTAAGACTAGGTCATATCAACCTTAGTAGGATTCAGAGATTGGTGAATGATGGGTCCTTGGACTCATTAGATATTGACAGCTATCCGACCTGTGAGTCTTGCTTGGAGGATAAAATGACCAAGAGGCCTTTCAAGACAAAAGGTTATAGGGCCAAAGAGGTTTTAGAGTTGATTCACTCTGACTTGTGTGGGCCTATGTCAGTTCAGGCTAGAGGTGGTTATGAGTATTTCGTGATATTCACGGATGATTACTTTATATATGGATATATTTACTTGATGCACCACAAGTCCGAATGCTATGGCAAGTTCAAAGAGTATAGGGCAGATGTGGAAAAGTTTTATGGTAAGAGTATAGAGACCCTGCGATCTGATCGTGGTGGCGAATACCTCTCTAGTGAATTTAGGACCTATTTGTCAGATGAGGGTATTCAATCCCAGTTGTCTGCACCTGGCTCACCCCAGTAGAACGGTGTAGCAGAGAGGAGGAACATGACTCTTATGGATATGGTTAGATCGATGATGAATTATAGTGAGTTGCCCAAATCGTTTTGGGGATATGGCTTCGAGACAACAGCTTATATCCTCAACCTCATACAATCTAAGCCTGTGACTACTACCCCTATGGAGTTGTGGACTGGGCGTAAGCCTAGTCTGAGACATCTCAGGATTTGGGGTTGCCCAGCATATGTGCTTAAGGCAGATGCAGCCAAGCTAGATGCGAGTTCAGAGGTTATGCTATTTGTAGGCAACCCCAAAGGAACGAAGGGTGGTCAATTTTATAGTCCTCAGGATCAGAGGGTGGTGGTCAGCGCCAATGCCAGATTTCTTGAGGAGGATTGTATTTCAGATCACTAGCCCAGCAGCAAGATTATATTAGAGGAGGTTAGGGGTCAATCGAGTATTCCAGATGCACCAGTACAGGATGACACACCACAAAGTATTGCACGCACTATCACAGATGATACACCTACAAACGCTGTGCCTCATCGTAGTGTGAGGGTTGTTAGATAGCCCAAGAAGTACGTGAAGGAAAACAGAACAAGCTCGGGCTAAATCGAAAACCTCATTTTCGTGCAATGTATTCCAGAATCGGAAGCTTTCGACAAAGCTCAGGCTCAAATTCATTTTCCCATGAATGGATCTAGGCTTATACTTATTTAAATTATTAAAACGACATCTAACGCACAAAGATTAAACCTTTAATTAAAAACGGAAGGATTAAAGGTTATACATTTGAAGCGAAGTCCAACGCAATAAGAAAAAACCAAATCTTTGATTGCGAATTCCACAAGAAATCCGAAGAATGACTCCGATCCAACTTCGAATTAGTGTGGGCTAGTGTCTACGGAGTAGCCCAAGGCAAAACAAAAAAGTCCTAAGAAACCCACTTCAAGAATCACGCAAATCTGAAGAAACAGATTTAGCCCGGGAACTGAACCCAATATGAAAATCCACACCAAAAGTGTCTGGAGTGTGTTCCTGCTCGTAGATCTAGACTCTAGCGATCTAAGAAGATCAAGCTAGAGGATCAACACAATAAGAATTAACAAACCCACCTCGAGAGGAGATGAACTGCCGCCTTGAACAACCAATCGCCGGTGCCCGATCAATTCACGACGGGCAGAATTTCGGCGGCCAAATAATCCCAACAAAAGGCGGCAGCTTTCTTCCCCAAATTGATGATCTTGGATTCTCTGGGCTATGGGCTTTTATGATTCTCGAAGAAGAAAGATCCTTGGTCGACTTTGAAAGAAAACTTCAAGGTAGGGGAAGAAGTTCTCTCTCTAGACTACTCTTTCTCTTACTAGGCAAAATGCCTCTAAGGTATCTAATGTCTTGTAAGTTGCCTAACAAAGGGTATTTATAAGGAGCTTCTAAGGAGACCAAATGGGCCTTTGAGTTGGGCCTTTTAGTTTGACTTTTGTTGACCCCTTAGTCTTTCCCGACTAATCAACTCCAATCGATCCTTTGGAATTAAATCTTTAACCCACTTCGTTAATTTAATTTAATCGAACCCTTTGGATTAATTAATTCATTTAGAATTAATTTTCTTAATCCACTTTGTCAATTAAATATTAATTAAACCATTAGGATTAATTAATTCACTTTATCGATTAGTCAAACGCATAATTAGTCGTACCACTAACGGACCAATTATGGAACTACCGCTCAAAAATGACTTTACATCGCGCCATTATATTTTCTTCCATCTCCCCACATTAAAGATCTAGTGCTCATTGATTTATCAATTTACTGACAAATTAATTCACCCACTTCTTGGTATCCGAGATTAGTACCACTGGACTTTTATTATACCGAACATAAAGTCCATCGGCCGGGTTTAGTATAATAGACCTTACGAGCTCATCTCGGGAGCACCATCAACCCGGCGAATCGGTACGTGGATTCCTCCGACTAGCAACCGCACGTAAGAAGCAAAACACCACATACCCAATCTACCGAGGTATAGGCCTCAATTGACCGCACTTTTTGGCAAATCAAAGCATACGATATCTAACCCTCACGCCTGTCCCAATCTCGGGATTGAGAGACTGAATACTAGGACAGAATTGACTACGCCGATCAGTATAAGTCAATTCTATCCAAACTGGTCGTGCTCAATATGCCTGGGCATATCCGCGTGATTTAAACTAGTCTAGATAAACTAATTTCCAAATCACACCATAACCTATACCGATAGTATGTTCAGACTATCTCAGTTACGAGCATACTTTTTACATATCAATACTTTAACCAATAACAGTATCTACTATGTCTTTCCACACCCCATTATCAAGTTCTATGATATAATGAAATAATTTAATACTGAAATAAAATGATATGTCATCTGTGGATATTAGTTTTTTATACAAGCCATAGCTTTTCTGTATTCAAAACTAACAATCTCCCACTAATACTCAAAGCTATGCTAAGAAGTACAAAAACTGTCCAACCCGCTATTACACAGCTGTCACAATGAAATCTCCATAACACCTTTAAGCTTACTCACATGGCTCCCTCAATAATCTGACTCTCATGCCCTCCACATGTCTCTCAAAGATCTTTGGGGTCAATGGCTTTGTGAAAGGATCTGCAAGGTTGTCATCTGATGCTATCTTGGCCACGATCACGTCTCCCCTCTTTACGATCTCTCGTATCAGGTGGTACTTGCGCTCTATGTGTTTACTCGCCTTATGGGCTCGTGGTTCCCTTGAGTTAGCAACTGCACCATTGTTATCACAGTAAACTGTGATAGACCTAGCCAACTCAGGAACCACATCTAAGTCCATCGGGAAGCTTCGGAGCCATACAACTTCTTTCGCTACCTCTGATGTGACAACGTACCCAGCCTCCATGGTGGAGTCCGCCACACATTTCTGCTTGACACTCCGCCATACTATGGCTCCACCTCCTAGAGTAAACACAAACCCAGAGGTAGACTTACTCTTGTCCAAATCACCTTGAAAGTCCAAATCTGTATAACCAAATGGTACAAGCTCCTACGCTCTATAAACTAGGACATAATCGCTCGTCCTGCGCAAGTACTTGAGAATGCATTTTACTGCCTCCTAGTGAGCCTTCCCAGGGTTACTCTGATATCTGCTAATCATGCCAACGGTAAAGCAAATATCAGGTCTCGTATATAACATAGCATACATGAGGCTACCCACTGCAGAAGTATAGGGTACCGCCAGCATGGTATCTATCTCCTCAGCAGTCTTGGACACTGCTCATTAGACAAATGCACCCCATGCCTGAAAGGTAATGAACCCTTCTTGGAGTTCTGCATGTTAAAACGAGCCAGAATCGTATGTATGTAGGATGCCTGGGAAAGTGTCAGAGAACGTCTCCTACGATCTCGAATAATCTTGATCCCAAGGATATGTCCAGCCTCTCCCAAATTCTTCATATCAAATTGCCTGGACAACCATGCCTTTACGTCTGACAACACCTTTTTACTGTTGCTAATGAGAAGGATGTCATCTACGTAAAGTACGAGGAACACCACCGCATCACCATCACGCCTGTGATAAACACACTACTCATCCGGACACTGAGTGAATCCATAGGACTGGATAACCTCGTCAAAATGGATGTTCCAAGATCTGGATACTTGCTTAAGTCCATAAATGGACCTCCTAAGCCTGCATACCTTGTGCTCTTGGCCCTGAACAATGAAACCCTTTGGTTGCTGCATAAAGATGGTCTCCTCAAGACTTCCATTAAGGAAAGTTGTCTTGACGTCCATTTGCCAAATCTCATAGTCCATATGAGCAGCTATGGCCAAGAGAATCCAGATCGACTTAAGCATAGCTACCGGGGAAAAGGTCTCCTCATAATCGATACCCTCTTTCTGAGTATACCCCTTCGCCATAAGCCTAGCCTTGAAGGTCTCAACCCTCCCATCAGATCCTCTCTTTCGCTTGTAGACCCATTTGCACCCAATAGGCCGAAACCCATCAGGAAGGTTTACCAGCTCCCAGACCTGATTTGAGTTCATAGAACCCATCTCAGCAATCATCGCTCTCTGCCAAGAATCTGCATCTTTATCCTGGAGAGCCTCATTGTAGCTTACTGGGTCTGGTTCATGAGCGCCAGGGATAAAGTCTGAAGACTCACCCAAACCCATGTACCTCTCGGGCTGTCTGACAATCCTCCCACTACAATGAGGTGCAGCCTGTGCAAGAGCATCATATGTGATAGTGTGTGCAGTCTCTTGTGGTGTGTCTTCCTGTACTCGTGCATCTGGACTCACCCCTAAGCTCTTCCAATACTACCTTGCTCTTCGCCTTGTGATCTAGAACACAGTCCTCCTCAAGAAATATGGCATTGGTGCTTACCAACACCTTCTGATCCTGAGGACTATAAAACAGACCACCTTTCGTTCCTTTGGGGTAGCCTACAAAAAGAATAATCTCAGATCTCGTATTTAGCTTAGCTGTGTCTGCCTTAAGCACATATGCTGGACAACCCCAAATCCTGAGATGTCTTAGACTAGGTTTTCGCCTAGTCCATAGCTCTACTGGAGTCGAAGGCACAAACTTAGATGGTACACGATTAAGGAGATAACACGCTGACTCCAAGGCTAAACCCCAAAACGATATAGGCAATTCGCTATAACTCATCATCGATCTAACCATATCCATAAGAGTCCTGTTCCTTCTCTCTGCTACACCATTCTGCTGGGGTGTGCCAGGTGCAGACAACTGGGTCTGAATACCCTCCTCTGACAAATAGGACCTAAATTCACTAGAGAGGTATTCGTCACCGCAATCAGATCGCAAGGCCTTGATACTCTTACGCAGATGGTTCTCTACCTCAGCCTTGAACTTTTTGAACTTGTCAAAGCATTCAGACTTGTGGCGCATCAGGTATATATATCCATATCTAGAGTAATCATCCGTGAAAGTCATGAAATACTCATAACCACCTCTAGCCTGAACTGACATAGGCCCACACAAGTCAGAATGAATCAACTCTAAAACCTCCTTGGCCCTATAGCCCTTTGCTTTGAAAGGCCTCTTGGTCATCTTACCCTCGAAGCAGGACTCATAGGTCGGATAGCTGTCAATATCCAATAAGTCCAAAGACCCATTATTGACCAACCTTTAAATCCTACTAAGGTTGATGTGACCGAGTCTCAGGTGCCAAAGATAAGTTTGATTCAAAGGGGAAGACTCCTTTCTCTTATGATTCGGAGATGAGTTATTAGTTTCTATGTTTTGCATTACTGGGGAGTATGTCTTAATTAAAAACAGATTGTCAACTAATGTACCAGAACATATAAGCATTTGGCTTTTTCTAATAAAAACAGATCCATCAGAAAAAACACACTTATAACTATCCAAAATAATTTAGAAACTGAAAGAAAATTCTTCCGAAAACTGGGTACATATAAATAATCTCTTAAATGTAAAACTGAGTCTGAAAAATAATGACAAAGAACAGTTGGAGTAGAATACATAAGCTATGCTTGTATTGTACAGTTTCCCGGTTTAATATATCGATTTGTGTTTCAGTCATATTTTGTTGTGCATGTTTATGTCCATTTATATTATGTAAGTAGATGATGAGGTGTCTGGTGTGACACAGTAGATCTCATCATTGGTTGAAAGGCATAATATATAAATGAGGTTCGTAACCGAGACGGTTTTGGATAAACTGTCGGTCTAGGTTATTATGTGATTCAGATAATTAGTTTGTCTAAACTAATTGAATCATATAGATATGCCCGGGGCATATTGAACTTGACTCTTAGGAATGATTTGTCTTGTACTGATTTAATAGACAAATCGATCCTTGTATTCTATCTCTAAATCCCTAGACTCGAGTGGGTATGAGGATTAGACATAGTGTACTTTGATCTGCCAATGGATGAGGTCAAATGTGGCCAATAGTCTCGGTGGGTTGGGTGCGCGTGTTTAGTTACTTGGTGTGCTGCTGCTTGTCGAAAGGAAACCATGTACCGGTGCGTCCGGGGTGATGGTGCTCCAGAGATGAGCTCGAAATGTTTAT
This sequence comes from Knoxia roxburghii, assembly GCA_030378225.1. Classification (NCBI taxonomy): domain Eukaryota; kingdom Viridiplantae; phylum Streptophyta; class Magnoliopsida; order Gentianales; family Rubiaceae; genus Knoxia; species Knoxia roxburghii. Next base: position 19,667,266 of record CM059420.1, on the reverse strand, counting down.
TATACTAAACCCGGCCGGTGGACTTATGTCCGGTATAGTAAAAAGGTCGAGTGGTACTAGTTTCGAAATTAAAGAGGTTAATGAATTAATTTATCAGTAAATTAATGAATTAACGAGCACTATATCTTTGATGTGGGGAGATTATGAATATAATTTAATTAAGTTGTTCCGGAAGCAATTCTGGGGTAGGTTGGTAGTGTCATAATTAATCTGTTAGTGGTACGATTAATTATGTACTGGGTTGTTGACAAAGGTAGATTTAATTAATTTAGAAATTAATTAATCCTTGTGTCAGTTGGTTGTGAATCATCCCAGAAACTGGTTTGGGATAAGTGAATCCCTATGTCAGTTGGGAGTGATTCATCCCAGGAACTGGATTGGGATAAGTGAATCCCTGTGACAGTTGGGAGTGTATCAGTCCAGGAACAGGATTGAAGGAAACAGAATCTGTATCAGTCCAGAAACAGGATTGAAGGAAAACAGAAACCCAGTAGGAAGACCAATCCTATTCCAACTTGGAGTCTCTCTTGTAACTCTATAAATAGACAAGGGATCAGTCATTCAGAATACACAATTCAACAATTAATCCACAGGATTTGTAGAGAGAGAAAATTCTAGAGAGAGAAAACATTTCTCTCTCCAGGTCGAATTTTCAAGAAGTTTTGGCGGCTGGTTTTTCTTCCTAGTGGCTGAATTTTTAAGCCCTTGGTATATACTACCTGCAAGCAACTTTCTCTCTTTCTCCGGGCAGTGCGTTTGCAGTACGTGCTAGGTGCGGAGGTGCTGGATTTTTCTGGCAGGTGGAGTTGTGGTGATAGCTGATCAATTAACTTCTAGTTCGTTGCCCACACAACGTGAAGTTATAGTCTTGAGGCATACAAGAGAATCACCAGGTGCACGCTTCAAAGGTACTTTTCTGAGATTCCGCTTTAATAGAAATTTTTTGTTGCGTGGTAAATCGAGCAAGTTCAAACCCAGATCCTACCAAAATCTTTCAAGAACTCCCACTACAACAACAGAAACTCTGGTAGTATCCCCAAGGTAAACCTGCAACTCTCCCTCTCTAAGCAGCCGGGTCACTTGAAACCCCTGCAAAGAGTTACAAACATGATCAGTGGCTCCTGAATCCACACACCAAGTATCTGTGGGAATCGCCGCTAAACACGTCTCAGTAACTAAGGAAAATTTACGCATACCTCGAGGCTTTGGGCAATCCTTCTTCCAATGTCCTGCATTGCCACATCTGAAGCATTTGCCTTTCGGCTTGTGCTTCTTGGCAATGCCCGCCTTGGGTCTATGATCAGCTCTTGCTTTCTGGCCTCTCTTCCTCTTTTGCTTCCTGGCTTTGGGCCCAGCAGAGGAACCTGAGGGACCAACAGTAGCCAAGGCTTGCTTCTTCTCTGCGAATAGGCCCTCAGCAGACACCAATGCAGTCATGAGCTCGGGAAGTGAATATGAGAGCTTGCCCATATTGTAGTTCAACCGAAATTACTCAAAATTGGGGGGCAGGCTCTGGAGAATGATATCGACCTGGGTCTCCCCATCAATGTCACCTCCCAATACCTCCATCTCATTGATGCAGCTCATTATGTCCAGCACTTGATCCCTCACTGAAGTGCCCTCAGCCATCGTAGCATTCATGAGTTTCCTCATAGCTGACTGCTTGGCTGCCCAGCCCTGATATCCAAACATCTCCTTGAGGTTGAGCATCATATCGTAGGCTGAGGTAAACAACTGATGCTGGTGCTGCCACCTCGTATATGGCTCTCGCTGCTCAGGGGTGGCATCATCGCTGGGCTTAGGGGGGCACTCCTCAGTGAGCACGTACTTGTAACCCTCAGCGGTAAGGACAATGTCCAGGTTACGTTTCCAGTCAATATAATTTGGACCCGTAAGTTTGTTCTGGTTTAAAATGACAGCTAGTGGGTTGAACGACATATCAACAACTGAAAAATAAACAGTCAAGTTTCAACATACTTTTTCAAAAATATTGAAATCCTTAAAAAAAAATATAATCTCCATCGATATCTCTCACATCGGGATTAACGCAGGTTACGCGGGTTAACGTCTGCGCCAACCCACATTCGTTCGAGAAGAACCGAAGTTCATTAATTTCATTATCTGACCAACGATCTTATGATCAATGAAATTAATAGTCAATGCTTTTAGCCGTACACATAAATAGCGTAACCTCGCGGGAGGAATACTATAAATAATACACTAAGCGTATGCCATTACGTGACTTCTAAGTTTGTTACTTAGGATACTAATGCGCCTTAACAGAGAGGGGGTAACAACTTTCTCCAATTAAACTCACTATAGTCATCCTTTTGGAAATTCATTCCGGTGATATCTGTGATTGAAGACTTGTCCGCATGGAGGAAGGCCATAATATCAACTCGCAAGAATAACCACATCACCAATGAACCAGTAATAGAGGCCATAGGGATATTTACCAACCCGCTTCCACTTAGATTTTTAAGTTTGAGGATTTTTACGTTTTAACATGCAATATCTTTACTATGGATATTCGCACCCATAAAACCGTTGGAGTTTTAATATGCGAATAATCTACCTTAGTTAATTGCACTTTACTTTTTCAAATGGTTTGGTTTGGTTTTCGTTCATGCAAAATAAATCGAAAACACACATTCAACGAAAAGACATAAATACGGAAAATTAAAGAAATAAAATTTCCCGACTATTATGGTCTTCTCTATCGTTGATTCCTTGACGCCTCGGTGACACGTCCCGTCATGTCGCTCCCACTCGTTATTTGGATTTCTCTCGATTCGCTCGGGTTTTCTCGGTTTACTACGTAATTAGGAATCACCCAAAATTACGAGAAACCAAAACCCGCGAATATAAGTTACCCAAAATAACGTCTTCGTCATAATACATAAATTCCTATATACAAAGGCGTTTTTCTAGAAATTTAAAGACGACATGATTAGATCAAATCCTACTACAAGATTTTTCTAATCCTACACAGCTTTCAGCTCATGGTTATTACTATTATAGACATTTCCATTCAAAAAAAATACGAGCCCGGACATATCCCGGGGTTTATGAATGAAAAATAAAATTCTACCATAATAGCCGGGAAACTAATAACCACCTGTTTAAACATTTCGAAAAAAATAATAATGCCAAAATAAAGCCGTGTAATAAATAAAACAAGTATAAGACCGAAACCTACGCTCTGATACCAGTTTGAAGGAAAACAGAACAAGCCCAGGCTAAATCGAAAACCTCACTTTCGTTCAATGCATTCTAGAATCGGAAGCTTTCGACAAAGCTCAGGCTCAAATTCATTTTCCCATGAACGAATCTAGGCTTATACTTATTTAATTTATTAAAATGACATCTAACGCACAGAGATTACACCTTTAATTAAAAGCAGAAGGATTAAAGGTTATACCTTTGAAGTGAAGTCCAACGCAATAAGAAAAAACCAAATCTTTGATTGCGAATTCCACAAGAAATCCAAAGAATGACTCCGATCCAACTCCGAACTAGTGCGGGCTAGTGTCTACGGAGTAGCCCAAGGCAAAACGAAGAAGTCCTAAGAAACCCACTTCAAGAATCACGCAAATCTAAATAAACAACTTTACATCGCGCCATTATATTTTTTTCTATCTCCCCACATTAAATCTAGTGCTCGTCGATTTATCAATTTACTGACAAATTAATTCACCGACTTCTTGGTATCTGAGATTAGTACCACTCGACCTTTTATTATATCGGACATAAAGTCCACCGGCCAGGTTTAGTATAATAGACCTTACGAGCTCATCTCGGGAGCACCATCAACCCGGCAAACCGGTACGTGGATTCCTCCGACTAGCAACGGCACGTGAGAAGCTAAACACTGCATACCCAACCTACCGAGGTATAGGCCTCAATTGACCGCACTCTTTGGCAAATCAAAGCATACGATATCCAATCCTCACGCCCGTCCCAATCTCGGGATTGAGAGACTGAATACTAGGACCGAATTGACTACGCCGATCAGTATAAGTCAATTCTATCCAAACTGGTCGTACTCAATATGCCCCGAGCATATCCGTGTGATTTAAACTAGTCTAGACAAACTAATTTCCAAATCACACGATAACCTATACCGATAGTATGTTCAGACTATCTCAGTTACGAGCATACTTTTTATATATCAATACTTTAACCAATAATGGTATCTACTGTGTCTTTCCACACACCTTTATCTAGTTCTATGATATAATGGAACAATTTAATACTGAAACAAAATGATATGTCATCTGTGGATGTTAATTTTTGATACAAGCTATAGCATTTCTGTATTCAAAACTAACAGTACGTGGGCTTGGGAGAGTCTTCGGACTTTATCCCTGGCGCGCCCTGGGCTTGTGCGCAGCGCTGTGCTGCGCATGCTGACGCATCCTGCCTGGTGCTACTGCGCACCCAGCGTGCGCATGCCGTGCATCCGTTTACTGGCAACCTCTGCCGGTGATTCCTTCACCGGTATCGTCTTTCGTGTCTTCCGTTTTGCTCCCATTCGCTATTTAGTCTTCTCACTATTTGCCCGAGTTTTCTTGATTTTCTTCGTAATTCTTGGAATCACCCAAATTACGATAAACCAAAACCCACGAATTCAAGTTGTCCACAACAACGTCTTCGATTACATAAATTTTCTAAATACAAGGCTTAATTTGTAGGAAAAATAAATCGACAATTACATAGAGAAAAACCTACTACAGATTTAATCTAATCCTACATGGCTTCCAGCACGTGGTTTTACTATTACAAGCATTCATAAAAAAAAAATTGGACATATCCCAGAGTTTAATTAAAACATGCAAACGCAACCATAATAGCCGGGATATCAAAAGCCCCCTGCAATAAAACCATGTAATAAATCGAACAAAGCAAAATCAAAACCTTAGCTCTGATACCAACTGAAGGAGTTATCTACCCGGGCCCGGTCAAAAATCTCAATTTCGTGCATTGCATTCCAGAATCGGAGATTCTCAGCCAAACCCGAACACTCGTGCAATAAGATTCAAAATCTTTTGAAATACCACGCGAGCATCGGATCTTAGTTCTATTTTATTTGATTTATCACGCATAAAATTTTTTGATAACAATAAAAGTGAAAAGATAGAAATCGACATCTTGAAGCGTGTCCCTTAAGTAAACGCTTGTATGACTCTTAGACGAGATTCATACGTTGTGTGAGCAACGATCCAACGAACCAGTTGATCAGCAATTACACAAACTCGCCAGAAAATCCAGCTGAGGCAGCCGGAAAATAAACGCTCCTCGGCCACCCGCGCGTGTACCTCACACACAACTAGAGAAAGCTTGCTGCCGCTGACCGGTCTGCACGCGCCGCCTGCTGGATCGAGAAGGCAGCAGCCGACCGGAGTTGCGCACACAATTCGAGTGAGAATAAACCTTGAAGAATTGATTTTCCTTCTTTTTCTCTCTCTCTAGCTTTCTCTCTCTAGTTTCTTGAATTATGAAACTTGTTTCTTGTTATTGCTAATCCCTAATCTATTTATAGAGTTATAAGGGAGACTTTAAGTGGGTTTGAATTAAGCCTTTCTTGATGGGCTTTGGATTTACTAATTACCTAATCTCAATTAGTTTCTAAATCTAACTAAGTTCCAAATCCAATTGGTTACCAAATCTAATTAGATTTCCTAATCCAATTAGATTTTCCTAATTCCAATTAAATTTTAAGACTTAATTAATTAATTAATTCCACCTTGTCAATTTACTAATTGACCCTTATGATCAATTCATTGAATAATTAATTCTACTTTATCAATTTAACTCACCACATAATTAATCGTACCACTAACGGATTAATTATGGAATTACTACTCAAACCGAAATTGATTCCGGAACCATTAATTAATTAATTCTTTATTCTCCTCACGTCAAAGATATAATGCTCGTCAATTTATTAATTTACTGATAAATTAATTAATCGATGTCTTATTATCTTAGACTAGTACCACTTGACTTTATTACTATACCGGACATAAAGTCCACTGATCAGATTTTCAAGTTCATCTCGAGAGCTGTTGGAGTAGAATACATAAGCTATGCTTGTAATGTACAGTTTCCCAGTTTAATATATCGATTTGTGTTTCAGTCATATCTAGTTGTGCATTAATCGTCCATTTATATTATATAAGTAGATGATGAGGTGTCTGGTGCGACACAGTAGATCTCATCATTGGTTGAAAGACATAATATATAAATGAGGTTCGTAACTGAGACAGCTTTGGACAAACTGTCGGTTTAGGTTATTATGTGATTCAGATAATTAGTTTGTCTAAACTAATTGAATCATATAGATATGCCCGGGGCATATTGAACTTGACTCTTAGGAATGATTTGTCTTGTACTGATTTAATAGACAAATTGATCCTTGTATTCTATCTCTAAATCCCTAGACTCGAGTGGGCATGAGGATTAGACATAGTGTACTTTGATCTGCCAATGTCAAATGTGGCCAATAGTCTCGGTGGGTTGGGTGCGCGTGTTTAGTTACTTGGTGTGCTACTGCTGGTCGAAAGGAAACCATGTACCGGTGCGTCCGGGGTGATGGTGCTCCAGAGATGAGCTCGAAATGTTTATTATACTAAACCCGGCCGGTGGACTTATGTCCGGTATAGTAAAAAGGTCGAGTGGTACTAGTCTCGGAATTAAAGAAGTTGATGAATTAATTTATCAGTAAATTAATGAATTAACGAGCACTATATATTTGATGTGGGGAGATTATGAATATAATTTAATTAAGTTGTTCCGGAAGCAATTCTGGTGTAGGTTGGTAGTGCCATAATTAATCCGTTAGTGGTATGATTAATTATGTACTGGGTTGTTGACAAAGGTAGATTTAATTAATTTAGAAATTAATTAATCCTTGTGTCAGTTGGTTGTGAATCATCCCAGGAACTGGTTTGGGATAAGTGAATCCCTGTGACAGTTGGGAGTGTATCAGTCCAGGAACAGGATTGAAGGAAACAGAATATGTATCAGTCCAGAAACAGGATTGAAGGAAAACAGAAACCCAGTAGGAAGACCAATCCTAAACCAACTTGGAGTCTCTCTTGTAACTCTATAAATAGACAAGGGATCAGTCATTCAGAAAAAACAATAACACAATTAATCCACAGGATTTCTAGAGAGAGAAAATTCTAGAGAGAGAAAACGTTTCTCTCTCCAAGTCGAATTTTCAAGAAAGTGTGCAGCTGGTTTTTGGGTTTCTAGTGGCTGAAATTTTGGCCTTGGTCTATACCAGCTGCGCGTAGCTTTCTCTCTCTGTGGGCGGTGCGTTTATAGTACGTGCCAGGTGCTGCGGGGCTAGAGTTTTCCAGCAGGTGGATTGTGGTGAGTTGCTGATCAATTGACTTCTAGATTGTTGCCCACACAACAAGAGGTCATAGTCTTTGAGGCATACAAGAGATTCACCAGGTGCACGCTTCAAATGTATTATTCTATAGTTCCGCTTTTATTAGAATTTTTTGTTGCGTGGTAAATCGAGCAGGTACAAACCCAGATCCTACCAAAATCTTTCAAAAGCATCATCACCCCGAACGTACCGGTACGCGGTTTCCTTCGACTCGTAACAACACACTAAGCAACCAAACACCGCAGCCAACCTACCGAGACTATAGGCCTTAAGCGACCGCACTCTTTGGTAAATCAAACTACGCAATGCTCAATCCTCATGCTCATTCTCGTCTAGGGATTAAGAGATAGAATTCAAGGTTTGAATTAACTATCAACAGTAAAAGTTAATTCTATCCTAAATGGTTATGCTCAATATACCCCAGGCATACCTACATGATTCAATTAGTTTAGACCAACTAATCTCATAATCACATAATGACTTAAACCAACAGTATGTCCAAAACTATCTCAGCCACGATCCTAATTTATATATGAAGACTTCAAACAATAATGAGATCTACTGTGCTACACCCGCCACCTCATCATCTAGTCACTAAATTGAAAGTTTTTGTAGGATCTGGGTTCGCACTAGTTCGATTTACCACGCAACAAAATTTTCTAATTAAGAGTGGAACTTTAGAAAGTTACCTTTGAAGCGTGACTTTGGTGATTCTCTTGTATGCCTCAAGACTATGACTTCTTGTTGTGTGGGCAACAATCCAGAAGTCAATTGATCAGCTATCACCACAACTCCACCTGCCAGAAAAATCCAGCACCTCCGCACCTAGCACTTACTGCAAACGCACTGCCCGGAGAGAGAGAAAGCAACACACGCAGCTGGCAATTGAAGGCAAGAAATTCGGCCAACAAAACCCAAACGCCAGCCGCAATTTTGCTCCAAAATTCGACCTTGAGAGAGAAAGAAATTTCTCTCTCTAGAATTTTATCTCTCTAGAAAACTTGTGAATGAATTGTGTGTCTTGAATAGCTAATCTCTTGTCTATTTATAGAGTTACAAGAGAGACCCTAAGTTGGTTTAGGATTGAACTTCCTAATGGGTTTAGGTAATTAGTTTCCAAATCCAATTAGGTAACCAATCTAGATAGGATAAGATAAGATTAACCAAATCCTACTAGATTCCTAATCTCTAGGATTTCCTAATTCTAATTGAAACTTAAGACTTAATTAATTAATTAAATAATTCCACTTAGTTAATTACTTAATTAACCCTTAGAAATAATTAACCAATTAATTAATTAAATCTACCTATTCAATTAACCCATTACAAAATTAATCGTACCACTAACGGATTAATTTTGGCACTTCCATCCCACACCAGAATTGCTTCCGGAACAACTTAATTAAATTATATTCATAATCTCCCCACATCAAAGATATAGTGCTCGTTAATTTATTAATTTACTGATAAATTAATTAATCAACTTCTTTAATTCCGAGACTAGTACCACTCGACCTTTTTACTATACCGGACATAAGTCCACCGGCCGGGTTTAGTATAATAAACATTTCGAGCTCATCTCGGGAGCACCATCACCCCGGACGCACTGGTACATGGTTTTCTTTCGAAAATCAGCAGCACACCAAGTAACTAAACACGCGCACCCAACCTACCGAGAATATTGGCCACAATTGACCTCACCCATTGGCAGATTAAAGTACACTATGTCTAATTCTCATGCCCACCCGAGTTTAGGGATTTAGAGATAGAATACAAGAAACGATTTGTCTATTAAATCAGTACAAGACAAATCATTCCTAAAGGTCAAGTTCAATATGCCCCGGGCAAATCTATATGATTCAATCAGTTTAGACAAACCGATTATCCGAATCACATAATAACCTAAATCGACAGTTTGTCCAAAACTGTCTCGGTTACGAATCTCATTTATATACTATGCCTTTCGACCAATGATGAGTAAATGCATAGGACTTGATTACCTCGTCAAAACTGATATTCCAAGATCTGGATGCTTGCTTAAATCCGTAGATGGACTTTTTGAGCCTGCAAACCTTGTGCTCTTGGCCTTTTGCAATGAATCCCTCTAGTTACTACATAAAGATGGTTTCCTCAAGACTTCCATTAAAGAAAGTTGTCTTGACATCCATCTACTAAATCTCATAATCTAAATGAGCAGCTATAGCGAAGAGAATCTGGATCAACTTAAGCATAGATGCTGGGGAAAAGGTTTCCTCATAATCGATACCCTCTTTTTGAGTATGCCCCTTTGCCACAAGCCTAGCTTTGAAGGTTTCAACCTTCCCGTCTGATCCTCTCTTTCGCTTGTAAACCCATTTTCTCCCAATTGGTCGGAAACCATCAGGCAAGTTTACCAAATCCCAGACATGATTTGAGTCCATCGAACCCATCTAAGACATCATTTCTTTTCGCCAATAATCTACATATTTATCTTAGAGAGTCTCATTGTAGTTAACTGGGTCTAGTTCGTGAGCACCAGGGACAAAATTCGAAGATTCTTCCAAGCCCACGTACCTCTCGGGCTGTCTCACAACCCATCCACTACGACAAGTTACAACCTGTGTAGGTGCATCATTTGTGACATCTTGTGCAGTATTTTGTTGTGTTTCTACTTGTACTAGTGCATCATGAATACTGGACTGTCCCCTAAGCTCTTCTAGTACAATCTTGCTACTTGGTTTGTGGTCTATAGAATATAGTCATATTCTAAAAATCTGGCGTTAGTGCTAATCACCACCTTCTGATCCTTAGGACTATAGAATAAACCACCTTTCATTCCTCTGGGATATCCTACAAACAACATTACTTCTAATCTTGCATCTAACTTACCCACATCTGCCTTAAGCATATGTGCTGGACAACCCCAAATCTTGAGATGTTTAACGTTGGGTTTTCGCCCCAGACCATAACTCCACATGGGTTGAAGGCACAAATTTAGATGGTACAAGATTCATAATGTAAGCCGCCGTCTCTAAGGCATATCCCCAAAACGAGTTGGGTAACTCACTCTAACTCATTATAGATCTCACCATTTCCATAAGAGTTCTGATCCTCCTCTCTGGTACACCATTCTGCTGGGGTGTGCCAGGTGCAGACAACTGGGACTGAATACGCACCTCTAACAAATAGCTAGAGAGGTACTCGCCACCATGAATATGCATCTGATCACAGTGTCTTGATACTTTTACCATGATGTTTATCCACATCTGCCTGAAATTCTTTCAACTTGCCAAAGCATTCGGACTTGTGGTGTATCAAGTAAATGTACCCGTACCTAGAGTAATCATCTGTGAAAGTTATAAAATACTCAAAACCACCTCTAGCCTGAATTGACATAGGTCCACATAAGTCAGAGTGAACCAACTCTAAAACTTCTTTGGCCCTATACCCTTTTGCCTTGAAAGGCCTTTTGGTCATTTTACCTTCCTAGCAAGATTCACAAGTTGGATAACTGTCAATCTCCAATGAACCCAAAGGCCCATCATTGACCAACCTCTGAATCCCACTAAGGTTTATATGACCTAGTCTAAGGTGCCAAAGATAAGTTTGGTTCATTTCAGAAGGTTCTTTCCTCTTAGTATGGCTCAATGATGTGTCATTCATTTCAGTGTTTTGCACAGCAAAGGAGTTAGTTTTAATCAAGAAGAGATTGTCAACCATTGAACCAAAACATATAAGTTTCTCATTCTTTCTAACAACAACAGAATTATTAGAAAAGACAAACTTATAACCATCTAACAAGAGTTTAGAAACTAAAAGTATATTCTTTCTAAAACTCGGAACATAAAGACAATTCTTCAAAACTATTACAACATTATTTTGGAAAATAAGTCTTGCTACTCCCACTGCTCCAACTGACACTTTGGTAGTGTCCCCCAAGTACACTTCCATCTCGCTATCTCTAAGCATCCGGGTTACTTGGAACCCCTGCAAAGAATTACTTTTTCACATCAGTGGTTCCTGAATCCACACACCAAGTATCTGTGAGAATCACCGCTAAACATGTTTCAGTAACTAAAGTGAAAATGGTCGTACCTTTGAGCTTTGGACAATCCAGCTTCTAATGTCCTGCCTTGCCACACTTGAAGCACTTGCTTTTTGGCTTCTTCTTCTTGGCAATGTCTGGCTTAGGCTCATGATTAGCAGTCTTTTAGGTCTTCCTTTTCTTCTTCCCAGTTTTGCGCATGGAAAAAGATCCTAAAGCCCCGACTATCACTGAAGCTTGCTTCTTCTCTTAGAAGAGGCCTTCAGCAGACACCAATGCAGCTAAGAGCTCGAAAAGAGTATAGACTCACTGATTCATGTTGTAATTCAGCCGAAACTGCTAAAAACTCTGAGGCAAGCTCTGGAGTATGATATCAACCTGGGATTCCCCGTCGATCTCACCTCCCAAAACCTAAATCTCATTGATGTTGCCAATAATGTCAAGTATGTGATCTCTCATAGGTGTGCCCTCAGTCATCTTTCTAGTCATAAGCCTTCTCCTAGCCACTTGTCTACCTGCTCTACCTTGGTGACCAAACATTTCCTTTAGGTTTAGCATTATCTCAAAAGCTAAGGTCATCAGCTGATGCTGGTGCTGTAGAACATTTGACATAGGAGCCAAAATGTAGCACCGTGTTATCTCATCAGCTTTCTTTCACTTTTGATATGCCTCCCTATCCTCAGGAGTTGATTGGTCATTAGGTGTTTCTGGGCATTCCTCAGTGAGCACGAACTTGTATTGCTCAGCCGTAAGGACAATGTCTGAATTTCATTTCCAACCGATGTAATTTGGGCCAGTTAGTTTGTTCTCTTTTAGTATGACAGCTAATGGATTAAACGCCATATCAAAAGCTGAAAATAAATAAACAAAGAAGTTTCAGTATTTTATCTTTTTAGAAAATATTGACACCCTCAAAACAATATAATCAAATCCACCAACATCTCATTCACCGGGATTCACGCAAGTCATGTTAGTGTGAACGTTTACGCTAGTCCATATTCGTTCAAGAATAACCAAGTTCATTAATTTCACTATCATATCAAACGATCTATTAATCAATAAAATTAATAGTCGGTGATTTTAGCCATACACATAAGTAGCGTAACCTCGTTGGGAGGAATACCACAAACAGTACACTAAGCGTATGTCATTACATGACTTCTAAGTTTGTTAGAAAGGATAGTGCGCCTCAGTTAGAGAGGGTGTCGCATTCTCCAATTTAACTCACCATAGTCATCTCTTTAGAAATTCAATCTAGTGATCTTATGAATTAGACTCATTCGATATGGAGGAAGGCCCTAATGCTAATGCGCAAGTCTATCCGCATCACATATGAATTCGTAATGGAGGCCACGGGGATATCAAACAACCCGCTCCCACTTAGATTTTCAAATTGAGGGTTTTTTCTGATTTTAACATGCAATTTCTTAAATTTAGTTATTTGTACCCATAAAACCACATGTTTTTAATAATGCATCAAAACATAAATTAAAAACATGCAAACCACAATCAAGACGCGCCCCGTCACGTCGCTCTCACTCATTATTCGAACTCCTTGCAATTCGTTCGGGTTTTCTCAATTTTCTACGTAATTCTTGGAATCACCCAAGTTACAATAAAACAAAACCCATGAATCCAAGTTTTTCACAATAAAGTCTTCGTCATTACATATTTTCCTAATTACAAGGCTGGATTTCTGGGAAAATAAAGGCGACATCTTCATAGAATAAATCATACTACAGATTTAATCTAATCCTACACGACTTCCAGCTCGTGGTTATTACTATTACACACATTCACATTCAAAAAACAAACCCGGACATGTCCCGGGGTTTATAAATGAAAACTGAATGCATAAACCATAATAGCCGAGATAATAACCACCTGCAATAAAAGCCCATAAAAAATCGAACAAGTATAAAACCAAAACCTCGGCTCTGATATCAATTGAAGGAACTAGTTGGTCCGAGCCAAATCAAAAAGTTCACTTTTGTGCTATGCATTCCAAAATCAGAAACTTTCGATCGAGCTCAAACACTAGTACAAATTCCTTTGACCTGGATATAGCTTATACTTGTTCGATTTATAAAACCCAATAAAAATTGAATCTTTAAATTAAAGTGGAAGGATTAAAGATTCGACCTTTGAAGCGAGTCCCAAGAAATCCCTCGAATGTCTCCAAGATAAATCCGGAAGTCGTATGGGCAGCTATCTACCAGATAGATCCGTCAAAGCCCTCAAAAAATAACTCAAGAAACCCACCGGAAAAAAAAAGATCTCATCGAAGAATGGAAGATCTCGCCGGAACTGCAGCCGCGAAGAAAACCATGAGAGGCCGCAACCGCCGGAAAAAATAAAGCTCGCCAAAAACCGCTGCTCCCCACCGGAATCAGCGAACTACCGGAAATCCAAAAGCTTCGCCGGAATCTTTTGGGTTGCACCTTTTTTCAGAGAGAGATCCAAAAGCTGACTTCGAGTGGGTCTCGATTTTACTATTCCTTCAAATCCCTCTCTAGGTCTTTCTCTCTCTAGAGGCAAGACATCTTGCCTTGTAAGTTTCTTATGTTTTCAAGGCACTAACTTATCTATTTATAGGAGCTTCAAGAGAGACCTAGTGGACTTTTGAGTTGGGCCTTCTAGTTAAACTTTTAATTAAATTCTAAGTCTTTACTAGACTAATTAATTCCAATTGGCCCAATGATAATTAATTAAATAATTAAATCCACTTTATCAATTAATCCAACACATAATTAATCGTACCACTAACGGATTAATTATGGAACTATCATTTAAAAGGAAATTGCTTCTGGATACCACTTTAATTATTCTTTTATCTCCTCATATCAAAGATATAGTGCTCTTTAATTTATTAATTTACTGATAAATTAATTAATCGGCTTCTTATCATCGAGATTAGTACCACTCGACCTTATTACTATACCAGACATAAGTCCATCGGCCGGGTTTAGTATAATAATCCTTACGAGCTCATCTCGAGAGCACCATCACCCCGGGCGCACCGATACATGTTTTTTTTCGACAAGCAACAACACAATAAGAAACTAAAGCACGTATACCCAACCTACCGAGATTATAGGCCTCAAGTGACCACACTCTTTGGCAAATCAAAGTACACTATGTCTAGTTCTCATGTCTGCTCTAGTCTAGGGATAATACAAGGCTCGAATTAAATACGAAGATCAGTATAAGTTAATTCGATCCTGGATCGGTCTTGCTCAATATGCCCCGGGCATATCTGCATGATTCAATTAGTCTAGACAAACCAATCTCAGAATTATACAATAACTTAAACTGACAGTATGTCCAAACTATCTCAGTTACGAGCATTATTTATATATCATAACTTTAACCAATGATGAGATCTACTGTGTCACACCAAACACCTCATCATCTAGTAATATGATATAAATGGACAACATGTATAACATGTGATTATATATATATATATATATACTGAAACACAATTGATATGTAACTAAGAAATGGTTTTTCATATAAGCAAAGCTTTTAAGTATTCAAAACTAACATTTATAGCCCTACAAAAAAATAAAACATGGACACTAGTACCCCCTCAACCCAACAAAACATTATTGGGTGTAAATGGGTTTATAGAATCAAGAAAAATCTTGATGGCTCTATCGCTCGCTACAAACCTTGTCTTGTAGCCAAGGGATTTCATCAAAGGCCGGGACTTGACTTCAATGAGACCTTCAGCCCAGTAGTCAAAGCTATCACCATTCGCATAATTCTGACACTTGTTGTTACTAAGGCCTGGGCTATTAAGCAACTTGATGTTAATAAAAGGCACACTGACTGCTTGTGTTTTTATGTAGCAACTGCAGGGGTTTATTGATTCATCTAATCCCTCTTATCTTTTTAAGTTAAATAAGGCCATTTATGGCATCCGTCAAGCTCCTCGGGCATGGTACACTGAATTAAGGACGTTTCTCATCCAATTTGGTTTTCAAAATTCTAAAAGTGACTCGTCATTATTCATTTATTATGTTGGTAAACATTGTATGTATCTTCTTGTATACGTAGACGACATCATCTTAATAGGAAACAGCTCACATACAATCAAATGGATCTCTAAGGAACTCTCAGACCGGTTCTCCTTGAAGGATCTCGGTGATCTTCATTATTTTCTCGATGTTGAAACCCTACGCACCAAAGCCGGCCTCTTTTTGAGTCAACAGAAGTACATCACCGACCTTCTTCATCACCACAACATGTCACTCTGCAAAGCAGTCAGCACCCCAGCCACTCCATCCGTCTCTCTGAAGCTTGGCGATGGCTCTCCTTCTCACGATCCCACACAGTATCAACAACTGGTGGGCTCTCTTCAATACCTTGCCCAAACTCGTCCAGATATCAGTTATGTAGTCAATAAATTGGCCCAATTCATGCACTGTCCATTTTTTACTGCGGTCAAACGTGTTCTTCGCTACTTAAATGACACATCTCACTATGGTTTATTTTTGTCGGCTTTAACACCTCTTCGCCTCCATGCCTTTGCGGACGCGGATTGGGTTGGTGATGCAGTCACTCGTCACTCTATTACTGCGTATACTGTCTTTCTTGGTTCGAGTCCTATAAGCTGGAGTTCTAAAAAGCAATCTATAGTAGCTCGCTCCTCTACTAAAGCCGAATATAGGGCTGTTGCGGCTACTACTACTGAACTGAATTGGATTTCTAATGTACTCCGTGAGCTTCAGATTTCGTGTTCTTCCAACTATTTATTGTGATAATATCAGTGTCACTTATCTCTGCTTAATCCGGTGTTTCACTATCACATGAAGCATGTTGCAATTGATTTCACTTTGTGTGTGATCAAGTCTCTCGTGGAAATCTTCGAGTGGTTCATGTTCACACATCTGATCAAATTGCGGATCCCCTCACGAAGCCACTTGCTCGTGCTCCGTTTGTCCATCACCGCTCCAAGCTCAGTGTCCTTCCTAGACCCTTATGCTTGCGGGGGCGTAATGGATGATCCTAGAATCATGTTATGATTTCATCTCAATCACTAATTGATATGTATTCATTATGTTGATATGTTTCCTTGTACATATCACAATGTAACTATAATAGGCTTGTATGTCAACACTCATAATATAATTTCAAACACTTTTCAATTATCTTCTTTAGCCCTACATCAGGTTCTCTAAATTTAAAGGATGTAACCACCACGGAAATTAAATTGTTTTCTTAGTGCAAAATTCCGCTGTTGTGGGTTGGATTTTGATGAAAAGTTTTGCCTCGGTAACTGTTTATACAAGTTTTAAGGTAAAATCATAATTTTGGTCCATCAATTATGATTATGTTATACTTTTTTGTCACACTAATCTAAATTCATTTTGAGATTTGTAGTGTAAAATGGATTAATTACAACATAAGATCTTGAATATTTTAATTTTTTAAAATTTTAACTCTTGACTTGTATGGACTTATACAAAATCCACTTATTCCAAGTTAAAATTTTTTGTTGATAGAACAAAAATATATATATTTAATTTTTCACATGAGAATCTTTTAATTTTAGATTTAAAGTGAAATTTGATAGGTAATAAATTAGGTTGGGCATTGAAGAAGAACAAAACCAGTTTCATTCAGCCATAGTCTAGACTAAGGGTGTTCATGGATCGGATTGATCCAGTCAATCCGATCGGCGGATCGGATTCATGGATGGATTTTATTTTAATATTTAATCCAGCGGATTCGAAAATTAAAAACCGGTCATTTCGGATTGGATTCCGGATTTACCTTAAAAAACCGTCGTCAATCCGGATCCGTTCATATATTTAGTTAATAATAATATTAGTTTATATGTATATATATTAATACTTTGTGTTTAATATCATTAAAATCGAAAGGTAGTGTTGGTAAGTTGCAGTACACCATTTTCCTCAAATATCAAAACCCTATATATAAATATTTTTTCCCTATTTCACTTTCTTAAAAACTCTTTTCCTTCCCTTTTTGTTCTTTACCCCCGCACCGAAGCCATCTTGCTTCTTCTTCTTCTTAGGTTTTCTTCCACCACCATCAAGCAACCACAAGCCACCATTCCAGTCATCCCTTTCCTTAATTGTTCATCTCTTTCACTTGATCTATCCACCATCAAGTTAGATTTAGCTAAAATCGGTTCACTACTTGAAGCCTTGTTTGCTTATTCAAGCTTCATCTTGGGGAAAATAATTCAACTCCGGCTCCGGCGACTTGCAGCGACTCCCGGCTTGATGTAGCTCTTGTAGATAGCTCCCCTAACCTCCTATAAACCTTTAGAGACTCCAATTCCAGCTCAATCAAAATGGATCTTCACAACCCCTTCTTGGGTCTTCATTCGGGTCGGCAATTTGGTCACCACTTCAGCCGCTCTCGGTCTCGATTTCAGCTAGCAAACCCCTCCTTTAGCATCCTTCAAGCTCTAGGAAGCATCTATACCAACCCAAGAGCTGAAAATCCAACGTTTGGAATTTTGAGGATTTCAAAGGTAAGTTCGGTTGCTCAATCTCTAACTTAGTTCTTGACCTTCCTAAATTCATTTGAAGATGGCTACTGTGGTTTCTTGTGTTTGTAGTTAGTTCCATTTATCAAAATAGGCTATTTACTTTTTATTTACTATAATGTTAGTGACATGCTACATGATTATTCTCTAACTATTAGTAATCCCTTCTGGGCTGAATTTTGAGGCCGTCTGTGTTTTCATAAAAAAAAAAAAAAAAATTGATTTAAAAAATTAGATTGTTGAAAAAAAAAAAAAAGAGAGAAATCTGGTCAATTCGATAAATCCAATCAATCCAGACCGTCCAAAATGGATTGGATGCGAAAAAAGTCCAGTAGATTAGAAATAGAAAATTTTTAAATCCGTATATTATGAATCGGTTTCGGATTGATGTAAAATTCGACCAATTCGATCCGTGAACACCCCTAGTCTAGACATTGCACATCTCATTATTAAAAGTTTGATTATTGAATTACCGTTTCCATTAACCAAGCACGCTTAGCAAAGACTAGGAATTTTTCTTGTCTTGGTCTTCTTATTATTTTGACTACAACTCGCCTTTGAAGCTTTATATCTGAAACAATTCAAGTCAGTGGAGGCAGCCACCCATCCCAATTCAAGCATTAGTATTACATCTCAAAACCATCAAATAGTAATTCCAGATGAGGTAGATGAGCTTTTTATTCTTGATTTCCAAGCAACCAAAAGCTTCCAATGGCGTCCAACAAATCACTTGTACAAATTTTGTATTTGTTCTTGAAATTGAGCTACAACTTTGTCTCGCTTGATTTTCATTGTTGGAGTCATCAGACCGCCATCAATCTGAAACAAAAGCAGGAGTGGGATTAGCAAAACTATGCATGCATCAATCAAAATTTCATCCTCTTCACTTCACTTATTAGAGTTTAGGTTGTAAACCAAGCTGACCGTGAATGGCTCATCAGCAACAATGATTGGTCCAACTTGAAATGAGCATCCCGATGTCCTGACAAGGAACAAAGAGGTTACAATTCCAAAACAAGCTATGTTTGAGTTGTTATACAGATAAAATGAGGCTCAGACTCTGATCCTACAAAAATATGCACTCAAGTAGGGATTTTTTGTGCAGGGAATTCAACATAATGGGATCTCTCTCTATGCCGATTTGCTCATACCATTTTCTTAGCTCTTCATATATCAAGTTAGTCATCTTCTCCTTGCTGATTTCAGATGCATCAGGATCTATGATAGACAAGCTCTTTGCAGCCAACATAACTTCTTCTTTGTTTGGCACAATAATAGCTCCCAGACGACGTTGATCCTACAAATCATCAGTTCATGCAATGCTAACACGAGGGAGGCATAAAACATATTTTGAGAAAAAAAACCTGGCCAATGACGACAATTTGCTGAATCAGACTACTCCTAATTGCAGCTTCTTCAATCTCTGATGGTTCAACATTTTCACCTGTCTCTCATGAGATGTGACAGTTAGGAGATCATCTAAAGAAATGCAGCAATTTGAGAAATAAAGAAATCATTTAGAGTAAAACGCCACATTATTTTAGGTCGGTAAATAAATCCTTCCAGTTTCTTTTGACCTTAGTAGTGCATCTCATCAGAAAAAAATACCCTCCTACCTAGGATTTGTACCATCTCATTTGTGATCGACCACCAACTTAAGCTTCCCGTTCCAACATTATCCATGTCACCCCAAGCTAGTTATTAATAATCCAATGGACCAAATTGGGGCATGTCAAAACACCATCTTAACAAATTTTTTCTCAGGTTTTACTTCTTAAGTTCTTAATGACTTATCTGCACTTATCTTAAACCCAATTTCAGTCAGCAAAGCTGTCCTCAATGGTTTTTTTTTGCGCTGGAAAACATTAATTAACAAGTACTAGAGTCACTCTATAAGCATTCTGTACAGTTCTTGATATTCATTCTCCTTCAGTGGGTGAAATAATTGGGAATGTTCATCCACCCGTGCTTCAAACTCTGAAACTCACCTTTGAAGAACTCTTGCAGAAAGCTCAATTATTACCTGTTGAAAGAACTATAGTATCCTTTGCACGCCCTTCAAGAACAACAACACCCCCGGAATGACGACTTCGACCCACAGAATGATGAGGTGCTATCCAACCAATATCACCAGTATTAAGCCAGCCATGCTCATCTATGGCTTCTTCTGTTGCCACCGGATTCTAAATAATGTTGAAATTAGAGAAATGGTTATGATTATGATATACAAGAATATCACCATATCAGACATAGCAAATGAGATGGCAAAGAAAATTATTTTTTTATTAAACTAAATTAAAAGTTATACTCAATGTAGCAAAAGTTTCCATAAAATGTATCCTTCAGTTCATACCAAGACACTAGATTATAATTTCAATTGATAGCTGACAGTCTACCATATATGGTATATTGTAGGTACACTATGTCTCATGTTGAAGGCTGAAACTTTTGAGATAAATGTATTATTATTATGGAAGGCCAGTCTACAAACCTAAATTTCAGAGTAATCAGCAATAAGTGCATTAGAATACAATTTGCTGAACTGTATTCATGGTTCTAAGCAAAATTAAAAATAGCTTATAGCCATATTTCATAAACAGAATCTACTGGGTAAATAAGAAAAGAGATGAAGCGACCCAAAGCCCCTATAGAATTCTGTTCATATGATACGAGCAAGAACTCCATCTATTATAGAATTCAACATGTGATACAAGCAAGAACTCCATCATAAATGAATATCACATGAAGTCCTACGACTAAACAGAAACAAGTTGTTGGGCTAGCAAAAGGAAAAAAAAAAAAAAAAAAAAAAAAAAAAAAAAGGAAGTACAGGCATGGAATGTTTATCCTTCATCTTTACATACTTGTACAATTGTTAATGTCTGCTCCATCATTTTGTCAGAACAACTCAGACAGACAAAGACGCAAGTACAAGAGACAAAAAACTACCATAGCCAATTAAAATAAGAAACATCCTTATCCAATTGCAATAAATTTCCAGAAAGATTGAATCAAGAATGGCTTATAAATTTAAACAGATTTTGCAAAAAGATAGGCTTATAAATGTCTACTCCATCATTTTGTCAGAAGAACTTGCACAGACAAGTACAAAGACATAAGTACAAGAGAGAAACAACAACAATAGCCACTTAAACATAAGAAACATCCTTATCCAATGCCAACAAATTTCCAGCTAGAGTGAATCGAGAATGGCTTCTAAATTAAAACAGAATTTGCAAAAAGCTAGGCTTATAAATCTCTGGTTCACTAACACCAAGGAGTTAAACCCATTTCGTACTTCTGAATTTTCCCCGAAATGAAAATGCAGTCTTGTTATACCTTGTAGTAACCCTTCATCACTTGTGGACCCCTAACTTTGACAACGCCATTCAAACCAGCAGGAAGATCTTCATCTGTTTCCGCATCTACAACTTTTATTTCTGTTTGTTTGATGGGATGTCCAATGGAGCCAAGTACCTTCAAATGTTAAAGCTTTAATATGGTCAAATAAAATACTATTGGACAAAGTAGAAATAAAGCCACCCTTTTTCCATGCAAGAGCGTTGTATTCTACATAGTCAAGCATCAGCAATACATAAAATCGACCTCATGCATCCTTTTTTATTTCTTTTTTCCCTTCCTAAGTACAGAGCTGCTAATAATTTTGGACTCGTATTTGCTTTTCAACAAGAAACACCCTTTGTAGAAAGAGGACCAATTACCAATCAGAAAAAAGTCAAGTTTATGAGATTGTAAGCTTCTGGACATTACGAAAGAATGAACCCTAGAGCACATCCTACGCTACCATTCCATAACGGAAAAAATCGTTGTGGTAACAATTTATTTTATTTAATATGCCAAAAGCAGTAAATATGCATGAATTACCTGTCAATATTGTTAAGTGAACACATTCAACACGTTTAGACATTGACAAAAGAAAAGACATTCACAATGGTCAACATTCTCCCTCTTGGCTCACTGGAATGTGGAAATTCAGGGTGATTACATAGTTTAGAATGATAAAAGAGTTCGTATGCGCTATCTACGATGGATGTATTCTTACATTGCAGTTTGGAAGTCGAGCGGCTACAACAGGTGATGATTCTGTCAAACCATATCCATTCTGAATTTTAATATCAATTGCCTGCAAGTATAAACACCAGCCTAATAGAAAACCATAATTCTTGCTTCAGCTAGTAAAGAATGGAAAGTGCATAACCTCAAACAAAAAGAACGGGAAGTGCAGAACCTCAAAAAATCTGTCTACATGAGAAGGTAAACTGCCTCCTCCACTAATGCCAGCCTGAATATTTATCGAAGGAAGCTTCTTTAGTTAATGTTACCTCCAATGTCAGCTTACCGAAAAAATTCAAAAATAAAGGACATTAACCAATAAAATGGAGACATATAATTGAATTTGTATAAAACCTTTGAAATACCAATTGCAGCATGGATTTTACTGTAAACAATTTTCCTAGCCAACATATGCAGTGGCCATAATATTGCAGCAAGGATTCTAGCACGTAACAAGTCCAACATGAAGAATAAGTAGAATGGCTGTTCTGGAGATCTTGTTAAATACTTTCCCTTCAGAAGCAGAAATAAAAACATAAATTTTAGGTCAAAGAACATAATATTAAGAACAAGTGAAGGAAAACTTTGGTAGTCATGTAATGCAAATAAACAAGGCATAGAAAGAACAATTTCTATTTTACAAGGGCCATGTTGTATCGTGACACTGAATTCATAAGTTCTCAATGTCCAAATGCTAAGGACTTCAACATGAAGAGCTCCATTATTAAGAGGGAGAAAATTTTTTAACAGAAAAATGGAGTACATATGATTCATGAAAAAGCCGGAGGTTTTGTGAAGTTAGTTAGCAAGAATGGTCTGTATCTTATTCTGCATATTACAGAAGAAATCGTTTCACATATTTTCTATTAAGTTTACTCTGCCTGATCAGCAATGCAAAAATCACAAGCTCATCCCGGAAACAAGACATAAGCAAGGACACCCATCATGTAAGAACGTAAATCGCAGGAGATGTAGGAGATATGAGTCTTGGTTGTTTGGTATCAGCCAGCCATGGAATTTCTATTCACTAATCTATTTGACATGTTTTCAATTGTTTGTTTCCTTCTGCTTGTGACAAATTTAAGATGAGAAGGGTGGTTTATGAGAATCAGCCATGCTTCAGATCAGCTTTCCGCTATTTCAAAGCATTTAAGACTAAGAATTTTTTTTATCTTTAATTTTTGGGTTAGTGAGGAGACTTAAACTCAAGACCACCCACTCGTATTGCTCCCCCCCATACCACCCATCAAATGCCACCTCCCAGCATTTAAGACTGAGATAGGCAATCAATTGTTTTAAGTTTGTCAACAATAACCTGTCAATAACCAGCTGTAGAAAAGGCTAAAACAATTGAAACTAAGCCTTGTCCAAGAAGAAAAGTTGGTCAAAGTTTCGATACTAACAGAGAAGAATACCACATGAACAAAACAAGAAAACAGAAAGAGAAATGAGCGGAACATTTTCAAATCTACATGAAGATCAGAGTTTTTGGATCTGAAAAATTCAGAAGATTCACCTCATATATTCTCCTGACCTTCATATATGCCATACTGATCCTTAAGAAAAGGAGAGCAATAAACTTACGAGCCCTGGAGCTTGTGCTAATCTGCTTCTGAATTCCACTGTAGACCACAAATTGAATATGATACATCAGGGGTTAAATGGTTGAGCAATGAGGAAAAGCTAATGAGATGCATGAACAGTCAATGTACGAGATGACATAATATATCTCTCAAATGGGGGAGGTGGGGGGGGGGGGGGGGGGGGGGGGGGGGGGGGTGAGAGCAGAACACTTAATTCCATAAAATGAAATGTGAGAGATAAATATGACTTGAATGATAATCATCACCTAATACAAAGGCTCAAAGCCCAATAGATACTTTCAGTAACATTCACCAGGGAAAGCAAAATGCGAGCAGTTCTACATGTAAATTCTATGATTTTTTCCATCACAAGGCCATAGCAATTCCTTCTTCCTCAAATTATACACATCTAGAAAGTCTAATGCAAAAGGAACAAATGATAACTGAAACCAAGCAAATGTATGGAATCTAATGAAGCAGAAACCAGCAATATCTGTTCTACATTGATTCCCTAGCATAATATCAAATGTATTCCGCGCTATTTCCTTCACTCAAAGATGGCTATGGAGTGGTGCATGTGAAACTGTATCATTTCATGGAAATTATAAATACTCAGATTGTATTGAATCACCTGTAGAGGGTCTCATAAACCAAAGGAACAGAGATCAGATAGTGAGGTTGATAGCGCCGCAAATCTTCCTATGGTAGAAAGAGCTGAACCTTTTAGAAACTCTCAGAGAAATGATCGGTCTAGAATTCTCCAATTTTTTTCAACTACTAATGAATTTAAGTAAACGGTGAGTCATCATAAAGGAGTTTGGAAAGCTTCAAATTAAATACCTTCAAGTTTTTAACGGTGGTATATACTTGCTCAATCCCATAAGTAAATATGAAATATTCACAGCTCCGTTCATATACATGCCACGGTGGAAGCATGCTTAAAAATCTATCACCGGGTATGGCCGGCACAATATCCCATAAGTTTTTAATCTATAAGAAAGAAGGCAGCAGAATTGGAAACAGGAAATAGATAATTTCAGACATAAATAATACAGATCAACCCAGTGAACCAAGAACCAACTGCAGCCAGATGAAGACCAGCACAACCACTCACAATCTGCTTTGAGGTGTTATCATTAATGTTTAACTTTAGTGGCAGGCTACGCACTACTTGACAGGCTTTAAAATCCAGCAACATTTAGATCCGGCTGATATTTGTGGCCAGGATATTATGGTTCATGACAAACAACGGTGGTACAGAGAGCTAAAAGGGTGCAAATGTAAAGCAGTTGGTCCCATAAAGTTATGATATATGTAAGTGTCTTGGAAAAGTTGGGATTACAAGCATACAAATCTACTTAATTTAACTGTGGGAAAGAGTTCATGCCATGGAGGTCTCCAACAAAGCTAGACATTTTACGCGAAAATAAAGTGATCATACTGATAGAAAACTAGATTCACGTATGGTATCTATTGATCTTGAAAAGGCATACGATAGAATTTATCAGACTATTATATGATGGATATTGTAAACTGGAGGTTAAGAGTAGCTTATATAGGAATTATAAAAATATGCATAAAAATGTAACACGTGTAAGGTGAACTTCCAAATAATACAGGTCTCCACTAGGGATTGGCATTTTGCCTAATTGACGTGATTACAAGAATTCAGCAGAAAGCCATGCCAAGCCGTATGTCATTGAAATTTGCATATGGCACAGATTTAATTGATTAGACTCAGTAAATGACAAGTTAAAAGCGTGGAGGGAGACATAAAATCAAACGATTCTAATGTTCTACTACAAGTTAAAAATGGAATATATAGAGTGCCAATACAGTAATTGCAATAGGAACTGACAAGATAACTGTAAAAATTGGTGGACATAAGTGAAATACATCTAAAAGATTTAATTACCCTGTTAATTATCTAAAAAATCAAATGTTTAGCATCTACTTTTCAAGAAAATGGGGAGATTGATGGAGATGTTAGCCATGATTCAGGCTAGTTGGAAAGAAGTGTGTAATTGAAGGTATTTATAGCCGATGTCCTTTTTTATGGCTATAAGTGCTATTGTAATTGAATGGATTATTGTATAAAGTAGCCATAAAAACATAACAGGATGCTTTCCGGCTCAGAACATTGGATGACTGAATGTGAAAATCAACAAAAAATTGAGGATATCAAAAATGAAAATGTTGAGATGGATGTGCAGATGCACTCGATTAAATAGAGTCAGTAATGAATTAGTAGAAAGAATACGGGGGTAGCCCCCATAGATGAGAATATGGAGAATTATGCTTATGGTAGTTTCGAAATGCAATTAGGAGACCTCTATATAGTCCAGGCACGTCGAAAACATAGAAATCGTCAACTCAAATTAAAAGTGGTAGAGAAAAATCTAAAAGGAATTAGAAAGAAACTATTCGAGAAAGAAACAATTTATTTAAGCCCAAATGAGAAGTTTTGTTTTGACAAAACATGATGATGATATATGATTCACATAACCATAATTTTTCTTGCTGTTGTTATAGGATACTTGATTGATTACATGCTGTTGGATTTTTCTGAAGAACTTGGATCTGCTTGAATGGGACCCCTTTCTTTCCTTCTAAATCCAGGCAGTTATGGATCTTCCAAACTAATTAGTATGGTAATCATTCAATAGGTTTCTGAATGTTTTGGAATATTGAGGCGAAAAAGAAAAATCTAGGATACACAGGAAGTGTTAAACTTTATTCCGCTGAATGGAGTTCTCAAACAATCATATACAGTGACAATCTACTTCTCACCTGGGTGCAGTTTAAGGCTAAATGCTTGATCATGCATTCCCAAGTATACTTTCAAAATTTAATTCATTCTTTCTATAGTTCTAGTACCAGAATCCATAGGGCTCAGCTTCCTTTCTGCTAACCTCCAACATGCGTCTTCAGGAATTTTATGGCAGTCCATTCCCATGTTCTATTATAACTGTCTCCTTAGTATTAGGTATTTGAACTTTACCTTTATGAGTTCAAAATGTATCACAGTTAACACCAATCATGTCTTGTCCATTTAGCTGATGTATTTATTATTTTATAGTCCACAGTTGTCTTGAGCAGGAGGATTGTGAAAATTGAATTACTACAGTGTAGGAAAATATGAAAATAAAGATTATAACAAACAGAAGAAACTGTACTGGCATAAAAAAATAGCAGCAGAAGCAAAAACTGAAGCAACTAGAAGAAACATAGTCAAAGCAGCAAATGTTGATTCCAAATAGGGAAAGATTTTGCCAGGGTGAAGACAATGGTTAAATAATTAAAGAAGACAAATATTCTCTCCGCACCAATTTCTTGGGTATTCTAACATATACCGTATGAGGGCATCACAATATTACATCTGGAGATCCATAAATAATAGGTAATATGGATATGTTGATGTAAGACTCTATCTCAACTTTTTCCTAATAATGAAAAGAAACCAGAAATGTATATATCAGCCACTAAATATGCAGTAATACACCAATTTTCATGCCTTTGCTTAATCACAATAACTCCAATTATAACTTCCGTAATGATGTTAGATATTTACTTCCCATCAAAGTTTATAAATGGCATACCATCTAGTTGATTGGTTGAAATTTAGGTCAGAAGCAGAAAAGGGAAAGGAAACACCATGTTCAGACCTGGTGCAGAAGATTTTTGTGCGTAAGCATGACTCCTTTCGGATTTCCAGTGGTTCCACTAGTATAAATGAGTGTAGCTACATCATCAGATTTGATGGCTTCATAACTATATTCTTGTCCTGGAATTAGTATAGATTTGTGACGTTATTTTTCCATTAACTTCCAGCAAAACCATAATAATAGAAAAACAAAGTATTCAATTAAGATAACAGTTTGACCAAAAGAAAAGGCCACGCATAGAATGACCAATGTCTGCTAGTCATCTCGATACTTTAAAAAAGTAATAATTGTAACCAGACCTCCCATCCACATGAAACGTTTATTCCACAAAATGCATATATTAAGGGCACTGTTAATACCATCATCCAAGGAATGATCAGGTTAATATTCATATATTAACTTGTGAATAAAACATCAAAAAATTATAATGAAAGAATGTAGTTCAACCTTAGCAAGCACAGAATGCTTTTGTTATCCTTTTTTTTTTTTTTTTTGAAATAATGCTTTTGTTATCCTAAATACCCAATCAAAAATGAAACTTCTATGATAATATCATGGGCGGCCTAAGGCTTGCAAGTTGAAAAGAAAAACACATATACATTAACCTTATGAAACTTAAACAGGTGATGAAAACTTGAAGTCTTAAGTAACTACAGTCCTCAGACACTAAAGTTCCTCGGATGAAACTCTATTTGATGGGCACACATTTCAGGTTAAAAATTAGAAGAACTATAGAATTTGATACTCTAACCATATAATGACTGTAGGAATAAAAGGAATTCTATTATTCTTCCTTGTTATCAAAACTGTAGAGAAGATCCCTTCTTATATGGACAATTTAGGACGGAAACAGTTCTGTAGACCGTTACTTTCCAAATGGAAAGTGCTACATTATAGGAGACATTTACTAAGACAGCTAAGACTTGATTTTAGGGATCCTTTTCCTTAACTCTTGACTGCTAACATTCTTTGACAGCTAACAAGAACCATCCATTGAACTATGCAACAATCCAATTATGACCATGAATATTTGAAGTATTTATCATGAAGAACATATTTCCTTGATGCCAATATTAAGGAACTTACTAGCTTCTTGAGAATTAAGCAAAGTTGTACGACTCTCATGACCCTTATCTATGATCTCTTGGTAACAGTATACTGGCACCTCCTTTGCTGGACTAGTGAGGTTTGATTTTTCTCCCCACAACAGTATCACAAATCTTATAGTTGCTTGAGAAGTAAAATCATCAACAATCCGATTGTGCAATTCAGGATTGTCCACCACAAGGGCAACACTGAAAGATAGAAACAAGCAATAAGAGTAGTGTTCAGTAGCAGAAGCAGACATATATAGAGCAATCGCGTTTTAACATTCACATTGAACAAGCAAACAATAATGGAATTACAGGGTTCTTTCACCTTCACCAATGATGATTAACCATTAAAAAAAATCCACGTACACACAGTCTAACCAAGTTTTTCAGGTTGTTGAAGGCTGCACCCAATATATAGAGAATTAACATGGCAAACAACTCAGATTCCAATGCAGTCAAAAGCTGTAGAATTTTCAAAAAGAACCAATTCAAAGAGATCCAAGTTTGTTGTTGTTTTAAAGGTTTCAACTGAATTGAAACTGTGTCAAACAGAAGCAATCTCTTGGCCCTTCTGTTTTCACAGTAAGTGGAGGAGGTCAATGAAAATAAAGAACTTTCCTAACCTATCAGAATGATTATATATCTGCAAAAGTTCATCAACTGATGATCTTGAACCTCTCACAACGTTGATTGCTCCAGTGGCCATAACACCTACAGGCAACTTGAATCGTGATAGGATGAGTAATGAGACAAACTAAAGAGATAATTAGTAGTTCATATTCTGAGGTTTACAAAAATTTGTCACATTGCAAGAGTTTCTTCAAAAGTACACCAAACCTTGGACAAAACTTTTCATCTGCCACGTAATCATGTAGCATTTAGCATTAATTTATTCCCACACAAGGGAAGATCAAAATGGAAGTTTACCGTGACGTGAGAAATTTACTGATAAAATCCGTAGTAATTGTGAGACATTTGAAGCAAACCAATCGATTAACTTAGATAAGGTTTCTGTTACATTCTTCACCCTTTTAGAGCTAACTAGAAAATATGATTTTTTTATAGCAATTACAAGTTTCGAACAGTATGGTCTTCTAGAAAGTGAAAAACAGATCTGAAGAAAAGTGAAACTAGAAACCTATTTATTTTGAACAAAATAAGCCAAATGCAAAAGTGAAAAGAAGATGAAGAACACCTCCAAATACATCTTTCCACTGAAGCAATGTGAATGGAGTCAACTCCAATCCAAACACATTCAAGATGGGGCCACAGAGAAGATTTTTTAAGCATACTAAAAAATAAAACATGATCAATTCATCCCACCTATCTATGCATTAACGTTTTGCACATGGTGTGAAATCTTCCAGGTACAACTAATATGAATTAGCAAACCAAAAATACAAGGAAAACCATATTAAGATGCAGGTGGATGATTACTAACAAAAGCATGTATCTGAACAAAAGACAGAGAAATAAAGGATTGCCAACTTTATAGTTGACTTAACATACAGTTTTTACTGCCTCGTGATCTAACCTTAACTTTCAATTTTAAAAGCAAAGAGAAACAAGTTCAGGTTGCCAGCTATGGGTTCATGCAGGATACCTTGATCTGCTACAAGCCATCGACATGAGTTATCAGCAAAGAGGGCAAGCTTTTCACCAGGCTCTACTCCAATCATTCTAATGCCTTCAGAGAAATTTAAGATTTCCTGCTCAAGCTGTAAGTTCAGACTGCATCAGGTGGAGGTCATCAAAAGGTCGTGAAAGTCAAATTTATCAGCAATCTATCAGGCCAAACTTTCAAAGCTGACAGAGAATTAATAAATAAAAAGGGCAGGTTAAAAGTTATTTAATTTCGTTTGGGTTACAGAGAAAAAACAGACCAAAAAAAAAAATTTATTTTGAAAAGGAGAAATAATTTTAGCGTGTTTTTCTTTTTTTTTTTTTTTTTTGGAACAAAGAAGGAGGCTCGAAGCATATGTCCTACAATCTTACATTACGGAGGTAGGAAACTCCCCTAATATCATGGTCTAGCCAACGCCGTGTTTTTCTTTTTGTTTTGGGAGCAGGAGTTTTTCATGTTTTTCTTCCAATTTGACAATAAAACACCTGAAAAATTCCATTTCGTTTTGACTAGAATTCTTCTATTTCAGCTTTGTTATATGTCTCTACTTGTATGGTTACTCAATCTCATTTCTCGTTTTGCAAACAGCATTTTACATTTCGTAGGCAGCTTTTTATATTTACAATGCGAAACCAAAACCAAATGTTCTTTGCCTGATCTTTTTCCTCTCCTTCTTTCTTTCTGTAATTCTTCCTTGTGCACTCTGCAGACATACAAGTGGCATTGGAATTTCTCATCTCGGAACTGTACTAAGGTACAAAAGAGAGTTTATTTATATGGGGACAGAACCAATGCCATGATCGAAATTAAGCTTATCTTACTTAAGGTACTGGAAACTAGTGATTCAAATTTTATATCCAAGATTACATTAGGCTTTGAAAAGGTACAAAAAACTATTACCTCTGGTGCAGTAAATGAGGACCCAAAATTTATTGCACCCATAGCTAAGGAAGAAACCAAGTAAACAGTTCTACAAAACAAACGCTAAAACAATCTACTACTTTTACTAGCATCATCCTCGGCAAACGAAGACTTACAGTTACTTATATCACAACTTGTTCTTAGCCAGAGCCTCCCCCAGTAAAAAGAAACTGATCGTGTGAAACAGAATGATTGTTCTCTCAAAAAAATGTTCAGCCTAAGAACAAGAAGACCAGAATACAAAGGGCAGAAGTGTCATTGAACTTTGGTTCAAATGGTTCCAGTCATTGCCTCAAGAAAAGTTTCTGATCTTCTTGGCAGACGTACAATAAAGATGATTAATAAGTCCATATCATCTACTCACCCATATCTATAATAGAGCTCAGGTTCCTTCAAGTTACTTTTGACCAAAAATTTATTCACAGGGCCTAAAAAACTTGCTCGATAAACATGACCAATAACATTTAGTTCTCCACGAAGAATAAAGATCAGATGTGAAGCATAAAATTCATAAGGAAGTTGCTGGAGCAAAGTACTAAAGATGTTGCATTCAAAGAGAATAAAGCAAGTACAAAAATAAAAGTAAGTAGACCTGCTTATAAGTTAAGTTCGTAGGTGGGTCATGATATTGGTCCACTAATGCAACACGGTCACCAAATTTTTCAGCTGAGGTTCTCCAAATGTCAGGAACCGCCTTCCAATCTGTAGAAGGCAAAACTCCATTGCTCGGCAGATTTTCAAGTAAAGGTGCATACTTTCTGGTCTGCATTTTGATTGCCTATAAATAAAGATGAAAACTAACACTGATGCCATCCTCATTCACATTTCTATTTGACAAAGTAGCAACGTCATCATGAAAATGAAAATGTTATTTTTTCACAGAGAACAATTGAAAAATGGAAGCCGGCTCTTTCCATGTCAACCGAAGGCATACAGGGAATAACAAAAATATCAACTTTGAAACAAAAGAGAATTGAATTAAGAATAATAAGCTGGCAGTGGTAGATTTATAATGAATTAAACTACCTACACTATGTTCAGGGATTAGAAAATTTTGGACAGAAAATGAGCATGAAAATGGAGCTATCAAACTGCCAATATCCCCTTGATAGTATTAGGTACAAATGCAAGTTTCCTATACAAAAGAAACTCACATTTACCAGACCTTCCACTGTAGGCCCCGAAAAACATGACAAGATCTACATCGGCTAGATAATGGCATAACAAAACCATCGTATCACAATAAATTCAACGTCTAAACTTTGTCTATGAAGAATGGCTCCTCGAGAACAAGATTACAAGCTCGGAATTTCAGAGGAAACTGTACTCAATAAGCGAAACCCAAAATCAAAATTTACTGAACATGATCATAAATAATAGCAGAATTCCATAAAAAAAAAACACAAAATATTTGATTTAGAGTTACCATGGATTCGCAATGAACTTGCAGCATCCCTCTTCGTAAATTCTTCAAGGAGCAATTCAGTCCATACTGCAACGCGAATCTTCCATCAAAAGAACCCATCACGAAATACGACGTTAAGTTCATCCTCACCAGTTTATACCCCAAATTTTATCTTAAAAGTCTCTCTTTGTTCTTTTTTTTTTTTTTTTCTGTCCTTATATTCTTCTCAGAAGTTGCCTTGGGCAATTGATCAGTATCCTGGAAGTGAGCAGTTAGTCAGCAATCAGTGTGTGGCCAGTAAGGTATAATCAAGAAAGCCAACGATTAAAACAATAAAGAAATGGGAGACTTTCGGTGGGTTGTTGAAGGATTTAAAATCATTCCCGTCGCATTGATGATTCCGGAGAACAGCAGGGCAAGAGTGTCTGTGACGAAGTTGGAAGTTGGAGCTAGTGCCAGGGATAGGATAAGTGGACGTTTGGTGTACCATAGAAGTGGAAATGAAAAAGGTTTTAATCTTATGGAATTATATGTTTGGTTAGGTAAAAAATTTATATATATTATGATTAAATTTTTCTGTTTAGTTGATATGGTGGAAATGCAATTTTACACCCACCCCAAATATAGTAGTAGTTTACATTTTAGTCCCCAATTGTATTAATAGTTTCTTTTTTTCAAAAAACTCGGACACGCGCCTTTATTTACCCGAAGGCTATATAAGCTTCTTTTTTTTTTTTTTTCTTTTTTCCGCATGTTTGTTACCGATCTTTGCTTCGTCTTTTGCGGCTGTTTTTCGTATTCGTCTTTCGCTTGGATTCTTTTGTTTCCAATTTTGATTACGATATGTATTTGATGATGGTGATTGATTTATGTTTTAAAATTTGTTGTTCGTCTTCGTTTTTCGCTTAGTTTGTTTCCGTTTGTGCTCTATTTTATCTTTCGATAGAGTTTTTGCTTCGAATTTATGTGTTTTGATCTGGTGATTGATTTATGTGTTTGAATTTGTTGTTTTTACGGTTTTGTTTTTCGTTTTTCTTAGTTTTAGCTTTTTGCGCTTTGTTATACTTCTTTACGTTTTGTTTTTCATCGAATATTATTGTTTAACGTCTATTTTTTTGTTGATAGATCATTAAGGATTGAAGAAATTACAATGGATGATACGGTTGGTGATATAGTTGCTTTCTTTCGTGAAGAAGATGCTCATGAATTGTTTGATTTGGATAAACAGGAAGAATCTGTGGTATCTATTGTTAGTTTTGAATACTAGAAAGCTATTTGCTTGTATCAAAAACTAATACCCAGTGACATATGACAATTTCTATAGTACACCTATGTGTACTATGAGCATGGTACAACTAGTGAATTTTGTATACAAAACATTTCATTAAATGATGCTCCCTACTTTTCCTCTTCTATTCTTACTCATGCGCCTAAACTATGTTTGCAAAACCCTCAATTTTTTTTGAAAATTGCTCCATTAATTAATGCTGCATCCTTTATTCTCTTTCTTCCTTCTCCAGCCCTTTTTTTTTGCCTTCAAAATTGTCCCACATTCATTGCACTAAACCCTAGCCAGCATTCTCTTTCTTCCTCTCTGCCACTCTCGCCGGGTTCTTCGTCCTCAAAAACCTCAAATCTCAACACACCGATCTTGCCGACGACGGCGTCGACGACCCCATCGACGTCAAGACCAAGGAAATCAATCCCACTAAGGATCCTTCTAATTCTCCCCATCTCTCTTCCAAGGTCTTAGTTCGTTTCCTCATTTCTTGTTCTCTTCCATGGTTGTGGTTTTTGTGGTCATCGCTGAGGTCGATTTTCTGGGTCGTCTAGACATGGCCAAGAAAGCTGACCTGGTCAACTCCTGGGCTGACTCCTTCTACCAGTTCACGACGTCCTCGTCTTGGTTCCCCTCGGCAGCATCAACTCATCCCAAGGTCGACGTTTACGACGACGCCGTCGCCGGTGTTGATGATGCTGGTAGTGGTGGAAGTCCCAGCATTTTAAGCAGCGGCGGCGGCTCCAGTATGATGGTTTTCTTCTTTGATTTGATTCTGTTTGGACTGAATTCTTGATATGGGTTTGGTTGGTTTAGTTTGGGTCGGGTTGTTGGTTGATTAATTTTTTGTTTTTCAATACTATCGTTCTCTTTTGCTTCTGAGTGTTTGATTGTGTTTGTTGAAATGAATTCTTGCTGGGTTTTCCTGATGAAGTTTGTTACTTTGCAATTTATGCTTTAAATTCTTAGTCTTGAAAAAGAGTTGAACTTTTTTTTTTCTCTTAATAATTGTTCTTCTGATTATCGATAACTGAACTTTATTGCCTTTTCTGGTGCTGAGCAGTTTCTGTTTCTAATTCTATTTCCTCATGCAAATGAACTTGTCACTTGTTGTGTGCTTCGTTTTTTTTTTTTTTTTTGGTAATCAATTAGAAATGTATTGGGGTACATCTGACAAAATGTTGTATGATATCTGTTCTGGTTAATGGAATATGTCCAAATTTGATGGAATATGTCCAAATTTGATGGAACAAAATGTTGTATGATATCTGTTCTGGTTGATGGAATATGTCCAAATTTGATGGAATATGTTCAAATTTGATGGAATAAAATGTTGTATGATATCTGTTCTGGTGATGGAATATGTCCAAATTTGATGGAATAAAATGTTGTATGATATCTGTTCTGGTTGATGGAATATGTCCAAAGTTGATGGAATATGTCCAAATTTGATGGAATATGTCCAAATTTGATGGAATAAAATGTTGTATGATATCTGTTCTGGTGATGGAATATGTCCAAATTTGATGGAATATGTCCAAATTTGATGGAATAAAATGTTGTATGATATCTGTTCTGGTTGATGGAATATGTCCAAAGTTGATGGGTTATATCACTAAACTCCTGCACTTATTTTTAGTCTGTTATTGTTGATGGAATATCACAATTTGTGATGGAATATCGTACATATGGTGATGGAATTGATGGTAATCATGTTACTTATGTGAAACTGTTTCTCGATGGAATAAAATGTTGTATGATATCTGTTCTGTTGATGGAATATGTCCAAATTTGATGGAATAAAATGTTGTATGATATCTGTTCTAGTTGATGGAATATGTCCAAAGTTGATGGGTTATATCACTAAACTCCTGCACTTATTTTTAGTCTGTTGTTGTTGATGGAATATCACAATTTGTGATGGAATATCGTACATATGGTGATGGAATTGATGGTAATCATGTTACTTATGTGAAATTGTTTCTCGATGGAATAAAATGTTGTATGATATCTGTTCTGGTTGATGGAATATGTCCAAAGTTGATGGGTTATATCACTAAACTCTTGCACTTATTTTTAGTCTGTTGTTGTTGATGGAATATCACAATTTGTGATGGAATATCGTACATATGGTGATGGAATTGATGGTAATCATGTGACTTATGTGAAACTGTTTATCGATGGAATAAAATGTTGTATGATATCTGTTCTGGTTGATGGAATATGTCCAAATTTGATGGAATATGTCCAAAGTTGATGGGTTATATCACTAAACTCCTGCACTTATTTTTAGTCTGTTGTTGTTGATGGAAAACTCTTTACGTACAGTCAAAATGAAGAACGATGATGACGAAGAGACGGATGATGATTGACGGATGATGTCATTTCTTTGTTGTTGTTGATGGGTTATATCACTAAACTCATGCACTTATTGTGAGGATTGATGGTAATTTTGAATATGTTAAATTTTTCAAGAAAATTAAAATAATTATCATTATCTTGGAAAGTGGTGAGTTGTAAAATGATAGCTTTATTAATTTATTTATGTTTCCTTATTTTCAAGAAAACATCTCATTAAATGATGTTTCCTTATTTATGTTTCCTTATTTTCAAGAAGAGAGTGTAAACACTCTCTCAATAACTAATTTACTTTTTAATTTTTTTCCTAGGGTACCACTCTCATATGGTACTCGTAGTGGTATGATATAAGTACTGGTGACATATCGTTTTGTTTCAGTATTAAATTTGTTACATTCTATTATAGAACTAGATAACGAGGTATGGAAAGACACAGTAGATTTCGTTATTGGTTAAAGTATTGATATATAAAAAGAATGCTCGTAACTGAGATAGTCTGAACATACTATCGGTATAGGTTATCGTGTGATTTGAAAATTAGTTTGTCTAGACTAATTAAATCATACAGATGTGCCTGGGGCATATTGAGCACAACCAGTTAAGGATTGAATTAACTTGTACTGATCGACGTAGTTAATTCGATCTTAGTATTCTAATCTCTTAATCCTGAGATTGGGACGGACATGAGACCTAGATATCATATGCTTTGATTTGCCAAAGGGTGCGGTCAATTGAGGCCTAAATCTCGGTAAGTTGGGTATGCAGTGTTTAGTTTCTTTATGTGTCGTTGCTAGTCGAAGGAATCCATGTACCAGTTCATCGGGTTGATGGTGCTCCCAAGATGAGCTCGTAAGGTATATTATACTAAATCTAGCCAGTGGACTTTATGTCCGGTATAATAAGAAAGTCGAGTGGTACTAATCTTGGATACCAAGAAGTCGATGAATTAATTTGTCAGTAAATTGATGAATCAGCAAGCACTAGATCTTTGATGTGGGGAGAAGAAGAATAATAAAGTGAGCGCGATGTAAAGTCGTTTTTGAGCGGTAGTTCCATAATTGGTCCGTTAGTGGTATGATTAATTATGCGTTTGACTAATCGACAAAGTGAATTAATTAATTCTAAAGGTTTAATTAATATTTAATTGACTAAGTGGATTAAGAAATTAATTCATATTGAATTAATTAATCCTAAGGTTCGATTTAATTTAATTAACGAAATGGGTTAAGAAATTAATTTAAAAGGCTCGATTGGAGTTGATTAGTCTAGGGAAGATTAAGGGGTCAACGAAAGTCAAACATTAAGGCCCAACTCAAAAGCCCACTAAGTCTCCTAAGAAGCTCCTTATAAATAGCTAATGTTAGGCACATTTGAAGATGTAAGAAACTTTGGAGGCAAATGCCTTAGAGTGAGAAAAACAAGCCTAGAGAGAGAACTTCATCTTCGTCGTTGAAGTTTCTTTTTCGAAGTCGGTTTGTGATCTTTCTTTTCAAGAATCTCAAGCCCACAATCCCTAAAAAACCCCAGAGTGCCCATAGAGTTCAGCCGCACCGCCGTGCCCCTTCGTTGTGGTCCGCCGCTGCGCTAGTTGCGCCGCCGCCGCAGGCCCAGTTTTCTGGTGCCGATCTGAACGGTTTTTCGATTGGGCTTCCTGTGGGATTTGATATTTTGTTGCGCTGATCCTTTGGCTCGTTCCTTTTGGGTTCGCCAAAGTCTAGATCTACGAGCAAAGGTCGTTCCTGAAGTGAGTTTTCAGATTGTGATCAGTTCCCGTGCTAAATATGTTTTTCAGATTTGTGAGATTCTTGAAGTGAGTTTCTTTGAATTTCTTCGTTAGTGCTTTTGGCCACCTCATAGTCACTTGCCCACCTAAGTTCAAGGTCGTTTGGAGTTATTGTTGGGATTCTGAGTGGATTTCGTTTTCCCGGAGTTTTTGGTATTTTTAATGCTTGGGACACGCATCAAAGGTATAATCTTTAAAGGTTTCCACTTTAATTTAAAGATTCAATTTTTGTGTATCGTTTTAATAGATTGAACTAGTATAATCTTTAAAGGTCATTCCAGGGATTCGATAGTGGATTTCGCTTGGTTTTCTTATTTGGTTCAAGGACACGCTTCAAAGGTATAATCTTTTGTCTTCCGCTTTAAATTAAATATTTAATTTTTAGCTTGTCGTTTCAATAGATCGAACTGAAAGATTATCTGCCCAGGCCCGGTCAAAAATTCACTTTCGTGTTGCATTCCAGAATCGGAATTCTTGACCAGGCACAGACTCTAGCACAATTGCTATTCCAATCCTTGCTTGAAATAACATTGCGCAGGATCTTAACTTATACTTGTTCGATTTGCCATGCAACAAATAATTTCTAATTAAAGCGAAAGTTTAGAAATACCTCTTGAAGCATGTAATTAGGTGATCGCTTGTATGACTCCAGACAGGCTCGAACGTTGTGTGGGCAATGAACCAACGAACTAAACGATCAACAATTCCACAATTTCACTCGCTGAAAAATTCCAGCATCGCCGCCGCACGCGCGTAGTCTCCACACGCCGCCGGACTTCATGAAGGAAAATTCACCGGAGCTTCTTGGGAAACGGGCCACCGATTGGAGCTGAAGAAAACCGACCACGAGAAAGAAATATTGAATTCCTTTCTCTAGATTTTCTCTCTCTAAGTTTTTTTGGTCTTGAAAACTAATGAATTGTGTATGTAGAATTGCTAATCTCTTGTCTATTTATAGAGTTACAAGAGAGACCCCAAGTTGGTTTAGGATTGACCTTCGTAATGGGTTTAGGTAATTAATTACTTTCCAAATCCAATTAGGTAACAAATCTAATAGGATTTTCTAATCCAATTAGATTTCCTAATCTCTAGAATTTCTTAATTCTAATTGAAATGTAAGACCTAATTAAGTAATTAAATAATTTCAATTTTTTAATTACTTAATTAACTTTTAGGAATAATTAATTAAATAATTAATTCTATTTAATCAATTAACCCACTACAAAATTAATCGTACCCCTAACGGATTAATTTTGGCACTACCATCCTACTCCAGAATTGCTTCTGGAACAACTAAATTAATTATTCTTTAATCTTCCCACATCAAAAATTTAGTGCTCGTTAATTTATTAATTTACTGATAAATTAATTTATTATCTTATTAAAATCCGAGATTATTACCACCGACCTTTTTACTATACCGGATATAAGTCCACCGGTTGGGTTTAGTATAATAAACATAACAAGCTCATCTCGGGAGCACCATCACCCTGGACGCACCAGTACATGGTTTGCTTTTGACAAGCAGCAACACACCAAGCAACTAAACACGCGCACCCAACCTACCGAGACTATTGGCCACAAATAACCTCACCCTTTGGCAGATCAAAGTACACTATGTCTAATCCTCATGCCTGCTCAAGTCTAGGGATTAAGAGATAGAATACTAGAAACGAATATTTTATTAAATCAGTATAAGACAATTCATCATAAATGGTCAAGTTCAATATGCCCTGGGCATACCTATATGATTCAGTTAGTCTAGACAAACCAATTTCTGAATCACATAATAACATAAACCGACTGTGTGTCCAAAACTGTCTCGGTTACGAACCACATTTATATATTATGTCTTTTGACCAATGATGAGATCTACTGTGTAACACCAGACACCTCATCATCTAATTACATAATATAAATGGACGACATATGTAAACACATGAACAATTTAACTGAAATATTCAATTAATATATAAAACTGGGAAATAGTTTAATACAAGCAAAGCTTTAGTATTCGAACCCAACAATCTCCCACTAATACTTAAATTGCGCTTCAAGTATAAAACTACATTAATCCTACAACTACAATACAACTAGAAAAACTATCATGGCTCTACTAATTATCTGATTCCCATACCCTCCACGTGAGTCTCAAAGACTTTTACAGTCAATATCTTCGTGAATGGATCTGCAAGGTTATCTTCCGATGCTATCTTTGCCACGACCACATCTTCCATCTTGACGATATCTCGTATTAGGTAGTATTTACACTGTATATGTTTACTCGCCTTATGGGCTCGTGGTTCCTTCGAGTTTTCTACTGCACCATTGCTATCATAGTACACTGTGATCGGCTTCTGCCAACCAGGAATCACATGTAAGTCACTATGAAGTTCTTGAGCCACACTGCTTCTTTCGCTGCCTCTGATTTTCACAACGTATTCAGCCTCCATGGTGGAGACCGCCACGTATTTCTACTTGACATTCCACCATACTATGGCTCCACCTCCCAAAGTAAACACATACCTTGAGGTAGACTTACTCTTGTCCCTGTCGCCTCGCAAATCTGAGTCTGTGTAATCTTGGGGTACCAGCTCAGGTGCCTGATAAACCAACACTTGGTCTCTTGTTCTGAATAAATGCTTGAGAATGTATTTCACTGTCTCCCAATGAGCTTTCCTGGGGTTACTCTGATATCTGTTTACAATGCCAACAACATAACAGATATCAAGCCTCGTACATAACATTGAATATATGAGACTTCCTACTACCGAGGCATAAGAAACTGTCTTCATGGATTTTATTTCTTCAATAGTCTTTGGAGACTGCTCTTTATATACATGCACTCCGTGTCTGAAAGGTAGAAAACCTTTCTTGGAGTTTTACATGTTAAAATGAGCGAGAATCATGTCTATGTATGAAACTTAAGGGAGCGTTAACGAACGTTTCCTACGATCTCAAATTATCTTGATCATAAGGATACGTCCCGCTTCTCCTTAGTCTTTCATATCAAACTGTTTGGACAACCATGCATTTATGTCTGATCACACTTTCTTATTGTTGCCAATTAGTAAAATGTCATTTACGTAAAGTACAAGAAACACCACTGAGTTTCTATTAGACTTGCGGTATACACATTGTTCATCCGGGCAATGAGTAAATCTGTATGATTAGATCACCTCATCAAACCAAATGTTCCAAGATCTGGATACTCGCTTATGTCCGTAAACAGACCTCTTAAGCCTGTAAACCTTATGCTCTTGGCCTTTTTCAACGAATCCTTCTGGTTGCTACATGAAGATGGTTTCCTCAAGACTTTCGTTTGGGAAAGCTATCTTGACATCCATCTGCGATATCTCATAATCTAAATGAGCAGCGATGGCTAAGAGAATCCAGATTGACTTAAGCATAGCCACCGGGAAGAAGGTTTTCTTTTAATCGATTCCCTCTTTCTGAGTATACCCATTCACCACAAGCCTAGCTTTAAAGTTTTAAACCTTTCCGTTATGTCCTCTCTTACATTTGTAGACCCACTTGCATCCAATGGGTTTGAAACCATTAGTAGGTCCACAAGCTCCCAGACTTGATTGTGGTCCATCGACCCCATCTCAGATATCATTGCCTTTTGCCAAGATTTTGTATCATTATCTCGGAGAGCCTCATTGTAGTTCACTGGATCTGGTTCAGGCATGCCTGGGATGAAGTCAGAGGCTTCTCCCACGCCAATGAACCTATCGAGCTGTCTTAAAACCCTCTCACTACAACGAGGCACCACCTGTGTTGGCGCATCATCTGTGATATCTTGTGCAGTGTGCGGTGTATCTACTTGTGCTGGTATATCACGATTATCAGATTGCTTTCTAAGTTCTTCTAGTACTATTTTACTCTTGGACTTGTGATCTAGAATATAGTATTCCTATAAAAATCTGGCGTTAGTACTAACTATCACATTTTGATCTTTAGGACTATAAAACAGACCACCTTTCGTTCCTTTAGGAAATTCTACAAAAAGCATTACCTCTGTTCTTGCATCTAACTTAGCTGCATAAGCCTTAAGAACATGTACTGGACAACCCCAATTTCTGAGATGTCTTATACTAGGTTTGCAACCATTCCACAACTCTGTAGGGGTTGATGTTAGGTATATCTTAAGGAAAGCTATTTGCTTGTATATAAAACTAATACCCAGTTGACATATAATTTTGTTTCAGTATTAAAAGTGTTACATTATATCGTAGAACTAGATAACAAGGTGTAGAAAAGCACAGTAGATCTTGTTATTGGTTAAAGTATTGATATATAAAAAATGCTCGTAACTGCGATAGTCTGAAGATACTATTGACATAGGTTATTGTGTGATTTGAAAATTAGTTTATCTAGACTAATTAAATCATACGGATGTGCCCGGGGCATATTGAGCATGACCATTTTGGATTGAATTAACTTGTATTGATTGACGTAATTAATTCAATTCTAGTATTCTAATCTCTTAATCCCGAGATTAGAGCGGGCATGAGAGTTAGATATCGTATGCCTTGATTTTCCAAAGGGTGCGGTCAATTAAGGCCTAAATCTCGGTAAGTTGGGTTTGCGATGTCTAGTTTCTTTGTGTGCTGTTGCTAGTCGAAGGAATCTATGAACTGATTTGTCGGGTTGATGGTGCTCCCGAGATGAGCTCGTAAGGTTTATTATACCAAATCTGGCCAGTGGACTTTACATCCGGTATAATAAGAAAGTCGAGTGATACTAATCTCGAATACCAAGAAGTCGGTGAATTAATTTGTCGATAAATTGATGAAGTGACGAGCACTAGATCTTTGATGTGGAGAGATGTAAGAATAATAAAGTGAGCGCGATGTAAAGTCGTTTTTGAGCGGTAGTTCCATAATTGGTCAGTTAGTGGTACGACTAATTATGCATTTGACTAATCGACAAAGTGAATTAATTAATCCTAAAGGTTTAATTAATATTTAATTGACTAAATGGATTAAAAAATTAATTCATAATGAATTAATTAATCCTAAGGGTTCGATTAAATTTAATTAACGAAGTGGGTTAAGAAATTAATTCGAAAGGCTCGATTGGAGTTGATTAGTATAGGGAAGACTAAGGGGTCAACGAAAGTCAAACATTAAAGCCCAACTCGAAAGCCCACTAGGTCTCTCTTGAAGCTCCTACAAAAAGCTAAAGATAGGCACACAAGACATAAGAAACCTTTGTAGGCAAATTAGCCTTAGAGTGAGAAAGTCAAGCCTAGAGAGAGAATTTCATCTCCTTCGTTGAGATTTCTCTTTCGATGTTGGTTTGTGATCTTTCTTGTTCGAGAAACTCAAGCCCATATCCAAGAGAACCCAAGTGATCCATCATTTTGATTTTGACCCACCGACTTTAGAGATCCATCGCCGCGCCGCCTCGGTTTTCATGCCAATTCCTGCGACTTTTTTGAGCGGCTGGTTTTGGGTATTTTTGGGAGGTATTTTTATTGGTATTTGATCCTTTTGTTGCACTATCCTTTGGCTCATTCCTTTTGGTTCGCCAAAGTCTAGATCTACGAGCAAAGGTCATTCCTGAAGTGGGT
This sequence comes from Knoxia roxburghii, assembly GCA_030378225.1. Taxonomy (NCBI): domain Eukaryota; kingdom Viridiplantae; phylum Streptophyta; class Magnoliopsida; order Gentianales; family Rubiaceae; genus Knoxia; species Knoxia roxburghii. The sequence goes on along the minus strand of CM059420.1, from coordinate 19,623,950 downwards.
TTTCAGATAAGGATCAGTTCTCGGGCTAAATCTATTTTTCAGATTTGTGAGTTTCTTAATGTGGGTTTCTTTGGATTTCTTTCCTAGTGCTTTTAGCCACCTCGTAGTCCCTTGCCCACCCAAGTTTGAGGTTGTTTGGAGTTATTCGAGAAACCTTCCAGTGGATGTCGTGGGTTTTCTTTATTTGCGAGGGACACACTTCAAAGGTATAATTTTTAAAGGTTTTCGCTTTAATTTAAAAATTCAATTTTTTCATTTTGTTTTAATAGATCGAACTAGTATAAGCCTTGATCCATTCAGGGGAAATGAATTTTAGCCTGAGCCGAATCGAAAGTCTCCGATTCTCGAATGCATTCAACGAAAGTGAGATTTTAGGTTTAGCCCGGGCTAGTTCTGTTTCCTTTAAATTGGTATCAAAACGAGTGTTTTGGCCTTATACTTGTTCGATTTATTACACAGTTTTGTTTTGACATTGTTATTTTTGCTTTGTCAATACGTTAAACAGGTGGTTATTAATTTTTGGTTATTATGGTAGATTTATTTTTCATTCATAAACCCCGGGACATGTCCGGGCTCGTTTTTGTTTTTGAATAGAAATGTTTGTAATAGTAATAACCACGAGATGGAAGCCATGTAGGATTAGATAAATCTTGTGGTAGGATTTAATCTAATGTTGTCGTCTCTAAATTCCTACAAAAATGCCTTTGTATATAGGAATTTATGTATTATGATGAAGACGATATTTTGGGTAACTCGTATTCGTGGGTTTTGGTTTCCCATAATTTTGGGTGATTCCTAATTATGTAGAAAACCGAGAAAATCTAGACGAATTGAGAGGAATCCAAATAATGAGTGGGAGCGACATGACGGGATGTGTCAATGAGGCGTCAAAAGAATCAACGATAGAGAAGACCATAATAGTCGAGAAATGTTTATTTGTGTAGTTCCCATTTTTATGTCTTTTTGTTGATTGTGTACTTTTGTTTTCCTTTGCATGAGCAAAAACCAAATCGTTTTAAAAGGTAAAGTGTAATTAACTAAGGTAGATTATTCACATATTAAAACTCTAACGGTTTTATGGGTGCGAATATGCATAGTTAAGATATTGCATGTTAAAACATAAAAATCCTCAAATTTAAAAATCTAAGTGGGAGTGGGTTGGTATATATCCCCATGGCCTCTATTACGAATTCATATGTGATGTGGTTAGACTTGCGTGTTGGCTTAGACTTTCATCCATATCGGATCAGTCTTCAACCACGAGATCACAAGATTGAATTTCTAAAGGGATGACTATAGTGAGTTTAATTGGAGAAAGTTGCGACACCCTTGCCATCCGAGGCGCATTAGTATCCTAAGTAACAAAATTAGAAGTCACGTAATGGCATACACTTAGTGTACCATTTGTAGTATCCCTCCCATCGAGGTTATGCCTTTTATGTGTACGGCTAAAATAATCCACTATTAATTTCATTAATCATAAGATCGTTGATCAGATAGTGAAATTAATAAACTTCGATTCTTCTTGAACAAATGTGGCTTAGCGTAGACGTTCACCCATCGTGACCTGCATTAATCCCAGTGTGAGAGATGTCGATGAGAGATTATATTGTTTTTTGAGGATATCAATATTTTCGAAAAAGAATACTAAAACTTGACTGTTTATTTTTTCAATTTGTTGATATGTCATTCAACCCGCTAGCTGTCATTTTGAATCAGAACAAACTCACTGGACCTAATTACATTAATTAGAAACATAACCTGGACATTGTCCTTACTGCCGAGAGTTACAAGTATGTGCTCGTTGAAAAGTGCCCCCCAGTGCCCACTGATGATTCCACTCCTGATGAGAGAGAGGCTCACTCGAGGTGGAAGAAAGCTGATGAGATGACCAGGTGCTATATCTTGGCTTCTATATCGAGTGTACTGCAGTACCAGCATCAGTGGATGACCTCAGCTATGAGATGATGCTTAACCTCAGGGAGATGTTCGAACATCAGGGCAGGGCAGGGCAGCCAAGCAGTCAGCTATGAGGAAACTCATGAATACTATGATAGATGAGGGCTCTTCAGTGAAAGATAACGTACAGGACATGATCAGTTGCATCAATGAGATCGAGGTATTGGGAGGCGATATCGACGGGAAGACCCAGGTTAATATTATTCTCCAGAGCTTACCCCCTAGTTTTGAGCAGTTTCGGTTGATCTACAATATGGGCAAGCTCTCATATTCACTTCCCGAGCTCATGACTGCATTGGTGTCTGCTGAAGGCCTCTTCATTGTGAAGAAGGATGCTTTGGCTACTGTTGGACCTTCGGGTTTCTCTTTTAGGCCCAAAGTCAGGAAGCAAAAGAGGAATAATGACCAGAAAACAACTGCTGATCATGGACCCAAGGGAGGCATTGCCAAGAAGCATAAGTCGAAAGAAAAGTGCTTCAGGTGTGGTAAGGCTGGACATTGGAAGAAAGACTGCCCAATGGCTCGAGATATGTGTAATTTCACCCTAGTTACTAAGACGTGTTTAGTGGCGATTCCCATAGATACTTGGTGTGTGGGTTCAGGAGCCACTGATCACATTTGTAATTCTTTGCAGGGGTTCCAAGTGACCCAATTGCTTAGAGAGGGAGAGTTGCAGGTCTACCTTGGGGATACTACTAGAGTTTCTGTTGTTGCAATGGGAGTTATTTTTCTTTATTTTTCAGAATCAGTTTTACATTTGAGAGATTGTCTTTATGTACATAGTTTCAGAAAGAATTTACTTTCAGTTTTGAAAGTTATTTTGGATGGTTATAAGTGTGTTTTTTATGATAATCTACTTTTATTAGAAAGAATCAGAAGCTTATATGTTCCGGTACATTGGTTGACAATCTATTTTTAATTAAGACAAACTCCCCAGTAGTGCAAAATACTGAAATTAATAACCCATCATCGAATCATAGTAAGAGAAAGGAATCTTCCCCTTTGAATCAAACTTATCTTTGGCACTTGAGACTAGGTCACATCAACTTTAGTATGATTTAAAGGCTGGTCAATAATGGGCCCTTGGGCTCATTAGAGATTGACAGCTATCCGATCTGCGAGTCTTGCTTGGAGGTTAAAATGACTAAGAGGCCTTTCAAGGAAAAGGGGTATAGGGCCAAAGAGGTTTTAGAGTTGATTCATTCTGACTTGTGTGGGCCTATGTCAGTTCGGGCTAGAGGAGGTTATGAGTATTTCGTTACATTCACAGATGACTACTCTAGATATGGATACATATACCTGATGCACCACATGTTTAAATGCTTTGGCAAGTTCAAAGAGTTTAAGGCTGAGGTGGAGAAGCATCTAGGTAAGAGTATCAAGACCCTACGATCTAATCGTCACGATGAATACCTCTCTAGTGAATTTAGGTCCTATTTGTCAGAGAAGGGTATTCAGTCCCAGTTGTCTGCACCTGGCACACCCCAGCAGAACGGTGTAGCAGAGAGGAGTAAAAAGACTCTTATGGATATGGTTAGATCGATGATGAGTTATAGTGAGTTGCCCATCTCATTTTGGGGTTATGCTTCAGAGACAACACGTTTTATTCTTAACCTCGTACCATCTAAGTCTGTGCCTACGACTCCATTAGAGTTGTCCCCCAGTCTGAGACATCTCAGGATTTGGGGTTACCCAACACATGTGCTTAAGGCAGATGCAGGCAAGTTAGATGCAAAAACAGAGGTTATGTTATTTATAGGCTACCCAAAGGAACGAGAGGTGGTATATTTTATAGTCCTTAGGATCAGAAGGTAGTGATTAGCACCAATGCCAGATTTATTCAGGAGGACTATATTTTAGATCATAAGGCAAACAGCAAGGTAGTATTAGAAGAGCTTAAGGGCCAGTCGATTATTCCAGATGCACAAGTACAGGATGACACACCATAGGATACTGCACACACTATCACAAATGATGCTCTTACATAGGTTGCACCTTGTCTTAGTGGCAGGGTTGTCAGACACCCAAGAGGTACATGGGTTTGGGTGAGTCTTCAGACTTTATCCCTGGCGCCTATGAACAAAACCCAGTTAGCTACAATGAGGCTCTCCAGGATAAAGATGTAGATTCTTGGTAGAGAGCGATAATTGTTGAGATGGGTTCTATGGACTCAAATCAGGTATGGGAGCTGGTAGACCTTTCTAATGGGTTTCGTGTTGGTGTATGTGCCCTTTTGAAGGGCTATATAGACATTTGTCATTTGATTGATTATTTATCAGATGAGTTAATTTCATGAATATAATATTCTTGTGCATATTTGAATTCAAGAAATCGATCCACCAAAAGAAACACTCCATGGACTTTTAGATCATGAGTGATTCTTTTGAGTAGTACTCGTACGAGGATCCTCAGACCAGAAATCACTGCATAGTCTTAGGTGAATTGTAGTGTGCTTTGACATATGCCTAACGGGACCGTAACAGGTTGCCAAGTACGAGTATGATTAGGTACACTATGAGTCACGCTAAGGTATGTAGGTGAAGTGATGGGACTACAAATCTCTCTTAAGCGAGAGATGACATCTTGGCCACTTGATAGTGAACTGAGAAGTGCATAGCCATGCCCGAGAAATGATAAGTGTTATCATTTACACTAATAGAATCAGTGTCACTAGAAAATCAAGCAAACATTTAGCTAAATAAGGATGATGGTTCCATGCCTTATGCTAAACGGGATATCAATGTAGAGGACCGTACGTAGTATGCTAGGAAGGTTGTGTTAAATCACCATTCGACCCTCCGTTTTGAATTGGGTAGTCATTATGTCTTGCTAGGGACCACTAATGACTTATGGATTAATTAATTAGATTTAATTGTCCATTGCCAATTTGGAATGGGCATACAGGATCGCACATAAGAGAGTTCGATGATACAGAATTGCCTGCACTAAGTATAATTGTTATACTTAGATAAATAATATTTAATTAAATAGTTTAATTATATATTATTGAGAAGTTCTGTGGTGTTAATTAAGAGTTAATTACGTACCTAGGAACAATTGGGATAGGCTGACAAATCGAGGGACTTGATTGCAATTGAGGTTCTTGACCCATCAGCCTGATCCATGGGTCAATGGGTTGATCCATGGTTTCGGTCAAAACCCAAGTCAGTAAAAGTTATATTAATATTAATTAAATTAAATTAATATTAATTTACTGACTAAGTATCTGACTCCCTTTTAAAATATCCCGGGGATATTGAGTCAGACACAAAAAAAAAAAGTGAGATTTTGAGGAAAAGGTTTTTCCAAAACAGAGAAGAAAATTCCCAAAAGGTTTTCTCTCTGGGCAGACAAGCTAGCACCAATTCTGTGAGAACTCCGGTGCTTGAGAGTATAGAGCATCTCCTAGGGAAATGCTTTGATGGTGATCAATCCCGGACGAACATCAAACAGGATCCAGGCGCGGTAACCAATTACGCTACGAGGGTAAGCATTTAATGCTTTCAATCTAGGATTTAATTAACACTAAAACCAATTAATTAGGCTTTTCTGCTGCAATTTTTGTTAATCAGGCCTAATCGATCACAACATTTCGGCCTATTGGGTGCAAATGGGTCTACAAGCGAAAGAGAGGATATGATGGGAGGGTTGAGACCTTCAAGGCTAAGCTTGTGGCGAAAGGGTATACTCAGAAAGAGGGTATCGATTTTGACAAGACCTTTTCCCCGGTAGCTATGCTTGAGTCCATCCGGATTCTCTTGGCCATAGCTCCTCATATGGATTATGAGATTTGGCAGATGGACGTCAAGATAGCTTTCCTTAATGGAAGTCTTGAGGAGACCATTTTTATACAGCAACCAGAGGGTTTCATTATTCAGGGCCAAGAGCACAAGGTTTGTAGGCTTAAGAGGTTCATTTATGGACCTAAGCAAGCATCCAGATCTTGGAACATCCATTTTAACGACCTTATCTAGTCCTATAATTCACTCAGTGTCCAGATGAGCAGTGTGTATACCGCAGGCATGATGGTGATTTAGCGTTGTTCCTTGTACGTAGATGACATCCTTCTGATTGGCAACAGTAAGAAGGTGTTGTCAGACGTAAAGGCATGGTTATGCAGGCAATTTGATATGAATGACTTAGGAGAGGCTGGACATATCCTTGTGCTTTAATGAATGAGAAATCATGTATTCTCGTGTCTAGATAAGTCATACGTTAAACTAACATGTTTTGTCATGCTTTAATGCTTTTTACTGCTGCTTTAGTAAATTGTTTTGGCTTATATTGACTGGCCTTGATGCAAGGCAACATGAGGGCGCCGTGAGTGCATGTTTTTCATGATTTGCTTGAAGAGGAAGAAAAACCATCTTAGAGCGAACTTATTTTATTTTGGACTCACTTTCTATTAGTTTTTTTGGTTAGTTTGCTTGAGGACAAGCAAAGTCTTAAGTGTGGGGGTGTGACGTGACTCTAAAATATACCTTTTTATGACCTAAAATCATGCACATTTAGCTTACTTTTAGTTGGTTTTCAATGACTATGACATCTTTTACGAGTTTTCAATGAACTTATAGTTGGATTTGCATGATCTTTCTGTAAAAGAGCATGTTGGAGATTTTGGAAGAAACTTGAAGACTTTTGTTGGAAAAAGAAAGAAAACACGAAAAATTAGAGTTTAAAGAGAAGAATTTGGAAAAGAGAAAAAAAGAGCTGAAGAGTCCGAGATCGGTGTTCGCCGCTGATCTTGGCGTTCACTCGGCGCCACCGCTTGGCCGTCACGCGGAAAATCCTATTGAAAGTCTAAAGTTGCCTTTGGCGTGTTTCAACTTTGTTTTTCCAAATTTAGCCCTTAGAAACATTTCTTAATGGTTAAGGCCTCTTGCAAAGACATTGACGTGATTTCAAAATATACCTTTTTATGACCCAAAATCATACACATTTAGCTTACTTTTAGTTGATTTTTAATTATTATGATACCTTTTATGAGCTTTCAATTCACTTATAGTTGGATTTGCATGATCTTGTAGTGAAAAGGCACATTGGAGATATTGGAAGAAACATGAAGACTTTTGCTGGAAAAAGAAATAAAACATTCAGAATTGGAGCTTAAAGAGAATAATTTGGAAAAGAGCAAAAAGAGTTGAAGAAATCCGAGATCAGCGTCCACTAGGAGTTGGCGCCTGTGCCCTGCTGACCTCGGCGTCCGCTCGGTGCCACCGTCTGGTCGTCGCCCAAAAATCGCTACTGAAAGTCCAAATTTACCGTTGGCGGGATTCAACTTATGTTTTTCCAATTTTATCCCTTTGAAACCTTTCTTAATGGCCAATGTCTCTTGTAAAGACACATACTAGTACACCTTAGTAGATTTTTCTTAGTTTAGAGAGAGTATCTTAGGGAGGAAGAAACACACACTTCTTCACCTTTTTCACACACACACACACACTATGAATTCTCTTAAAACAACCATGTTCTAAGGAGATTCTAGGGAAATCTACCCTTCTAAGTGATAGGGGTAGTGGATTTCCATAATATGTAGAACAAATCATGGGATTCAATGAAGAAGAATTGTTTTTTCATGGTTGATTTCAAGAATTTTGAAGTGTTTTCTCATATTTCATTGAGAAAAATCTTACCTTCTCTTGTGAAATGAATCATACTTGGATGCAATTAACATTTCCTTGCGGATTTTGTTCTCATTTATGGTTATTCATGCATATTGTCAAATGGGTTTCATGCAATTGAAATAATTCTTTTCTTTTTTGTTGGTTTTGAATACTTAAAAGCTTTGCTTGTATGAAAACTATTTCTCAGTTTCATATCGATTATGTTTCAGTATATAATTACATGCTATACATGTTGTCCACTTATATCATATGACTAGAATAATGCTCGTAACCAAGATAGTTTGAACATATGTCGGTTTAAGTTATTGTATGATTCTGAGATTGGTTTGTCTAGACCAATTGAATCATGCAGATGTGCTCGAAGCATATTGAGCAGGACCGATGTAGGCTTGAATTAACTTATACTGATTTTTGTGGTTAATTCGAGCCTCATATTTTGTCTCTTAATCCCGAGAGTAGAGCAGGCACGACGATTAGACATAGTGGACTTTGATTTGCCAAAGAGTGTGGTCACTTGAGGACTATAATCTCAGTAGGTTGGGTATACGTGTTTAGTTTCTTATTGTGTTGTTGCTTGTCAAAAGGAAACTATGTACCAGTGAATTTGATGGTGCTCTCAAGATGAGCTCATAAGGATTATTATACTAAACCCGGTCGGTGAACTTATATCCAGTATACTAATAAGCTCGAGTGGTACTAATCTCTGATGATAAGAAGTCGATTAATTAATTTATCAGCAAATTAATAATTAATGAGCACTATATCTTGGACGTGGGGAGATAAAAGAATCATTGAAGTGGTACCCGAAAGCAATTTCTTTTTGGATGGTAGTTCCATAATTAATTCGTTAGTATTACGATTAATTATGTGTTGGATTAATTGACAAAGTGGATTTAATTATTTAATAAGTTATCCTTGGGTAAATTGGAATTAATTAGTCTTGTAAAGACTTGAGAATTAATTAAAAGTCCAATTAGAAGGCCCAACTCAAAATCTCACTAGGTCTCCATTGAAACTCCTATAAATAGATAATCTTGCACCTTAAGAAACATAACAAACTTGCAAGACAACTAGTCTTGCCTCTAGAGAGAGAAAGGCTTAGAGAGGGATTCAAAGAAATAGCAAACTCGAGACCCACTTGAAGTCAGCCTTAGATTTCTCTTTCTCGAAAAAAGTTCAGCCCAAAAAAAGGAGTTTTGGCAAACTTTTTTTTTCCAGCAAGTGAGCAGCAGATTCTGGCGGTCAGCTCGCGGTGGTCCGACAGCTTTTTAGCTGCAGCAGGAGTTTTGGTGGTTTTTTTCTTTCTCCGGGCAGATCTGAACTTTTCTAGGGTGTTTCTTTTGGGTTTCTTCACGGGTTTTGCGAGATCTATCCGGTAGATAATCGCTCGCACGATTTTCAATTTATCTTGGAAGCATTCGAAGGATTTCATGCTGGAGAAGTTTCAAAGATTGGATCTTTATCTTTCTCAAGTTATTTTCTCGAGGGACTTGCATCAAAGGTCAAATCTTTGAACTTTCCGCTTTAAATTAAAGATTCAATTTGTTATGGGTAAAATAAATCGAACAAGTAGAAGCTAGATCGGGTTCAAAGGAACTTTTACTAGTGTTTGGGCTAGATTGAAAGTTTTCAATTCTAGAATACATAGCACGAAAGTGAAATTTTCAATTGGGCCCATACAGACTAGTTCCTTTAATTGGTATTAGAACCGAGGTTTTGGCTTTATACTTGTTCGATTTGTTATAGGCTTTTATTGCAGGTGGTTATTATCCCGGCTATTATGGTTTTACGCATTCAGTATTCATTTATAAACCCCAGGACATGTCTGGGTTGGTTTTTTGAATGTGAATGTGTGTAATAGTAATAACCATGAGCTGGAAGTCGTGTACAATTAGATTAAATCTGTAGCAAGATTTATTCTATCAAATGTCGTATTTATTTTCCTAGAAAATCGAGCCTTGTATTTAGGGAGAGATGTAATGGCGAAGACGTTATTGTGGGCAACTTAATTCATGGCTTGTATGGTTTATCGTAACTTGGCTGATTTAAAGAATTACGTAGAAAACTGAGAAAACTCGAATGAATTGCAAGGAGTTCAAATAACGAGTGGGAGCGACGTGACGGGATGCGTTAACAAGGCAACAAAAGGAAGCAACAATTGAGAAGACCATAATAGTCGGGAAATTTTAATTACATATTTATTTCCCACTTTTATTGTCTTGATTGTTTCTTGCATGTGTTTTATTTATGTTTTTATGCATTGAAGGAAAATATAACAAGCCCGGGCTAAATCGAAAATCTCACTTTCGTGCAATGCATTCAAGAATCAGAAACTTTCGACAGAGCTCAGACTCAAATTCATTTTCCCTTGAACGGATCTAGGCTTATACTTATTTAATTTATTAAATCAGAACACAAAGATACAATCTTAATTAAAGCGGAAAGTTCAAAGATTATACCTTTGTAGCGAAGTCCCTAGCAAATAGAATACCAAAACTTCGGGCAATCGATTACCACCAAAATCCGAAAGATAACTCCAAGAAACCTTGAATATTGCGTGGGAAATAGTCTATTGAGGTGTGCTACCGAAGCCCATGAAAACCCACAAAGAAAATCCCTTGAAAAGATTAAATCTGCCTAAAAGATCAAAACTTTTTCACAAAAAAACTGCAGCTGCCCACCGCCGCTAAAACCGGTCCGAACAACCCATCTCCACCACCATATTCCGGTCACGATATGGAAAAACTTCCTGTGGATCACCTAGAAGAGATCAACACGAAGAAATCTGGATCAAGCACCCCGGAATAGATGATGAAAGTCGCCGGAGCTGCTCCAAAAAAAAAAAACGCTACAAGTCCGGCTGAAAAAATTGCAAAAACTGGGCGGCGGACAGCTTTAATCCATCAATAAAATGATAAAAGTTTGATCTTTGAATTTAATCTAAATCGAGAAGTGAGATTCCAAGTTTGTTTTTGAAAGAAAACTCAAAAGGGAAAGAGAATCTCATTGTAAAGCAAAACAAATATCTTACAAGATTTTCTTAAGTTTCTTTGGCCTTAAGCTTTCTATTTATAAGGAGTTCTTAAGGAGACCTAGTGGGCTTTTGAGTTGAGCCTTTTAATTTGACTTTCGTTGCCCACTAAGTCTTTCCCAGACTAATCAACTCCAATCGATCATTTCGAATTAATTTCTTAACTCACTTTATCGAACCCTTAGGATTATTTCCAATAACCCACTTTGTCAATTAAATTAATTAAACCCTTAGAATTAATTAATTCACTTTATCGATTAGTCAAACACATAATTAGTCATGCCACTATCGGATTAACTATGGAACTACCGCTCAAAAATGACTTTACATCGCGCCACTATATTTTCTTCTATCTCCCCACAACAAAGATCTAGTGCTGGTCGGTTTATCAATTTACTAACAAACTAATTCATCGACTTCTTGGTATCCGAGCTTAGTACCACTCGACCTTCTTATTATACCGGACGTAAAGTCCATTGGCCAGATTTAGTATAATAAACCTTATGAGTTCATCTCGGGAGCACCATCAACCCGGGGAACCGATACGTGAATTTCTACGACTAGCAACGGTACGTAAGAAGCTAAACACCTCATACCCAACTGACCGAGGTATAGGCCTCAATTAACCTCACTCTTTGGCATATCAAAGCATACGATATCTAACTCTCACGTCCGTCCCAATCTCGGGATTGAGAGACTGAATACTAGGACCGAATTGACTACATCGATCAGTACAAGTCAATTCTATCCAAACTGGTCGTCTTCAATATGCCCCGGGCATATCCGTGTGATTTTAATTAGTCTAGATAAACTAATTTCCACACCACAAGATAACCTATACCGATAGTATGTTCAGACTATCTCAGTTACGAGTATACTTTTATATATCAATACTTTAACCAATAACGGTATCTACTATGTCTTTCCACACCCTGTTATCTAGTTCTATGATATAATGGAACAATTTAATACTGATACAAAATGATATGTCATTTGTGGATATTAGTTTTTGATACAAGCCATAGCTTTTCTGTATTCAAAACTAACATGCATGACTTAAAACATGTGGTTTTAAGGGTGCAAGTAACTAAGGTGTTAAGAAATTACATGTTTAAACCGAAAAAACCCTCAACTTAAGAATCTAAGTGGGAGAGGGATACTTGATATCCCTATGGCCTCCATTACGAATTCATATGTGATGTGGATAGACTTGCACATTGGCATTAGGGCCTTCCTCCATATCGGATGAGTTTAATTCATAAGATCAGTAGATTGAATTTCTAAAGGGATGACTATAGTGAGTTAAATTGGAGAATGCGACACCCTCTCTAATTGAGGGTGCATTATCCTTGGTAAAGAAAGGAAAGAAATGAATTGTTAATATAATTAGAAATTTGCATGATTTTTGCTTTGCAATAGCTCCTTGGATCTTGTTGTGGTGTGATTTTCCCACTTTTACCCATACAATTTTTTCTTTTGTTTATTTTCGTACTTGCATGACTCACTTTAAATTACTATCCAACCTTTTGTTTTGTTAGATTATTAGGCTAGAAACTACTAGAAATTGTCGTAAGTAAGGACTCGAACCCAACAATACTTCAATCAAGACCACAATCTCATGGGATCGAAACTTTAAGTATTATAGTTTTAGTATTTAGTTTTTGTTTTTTTAAAAATTTATTTTGAAGTATTCGCCTAAAACTTATACAACGATAAGCATGTCAAAATTGGTTTCGTCGACGGGGATGGTTTATTTTGATTGATTATTATTGTTGGTAGTTTTGTGGTATTTACTTGTTTTTGCATTTTTAGTAGTTTTTTAGTCTTCTCAAGTGATTTTTGTAGTGCAGTACTTTTTGTTATTTTACTTGTTTTTTAGTGTTTTGAATTAATTTCTAATAGTTTGTTTTGTTTTTAGGTGTTTGGTTTTCTTTGGTGCATAGTTCATGGTTTATGGTTGTTACTAGATCACAAGTTAGAGGGAATTTGCTTGTGCTTAGTGATAGTATTGAGAGGATTTTGGGAAGAAGGAATCATGTTGAAGAGCAAAGAAATATGGCAGCCAAAGGAGAGAGGAATTTTGGGTGGAATTTTGAGACACATTTTCAAGAACCGGCAGAATTACAAATGGGGGGATGAGGAAACTTGTCAAACTCAGCCCCATTTTTGTAAGTTTTGAATATTGAAAAGTTTTGCTTGTATGAAAAACTATTTCACGGTTATATCGATTAAATTATTTTAGTTAATTATTTGCGTTTATGCATGTTGTCCCTTTATGTCATATGACTAGATGATGAGGTGTTTGATGTGACATAGTAGATCTCATCATTGGTTAAAGTTATGACATATAAATTAGGCTCGTCACTGAGATAGTTTGGACATACTGTCGGTTTAAGTCATTGTGTGATTTTCAAATCAGTTAGTCTAAACTGATTCAATAATACAAATATGTCGGGGCATATTGAGCATAACTGATTAGGATTGAATTAACTTGTACTGATCCGTCGTAGTTAATTCATTGTTAGTTTTGAATACTTAAAAGCTTTGCTTGTATGAAAAACTATTTCTCAGTTATATATCGATTGCATTTCAGTATTTCATAACATGTTGTCCACTTATATCATATGACTAGATGATGAGGTGTTTGGTGTGACACAGTAGATCTCATAATCGGTTAAAGTCATAATATGTAAATAATACTCATAACTGTGACAGTTGGACATACAGTTGGTTTAAGTTATTGCATGATTCTGATATTTGCTTGTCTATATTAATTGAATCATGCAGATGTGCCTGGGGCATATTGACTAGGACCGAAATAGGATCAAATTAACTTGTACTGATATTCGTAGTTAATTCAAGCCTCGTATTCTGTCTCTTAATCCCTATACTAGAGCAAACATGAGGATTAGACAGAGTGTACTTTGATTTGCCAAAGAGTGCGGTCACTTGAGGCCTATAATCTCGGTAGGTTGGGTATACATGTTAAGTTTCTTATTGTGTTGTTGCTTGTCGAAAGGAAACCATGTACCAGTGTATCCGTGGTGATGGTGCTGTCAAGATGAGCTCGTAATGATTATTATACTAAACTCGGCCGGTGGACTTATGTCTGGCATACTAATAAGGTAGATTGGTACTAACCTTGGATGAAAAGAAGTCGATTAATTAATTTATCAATAAATTAATAAATTGATGAGCACTATATCTTTGACGTGGGGAGATAAAAGAATAATTAAAGTGGTACCAGAAGCAATTTCCTTTTGAGCGGTAGTTCCATAATTAATCCGTTAGTGGTACGATTAATTATGTGTTGATTAATTGTCAAAGTGGATTTAATTATTTAATTAATGATCCTTGGGTCAATTGGAATTAATTAGTCTAGTAAAGACTTAGAAATTAATTAGAAGTCCAACTCAAAAGCCCACTAGGTCTCTCTTGAAACTCCTATAAATATATAAGCTAGTGCCTTGAAAAAAAAAGAAAAAGAAAAGAAACTTAGAAGACAAGTTAGTTTTACCTCTAGAGAAGAAATGCCTAGAGAGGGATTTTGACAAATAGTAAAACCAAGACCCACTCGAAGTCGGCTTTTTATCTCTTTATCAGAAAATGGAAAAAGGTTTCGGATTCGGGTGGATCTTCATTTTTTCCTGTGGGCAGCATACTCGGATTTTCGACAGGAAAATTTTTTGGCGTAGCCCATCTCCGGTGATTGGATTTCGACAGATCTCCTTGGCAATCGGATTTTGGCTTAGCTCAGATTTCATTGGCTGATCTTTCTAATTCCGGCAGATAGGTGATCCAACGAGAACTTCGGTGGTGCTTTGGTTTTTGGGCGTCCAGCGAAGTGCAGTTTTTCCAGCGGCTTGGAGTGATTTTCGGCAGCTGGGTTTTTAGCTTCATTTTGGGGCGGACCTTCATCTTTTCTGGTGAGTTTCTTGGGTGATTTTCATGGGTTTTGACGGATCTATCCAGTAGATAGTTGCCCACACACATGTCAGATTTATCTTGGACACATTCGAGGGATTTCTTGAGTGACAAGCTTCAAAGGTGAAATCTTTCTCAATTGATTTTTTTAGGGACTCGCTTCAAAGGTCGAATCTTTAATCTTTTCGCTTTAATTTAAATATTTATTTTTTAGTGGGTTTTATAAATTGAACAAGTATAAGCTAGATCCACGTAAAAAGGAATTTGTACTAGTGTTTGGGCTCGATCGAAAGTTTCCAATTCTAGAATACATAACACGAAAGTGAAATTTTTGATTTGGCCCAGACTGACTAATTCCTTCAATTGGTATCAAAGCCGAGGTTTTGGTTTTATACTTGTTCGATTCGTTCTAGAATTTTGTTATAGGTGGTTATTATCCTGGCTATTGTGGTTTATGCATTCAGTTTTCATTTATAAACCCCGGGTCATGTCCGGGTTGGTTTTTTGAATGTGAATGTGTGTAATAGTAATAACCACAAGCTGGAAGCCGTATAAGATTAGATTAAATCCGTAGTAGGATTTATTCTACGAATATATCGCCTTTATTTTCCTTGAAAATCAAGCCTTGTATTTAGGAAAATATATAATGGCGAAGACGTTATCATGGAAAACTTGGATTCGTGAGTTTTTGGTTTATCGTAACGTGGCTGATTTTAAGAATTACGTAGAAAACTGAGAAAATCCAGATGAATTGCAAGGAATCCAAATAACGAGTGGGAACAACGCGACGAGACGTGTCAACAAGGCAACTAATAGAAGCAACAACTGAGAAGGCCATAATAGTCAGGAAATTTTAATTATGCATTTATTTCCCACTTTTACTGTCTTGATTGTTATTTCCATGTTTTTAATTTATGTTATGATGCCTGATTATAAACATGTGGTTTTATGGGTGTAAATAACCAAGGTTAAAGAAATTGGATGTTAAAACCGGAAAAACCCTCAGCGGGTTGCTTGATATCCCCATGGCCTCCGTTACGAATTCATGTGTGATATGGATAAACTTGTGCGTTTGGCATTAGGGCCTTCCTCCATGTCGAGTGAGTCTAATTGGAGACGACTATAGTGAGTTAAATTGGAGAATGCAACATCTTCTCTAACTGAGAAGCACTATCTTGGTAACAAACTCAGAAGTCACGTAATGGCATACGCTTAGTGTACTATTTGTGGTATTCCTCCTAACGAGGTTACGCTACTTATGTGTACGGCTCAAACCACCGACTATTAATTTCATTGATCAATGGATCGTTTGGTCAGATAGTGAAATTAATGAACTTGGTTCTTCTCGAACGAATCTAGGCTAGCGTAAACGTTCACACTAACGTGACTTCGTGTATCCCGATTAACGAGATGTTGGTGCATTTGATTATATTATTTTGAGGGTGTCAATATTTTCTAAAAAGATAAAATACTGAAACTACTCTGTTTATTTATTTTTAGCTTTCGATATGGCGTTTAATCCATTAGCTGTCATACTAAATGAGAACATACTGACTGGCCCAAATTACATTGATTGAAAACGCAATTTAGACATCGTCCTCACGGCCGAGGAATACAAGTACGTGCTAACTGAGGTATGCCCAGAAACGCCTAATGACGAATCAACTCCTGAGCATAGGGAAACATATCAAAAGTGGAAAAAAGCTGATGAGATGACACGATGCTATATTTTGGCTTCTATGTCAAATTTTTGCAGCACCAGCATCAGTTGATGACCTCAGCTTTTGATATGTTGTTTAACCTAAAGAAGATGTTCGGTCACCAAGGCAGAACAACTAGGCAAGTGGCTATGAGAAAGATTATGACTAGCAAGATGGCCGAGGGCACACCTTTGAGAGATCACGTACTTGACATTATTGGTAACATAAATGAGATTGAGGTACTGGGAGGTGAGATTGACTGGGAATCCCATGTTGACATCATCCTCCAGAGCTTGCCTCAAAATGTTGAGCAGTTTTGGCTTAATTATAGTATCAATCAGCGAGTCTATACTCTTTTTGAGCTCTAAGCTGCATTGGTGTCTGCTGAAGGCCTCTTCCAGGAGAAGAAGCAAGGTTTAGTGACCGTCGGGGCTTCAGGATCTTCTTCAGGCCTAAAGCTAGGAAGAAGAAAAAGAAGACCCATAAGACAGCTAATCATGGGCCTAAGCCAGACATTGACAAAAAGAATAAGC
Source organism: Knoxia roxburghii (assembly GCA_030378225.1). NCBI lineage: Eukaryota > Viridiplantae > Streptophyta > Magnoliopsida > Gentianales > Rubiaceae > Knoxia > Knoxia roxburghii. Next base: position 19,607,179 of record CM059420.1, on the reverse strand, counting down.
CAAAAGTGATGGATAATCTTGGTCGGAATTCAATTCAACGTGAAAGCGGTGCTGACTAGCTGGTTGCTAACGAACAAGACCCAAGTGTTCATGGACATTTCTTGTCTATTCCTTCCTCTTATCTCCATAAGCATGAATTGAAGCGGTAGAATCGCTCAATTCAATAAAATGCACAATTGTTTAGGCTCTTGATACGAAAATAATTCAGAGGATGGGTAATGGTTTATGATGGGTTGTAGTCAACACATGACCATGGATTTATAGTTCAACATAAAGTATAACCAATGAAAACAAGGGTTTGTAAGTTTCCTTGCAAGGACAACTCACGATCTTGCAAGACCACTCATTTTTGGAGAGTTCACAACTCACAATTTTCGAAATTTCTTAGGCAAAAGACAATTGTATTGAACTCGAAAATATGAGGGCTTATTCATAGGCTATTACAAGTCTTCTCTTTCTATTCTACTAAGGAAATCTCAAATCCTAGTGATTTAGAGATTAGGAAACAAAACCTATTATTACTCTATTTGGCTTTAGGAGATTCGACCAATGAGAGAGAAACAAAAACAAAAAATAAAATCCTAATCAAGAAGGGAAAACTCAGCATATCCTATTGTGAATAAGATACACTTCTAAAACCTTCTCCTACTATGAAAAGTAAAAGACAACACAATCCTACTAGGAATAGACTTGTATTTCCCAGCTTCAGTTGGGCTCAGGGGAGTTTGGATTTTCCACTGGGCCTCTGCGCTCACCTAATCCAAACTTTACTTTTATTTTAGGCTTTATTCCCCATTTACGTCACATCTGTAAGTCCATTATCGAATAATCTCATGACGTTAATGGGCTTGGGCTTTCAAACATGTAGATGGTCCTGTTGTTGGGCTTCTTCAATCAACAACTTCAAGACTTCTTCAATGTTTCATCTGCTAATCATCATAAGTCCAACAATATGAATTAGTGGATCTGGCATGACGATATTTGGATCCACTTGAGAGCTTCCTGGGTTATTCTCTGTGCAAATCAGCTCTCTTTGAAGAATTTCGTAACTAGACATGCCTTAACTTTGAACTTGCATATTGATGTTATGTGACATCTGTTAAAACCCGTTTGAAGGGCTTAACCCATGTATTGGTCCAGGTGTCTTTTAACATGATAAAATCTTCAATTTGGGTTCATTCTGGGTCTCTTTTGGACTCCCTAGACCAATGCTGGGAAAATCCCTTGTCAGATTAGGGAGATGAGACGCAGGTTTGATGGGAGTGGAGGAAGAGCTCTTGATGTTCATATTATCCCCTCCCTCCAGAAACGATTGGTCCTCGCATCTTCATTTTCACACAAAACAACATTAGAAATATTGAAATTAATATAAAATAGACTTACCGAGTTTCCTAGGCTTAGGACTAGTGAAACTAATTTTCTCAGTTCTTCGAATTCTCTCAAACTTCTTGTTGAACCTGTTTTCTTGTGCCATACAGACAAGTTAGGATAATAGGGCACATGAACTATTAGCTCCCACAAGTGGGTTTCGCAAATCCACTTATGCAGAAGGGCGAAAACTACATTGAGTTGTCTAGTGGTTGTACAGTTTTTAATGTTCAGGCTGGATTACTTTGCATTATTCTTCTCTTCTCGCAATGTTCTTGCTAGAAACCTGTGCAGGGGACAAATTAACAATTTATTTTTCTTACCATTAAACACCAAATATTACTTGGTAATCACAATGGTGACTCTTTTGTCCAATTCCTAAGGCCTTCCTGGGAGATCATGATAGGCATCCACTGGTACATTGCACAGGGCTACACCTTGACTAGTCTAAGTTATACCGTAGCTATAGCTGACATCTGCACCTTGTAAGGCATTGTTAACGTGAGGCTAGAAGGGCATGCCTATTCCCTTCTTTTTTATCTCTATTAGTACCTCAATCAATACCTCTAATAAGGACTACGTCATCCTTTGGTTCACCAAAATCATCTAACCATTGCAATCCTTGCCCTAGTATCTTGAGAGGGTTGAACAACACGCAACACAAGTGGGTGCTCAACTGGCGGACAATCATGATGCAAGGAAATGGGGTTTGTCGAGTTTCCTCCTCAATAGCCTCACTGGTCTCGCCAATGAAGAGCTCATCATCCTCTTCACCTCTGATCAATAAAGATGGAACAAGAACATATAACAAGACACATGGAGACTGTGCTTGTGATGCTCGGGAAGCTTGCTTTCATGGTCTCTTATTTCCTAGTGAGATGTCCCTCATACAACAAAAACAACAACACCAATAATAGACGGGAAAATAAGGTATTCATAAAAAGAAAGGATAATACTTTTGTGTTTCTTCAAACTTTAAATGAATATAAAGGGGGATATTTACTTTTGAAAAAAATTCAAGAAATACTTTCTATCGCTTATTTCAAAAATAATGAAAAAAGAAAAAGGATATTTACTTTCAAAAATCTTAAGAACATAAATTCTTATAACTATTGAAATTAATAAAAAGATTCAAAACAAAAAGATATTTATGTCTCACACTTTTAATAAATCAAATTCCAAAAATATTAGACATAATAAAAAGGACTAAAAAAATCAAAAAAGATATTTATTTTAAAAACCAAGAATTAAATTCATAGGTATCTAAAATAATAAAACACACAAGATAAAATAAAAAAAAAAATACTAACGAAGGAAAAGACATTGCAATTGAACAAAGAGCAAAGCTCTGCGGCTTACTCCATCGCGCAGGACGCGAATTCTGATCCATCATTTATCAGCGCGCGTAGCGCAGCTGCTGGCCTACCGCGACACTTTTATTAGCGACACACATGATGCCTATCGCTACAGTACTGTGGTGACCATCCCGTGCACCTTGTTTGATCTTTAGTGACATATTTTCCCGAGAGTCACTAATAGCCTCAGTTGCTTGCTTTTCCTCTTGAGTACACTTGTATTATTTTTATAGTTCAATTCCATCCTACAAAATAGGGTAGAACACGAAAGACCAAGTGTAATTCGACACAAGACCCAAAAAAATAAAACAAACCAAAAACAAAAAGAAAAGAAAAACCAAACTTCCAACGACTACTTATTCTTTTTAAACAGGTTTTTCTTTTCTTATGACTCAGTAACAAAAACTCAAAACTCAAACGACTAAACACAAAACAAAACTCGACTCAGTAGCAATCAAAGGACAAGTATAACAAACAGTAAAAATTCGAAACAAAACAAAGGTGACAAAAACAAGTAGCTATATAGTATAGATGCTTATTAAGTCACACAAAAGTACAACAAACTCAAAATCAGCAGGTACTCTCTCGAGTCAAACTGTGATCCCTCAAGAACATGAGCTCAACTACCGGGGAGAGGAAAGAGTTTATACACACACCAGAAAATACAAATTTTACCTCCCAATTTCAAGGTGTGATCACTCATATCTCTGATTCTGTTTGCTTCCTTACTAACTTTTAGAGAACTGTTACTTTTGTAACCTCGGCTTGTCTTTTTCTTTACTTAGCCAGACTATTGCAGAAGAGCTTTTCTTTTACAGAATTTGTCAGATTCTTAAGATTAGCTCTTTGGTTCTTGCCTATTCTCACTATATTTACACTTTTTCCAGGAGGTTAGAACTGCTATCTATTTGGGAGGGGGAATTCTACCTCAAGTACACAACATGAGGGTAAGGTTCTCGAGTTTAAGTATTCTTAAGAAAAATCACAATCAAACCTTAAAGAACACCCACTAACCTCAGAGTTGTCAAACTCCATGATCCTCGTGCACTGATTTGTGAAATTACGTTTTTACCCGTGCAAGTTCCAAACTCGTACTACCTGTCAGAAAAATTCAAAAATAGTTTAAACAGAACAAAAACAACCTTGAAACATCAAGGAAGACAAAAAATTTTGACACCCTCAAAACTCACAAAAGGGGTATTTTTGGCAAGTTTCGAAGCGTTTTGACAAGGGGTAAAATTGACTTTTTTACCTCAAAAACTCTGTTAGTTTTTTAATACATAAAAGCTATTACTTGTATGAAAAACTAATATCCAGAGTTGATATATCATTTTGTTTCAGTATTAATTTTGTTCCATTATATCATAGAACGGGATAACGGAGTGTGAAAAGACACAGTAGATCTCGTTATTGGTTAAAGTATTGATATATAAAAAGTATGCTCGTAATCGGTATAGGTTATCCTGTGATTTGGAAATTAGTTTGTCTAGACTAATTAAATCACACGGATATACCCGGGGCATATTGAGCCCAACCAGTTTGGATAGAATTAAGTTGTACTGATCGGCGTAGTTAATTCGGTCCTAGTATTCTAATCTCTCAATCTCAGGATTGGGACGGGCATAAGAGTTAGATATCGTATGGTTTGATTTGCCAAAGGGTGCGGTCAATTGAGGCCTAAATCTCAATAAGTTGGGTACGTGGTGTTTAGCTTCTTGTGTTGCGTTGCTAGTTGGAGGAATCCACGTACTGGTTCGCTGGGTTGATGGTGCTCCCGAGATGAGCTCGTAAGGTTTATTATACTAAACTCGACCGGTGGACTTTATGTCCTGTGTAATAAGAAATTCGAGTGGGACTAATCTCAAATACCAAGAAGTCGGTGAATCAATTTGTCAGTAAATTGATGAACCGACGAGTACTAGATCTTCGATGTGGGTTGATAGAAGAAAAATAAAGTGGCGCGATGTGAAGTCACTTTTGAGCGGTAGTTCCATAATTGGTCCGTTAGTAGTACGCCTAATTATGCGTTTGACTAATCGACAAAGTGAATTAATTAATCCTAAAGGTTTAATTAGTATTTGATTAACTAAGTGGATTAAGAAATTAATTCTATATAAATTAATTAATCCTAAGGGTTCGATTAAATTAAATTAATGAAATAGGTTAAAGAATTAATTCGAAAGGCTCGATTGGAGTTGACTAGTCTAGGGAAGAGTAAGTGGTCAACGAAAGTCTAAATAAAAGGCCCAACTCAAAGGCCCACTAGGTCTCCTTGGAAGCTCTCTATAAATAGTCATTGTTAGGCAACTTACAAGACATTAGAAACCTTAGAGGCTTTTGTCTAGTGAGAGAAAGTTAAGTCTAGAAAGTGAAGCTCTCAATTTTCTTAGAAGCTTTTCTTTCGAAGTCGACTTTGGAGCTATCTTCTTTGAAAATCTTCAAGCCCCGATCTTAGAAAACCCAAGATCTTCACCGATTTGATGTCCGAGATATTTCTGCCCGTCCGAAGTAGTAGCGCCGCCGAGGAGGAATTCCGGCGAGTTGTCCGGTAAAGTTTTTAGGGGGAGTTTGGCGGAAAATTTTGTGGGGTTTTTACGCTTTGTTGTGTTGATCCATTGGCTCATTCCTTCGGGTATGCCAAGGTTTAGATCTACGAGCAAAGGCCAATTCCTGAAGTGGGTTTTCAGATTAAGATCAGTTCCTGGACTAGATTTGTTTTTCAGATCGGTTAGATTCTTGATGTGGGTTTCTTTGGATTTCTTCGTTGTTGCCTTGGACCACTCCGTAGACATTAGCCCACACTAATTCGGAGGTGTTTGGAGTTATTCTTCTGATTTCTAGTGGATTTCGCTTTCCCGAATATTTGGTTTTCTTTTTGCTTGGGACTTTGCTTCAAAGGTATAATCTTTAAACTTTCCCTGTAATTAAAGATTTAATCTTTGAGCATCATTTTAATAAATTAAATAAGTATAAGCCTAGATCCGTTCAGGGGAAATTAATTTGAGTGTGAGCCGAGTCAAAAGTTTCTGATTCTGGAATGCATTGCACGAAAGTGAGATTTTTTATTTAGCCCGGCTTGTTCTGTTTCCTTCAAATTGGTATCAAAGTGAGTGTTTTGGCTTTATATTTGTTTGATTTATTACACGACTTTGTTTTGACATTATTATTTTTGTCAAAAAGTTTAAACAGGTGGTTATTAGTTCCCGGCTATTATGGTAGATTTATTTTTCATTCATAAACCCCAGGACATGTCCGGGCTCATATTGTTTTTGAATGAAAATGTCTGTAATAGTAATAACCACGAGTTGGAAGCCGTGTAGGATTAGATAACTCTTGTAGTAGGATTTAATCTAATGTTGTCGTCTTTAAATTCCTAGAAAAACGCCTTTGTATATAGGAATTTATTTATTATGATGAAAACGTTATTTTGGATGACTTATATTCATGGGTTTTGGTTTCTTGTAATTTTGGGTGATTCCTAATTACGTAGAAAACTGAGAATACCCAAACAAATCGAGAGAAATCCAAATAACGAGTTGGAGTGACATTACGAGACGTGTAAAGGAGGCGTCAAAGGAATCAACGATAGAGAATGCCATAATAGTCGAGAAATTTTAATTATTTAATTTTTCGTATTTATGTCTTTTCATTGATTGTGTGTTCTCGATTTATTTTGCATGAGCGAAAACCAAACCAAACCATTTTAAAAGGTAAAGTGCAATTAATTAAGGTAGATTATTCGTATATAAAAACTCTAACGGTTTTATGGGTGCGAATATCCATAGTTAAGATATTGCATGTTAAAACATAAAAATCCTCAAACTTAAAAGTCTAAGTGAGAGCGGGTTGGTAAATATCCCCATGGCCTCCACTATGGATTCATTGGTGATGCGGTTAAACTTGCTCGTTGGCTTAGACCTTCCTCCCTATCGGATGAGTTTTCAATCACAGATATCACTGGAATGAATTTCTAAAGGGATGACTATAGTGAGTTTAATTGGATAAAGTTGCGACATCCTCTCCATCCGAGGCACATTAGTATCCTAAGTCATATAATGGCATACACTTAGTGTACCGTTTGTAGTATCCCTCCCATCGAGGTTACACTATTTATGTGTATGGCTAAAATCATTGACTATTAATTTCATTGATCATAAGATCGTTGGTCAGATAATGGAAGTAATGAACTTTGGTTCTTCTCGAACGAATGTGTCTTAGCGTAGATGTTCACCCATCATGACTTGCGTTAGTCCCGGTGTGAGAGATTTTGATGGGAGATTATATTGTTTTTTTTTTTTGAGGATTTCCATATTTTCAAAAAGAATACTAAAACTTTATTGTTTATTTTTTAGTTTGTTGATATGTCGTTCAACCCGCTAGCTGTTATACTGAATAAGAACAAATTTACGGGTCCTAATTACATTGACTGGAAACATAACCTGGACATTGTCCTTACTGCCAGGGTTACAAGTACGTGCTCACTTAGGAGTGCCCTCCTAAGCCTAACGATGATGCCACCCCTGAGCAGCGACAGCCATATACGAAGTGGCAGAAGGCTGATGAGATGACCCGGTGCTACATCTTGGCTTCTATATTGAGTGTATTATAGCACCATCATCAGTTGTTTACCTCAGCCTATGATATGATGCTCAACCTCAGGGAGATGTTTGGACATCAGGGCAGGGGAACTAAGCAGTTAGCTATGAGGAAACTCGTGAATACTAGGATGACTGAGGGCTCTTCAGTGAGGGATCACGTACTGGGCATGATGAGTTGCATCAATGAGATCGAGGTATTGGGAGGTGATATTGATGGGGAGACCCAGGTCAATATCATCCTCCAGAGCTTGCCCACTAGTTTTGAGCAGTTTCAATTGAATTAAAATATGTGCAAGCTCTCATATTCACTTCCCGATCTCATGACTGCATTGGTGTCTGCTGAAGGCTTCTTCACTGAGAAAAAGCAAGCTTTGGCTACTGTTGGACCTTCAGGTTCCTCTGCTGGGCCCAAAGCCAGGAAGCACAAGAGGAAGAAGAGCCAGAAAGCAGCGGCAGATCATGGACCTAAGGTGGGCATTGCCAAGAAGCACAAGCCAAAAGGCAAGTGTTTCAGGTGTGGCAAGGCTGGACATTGGAAGAAGGATTGCCCAAAGCCTCGAGGTATGTGTAAATTTTCCCTAATTACTGAAATGTGTTTAGGGCGATTCTCACAAATACTTGGTGTATGGATTCAGGAGCCACTGATCATGGTTGTAATTCTTTGCAGGGGTTCCAAGTGACCCAGCTGCTTAGAGAGGGAGAGTTGCAGGTCTACCTTGAGGATACTCCCAGAGTTTCTGTTGTTGTAGTTGGAGTTTTATGTCTTTATGTACCTAGTTCCAGAAAGAATTTACTTTCAGTTTCGAGACTTTTATTGGATGGTAATAATTGTCTTTTTCTGATAATTCTATTTTTATTAGAAAGAACCAGAAGCTTATATACTCCAGTGCATTAGTTGACAATCTGTTTTTAATCAAAACAAACTCCCAACTTGTGCATAATATAGAAACTAGTAATTCCTCACCGAATCATAGTAAGAGAAAGAAGTTTTCCCTTTAAATCAAACTTATCTTTGGCACCTGAGACTAGGTCACATCAACCTTAGTAGGATTTAAAGGTTGGTCAATAATGGGCATTTGGGCTCATTAGAGATTGACAGCTATCCGACCTGCGAATCCTACTTGGAGGGTAAGATGACCAAGAGGCCTTTCAAGGCCAAGGGGTATAGGGCCAAAGAGGTTTTAGAGTTTATTCATTTTTACATGTGTGGGCCTATGTCAATTTAGGCTAGAGGTGGTTATGTGTATTTCGTGACATTCATGGATGATTACTCTGGATATGGATACATATACCTGATGCGTCACAAGTCTGAATACTTTGGCAAGTTCAAAGAGTTTAAGGTTGAGGTGCAGAACCATCTGGGTAAGAGTATCAAGACCCTGCGATCTGAATGCGGTGGTGAATATCTCTCTAGTGAATTTAGGTCCTATTTGTCAGAGGAGGGTATTCAGTCCCAGTTGTCTACAACTGGCACACCTCAGCAAAATGGTGTAGCAGAGAGAAGGAACATGACTCTTATGGATATGGTTAGATCAATGATGAGTTATAATGAATTTCCTATCTCGTTTTGGGGTTATGCCTTAGAGAAAACATGTTTTATTCTTAACCTCGTGCCATCTAAGTCTGTGCCTTCGACCCCAGTAGAGTTGTGGACTGGGCAAAAGCCTAGTCTGAGACATCTCAGAATTTGGGGTTGCCCAGCCCGTGTGCTTAAGATAGATATAGGCAGGTTAGATGCAAGAACTGAGATTATGCTATTTATAAGCTATCCCAATGGAACGAGAGGTGGTATATTTTATAGTCCTCAGGATTAGAAGGTGGTGATCAGCACCAATGCTAGATTTCTTGAGGAGAACTATATTTTATATCACAAGGCGAGTAACAAGGTAGTATTGGAAGAGCTTAGGGGTTAGTCCAGTATTCTAGATGCATAACTACAGGAAGCACACCATAAGAGACTGCACACACTATCACATATGATGCTCTTAAACAGGTTGCACATCGTCGTAGTGGGAGGGTTGTCAGACAGCCTGAGAGGTACATTGGTTTGGGTGAGCATTCGAACTTTATCCCTGGCACCTATGAACCAGACCCAGTTAGCTACAATGAAGCTCTCCAGAATAAAGATGCAGATTCTTAGCAGAGAGCGATGATTGTTGAGATGGGTTTGATGGACTCAAATCAGGTCTGGGAGCTGGTAGACCTTCCTGATGGTTTTCGGCCTATTGGGTGCAAATGGGTCTACAAGTAGAAAAGAGGATCTGACGGGAGGGTTGAGACCTTCAAGGCTAGGCTTATGGCAAAAGGGTATATTCAGAAAGAGGGAATTGATTGTGAGGAGACCTTTGAAGGAAAACAGAACAAGCCTGGGCTAAATCGAAAATCTCACTTTCGTGCAATGCATTCCAGAATCGGAAACTTTCGACAAAGCTCAGGCTCCAATTCATTTACCCATGAACGGATCTTGGCTTATACTTATTTAATTTATGAAATCGACAACTAACCCGCAAAGATTAAACCTTTAATTAAAAGTGGAAGGATTAAAGGTTATACCTTTGAAGCGAAGTCCTTAGCAAATAAGAAAACCAAATCTTTCGTTCGCGACTACCACTGAAATCCAAAAGATTACTCCGAGAAAACTTCGAATATTGCGTGGGCAATAATCTATCGAAGTGTGCTACCAAAGCCGACGAGAAACCCGCAAGAAAATCCCTCAATTAGATCAAATCTACCCAAAAGATCAAACCTTTAACCCAAAAAACTGCTGCCTACTACTTTTCTCGCCAATAAAATCGAACCCACTTCAACTCCGGTCATGATCTGGACAACCGGGATTGTGGATCACCAACCCAAGGAAGAGATCAACACAAACCCAGCTGGATCAAGCACCCCGGAGTGAACAGTGTCTGTGAACAGTGTCTGTAAATAGTGAACAGTGAATTTCGGGCAAAAATTATAAAATCCAGCAGTGGGCAACTCAAATAAATCAATGGGCTATCTAAAAGTTTGATCTTTAGACTTAATCCAAAATCGAGAAGTGAGATTCTAAGTTCGTTTTTGAAAGAAACCCAAGTAAGGAATGAGAGTCTCTCTCTAGAACTTTCTCACTCAAGAGCAAGAGAAAATGTCTTGCAAGATTTTCTTAAGTTTCTTAGGCCTTAAGCTTTCTATTTATAGGGAGCTCTTAAGAAGACCTAGTGGACTTTTGAGTTGGGCCTTTTAATTTGACTTTCGTTGACCGCTTAGTCTTTCCTAGACTAATCAACTCCAATCGACCCATTCGAATTAATTTTTTAACCCACTTCGTTAATTTAATTTAATCGAACCCTTAGGATTAATTAATTCAAATATAATTAATTTCTTAAACCACTTTGTCAATTAAATATTAATTAAACCTTTAGGATTAATTAATTCACTTTGTCGATTAGTCAAATATATAATTAGTCGTACCACTATCGGACTAACTATGGAACTACCGCTTAAAAATGACTTTACATCGCGCCGCTATATTTTATTCTATCTCCCCACATTAGAGATCTAGCGCTCGTCGGTTTATCAATTTACTGATAAACAATTCACTGACTTCTTGGTATCCGAGATTAGTACCACTCGACCTTTTATTATACCGGACATAAAGTCCACCGACGGGATTTAGTATAATAGACCTTACGAGCTAATCTCGGGAGCACCATCAACCGGTAAGTGGATTCCTCCGACTAGTAATGGCACGTAAATAGCTAAACACCGCATACCCAACCTACCGAGGTATAGGCCTCAATTGACCTCACTCTTTGGCAAATCAAAGCATACAATATCCAACTCTCACGCTCGTCCCAATCTCGGGATTGAGAGACTGAATACTAGGACCGGGCATAGCATTGAGTATTAGTGGGAGATTGTTAGTTTTTTCAAACAGAAAAGCTATTGCTTGTATGAAAAACTAATATCCACAGTTGACATATCATTTTGTTTCCATATTAATTTTTTTCCATTATATCATAGAACTAGATAACGGGGTGTGAAAAGACACTGTAGATCTCATTATTGGTTAAAGTATTAATATATAAAAAGTATGCTCGTAACTGAGATAGTCTGAATATACCATCGGTATAGGTTATCGTGTGATTTGGAAATTAGTTTGTCTAGACTGATTAAATCACACAGATATACCTGGGGCATATTGAGCACAACCAGTTTGGATAGAATTAAGTTGTACTGATCGGCGTAGTTAATTTGGTCCTAGTATTCTAATCTCTTAACCCCGAGATTGGGAAGGGCGTGAGAGTTATATATCGTATGATTTGATTTGCCAAAGGGTGCGGTCAATTGATTCCTAAATTTCAATAAGTAGGGTATGCGATCTTTAGCTTATTGTGTTGCATTGCTAGTTGGAGGAATCCACATACCGGTTCGCCGGGTTGATGGTGCTCCCGAGATGAGCTCGTAAGGTTTATTATACTAAACCCGGCCGGTGGACTTTGTTAGTTTTGAATACAGAAAAACTATGGCTTGTATCAAAAATTAATATCCACAGATGACATATCATTTTGTTTCAGTATTAAATTGTTCCATTATATCATAGAACTAGATAACGGGGTGTGGAAAGACACAGTAGATACCGTTATTGGTTAAAGTATTGATATATAAAAAGTATGCTCTAACTGAGATAGTCTAAACATACTATCAGTATAGGTTATCGTGTGGTTTGGAAATTAGTTTATCTAAACTAATTCAATCACACGGATATGCCCGGGGTATATTGAGCACGACCAGTTTGGATAGAATTAACTTATACTGAACGACGTAGTCAATTCGGTCCTAGTATTCAGTCTCTAAATCCCGAGATTCGAATGGGCATGAGAGTTGGATATCGTATGCTTTGATTCGCTTAAGAGTGCGGTCAATTAAGGCCTATACCTCGGTAGGTTGGGTATGCGGTGTTTAGCTTCTTATGTGCCGTTGCTTGTCGGAGGAATCCACGTAACGGTTCGCCGGGTTGATGGTGTTCCTGAGATGAGCTCGTAAGGTTTATTATACTAAACCTGGCCGATGGACCTTATGTCAGGTATAATAAGAAGGTCGAGTGGTACTAATCTCGGATACCAAGAAGTCAGTAAATTAGTTTGTCAGTAAATTCATAAACCGCCGAGCACTAGATCTTTAATGTGGGGAGATAGAAGAAAAATAGTGGCGCGATGTAAAGTCATTTTTGAGCGGTAGTTCCAAAGTTAGTTCGATAGTGGTACGACTAATTATGCATTTGACTAATCGAAAAGTGAATTAATTAATCCTAAAGGTTTAATTAATATTTAATTGACAAAGTGGATTAAGAAATTAATTAATCCTAAGGGTTCGATTAAATTAAATTAATGAAGTAGGTTAAGAAATTAATTCAAGTGGGTCGATTGGAGTTGATTAGTCTAGGAAAGACTAAGCGGTCAATGAAAGTCAAATTAAAAGGCCCAACTCAAAAGCCCAGTAGGTCTCCATTAGAGCTCTCTATAAATAGAAAACTTAAGGCCAAAGAAACATTAAGGAAGTCTAGCAAGACAATTCTTGCTTTCTTGAGTAAGAAGGTTCTAGAGAGAGAATCAGTTCATCTTTAAGGATTTTTTCTCAAAAATGAACTAGATTTATCGCTTGCTTAAAGATTGGATTCAGCCCAAAGGATTAGAACAAAAAAGCTACAGTCTTTTCTTGTTTTCATCATCACCGGACCGGTTCTTCAAATCAGCCGTTGGCGAGCAGTTGGGAATTCCGGCAAAGGTCTAATCTTGGCACATTTGATTCGGCTTTTCTCAATGTTGATCTCTTCTTTGGTGATCCATGGAAGGAGCTATCCAGATCACGGCTGAGAGAAGCCTTTTCCGGCAATCGAAATTATCATTGAGGTGGCCGACGGCGGGTTTTCACGGCGAAAGGGGCAACAGTGTTCTAGCCAGATTTTTGGGCAATTTTAAGAGACTTGTGTGTTTTCGTGGGGTTTGCGAGTACACGAAATTTCTTGGAGTCATCTATTGGATTTTGGTGGTATTCGCAATCAAAGATTTGGTTTTTCTTATTGCGTTGGACTTCGCTTCAAAGGTATAACCTTTAATCATTTCGCTTTTAATTAAATGTTCAATCTTTGTGCGTTAGATGTAGATTTAATAAATTAAATAAGTATAAGCCTAGATCCGTTCATGGGAAAATGAATTTGAGCCTGAGTTTTGTATAAAGCTGCTGATTCTATAATGCATTGCATGAAAGTGAGGTTTTCGATTTAGCCCGGGCTTGTTCTGTTTTCCTTCAGACTTTATGTCAGGTACAATAAAAAAGTCGAGTGGTACTAATCTCGGATACCAAGAAGTCATTGAATTAATTTGTCAGTAAATTGATGAACTGACGAGCACTAGATCTTTGATGTGAGGAGATAGAAGAAAAATAAAGTGGCGCGATATAAAGTCATTTTTTAGCGGTAGATCCATAATTTCTCCGTTACTGGTACGACTAATTATGCGTTTGACTAATCGACAAAGTGAATTAATTAATTCTTAAGGTTTAATTAATATTTATTTGACTAAGTGGGTTAATAAATTAATTCTAAATGAATTAATTAATCCTAAGGGTTCGATTAAATTAAAACGGAGTGAGTTAAAGAATTAATTCGAAAGGCTCAATTGGAGTTGACTAGATATGCCCGGGGCATATTGAACTTGACCATTTAGGAAGAATTGTCTTGTACTGATTTAATAGACTATTCATTCCTAGTATTCTATCTCTAAATCCCTAGACTTAAGCAAGCATGAGGATTATAGTGTACTTTGATCTGCCAATGGGTGAGGTCAATTGTGGCCAATAGTCTCGGTGGGTTGGGTGCGCGTGTTTAGTTACTTGGTATGCTGCTGCTTGTCGAAAGAAAACCATGTACCGGTGCATCCGGGGTGATGGTGCTCTCGAGATGAGCTCGTAATTTTTATTATACTAAACCCAGCTGGTGGACTTATGTCTGGTATAGTAAAAAGGTCGAGTGGTACTAGTCTCAGAATTACAGAAGTTAATTAATTAATTTATTAGTAAATTAATAAATTAACGAGCACTAAATCTTTGATGTCGGGAGCATAAGAATAAATTAATTTAGTTGTCCCGGAAGCAATTTTTGTGTAGGATGGTAGTGCCAAAATTAATCCGTTAGTGGTACGATTAATTTTGTAATGGGTTAATTGAATAAGTAGAGCTAATTAATTAATTAATTATTCCTAAGGGTTAATTAAGTAATTAACAAAGTGGAATTATTAAATTAATTAATTAAGTCTTAAGTTTCAATTAGAATTAGGAAATCCTAGATATTAGGAAATCTAATTGGATTTGGATTATCCTATTAGATTAGTTGCCTAATTGGATTTAGAAACTAATTAATTACCTAAACCCATTAGGAAGGTCAATCCTAAACTAATTTGGGGTGTCTCTTGTAACTCTATATATAGACAAGGGATTAGCAATTACATAACACACAACTCATAAGTTTTCAAGACAAGAAAACTAGAGAAAGAAAGTTTAGAGAGAGAAAATAATTTTCTCCCACTAGAGAGACTTTGGGTGGCCAAAATTTTGGTCCCAGGCGGCGGGCGACAGTTTGTTTTTCTGGTGAGATTCCCGACACAATTTTTGTGTTGATTGCTGATCAGTTGGTTGCTAGATCATTGCCCACACAACTTGGAATCATAATCTTGAGTCATACAAGCGATCACCTGAGTTAACACGCTTCAAAAGGTACTATTCTATGTTTCCGCTTTCAATTAGAAAATTATTGTTGCGTGATAAATTGAATGAGTACAAACCAAGATCCTGCGCAATGTTATTTTACGCAAGGATTGGAATAGCGATTGTGCTAGAGTCTAGGCCTGGTCAAAGATTCTGATTCTGGAATACGTAGCAAAAAAGTGAGTTTTTGACCGGGTCCGGGCAGATAATCTTTCAATTGGTATCAGAGCCTGGTTTTGGATTTTGTGCTTCTTCGATTTATTACATGGTTTTATTTACTTGTGGTTAAGAAATCCCGACTATTATGGTTGCGTTTTTATGGTTTTTAATTAAACCCGGGACATGTCCGGGTTTAATTTTATTATGAATGATTCTAATAGTATAACCACGTGTTGGAAGCCGTGTAGGATTAGATCAGATCTGTGGTAGGATTTTTTCTATGTAATTCAATTTTTAATTTTCCTAGAAAGTTTTGTAGTAAGAGAATTATTTTTTTTGTAATCGAAGGTGTTATGGTGGGCAACTTGAATTCATGGGTTTTTGGGTTATCCTTAATTCGTAGAAACACAGAAAAACTCAGAACCAAATACAAGAAGACCAAATAGTGTGGGAAAAGAAGCAACGGAATAGTCATAGCTGGAAGGGGGTGGCATCGGCGAAGACTTGCTAGGGGAGGCGCCGCCGGCGACCGCGGCACCGGCCATAGCATGGGAGCAATTGGTGAAACAACAGCGCAATAGCAACTGCTGCGCGCTGCTACGCCGCGAGTGCGCGTGGCCTGTGTGGCTTCCAGATTTTGTTTTTTTAAGTTCAAGACTCAATCTATCGAGTGGCATGACGGGACACGAGATCAAGGCAGAAGATAGAATCAATTAAAACAATAATACTCGGGAAATTTATTTTTTGTATTTATTTCCCGTATTTATAGTTTTAGTTTTGTGGTATAATTTTTGTGTTGTATATTAGATGCATGATTTTAAAGCATGACTGGTTTTATGTTTGCACATAACTTAGGATTAGTTAATTGCATGTTAAAACCGGAAAAACACTCAATTTAGAAATCTAAGTGGGAGCGGGTTGGTTTAATATTCGCATAGCCACCATTGCGGGTTCATATGTGATGTGGGTGGAGTTGCACGTTGGCATTAGGGCCTTCCTCCATTTGGATGAGTCCAACCATGAGATCTCTAGATTATGAATTTATAAGTAAGATGACTAGAGTAAGTTTTGTTAGTTTTGAATACAGAAAAACCATGGCTTGTATCAAAAACTAATATCCACAGATGACATATCATTTTGTTTCAGTATTAAATTGTTCTATTATATCATAGAATAGATAACGGGGTGTGGAAAGACACAGTAGATATCGTTATTGGTTAAAGTATTGATATATAGAAAGTATGCTCGTAACTGAGATAGTCTGAGCATACTATCGGTATAGGTTATCGTGTGGTTTGGAAATTAGTTTATCTAGACTAATTAAATCACACGGATATGCCCGGGGCATATTGAGCACGACCAGTTTGGATAGAATTGACATGTACTGATCGGCATAGTCAATTCGGTCCTAGTATTCAGTCTCTCAATCCCGAGATTCGGATCGCCGGGTTGTTGGTGATCCTGAGATGAGCTCGTAAGGTCTAATATACTAAATCCGGCCGGTGGACTTTACGTCCTGTATAATAAAAGGACGAGTGGTACTAATCTCAGATACCAAAATGTTGGTGAATTAGTTTTTCAGTCAATTGATAAACCGATGAGCACTAGATCTTTAATGTGGGGAGATAGAAGAAAATATAATGGCGCGATGTAAAGCAATTTTTGAGCGGTAGTTCCATAATTAGTTTGATAGTGGTATGACTAGTTATGCATTTGACTAATCGACAAGGTGAATTAATTAATCCTAAAGGTTTAATTAATATTTAATCGACAAGGTGAATTAAGAAATTAATTCTATTTGAATTAATTAATTCTAAGGGTTCGATTAAATTAAATTAACAAAGTGGGTTAAGAAATTAATTCGAATGGGTCGATTGGAGTTGATTAGTCGGGAAAGACTAAGCGGTCAACGAAAGTCAAATTAAAATGCCCAATTCGAGAGCCCATTACGTCTCCATTAGAGCTCCTTATAAATAGAAAGCTTAAGGCCTAAGAAACTTAAGAAAATATTGCAAGACAACGTTGTCTTCCTTGAGTGAGAAAGTTCTAGAGAGAGACCCTCCTTCATTCTTGGGTTTCTTTCAAAAACGAACTTAGAATCTCACTTCTCGATTTTAGATTAAGTCCAAAGATCAAATTTTTAGATAGCCCATTGATTTATTTGAGTTGCCCACTGCTGGATACTGTTCATCGGACACTGTTCACGGAATTCATTATTCACTTCGGGGTGCTTGATCCAGTTGGGTTTGTGTTGATCTCTTCCTTGGGTTGGTGATCCACAATCCCAGTTGTCCAGATCGTGACCGGAGTTGAAGTGGGTTCGATTTTATTGGCGAGAAAAGTAGTGGGCAGCAGTTTTTTTGGGTTAAAGGTTTGATCTTTTGGGTAGATTTGATCTAATTGAGGGATTTTCTTGGCGGGTTTCTCGTGGGTTTTGGTAGCAGACTTCCATAGATTATTGCCCACGCAATATTTGAAGTTTTCTCGGAGTTATCTTTTGGATTTCTTGTGGAATTCGCATAAAGATTGGATTTTTCTTATTGCGTTGGACTTCGCTTCAAAGGTATAACCTTTAATCCTTTCACTTTTAATTAAAGGTGTGATCTTTGTCCGTTAGATGTCGTTTTAATAAATTGAATAAGTATAAGCCAAGATCCGTTCGTGGGTAAATGAATTTGAGCCTGAGCTTGGTCGAAAGCTTCCGATTCTGGAATACATTGCACGAAAGTGAGGTTTTCAATTTAGCCCGGGCTTGTTCTGTTTTCCTTCAAGTTTCACTAGGAGAAATGCGATACCCTCTCCATCTAAGGCGCACTATCCTGAGGTAACAAGCATAGAAGTCACATAATGACACACACTTAGTGTACGATTTGTTGTATTCCTCCCATCGAGGATACCCTGCTTATTTATAGGCTGAAAGCACTGAATATTAGCTACATTGATCAATAGATCTTTGGTTCAGATAATGTAGTTAATGAACTTGGTTCTTCTCAAACGAATGTGGGTTAGCGTAAACGTCCACACTATCGTGGCTTGTGAGAATACCGGTGAATGAGATGTCGGTGGTTTAAATTATTTTTTTGAGTTAAGTCAATAATTGTTAGAATTTCTTGTAAATTTCGAAATTCTAGGATATTGTCCTCCAGAACTTGCCTCAAAGTTATGAGCAGTTTCGTTTGAACTACAACATGAATCAATTATTGTGTACTTCATCTGAGCTCTTAGGAGAGTTGGTGGCGGTTAAAAGTCTTCTTCAAGAGAAGAAGCGAGTTTTAGTCGTAGTCAAAGCTTCAGAATTTTCTTTTAATCCTAAGGCTGGAAATAAGAAGAGAAAGCTCAAGAGAAAAGCTCAAAAGGCACAGATTGCGCCAAAGCCAGAGATTGCAAAGAAGAAGCCGAAAGACAAGTGCTTCAACTACAATCAGACGGGACATTGGAAATCAGATTGTCCAAAGCTTAAAAGTACGACAGTTTATGCCTTAATTAATGAGACATGTTTAGCGGAGATTCTCACAGATACTTGGTGTGTGGATTCAGGCATCCCTAACCATGTTTGTAATTCTTTGCAAGGGTTTCTAGCAACCCGGAAGCTTAGAGAAGGCGAATAGGACATGTACTTGGGCGACACTACAAGAGTGTTAGTAGAAGCAGTGGGAGTAGTCGGCCTTAATTTCGAAAATTCTAGGCTAGATTTTGTTAATTGTCTTTATGTACCGAGTTTTAGAAAGAATCTTGTTTCAGTTTCTAAACTGTTAAAGAATGGTTATAAGTTTATTTTTTTCTGATGATTCTGTTGTTATTAGAAAATATGGTAAACTTATTTGTTCTTGTTCATTAGCTGATAATTTGTTTATAATTAAATTAAACTCCCCTATTGTGCAAAACATAGAGATAGATAACGCATCATCTAACACTAATAAGAGGAAAGAACCTTCTAAGATGAATCAAACCTATATTTGGCATCTCAGGTTAGGTCATATAAACCTTAGTAGGATTCAAAGGTTGGTCAACGATGGACCTTTAGGTTCGTTAGAGATTAACAGTTATTCAACCTGCGAATATTGCTTGGAATGTAAGATGACCAAAAGACCTTTTAAGGCAAAAGGTTATAGATCCAAATAAGTATTAGAGTTGATTCACTCTGACTTGTGTGGACCTATTTCGGTCTAAACATGAGGTGGGTTTGAGTATTTTGTGACGTTCACGGATGATTACTCAAGGTACGAGTACATTTACCTAATGCGCCACAAGTCCGAATGATTTAGTAAATTCAGAGAGTATTAGGCAGATGTGGAGAAGCATCATGGTAAGAGTATCAAGACACTACGATTAGACCTTTGTGGGGAGTACCTATTCTACGAATTTTGAGAATACCTCAGTGAGGTCAGAATTCAGTCTCAGTTGTCTGCACCTGGCACACCACAACAAAACGGTGTAGCAAAAAGAAAGAACCGAACTCTCATGGAAATGGTTAGGTCAATGATGAGCTATAGTGATTTGTCGAGTTCGTTCTGGGGGTATGCCTTAGAAACAGCAATGTACATCCTTAATCATGTACCATCTAAAACCATGCCTTCAACCCTATAAGAGTTGTGAAACGGGCGTAAGCCCAGTTTAAGACATTTCAGAATTTGGGGTTGCCCAGCACATGTGCTTAAGGCAGATGCGGCTAAGTTAGATGCGAGAATGGAAGTAATACTGTTTGTACGATACCCTAAAGGAACGAAATGTGGTCTGTTCTATATGTTGGATTGTGTTTAGGCATTTAATTCTAAATTAAATGGCAGAATTCCTAAACATTAAGGATTCGGGTCTTACCCTCGACGCGTAATCGGTTGTGCAGTCGCCTGGATCCTTTGGGAAGATTGCGTTCACCACCACAGAACAATTCAAGCGAATTGCCTCTACGTTCTTGCACTGGAGTTCTCTCAGAACCGGTGCTAGCCCCAAAATTTCCTGTTTAAGAGAAAACGTTTTTCTCTCTGGGAAGAATGGTTTTGGAAGAACGTTCTCTTTTTTTTTTTTTCTGAAGTCTGATTGTTTGTAAAAAATTTTTCAAACGTATATTTAAAACTGAGTCTGTTAAAACGTTTTTAACAGACTCCAGATACTTCTCTAATTTGAGAAGTATCTGTTTTAATTAATTATAAATAATAATTAATAATAATTAATTAATTATTTACTGAGTTGGGTTTTACCAACACCATGGATCAACCCATTGATCCATGGATCAGGCTGATGGGCCAAGAACCTTGATTCACAATTAGGTCCCTTGATTTATCAGCTCAACTCAATTCTTCCCAGGTAATTAATTAACTTTTAATTAATACCATAAAACTCTTTAATAATATTTAATTAAACCATTTAATTAAATATTATCTATTTAAGTATAACTCTTATACTTAGAACAGGCAATTTAATTAATTCTGAATCATCGAACTCACTTATGTGCGATCCTGTAGGTCCATTCCAAATTGACAATGAATAAATTAATCTCATTAATTAATCCATAAATCATTAGTGGTCTCTAGCAAGACATAATGACTACACAATTCAGAACGGAGGGTCGAATGGTGATTCAACACAACCTTCCGAGTATACTACGTAATGTCCTCTACACTGATATCCGGTTTAGCATAAGGCATGGAACCAATCATCCTTATATAGCTAAACGTTTTACTTGATCTCTTAGTGACAATGAACTTAATCAAGCAAATGATAACCCTTATCATTTCTTGGGCACGGCCATGCACTTCTCAGTTCACTATTAAGCGGCCAAGATATCATCTCTCATTTAAGAGAGACTTGTAGTCCCATCACTTCACCTACATACCTTAGCGTGACTCATAGTGTACCCAATCATACCCATACTTGGCAACCTGTTACGGTCCCGTTAGGCATATGTCAAAGCACACTCTAATTCACCTAAGACTATGCAGTGATTTCTGGTCTAAGGATCTTCGTACGAGTACTACTCAAAAGAATCACTCATGATCTAACAGTCCATGGAGTGTTTCTTTTGGCGGATCGTTTTCATGAAATTCAATATGCACAAGAATATAATTTCATGAAATTAACTCATCAGATAAATAATCAATCAAACGACAAATCTCTTATTTACATAAATAACCCTCAAAGTTTATTTACATAAATAGCCCTCATTAGGGCATATACACCAACAATCTCCCACTTGCCCGTTGAAGGGCTATGTCCTAAACTGTTTAAGACCAAGCTCTATTACATGTCTATCAAACTTTGACTGCGGTAGAGCTTTTGTGAGAGGATCTGCTACATTGTCGTCTGACCCTATTTTGCACACTTTCACATCTCCTCGATCAATGATCTCTCGGATGAGGTGAAACCTTCTGAGTATATGTTTGGTTTTCTGGTGTGACCGAGGCTCCTTAGCTTGTGCGATGGCCCCGTTATTGTCACAGAAAAGTTCTATCGGATCTTGGATACTCGGTATCACTCCGATGTCTAACACGAACTTTCTTAACCAAACAGCTTCCTTTGCAGCATCGGATGCAGCAATGTACTCAGACTCTGTTGTAGAATCGGCTGTTGTATCTTGCTTTGAGCTTTTCCAACTTATTGCACCACCATTCAGACTAAACACGTAGCCTGATTGTGACTTCATGTCATCTTGATCTATTTGGAAAGCAGCATCAGCGTAACCTTGTACGATGAGCTGTTCTTGTCCTCCACACACTAGCATCAATCCTTTAGTCCTTCGCAAGTACTTTAGGATTGCTTTGACTGCAGTCCAATGATCTGTTCCTAGATCTTGTTGGTATCTGCTAGTCATGCTCAGTGCACGTGCGACATCCGGGCGGGTACATAACATGGCATACATGATAGATCCTATTGCCGAAGTATATGGTACTCTACTCATTGTATCCCTCTCCTCTCTTGTTGAAGGACCTTGGTTCTTCTTCAAGAGAAGGCCATGTCTAAATGGTACCTTACCATTTTTGGAGTTAGACATATTGAACCTCTTCAATATTTTGTCTATGTACCCTTCTTGACTTAGTCCTAGAAGCCTTTTTGACCTATCTCTATAGATCTTGATACCTAGTATCATTTCGGCTTCTCCTAAGTCTTTCATAGAAAATACAGTCCCCAACCATTGTTTGATGTCTTTCATCATGGGAATGTCATTTCCTATGAGTAGGATGTCGTCCACATATAGGACAAGGAAAACTATCTTGCTCCCACTAACCTTCTTGTAAACACAAGGCTCATCTTCGTTCTTTATGAAGCCGTAACCTTTTACTGCCTCGTCAAAACGAAGATTCCAACTCCGAGATGCTTGCTTTAGTCCGTAGATGGACCTCTGAAGCTTGCATACACGATTTGGATGCTCTTGATCGATGTATCCCTCGGGTTGTTTCATATAAACATCCTCGAGTAGGTTTCTATTCAGGAAAGCCGTCTTAACATCCATCTGCCATATCTCATAGTCATAATATGCAGCTATGGCGAGCATAGTCCGAATGGACTTGAGCATCACGACAGGGGAGAAGTTTTCATCATAGTCTATACCATGAGTCTGTCTGAAACCTTTAGCCACTAGTCGTGCCTTGAAGATCCCGCCAGGTTTTAACTTGAAAATCCACTTGCAATCGACAACCTTTGCCTGAACAGGAGGATCAATCAAAGTCCAAACTTTATTGTCCCTCATGGATTGCATTTCAGATTCCATTGCTTGTAGCCATTTATCTGAATCTGGACTTTCTAAAACCTGTTTGTAGTTCACGGGCTCATTAGAGTCCACCAAGATCAAATCTTGATCGTCAGTTACGAGAAATCCGTATCTCTCAGGTTCATGACGAGATCTACTAGACCTTCTAGGTTCTTGTGTTGTTGACTCAAGCTGCTCATCTTCATGAGTTCCCATGTCAACTTCCATCTCAGTTTCTGTAGATCGTTCTACATTCTCTTGTGGTTCTGGAACTTCTCCGAGTTCTATTCTACTCCCACTATCTTTCTTGTAGAGAAAATCTTTCTCTAAGAAAGTGGCTCCCCGAGCAACAAACACTTTGTTCTCAGTTGGATTGTAGAATTGATATCCTTTAGTTTCCTTAGGATATCCCACAAACAGGCATTTGTCAGTTTTAGGTTCAAGCTTACTACTTTGTAAACGCTTTACATGTGCTTGACAACCCCAAACTCGTAGATATGACATATAGGGTTTTTGACCCGTCCACATCTCATATGGAGTCTTATCTACTGCCTTAGATGGAATACGATTTAGTAAGTAGGTAGCTGAAAGGAGGGCATAACCCCAAAAGGACATAGGGAGAGTCGCTTGGCCCATCATAGATCGAACCATATCTAATAAGGTCCGATTCCTCCTCTCGGATACACCATTCCATTGAGGTGTTCCTGGTGGAGTTAGCTCTGAAACAATTCCACACTGTTTTAGATAGCCATCGAACTCATCATTAAGGTATTCACCTCCCCGATCGGAGCGAATAGCCTTAATCCTTCTATTTAACTGATTTTCTACTTCATTTTTAAACTCTTTGAACTTTTCAAAAGTTTCACTTTTATACCTCATTACGTAGACATAACCATATCTACTATAGTCATCGGTAAAAGTCACGAAGTATTCAAATCCACCTCTGGCTTGTGTGCTCATCGGTCCACATACATCTGTATGTATTAGTGCCAATAGCTCACTAGTCCTCTCGCCTTTCTTGTTGAAAGGACTCTTCGTCATTTTTCCTTGCAAACAGGGTTCACATGTGTCATATGATTCGAAATCAAATGAACCAAGCACTCCATCCTTATGAAGTCTTTGAACTCGCTTCTCATTTGCATGGCCTAGACGACAGTGCCATAGATATGTTGGACTTAAATCAGATTGAATTAATTTGGCTTTCTTTTTAATGTTATATACCGGTTTCTCTTGGGTCAAATCCAAGATATATAGGCCATTGCACAAATTTGCAACTCCATAGAAAACATCTTTTTGATATAAAGACAACGATTTATTACCAATAATAAAACGAAATCCTTTGATATCCAAGCAAGAAATTGAAATAATATTCCTACTCATAGTAGGTACATAATAACAATTCTCTAAAACAATGTTTAAACCGGAAGGCAAAGACAAAATGTAATCTCCAACTTCAACGGCTGCAACTCTTGCCCCGTTGCCTACTCGGAGATCTACTTCGCCTTTCTTTGTCATCCTTCTATTGCTCAGTCCCTGCACATCAGTACAAATGTGAGCCCCACAACCGGTATCTAATACCCATGAGGTGGACATAGAAAGATTAATCTCAATAACAAAGATACCTGAAGCCGAAGGATTCTGTTTCTTCTCTTCAAGAAACAGCTTGCAGTTTCTTCTCCAATGCCCCTTCTGATTGCAATGGAAACATACTGCGTCCTTCTGAGCATTTTTCTTAGTAGGAGGAGTTTGAGGCTGAGCCTTAGGAGCAGTCTTACTGCGAGGCTTCTTATTTTCAGCAACTTTTGCCTTGCCTTTAAACTTTCTCTTGTTGCCCTTACCCTTTTCCACAACAAGTACTGGCGTTGCCTTCCGAAGGGTTTGCTCAGTATTTTTAAGCATTCCATGGAGCTCAGGAATTGTCCTCTCCATGTTATGCATGTTGTAGTTCACCACAAAGTCATTGTAATCATCAGGCAGTGAAGCCAATATGATGTCAATGGCTAACTCTCTAGAAAGAGGTGCATTTAATCTCTCTAGGGTATCAATATACCCCTTCATCTTGATCAAATGCGTGCTTACTGACGAACCCTTCGCCATCTTGCACGAGATCAATGTTTTTATCGTAACGAACCTTTCGTTACGGGCTTGTTCACGGAACATTTCCGTTAGTGACACATAAATTTGGAACGCTTCCGAATTCATGAATTGTTTCTAAAGGTCGCCTGACATAGTCGCGAGCATCAGACATGTCACGTCATCGGAATCGCTTTTCAGCTTTTCCCATGCTCGTTGAACCGCAGCCGTAGCATTTACTGGTGGTTCAGGTAAAGCAGCGTCTAAGATATTTAGCTTCCTTTCTTGTTTGAGAACGATTCTCAAGTTTCTTTCCCAATCTAAGAAGTTTGGACCAACAAGCTTTTCTTTGTCCAAAATGCTTCTTAGAGTGAGATTAGATGTATTAGTGCTAGTAGATGCCATTTCTACAAAAGAAAATGCAAAATATTAGAATGAGTTTTAAAATGTTTTCCACAATAGCCAAAATTGAAATCCCAAACAATTTTGTGTTGGTGCTAGATTGTGGGCCGAAAATCCACAAAGAATCAACCCCAGTCTTGCTTTGGCAAGTATCGTAGGGATTGGGCTCTTTTGGTAGGCAACGTTCAAATCACATCCCTATGTAATTTAACGATTTCCAATTGCATCACTATGCAACTTTTCGGTGATAGGATGAACATTCCAAATGTTTGACACCATCCTATCTTTGCAAAATTAATCCCTAGTCAACTTATCGGGTCAAGCTAGGATTAATTTTCCCAAGTTAAACCATCCCTCAAGGCATCACATCAATAGACACCCACACAGTTTTTCCATAACAAGTGGTAGTGATAAAGTCGGGCATCTAATACCCAAACAGTTTTTCCACTCATTAATGGTAGTGATAAAGTTGGGCACTATTATGCAATAACCCGCCGCACGAAGAAAACCTGAAGCCCTTGGGCTCTCCAAGTCCACCAGACGTTCAACGCTCAAGCGGGCCCTCAAGTATGGAAGCAAAATCTTGGGTTTTTGGGATTTAAGTTTGATCGGCTTAACATGCATTGTCGTTTTCATTCATTCACAAAACATAAAATTGCGGAAATGCGATGAATTGGCCTCTAATCTATTACAGGGCCTTTTAAAAAAAAAACTTCTTTTGGGCCTCCATTTTGGGCTTCCGTTCCTGGGCTCCACCATGGACTCCTTTGGAACCTCCTTTTGGGCCTAACTATTACATAATTATTTAATAGGCACGCAGGCCCAATTTTAAAATGGCTCGCAGGCCCAAAAATTTTAATAATAAATTTTAAGCCCAATTCATGCATAGAAAAACACACAATTGCATATGCTTCATACAAGCCAATTTTATTAGGCCGAATCATTTAATCAGGGATTGTGTAACTCTTACACTATTAAAATTGATCGTGTCATGATCAATTTTAATCAATCCCATGTTCATTCATTTTAATCGAATGATGCATGAACATGCTAGCATAATTATGATGCTTCACATAAAATTTAAACAATTTAAATTTAAGCATCATAAGTAAACTAAAATAAATAAATAACAATTAATTAATCTAATTAATTATTTATTTATTTATCTTTTCTAATTATCCTAATCTAATTAAGATAATTTATTTCAAAATTTAAACTTATAGGATAAAATTCTAAATTAATCCTATCTTTATCTAATAAGATTATTTAATTAAAATCTTATTAAATAAAATTCAGAAAATTTTTAAAATTTTAATTTTCTGAAACTCTTGGGGTCATTTCGTAAATAACCAAAATTCTGGGCTTAGGGTTTAAAGGAAACAAAACTGCTGGGGCTGGTTTGTAATTTTTAAAACATTTAAATTTTTTTGCAGCTAGGGTTTTTGGCTTGCGGCGGGGCATTTCCGAGATTAGGGAGTGCGGCGGGGGCAATTTGGTCATTTCACCCAATTAGGGCACCAGCCCCCCGCCGCCTCCTTCTTCTTCCCCGGTGACCTGCGATCGGGTTTC
Organism: Knoxia roxburghii; assembly: GCA_030378225.1. Taxonomy (NCBI): domain Eukaryota; kingdom Viridiplantae; phylum Streptophyta; class Magnoliopsida; order Gentianales; family Rubiaceae; genus Knoxia; species Knoxia roxburghii. The sequence continues at coordinate 19,580,228 of CM059420.1, read as the reverse complement.
AGCGGCTTCCTCGAATCCCGGCGACACTCGCCGTTCATCTCATCCGGCTTGGTTCCGACCGATCGTCGTCTCTCCGTCGCTTCAATCGTTCGGCGACCAGAACATTTCCGGCCCCGATGGCGATTGACCAGCCGCGAACCCAGCGACCGCTTCGATGAAAACAAAGCAGCTCGCCGACATGGATTCCGGCGACGCGGACGACCCAACACCCTGCGGAGATAAAAAAAATAACCAGCAACAACAACCAGCAAATAGTTTAATCGAAAGCAAGCTTCCCGACTAGTTTCGAAACAAAAACCAAAACAGAAATCGGCGGATATTTCCGGCGAACAGTTTTCAAAACAACAGCCCAATCAATTGCAAATCAAAACGTTTTTGACACCCAATCAACATAAAATCGTTCCCCATTAATAAACGAACAAAACCCATGGAAAAATCAGGCCAAAAAAACCAATTTTTAGCAATATTCGTTTTTTCGGCGAACTTCCGGCCGGCCGGAAAACTTTCCGGCGAAGATTTCCCAGAATCCGGCGACCTTACCCAGCAACATTTTTTTTTCTTTAAAACTGTTTTTCAAGGAAAAAAAAACTTATACCCAATTTTAATTAAAACATTTTTAATTAAAACAATTAACCAGGCTCTGATACCACTGTTGGATTGTGTTTAGGCATTTAATTCTAAATTAAATGGCAGAATTCCTAAACACTAAGGATTCGGGTCTTACCCTCGACGCGTAATCGGTTGTGCAGTCGCCTGGATCCTTTGGGAAGATTGCGTTCACCACCACAGAACAATTCAAGCGAATTGCCTCTACGTTCTTGCACTGGAGTTCTCTCAGAACCGGTGCTAGTCCCAAAATTTCCTGTTTAAGAGAAAACATTTTTCTCTCTGGGAAGAATGGTTTTGGAAGAACGTTCTCTTTTTTTTTTCTGAAGTCTGATTGTTTGTAAAAAAATTTTCAAACGTATATTTAAAACTGAGTCTGTTAAAACATTTTTAACAGACTCCAGATACTTCTCTGATTTGAGAAGTATCTGTTTTAATTAATTATAAATAATAATTAATAATAATTAATTAATTATTTACTGAGTTGGGTTTTACCAACACCATGGATCAACCCATTGATCCATGGATCAGGCTGATGGGCCAAGAACCTTGATTCACAATTAGGTCCCTTGATTTATCAGCTCAACTCAATTCTTCCCAGGTAATTAATTAACTTTTAATTAATACCATAAAACTCTTCAATAATATTTAATTAAACCATTTAATTAAATATTATCTATTTAAGTATAACTCTTATACTTAGAACAGGCAATTTAATTAATTCTGAATCTTCGAACTCACTTATGTGCGATCCTGTAGGTCCATTCCAAATTGACAATGAATAAATTAATCTCATTAATTAATCCATAAATCATTAGTGGTCTCTAGCAAGACATAATGACTACACAATTCAGAACGAAGGGTCGAATGGTGATTCAACACAACCTTCCGAGTATACTACGTAATGTCCTGTACACTGATATCCAGTTTAGCATAAGGCATGGAACCAATCATCCTTATATAGCTAAACGTTTTACTTGATCTCTTAGTGACACTGAACTTAATCAAGCAAATGATAACCCTTATCATTTCTTGGGCACGGCCATGCACTTCTCAGTTCACTATCAAGCGGCCAAGATATCATCTCTCATTTAAGAGAGACTTGTAGTCCCATCACTTCACCTACATACCTTAGCGTGACTCATAGTGTACCCAATCATACCCGTACTTGGCAACCTGTTACGGTCCCGTTAGGCATATGTCAAAGCACACTCTAATTCACATAAGACTATGCAGTGATTTCTGGTCTAAGGATCCTCGTACGAGTACTACTCAAAAGAATCACTCATGATCTAACAGTCCATGGAGTGTTTCTTTTGGCGGATCGTTTTCATGAAATTCAATATGCACAAGAATATAATTTCATGAAATTAACTCATCAGATAAATAATCAATCATACGACAAATGTCTTATTTACATAAATAACCCTCAAAGTTTATTTACATAAATAGCCCTCATTAGGGCATATACACCAATAATCTCCCACTTGCCCGTTGAAGGGCTATGTCCTAAACTGTTTAAGACCAAGCTCTATTACATGTCTATCAAACTTTTACTGCGGTAGAGCTTTTGTGAGAGGATCTGCTACATTGTCGTCTGACCCTATTTTGCACACTTTCACATCTCCTCGATCAATGATCTCTCGGATGAGGTGAAACCTTCTGAGTATATGTTTGGTTTTCTGGTGTGACCGAGGCTCCTTAGCTTGTGCGATAGCCCCGTTATTGTCACAGAAAAGTTCTATCGGATCTTGGATACTCGGTATCACTCCGATGTCTAACACGAACTTTCTTAACCAAACAGCTTCCTTTGCAGCATCGGATGCAGCAATGTACTCAGACTCTGTTGTAGAATCGGCTGTTGTATCTTGCTTTGAGCTTTTCCAACTTATTGCACCACCATTCAGACTAAACACGTAGCCTGATTGTGACTTCATGTCATCTTGATCTGTTTGGAAAGCAGCATCAGCGTAACCTTGTACGATGAGCTGTTCTTGTCCTCCATACACTAGCATCAATCCTTTAGTCATTCGCAAGTACTTTAGGATTGCTTTGACTGCAGTCCAATGATCTGTTCCTGGATCTTGTTGGTATCTGCTAGTCATGCTCAGTGCATGTGCGACATCTGGGCGGGTACATAACATGGCATACATGATAGATCCTATTGCCGAAGCATATGGTACTCTACTCATTGTATCCCTCTCCTCTCTTGTTGAAGGACCTTGGTTCTTCTTCAAGAGAAGGCCATGTCTAAATGGTACCTTACCATTTTTGGAGTTAGACATATTGAACCTCTTCAATATTTTGTCTATGTACCCTTCTTGACTTAGTCCTAGAAGCCTTTTTGACCTATGCGTGGGAGGGTCACCGTAGTGAGAGGGTTGTAAGACAGCCCGACAGGTTCATTGGCGTGGGAGAGGGCTCAGACCTAGTCCCAGGTGCACCTGAGCCCGACTCAGTGAAATACAATGAGGCTCATTGAGATAAAGATGCATAATCTTTGTAAAAGGCTATGATATCCGAGATAGGGTCGATGGACCAAAATCAAGTCTGGGAGCTTCTGGACCTACCTGATGGTTTTAAACCTATTGGATGTAAGTGGGTCTACAAAAGAAAGAGAGGACCTGATGAAAAGGTTGAAACCTTTAAAACTAGACTGGTGGCGAAGGGGAATACTCAGAAAGAGGGAATTCGATTTTGGGGAAACCTTCTCCCCGGTAGCCATGCTTAAGTTAATCCAGATTCTCTTAGCCATAGCTGCTCATTTAGATTATGAGATATGGCAGATTGATGTCAAGACAGCTTTCCTTAACGAAAGTCTTGAGGAAACCATCTTCATACAGCAACTAGAGGGATTCGTTGAAAAAGGCCAAAAGCATAAGGTTTGTAGCTTAAGAGGTCCATTTACGGACTTAAGTAGGCATCCAGATCTTGGAACATCCGGTTTGATAAGGTAATCATGTCCTACGGATTTACTCAGTGTCAGGATGAGCAATGTGTATATCGCAGACGTGATGGAAACGCGGTGGTGTTTCTTAACATTACGTAGATGACATTCTATTGATTGGCAACAACAAGAAAATGTTATCAGACGTAAATACATGGCTGTCCAAACAGTTTGATATAAAAGACTTAGGAGAAGTGGGACATATCATTGGGATCGAGATAATTTGAGATCGTAGGAAAAGTTCGTTAACTCTCTCTCAAGCTTAATACATAGATACGCTTCTGGCCCGTTTTAACATGCAGAACTCCAAGAAAGGTTTTCTACCTTTTATTTATGGAGTGCATCTATCTAAATAACAGTCTCCCAACACTGTTGAGGAGATAGAGGATATTAGGACAGTTCCTTATGCTTCAGCAGTAGGAAGTCTCATGCATGCCATGTTGTGTACAAGGCCTGATATCTATTTTGTCGTTAGCATTGTAAGCAGATATCAGAGTAACCCTTGGAAAACTCATTGGGAAGAAGTAAAATGCATTCTCAAGTAGTTTCGCAGAATGAGAGACTAAGTATTAGTCTATCAGGCGCCTGAGCTGGTACCCCGAGGTTACACAGATTCAGATTTCCAAGGCGAAAGGGACAAGAGCAAGTCTACCTCAGGGTATGTGTTTACTTTGAGAGGTGGAGCCATAGTTTGGTGGAGTGTCAAGCAGAAATGTATGGCAGACTCTACCATGGAGGCTGAATACGTTGCCGCATCAGAGGCAACGAAAGAAGCAGTATGGTTCAATAACTTCCTAATGGACTTAGATGTGATTTCTGGTTTACAGAAGTCAATCACATTGTATTGTGATAACAAAGGTGCAGTAGCAAACTTGAAGGAACCATGAGCCCAGAAGGCGAGTAAACACATACTGCACAAGTACCACCTGATACGAGATATCGTCAAGAGGGAAGACGTGGTCGTGGCTAAGATAGCATCAGAGAATAACCTTGTAGATCCATTCATGAAGACATTGACTTCAAAAGTTTTTGAGACTCATGTGGAGGGCATGGGGATTAGATACTTAGGGGAGCCATGATAGTTTTTCTAGATATATTGTACAGTATATAAGATTAAATGTAGTTATGTACTTAAAGCACAGTTTAAGTATTAGTGGGAGATTATTAGGGTGGGTTGAATACATAAGCTATGCTTGTATTATATATTTTCCCAGTTAATATATCGATTTAATGTTTTGGTTAAATTAGTTGTGCATGATTTGTCCATTTATATTATGTAGTTAGATGATGAGGTGTCTGGTGTGACACAGTAGATCTCATCATTAGTTTAAAGACAAAATATATAAATGAGGTTCGTAACCAAGACAGTTTTGGACAAACTGTCAATTTAGGTTATTATGTGATTCAGATAATTGGTTTGTCTAAACTAATTGAATCATATAGATATGCCTGGGGTGTATTGAACTTGACCATTTAGAATGATTTGTCTTGTACTAATTTAATAGAAAAATCGTTCTTAGTATTCTATCTCTTAATCCCTAGACTTGAGCGGGCATGAGGACTAGACATTGTGTACTTTGATCTGCCAATGAGTGAGGTTAATTGTGGCCAATAGTCTCGGTGGGTTGGGTGCGTGTGTTTAGCTACTTAGTGTGCTGTTGCTTGTCGAAACGAAACCATGTACCGGTGCATCTGGGGTGATGGTGCTCCCGAGATGAGCTCGTAATGTTTATTATACTAAACCCGGCCGGTGGACTTATGTCCGGTATAGTAAAAAGGTCGAGTGGTACTAGTCTCATAATTAAATAATAAATTAACGAGCACTAAATCTTTAATGTGGGGAGAATAAGAATAAATTAATTTAGTTATTCCGGAAGCAATTCTGGTGCAGGATGGTAGTGCCAAAATTAATCCGTTAGTGGTACGATTAATTTTGTAATGGGTTAATTGAATAAGTAGAATTAATTAATTAATTAATTATTCCTAAGGTTTAATTAAGTAATTAACAAAGTGGAATTATTTAGTTAATTAATTAAGTCTTAAGTTTCAATTAGAATTAGGAAATCCTAGAGATTAGGAAATCTAATTGGATTTGGATTATCCTATTAGATTACTTACCTAATTGGATTTAAAAACTAATTAATTACCTAAACCCATTAGGAAGGCCAATCCTAAACCAACTTGGGGTGTCTCTTGTAACTCTATATATAGATAAGCGATTAGCAATTACATAGCACAAAACTCATAAGTTTTCAAGACAAGAAAACTGGAAAGAGAAAGTTTAGACAGAGAAAATAATTTTCTCCCTCTAGAGAGACTTTGGGTGGCCAAAATTTTGGTCCCAGGCGGCGGGCGGTGGTTTGTTTTTTCGGCGAGATTCCCGACGTAGTTTTTGTGTTGATTGCTGATCAATTGGTTGCTAGATCGTTGCCCACACAATGTGCAATCATAGTCTTCAGTCATACAAACGATCACCTAAGTTAACACGCTTCAAGAAGTACTTTTCTATATTTTCGCTTTTAATTAGAAAATTATTGTTACGTGATAAATCGAATGAGTACAAACCAATATCCTGCGCAATGTTATTTCAAGAAAGGATTAGAATAGCGTTTGTGTTAGAGTCTAGGCTTGGTCAAAGATTTCGATTCAGGAATGCGTAGCACGGAAGTGAGTTTTTGACCGGGCCCGGGCAGATAATCTTTCACCTGTCGCCTTGGATATCTGAATCTATGTAACCTCGGGACACAAGCTCAGGCTCCTGATAGACCAACACTTGGTCTCTTGTTCTGCGCAAATACTTGAGAATGTATTTTACTGCCTCCCAAAGAGCTTTCCCAGGGTTACTCTGATATCTGCTTACAATGCCAATGGCATAGCAAATATCAGGCCTCGTACATAACATTGCATAAATAAGACTTCCTACTGTAGAAGCATAAGGAACTGTCTTCATAGCATCTATCTTCTCAACAGTCTTTGGAGACTGCTCTTTAGATAGATGCACTCCGTGTCTTAAAGTTAGAAAACCTTTCTTAGAGTTCTGCATGTTAAAACGAGCCAGGATCGGGTCTATGTATGAAGCTTGAGAGAGCGTTAGTGAACGTTTCCTACGATATCGAATAATATTGATCCCAAGAATATGTCCAACTTCTCATAAGTCTTTTATATCAAACTGTTTGGATAGTCATGTCTTTACGTCTGATAACACTTTCTTATTTTTGCCAATCAGTAAAATATCGTCTACGTAAAGCACAAGAAACACCATCGTGTTTTATCACTTGTGCTGGTGCATCAAGGTTATCAGATTGCTTTCTATGTTCTTCTAGTACTATCTTATTTTTTGGCTTGTGATCTAGAACATAGTCCTCCTTTAAAAAACTGGCGTTAGTACTAACTATCATCTTCTGATCTTTAGGACTATAGATTAGACCTCCTTTCGTTCCTCTAGGATATCCTACAAACAGCATTACTTCTGTTCTTGCATAAAACTTAGCCACATCTGCCTTAAGCATATCTGCTAGACAACCCCATATTCTGAGATGTCATAGACTGGGCTTGCGCCTCTTCCACAACTTTGTAGGGGTTAAAGGTACGGTTTTAGATGGTACAAGATTTAGAATGTACATTGCAGTTTCTAAGGAATACCCCCAGAACGAACTCGACAAATCACTATAGCTTATCATTCACCTAACCATTTCTATGAGAGTTATGTTTTATCTTTCCGCTGCACCATTCTGTCGTGGTGTGCCCTACAGACAACTGAGAATGAATTCCGACCTCACCGAGGTATTTTCAAAATTCGTGGGACAGGTACTCACCACCACGATCTGATCTTAGTGTCTTGATACTCGTACCATGATGTTTCTCCACATCTGCCCTATACTCTTTGAATTTACTAAAGCATTTGGACTTTTGGCCCATAAGGTAAATGTATCAGTACCTTGAGTAATCATCTGTGAAAATCACAAAATACTCAAACCCACCTCGTGCTTGGACCAAAATTGGTCCATACAATTCAGAGTGAATCAACTCTAATACTTCTTTGGCTCTATAACCTTTTGCTTGAAAGGTCTATTGGTCATCTTACCTTCTGGACAAGATTCGCAGGTAGAATAACTATCGATCTCTAATGAAATTAATGGTCAATCATTGACTAACCGTTGAACCCTACTAAGGTTTATATGGCCTAGCATGACATGCCAAAGATAGGTTTGATTCATTTTAGAGGTTTTTTTCTCTTATTACTATTAGATGATGCACCATTTAATTCTGTGGTTTGCACAATAGGGGAGTTTGATTTAATCAAAAATAAATTGTCAACTAATGAACCAGAACAAATAAGGTTGCCATCTTTTCTAATAACAACATAATTATCAGAAAAAATAAACTTATAACCATTCTTTAAGAGTTTAGAACCGAAATAAGGTTCTTTCTAAACCTCGGTACATAAAGACAATTAGCTAATTTTATCCTAGAATGTTCAAAAATCAAAGTAACTACTCCCACTGCTTCTACTGACACTATTGTAGTGCGCCCAAGTAGACTTGTAGCTCATCCTCTCTAAGCTTCCGGGTCACTTGGAACCCCTGCAAAGAATTATAATCATGGCCAGTGGCGCCTGAATCCACATACCATGTATATCTGGGAATCGCCGCTAAACATGTCTTTGTAATTAAGGCAAAAACTATGGTACCTTTGAGCTTTGCACAATCCGATTTCTAATGTCCCGTTTTACCATACTTGAAGCATTTACCTCTAGGATTATTCTTCTTTGTGATGTCTGGCTTGGCAGCATGTTTCCTTGTCTTCTTCTTCTTTATGTTCTTGCCTTTTTGAGCATAAGAAGAACTATAAGCCTTCACTATAACCAAAGCTTCTTTCTTCTCTTGGAAGATGTTTCGGCCGACACCAATGCTGTCAGGAGCTCTGGAAGAGTATAAGCCTTCACTATAAAATCCTTGATTCATATTGTAGTTCACTCGAAAATGCTCAAAACTAGAAGGCAAGCTATGGAATATGATATCGATCTGACTCTCCGGATCAATTTCACCTCCCAATACTTCTATTTCATTGATGTTACTGATCAGGTGAAACACATGATCTCTCACCGATGAGCCTTCAGGCATTCTGGTATTCATAATTTTCCTCATGGCTGCTTGTGTTGCTGTCCGGCCTTGATGAACAAACATTTCTCTCAGGTGAGCCATCATGTTAAAAGCGGAGACCATGGGATGAAGCTGATGTTGTAGAACATTCGACACAGAAGCCAGAATGTAACACCGCGCCATCTCATGCGCTTTTCTCCAGTTCGTATAAGCATCTATATCCACTTGAGGAGAATCATCAGTAGGCACATCTTGACAAACTTCGGTGAGCACAAACGTATACTGCTTAGCCGTCAGGACAATGTCCAAATTCCGATTCCAATCGACATAGTTTGGACCAGTTAACTTGTTGTCTTTGAACATCATAGCTAACGGATTAAATGCCATATCGAAGATTGTAAATAAAAAAATAGACAATGTTTTAGCAAACAAATTCAAGAATTTTGAAAAATTCAAGTAATTATTGACATCCCTCAAACAATAATTAAATCCACCAATATCTCATTCACCGGGGTTTTCGTAAGCCACGATAGTGTGGACGTTTATGCTAACCCACATTCGTTTAAGAAGAACTAGGTTTATTAACTAAAATATCTGACCAAATGATCGATTGATCAATGCAGCTAATTGTCTGTGCCTTTCAGCCATACAAATAATCAGCATAACCTCGATGGGAGGAATACTACAAATAATACACTAAGTGTGTGTCATTACGTGACTTCTTGGCTTGTTACCTTAGGATAGTGCGCCTCAGATGAGAGGATATCGTATTTCTCCTCTTTCAACTTACTCTAGTCATCTTACTTAGAAATTCATAAGCTAGAGATCTTATGGTTGAACCCATCCGATATGGAGGAAGGCCCTAATGCCAACATGCAAGTCCACTCACATCATATATGAATTCGTAATGGAGACTATGGTAATATTAACCAACCCGCTCCCACTTAGATTTCTAAAATGAGGGTTTTTCTTATTTTAACTTGCAATTAACTAATCCTAAGTTATGTGCAACATAAAAGTAGCATATTTTAAAATATGGATCTATATACAGGACAAAAATTAAAGCATATAATTAAAACTAAAAATACAGGAAATAAATTGGTAAAATAAATTTCCCGACTATTATGGTTTTAATTGCTTCCATCTGCTGCCTTGATCTCGTGTCTTATCATGCCATCGATGGATTGAGTTTTGAAACTTGGATTTCAAAAAAAACCAAAACGGACGAAAGATGGGTTGTACGCACGAACCAAACGGGCTGTGCGCAGTAGCCCTGCTGCGTGCTGCCCAGCGCGCGGTGCTATGGCATTTCAGCAGCGTTGCCGCCGCTGGTCGCCGGTGACTTTTTTCGGCAGAACCTCGCCAGCGTCATCTCCTACTCGTTATTTGGTCTTCTTGCAATTCGTTATGGGTTTTCTTGGTTTTCTAAGAATTAACGATAAACCAAAGCCCTTGAATTCAAGTTGCCCACCATAACGCCTTCGATTACATAAAAGAAATTTCCAATTACAAGGCGTCTTGGAAAATAAAATAAAAAATTACATAAAAATCTTACTACTGATTTGATCTATTTTTACACGGCTTCCAGCACGTGGTTTTACTATTACAAGCATTCATAAAAAAAACAACCCGGATATGTCTCGGGGTTTAATTAAAACATACGAAAGCAACCATAACAGCCGGGATTTCTAAACCACCTGTAAACAAAACCATGTAACAAATCGAACAAACACAAAGCCAAAACCAACGCTCTGATACCAATTGAAAAATTATCTGCCCAAACCCGGTAAAAAATTAACTTTCGTGCTACGTATTTCAGAATCAAAACTCTTGACCAGGCCTAGACTTTAGCACAATCGTTATTCCAATCCTTGCTTGAAATAACATTGTGCAGGATCTTAGCTTCTACTTGTTCGATTTGCCACGCAACAATAAATTCCTAATTAAAGTGAAAGTTTAAGAATTACCTTTTCAAGCGTGTACTTAGGTGATTCTCTTGTATGATTCAGTACTTCATTGTACGTTGTGTGGACAACGAACTAAAAAAATTCTCGCAAGAATTCCTAACGTCGCCACCCACCACCGGTTCAACTTTGCCACCGCCGTAGTGAAATAATGCCGCCAGCCGCCGTTTGTGAAAATTGACTTCGAGGGAGAAACTTGTTTTCTCTCGCTAGTTTTCTTGTCTTTAAAACTTATGAATTGTGTATTGTGAACTGCTAATCTTTTGTCTATTTATAGTGTTACAAGAGAGACCCCATGTTGGTTTAGGATTGGCCTTCCAATTGGGTTTATGTTTTACTTCAATCCCGTTCCTGGACTGATTCAAATCCAATTGACACAAGGATTCACTGATTCTTAATCCAATTCCTGGCCTGATTCACAATCAACTGACACAAGATTCACTTATCCTTAATCCAGTTCCTGGTCCGATTCACAACCAATTGACATAAGGATTAATTAATTACTTAATTAATTAAATCTACCATTATTAATTCCCTAATACATAATTAATCGTACCACTAATGGATTAATTATGACACTACCATCCTACACCATAATTGCTTCCGGAACAACTAAATTAATTATTTTTCAATCTCCCCACATCAAAGATATAGTGTTCTTTAATTTATTAATTCACTAAGAAATTAATTAATTAACTTCTTTTAATCGGAGATTAGTACCACTCGACCTTTTTATTATACCGGACATAAGTCCACCAGTTGGGTTTAGTATAATAAGCATAACGAGCTCATCTCAGAAGCACCATCACCCCGGACGCACCGGTACATGGTTTCCTTTCAACAAACAATAGCACACCAAGCAACTAAACACGCGTACCCGACCTACCGAGACAATTTGTCACAAATGTCTAATCCTCATGCCTACTCAAGTCTATGGATTTAGAGATAGAATACTAGGAATGAATAGTCTATTAAATCAGTACAAGACAATTCATCATAAATGGTCAAGTTCAATATGCCCCGGGCATATCTATTTGATTCAATTGGGTTAGACAAACCAATTTATGAATCACATAATAACCTAAACTGACAGTGTATCCAAAACTGTCTCGGTTATGAACCTTATTTATATATTATGTCTTTTAACCAATGATGAAATCTACTGTGTCACACCAGACACCTCATCATCTAATTACATAATATAAATGGACGACATATGTAAAAACATATCAACAATTTATCTAAAATATTTAATCGATATATAAAACTGGGAAATAGTTTAATACAAGCAAAACTTTAGTATTTAAACCCAACAATAAGGTCGAGTGGTACTAATCTCTGATAAAAAAGTTGATTAATTAATTTAACAGTAAATTAATTAATAGACGAGCATTAAATCTTTGATACGGAGAGATAAAGAATATTTAATTTATGGATTGACGTGACTCCAAAATAACCTGTTTATGACCCAAAATCATGCACACTTAGCTTACTTTTAGTTGATTTTCAATTATTATGATATCTTTTATGAGCTTTCAATGCATTTATAGTTGGATTTGCATGAACTTGTAGTAAAAATGCATGTTGGAGATTTTGGATGAAAATTGAAGATTTTTGAAGTTATTTGAGGAGTTTTGAAAAAAACGGAGTAAAAATGAATGAAAATCGACCACGGCGTCATGAAGGTCCTTGAGCCTGTGCGTTGCCCACCTAGGTAACCTGAAGGCTAGAACCATCTCGATGCCCACCACGATGTCATGAAGGTGTTGGTGCCTGATAGAGGCCCACCTAGGTGACCTAAAGGATACAGCAATCTGGACGCCCGCAACACTGCTGTCACTTACGGGAAAATTTTATTCTTTTACTATTTTTACCCCAAACCTTCCTAAACACTTTCCAATGTACCCCCATGACTTGTAACCCTGAAAAAATGTATAAATAGGCCTCTAAGGGTAGATTTAACACAACTCTACATATCTTAGTCACTACTTTTCTTAGTTTTATAATTTTCTCTATAGAATACATTCTTTAGCTTAGGTAGTTTGCAAAATTGGAGGAGAGTTGAGCTCTAACTCAAGTGTTTGGTGAAGATGCTACTTCAATATCATACCATGTTCACTTCATTTGGGTTTTATTTGCTATTTTCTATTCCCTTCATTATGTTTTATTAGTTTTCTCTTGGGTTTGTGATTGTGAATCTTATGGGTGATTGATATTATGCTTCATTATGCTGTTGAATTGTTATTTAGTTCATGGGCATTGATTGTATTTTTTATTTGAGTAGAATTAAGTTGGCAATTGGATTCAATTTAACTTATTCTCTGAAATTGATCCTAATTTGGGTTAGCTCTTGTGTTTAACATGATGAGGGTAACGTTCTTTAGGTGACATAGGGATCCTTAGACCACATTATGACATTTATTAGAATATAATTAATGGGTTGGGTGAATCTTGCAAAATTAGTATATTAAAGAATTGATCCTTGAAAGGTTGATTGCTTAATTGGTATGTTTAGCTATGGACAAGTTCCCCAATTAACTCCTATGACCTAGATAATCACTTTAATTGCACCTACAATATCAAGATACCACAAGAGGATCAAGAAACAAACCCAAGTATTAGTTCTTAAGTTTTCACCTTATTTCCTTAGTTTGATTTGTTGCTTGCTTCTTAGTTTTCATATTTACTTTCATAATTTAAAGTCTTTCTCACTATTTGTGTGCTTTCTAGATTCTCAAGACTTATTTTATGCCTCTCTTCGGTTCGACCCTTAAGTACTATATATTAGGATTCTTTGGGTTCTAATTTGTTTTATTTTCGGTTTATAAATATCTTTTGACATGGCTTGTAACAAACTGGATTGCATCAAAAATTAGCGTCGTGGCCGGGAAGGCCTGCTTGAATAATTTTGAGAGTCTATTTTATATATTTGTGATTAGGAGTGTTTTTGGTTATTTTATTTTATTTGTTTGTTTTGGGTTTTTAGGTGGAGTTTTTGTTTTGGTTATGTTTTTGTGTTTTGATTTTTACTGTTTTCCTTTCTATCTTGTTACTTGGTTATTTTTGTTTGTGTTTTGTAATTTTATAGGTTCAAGGTTCTTGTGGATTGAAAATGGAAGGAAACATGCTCATGGGAGAAGGTGTGAGAACAGAGCAAAATGAGAGTGGAGTTTACCAAGGAAGCAATAGTCGACAAAAACATCCTTATGTAGGGTGAAATCATCTAAATAGTAATATCACTACCATGAAGATAATGAAATTGCAAACAACAAAATAATGAACATGGACTTTTGGATTGATAAGGGTTTCACCCAAGTGCAAAATGAAAATACCTAGTTAAAAGCTCAAATTTGAAGGATGTAAGAGAATCTTTAATTGTTGTTGTGTTGAAGCTAGAAAGTAATAATGAGCAAAGTGATGCAAAAGCTTGCTTAAGTGTACAAGGAAGCAAACCAATAGTTAAAGTGCATAAGGATTATTTGAATCATGATGACCTTTTGAATGGCAAGATGAAATTTTGGGATGAAATGTTGGATAGCAAAGTCATTATATTGGATGAAGAGACTATGAAGGCTCAACAAACGAAAAAGGAACTTTCCTCCCAATTAGAGAAAGTAAGACAATTATTAATGGTCTTAAGGGAAGAAATAGAAAAATTTTGTGAACATGATAAAAAAGGTTACATTGGAAGCTCAAGTAGCTAAACTCGACAAGTTAGAAAATTTGCATAATGGTAAACTCGACAAGTTCGAAAAAGAGGTCAGCACCTTAGGCAAATAAATGGATGAATTGGAATAAAATCTAAGGGAGAGATGCGAGGATATTGAAGATGATATTGTGGCATTAAAAAGTGCAAGGGAGGAATTAGTGCTATTGGAGAAAGTGATAGATCAACCACCGGAATAGCAAAAGAAAAGGTCATTTGAGGAGGAGGTGTTCATACTTTTGAACGACATGCATAGACATATAGTGAAGAATGAAGATGGACAACCTATCTCCAAATCAAGTGGCAAAGTAGATGGTGAAGCTAAATTGGAAGAAATCACTCAAGAGCGTGGATGTTTTGTAACCAAAAAAGTGGAAAAGTTAAGTGATAATGATCAAAAGGGAAATTTAGTTAAAGAGATTCACTCACATAACCCCGAGGAACCTCTCTAAGTGAATGAACCCCTGACGTGACTCCAAAATACACCTTTTTATGACCCAAAATTATGCATGTTTAGCTTATTTTTAGTTGGTTTTCAATGAATATAACATCTTTTATGAGCTTTCATGTATTTATAGTTGGATTTGCATTGTTTTGTAGTAAGGAGGCACCTTGGAGATTTAAAATAAAACTTAAAAACTTTTACTGGAAAAATGAATAAATCACGCAAGATTGAAGCTTAAAGAGAAGAATTTCGAATTAGTGGTGAAGATTTCAAGTGGACACTGGCGCCTGGTCACCGCCAACACTGCCGTCCACCCGGCACCAATGGCTGACTGTCGCTGACCTCGGCATCACCATGGCGCCACTGCCTGGTCGTCACCCGGAAATCACTGCTAAAGTTCAAACTTTACCCTTGGTGTGACTTTTATTATGTAATACAAATTTTAGCCATCTGGGACCTTTCTTAATGGCCAAGACTCCTTGTAAAGACATAGGCTATCACGTACAATACACCTTAAGTGTGTTTTTCATAATTTAGAGAGTTTAGCTTAGTGAGGAAGAAACACACACTTTCTCACCTTTTCACACACTATGAATTCTCTTAGAACACTCATGTTGCAAGTAGATTCTAGGGAAATCTACCCTTCTAAGTGATAGGGGGTAGTGGATTTCCTAAAGATATGGCCAAGACAATGGATTTAGTGAGGATTTGTGTTTTAATATAGTGGAGGTTCTAAGGATTGTTGAGTTATCTTGCATTATGGATGCTAAGGTCTTACCTTTCTTACTAATCGAACTATTCTAAGATATTCTCATTACTTCCATATGGTTTTTGTTCCATTCTTTTGTTATTCATGCATATTGTTAAGTGGGTTTCATGCAAGAATTGATTAATTCCTGCTTTTGGATATGGTTTTTGTCTTGTGTCGAGCTACATGTTGAATCTACTTTATTGCTGACATACGTTGTTGATTATCTAGTTTGATAAACATGTGATTGAGAGAATATTGATGTCTCATGTTACAAGTTTCATTGTTTTTCAAACAAGTGGTATTGAATTGGATGAGTTTATTTGATCTTGATGTCGGTAAAGTAGATGATTGATAATGGATAGGATTGACGACCCTATTCCTATTATTAACTAGTTTTAGTCCTTATAGATTCGGTGACGGTGGTATTAACGTGTTTTTAAACAATTTCATAATAATTTACTTAGCAATAGCCCCTTGGATCTTGGCGGTGGTGTGATTTTCCGCCTTTTACCCATACTATCTTGTTTTCTTTATTTTGTTATTTGCATGATTTTTACCAACCATCATATTTTACTTTCTTAGATTCTGAGCTAATTAAAACTACTAGAAATTGTAGCGAGTAAGGATTTGAACGCAACAACCACTTCACTTAAGATCACAAATTTCATGGGAAGAAAACCATAAATACTGTGGTTTTAGTGTTTTTGTTTGTTTAATATAAATTTTATTTTTGAGTGTTTGCCTGAAACTTTTCAGAACGACAAGAGCACGTCAAAAATTGGCGCCGTTACCGGGGATTTGTCTATTTTCAGTGATTTTTTGTTGTTGAAAGTTTGTGGTTTTTACTTATTTTACATTTTTAGTATTTTTTAGAGTTTTTATGAGCTTGTGTACTTGTGAGTGACGTGTTAAGTGTAGTAATTTTCTTTATTTGTCTTGTTTTTTGTGTCTTGACATATTCTTACCTAATTTACTTGTTGATTTTTGTGAGGTAATTGGATCAAGAAAGAAAATGTGTTATTACAAAGAATAGAGATCTTGGAATGGTTGAAATTACCCAAAAATGTTCCCAAGGACCAACACGAGGAGTATAGATGACATATATGGAAGGGAGCCAAAACCACCCCAAGTGAGGTGTTTACTTGGAGCCGGTTTTTTAAGTTGGGGTGATGGAATTTGTAATCAAGTCCAAGGAGGTTCGAGATATAGTGGCTATTTTGGAGAGGGATAGTATGAGACAATGGAAAAAATCAAGAATATGTCCTATGATGATTAGATTGATGCGTATATGAGAGAGTTGGATGAGCTAGATTTTAAAGAAGAAGAGTTTGATGAAGAAGAACATGCAAATAAACTCCTTGAGTTGAATAACGAATATTGCAAAGATGTGGAGATAGATGATGATGATGGTGATGAGATAATGGAAACATCAACTCCATCATCTAGAACAGAATCATGGGGAGAAAACACTCAAGAGTTTATTATGGAAGCTGTGGATGCCCTACTTATGTTGGAAAATGGAAATGATACAACTAAGAAGGAATCCTTGGACTCATTAGAAGGAGAAGCCTTGGGGCATAAAGAGGAAGTAGTGGCAATCAAATGTCAACAGGAAATACTTGAGAGTGAATCTCAAATTAAAGTTGAGGGAAAACTTGAATTGCCACTACCAGAAGTATCAAGTGTGTCAAGGGATTTTAAGGTCAAGAAATATTGTTTAATGGGCTCTAACTATATTGGACATGAGAATGAATTTGTGCAATATTGTCCAGAGAACCAAATGGAGAGACCTTGGACTCAATATTTGAAGGGTGTTGATGTTGTTGAATGTTCATTCCAGGAGTTCAATATGTACCCATCAAAGAAATTTCTTAAACCTAGTTGTGAACTCATTAGAGTGGGAGCAATCATTAAGGAAAAGGAGATAAGGAATCCGCTAGTGAAAAGTGGAATGAAAAGGGCTTTGAATAGAAAGAGAAACCTAGGAATATCTTGGAGGAATATGATAGTTTGATTAATGAGTTGAGAAACTTGATTGTAGAGGAGACTCTAGATTACATTCCACGCTACAAAGTAAGAAATTGGATCTTGAAGAATGTAACAAATAAGGACAAAGAAATGAGGAAGATTGTTACAAAGTTCACAAAAAAGTGGGACATGAGAACATTGAAGCATTCAAATAAAAAGCTTAAGGAATTGGTGAAAGAATCCCTTAACCTACAAAAAGAGATATTAGCAATGATGTTACAAGAGAAAAATTGATTTTGTGACTTGTTAACAAGAATTTGTGAAGTGGAAAAAAATGTTGATGGGATTGAATTTAGTGAAACTAAAGCTTGGAGAAATGGGGAAATGCCACCACATAAAAGAGATGAAGATTTGGATAAAAAAGTAGACATTGTCAATACTAGTCAAGAAGCAAGAAGGAAAGAGCGATATAGAAGAAAGAAGAGAAGAGACAAGCAAAGGGAAAAGTTTAAAGAAATGAAGGCAAATTGGATATAGAAAAGAGAAGAAAGTGCATCTATTGCACACGACACAAAGAGTTTAGAAGGATCTTGAGTCCATAACTCAAGAAAAGTCTAGCCGGACACTGTAAATTCCAAAGCGCTTCTTGAGAGGCAACCCAAGCGTTTTCAGCATTTTTTAGTTCATTTTCTAGGTTTTAGATTTTCACATTTTTAAATTGCTAATAAGTCATGAGTTTTAATGTGATTTTTGAATATAATATTTTTTAACACATTCATGTGTTGCAGGTACATGATTGAGTGCAATTGGATCGTGTAAAAGTCAAGTGGGAGTAATTTTGCGAAGATCGAGGAAAAATAGCACAGCAGCACCTTTGTGCAGCCGGGTTGCTTCCAGCTGCAGGCGTCCACCAGGTCACAGCACCAGGTTGCTGCTGTGATGATTGGCTGTATCAGCAGTGCCGTAACAGTGCCCAACTCCCCTGTTTCATTTGTTATGTTCGTAACAGTGCCCAACTCCCCTTTTTTTTAAGTTCTCTGCAGATTTCTGACATTATACAAAAATCAATAATCTATGGTAAGAGTTGTTAGTTTTGAATACAGAAAAGCTGTGGCTTGTATCAAAAACTAATATCCACAGATGACATATCATTTTGTTTCAGTATAAATTTGTTCCTTTATATCATAGAACTAGATAACGGGGTGTGGACAGACACATTAGATATCGTTATTGGTTAAAGTATTGATACATAAAAAGTATGCTCGTAACCGAGATAGTCTGAACATACTATCGGTATAGGTTATTGTGTGGTTTGGAAATTAGTTTATCTAAACTAGTTTAAATCACACAGATATGCCCGGGGCATATTGAGCACGACCAGTTTGGATATAATTGACTTATACTGATCGGCGTAGTCAATTCGGTCCTAGTATTCCGTCTCTCAATCCCGAGATTGGGACGGGTGTGAGGGTTGGATATCGTGTGCTTTGATTTGCAAAAGAGTGAGGTCAATTGAGGCCAATACCTCGGTAGGTTGGGTATGCGGTTTTTAGCTTCTTACGGAGGAATCCACGTACCGGTTCGCCGGGTTGATGGTGCTCCCGAGATGAGCTCGTAAGGTTATTATACTAAACCCGGCCGGTGAACTTTATGTTCAGTATAATAAAAGGACGAGTGGTACTAATCTCGGAAACCAAGAAGTCGGTGAATTAATTTGTCAGTAAATTGATAAACCGACGAGCGCTAGATCTTTAATGTGGGGAGATAGAATAAAATATAATGGCGCGATGTAAAGTCATTTTCGAGCGGTAGTTCCATAATTGGTCCGTTAGTGGTACGACCGATTATGCATTTGACTAATCGACAAGGTAAATTAATTAATCCAAAAGGTTTAATTAATATTTAATCGACAAAGTGAATTTAGAAATTAATTCTATTTTGAATTAATTAATTCTAAGGGTTCGATTAAATTAAATTAACAAAGTGGATTAAATAAATTAATTTAAATGGGTCGATTGGAGTTGATTAGTCGGGAAAACTTAGCGGTCAACGAAAGTCAAATTTTAAGGCCTAACTCGAGAGCCCATTAGGTCTCCAATCGAGCTCCTATAAATAGAATAACTTGAGACCAAAGAAAGCCAAGGAAATCTTGCAAGACAAGTCTTTCCCCTTTCTTGAGTAAGAAGATTCTAGAGAGAGAATTTTTTTTCAAGAATTCTTTCTCAAAAACGAATCAGTTTTCTTGCTCATCAGATTGAACTCAACCTAAAGATCACACCTTCTTCATTTGTGGGTTAATATATTGCCGCTGCTGGTTTTCTTCGCCGCTGTTTTTAGGGTTTTCGCCGGACTGGTGGTCCAGTTTTATACAGTGCCAGTTTGCTTGGTTCACAGCCTGCGCGTTGATTCGACCTTCATCACATCGATCTCTATTGGTGATCCGTGGTGAAGGTTGTCCAGATCATGGCTGGGTGGTGGCTAAGTTCAGGCGGGCTGCTGCTAGTTAAGTTCGGCGGTGGATAATTTTCCCGGCAGCAGACTGGCGTGGGCAGGACAGTGGCTAGTTGGATAAGATTTTAGGGTAATTTTGAGTTCAATTTGAGAGATTTCCTGGTGGGTTTTCGTGGGATAAGCAAGTAAGCTTCGATGGATTATTGCGCACGCAATATTCGAAGTGTTTTTGGAGAATCAATTGGATTTCTGTTGGAATCACAACAAAGGATTGATTTTTCTTTAAGCAAGGGACTTCGCTTCAAAAGGTAGTATCTTTAAATTCCACTTTAATTAAAGATCGAATCTTTTGTGTCCCGATTAATAAATTAAATAAGTATAAGCATAGATCCGTTCATGGGTAAACTAATTTGAGCCTGAGCTTGGTCGAAAGCTTCCGATTCTGGAATGAATTGCACAAAAGTGAGGTTTTCGATTTAGCCCGGGCTTGTTCAGTTTTCCTTCAAGAGTATAGAGTTGCATTGTGCTTAAATTTTCTAAAATGGATTTCTTAAACTATGTATAGTACTATGCTATGTATGCTTAATATGATTGAATGAGCTTATAATGGATGAACGTATGCATTTTTCAATCTTGTATGTTATATATATGTTCTAATCTTTATATCCTGGAGCTTTACTGGTATATAACATGTAGAACTTGTGCTCAAATGAATGAAAAATCATGTGTTCTTATGTGTAGAATAATCATATGGTTAATTAACATGTCTTGTCGCGTCTTAATGCTTATCGTTGCTACTTTAGTGAATTAAATTGGCTTATATTTACTAACCCTGACGCCAGGCGATATGCTGGCACTACGCCTTCATGCCATCCATAATGACGACAGCCAGGCGCCAACACCTGTTGGATGCCGACCGTGATGACTGCTAGGCGCCAACACCTGTTGGACACCAACCTCTAAGGTATGCTGAAGCCATTTTTTTCTGTTTGAAATTCACTAATTCGTTACAATTTTCAGGACATGGTTAATTCAAGGAGTGAGGAGAAGAGGAAGGATGAGCTATAATGGGACAGATGAAGCTTATACAGTGATGCACTATTGGTTTTCCTCCACATTTAGTTCATTTACAAGAGTTTGAGAATCCTTACCACTATTACTTTCTTACTACATTTTTTTTACACTTTGCAATTTAAACATTTTTATTTGCTTTGGTGTGTTTATTTTTATGTTTTTAATTAAAGTGTGAATGGTTTACATTGAGTATTTGGCTAACATTATATGGCCATGAGCTTAATTTTGATAAATACATCTAAAGGAAAAGAAATTGGTACCCCAATAGCCCACTTTGTTTTGTTTTGAAACATTGAGCACAATTTATATTTTAAGTGTGGGGCGGAAGATAAACATAAGCTTTTATAAGTCCTTACGCTTGCTAATTGAGAAACTAGCAGTAAGAAACTATAAGTCGTCAAGCTAGTTTTGTGTATTTCCATTGCATGATTGGTGGAAATATGATGGAAATTGTTGAGTATTGACAGGTATGATGTAAGTTTTTAGTTGACATCTTCAGATGTAATCACATTTCAACCCTTGATTTGATGTGAGCTTATTTGAGCCTTTATTGAGCATTTCTTATTTGCTTGCTCCTTTTTCTTTGGTTGTGTGATTTGTCTTGCATGAATGATTGAATCTAGAGCTTGAGTTTAACATACATATCAAGACCTTTTATGTGTTTGTGAAACATTATAGTGATGAAGGCAATTAGTTAGCTTTTGTTTTTACTTTCTTTTTGCTTTACATTACCCGTAATCATCTTTTTGCCCATAGACATAACCAAGTTAAGCTCCATGTTTTTCTTTGTTTTCTTTTTATCCCAATAAGCCAAGTTGAGCCCTTTTCTTTCTTAAAGCATTATTTTGGACACATAAAGAATTTGTATGTGATTGGATGTGGAAATGAAAAATAATTCATGGATTCTAAGTTGCTAGATTTCAGTTTTTGATAGTTTCTAAAAGAAGAACACTTGCAAAAAAAAAAAAAAAAGTTTAAAGTTTGAAGATATAAGAATGGGGAAGTGGTTGAAGAATCCAAGTAGAAGTAGTTGATGAAACATCCAATCAATGCAAGTCTCTTTACAATAACTCCAATTTTCAAGTCTTGACATTTTCTTGTCCTTAGCCAACTTTCTTAGCCCCGTTACACCCTAATAAAAGTCTTTTTGATCAATGTGTTGCATTTGCAATAGGCGCTGGCAAGGTGATCTTGAGTCAAGCTTGTGGTTGAATATATTTCATGCAATTGACTTGAGCATAGTTGAATATTTCAAAACCTATACACTTTAAGCGTTATTGTGAGTATCCTTGAGAGTGTGAGGTGATGAATTCAATTGATGTTGATAGAGAATTCATATCAAGTTTGTCTTGCTTAATTATGGAAGTTATATGATATCATGAATGCAAAATGAGTGTATGCTTTAACATGTTTAGCCTGGAATGGGAGAAAAAACCATCTTAGAGCTGATTATTATATTTCGGACTCACTTTCTATTTGTTTTGTCGACTAGTTTGCTTGAGGACAAGCAAAGTCTTAAGTATGGGGGGTGATGTGACTCCAAAATATACCTTTTTATGACCCAAAATCATTTAGTTACTTTTAGTTGGTTTTCAATGAATATAACATCTTTTATGAGCTTTCAATACATTTATAGTTGGATTTACATGTTTTTGTAGTAAGGAGGTGTTAGTTTTGAATAATGGAAAGCTTTGCTTGTACGAAAAACTCTTTCCCAGTTACATATCGATTGTGTTCAATATTTTATATTGTCCCTTTATATCATAAATCCAGATAACGAGGTGTGGAAAGTGTTGGTTTTGAATACTAAAGCTTTGCTTGCATTAAACTATTTCCCAGTTTATATATCGATTAAATGTTTTAGTTAAATTATTTATATGTTTTACAAATGTTGTCCATTTATATTATGTATTTAGATGATGAGGTGTATGGAGTGACACATTAGATCTTATCATTGGTTAAAAAACATAATATATAAATGAGGTTTGTAACTGAGATAGTTTTGGATACACTGTCAGTTTAAGTTATTATGTGATTCTAAAAATTTGTTTATCTAAACTAATTGAATCATATTAGACATGCCCGGGGCATATTGAACATGACCATTTGGATTGAATTGTCTTGTACTGATTTAATAGACTACTCGATCCTAGTATTCTATCTCTAAATCCCTAGACTTGAGTAGGCATGAGGATTAGACATCGTGTACTTTGATCTGCCAAAGAGTGAGGTCACTTGAGGCCAATAGTCTCGGTAGGTTGGGTGCACATGTTAGATTGCTTGGTGTGTTGTTGTTTGTCTAAAGGAAACCATGTACTGGTACGTCTGGGGTGATGGTGCTCCTGAGATGAGCTTGTTATGTTTATTATACTAAACCCAGCCGGTGGACTTATGTCCGGTATAGTAAAAAGGTCGAGTGGTACTAGTCTCGGATTATAAGAAGTTAATTAATTAATTTATCAGTAAATTAATAAATTAACAAGCACTATATCTTTGATGAGAGGAGATTAAATAATCATTAATTTAGTCATTCCAGAAGCAATTCTGGTGTAGGATGGTAGTGTCATAATTAATCCGTTAGTGGTACGATTAATTATTTATTGGGTTATTGACAAAGGTAGATTTCATTAATTAAGTAATTAATTAATCCTTGTGTGAATTGGTTATGAATCAGACCAGGAACTGGATTGCGGATAAGTGAATCCTTCTGCTAGTTGGATGTGAATCAGTCCAGGAACGGGATTGAAGTAAAACACAAACCCAATAGGAAGACCAATCCTAAACTAACTTGGGGTCTCTCTTGTAACTCTATTAATAGACAAGAGATTAGCGATTCACAATACATAATTCATACTTTCATAATTCAAGAAACTTAGAGAGAGAATGCTTATAGAGAATTTCAAGAATTTTTTCTCACTATCAGTTTTCTCGATCAGAAGCTTGGCAGTTCGGTTTTCCTCAGGCGGTCGGTGGTTGGCTAACTTGATCGCACCAGGCGGCGTGTGGAGAACCGAAGAGCGGTGCGTGGAGTGTTAGTTTTGAATACAGAAAAGCTATGGCTTGTAATAAAAACTAATATCCACATATGACATATCATTTTGTTTCAGTATTAAATTGTTCCATTATATCATAGAACTAGTTAACGGGGTGTGAAAAGACATAGTAGATGCCATTATTGGTTAAAGCATTGATATATAAAAAGTATGCTCATAACTGAGATAGTCTGAACATACTATCAGAATAGGTTATCGTGTGTTTTGGAAATTAGTTTATCTAGACTAATTAAAATCACACGGATATGCTCGGGACATATTGAGCATGAACAGTTTGGATAGAATTGACTTGTACGGATCCCGAGATTGTGACGGGCTTGAGATTTAGATATCATGTGCTTTGATTTGCTAAAGAGTGCGGTCAATTGAGGCCTATACCTCGGTAGGTTGGGTATGCGGTGTTTAGGTTCTTACGTGCCGTTGCTAGTCGAAGGAATCCACGTACCAGTTCGCTGGGTTGATGGTGCTCCCGAGATGAGCTCGTAAGGTTTATTGTTCTAAAACTGGCCAGTGGACTTTACGTTTGGTATAATAAGAAGGTCGAATGGTACTAATCTCGGATACAAAGAAGTCGGTAAATTAGTTTGTCAGTAAATTGATAAACCGGCGAGCACTAGATCTTTGATGTGGGGAGATAGAAGAAAATATAATGGCGCGATGTAAAGTCATTTTTGAGTGGTAGTTCCATAGTTAGTCCGATAGTGGTACGACTAATTATGTATTTGACAAATTGACAAAGTGAATTAATTAATCCTAAAGGTTTAATTAATATTTAATTGACAAAGGGATTATGAAATTAATTTTAAATGAATTAATTAATCCTAAATGTTTGATTAAATTAAAATAACGAAGTGGGTTAAGAAATTAATTCGAATGGGTCGATTTGAGTTGATTAGACTAGGAAAGACTAAGCGGTCAACGAAAGTCAAATTAAAAGGCCCAACTCAAAAGCCCACTAGGTCTCCATTAGAGCTCCCTATAAATAGAAAACTTCAGGCCTATGAAACATAAGAAAATCTTGCAAGACAAGTCTTGCCTCTTAGAGTGAAAGAGTTCTAGAGAGTGACTCTCTTGTCTTTTGAGTCTTTTTCAAAAACGAACTTGAGATCTCACTTCTCGAATTGAAGCAAAGCTCGAAGATCAAATCTTTATACATTATTGTTCTGTTTCTATAAGTCCGCTGGACCTGTTCTACACGCCGCCGAGAGTTGGTGTATTCCGGCAGTTTCTTGGCTCAGTTTTTGTATCCTTGATCCAGGATTGCTCACGTTGATCTCTTCCTTGGTGATCTGTGAATGATCTTGTGTAGATCGTGGCCAAAGATCAAGTCTTTGAGGTTGATTATTCCGGGTTTTAGTGTGACAGGTCTGGGTGTAATTCGGCTGGGCAGTAGGATTTGATCTAATCATGTCGTCTTTAAACTCCTACAAAAAAGCTTTTGTATATAGGAATTTATGTATTATGACGAAGACGTTAGTTTTGAATACAGAAAACGTAACCTGGACATGTTAGTTTTGAATACAGAAAAACTATGGCTTGTATCAAAAACTAATATCCACAGTTGATATATCATTTTGTTTCGGTATAAATTTGTTCATTTATATCATAGAACTAGATAACGGGGTGTGGACAGACACAGTAGATACCGTTATTGGTAAAAGTATTGATATATAAAAAGTATGCTCGTAACCGAGATAGTCTGAACATACTATCAGTATAGGTTATTGTGTGGTTTGGAAATTAATTTATCTAAAATAGTTTAAATCACACGGATATGCCTGGGGCATATTGAGCTTGACCAGTTTGGACAGAATTGACTTATACTGATCAGCATAGTCAATTCGGTCCTAGTATTCGGTCTCTTAATCCTGAGATTAGGACGGGTGCGAGAGTTGAATATTGTATGCTTTGATTTGCCAAAAAGTGCGGTCGATTGAGGCCTATACCTTAGTAGGTTGGGTATGCGGTGTTTAGCTTCTTACGTGTCATTGCTAGTCGGAGGAATCCACATACCGGTTCGCCGGGTTGATGGTGCACCCGAGAAGAGCTCGTAAAGTCTATTATACTAAACCCGACCGGTGAACTTTATGTTCGGTATAATAAAAGGATGAGTGGTACTAATCTCGGAAACCAAGAAGTTGGTGAATTAATTTGTCAGTAAATTTATAAATCGACGAGCACTAGATCTTTAATGTGGGGAGATAGAATAAATTATAATGGTGCGATATAAAGTCATTTTCGAGCGGTAGTTCCATAATTGGTCCGATAGTGGCACGACCGATTCTGTATTTGACTAATCGACAAAGTGAATTAATTAATCCAAAAGGTTTAATTAATATTTAATCGACAAAGTGAATTAAGACATTAATTCTATTTGAATTAATTAATTCTAAGGGTTCGATTAAATTAAATTAACATAGTGGGTTAAATAAATTAATTTTAATGGGTCGATTGGAGTTGATTAGTCGAGAAGACTTAGCGATCAATGAAAGTCAAATTAAAAGGCCTAACTCGAGAGCCCATTAGGTCTCCAATTGAGCTCCTATAAATAGAAGACTTGATGCCCAAGAAAACCCAAGGAAATTTTGCAAGACAAGTCTTGCCCCTTTCTTGAGTAACAAGGTTCTAGAGAGAGAATTTTTTCTTTAAGAATTCTTTCTCAAAAACGAACTAGATTTCCTGCTTGGTCTTCGATTAAACTGCTGCTGTTTATTTTCGTGGGTTTTCTCCTAGCGCTACTGTCCGATCTTCGTTGGTTTTTCCCGGCGCTAGTCTGCAGTTATTCCGTGCGTTTGATTCGAGGGAGTTGGTGTTGATCTCTTTCATTTGATCGGTGATCCACCATCCTCCCTTGTCTAAATCACGACGGGAGTTAAGCTGAATTCTAGTAGTTCGAGAATGGGTTTTCTAAATACAGCAGCGGCAGCAGTTTAATATAGCAGGAGATGAAATTGTTTCGTACTTTTCAGTCAGATTTTGGAACAAAATTGAATCTAATTTGAGTGATTTCCTTGTGGGCTAAACAAGTAGACTTCGATAGATTATTGCCCATGCAATATTCGAAGTTTCTACGGAGATATCTATTGGATTTCTATTGGAATCGCAATCAAAGATTGGATTTTTCTTTAAGCTAGGGACTTCGCTACAAAAGGTAGAATCTTTAAATTCCGCTTTTATTAAAGATTTAATTTTTTGTGTCCCGATTAATAAATTAAATAAGTATAAGCCTAGATCCGTTCATGGGTAAACTAATTTGAGCCTGAGCTTGGTCGAAAGCATCCGATTCTGGAATGCATTGCACGAAAGTGAGGTTTTCAATTTAGCCCGGGCTGGTTCAGTTTTCTTTCAAATTGGTATCAGAGCATTGGTTTCAGTCTCATACTTGTTTGATTTATTACACGGCTTTATTTTGGCATTATTATTTTTGTCGAAATGCTTAAACAAGTGGTTATTGGTTTCCCGGCTATTATGGTAGAAATTTAATTTTCATTCATAAACCCCGGGACATGTCCGGGCTTGTTTTATTTTTGAATGGAAATTTCTGTAATAGTAATAACCACGAGCTGGAAGCCGTGTAGGATTAGAAAAATCTTGTAGTAGGATTTGATCTAATCATATCGTCTTTAAATTCCTAGAAAAACGCCTTTGTATATAGGAATTTATGTACTATGACGAAGACGTTATTTTGGGTAACTTATATTCGCGGTTTTGGTTTAATCGTAATTTTGGTTTAATCGTAGAAAACCGAGAAAACCCGAGCGAATCGAGAGGAATCCAAATAATGAGTGGGAGCGACATGACGGGACGTGTCACTGAGGCATCAAGAAATCAATGATAGAGAAGGTCATAATAGTCGGGAAATTTTATTTAATTTTAATTTCCCGTATTTATGACTTTTCGTTGATTGTGTGATTTTCGTTTTATTTTGCATGAACGAAAACCAAACCAAAATGTTTTTAAAAGGTAATGTGCAATTAACTAAGGTAGATTATTCGCATATTAAAACTCCAACGGTTTTATGGGTGCGAATATCCATAGTTATGATATTGCGTGTTAAAACGTAAAAATCCTCAAGTTTAAAAATCTAAGTGGGAGCGGGTTGGTAAATATCCCCATGGCCTCCATTACGGGTTCATTGGTTATGTGGTTAAACTTGCGTGTTGGCTTAGACCATCCTCCCTATCGGATGAGTTTTCAACCACGGATATCACCGGAATGAATTTCTAAAGAGATGACTATAGTGAGTTTAATTGGAGAAAGTTGCGACAACCTCGCCATTCGAGGCGCATTAGTATCCTAAGTAACAAACTTAGAAGTCACGTAATGGCATACACTTAGTGTACCATTTTTAGTATCCCTCCCATCGAGGTTATGCTATTTTCGGGTACGGCTAAAATTATCGACTATTAATTTCATTGATCATAAGATTGTTGGTCAGATAATGAAATTAATGAACTTCAGTTCTTGTCGATCGAATGTGGGTTAGCGTAGACGTTCACCTATCGTTACATGCGTTAATCCCTGTGTGAGAGATGTCGGTAGAAGATTATATTTGTTTTTAAGGATTTTCAATATTTTCGAAAAAGTATACTGAAACATGAATTTTTTATTTTCAGTTGATATGTCGTTCAACCCGCTAGCTGTCATTCTGAACCAAAACAAACTCACCGGTCCAAATTACATTGATTGGAAACGTAACCTGGACATTGTCCTTACCGCTGAGGGTTACAAGTACGTGCTTACTGAGGAGCGTCCCCCTAAGCCCAGCGATGATGCCACCCCTGAGTAGCGAGAGCCATATACGAGGTGGCAGAAGGCTCATGAGATGACCAGGTGCTACATATTGGCTTCCATGTCAAGTGTATTGCAGCACCAGCATCAGCCGATGACCTCAGCCTATGATATGATGCTCAACCTCAGGGAGATGTTTGGACATCAGGGCAGGGCAGCCAACTCATGAATGCTAACATGGCTGAGGGCACTTCAGTGAGAGATCACGTGCTGGACATGATTGGTTGCATCAATGAGATTGAGGTATTGGGAGGTGAGATTGATGGGGATACCCAGGTCGATATCATTCTCCAGAGCTTGCCTCCCAGTTTTGAGCAGTTTCGATTGAACTATAATATGGGGAATCTATCATATTCACTTTTTGAGCTCACGACTGCATTGGTGTCTGCTGAGAGCCTATTCGCTGAGAAGAAGCAAGCCTTTGCTAATGTTGGTCCCTCAGGTTCCTCTGCTGGCCCAAAGCCAGGAAGCAAAAGAGGAAGAGAGGCCAGAAAGCAGGAGCCAGTCATGGACCCAAGGCGGGCATTCCCAAGAAGCAGAAGCCGAACGGCAAATGCTTTAGATGTGGTAAAGCGGGACATTAGAAGAAGGACTGCCCAAAGCCTCGAGTTACGTGTAAATTTTCCCTAGTCACTGAGACGTGTTTAGCGGCGATTCCCACAGATACTTGGTGTGTGGATTCAGGAGCCACTGATCATGTTTGTAATTCTTTGCAGGGGTTCGAAGTGACCCGGCTGCTTAGAGAGGGAGAGTTGCAGGTCTACCTTGGGGATACTACCAGAGTTTCTGTTGCTGCAGTGGGAGTTTTATGTCTTTATTTTTCAGACTCTACTTTATTGTTGAGAGATTGTCTTTATGTACCCAGTTTTCGCAAGAACTTACTTTCAGTTTCTAAACTTGTTTTGGATGGTTATAAGTGTGTTTTTTCTAATAGATTTATATTTATTAGAAAATGCCAGAAACTTATATTTTTCGGTACATTGGTTGACAATTTGTTTTTAATTAAGACATACTCCCCAGTAATGCAAAACACAGAAACTAGTAACTCATCACCGAATCATAATAAGAGAAAAGAGTCTTCCCCTTTGAACCAGACTTATCTTTGGCACCTGAGACTAGGTCATATCAACCTTAGTAGGATTCAAAGGTTGGTCAAGAGTGGGTCTTTGGACTTATTAGATATTGACAGCTATTCGACTTGTGGGTCCTGCTTGGAGGGCAAAATGACCAAGAGGCATTTCAAGGCCTTAGTAGGTTGGGTATACGGTGTTTAGCTTTTTACGTGCCGTTGCTAGTCGAAGGAATCCACGTACCGGTTCGCCGGGTTGATGGTGCTCCCGAGATGAGCTCGTAAAGTCTATTATACTAAACCAGGCCGGTGAACTTTATGTTCGGTATAATAAAAGGACGAGTGGTACTAATCTCGGAAACCAAGCATACGGTGAATTAATTTGTCAGTAAATTGATAAATCGACGAGCACTAGATCTTTTATTTGAGGAGATAGAATAAAATATAATGGTGCGATATAAAGTCATTTTCGAGCGGTAGTTCCATAATTGGTCCGATAGTGGCACGACTGATTATGCATTTGACTAATCGA
Source organism: Knoxia roxburghii (assembly GCA_030378225.1). Classification (NCBI taxonomy): domain Eukaryota; kingdom Viridiplantae; phylum Streptophyta; class Magnoliopsida; order Gentianales; family Rubiaceae; genus Knoxia; species Knoxia roxburghii. Next base: position 19,549,769 of record CM059420.1, on the reverse strand, counting down.
CAAGGTGAATTAATTAATCTAAAAGGTTTAATTAATATTTAATCGACAAATTGAATTAAGAAATTAATTCTATTTGAATTAATTAATTCAAAGGGTTCGATTAAATTAAATTAATAAAGTGGGTTAAATAAATTAATTTAAATGGGTCGATTGGAGTTGATTAGTCGGGAAGACTTGGCGGTCAACGAAAGTCAAATTAAAAGGCCTAACTCGAGAGCTCATTAGGTCTCCAATTGAGCTCCTATAAATAGAAGACTTGATGCCCAAGAAAACCCAAGGAAATTTGGCAAGACAAGTCTTGCCCCTTTCTTGAGTAAGAAGGTTCTAGAGAGAGAATTTTTTCTTCAAGAATTCTTTCTCAAAAACGAACTAGATTTCTTGCTCTTCGAATTAGATTCATCCAAAGACTGAATTTTCCAGTTGTTGTTCTATAGATTTCGCCGGATTCCTGCTTGGTATTTGATTAAACTGCTGCTTTTTATTTTCGAGGGTTTTCTCCTAGCGCTGTCGCCCGATCTTCGTGGGTTTTTCCCGGCGCTAGTCTGCAGTTATTACGTGCATTTGATTCGAGGGAGCTGGTGTTGATCTCTTTCATTTGATCGGTGATCCACCATTCTCCCTTGTCTAGATCACGACGGAAGTTAAGCTGAATTCTAGTAGTTCGAGAATGGGTTTTCTAAATACAGTAGCGGCAACAGTTTAATATAGCAGGAGGTGAAATTGTTTTGTACTTTTTGGTCAGATTTTGGAACTAAATTGAATCTAATTTGACTGATTTCCTTGTGAGCTAAGCAAGTAGACTTTGATAGATTATTTCCCACGCAATATTCGAAGTTTCTACGGAGATATCTATTGGATTTCTATTGGAATCGCAATCAAAGATTGGATTTTTCTTTAAGCTAGGTACTTCGCTACAAAAGGTAGAATCTTTAAATTTTGCTTTTATTAAAGATTAAATTTTTTGTGTCCTGATTAATAAATTAAATAAGTATAAGCCTAGATCCGTTCATGGGTAAACTAATTTGAGCCTGAGCTTGGTCAAAAGTTTCCGATTCTGGAATGCATTGCACGAAAGTGAGGTTTTCGATTTATCCCGGGCTTGTTCAGTTTTCCTTTAGGACATTGTCCTTACCACTGAGGGTTACAAGTACGTGCTCACTGAGGATTTTCCCCATAAACCCAGCGATGATGCCCCCCTGAGCAGCGAGAGCCATATACGAGGTGATAGAAAGCTGATGAGATGACCCGGTGCTACATCTTGGTTTCTATGTCAAGTGTACTGTAGCACCAGCATTAGTTGTTTACCTCAGCCTACGATATGATGCTCAACCTCAGGAAGATGTTTGGACATCAGGCCAGGGCAGCCAAGCAGTCAGCTATGAGGAAACTCATGAATGCTAGGATGGCTAAGGGCACTTCAGGGAGGGATCATGTGCTGGACATGATGAGCTGCATCAATGAGATCGAGGTATTGGTAGGTGATATTGATGGGGAGACCCAGGTTGATATCATTCTCCAGAGCTTGCCCCCTAGTTTTGAGCAGTTTCGGTTGAACTACAATATGGGCAAGCTCTCATATTCACTTCCCGAGCTCATTACTCCATTGGTGTCTGCTGAGGGCCTCTTCGCAGAGAATAAGCAAGCCTTAGCTACTGTTGGTGCCTCAGGTTCCTCTGCTGGGCCCAAAGCTAGGAAACACAAGAGGAAGAGAGGCCAGAAAGCAGGAGCTACTGATCATGGACCCAAGGCAGGCATTACCAAGAAGCAAAAGCCGAAAGCAAGTGCTTCAGATGTGGCAAAGCAAGACATTGGAAGAAGGATTGCCCAAAGCCTCGAGGTATGCGTAAATTTTCCCTAGTCACTGAGACATGTTTAGCGGCGATTCTCACAGATACTTGGTGTGTGAATTCAGGAGCCACTGATCATGTTTGTAATTCTTTGTAGGGATTCCAAGTGACCCGGCTGCTTAGAGAGGGAGTGTCGCAGGTCTACCTTGGGGATATTACCAGAGTTTCTATTGTTGCAGTGGGAGTTCTATGTCTTCACTTTTCAGGCTCAGTTTTACATTTGAGAGATTGTTTATATGTACCCAGTTTTCGCTTTTAGATTCTAAACTTATTTTGGATGGTTATAAGTGTGTTTTTTCTGATAATTCTATTTTTATTAGAAAAAGCTAGAAGCTTATATGTTCCGGTACATTAGTTGACAATCTATTTTTAACCAAGACATACTCCCCAGTAATGCAAAACTTAGAAACTAATAACTCATCACCGAATCATAGTAAGAGAAAGGAGTCTTCCCCTTTGAATCAAACCTATCTTTGGCACCTGAGACTCGGTCACATCAACCTTTGTAGGATTCAAACTTTGGTCAATAATGGGTCTTTGGACTCACTGGATATTGACAGCTATCCGACCTTTGAGTCCTGTTTGGAGGGTAAGATGACCAAGAGGCCTTTCAAGGCAAAGGTGTTAGTTTTGAATACAGAAAAGCTATTGCTTGTATCAAAAACTAATATCCACAGATGACATATCATTTTGTTTCAGTATTAAATTGTTCAATTATATCATAGAACTAGATAACGGGGTGTGTAAAAGACACAGTAGATACCGTTATTGGTTAAAGTATTGTCATAGAAAAAGTATGCTCGTAACTGAGGTAGTGTGAACATACTATCGGTATAGGTTATCGTGTGATTTGGAAATTAGTTTATCTAGACTAGTTTAAATCACACGGATATGCCCGGGGCATATTGAGAATGACCAGTTTGGATAGAATTGACTTATACTGATCGGCGTAGTCTATTCGGTGTTAGTATTCAGTCTCTCAATCCCGAGATTGGAACGGACGTGAGAGTTGGATATCGTATGCTTTGATTTGCCAAAGAATGTGGTCAATTGAGGCCTATACCTCGATAGTTTGGGTATGCGGTTACGTGTCGTTGCTAGTTGGAGGAATCCACGTACCGGTTCGCCGGGTTGATGGTGCTCCCGAGATGAGCTCGTAAGTTCTATCATACTAAACTCGACCGGTGGACTTTATGTCCAATATAATAAAAAGTCAAGTGGCACTAATCTCAGATACCAAGAAGTCGGTGAATTAGTTTGTCAGTAAATTGATAAACCGACGAGCACTAGATCTTTAATGTGGAGAGATAAAAGAAAATTTAATGGAGCGATGTAAAGTCTTTTTTGAGCGGTAGTTCCATAATTGGTCCGTTAGTGGTACGATTAATTATGCGTTTGACTAATCGATAAAGTGAATTCATTAATTCTAAAGGTTTAATTAATGTTTGATTGACAAAGTGGATTAAGAAAATTAATTCTATATGAATTAATTAATCCTAAGGGTTCGATTAAATTAAATTAACAAAGTGGGTTAAAGATTTAATTCGAAAGGATCGATTGGAGTTGATTAGTTGGGAAAGACTAAGGGGTCAACAAAAGTCAAGCTAAAAAGGCCCAACTCAAAGGCCCATTAGGTCTCCTTAGAAACTCCTTATAAATATCCCATATTAGGTAACTTACAAGACATTAGAAACCTTAGAGGCATTTTGCCTAGTGTGAGAAAGAGTGGTCTAGAGAGAGAACTTCATCCTCTACCTTGAAGTTTTCTTTCGCAGTTGACCAAGGATCTTTTTTCTTTCTGAATCCTCAAAGCCTATAACCTAGAGAATCCTAGATCACCATTTTGGAATTAAAAAGCTACTGCCTTTTTGACATCTTTCTTGGCCGTCGGAATTCAGCCGCCGGAATTCATGGTCGGCGCTGGAAGTTTGGTTTTATGTGCAGCAGTTTTAGTAATTCTTGAAGTGGGTTTGTTAATTCTTGTTGTGTTGATCCTCTAGCTTGATCTTCTTAGATCGCTAGAGTCTAGATCTACGAGCAGGAACACATTCCAGACACTTTTGGTGTGGATTTTCACATTGGGTTCAGTTCCCGGGCTAAATCTGTTTATTCAGATTTGCATGATTCTTGAAGTGGGTTTCTTAGGACTTCTTTGTTTTGCCTTGGGCTACTCCGTAGACACTAGCCCACACTTGTTCGGAGTTGGATCGGAGTCATTCTTTTGATTTCTTGTGGAATTTGCAATCAAAGATTTGGTTTTTCTTATTGCGTTGGACTTCACTGTTGGAGTTGAATAGATAAGCTATGTTTGTATTGTACAATTTCCCAGATTAATATATCGATTTATGTTTTGGTTATAATTTTTTGTGCATAATATGTCCATTTATATTATGTAAGTAGATGAGGAGGTGTCTTGTGTGACACAGTTGATCTCATCATTGGTTGAAATACATATTATATAAATGGGGTTCGTAACCGAGACAGCTTTGGACAAACTATCGGTTTAGGTTATTATGTGATTCTGATAATTGGTTTGTCTAAACTAATTGAATCATATAGATATGCCCGGGGCGTATTGAACTTGACCATTAGGAAAGATTTGTCTTGTACTGATTTAATAGACAAATCGTTCCTGGTATTCTATCTCTTAATCCCTAGACTCGAGCGGGCATGAGGATTAGACATAGTGTACTTTGATCTGCCAATAGGTGAGGTCAATTGTGGCCAATAGTCTCGGTAGGTTGGGTGCGCGTGTTTAGTTGCTTGGTGTGCTGTTGCTTGTCGAAAGGAAACCATGTACCGGTGCGTCCGGGGTGATGGTGCTCCCGAGATGAGCTTGAAATATTTGTTATACTAAACCCGGCTGGTGGACTTATGTCCGGTATTGTAAAAAGGTCAAGTGGTACTAGTCTCGGAATTAAACAAGTTGATTAATTAATTTATCAGTAAATTAATAAATTAACGAGCACTATATCTTTGATGTGGGGAGATTATGAATATAATTTATTTAAGTTGTTCCGGAAGCAATTCTGATGTAGGATGGTAGTGCCAAAATTAATCCGTTAGTGGTACGATTAATTTTGTAATGGGTTAATTGAATAAGTAGATTTAATTAATTGATTTATTATTCCTAAGGGTTAATTCAATAATTAACAAAGTGGAATTATTTAATTAATTCCTAAATGTTAATTAAGTAATTAACAAAGTGGAATTATAATTAATTAATTAAGTCTTAAGTTTCAATTAGAATTAGGAAATCCTAGAGATTAGGAAATCTAGTAGGATTTGGTTTATCCTATCAGATTGGTTACCTAATTGGATTTGGAAACTAATTACCTAAACCCATAAGGAAGACCAATTCTAAACCAACTTGGGGTCTCTCTTGTAACTCTATATATAGACAAGGGATTAGCTATTCCACATACACAATTGAATTTACAATTCATAAGTTTTCAAGACAAGAAAACTATAGAGATAAAATTCTAGAGAAAGAAAATTTTCTCTCTCCAAGTCGAATTTTCAGGGACTAATTACGGCTGGTTTTTGTTCAAGTTGGCCGAAATTTCTTGGTCAATTTTACCAGCTGCGAGTGTAGTTTTCTCTCTCTCTCTCTGGGCGGTGCATTTTACAGTACGTGCCAGGCGCGGAGGTGCTGGAATTTTCTAGCAGGTGGATTGTGGTGATAGCTGGTCAAATTGATTTCTAGATCGTTGCCCACACAACCTGAAATCAAAGTCTTGAGGCATACAAGAGAATCACCTGAGTCACATTTCGAAGGTACTTTTCTAAGATTCCGCTTTTAATTAGAAATTTTTGTTGCATGGTAAATCGAATAACTGCGAACCCAGATCCTGCGCAATGTTATTTCAAAAGGGTTGGAATCGCCATTGCACTAGTGTCTAGGCCTGGCCAGAGATTCCAATTCTGGAATGCGTAGCATGAAAGTGAATTTCTGGCTAGGCCTGGGCAGAAGATCTTTCAATTGGTATTAGAGGCTGGTTTTGGGTTTTGTGGTTGTTCGATTTATTACATGGTTTTATTTACAGGTGGTTAAGAAATCCCAACTATTATGGTTACATTTGTATGGGTTTTAATTAAATGCCGGGACATGTCTGAATTTAATTTTATTATGAATGTCTGTAATAGTATAACCACGTGCTGGAAGCCATGTAGGATTAGATTAAATCTGTAGTAGGATTTTTTCTATGTATTTTCGATTCTTTAATTTTCCTAAAATGCCTTGAAGTAGGAAAATTTCTTTTTTGTAATCGAAGGCGTTATGGTGGGCAACATGAATTCGTGGGTTTTGGGTTATCGTTAATTTGTACAAACCCAGGAAAACCCATAACAAATTACAAGAAGACCAAATAGTGTGGGAAAAAGCGAAGGAGGGATTGGCGGCAGGAGACAGCGCCGGCGATGACCACCGGCAGCAACCGCCGTCGGCGACCGCTGGCAGCAGTACCGCTGCCACGCGGCACAGCAGGAAGCTACGCAAAGGCGTGACAGCAGCAGGCAGTAGCAGCGCGCATCAGCGGCTGCTCGCTCCTGGGCCGCGCGTGCGCCCGTTCGGGCTGCGTTTTGGCCCATTTTTCCTGCACTTTTCATTTTTTGAAGTTCAAGACTCTCTCCATCGAGTGATGTGGTGGGACACGAGATCAAGGCAGAAGATGGAAGCAATTAAAACCATAATAGTCGGGAAATTTATTTTACATATTTATTTCCCGTATTTATTGTTTTAATTTTTATGCTTTATTTTTATACTGTATTTTAGATGCATGATTTAAAGCATGACTGGTTTTATTGTTGCACATAACTTAGGTTTAGTTAACTGCATGTTAAAACCAGAAAAACCCTCAATTTAGAAATCTAAGTGGGATCGGGTTGGTTTAATATCCCCGTGGCCACCATTACGGGTTCATTTGCGATGTGGGTGGGCTTGCGCGTTGGCATTAGAGCCTTCCTCCATTCATGTGTCCAGCCCCGAGATCGCTAGATTATGAACTTCTGAGTAAGATGACTAGAGTAAGTTTAACCAGAAGAAATGCGACACACTCTCCATCCGAGGCGCACTATCCTGAGGTAACAAGCTCAGAAGTCACGTAATGGCACACACTTAGTGTACGATCTGCAGTATTCCTCCGGTGAGGTTATAATGCTTATTCGTACAGCTGAAAGCACCGACTATTAGCTACATTGATCAATAGATCGTTTGGTCAGATAGTGTAGTTAATGAACTTGGTTCTTCTCAAACGAATGTGGGTTAGCGTAAACGTCCACACTACGTGGCTTGCGAGAATCCCGGTGAATGAGACGTTGATGGATTAATATTATTGTTTAGAGGGAAGTCAATAATTAATAAGAATTTCATGTTTTTTGAAATTCTAGGTTAAATAACTGAAACATTGTCTGTTTAATTTACAGTTTATCAATATGGCATTCAACCCCTTAGCTGCTATTTTAAAAAACAATAAGTTAACTGGACATTATTATGTCGATTGGAGTCGTAACTTGGACAATGTCATAACGGCTGAGAGCACTCCTATAAGAGATCATGTCATTGACGTGATTAGTGACATCAACAAGGTTGAGGTAGTGGGAGGCAAAATCGTTGGTGAAACCAAAGTCGATATTGTCCTCCGGAGCTTGCCTTAAGGCTATAAGCAGATTTGCTTGAACTACAACATAAGTAAGATGTTGTGTAATTCATCTGAGCTCTTGGCAGAGTTGGTGGCGGCTAAAAGTCTTCTTCAAGAGAAGAAGCGAGTTTTAGTCACAGTCGAAACTTCAGAATCTTCTTCTGAGCCTGAGGCTAGAAAGAAGAAGAGAAAGCTCGAGGGAATAGCTCAAGAGGCACGAATTGCGCCTAAGCCAGATATTGTAAAGAAGGAGTCGAAAGACAAGTGCTTCAAGTGCAATAAGACGGGACATTGGAAAGCAGATTTTCCAAAGCTCAAAGGTACGATTGTTTCTGCCCTAATTACTGAGACATGTTTAGCGGTGATTCTCACAGATATTTGGTGTGTGGATTCAGGCGCCACTGATCATGTTTGTAATTCTTTGCAGGGGCTCCAAGTAACCCGGAAGCTTAGAGAGGGCGAACTGGATATCTACATAGGCGACACTACAAGAGTCTCGATAGAAACAGTGGGAGTTGTCAATTTAATTTTCAAAAATTGTAGCTTAGAATTAGTGAATTGTCTTTATATACTGAGTTTTAAAAAGAACCTGATTTCGGTTTCTAAACTCTTGAAGAATGGTTATAAGTTTATTTTTTCTGATGACTCTGTACTTATTAGAAGAAATGGAAAACTTATTTGTTCTGGTTCATTGGTTGGCAATTTATTTGTGGTTAATTCTAACTCCCCTGTTGCGGAAAACATAGAAATAGATAGCTCAGTATCTAACATTAATAAGAGGAAGAAAACTTGTGAAATGAATTAAACCTATCTTTGGCATCTCAGCCTAGGTCATATAAGCTTTAGTAGGACTTAGAGGTTGGTTAATGATGGACCTTTAGGTTCATTAGATATTGACAGTTATGCAACCTGTGAATCTTGCTTGGAAGGTAAAATGACTAAGAGACCTTTCAAAGCAAAAGGTTATAGAGCTAAAGAAGTATTAGTGTTGATTCATTCTAACTTGTGTGGATCTATGACGGTCCAGGGAAGAGGGGATTTGAGTAGTTCGTGATGTTCAGGGTTGACTACTCTAGGTACGGGTACATTTACCTAATGCGCCACAAGTCCAAAATTTTAAGGGACTAATTGCGGCTGGTTTTTGTTCAAGTTGGCCGAAATTTCTTGGTCAATTTTACCAGCTGCGCATATAGTTTTCTCTCTCTGGGCGGTGTGTTTTGCAGTACGTGCCAGGTGCGGATGTGCTGGAATTTTCTAGCAGGTGGATTGTGGTGATAGCTGGTCAAATTGATTTCTAGATCGTTGCCCACACAACTTGAAATCAAAGTCTTGAGGCATACAAGAGAATCACCTGAGTCACGCTTCAAAGGTACTTTTCTAAGATTCTGCTTTTAATTAGAAATTTTTGTTGCGTGGTAAATCGAATAAGTGCGAACCTAGATCCTGCGCAATGTTATTTCAAAAGGGTTGGAATAGCGATTGCGCTAGTGTCTAGGCCTTGCCAGAGATTCTGATTCTGGAATGCGTAGCACGAAAGTGAATTTCTGGCTAGGCCCGGGCAGAAGATCTTTCATTCGCTTCAAAGGTATAACCTTTATAGTTTTCGCTTTTAATTAAAGGTTGAATCCTTGCATGTTGATTTACGTTTTAATAAATTAAAAAAGTATAAGCCTAGATCCGTTCATGGGAAAATGAATTTGAGCCTGAGCTTTGTTGAAAGTTTCTGATTCTGGAATGCATTGCACGAAAGTGAGGTTTTTAATTTAGCCCGGGCTTTAAAAATGGTATCAGAGCGTAGGTTTCGGTCTTATACTTGTTTGATTTATTACATGGCTTTATTTTTGCATTATTATTTTTTTCGAAATGTTTAAACAGGTGGTTATTGGTTTCCTGGCTACTATGGTAGAATTTTATTTTTCATTCATAAACCCCGGGACATGTCCGGGCTCGTATTGTTTTTGAATGGAAATGTCTGTAATAGTAATAACCACGAGCTGGAAGCCATGGAGGATTAGAAAAATCTTGTAGTAGGATTTGTTCTAATCATGTCGTCTTTAAATTCCTAGAAAAACGCCTTTGTATATGGGAATTTATGTATTATGACGAAGACGTTGTTTTGAGTAACTTATATTCGCGGGTTTTGGTTTCTCGTAATTTTGGGTGATTCCTAATTACATAGTAAATCGACAAAACCCGGGCAAATCGAGAGAAATCCAAACAACGAGTGGGAGCGACATGACGGGATGTGTCACCGAGGCGTCAAGGAATCAACGATAGAGAATACCATAATTCTCGGGAAATTTTATTTCTTTAATTTCCCTTATTTATGTCTTTTCATTGATTGTGTGTTTTCGATTTATTTTGCATGAACGAAAACCAAACCAAACCGTTTTAAAAAATAAAGTGCAATTAACTAAGGTAGATTATTTGCATATTAAAACTCCAACGGTTTTATGGGTGTGAATATCCATAGATAAGATATTGCATGTTAAAACGTAAAAATCCTCAAACATAGAAATCTAAGTGGGAGCGGGTTGGTAAATATCCCCATGGCCTCCATTACGGGTTCATTGGTGATATGGTTATTCTTGCGAGTTGGTATTATGGCCTTCCTCCATGCGAACAAGTCTTCAATCACAGATATCACTGGAATGAATTTCCGAAGGGATGACTATAGTGAGTTTAATTGGAGAAAATTGTGACACCCTCTCTGCTGAGGCGCATTAGTATCCTAAGTAACAAACTTAGAAGTCACATAATGGCATACGCTTAGTGTACTATTTATAGTATTCCTCCAGCGAGGTTACGCTATTTATATGTACGGCTAAAAGCATTGACTATTAATTTCATTGATCATAAGATCGTTGGTCAGTTAATAAAATTAATGAACTTCGATTCTTCTTGAATGAATGTGGGTTGGTGTAGACGTTCACCCGCGTGACCTGCGTTAATCCCGGTGTGAGATATGTCGATGGAGATTATACTGTTTTTGAGAATTTCAATATTTTCAAAAAAGTATACTCAAACTTGACTGTTTATTTTTTAGTTGTTGATATGTCGTTCAATCCGCTAGCTGTCATTTTGAACCAGAACAAACTTACGGGTCCAAATTATATTGACTGAAAACGTAACCTGGACATTGTCCTTACCGCTGAGTGTTACAAGTACGTGCTCACTGAGGAGTGCCTCCCTAAGCCTAGCGATGATGCCACCCCTGAGCAGCGAGAGCCATATATGAGGTGGCAGAAGGCTGATGAGATGACCCGGTGCTATATCTTGGCTTCTATGTCGAGTGTACTGTAGCACCAACATCAGTTGTTTACCTTAGCCTACGATATGATGCTCAACCTCAGGGAGATGTTTGGACATCAGGGCAGGGCAGCCAAGTAGTCAGCTATGAGGAAACTCATGAATGCTAGGATGGCTGAGGGCACTTCAGTGAGGGATCATGTACTAGACATGATGAGCTGCATCAATAAGATCGAGGTATTGGGAGGTGACATTGATGGGGAGACCCAGGTCGATATCATTCTCCAGAGCTTACCCCTTAGTTTTGAGTAGTTTCGGTTTAACTACAATATGGGCAAGCTCTCATATTCACTTCCCGAGCTCATGACTACAGTGGTGTCTGCTGAGGGCCTATTCGCAGAGAAGAAGCAAGCCCTGGCTACTGTTGGTCCCTCAGGTTCCTCTGCTGGGCCCAAAACCAAGAAGCGAAAGAGGAAGAGAGGCCAGAAAGTAGGAGCTCATCATGGACCCAAGGCGCCAAGAAGCACAAGCCGACAGGCAAATGCTTCAGATGTGCCAAAGCAGGACATTGGAAGAAGTATTGCCCAAAGCCTTGAGGTATGTGTAAATTTTCCCTAGTTAGTGATATGTGTTTAGTGGCGATTCCTACAGATACTTGGTGTGTGTATTTAGGAGCCACTGTTCACGCCTGTAATTCTTTGCAGGGGTTCCAAGTGACCCGGCTGCTTAGAGAGGGAGAGTTGTAGGTTTACCTTGGGGATACTACCAGAGTTTCTGTTATTGCAGTGGGAGTTCTTTATCTTTATTTTTAGACTCAGTTTTACATTTAAGAGATTGTTTATATGTACCCAGTTTTCGAAAGAATTTGCTCTCAGTTTCTAAACTTATTTTGGATGGTTATAAGTGTGATTTTTTTTATGGATCTATTTTTATTAGAAAAGGCCAGAAGCTTATATGTTCCGGTACATTAGTTGACAATCTATTTTTAATCAAGACATACTCCCCAGTAATGTAAAACACAGAAACTAGTAACTCATCGCCGAATCATAATAAGAGAAAAAAGTCTTCCCCTTTGAATCAAACTTATCTTTGGCACCTGAGACTCGGTCATATCAACCTTAGTAGGATTCAAAGGTTGGTCAATAATGGGTCTTTGGACTCATTGGATATTGACAGCTATCCGACCCGTGAGTCCTGCTTGGAGGGTAAGATGACCAAGAGGCCTTTCATGGCAAAGAGGTATAGGGCCAAGGTGGTTTTAGAGTTGATTCATTCTGACTTGTGTGGGCCTATGTCAGTTCAGGCTAGAGGTGGTTATGAGTATTTCGTGACTTTCATGGATGATTACTCTAGATATGGATACATATACCTGATGTGCCAAAAGTATGAATGCTTTTGCAAGTTCAAAGAGTTTAAGGCTGAGGTGGAGAACCATCAGGGTAAGAGTATCATGACCTTGTGATCTGATCGTGGTGGCGAATACCTCTCTAGTGAATTTAGGTCCTATTTGTCGGAGGAGGGTATTCAGACCCAGTTGTCTGCACCTGGCACAACCCAGCAGAATGGTGTAGCAGAGAGGAGGAACATGACTCTTATGGATATGGTTAGATCGATGATGAGTTATAGCGAATTGCCTATATTATTTTAGGGTTTAGCCTTGGAGTCAGCATGTTATCTCCTTGATCTCGTACCATCTAAGTCTATGCCTTCGAGTCCAGTAGAGCTGTGGACTGGGCGAAAGCCTAGTCTGAGACATCTCAGGATTTGGGGTTGTCCAACATATGTGCTTAAGGCAGACACAACCAAGCTAGACGCGAGATCTGAGATTATGCTTTTTGTAGGCTACCCCAAAGGAACGAAAGGTGGTCTGTTTTATAGTCCTCAGGATCAGAAGGTGGTGGTGAGCACCAATGCCAGATTTCTTGAGGAGGACTATGTTTTAGATCACAAGGCAAAGAGCAAGGTAGTATTGGAAGAGCTTAGGGGTGAGTCCACTATTCCAGTTGCACCAGTACAGGAAGACACACCACAAGAGACAGCACATACTATCACAGATGATGCTTTTGCACAGGCTGCACCTCGTCGTAGTGGGAGGGTTGCAAACAACCCGAGAGGTACATGGGTTTGGGTGAGTCCTCGGACTTTATCCCTGCCACTCATGAACCAGACCCAGTTAGCTACAATGAGGCCCTCCAGGATAAAGATGCAGATTCTTGGCAGAGAGCGATGATTGCTGAGATGGGTTCTATGGACTCAAATCAGGTCTGGGAGCTGGTAGACCTTCCTGACGGGTTTTGGCATATTGGGTGCAAACGGGTCTACAAGCGAAAGAGAGGATCTGACAGGAGGGTTGAGACCTTCAAGGATAGGCTTGTGGCAAGGGGGTATACTCAGAAAAAGGGTATCGATTATGAGAAGACCTTTTCCCCGGTAGCTATGCTTAAGTCGATCCGGATTCTCTTGGCCATAGCTGCTCATATGGACTATGAGATTTGGCAGATGGACGTTAAGACAGCTTTCCTTAATGGAAGTCTTGAGAAGACCATCTTTATGCAGCAACCAGAGGGTTTCATTGTTCTGGGCGCACAAGGTATGCACGCTTAGGAGGTCTATTTATGGACTTAAGCATGCATCCAGATCTTGGAACATCCGTTTTGACGAGGTTATCCAGTCCTATAAATTCACTTAGTGTCAGGATGAGCATTGTGTTTATCCCAGGCGTGAAGGTGACACGGTGGTGTTCCTATTACTTTACGTAGATGATATCCTTCTGATTGGCAACAGTAAGAGAATGTTGTCAGACGTAAAGGCATGGTTATCCAAGCAATTTGATATGAAGGATTTGGGAGAGACTGGACATATCCTTGGGATCAAGATTATTTGAGATTGTAGAAGATGTTTTCTGACACTTTCCCAGGCATCCTGCATAGACATGATTCTGGCCCGTTTTAACATACAGAACTCCAAGAATGGTTCACTACCTTTCAGGCATGGTGCATTTGTCTAAGGAGCAGTGTCCCAATAGTGCTGAGGAGATAGATGCTATGAAGGCGGTACCCTATGCTTCTACAGTGGTTAGTCTCATGTATGCTACGTTATGTACGAGGCCTGATATTTGCTTTGCCGTTAGCATGGTTAGCAGATATCAAAGTAACCCCTTGAAGGCTCACTGGGAGGCACTAAAATGCATTCTCAAGTACTTGCGCAGGACGAGAGATTATGTCCTAGTTTATAGAGCGTATAGGCTTGTACCGTTGGGTTACACAGATTCGGACTTTCAAGGTGATATAGACAAGAGTAAGTCTACCTCTGGGTTTGTGTTTACTCTAGGAGGTGGAGCCATAGTATGGCAGAGTGTCAAGCAGAAATGCGTGGCGGTCTCCACCATGGAGGCAGAGTATGTTGCCGCATTAAAGGCAGTGAAAGAAGCTGTTTGGCTCTGGAGCTTCCTGATGGACTTAGATGTGGTTCCTGAGTTGCCTAGGTCTATTACAACTTACTGTGATAACAATGGTGCAGTTGCTAACTCTAGGGAACCATGAGCCCATAAGGCGAGTAAACACATAGAGCGCAAGTACCACCTGATACGAGAGATCGTAAAGAGGGGAGACGTGATCGTGGCCAAAATAGCATCAGATGACAACCTTGTAGATCCTTTCACCAAGCCATTGACCCCAAAGGTCTTTGAGAGACATGTGGAGGGCATGAGAGTCAGATTCTTGAGGGAGCCATGTGAGTGAGCTTAAAGGTGTTCTGGAGATTTCATTATGACAGCAGTGTAATAGCGGGTTGGACAGTTTTTGTACTTCTTAGCATAGCTTTGAGTATTAGTGGGAGATTGTTAGTTTTTAATACAAAAAGCTATGGCTTCTATCAAAAACTAATATCCATAGATGACATATCATTTTGTTTCAGTATTAAATTGCTCCATTATATCATAGAACTAGATAACGGGGTGTGTGAAAGACACAGTAGATACCGTTATTGGTTAAAGTATTCATGTATAAAAAGTATGCTTGTAACTTAGATAGTCTGAACATACTATCGGTATAGGTTATCGTGTGATTTGAAAATTAGTTTATCTAGACTAGTTTAAATCACATTGATATGCCCGGGGCATATTGAGCATGACCAGTTTGGATAGAATTGACTTATACTGATTGGCATAGTCAATTCGGTTATAGTATGTAGTCTCTCAATCCCGAAATTGGGATGAACGTGAGAGTTGGATATCGTATGCTTTGATTTGTGAAAGAGTGCGGTCAATTGAGGCCTATACCTCGGTAGGTTGGGTACGCAGTGTTTAGCTTCTTACCTGTCATTGCTAGTCGAAGGAATCCACGTACCGGTTCACCGAGTTGATGGTGCTCCCCAGATGAGCTCGTAAAGTCTATTATACTAAACCCGGCCGGTGGACTTTATGTCCGGTATAATAAAAGGTCGAGTGGTACTAATCTCGGATACCAAAAATAATAATGCTAAAATAAAGTCGTGTAATAAATCAAACAAGTATAAGACCGAAACCTACGCTCTGATACCATTTTGAAGGAAAACAGAACAAGCCCGGGCTAAATCGAAAACCTCACTTTCGTGCAATGCATTCCAGAATCGGAAGCTTTCGACAAAGCTCAGGGTCAAATTCATTTTCCCATGAACGGATCTAGGCTTATACCTATTTAATTTATTAAAATCACATCTAACCCACAAAGATTACACCTTTAATTAAAAGTGGAAGAATTAAAGGTTATACCTTTGAATCGAAGTCCAACGCAATAAGAAAAACCAAATCTTTAATTCGTGATCACCACCTAAATCCAATGGATTCCTCCAAGAAGCCTCGAATATTGCATGGGCAATAATCTATCGAGGTGTACTATCGAGCCCATGAGAAACCCACTAAGAAAATCCCTCAATTTGATTAAATCTGCCCAAAAGATCAAACCTTTAACTCAAAAAACTGCTGCCCACTACTTTTCTCGCTAATAAAATCAAACCCACTTCAACTCTGGTCATGATCTGGACAACCGGGATTGTGGATAACCAACCCAAGGAAGAGATCAACACAAACGCAGCTGGATCAAGCACCCCGGAGTGATTAGAAGTGGCTGCCATCTCACCAAAAAAAAAACGTGAACAGTAAAGTCCGTGCATGAATAGTGGCGTGATGTAAAGTCGTTTTTTGAGCGGTAGTTCCATAATTGGTCTGTTAGTGGTACGACTAATTATGCGTTTGACTAATCGATAAAGTGAATTAATTAATCCTAAAGGTTTAATTAATATTTAATTGACAAAGTGGATTAAGAAATTAATTCTATATGAATTAATTAATCCTAAGGGTTTGATTAAATTAAATTAACGAAGTGGGTTAAGAAATTAATTCGAATGGGTCGATTGGAGTTGATTAGTCTAGGAAAGACTAAGCAGTCAACGAAAGTCAAATTAAAAGGCCCAACTCAAAAGCCCACTAGGTCTCTTTAAGAGCTCCCTATAGAAAGAAAGCTTAAGGCCAAAGAAAACTAAGAAAATCTTGCAAGACATTTTTTTTTACTTCCTCTCGAGTGAGAAAGTTATAGAGAGAGACTCTCTTTCCCTTTTGAGTTTCTTTCAAAAACGAACTTGGAATCTCACTTCTCGATTTAGATTAAGCTTGAAAAATCAAACTTTTAGATAGCCCATTGATTTATTTGAGTTGCCCACTGTTGGATTTATTTATTTTTCGCCGGACTACTCATATTTCCGCCAGATTGTTCACGGTTTCATCTTTGTCCGGCGAACTCACTTCTAGCTTCTCCGGGGTGCTTGATCCGGGTGGGTTCATGTTGATCTCTCCCTTAGGTTTGTGATCCACAATCCCGGCTGTCCAGATCGTGACCGGAGTTGAAGTGGGTTCGATTATTTTGGGGCAAAACATAGTGGCAGCAGTTTTTGTGGGAAAAAGTTTTGATCTTTAGGCCGATTTAATATTTTTGGGGGATTTTCTTTTTGGGTTTTCGTGGGCTTTGGTAGCATACTTCGATGGATTATTGCCCACGTAATATTTAAAGTTTCTTGGAGTAATCTTTTGGATTTCGGTGGTGATCGCAACTTAAAGATTTGGTTTTTCTTATTGATTTGGACTTCGCTTCAAATGTATGACTTTTAAAGGTTCTGCTTTAAAATTTAAAGGTTGTATCTTTGTGTTCCTATTTAATAAATTAAATAAGTACAAGCTTAGATCCATTCAGGGGAAAATAAATTTGAGCCTGAGCTTCGTCAAAAGTTTCCGATTCAGGAATACATTGCACGAAAGTGAGATTTTCGATTTAGCCCGGGCTTGTTCTGTTTTCGTTCAGGATTTTTACTATGTAATTTTTTATTTTATTTTCCTAGAAGCCTTATAGTAGGAAAATCTTATGTAATCAAAGACGTGGTGCACGACTTGAATTCATGGGTTTTGGTTTATCATTAATACGTAGAAACTAAGAAAACCCATCACGAATTGCATGAAGACCAAATAACGTAGTGGAAGTAGGATAAAAGACCCAGAAGGCAACGCTGGCGAAATATTAGTGGCAGAAGTTGCCGGCAAACGAAAGCCGCGCGCACAATAGGTGCGACACTGCACTGCGTATGCGTAGCAAGAAGGCACTTGCCGCGCACGCTAAGTGAGAGTTAAAGCATGATGGTTTTACGTTGCACATAACTGAGGATTAGTTAATTACATGTTAAAACCGATGAAAACCCTCATTTTTTTTTTAAGTCTAAGTGAGAGCGGGTTGGTTAATATTACCGTAGCCTCCATTACGAATTCATATGTGATGTGGGTGGACTTGCACGTTGAAATTAGGGCATTTCTCCATATCGGATGAGTCCAACCATAGGAACACTAATTTTTGAATTTCTAAGAAAAATGATTAGACTAAGTTGAAATTGGAGAAATGTGAAACCCTCTCCATCTGAGGCGTATTATCCTAAAGTAACAAACTCAGACATCATGTTGAAGGAAAACTGAACAAGCCCGGGCTAAATCGAAAACCTCACTTTCGTGCTATGCATTCCAGAATCGGAAGCTTTCGACCAAGCTCAGGCTCAAATTAGTTTACCCATGAATGGATCTAGGCTTATACTTATTTAATTTATTAATCGGGACACAAAAAATTAAATCTTTAATTAAAGCGAAATTTAAAGATTATACCTTTTGTAGCGAAGTCCCTCGCTTAAAGAAAACCAAATCTTTTAGCGCGAAATCCACAAGAAGTCCGAAGAATTCTCCAATACAAGCTCCGAGATAGTGTGGGCTATCGTCTACGGAGCTACCCTCGGCAATACGACTGAAAATCCAAGAAACTTGCTTCTCAAGAAACTCAAATTGAGGCTGCCCAGAATTTTTCCTCAAAATTATAGCTGCCCAGAATTTTTTTTATCAAAATTGAAGCTGCCCAGAAATTTTCTTCACAAATTGAAGCTGCCCGGAGTTTAAAACTGAAGAAAAATCCAGTCGCTGGTTTTCCCTGCTATACCCTCGAACTGCCGGTGAAAAGTACAGCTTAGATCGACCACGATCTGCACGGCAGATCACTTGGATCACCAACCGGAATGGAAGAGATCAACCAGCGATCAATGCCGGATCAGCACCCCGATTCTGAGCCAACAATCTGCCGGACAGAAAATAAAAAACTGCTGCGCAGGACCAAAATTTTCTGTGAAACCAGCAAAAAAAACTACAGGAAATTCCAGCGACTATTCTTGTGAAGAAGGTGACCGGGCTGCTCTAAAAAATAGTGGGCTGAGTTTCCTTACGAAGAAGAAAGTTATCTTGATCGACTTCGAGAGAAAACTTGACGAGGAAGACACGTTTTCTCTCTAGACCAAACTTTCTCTTTCTAGCCAAAACTTGGCTGCCAAGTTTCTTCTTAGAGTTTTCTTGCTGCCCAAAATGTTGTATTTATAGGAGCTTCTAAGGAGACCTAATGGGCTCTCGAGTTAGGCCTTAAAATTTGACTTTAGTTGACTGCTAAGTCTTCCCGACTAATCAACTCCAATCGACCCTTTTAAATTAATTTATTTAATCCACTTTGTTAATTTAATTTAATCGAACCCTTAGAATTAATTAATTCAAAATCGAATTAATTTCTAAATTCACTTTGTCGATTAAATATTAATTAAACCCTTCGGATTAATTAATTTACCTTGTCGATTAGTCAAACGCATAATCGGTCGTACCACTAACGGACCAATTATGGAACTACCGCTCGAAAACGACTTTATATCGCGCGATTATTATTTCTTCTATCTCCCCACATTAAAGATCTAGTGCTCGTCGATTTATCAATTTACTGACAAATTAATTCACCGACTTATTGGTTTTCGAGATTAGTACCACTCGACCTTTTGTTATACCGAACATAAAGTTCACTGGCCAGGTTTAGTATAATAACCTTACGAGCTCATCTCGGGAGCACCATCAACCCGGCAAACCGGTACGTGGATTCCTCCGACCAGCAACGACACGCAAGAAGCTAAACACCGCATACCCAACTTACCGAGGTATTGGCCTCAATCGACCTCACTCTTTGGCAAATCAAAGCACACGACACCCAACCCTCACGCCCGTCCCAATCTCGGGATTGAGAGACAGAATACTAGGACCGAATTGACTACGCCGATCAGTACAAGTCAATTCTATCCAAACTGGTCATGCTCAATATGCCCCCGGCATATCTGTGTGATTTAAACTAGTCTACTAAGGTTGATATGACCTAATCTCAGGTGCCAAAGATAAGTCTGATTCAAAGGGGAAGATTCCTTTCTCTTATTATGATTCGGTGATGAATTACTAGTTTCTGTGTTTTGCATAACTGGGGAGTAAGTCTTGATTAAAAACATATTTTCAACCAATGTACCGGAACATATAAGTTTCTGGCATTTTCTTATAAAAACCGAACCATCAGAAAATACACACTTATAACCATCCAAAACAAGTTTCGAAACTGAAAGCAAGTTCTTCCGAAAACTAGGTACATAAAGACAATCCTTCAAATATAAAATAGAGTTTGAAAAGTAAAGACTAATAACTCCCACTGCAGCCACAGAAACTCTGGTAGTATCCCCAAGGTAGACCTGCAACTCTCCCTCTCTAAGCAGCCGGGTCACTTGGAACCCCTGCAAAGAATTACAAACGTGATCAGTGGCTCCCGAATCCACACACCAAGTATCCGTGGGAATCGCCGCTAAACACGTCTCAGTGACTAGGGAAAATTTACACGTACCTCGAGGCTTTGGACAGTCCTTCTTCCAATGTCCCGCTTTGCCACATCTGAAGCATTTGCCTCTCGGCTTCTGCTTCTTGGCAATGCCCGCCTTGGGTCCATGACTGGCTCCTGCTTTCTGGTCTCTCTTCCTCTTTTGCTTCCTGGCTTTGGGCCCAGCCGAGGAACCTGAGGGACCAACAGTAGCCAAGGCTTGCTTATTCTCAGCGAAGAGGCTCTCAGCAGACACCAATGCAGTCATGAGCTCAGAAAGTGAATATGAGAGATTCCCCATATTATAGTTCAATCGAAACTGCTCAAAACTTGGAGGCAAGCTCTGAAGGATGATATCGACCTGGGTTTCCCCATCAATCTCACCTCCCAATACCTCGATCTCATTGATGTAGCCAATCATGCCCAGTACGTGATCTCTCACCGAAGTGCCCTCAGCCATCTTGGCATTCATGAGTTTCCTCATAGCTGACTGCCTGGCTGCCCTGCCCTGATTACCAAACATCTCCCTGAGGTTGAGCATCATATCGTAAGCTGAGGTCATCAACTGATGCTGGTGCTGTAGTACACTCGACATGGAAGCCAAGATGTAGCACCTGGTCATCTCATCAGCTTTCTGCCACCTCGTATATGGCTCTCGCTGCTCAGGTGTGGCATCCTCACTGGGCTTAGGGGGGCACTCCTCAGTGAGCACGTACTTATAACCCTCGGCGGTTAGGACAATGTCCAGGTTTCGTTTCCAATTAATGTAATTAGGACCGGTGAGTTTGTTTTGGTTCAGAATGACAGCTAGCGGGTTGAACGACATATCAACTGAAAATAATGAAAAAACATGTCTCAGTATACTTTTCGAAAATATTGAAAAATCCTCAGAAAAGAAATATAATCTTCTACCGACATCTCTCCCATCGGGATTAACGCAGGTCACGATGGGTGAACGTCTACGCCAACCCACATTCATTCGAGAAGAACCGAAGTTCATTAATTTCAATATCTAACCAACGATCTTATGATCAATGAAATTAATAGTCGATAATTTTAGCCGTACACGTAAATAGAGTTACCTCGTAGGAGGGATACTATAAACAGTACACTAAGTGTATGCCATTACGTGACTTCTAAGTTTGTTACTTAGGGTACTAATGCGCCTCGGTAGCGAGGGTGTCGCAACTTTTCCCAATTAAACGCACTATAGTCATCCCTTTAGAAATTCATTCCAGCGATATCTGTGATTGAAAACTCATCCGTAGGGAAGCCGTTTAACCACATCGCCAATGAACCCGTAATGGAGGCCATGGGGCTATTAACCAACCCGCTCCCACTTAGATTTTTAAAATAATTTAAATTCGCCTTAGTTTTCTCGGTTTTCCATTTCGGTTTTCTACGTAATTAGGAATCACCCAAAAATTACGAAAAACCAAAATCCGGGTTTTCTTGGTTTTCTACGTAATTAGGAATCACCCAAAATTACGATAAACCAAAACCCCACGTAATTAGGAATCACCCAAAATTACGATTAAACCAAAACTTGCGAATGTAATTAAGTTTGAGGATTTTTACGTTTTAACATGCAATATCTTAACTATGGATATTCGCACCCATAAAACCGTTGGAGTTTTAATATGCGAATAATCTACCTTAGTTAATTGCACATTACCTTTTTGAAAAACTTTTGGTTTGAATTTCGTTCATGCAAAATAAAACGAAAATCACACAATCAACGAAAAAATCATAAATACGGGAAATTAAATAAAATAAAATTTCCCGACTATTATGGCCTTCTCTATCGTTGATTCTTTGACGCCTCGGTGACACTTCCCGTCGTGTCGCTCCCACTCGTTATTTGGATTCCTCTCGATTCGCCCGGGTTTTCTCGGTTTATTCCGTAATTAGGAATCACCCAAAATTACAATAAACCAAAACCCGCGAATATAAGTTACCCAAAATAACGTCTTTGTCATAGTACAAAAATTCCTATATACAAAGGCGTTTTCTAGGAATTTAAAGACGACATGATTAGATCAAATCCTACTACAAGATTTTTCTAATCCTACACGGCTTCCAGCTCGTGGTTATTACTATTACAGAAATTTCCATTCAAAAAAAAAACGAGCCCGGACATGTCCCGGGGTTTATGAATGAAAATTAAATTTCTACTATAATAGCCGGGAAACCAATAACCACCTGTTTAAACATTTTGACAAAAATACTAATGCCAAAATAAAGCCGTGTAATAAATCAAACAAGTATAAGACCGAAACCAACGCTCTGATACCAATTTGAAGGAAAACTGAACAAGCCCGGGCTAAATCGAAAACCTCACTTTCGTGCTATGCATTCCAGAATCGGAAGCTTTCGACCAAGCTCAGGCTCAAATTAGTTTACCCATGAACGGATCTAGGCTTATACTTATTTAATTTATTAATCGGGACACAAAAAATTAAATCTTTAATTAAAGCGAAATTTAAAGATTATACCTTTTGTAGCGAAGTCCCTCGCTTAAAGAAAACCAAATCTTTTAGAGCGAAATCCACAAGAAGTCCGAAGAATTCTCCAATACAAGCTCCGAGATAGTGTGGGCTATCGTCTACGGAGCTACCCTCGGCAATACGACTGAAAATCCAAGAAACTTGCTTCTCAAGAAACTCAAATTGAGGCTGCCCAGAATTTTTCCTCAAAATTATAGCTGCCCAGAATTTTTTTTTATCAAAATTGAAGCTGCCCAGAAATTTTCTTCACAAATTGAAGCTGCCCGGAGTTTAAAACTGAAGAAAAATCCAGTCGCTGGTTTTCCCTGCTATACCCTCGAACTGCCGGTGAAAAGTACAGCTTAGATCGGCCACGATCTGCACGGCAGATCGCTTGGATCACCAACCGGAATGGAAGAGATCAACCAGCGATCAATGCCGGATCAGCACCCCGATTCTGAGCCAACAATCTGCCGGACAGAAAATAAAAAACTGCTGCGCAGGACCAAAATTTTCTGTGAAACCAGCAAAAAAAACTACAGGAAATTCCAGCGACTATTCTTGTGAAGAAGGTGACCGGGCTGCTCTAAAAAATAGTGGGCTGAGTTTCTTTACGAAGAAGAAAGTTATCTTGATCGACTTCGAGAGAAAACTTGACGAGGAAGACACGTTTTCTCTCTAGACCAAACTTTCTCTTTCTAGCCAAAACTTGGCTGCCAAGTTTCTTCTTAGGGTTTTCTTGCTGCCCAAAATGTTGTATTTATAGGAGCTTCTAAGGAGACCTAATGGGCTCTCGAGTTAGGCCTTAAAATTTGACTTTAGTTGACTGCTAAGTCTTCCCGACTAATCAACTCCAATCGACCCTTTTAAATTAATTTATTTAATCCACTTTGTTAATTTAATTTAATCGAACCCTTAGAATTAATTAATTCAAAATCGAATTAATTTCTAAATTCACTTTGTCGATTAAATATTAATTAAACCCTTCGGATTAATTAATTTACCTTGTCGATTAGTCAAACGCATAATCGGTCGTACCACTAACGGACCAATTATGGAACTACCGCTCGAAAACGACTTTATATCGCGCCATTATTATTTCTTCTATCTCCCCACATTAAAGATCTAGTGCTCGTCGATTTATCAATTTACTGACAAATTAATTCACCGACTTCTTGGTTTCCGAGATTAGTACCACTCAACCTTTTATTATACCGAACATAAAGTTCACTGGCCAGGTTTAGTATAATAACCTTACGAGCTCATCTCGGGAGCACCATCAACCCGGCGAACCGGTACGTGGATTCCTCCGACCAGCAACGACACGCAAGAAGCTAAACACCGCATACCCAACTTACCGAGGTATTGGCCTCAATTGACCTCACTCTTTGGCAAATCAAAGCACACGACACCCAACCCTCACGCCCGTCCCAATCTCGGGATTGAGAGACAGAATACTAGGACCGAATTGACTACACCGATCAGTACAAGTCAATTCTATCCAAACTGGTCATGCTCAATATGCCCCAGGCATATCTGTGTGATTTAAACTAGTCTAGATAAACCAATTTCCAAACCACACAATAACCTATACCGATAGTATGTTCAGACTATCTCGGTTACGAGCATACTTTTATATATCAATACTTTAACCAATAACGGTATCTACTGTGTTTGTCGACACCCCGTTATCTACTTCTATGATATAAAGGAACAGATTTATACTGAAACAAAATGATATGTCATCTATGGATATTAGTTTTTGATACAAGCCATAGCTTTTCTGTATTCAAAACTAACACATGTAATGGCACACACTAAGAGTACTATTTGCAGTATTCCTCCCATTGAGGTTACACTGCTTATTTGTACGGCTGACAGCACTGACTACTACATACATTGATCAATGGATCGTTTGGTCAGATGGTGTAGTTAATGAACTTAGTTATTCTCAAACGAATGAGGGTTAGCGTAAATGTCCAAACTATCGTGGCTTGCGAAATTCCCTGTGAATGAGATGTCAGTGGATTTAATTATTGTTCGAGGGATGCCAATAATAGTATAATTTTTTTCGAAATTCTATGCTTAGTTTAGTAAAACATTGTCTATTTATTTATTTACATTTTTTTATATGGCATTTAATCTGTTAGCTACAATATTGAAAGACAACAAACTAATTGGTCTGAATCATGTTGATTCGAGTTAAAATTTGGACATTATCCTAACGGCTGAGCAGTATAAGTTTGTGCTCACTTAAGTATTTCCATATGTGCCTACTGATGAAACTACTCAGGAAGATAGGGAGACATATCAGAGGTGGAGAAAAGTGGATAAGATTGCTCGGTGTTACATTCTGGCCTCCGTGTTGAATGTTCTGCAACATCAGCTTCATCACATGATCTCCGCCTTTAACATGATGGCTCACCTTAGAGAGATGTTTGGTCATTAAGGCAGGACAACCAGTAATCATCCATGAGTAAGATTATGAAAATCAAAATGGCTGAAAACACCTCAGTGAGAGATCATGTACTTCACATGATCAGTAACATTAATGAGATAAAAGTGTTAGGAGGTGAGATTGATCCTGAGAGTCAGATTGATATCATCCTCCAGAGTTTACCTTCAAGTTTTGAGCAGTTTCGGGTAAACTACAACATGAATCAAAGAGTTTATACTCTTCTTGAGCTCCTAACTGCATTGGTGTCGGCTGAAGACATCTTCCAAGAGAAAAAGAAAGCTTTGGTCACAGTCAAGGCTTCGAGTTCCTCCTCTACACCTAAAGGCAATAACAAGAAGAAGAAGAAGGCCAAGAATCATGCTGCTAAGCCTAACATCACAAAGAAGAAGAAGCCTAAAGGCAAATGCTTCAAGTGCGGGAAGATGGGACATTAGAAATTGGATTGTCCAAATCTCAAAGGTACTACAATTTCTGCCTTAATTACTGAGACGTGTTTAGCGGCAGTTTCCACAGATACTTGGTGTGTGGATTCAGGCACCACTGACCATATTTGTAATTCTTTACAGGGGTTCTAGGTAACCTGGAAGCTTAGTAAAGGCAAACTAAAAGTCTACTTGGGTGACACTACAAGAGTATCAGTAGAATAAGTGGGAGTAGTCTCTATATTTTTTGAAAATAGTAGGTTAGAGTTAGATAATTGTCTTTTTGTACCGAGATTTAGAAAGAACTATATTTTAGTTTCTAAACTCTTATTGAATGGTTATAAGTTTATCTTTTCTGATAAGTCTATTGTTGTTAGAAAAGATGGCAAGCTTATTTGTTCAGGTTCATTAGTAGACAATTTGTTTTTGGTAAAATCAAACTCCCCTATAGTGCAAAGCACAGAGTTAAATAGAACATCATCTAACCAAAATAAGAGAAAAGAATCTTCTAAAATGAATCAAATCTATCTATGGCATCTCAGGCTAGGTCATATAAACCTTATTAGGATTAATAGGTTAGTCAATGATGGACCCTTAAGTTCATTAGAGATTGACAGCTATTCAACCTGCGAATTTTACTTGGAAGGTAAGATGACCAAGAGACCTTTTAAAGGAAAAGGTTACAGAGCCAAAGAAGTATTAGAATTGATTCACTCTGACATGTGTGGACAAATTTGGGTCCAAGCATGAGGTGGGTTTGAGTATTTTGTGGCTTTCACAGATGATTACTCAATGTATGGAAACATTTACTTAATGCGCCACAAGTACGAATGTTTTAGTAAATTCAAAGAGTATCGGGCAGATGTGGAGAAACATCATGGTAAAAGTAACAAGACACTGCATTGAATTTAGTGAGGTTAGAATTCAGTCTCAGTTGTCTGCAGTTGGCACACCACAACATAATGGTGTAGCAAAAAAGATAAAACAGAACTCTCTTGGAAATGGTTAGGTCAATGATGGGCTATAGTGATTTGCCTAGTTCGTTATGGGGATATGCCTTAGAAACCGCAATATACATTATAAATCTTGTACGATCTAAAACTGTGTCTTTAACCCCTACAGAGTTGTGGAACAAGCGCAAGCCTAGTCTAAGACATGTCAGGATTTGGGGTTGTCTAGCATATGTGCTTAAGGTAGATGCGGCTAAGTTAGATGCAAAAATAGAGGTAATGTTGTTTGTAGGATATCCTAGAGGAATGAAAGGTGGTCTGTTCTATAGTCCTAAAGATCATAAGGTGATAGTTAGCACTAACCCAATAGTAAGATAGTACTAGAAGAACTTTGAAAGCAATCTGATAACTCATATTCCTAGAAAGCTTTATAAATAAGAATTTACGGAAAATGATGAAGACGTTATTGTGGGTAACTCATATTCGTGGGTTATCGTTTATCATAATTTTGGGTGATTCCTAATTACGTAGAAAATAGAGAAAACCCGGATGAATTAGGAGGAATCTAAATAACGAGTGGGAACGATGCGACGGGACGTGTCAACAACTCGTTAAAAGAAGGGACGATTACGAACGCCATAATAGTCAGGAAATATTTAATTACGTATTTCCCGTTTTATGTCCTTATTGTTGCTTATGTGTTTTCATTTTATGTTTTATGCATGATCGAAAACAAATGGGTTTTATTGATGCAATTAACTAAGGTAGAAAATTCGCATATTAAAACTCCAACGGTTATACAGGTGCGAATAACAAAAGTTAAGACATTGCATGTTAAACCAGTAAAAATCCTCAATTTTAAGAATCTAAGTGGGAGCGGGTTGTGTTATATCCCCATAGCCTCTATTATTAATTTATATGTGATGTGAATAGTCTTGCGCGTTGGCATTAGGGTCTTCCTCCATATCAGATGAGTCTTTATTCATAAGATCACTAGATTGAATTTCTGAAGGGATGACTATAGTGAGTTTAATTGGAGAACATTGTGACACCCTCTCTGTCTGAGGCGCATTAGTATCCTAAGTAACAAACTTAAAAGTCACGTAATGGCATACACTTAGTGTACCAGTTGTAGTATTCCTCCCAATGCGGTTACACTACTTATGTGTGCAGGCTAAAATCACCGTCTATTAATTTCATTGATCAAAAGATCGTTGGTCAGATAGTAAAATTAATGAACTTAGGTTCTTCTCGAACGAATATGGCCTAGCGTAGACGTTTACATGATCGTGACCTCCGTAAATCTCGGTGTGAGAGATGTTGGTGGATGATTATATTGTTTTTAGGATATCAATATTTTCTAAAAAGATAAAATAATGAAACTTGACTATTTATTTATTTCAGTTCGATATGTCGTTCATTCCACTTGCTGTCATTCTGAATCAAACAAACTCACTGGTCTTAATTACATTGATTGGATGTGTAACCTGGACATTGTGCTTACTACTGAGTGTTACAAGTACGTGCTGACTGAGGTGTGCCCTGAGACACCCAGAAATGATGCCACCCCTGAGGAGAAAGAGCCATATCAGAGGTGCAAGAAAGTTGATGAGATGACCAGGTGCTACATCTTGGCTTCTATGTCAGGAGTATTGCAGCACTAGCATCAGTTGATGACCTCAGCTATGATATATTAGGGCGGGACTGCCAGACAGTCATCTATGAGAAAACTCATAAGTGCCAAGATGGTTGACGGCACCCCAGTGAGAGATCACATATTGGATATGATTAGCAACATCAACGAGATCGAGGTACTGGGAGGTGACATTGACTGTGAGACATAGTGTGATATTATTCTCCAGAGCTTGCCTCTGAGTTTTGACCAGTTTTGGTTGAACTATAACATGAACAGGCTTCAGTATACTTTACTCGAGCTCATGAATGTATTAGTATCAGCTGAATCCTTATTTTCTGAGAGGAAACAAGTTTTGGCTACTGTTGGACCTTCAGGTTCTTCTTCTGAGACCAAAGCCAAGAAGAAAAAGAAGAAAAATAATAATAAGAAGAATAAGAAGGGCCAGAAGGCAGGTGGTAAACATGGACCCAAAGGTGGTGTTGCCAAGAAGCCTAAGCCGAAAAGAAAATGCCACAGATGTGGCAAACAAGGACATTGGAAGCCAGAATGCCCGAAGCTCAAAGGTGTGAGCAACTTCACCTTTGTTACTGAGACATGTTTAGCGGTGATTCCCACATATACTTGGTGTGTGGATTAAGGAACCACTGATCATGTTTGTAATTCTTTACAGGGGTTCCAAGTGACCCGGTTGCTTAGAGATGGCGAGTTGCAGGTCTACTTGGGCGATACTACCAGAGTATCAGTTGCTGCAGTGAGAGGAGTTGTTCGTCTTTATTTTTTAGACTCTGTTGTTTTAATTTTGAGAGATTGTTTATCTGTGCCCAGCTTTAGAAAGAACTTGCTTTCAGTTTCTAAGCTATTTATGGATGTTTATAAGTTTGTTTTTTTTTTTTTTGATGATTCTATTTTTATTATAAACAATAAGAAACTTATATGTTCTGGTGTATTAGTGGACAATTTATTCTTAACTAAGACTAACTCCCCAATAGTGCAAAACACAGAGATTAATGATACATCATCGAATTATAGTAAGAGAAAAGAGTCTTCCCCTTTGAACCATACTTATATTTGGCACCTAACACTAGGTCATATCAACCTTAGTAGGATTTAGAGGTTGGTCAGTGATGGGCCTTTGGGCTCATTAGATATTGACAGTTATCCGACCTATGAGTCTTGCTTGGAGGGTAAAATGACCAAGAGGCCTTTCAAGGCAAAAGGATATAAGACCAAAGAGGTTTTAGAGTTGGTTCACTCTAACTTGTGTGGACCTATGTCAGTTCAGGCTAGAGGTGGTTTTGAGTATTTCGTGACATTCATAGATGATTACTTTAGATATGGGGTATATTTACCTGATGCGCCACAAGTCCGAGTGTTTTGGTAAGTTCAAAGAGTACAGGGCAGATGTGGAGAAGCATCATAGTAAGAGTATCAAAACCCTGCGATCTAATCATGGTGATGAATACCTCTCTAGTGAATTTAGGACCCATTTATCAGATGAGGGTATTCAGTCTTAGTTGTCTGTACCTTACACACCCCAGCATAATAGTGTAGCAGAGAGGAATAACAAGTCTCTTGTGGATATGGTTAGATCGATGATGAGCTATAGTGAGTTGCCCAAATTGTTTTGGGGATATGCCTTGGAGACAACAACTTATATCATCAACCTCGTACCATCTAAGACTGTGCATTCAACCCCTGTAGAGTTGTGGACTTGGTGTAATCCTAGTATGAGACATCTCGGAATTTGGGGTTGCCTAGCACATGTGCTTAAGGCAGATGCAGCCAAACTAGATGCGAGGTCAGAGGTTGTGCTATTTGTAGCATATCCCAGAGGAATGAAGGGTGGTCTATTTTATAGTCCTCGGGATCATAAGGTGGTTGATAGCACCAATGCAAGATTTCTACAGGATGATTATATTTTAGATTACAAGCCCAGTAGCATGATCATATTAGAGGAGCTTAGGGTCAGTCGAGTATTCCATATGCACCAATATAGAATGACACACCACAGATTACTGCACGAACTATCACAGATGATGCACCTACACAGGCTGTGCCTCATCGTAGTGGGAGGGTTGTCAGACAGCCCGAGAGGTACGTAGGCTTTGGAGAGTCTTTGGACTTTATCCTTGGCCCTCACGAACCAAACCAAGTTAGTTACAATGAGGCTCTCCAGGATAAAGATGCAGATTCTTGGTAGAGAGTGATGATTACTGAGATGTGTTCTATGGACTCAAATCAAGTATTGGAGCTGGTAGACCTTCCTGATGGGTTTCGATCTATTGGGTGCAAATGGGTCTACAAGCGAAATAGAGGATTTGATGGGAGGGTTGAGACCTTCAAAGCTTGGCTTGTGGCGAAAAGTTATACCCAGAAAGAGGGTATCGATTATGAAGATACCTTTTTCTCGATAACTATGCTTAAGTCGATCTAGATTCTCTTGGCCATAGCTGCTCCTTTAGATTATGAGATTTGGCAGATGGACGTCAAGACAGCTTTCCTTAATGGAAGTCTTAAAGAGACCATCGCAATGCAGCAACAAGAGGGATTCATTGTTCAAGGCCAAGAGCACAAGGTGCAAGCTCAAGAGGTATCTCTATCGACTTAAGCAATCATCCAGATCGTGGAACATCCATTTCGACGAGGTTATCCAGTCCTATGTATACCGCAGGCGTGATGATATGGTGTTGTTTCTTGTACTTTATGTAGATGATATTTTTCTTATTGACAATAGTAAGAAGATATTGTCAGACAAAAAGGCATGCTTGTCCAAGCAGTTTCATATAAAGGATTTGTGAGAGGTTGAACATATCATTGGGATCAAGATTATTCGAAATCGTAGGAGACGTTCGCTGACTCTCTCTCAGGCCTCAGACATAGACACGATTTTGGCCCGTTTTAACATGCAAAACTCCATGAAGGGTACACCACCTTTCAGGCATAGAGTGCATCTATCTAAGTAGCAGTGTCCCAAGACTGCTGAGGAGATTGAGGCCATAAAGGCAGTTCCCAATGCATTTACAGTGGGCAATTTCGAGTATGCTATGTTATGTAGTGGGCCTGATATTTGCTTTGCCGTTGACATGGTTAGTAGATATCAGAGTAACCCTGGGAATGCTCATTAGGAGGCTGTAAAGTGTATACTCAAGTATTTGCGTAGGACGAGAGACGATGTCTTGATATATCGAGCACAAGAGCTAGTTCCATCTGGTTACATAGATTCAAACTTCCACGGTGATATGGACAAGAGTAACTCTACCTCTGGGTTTTTGTTTACTCGGGGAAGTGGAGCCATAGTTTGGCAGAGTGTCAAGCAGAAATGCATGGCGGACTCCACCATGGAGGCTAAGTACGTTGCAATATCAGAGGCAGCAAAAGAAGCTGTATGGCTCAAGAACTTCCTAATGGAGTTAGATTTGATTCTTGATTTGCCAATGTCTATCAGAGTTTACTATGATAGCAATGGTGCAGTTGCTAACTCAAGGGAACCATGAGCCCACAAGGCGAGTAAACACATAGAACGCAAGTACCATCTGATACGAGAGATCGTAAAGAAGGGAGACAACCTTGCAGATCCATTCACGAAGGCATTGACTCCAAAGGTCTTTGAGAGCCACGGGGAAGGAATGAGAGTCAGATTCTTAAGTGAGCCATGAGGGTGAGAGAAAAGTGTTTTGTAGTTTTTAGAATGACAGCATTGAGATAAGTGTATTCAACAATGTTTTTATACTTCAGTGCATAGCTTTGAATATTAGTGGGAGATTGTTAGTTTTCAATACTGAAAAGCTATTGCTTGTATGAAAAATTAATACCCAGTTTACATATCGATTATGTTTCAGTATTAATTATTCATTTATATCATATGCATAGATAATAAAGTGCAAGGTATAGCACAGTAGATCTTATCATTGTTTAAATTTTTGATATATAAATTACCCCTCATAACCGAGATAGTTTGAACGGTTTTGGTTATCGTATAATTTAGAAATTTGTTTGTCTAGACTAATTAAATCATACGGATATGCCCGGGGCATATTGAGCAGGACGTAAGAAGGTTTGAATTACTTATCCTCATAATTGATTCGAACCTCATATTCTATTCTCTTAAACCCTAGACTAGAGCGGGCGTGAGAGTTAGACAACGCATGCTTTGATTTGGCAAAGGGTGCGGTCACTTGAGGCCTAGATATCGGTAAGTTGGGTATGCGTGTTTGGCTTCTTAGTGTTCCGTTGCTTGTCGAAAGGAATCTATGTACTGCTTCGCCGAGTTGATGGTGCTCCCAAGATGAGCTTGTAAAGTTTATTATGCTAAGCCCTGTCGATGGACTTATGTCCGGAATAACAAGAAGGTCGAGTGGTGCTAATCTCGGAGAACAAGAAGTCGATGAATTAATGTGTCAGTAAATTTATGAATCGACGAGCACTATATCTATGACGTGGAGAGATAGAAGAATTATAAAGTGAGCGAAGAATTTCATTTTTGAGCGGTAGTTCCATAATTGGTCCATTAGTGGTACGACTAATTATGCGTTGGACTAATCGATAAGGTGAATTAAATAAATTACCCTTGGGTGAATTTAATAATTAAGTAACGAAGTGGGTTATACGAAATAATCATAAGGGTCGATTAATATTTAATTAATGAAGTTGGTTAAGGAATTAATTCCAAAGGTTCGATTGGGGTTGACTAGTCTAGTGAGGACTAAGGAAGTCCACGAAAGTCCAACACTAATGCCCAACTCAAGAGCCCACTAGATGTCCCTTAAAACTCATTATAAATACTTAATGTTAGACACTTTGAAGACAATTACGAAACTTGAAGACTAAGTTGCCCAGTGAGAGAAATAGTAGTCTACAGAGAGAACTTCATCTTTTTCGTCGAAGTTTTCTTTCGAAGTCGACTAAGGATCTTTCTTCTTCGAAAAACTCAGTTGAATTCTTACCCGGATTTATATTTGACAACCGATTTCCTTCATCCGATCGCCGACCGTGTTTTCTGGGAATCGTTCGCTGGCACTGATTTGACATTCGATCTTCGGCTGGGTGGTGCCGATCGACTACCGGTTGTAGCGCGCAGATCTACAGTTGAGTCCCGCGTGTAGATCGTAGCTCCTGGTGGTCAGCTCGTAACTCTGGCGTGATTTCCAGCGGCGGCACACGATGACTCCCTGCGACGGGCAGCGGTTTTGCGCAGATGGTCTCCGGGCAATGATCTGTCATAATTTTCTCGAGTTTTTCAAAGTGGGTTTCTTTTGGATTTCTTCCTTAGTGTTTTTCCCACCCCGTAGATAGTCTCCCATACGACTTTGGGGGTTGTCAGAGTTATTCTCAGGATTCTTTCGTGGTTGGCGCTTGGTTTTTTTTATTGTGTCGACGACAAACTTCAAAGGTATAATCTTTTGTATTCTGCTTTAAATTTAATATTTAATTCTTAGCGTGTCATTTTAATAAATTGAATATGTATAAGATTATATCCTTTCAGGGGAAATAATTTTAGAGTTTGGGCTCGATCGAAAGTCTCCGATTCTGGAATGCATAGCATGAAAGTGAGATTTTTGGTTTGGCCCGGACCAGATCTGTTTCTCTCAAGATATTGTGTACTTTGATTTGCCAAAGGGTGCGGTCAATTGAGGCCTAAATCTCGGTAAGTTGGGTATGCGTGTTTGGTTTCTTAGTGTGCCGTTGCTTGTTAAAAAGAATCCATGTATCGGTTCATCCGGGTTGATGGTACTCCCGAGATGAGATCATAAGGATTATTATACTAAACCAAGCCGGTGGACTTATGTTCGGTATAATAATAAGGTCGAGTGGTACTAGTCTCGGATAGCAAGAAGTCGATGAATTAATTTGTCAGTAAATTAATAAATCGACGAGCAGTATATCTTTGATGTGGGGAGATAGAAAAATTAATAAAGTAAGCGCGAAGTAATTTTTTTTTAGCGGTAGTTCTATAATTGATATGTTTGTGGTATGATTAATTATGAATTAGGTTAATTGGCAAAGTGGATTAAATAAAATTCACCCTCGGGTTAATTTTATATTTAATTGAGAAAGTTGGTTATTGAAATAATCATAAGGGTCGATTAATATTTAATTGACGAATTGGGTCGAATAAGTAATCCTTGGGCTAATTAAGAATTAACTAGTCTAGGGAAGACTAAGAAAGTCAATTAAATCTAATTAGAATACTCAACTCAAATGCCCACTAGGTCCCCCTTGAAGCTCCTTATAAATACTTAATGTTAGGCATTTACAAGACATAAGAAACTTAGGAGCCTGTTAGCTTAGAGAGAGAACTTTGTCTTCCTCATTGAAGTTTTCTTTCAAAGTTGGCTTAGTGATCCTTCTTCGAAAAACTCAGCCCAAATTCTTGTACGTTTTTATTCTGGTTGCCTCTGGTTTTTCATTATTCTCGCCGCCGTGATTTCACTTTTCTGTCAATCGGTCAGGCTGCGATTTTCACGACGACTGGCAACTGTTCGAACTCTTACACACCGATTTGAACTGCGGCATTGATCGCGACTTCTTGATCACTAATTCGCAGCGGTTTGTGTAGATCGCGGCTAGAGAATTTGTACCGTTGCGGTGTCCGGCTGATCTGCGGCAGGCTCTAGGCAAGGTTGTGTTTAGGCAGTTTTGAGTTTTTCGAAGTGTGGTTTTTATGGGCTGCTTGTTTATTGCTTGATTCTCATGGTAGATTGTTGCCTACTCAACAACCAGGTTGTCGGATTCATTCGAGGGATTTTCTATGGGATTTTGCAATCAAAGTTTCAACCTTTTAATTATTTGCGAGGGACATGCTTCAAAGGTATAATCTTTTTGTCCTGCTTTAATTTAAGATTTAATTTTTAGCGTGTCATTTAATATATCGAACATGTATAAGTATAGATCCGTTCAGGGGAAATGATTTTAGAGTTTGAACTCGATCGAAAGTCTCCGAATCTGAAATGCATAGCACAAAAGTGAGATTTTCGATTTGCCCTGACCAGATCTGTTTCCTTCATAAAGGTGGTAGGTGTTCTTTTATGATTTTTCTGTGATATTGAAAGAATACTTGAAGCTTGAGACCTAATCCTCCTGCTAAGTGCTCGAGGTTGAATTCCCCCTAGCCAAAAATTGATCGTTTCAAAACTCCTGAAAAAATCTATAGAATTGAGAAGAGGCAAAAGCAAAATAGCCAATCTAAAGAATTTGACAAATTCTATAAAAGAAAAGCTCTTCTGCAAAATCCTGGCTAAGTAAAGAAAAACACAAGCCATAGTTAGTTTCCCTAAAGTTTTGTAGGGAAGCAAATAGAGTTCTGAGATAGAAGTGATCACACCTAAATTGAGCAACAAAAAGAGTAAAAGGGTCGTTAGTTGCCCTAGGTTATATTTCCCGTTGTGTGTATAAAGTTCTTCTTCTCATCCAGTAGTCAAGCTCGTGTTCTGATTGGTTACAGTTTGACTGTGACAGAGTACCTGCTTACTTTTGGTTTGTGTGTTTCTGTGTAACTCTATAAGCATCTACTTATCTTAGTATTTTTTTTAACGTCACCTTTGTTTGTCTTTAACTTTTACTCGTTTCATTAGATTTTTGACTTTTCAATCTTAATAGTCAAAGTGGTCTCTTTGTTTGTCTTTTGATTTTTGATATCACTTTTTATGTGTTAGAGTCTTTCGTTGTTTTGTTTTTT
This sequence comes from Knoxia roxburghii, assembly GCA_030378225.1. NCBI lineage: Eukaryota > Viridiplantae > Streptophyta > Magnoliopsida > Gentianales > Rubiaceae > Knoxia > Knoxia roxburghii. The sequence continues at coordinate 19,514,186 of CM059420.1, read as the reverse complement.
GAGTCTTGTGTGAAGAGAAAACATCGAGTTAGTACCTTCCTGCGGGCTAGAGGTCATCGGTAGGAGCAAGTTGTAAGGTTGAACACTACAAAGGTTAGGTCGTTGATCCCTAACCCTAAAAAGTGCATTGCACAAAAGCAGCTAGGAACCAGCCAAGAACGAAGACCACGACATCGCTACCTATCACGAACTCCAATTCCCAGCCGCGCGCATCTCGCCAATTTGGTTCTTTCTTTTCTTTTTTTCTTGTTTTCTTTCGTAGTCATGTTTTGTTTATTTGTTTTTAGCTTCATGTTACGGTTGGTATTCTGTTCTACTTTCTTTTGTAGGCTAAAAGACAACTCAAGAGTAGCTCTAGTGGAAAAGCATGCAAGTGAAACTAGTCTTGAAACTATAGTGACATTTGTGTTTGTCACTAAAGTGTTTGACCGAGGTAAGCCTAGGCACGTGAAGTGCCAAAATTGAATTGGCCAAATTGAAAATCCATGCGCAAGGCATAGTGCCAAAATCATTCTTAGTATTCTATCTATTAATCCCTAGACTTCACTGGGAATGAGGAGTAGACATAGTGTATTTTGATCTGCCAAATGGTGAGGTCAATTGTGGCCAATAGTCTCGGTGGGTTGGGTGCCCACGTTTAGTTACTTGGTGTCCTGCTGCTTGTCAAAAGGAAACCATATACTGATGTGTCTGGGGTAATGGTGCTCCCGAGATGAGCTCGTTATGTTTATTATACTAAACCCGGTCGATGGACTTATGTCCGGTATAGTAAAAAGGTCGAGTGGTACTAGTCTTGGAAATAAATAAGTTAATTAATTAATTTATCAGTAAATTAATAAATTATCGAGCACTATATATTTGATGTGGGGAGATTAAAAATAAATTTTTTTTGTTGTTCCAGAAGTAATTCTGGTGTAGGATGGTAGTGCCAAAATTAATCCGTTAGTGGTACGATTAATTTTGTAATAGGTTAATTGAATAATTAGAATTAATTATTTAATTAATTATTCCTAAGGTTTAATTAAGTAATTAACAAAGTGGAATTATTTAATTAATTAATTAAGTCTTAAGCTTCAATTAGAATTAAGAAATCCTAGAGATTATGAAATCTAATTGGATTTGGTTTATCCTATTAGATCAGTTACCTAATTGGATTTGGAAAGTAATTAATTACCTAAACCCATTAGGAAGCCCAATCCTAAACCAACTTGGGGTCTCTCTTGTAACTCTATATATAGACAAGAGATTAGCAATTACATGACACACAATTCATTAGTTTTCAAGACAAGAAACTTAGAGAGAGAAAATCCTAAAGAGAGAAATTTTTTCTCTGGAATTGGGTTTTGAGTTCCTTGGCCGGCTGCTTCTCCTCCTAGCGGGCAGCGGTGCTGGAACTTCTGATCCAGAGGCGGCGTTTGGTGGTGGAAGTGGCGGCACGTGGAGCAGCTATTGGCGACGGCGGGTGGCACGTGTGAAGGTAAACAGAACAAGCCCGGGCTAAATCGAAAACCTCACTTTCTTGCAATACATTCCAGAATCGGAAGCTTTCGACCAAGCTCAGGCTCAAATTCATTTACCCACAAATGGATCTTGGCTTATACTTATTTAATTTATTAAAACAACATCTAACGCACAAAGATTTCACTTTTAATTAAAAGCGGAAGGATTAAAGGTTATACCTTTGAAGCGAAGTCCAACGCAATAAGAAAAATCCAATCTTTATGTGAATTCCACAAGAAATCCAAAAGATTACTCCGAGAAAATTTCGAATATTGCGTGGGTAATAATCTATCGAAGTCTACTTGCCAAGCCCAGTGTTAGACACCTCAGAATTTGGGGTTGTCCAGCACATGTGCTTAAGGTATATGCGGGTAATACTACTAGAATTTTGGGCTTTCACCACACACCTTTCATAACACTAAACTATAAATATATCTATTAATATCTACAATCACAGCAAATATTAACTTATTTATATCTACTAAAACACTATAAGAGTAGTGTTGTTATAACTATTTTAATGTGTCACCCAATAAAATTCTACCATGACACTAGAATTAAGTGTTATAATAAAATTTCAATCAAAACACTAACATGTGTAATTAAAATTTTATAAGTATAGAAACACAATCAAGTGTTATTTTATTTGTTAATATATTAACTTAATGTATTAATAGACTACAATGTATAGAGTAATTGTAATACATATATACTTACATTATTAAGCGTGGTTTAAAGACGTCTGGTGTTGTCCCACGTCAGAAATAAAGAGAATGATCGAGTGTTAACTGTAGTATTAAAAGAGAAGGATTGTGCTGTGATGCCTATAGGCCAGAATGTTAACAGCCTAAGACTATTTGTATATTTACTTACAAATGACATCATATACTATATATTTAAAAATATGTCACAGAATACTACAAAAGATGTCACAGATGATGCATCTACACAAGTGGTGTCTCATTGTAGTGGGAGGGGAGTGAGACAACCCTAGAGGTACGTGGGCTTGGGAGAGTAGTCAGACTTGCTCCCAGGCACGCACGAACTAGATCCCATCAACTACAATGAAGCTCTTTGAGATAAAGATGTAGAATCATGGAAAAAGGCAGTGACAGCTGAGATAGGGTCAATGGACTCTAATCAAGTTTGGGAGCTTGTGGACCTGCCTGATGGTTTCAAACCCATTGGATGCAAGTGGGTCTACAAAAGCAAAAGAGGACCTGCCGGAAAGGTTGAATCCTTTAAAGCTAGGCTTGTGACGAAGGGGTATACTAAAAAAAAGGTATCGATTTTGATGAAACCGTATCCTCGGTTGCTATACTTAAGTCGACCCGGATTCTCTTGGCCATATCTGCTCATTTAGATTATGAGATATGGTAGATGGATGTCAAGACAGCTTCCCTTAACAGAAGTCTTGAGGAAACCATCTTCATACAGCAATCAGAGGGGTTCATTGCAAAATTCCAAGAGCATAAGGTTTGCAAGCTTAAGTGGTCCATCTATGGACTTAAGTAATCATCCAGATCTTGGAATATCCAATTTGATGAGATAATCCAGTCCTACGGATTACTCAATGCTCGGATAAGCAATGTGTATACCGCAGGCGTGACGGGAACACGGTGGTGTTTCTTGTACTTTACGTAGATTATATTCTACTTATTGGCAACAGTAAGAAAGTGTTATCCGACGTAAAGGCATGGTTGTCCAAATAGTTTGATATGAAAGACTTGGGAGAAGTTGGACATATCCTTGGGATCAAGATCATTCGAGATCATAGAAAACGTTCACTAACACTCTCTCAGGCTTCATACATAGATATCATTCTTGCTCGATTCAACATGCAAGACTCTAAGAAATGTTTTTTACCATTCAGGCACGGAATGTATCTATCTAAAAAATAGTCTCCAAAGACTGCTGAGGAGATAGAGACCATGAAGACAGTTCCTGATACTTCCACAGTATGGAGTGTCTTGTATGCAATGTTGTGCACGAGAGCTGATATTTGCTATACGATTGCCATAGTTAGTACATATCAGAGTAACCCTGAAGAAGCTAATTGGGAAGCTGTAAAATGCATCCTAAAGTATTTACGTAGAATGAGGGACCAAGTATTGGTCTATTAGGCACCTGAGCTTATCCCTAGAGGTTACACAGATTCAGATTTCTAACTCGACAGAGATAAGAGCAAGTCTACCTCTTGGTTTGTGTTTACTTTAGGAGGTGGAGCCATAGTTGGGCAGGGTGTCAAACAGAAATGCATGGCAAACTCTACCATGTAAGCTGAGTACGTCACAGCATCAGAGGCAGCGAAAGAAGCTGTGGGGCTCATGAACTTTCAGGTGGACTTAGATATGATTCCTGAGTTATCGAGGTTAATCAGATTGTTGTGTGATAACAATGGTACAGTAGCCAACTCAAGAGGACCACGAGGCCATAAGGTGAGTAAACACATAGAACGTAAGTACCACCTAATACGAGAAATCATTCAAAGATGAGACGTGGTCGTGGTGAATATAGCGTCAGCAGAGAACCTTGCAGATCCATTCACGAAGACATTGACTGCGAAAGTCTTTGAGACTCAATTGGTGGGAATAGGAACTAGATACTTAGCTGAGCCGTGACAGTTCTCTAGTTATTAGTATAGTAGTAGGATTTTTGAATTTCTAGCCAGTTTTTCAAAATTCCCGGTTTATTATACTTAAAAGCACAACTTTGAGTATTGTTAGTTTTGAATACTGAAAAGCTGAGCTTGTATGAAACTATTTCCCATTTATATCGATTAATTGTTTTGATTAGAATCATAGTATGTTTTACATATGTTGTCCACTTATATCAAGTGACTAGATAATGAGGTGTCTGGTGTACCACAGTAGATCTCATGGTTGGTTAAGTCATTTTTGGTCAGACTGTCAGTTTAGATTATTATGTGATTCTGAAATTAGTTGGTCTAGACTAATTCAATCATATATATATACCAAGGGATATTGAGCATGACCATTGAGGATTGAATTAACTTGTGTTAATCGTTAGTAGTTAAGTTGAACCTTGTATTCTATCTCTTAATCACTAGACTTGAACAGGAATGAGGATTAGACATAGTGTACTTTGATATGCTAAAGAGTGAGGTCACTTGAGGCCAATAGTCTCAGTAGGTTGGGTGCGCGTGTTTGAATGCTTGGTGTGTTGTTGCTTATTCAAAATGAAACCATCTACCGATGCGTCCGAGTTTATGGTGATCCCAAGATAAACTCGTAATGTTTATTGTACTAAACCTTGCTAGTGGACTTATATCTGGTATAATAAAAAGGTCGAGTGGTACTAGTCTCGGATAATAAAAAGTCGATTAATTAATTTATCAGTAAATTAATATGTTGACGAGCACTATATCTTTGATGTGGGGAGATTAAAGTATAATTAATTTAGTTGTACTATAAGCAATTCTGGTTTGGATGGTAGTGCCATAATTAATCCATTAGTGGTACGATTAATTATGTATTGGGTAATTAATAAAGGTAGATTTAATTAATTAAGTAATTAATTAATCCTTGTGTTAGTTGGTTGTGAATCAGACCAGAAACTAGATTAAGGATCAGTGAGTCCTTGTATCAGTTGGATGTGAATCAATCCAGGAGTAGAATTGAAGTAAAACACAAATCCAATAGGAAGACCAATCCTAAACCAACTTGGGGTCTCTCTTGTAGCTCTATAAATAGACATCAAGGATTGGCAATGAATGAAATAGATCTGGTCCGAGCCAAACCGAAAATCTCACTTTTATTTTATGCATTCCAGAATTGGAGACTTTCGATCTGGCCCAGACTCTCAATCATTTCCCCTGAACGGATCTAGGCTTATACGTATTCGATTTATTAAAATGACATGCTAAAAATTAAATATTTAATTAAAATGGAAGATAAAGATAATACCTTTGAAGCGTGTCACTCGCAAATAAGAATACCAAATCCTGAAATGCGAAACCCACAAGAGAAGATCTTTTCTTTTTAATTTGGAATCACCCAAAATTAAAAGATAAGAACTTTGCCTAAGAAAAGAATTTTCTTTTCAATTAGGAATCATCCAAAATCGAAATGAAAGAATCTTTAACAAAAAAGGTTGAATTTTTGGTTGCGAAAACCACCAAAGAATCCCTTGAATGACTCTGAGATAGATCTGGTATTTGTGTGGGCAACTATCTACCAAATCAAGTAGCCCAAAAACTCTAACAAGAAAACCCGTCAGGAAAACGAAAATTAGATCTGATTGGAAAGCACCTAATCTATCAGATCTCGCCTAAAACAAAATCCAAATGAACAGATCTAGTTCCCGGAACTCAGATCTATCGTCAGATCTAAAGATCCAAAGAAAACCAAGTCCACACAGGAAAACACTATTCAGCAGTACTGTTCACGAGTTACTGTTCACGTCGGAATCACTGTTAATCGGTTTCTATTCATGCCAGAAATACTGTTCACGCCGAAACTTCTTACCTCACCAGATTCTTCCTACATCGACAAAAAAACAAGCCCACGTGTTTCTGGGAGAGAATACACCGACTTCAAGAAAGATTCTTGAATAGATCTAAAATCTCCCTCTAAGAGTTTCTTTCTCTAAGGAGACAAGACTTGAATTCTTGAGTTTTCAATGCATTACTTAATCTTTTTATGGAAGCTTCAAGGGATACCTAGTGTACTATTGAGCAGGGCCTTAATGTTGGACTTTTGTTGACTCTCTTAGTCTTCCCTAGACTAATCAACTCCAATCGAACCTTCAGAATTAATTCCTTAACCAACTTCATTAATTAAATATTAATTGAGCCCTTATCATTATTTCGTATAACCCACTTTGTCAATTAAATATTAATCAAACATTTAGGATTATTTAATTCACTTTGTCGATTAGTCCAACATATAGTTAGTCGTACCACTAACGGACCAACTATGGAACTACCGCTCAAAAACGAATTATTTCGCACTCATTTTATTATTCTTCTATCTCCCATATCAGAGATCTAGTGCTCGTCGATTCATAAGTTTACTGACAAATTAATTCATCGACTTTTTGGTATCCGAGATTTGTACTACTCGACTTTCTTATTATACCGAACATAAAGTCCACCGGTCAGGGTTTAGTATAATAAACGTTTCGAGCTCATAACGGGAGCACCATCAACCCGGTGAACCGGTACATAGATTTCTTCTACTAGCAACGGCACACAAAGAAGCTAAACACCGCATACCCAACTTACTGAGATCTGGGCCTCAATTGACCGCACCTTTTGGCAAGTCAAAGCATACGATATCTAACTCTCATGCCTGCTCCAGTCTAGGGATTAATAGATTAGATTACTAGGATCGAACTAACTACGCCGATCAGTACAAGTCAATTCAATCCCGAACAAGTCGTGCTCAATATGCCCCGGGCACATCCGTATGATTTAGTTAGTCTAGACAAAGTAATTTCCAAATTATACAATAACATATACCGATAGTATGTTTAAACTATCTCCGTTACGAGCATTTGTTTATGTATCAATACTTTAACCAATAACAAGATCTACCGTGTCTTTCCACACCTCGTTATCTAGTTCTATGATATAATGGAACAAATTTAATACTGAAACATAATCGATATGTTAAATGTGGATATTAGTTTTTCATACAAGCAATATCTTTTTAGTATTCAAAACTAACAATCTCCCACTAATACTCAAAGTTTGCTCTGAAGTATAAAAACTGTCTTAACACACTTATTCATATGTCACACCAAAAACTAGAAAACTATCAAGGTTCAGCCAAGTATATAATTCCCATGCCCTTCACGTGGTGTCAAAGACTTTTGCAGTCAATGCTTTTCATGAATGGATCTAGAAGGTTTTCTGCTGATACTATCTTCACCCACGTATTCCCTCTTTACGATTTATCATATTGGGTGGTACTCGCGCTCTATGTGTTTACTCGTCTTGTGAATTTGTAGTTCCTTCCATTTTCCCAGTGCACTATTGTTATCGCAGTAAACTGTGATAAACCTGGGCAACTCAGGAATCACATCTAAATCCACTAGAAAGTTCTTGAACCACACTGTTTCCCTCACTTCATATGAAGCAACGTATTCACCTTCAATAGTGGAGTCTGTCATGCACTTCTGCTTGACACTCCGCCATACTATGGCTCTACTCCCCATAGTAAGCATTAACCCAGAGGTAGACATTCTTTTGTCCATATCACTTTGGAAATCTTAATCTGTGTAACCCCTAGCTCTGGTGCCTGATATACTAAAACTTGTTTCTTCATTCTGTATAAATACTTGAGCTTTTCCTGGGTTACGCTGATATCTGCTAACTATGTCATCGGCAAAGCAAACATCAGTCTCGTACACAATACAACATACATGAGACTTCCTACTACATATGCATAAGGAACTATCTTTATGGCTTCTATCTACTTAAGAGACTGCTCCATAGATAGATGCACTCCGTATCTGAAGAGTAGGAACTCTTCTTTGAGTTCTGCATGTTAAAACATGTCAGATTCATGTCTATGTAGGAATCTTGAGAAAGTGTATGTGAACATCTCATACGATCTTGAATAATCTCGATCCCAAGATTATGTCCAGCCTTTCCCAAATCCTTTATATCAAACTTTCTTGAATGAATATGTCTTTACATCTGACAATACCTTCTTATTGTTGCCAATAAAAAGAATATCATATACGTAAATTACAAGAAACACCACTGAGTTTCTATCACGCCTGCGGTACACATAATGCTTATCCGGACACTAGGTCTGGTTCATGAGCGCCAGGGATCAAAATCCGAAGATTTTCCCAAGCCCACATACCTCTCAAGTTGTCTAACAAACCTCCCACTATGAAGAGACCCCCTGTGTAATCGCATCATCTGTGACAACTCGTGCAGTATTCTGTGATGTATCTACTTGTACTGGTGCATCAGGAATTACAGACTGTCCCTTAAGCTCTTTTAGCACAATCTTGTTACTTGGTTTATGGTTTAGAATATAGTCCTTTTCTAAAATCTAGTGTTGGTACTAACCACCACCTTCTGATCTTTAGCACTATAGAATAAACCAACCTTCATTGCTCTGGGATATCCTATAAACAGCATTACCTCCCATCTTGCATCTAACTTGTCTTTATCTACCTTAAGCACATGTGCTGGACAAACCCTAATTCTGAGATGTCTAGTACTGGGCTTTTGCCCTGACCATAACTCTACAGGGGTTGAAGGCACAGACTTAGATGGTACAAGATTTAGATTTGTAAGCCGCTGTTTCTAAGGCTTATCCCCAAAATGAATGGAGCAACTCACTGTAACTCATCACAGATCTAACCATTTCTACAAGAGTTATGTTTCTCCGTTCTGCTACACCATTCTGCTGGAATGTGCCACGTGCATACAACTGGGATTGAATCCTCATCTCTGATAAGTAAATCCTAAATTCACAAGATAGTTATTCACCACCACGATGGGATCGTAATGACTTGATACTTTTACAATGATGGTTCTCCACATCTGTCCAAAACTCTTTGAACTTGCCAAAACATTCGGACTTGTGGCGCATCAAGTAAATGTACCCATACCTCGAGTAGTAATCTATGAAGATCACAAAATACTCGAAACCACCTTTGGCCTGAATTATCATAGGTCCACATAAGTCAGAATGAACAAACTCTAAAACCTCTTTGACCTCTTAAAAACTTATTGGTCATTTTACCCTCCAAGCAGAATTCAAGGTTTGTCAATATTAACAAACCTTGAATTCTACTTAAATTTATATGACCTAGTCTTAGGTGCCAAAAACGAGTTTGGTTCATTTTACATGGTACTTTCCTCTTATTATGATTCAATGATGTGTTATTTATATCAGTATTATTGCACTACTGGGGAGTTAGTTTTTATCAAGAAAAGATTGTCCACCAATGAACTGGAACATATAAGTTTCTCGTTCTTTCCAGTAACAGCATGATTAGATAAAACGAACTTATAACTATCCAATAAGAGTTTAGAAACATCAAGTAAATTCTTTCTAAAACTATGATCATAAAAATAATCCTTCAAAAAACTTTTACATCATTATTTAGAAAATAAATCTAGCCACTCCCACTACTTTTACCTCACTTTGATAGTGTCACCCAAGTAAACTTTCATCTCGCCCTCTCTAAGCATCTGGGTTACGGGGCAAACCTTACAAAGAATTACAAACATGATCAGAGGTTCCTGAATCCACACACCAAGTATCTGTGGGAATCACCACTAATATGTCTCAGTAACTAAGGCAAAATGGTCGTACTTTTGAGCTTTGGACAATCTGGCTTCCAATGTCCTGCCTTGACATATTTGCAGCACTTGTATTTCTGCTTTTTCTTCTTGGCAATGTCTGTCTTAAGCACCTGATTAGCAATCTTCAAAGTTATGAGGCAAGCCCTGGAGTATCACCTCCTAAAACCTCAATCTCATTGATGTTACTAATCATCTCAAATACGTCATCTCTCAAAAGTGTGCCCTTAGCCATATTAATCATTTGACGTTTCTGGGCATACCTCAGTGAGCAGAACTTGCATTGCTCATCCGTGAGGACAATGTCCAAATCGCGTTTCCATTTGATATAATTTAGACTAGTTAACTTGTTCTCCTTTAGTATGAAAAATATTGTATTAAACGCCATATAAAAAACAGAAAATAAACAGTCAAGTTTCAGTATTCTTTTTCGAAATTACTGATATCCTCAACACAACATAATCTTCCACCAACATCTCTCACACCGGGATTAACGCAGGTCATGCGGGTGAATGTCTACGCAAAGCCACATTCATTCGAGAAGAACCGAAGTTCATTAATTTCACTATCTGACCAATGATCTTATGATCAATGAAATTAATAGTTGATGATTTTTACCACACATATAAATAGCGTGACCTCGCGGGAGGAATACCACAAATGGTACACAAAGTGTATGCCATTATATGACTTCTAAGTTTGTTACTTAGGAGGTAGAGCGCCTTAGCAGAGAGGGTATCGCAATCCTCAAATTAAACTCACTATAGTCATCCCTTTTGAAATTCAATCTAATGATCTCGTGATTGAAGACTCATCTGAATGGAAGAAGGTCCTAATGCCAATGCACAGGTCTAACCACATCACATATGAATTCGTATTGGAGGCCATGGGGATATATACCAACCCGCTCCCACTTAGATTTTAAGTTTGAGGATTTTTACGTTTTAACATGCAATATCTTAACTTTAGGATATTCGCATCCATAAAACCGTTGGAGTTTTAACATGCGAATAATCTACCTTAGTTAATTGCACCTATAAAACCAATGTGTAATATCTTAACTTTGGTTATTTGAACCTATTAAAACTATTGGAGTTTTAATATACGAATAATCTACCTTAGTTAATTACACGCAAAAAAAGGGTTTGTTTTCGATTATGCATAAAACATAAAACAAAAACAAACAAACAACTATAAGGACATAAAATGGGAAATACATAATTAAACATTTCCCGACTATTATGGCTTTCTCAATCGTCACTTCCTTTGAACACCTTTTTGACACGTCCCGTTGTGTCGCTCCCACTCGTTATAAGGACCCTTAGAATTTATCCAATTTTTCTTGGTTTACTACGTAATTAGGAATCACCCAAAATTACGACACAACCAAAAACCATAAATTCTCTTTGCCTATAACGACTCGTTATTTTGTTCTTCCTAATTCGCATGGGTTTTCTCGATTTTCTACGTAATTAGGAATCACCAAAAATTATGATAAATCAAAACCCAGAATATGAGTTACCCACAATAAAGTCTTCGTCATTTTGCATAAATTCCTATATACAAAGCCTTTCTAGGAATTCAAAGATGACAACATTAGATTAAATCCTACTACAAGATTTATCTAATCCTATACGGCTTCCATCTCGTGGTTATTACTATTACAAACATTCCCATTCAAAATAAAACGATCCGGGATTTATGAATGAATGTAAATACCATAATAGCCGGGAATAATAACCACCTGTTAATAGATCGACAATGCAAAAATAACAATGCCAAAACAAAGCCGTGTAATAAATCGAACAAGTACAAAGCCAAAACACTCAATTTGATACCAATTTGAAGGAAACAAATCTGGTCTGAGCTAAACCGAAAACCTCACTTTCGTGCTATGCATTCCATAATTGGAGACTTTCGATCTGGTCGAGACTCTAAATCAATTCCCCTGAACAGATCTAGGCTTATACATATTCGATTTATTAAAACGACACGCTGAAAATTAAATCTTTAATTAAAGCGGAATATAAAGATAATACTTTTGAAGCGTGTCCCTCACAAATAAGAATACCAAATCCTGAAATGTGAAACCCACAAGAAAATATCTTTTCTTTTTAATTTGGAATCAGCCAAAATTAAAAGATAAGAACTTTCCCTAAGAAAAATAATTTTCTTTTCAATTAGGAATCACCCAAAATCGAAATGAAAGAATCTTTAACAAAAAAGGTTGAAACTTTGGGTTAGAAAACCACCAAAGAATCCCTCGAATGACTCCAAGATAGATCTGGAACTTGTGTGGGCAACTATCTACTAGATCAACTAGCCCGAAAACTCTAACAAGAAACCTGTCAGGAAAATGAAAATCAGGTCTGATTGGAAATCACCCAATCTATCAGATCTCGCCTGAAACGAACTCCAAATGAACAGATATAGTTCCCAGAACTTAGATCTATCGTCAGATCTAAATATCCAACGCAAACCAAGTCCACAACAGAAACACTATTCATTCTAGTACTATTCAAGAGTACTGTTCACGTCGAAATCACTACCCACTGGTGACTATTCACGCTGAAAATACTGTTCACGCCGAAATTTCTTACCTCACCGAATTCTTCCCACATCGACAAATAAATAAGCCCACGTGTTTCCGATAGAGAATACACCGACTTTAAGAAAGATTCTTGAATAGATCTAAAATCTCTCTCTAGGTGTTTCTTTCTCTAAGGAGGCAAGACTTGAATTCTTGAGTTTTCAAGGCATTACTTAATCAATTTATAGGAGCTTCAAGGGAGACCTAGTGGGCTTTTGAGTTGGGCCTTAAGGTTGGATTTTCGTTGACTCTCTTAGTCTTCCCTAGACTAATCAACTCCAATAGAACCTTTAGAATTAATTCCTTAACCCACTTCGTTATTTAAATATTAATCGAGCCCTTAGGATTATTTTGCGTAACCCACTTTGCCAATTAAATATGAATCAATTTTTTAGGATTATTTAATTCACATTGTCAATTAGTCCAACGCATAATTAGTCGTACCACTAACGGACCGATTATGGAACTACCGCTCAAAAATGAATTACTTCGCGCTCCCTTTATTATTCTTCTATCTCCCCAAATCAAATATCTAGTGCTCGTCGATTCATACATTTACTGACAAATTAATTCACCGACTTCTTGGAATCCGAGATTAGTACCACTCGACTTTCTTATTATACAGGACATAAAGTCCATTGGTCGGGTTTAGTATAATAAACCTTTCGGGCTCATATCAGGAGCACCATCAACGCGGTGAACCGGTACATGGATTCTTTCAACTAGCAACGACACACAAAGAAGCTAAACACCACATACCCAACTTACCGAGATCTAGGCCTCAATTGACCGCAATCTTTGGCAAATCAAAGCATATGATATCTAACTCTCGTACCTGCTCCAATCTAGGGATTAAGATATTGGAATACTAGGATCGAATTAACTACGCCGACCAGTACAACTTAATTCAATCCTGAACAGGTCGTGCTCAATATGCCACGAGCACATCCGTATGATTTAATTAGTCTAGACAAACTAATTTCCAAATCATACGATAACTTATACCGATAGTATGTTCAAACTATCTCAGTTACGAGCATCTGTTTATATATCAATACTTTAACCTATAACAAGATCTACTGTGTCTTTCCACACCACGTTATCTAGTTCTAGGATATAATGGAACAAATTTAATACTGAAACATAATCGATATGTTAACTGTGGATATTAGTTTTTTATACAAGCAATAGCTTTTTAGTATTCAAAACTAACATAACAAAATTCATAGTTTTATAAAATCAAGAAACTTGGAGGGAGAAATCAAAGATTTCTCCCTCAAAGTCAATTTTTCTAAGCTCCTAGCGACAGTACAAATCCCAAGAAATTGGCGGCTGAACTTCCTCCTTGGCGACAGGTGGTGCGTGGGGTTGTGGTGATCGGTGCATGAAGGAGCGATCGGTGGCACGTGTGAAGCACGACAACCACGGCGGTGGTCTGAGGTTATTCTGTCGAGTTCATTGTGTCCTGATTTTGTTGTTGATTCATTTGGTTCGTTGCACACACAACGTACGAGTTGGTCTTGAGTCATATAAGAGAATCACATGAGTTCATGCTTCAAGAGGTAATTCTTATACTTCCGCTTTAATTAAGAGTTTTATTTGTTGCGTGTTAGCAAATCAAATAAGGTATAACTAAGATCACGTTCAATGGTGTTTCAAAAGGGTTTGAATAGTATTTCACTACTATTCAGGCTTGTGATTAATTTCAGATTCTGGAATGCAATGCGCAAAAGTGAAATTTTTTATCGGGCCCGAACGGATAATTCCTTCATTTTGGATCCAATACCTTAATACAACTCTATCAATTCCAACTTTGGAGCAAAATTTTATGAAGTTCATATGATCAAAATTTTTACTGACCAAACTATGTTATTAGTAATGTTTCCAATTTTTCTCCATGGCTTGGGGTGAATTTGATCTTAGAGATTCCTCAGTCAAAGCCTTATGGTCCTGCAAAAATTTTTATACAAATATTTTAATGATTAATTAAGGAGAGAACTCAAAAGAGAGTCCATAAGTAAGTCGACAAGGTCTTTATCCAAGTGGCCTATATCTAAACAGAAATCAAACCATGTACCTAGTATATAGTAGTAACATCACCACTCTCACTATAAGAGAGTAAGATCCACGCGCCCCTTCTTCTTCTTGTTCTTAAAAACTCACTTCTTTTCTTCACTGCACTCTATTCGAAACCGCATTCAATCAAATTTTCATCTAAACACAGATTCAACAGAGAACGACGATTGTATTTTTCGACAAAAAACACCAAATACAACAAAAAAATCACTTCTTTAAAAAAAAACACTTTTTTTTCTTAAAAAATCACTAAATCAAAAAGTATGAATTGCATTTGATGCATTTATGAAACATTATTTTCATGATTTGATGTTGGGTAATGTATTAATGATGTTATATCCGTGTTTTCTTTGTTAAATAATACTCTATTACTCTGAAATATGATATATAAATGTTCTATGTGAGGTATTGATACTTTCATATGGAATGAGTTGCTTCTGGTTCCTCCCGCTATTTCCTCTCCGCTGTTAGACGTGGCAGAAAAGGTTTGATGCGATTCATTTTATACATATTTTTACTTATTTTTTGCCCTGTTTTGAGCTACTTACAGACAGATTAACACCTTGTACGTATGATAGAAGTACTAGTTACTACTCTATTTTTATTGATTGCAGGATAAATATGCATGGAATGAGACTGTAGAAAACCACACTTCGCACTTAGCATTTTGAGCAGAACCAAAGATTCTCAAGCCAGAAGGAAGACACAGAAAACAAATGACAACTTCACATGAGCGTGATGCTCACTAAGTCCAGTGAAATACAACGTTTGGCGACCGTGAGCTGAAGACGTCCAGTTCACGACACCGTTCATAGGACGTGACCTTGACAAGTGCAGTTAGCACAGAAGCAAAACTTTAAGAGCCTAAGAAGACATCACAGCCTCTCGATGACAGCATGAAGGAAACAGATCTTGTCCAGTCTAAACCGAAAATCTCACTTTCGTGCAATGCATTCCAGAATCAGAGACTTTCGATCTGGCCCAGACTCTAAATCATTTCCCCTGAACGAATCTAGGCTTATACAAATTCAATTTATTAAAATGACACACTAAAAATTAAATCATTAATTTAAAGCAGAAGTCTAAAAGATTATATCTTTGAAACATGTCACTCTAAAATAAAACACCCGGCGAATCCACTAAAGAGTCCCAAGAATAACTCCAACAATCCCGAAATCGAGTGGACGACTATCCAAGGGATGGCTAAGGCACAAAGAAAGAATTCCAAAAGAAACCTATTTTGAAAAAACTTGATTTGCCTATATAGATCGTTACCCGGAATAGCCCTACGCCACCACCACCGGCTGGCGAACACCATCCAACTCCGACCGTCCAAATGCTGCTACCCAGCTACGATCTAGATAACCACCACTGTCGATCACCTAGGTAAGAAAGAGATCAACATGGCAGCACTAGGATCTGCACACCGGAGAAGTCAGACGGTCGCCTGAAAAGATGAACCGCGGCAGCGTTAAAGAACTCACGGCGGCGGAGGCAAAAATAAAGAGAAAACCGGCGGTCTGGTCAAATAATGGGCTGAGTTATTTCGAAGAAATAAATATCCTTAGTCAACTTCGAGAAAGATCTTCGACGAGAAACACAAAGTTCTCTCTTTGGACTACTCTTTCTCACTCTAGACAACTAAGCCTTCAAGGTTTGGTAATGTCTTCAATGCCTAACTTAAGCTGTTTATAGGGAGCTTCAAGGGAGACCAAGTGGGCTTTTTAGTTGGGACTTAATGTTGGACTTTGTTGACTTCCTTAGTCTTTCCTAGACTAGTCAACTCCTATCAAACCTTTCGAATTAAAACCTTAACCCTGTTTGTCAATTAAATATTAATTGACCCTTAGAATTATTTCATATAATTCACTTTGTCAATTAAATATAAAATTAATCCAAGGGTAATTTATTTAATTCACCTTGTCGATTAATCCAACGCATAATTAGTCATACTACTAACAGACCAATTATGGAATTGCCGCTCAAAAACAAAATTACTTCGCGCTCACTTGGTAATTCTTATATCTCCCCACATCAAAGATATAGTGCTCGTCGATTCATAAATTTAATGACAAATTAATTTATCGACGTCTAGGTATCCGAGATTAGTACCACTCGACCTTCTCATTATACCAGACATAAGTCCACCAGCTGGGTTTAGTATAATAAACTTTTCGAGCTCATCTCAGGACCACCATCACCCTGGTAAACTGGTACATGGATTCCTTCGACAAGCTACGGCACACCAATAACATAAACACCACATACCCAACTTATCGAGATCTAGGCCATAATTGACCGCGCCTTTTGGCAAATCAAAACATACGATATCTAACTCTCGTGCCCGCTCTAATCTAGGAATTAAGATATTAGAATATTTGTTTCGAATTAACTATGCTGATCAGTATAAGTTAATTCAATCCCGAGTAGGTCATGCCCAATATGCCCCGAGCACATCCGTATGATTTAATTAGTCTAGACAAACTAATTATCCAAATCATACGTTAACCTAAACCGATAGTATGTTCAAAGTATCTCAGGTACGAGCATCTATTTATATACCATAAATTTAGCCAATGACAAGATCTAATGTGTTACACCCAGCAACTTATCATCTATGCATATGATATAAAAGAATAATTAATACTGAAACAAAATCAATATGTAAACTGTGGATATTAGTTTCTTATACAAGCAATAGCTTTTCAGTATTCAAAACTAACAATCTTCCACCAATACTCAAAGTTATACTCTGAAGTATAAAAACTGTTCAATACACTTATTACACAGCTGTCATACTGAAATCTCCAAAACCCCTTTGACTCACTGCCATGGCCTTCTTAAGAATATGACTCGCATGCCCTCGACGTGGCTCTCAAAGACCTTTGGAGTCAATGCCTTTGTGAATGGATCTACAAGGTTGTCTTCTGATGCTATATTGGCCATGGTTATGTCTCCCCTCTTTACGATCCCTCGTACCAGGTGGTACTTGCGCTCTATGTGTTTACTCGCCTTGTGGGCTCGTGGTTCCCTTGAGTTAGCAACTGCACCATTCTTATCACAGTAAACTCTGATAGACTTTGGCAACTCAGGAATCATATTTAAGTCCACTAGGAAGTTCCTGAGCCATACAGTTTCTTTCGCTGCCTCTTATGTGGCAATGTACTCAACCTCCATGGTGGAGTCTGCCATGCATTTCTGCTTGACACTCCGACAAACTATGGCTCCATCTTCCAGAGTAAGCACAAACCCATAGGTAGGCTTACTCTTGTCCATATCACCTTGAAAGTCCGAATATGTGTAACCAAATAGAACTAGCCCTTGCGCTTGATAAATTAAGACACGATCTCTCATCCTACGCAAATACTTGAGGATGCATTTGACAGCCTCCCAATGAGCTTTGCCAGGGTCACTCTGATATCTGTTAGCCATGCCAATGACAAAGCAAATATCAGGCCTTGTACATAACATATTGTACATGAGACTACCCACTGCAGATGCATAGGGAATTCCTTCATGGCATCTATCACCTCGACAGTCGTGGGACACTAATCCTTTTATAAATGCACTCCATGCCTGAAAGGTAGTGTACCCTTCTTAGAGTTTTGCATGTTAAAACGGGCCACAACCATGTCTATGTATGTAGCCTGAGAGAGTGTTAGAGAATGTTTCCAATGATCTTGAATAATCTTAATCCCAAGAATATGTCCAGTATCTCCCAAGTCCTTCATATCAAACTGCCTGGACAACCATACATTCACGTCTGACAATACCTTCTTACTGTTGCCAATAAGAAGAATATCATCTACGTAAAGTACGAGAAACATGACTTGATCACCATCACGTCTGTGGTATACACACTGCTCATCCGGACACTGAGTGAATCCATAGGACCGGATAACCTCTTCAAAATGGATGTTCCAGGATCTGGAGACTTGCTTAAGTCCATAGATAGACCTCTTAAGCTTGCAAACCTTGTGCTTTTGGCCTTAAACAATGAAACCCTCTGGTTGTTGCATACAAATGGTCTCCTCAAGGCTTCCATTAAGGAAAGTTGTCTTGACATCCATCAGTCAAATCTCATAATCCATATGAGCAGCTATGGCCAAGAGAATCTGGATTGACTTAAGCATAGCTACTAGGGAAAATATCTCCTCATAATCGATACCCTATTTCTGAGTATACCCTTTCACCACAAGCCTAGCCTTGAAGGTCTCAACACCCTCCTGTCAGATTCTCTCTGCCGCTTGTAGACCCTTTTTCACCCCATAGGTTGAAACCTATCAGGAAGGTCTAACAGCTCCCAGACTTGATTTGAGTACATAGAACCCATATCAACAATCATCGCTCTCTGCCAGGAATCTGTATCTTTATCCTGAATAGCCTCATTATAGCTAACTGGGTCTAATTCGTGAGCGCCGAGGATAAAATCTGAAGACTCTCACAAGCCCACGTACCTCTTGGGCTATCTTACAACCCTCCCACTATAACAAGGCACATCTTGTGCAAGTGTATTATCTATGATAGTGCGTTCAGTACTCTGTGGTGTATCATCATGTATTTGTGCATCTGGAATACTCGACTGACCCCTAAGCTCTTCCAGTATGATCTTGCTACTGGGCTTGTGGTCTAAAATATAGTTATCCTCTAGAAATATGGCATTGGAGCTAACCACCACCTTCTAATCCTGAGGACTATAAAATAGACCACCTCTCATTCCTTTGGGGTAGCCTATAATTAGCATAACCTCTGACCTCGCATCTAACTTACATGCATTTGCCTTGAGCATATGTGTTGGGCAACCCCAGATCCTGAGGTACCTCAGACTAGGCTTTTGCCCAGTCCACAACTCCAGAGGGTTCGAAGGCACAGACTTAGATGGTACGAGGTTAAGGATATAACACGCTGTCTCCAAGGCGTATCCCCAAAACGAACTGGGCAACTCACTATAACTCATCATCGATCAAACCATGTCCATAAGAGTCTTGTTCCTCCTCTCTGCTACACCGTTCTGTTAAGGAGTGCCTGGTGCAGACAACTGGGACTGGATACCCTCATCTGACAAATAGGTCCTAAATTCACTAGAGAGGTATTCCCTACCACGATCAGATTGTAGGGTCTTGATACTCTTACCCAGATGCTTCTCAACTTCAGCCTCAAACTCTTTGAACTTGCCAAAGCATTCAGACTTGAGGTGCATCTGGTAAATGTATCTAGTATGGTTTATATGACCAGCCTCTGAATCATACTATGGTTTATATGACCTAGTCTTAGGTGCCAAGGATAAGTCTAGTTCAAAGGAGAAGACTCCTTTCTCTTATTATGATTCGATGATGTGTCATTAATTTCTGTTTTTTGCACTAGTGGGGAGTTTTTCTTAATTAAGAACAAATTGTTAACCAATGCACCGTAACATATAAGTTTCTTGTTCTTTCTAATAAAAAAAAAATCATTGGAAAAGACAAACTTATAACTATGAAGCAGTTTAGAAACTGAAAGCAAGTTATTTCTAAAGTTGGGTACATAAAGACAATGTCTAAAAATTAAAACAGAGAGTCTGGAAAATAAAGACTAACAACTCCCACTGCAGCAACTGATACTCTGGTAGTATCGCCCAAGTAGACCTGCAAATCACCATCTCTAAGCAGCTGGGTCACTTGGAAACCCCTGCAAAGAATTACAAATATGATCTGTGGCTCCTGAATCCACACACCCAGTATCTGTGGGAATCACCGCTAAACATGTTTCAGTAACAAAGGTGAAATTGCTCATACCTTGAGGCTTTGGACAGTCTGACTTCAAGTGTCCTATTTTGCCACATCTGAAACACATGCCTTTTAACTTATGCTTCTTGGCAACTCCTCATTTGGTTCCATGATTTGCAACTGCCTTCTGGCCCTTTTTCTTCTTCTGCTTTATGGCTTTGGGCCCAGAAGAAAAACATGAAGGTCCAACAGTAGCCAAAGCTTGCTTCTTCTCTGAGAAGAGGGTTTCAGTAGACACCAATGCAGTCATGAGCTCGGGAAGGGAATACAAGAGCTTACTCAGGTTATAGTTCAACCGAAACTGTTCAAAACTCGGAGGCAAGCTCTGAAGAATGATATCAACCTGGGTCTCCCCATCAACGTCACCTTCCAAAACCTCGATGTCGTTGATGCAACTAATAATGTCCACCACATAATCCCTCACTGAAGTACCCTCAGCTATCCTGGCATTCATGAGTTTCGTTATAGCTGTCTGTCTTGCTGCTCTGCCCTGATATCCAAATATCTCCCTGAGGTTAAAAATCATCTTATAGGCTAAGGTTATCAACTGATGCTGGTATTATAGTACAATCGACATATAAACCAAGATGTAGCACCTGGTCACCTAGAGTGAGCCTCTCTCTCCTCAAGAGTGGAATCATCAGTGGGCACTGGGGGGCAATCTTCAGTTAGCACGTACTTGTAACCCTTAACAGTAAGGACAATGTCAAGGTTACATTTCCAATCAATGTAATTAGGACCCATATGTTTGTTTTGGTCAGAATGACAGAAAGTAGATTGAACAACATATCGACAACTGAAAAATAAACAGTCAAGTTTCAGTATTTTATCTTTTCCAAAAATATTGACATCCTCAAAACAATATAATCATCAACCAAAATCTCTCACATCGGGACTCACGCAGGTCACGTTTGGTGTACGTCTACGCTAGCCCACATTCGTTCGAGAAGAACCTAGGTTCATTAATTTCATTATCTGACCAAAGATCTTTTGATCAATGAAATTAATAGTCGGTGATTTTGGCCATACACATAAGTAGCGTAACCTCATTGGAAGGGATACTACAAATGCTACACTAAGTGTATGCAATTACGCGACTTCTAAGTTTGTTACAGGATACTAATGCTGTTAGTTTTGAATACTGAAAAACTATTGCTTGTATGAAAACTAATATCCACAGTTTACATATCGATTAAGTTTCAATATTAATTATTCCTTTATATCATATGCATATATGATAAGGTGTTGGGTGTAGCACAGTAGATCTTATCACTGGTTAAATTTATTATACATAAAGAGATGCTCATAACTGAGATAGTTTGAACATACTATCGGTTTAGATTATCATGTGATTTGGATAATTAGTTTTTGTATACTAATTAAATCATACGGATGTGCCTGGGGCATATTGAGCATGACCTGTTCGGGATTGAATTAACTTGTACTGAGCGGTGTAGTTAATTCGAACCTAATATTCTAATCTCTTAATCCCTAGACTAGCGCAGACACGAGAGTTAGATATCGTATGCTTTGATTTGCCAAAGGGTGCAGTCAATTGAAGCCTAAATGTCAGTAAGTTGAGTATGCGGTGTTTGACTTATTTGTGTGCCTTTGGTTGTCGAAAGAATCCATATACCGGATCATCAGGTTGATGGTGCTCCCGAGATGAGCTCATAAGGTTTATTATACCAAACCCAGCCGGTGGACTTTATGTACGGTATAATAAGAAAGTCGAGTGGTACTAATCTCGGATACCAAGATGTCGATGAATTAATTTGTCAGTACATTTATTAATCGATGAGCACTAAATCTTTGATGTGGGGAGATAGAAGAATAATAAAGTGAGCGCGAAATAAATTCGTTTTTGAGCGGTAGTTCTATAATTGGTCCATTAGTGGTATGACTAATTATGTGTTGGACTAATCGACATAGTGAATTAAATAATCCTAAATGTTTAATTAATATTTAATTGACAAAGTGAGTTATATAAAATAATCCTAAAGGTTTGATTAATATTTAATTAACGAAGTGGGTTAATAAATGAATTCTAAAGGTTCGATTGGAGTTGATTAGTCTAGGGAAGACTAAGAGAGTCAACGAAAGTCCAACACCAAGGCCCAACTCAAAAAGCCATTCGGTCTCCCTTGAAGCTCCTATAAATTGTTCTTGTTAGGCATTTAGAAGACATTAAGAAACCTTGATGGCTAAATTACCTAGAGTGAGAAGGAGTAACCTAGAGAGAGAACTTTTTCTTCTTCCATGTGTTCTTTCTTGAAGTCAGCTTAGGATCCTTCGATCTTTGAAAAGCTCAGCCCTTTGGATTGTTGGTTTTCTATTCACCGCAGTCCCTCGATTTGCGCGCTGCCCTGTCCCTCGATTCGCGCTGCCGGATTTTTTGATTCTTCTAGTCACTTTGATTCGACCTCCATTGTTTAGATCTCGGTCTTGATAGGTGATTCATGGCGGTGGTTGTCTAGATTGTGGTGGGAGAATTCTTTTGGTGGTGGTTCTCTGATTTTTTGTGCCAGGCGATAAATAGGTGACTGATCTTCGGGCAACGATCTGCTGAGGATCTGACGAGTTTTTTGAAATGAGTTTCTGTTGGATTTCTTCCTTAGTGTCTTAGCTACCCCTTGGATAGTCGCCCATATGATTTCGGGGTGGAGACGGAGTCATTCGAGGGATTCGATAGTGGATTCCGCAGCCAGGCGATAAATAAGCAGCATACGGTAAATAAGCGTAGCAATCTATGGGCAACGATCTGCTGAGGATCTGACGGGTTTTTCAAAGTGGGTCTTTTATGGATTTTTTCCTTAGTGTGTTAACTACCTTGTGGATTGTCGCCCACACGATTTTGAGGTATTGACGGAGTCATTCTCGGGATTCTCTCGTGATTGGTCTCAGGCGGTAAACAACATGTTTTTTTAGCTTTGGTTTTCTTATTGTTAGGGACACGCTTCAAAGGTATAATCTTTAAGACTTCCGCTTTAAATTAAAGATTTAATTTTTAGCGTGTCTTTTAATAAATCGAATTCTTACAAGCCTAGATCTTTTCAAGGGAAATGATTTAGAGTCTAAGTCAGATCAAAAATTTCCGATTCGAGAATGCATAGCATGAAAGTGAGATTTTTGGTTTAGCCTGGACCAGATCTGTTTCCTTCAAATTGGTATTAGAGTGAGTGTTTTGGCTTTATACTTGTTTGATTTATTACACGGCTTTGTTTTGGCTATGTTATTTCATTAATAGGTGATTATTATTCTCGGCTATTATAGTATTTACATTCATTCATAAACCCAGGGACATATCCGGACTCGTTTTTGTTTTGAATGGAAATGTCTGTAATAGTAATAACTACGAGCTAGAAGTCATGTATGATTAGATGAATCTTATAGTAGGATTTAATCTAGTGTTGTCGTCTTTAAATTCCTAGAACGCCTTTGTATGTAAGAATTTATGTATTATGACCAAGACGTTATTGTGGGTAACTCATATTCGTGGGTTTTGGTTTATCGTAATTTTGGGTGATTCTTAATTACGTAGAGAACCGAGAAAACCCCGACGAATTGAGAGGAAACCAAATAATGAGTGGAAGCGACGTGACAGGACGTGTCAACAAGGCGTTCAAAGGAAACAACGATTTAGAAGGCCATAATAGTCAGGAAATGTTTAATTATGTACTTCCCGTTTTATGTCCTTATCGTTATTTGTGTGTTTTCATTTTATGTTTTATTCATGATCAAAAACAAACCATTTTTTTTTGTGCAATTAACTAAGGTAAATTATTCGTATGTTAAAAATCCAACGGTTTTAATAGGTGCAAATAGCCAAAGTTCAGATATTGCATGTTGGTTTTATAGGTGTAATTAACTAAGGTAGATAATTGGCATATTAAAACTCCAACGGTTTTATAGGTGTGAATTACCAAAGTTAAGATATTGCATGTTAAAACCAATAAAAATCCATAAATTTAAAAATCTAAGTGGGAGCGGGTTGGTTAATATCATCATGGCCTCCATTACAAATTCATATGTGATGTGGATAGGCCTACGCGTTGGGCAAGGGTCTTCCTCCATGCGGATAAGTCTTCAATCAATAAGATCACTAGATTGAATTTTTACAGGGATGACTATAGTGAGTTTGATCGGAGAACCTTTCCACACCCTCTCTACTGAGGTGCATTAGTATCCTCAGTAGCAAACTTAGAAGTCACGTAATGGCATACACTTAGTGTATCATTTGTAGTATTCCTCCCGCGAGGTCAAGCTACTTATGTGTGCGGCCAAAATCGCAGACTATTAATTTTATTGATCAAAAGATCGTTGGTCAGATAGTGAAATTAATGAACTTACGTTCTTCTCAAACGAATGTGGCTTAGCATAGATGCTCACCCGCGTGACCTGCGTTAATCCCAGTGTGAGAGATGTCGGTGGGAGATTATATTGTTTTGAGGTTTTCAATATTTTCGAATAGGAATACTGAAACTTGACTGTTTATTTATTTTCATTTTTCGATATGGGGTTCAATACATTATTTGTCACAGTAGAGGAGAACAAATTAACTAGTCCAAATTTTATCAATTGAAAAAGTGATTTGGACATTGTCCACACGGCTGAGCAATACAAGTTCGTGCTCACTGAGGTATGCCCAAAAACGCCAAATGACTAATATGGCTAAGGGCACACGTGTGAGAGATCACGTATTTGAGATGATTAGTAACATCAGTGAGATTAAGGTTTTAGGAGGTGATACTCCAGGGTTTGCCTCATAACTTTGAAGATAGCTAATCAAGTGCTTAAGCCAGACATTGCCAAGAATAAGAAGCCGGTGAAGGAAAACTGAACAAGCCCGGGTTTAAATCGAAAACCTCACTTTCGTGCAATGTATTCCAGAATCGGAAGCTTTCGACCAAGCTCAGGCTCAAATTAGTTTACCCATGAACGGATCTTATCTTATACTTATTTAATTTATTAATCGGGACACAAAAAACTAAATCTTTAATTAAAGCGGAATATTAAAGAATATTAAAGATACTACCTTTTGTAGCAAAGTCCCTTGCCTAAAGAAAAACCAAATCTTTGAGCGAATTCCAATAGAAAATCCACTAGATTACTCCGTAGAACATCGAATATTGGGTGGGCAATAATCTATCGAAGCTTACTTGATTAGCCCACGAAAACCCACCAGGAAATTCTTCTAATCGAACTCACAACAACCCAAAAACTGATCACAAACTTCGCTGCCCAGAATTCCTTGCGCCGCAAGCTACCCACCGCCGGATAGAAATAGAACACCGCCCAATCGCCTAGACTCAGCACCCACCCAGCCGTGATCTAGACAATCTTCACCACGGATCACCAATAGAGATCAACGTGATGAAGATCGAATCAACGCGCGGGCAGAACACCAAGGTTTCAGTGCCGGGAAAAAGAAAACCCACACACAGTCCGACGAATTTTTCCCAGCAGCAGCCCGACGAATTTTCAAATAGCAAACCGACTGAATTAATCCAATCTAAATACAAAGATGTGATCTTTGGGCTGAGTTCAATCCGAGGAGTGAGATAGCTTGTTCGTTTTTGAAAGAAAACTTCAAGAAGAAGAAGTTCTCTCTCTAGAACTTTCTCACTCTAACAGCAAGACTTGTCTTGCAAGAATTTCCATTTTTTTCTTTGGTCTCAAGTTATTCTATTTATAGGAAATCTAATGGAGACCTAATGGGCTCTCGAGTTGGGCCTTTTAATTTGACTTTTGTTAACCGCTAAGTCTTTCCTGACTAATCAACTCCAATCGACCCATTAGAATTAATTTTTTTAATCCACTTCGTTAATTTAATTTAATCGAACCCTTAGAATTAATTAATTCAAATAGAATTAATTTCTTAATTCACTTTGTCGATTAAATATTAATTAAACCTTTTGGATTAATTAATTCACCTTGTCGATTAGTCAAATACATAATTAGTCGTGCCACTATCAGACCAATTATGGAACTACCGCTCGAAAACGACTTTACATCGCGCCATTATATTTTATTCTATCTCCCCACATGAAAGATCTAGCGTTCGTCGGTTTATCAATTTACTGACAAATTAATCCACCGACTTCTTAATTTCCAAGATTAGTACCACTCGTCCTTTTATTATACCGAACATAAAGTTCACCGGCCGGGTTTAGTATAATAGACTTTACGAGCTCATCTCGGGAGCACCATCAACCCGGCGAACCGGTACGTGGATTCCTCCAACTAGCAACGACACGTAAGAAGCTAAATACCGCATACCCAACCTACCGAGGTATAGGCCTCAATTGATCGCACTTTTTGGCAAATCAAAGCATACAATATTCAACTCTCGCGGCCGTCCCAATCTCGGGATTGAGAGACCGAATACTATGACCAAATTGACTACGCCGATCAGTAATTCAATTCTATCGAAACAAATTGCTCAATATGCCTCGGACATATCCGTGTGATTTAAACTAGTTTAGATAAACTAATTTCCAAACCACACGATAACCTAAACTGATAGTATGTTCAAACTATCTCAGTTACGAGCATACTTTTAATATATCAATACTTTAACCGATAACAGTATCTACTGTATCTTTTCAAACCCCGTTATCTAGTTCTATGATATAAAGGAACAAATTTGTACCGAAACAAAATGATATGTCAACTGTGGATATTAGTTTTTGATACAAGCCATAGCTTTTTTGTATTCAAAACTAACAATCTCCCACTAATACTCAAAGCTATGCAAAGAAGTACAATAACTGTCCAACCCGCTATTACACTGCTGTTATAATGAAATCTCCAGAACACCTTTAAGCTCACTCACATAGCTCCCTCAAGAATCTGACTCCCATGCCCTCCACATGTCTCTCAAAGACCTTTTGGGTCAATGGCTTGGTGAAAGGATCTGATGCTATCTTTGCCACGATCACGTCTCCCCTCTTTACGATCTCTCGTATCAGGTGGTACTTGCACTCTATGTGTTTACTCCCCTTATGGGGTCATGGTTCCCTCGAGTTAGCAACCACACCATTGTTATCACAATAAACTGTGATAGACCTAGGGAACTCAGGAACCACATCTAAGTCCATCAGGAAGCTCCTGAGCCATACAGCCTATTTCGCTGCCTCTGAAGTGACAACGTACTCAGCCTCCATGGTAGAGTCCGCCACGCATTTCTGCTTGACACTCCTCCATACTATGGCTTCACCTCCTAGAGTAAACACAAACCCAGAGGTAGACTTACTCTTGTCCAAATCACCTTGAAAGTCTGAATCTGTGTAACCCAATGGTACAAGCTCCTGTGCTCTATAAACTAGGACATAATCTCTTGTTCTGCGCAAGTACTTGAGAATGCATTTTACTGCCTCCCAGTGAGCCTTTCTAGGGTTACTCTGATATCTGCTAACCATGCCAACGACAAAGCAAATATCAGGCCTCGTGGACAACATAGCATACATAAGGCTACCCACTGTAGAAGCGTAGGGCACCGCCTTCATGGCATCTATCTCCTCAGCAGTCTTAGGACACTGCTCCTTAGACAAATGCACCCCATGCCTGAAAGGTAGTGAACCCTTCTTGGAGTTCTGTATGTTAAAACGGGCCAGAATCGTGTCTATGTAGGATGCCAGAGAGAGAGTCAGGGAACGTCTCCTACGATCTCGAATAATCTTAATCCCAAGGATATGTCCAGCCTCTCCCAAGTCCTTCATATCGAATTGCCTGGACAGCCATGCCTTTACGTCTTACAACACATTCTTACTATTCCCAATAAGAAGAATGTCATCTACGCAAAGTATAAGGAACACCACCATATCACCATCACGCCTGCGATAAACACACTGCTCATCCGGAGACTGAGTGAATCCATAAGACTGGATAACCTTGTCAAAACGGATGTTCCAAGATCTGGATGCTTGCTATAAATGGACCTCCTAAGCCTACATACCTTGTGCTCTTGGCCCTTAACAATGAAGCCCTCTGGTTGCTGCATAAAGATGGTCTCCTCATGACTTCCATTAAGGAACGATGTATTGACGTCCATCTGCCAAATCTCATAGTCCATATGAGCAGCTATGGCTAAGAGAATCCGGATTGACTTAAGCATAGCTACCAGGGAAAAGGTCTCCTCGTAATCGATCCCTTATTTCTGAGTATACCCCTTTGCCACAAGCCTAGCCTTGAAGGTCTCAACCCTCCCGTCAGATCCTCTCTTTCACTTGTAAACCCATTTACACCCAATAGGCCTCCAGCTCCCAGACTTGATTTGAGTCCATAGAACCCATCTCAGTAATCATCGCTCTCTGCCAAGAATCTGTATCTTTATCCTGGAGAGCCTCGTTGTAGTTAACTGGGTCTGGTTCATGAGCACCATGGATAAAGTCAGAAGACTCACCCAAACCCATGTACCTCTCGGGCTGTTTCACAACCCTCCCACTACGACAAGGTGTAGCCTGTGCAAGAGCATCATCTGTGATAGTGTGTGCAGTCTCTTGTGGTGTGTCTTCCTGTACTTGTGCATCTGGAATAATGGACTGACTTCTAAGCTCTTCCAATACTACCTTGTTGCTTGACTTGTGATCTAAAATATAGTCCTCCTCAAGAAATATGGCATTGGTGCTGATCACCACCTTCTGATCCTGAGGACTATAAAATAAACCACCTCTCGTTCCGTTGGGGAAGACTATAAACAGTATAGTTTTGGATATCGCCTCTAATTTGCCTGCATCTGCCTCTAGTGCATATGCTGGACAACCCCAAATTCTGAGATGTCTTAGACTGGGCTTTCGCCCATTCCATAACTCTGATGGGGTCGAAAGCACAGACTTAGATGGCATAAGGTTGAGGATAAAATATGCTGTCTCCAAGGCATAACCCCAAAACGAGATAGGCAACTCACCGTAACTCATCATTGATCTAACCATCTCCATAAGAGTCATGTTCCTCCTTTCTGCTACACCATTCTGCTGGGGTGTGCCAGGTGCAGACAACTGGGTCTGAATACCCTCCTCTGACAAATAGGATCTGAATTCACTAGAGAGGTATTCGCCACCGTGATCAGATCGCAGGGCCTTGATACTCTTACCCAGATGGTTCTCCACCTCAGCCTTGAATTCTCTGAACTTGCTAAAGCATTCAGACTTGTGGCGCATCAGGTATATGTATCCATATCTAGAGTAATCATCCATGAAAGTCACAAAATACTCATAACCACCTCTAGCCTGAACTGACATAGGCCCACACACGTCAGAATGAATCAGCTCTAAAACCTCCTTGGCCCTATACCCCTTTGCCTTGAAAGGCCTCTTGGTCATTTTACCCTCCAAGCAGGACTCACAGGTCGAATAGCTGTCAATATCTAGTAAGTCCAAAGACCCACTCTTGACCAACCTTTGAATCCTACTAAGGTTGATGTGACCTAGTCTCAGGTGCCAAAGATAAGTCTGATTCAAAGGGGAAGACTCTTTTCTCTTATTGTGATTCGGTGATGAGCTATTAGTTTTTGTGTTTTGCATTACTAGGGAGTATGTCTTAATTAAAAACAAATTGTCAACCAATGTACCGGAACATATAAGTTTCTGGCCTTTTCTAATAAATATAGATCTATCAGAAAAAACTCACTTATAACCATCCAAAACAAGTTTAGAAACAGAAAGTAAGTTCTTGCGGAAAATGGGTACATAAAGACAATCTCTCAACAATAAAGTATAGTCTGAAAAATAAAGACAAATAACTCCCACTGCAGCAATAGAAACTCTGGTAGTATCCCCAAGGTAGACCTGCAACTCTCCCTCTCCAAGCAGCCGGGTCACTTGGAACCCCTGCAAAGAATTACAAACATGATCAGTGGCTCCTGAATCCACACACCAAGTATCTGTGGGAATCGCCGCTAAACACGTCTCAGTGACTAGGGAAAATTTACACATACCTCGAGGTTTTGGGTAGTCCTTCTTCCAATGTCCCGCTTTGCCACATCTAAAGTATTTGCCTTTCGGCTTCTGCTTCTTGGCAATGCCCGCCTTGGGTCTATGATCAGTTCATGCTTTCCGGCTTCTCTTCTTCTTTTGCTTCCTGGCTTTGGGCCCAGCAGAGGAACCTGAGGGACCAACAGTAGCCAAGGCTTGCTTCTTCTCTGCGAATAGGCTCTCAGCAGACACCAATGCAGTCATGAGCTTAGAAAGTGAATTTGAGAGATTCCCCATATTATAGTTCAATCGAAACTGCTCAAAACTGGGAGGCAAGCTCTGAAGAATGATATCGACCTGGGTTTCCCCATCTATCTCACCTCCCAATACCTCGATCTCATTGATGCAACCAATCATGTCCAGCACGTGATCTCTCATTGAAGTGCCCTCAGCCATCTTAGCATTCATGAGTTTCCTCATAGCTGACTGCTTGGCTGCCCTGCCCTGATGTCCAAACATCTCCCTGAGGTTGAGCATCATATCGTAGGCTGAGGTCATCTGCTGATGCTGGTGCTGTAATACAATTGACATAGAAGCCAAGATGTAGCACCTTGTCATCTCATCAGCCTTCTGCCACCTCGTATATGGCTCTCGCTGCTCAGGGGTGGCATCATCTCTGGGCTTAGGGGACACTCCTTAGTAAGCACATACTTATAACCCTCAGCGGTAAGGACAATGTCCAGGTTATGTTTCCAATCAATATAGTTTGGACCGGTGAGTTTGTTTTGGTTCAGAATGACAGCTAGCGGGTTGAACGACATATCAACTGAAAAATAAACATATCAAGTTTCAGTATACTTTTTCGAAAATATTGAAAATCCTCAGAAACAAATATAATCTTCTGCCAACATATCTCACACCGGGATTAACGCATGTCACGATAGGTGAACGTCTACGCTAACCCATATTCGTTCGAGAAGAACCGAAGTTTATTAATTTCATTATCTGACCAACGATCTTATGATCAATGAAATTAATAGTCGATAATTTTAGCCGTACCCGAAAGTAGCGTAACCTCGATGGGAGGGATACTAAAAATGGTACACTAAGTGTATGCCATTACGTGACTTCTAAGTTTGTTACTTAGGATACTAATGCGCCTCGGATGGCGAGGGTGTCGCAACTTTCTCCAATTAAACTCACTATAGTCATCCCTTTAGAAATTCATTCCGGTGATATCCGTGGTTGAAAACTCATCCGATAGGGAGGAAGGTCTAAGCCAACACGCAAGTTTAACCACATCACCAATGAACCTGTAATGGAGGCCATGGGGATATCTACCAACCCGCTCCCACTTAGATTTTTAAGCTTGAGGATTTTTACGTTTTAACATGCAATATCTTAACTACGGATATTCGCACCGATAAAACCGTTGGAGTTTTAATATGCGAATAATCTACCTTAGTTAATTGCACATTACCTTTTAAAAACATTTTGGTTTGGTTTTCGTTCATGCAAAATAAAAGGAAAATCACACAATCAACGAAAAGTCATAAATACGGGAAATTAAAATTAAATAAAATTTCCTGAACATTATGGCCTTCTCTACCGTTGATTCCTTGACGCCTCGGTGACACGTCCGGGATGATGCCACCCCTGAGCTTAAAATCTTGTCGCTCTGGGAAATTAAAATCTTGTCGCTCCCACTCGTTATTTGGATTCCTCTCGATTTGCACGAGTTTTCTCGGTTTTCTACGTAATTAGGAATCACCCAAAATTACAATTAAACCAAAACCTGCGAATATAAGTTACCCAAAATAACGTCTTCGTCATAGTACATAAATTCCTATATACAAAGGCCTTTTCTAGGAATTTAAAGACGACATGATTAGATCAAATCCTACTACAAGATTTTTCTAATCCTACACGGCTTCCAGCTCATGGTTATTACTATTACAGACATTTCCATCCAAAAACAATACGAGCCCATACATGTCCCGGGGTTTATGAAAGAAAAATAAATTTTTACCATAATAGCCAGGAAACCAATAACCACCTGTTTAAGCATTTCGACAAAAATAATAATGCCAAAATAAAGCCGTGTGATAAATCAAACAAGTATAAGACCGAAACCAATGCACTGATACCAATTTGAAGGAAAACTGAACAAGCCCGGGCTAAATCGAAAACCTCACTTTCGTGCAATGCATTCCAGAATCGGAAGCTTTCGACCAAGCTCAGGCTCAAATTAGTTTACCCATGAACGGATCTTAGTTTATACTTATTTATTTTATTAATCGGGACACAAAAAATCAAATCTTTAATTAAAGCGGAATATTAAAGATACTACCTTTTGTAGCGAAGTCCCTTGCCTAAAGAAAAACCAAATCTTTGAGCGAATTCCAATAGAAAATCCACTAGATTACTCCGTAGAACTTCGAATATTGCGTGGGCAATAATCTATCGAAGCTTACTTGCTTAGCCCACAAAAACCCACCAGGAAATTCTTTTAATCAAACTCACAACAACCCAAAAACTGATCACAAACTTCGCTGCCCAGAATTCCTTGCGCCCAAGCTACCTACTGCTGGACAGAAATAGAACACCACCCGATCGCCTAGACTTAGCACCCACCCAGCCGTGATCTAGACAATCTTCACCACGGATCACCAATAGAGATCAACATGATGAAGATCGAATCAACGCGCGGGCAGAACACCAAGGTTTCAGTGACGGGAATAAGAAAACCCACACACAGTCCGACGGATTTTTCCCAGCAGCAGCCCGGCGAATTTTTGAACAGCAAACCGACTGAATTCATCCCATCTAAATACAAAGATGTGATCTTTGGGCTGAGTTCAATCCGAGGAGTGAGATAGCTAGTTTGTTTTTGAATGAAAACTTCAAGAAGAAGAAGTTCTCTCTCTAGATCTTTCTCACTCTAAAAACAAGACTTGTTTTGCAAGAATTTTCTTTTTTTTTTCTTTGGTCTCAAGTTATTCTATTTATAGGAGCTCTAATGGAGACCTAATGGGCTCTCGAGTTGGGCCTTTTAATTTGACTTTCGTTGACCGCTAAGTCTTTCCCGACTAATCAACTCCAATCGACCCATTAGAATTAATTTCTTAATCTACTTCGTTAATTTAATTTAATCGAACCCTTAGAATTAATTAATTCAAATAGAATTAATTTCTTAATTCACTTTGTCGATTAAATATTAATTAAACCTTTTGGATTAATTAATTCACCTTGTCGATTAGTCAAATACATAATTAGTCGTGTCACTATCGGACCAATTATGGAACTACCGCTCGAAAATGACTTTACGTCGCACCATTATATTTTATTCTATCTCCCCACATTAAAGATCTAGCGCTCATCGGTTTATCAATTTACTGACAAAGTAATTCACCGACTTCTTGATTTCCAAGATTAGTACCACTCGTCCTTTTATTATACCGAACATAAAGTTCACCGACCGGGTTTAGTATAATAGACTTTATGAGCTCATCTCGAGAGCACCATCAACCCGGTGAACCGTTACATGGATTCCTCTGACTAGCAACAACACGTAAGAAGCTAACTACCGCATACCCAACCTACTCTTTGGCAAATCAAAGCATACAATATTCAACTCTCGCGCCCGTCCCAATCTCGGGATTAAGAGACTGAATACTAGGACCGAATTGACTACGCCGATCAGTATAAGTCAATTCTATCCAAACTGGTCGTGCTCAATATGCCCCGGGCATATCCGTGTGATTTAAACTAGTTTAGATAAACTAATTTCCAAACCACACGATAACCTAAACCGATAGTATGTTCAAACTATCTCGGTTATGAGCATACATTTAATATATCAATACTTTAACCAATAACGGTATCTACTGTGCCTTTTCACACCCCGTTATCTAGTTCTATGATATAAAGGAACAAATTTATACTGAAACAAAATGATATGTCAACTGTGGATATTAGTTTTTGACACAAGCCATAGCTTTTCTGTATTCAAAACTAACAGCCGAAAGACAAGTGCTTCAAATATGGCAAGGTAGGACATTGGAAGCCAGATTGTCCAAAGCTCAAAAGTACGACTATTTTGCCTTAGATATTGCGACATGTTTAGTGGTGATTCCCACAGATACTTAGTGTGTGAATTCAGGAACCACTAATCATGTTTGTAATTCTTTGCAGGGTTTGTCGAGTAACCCAGATGCTTAGAGATGGCGAGATGGAAGTTTTCTTGGGTGACACTATTAGTGTGTCAGTGGAAGTAGTGGGAGTGGCTAGACTTATTTTCTAAATAATGCTGTAATAGTTTTTTGAAGGATTGTCTTTATGATCAGAGTTTTAGAAAGGATTTACTTGATGTTTCTAAACTCTTATTGGATAGTTATAAGTTCGTTTCATCTAATAATTCTGTTATTAGAAAGAACGAAAAACTTATATGTTCTGGTTCATTGTGGACAATTTCTTCTCGATAAAAACTAACTCCCCTGTAGTGCAAAACATTGAGGTAAATAACACATTATTGAATCATAATAAGAGGGAAGAACTGTGTAAAATGAACTAAAATCATTTTTGGCACCTAAGACTAGGTCATATAAACCTTGATAGAATTCAAAGGTTAGTCAGTGATGGGCCCTTGGGCTCATTAGAGATTGACAAATACCCAAACTTACGAATTCTACTTGGAGGGTATAATGACCAAGTAGTTTTTAGGGTCAATGAGATTTTAGAGTTGGTTCATTCTGACTTATGTTAACCTATGATAATTCAAGCCAGATGTGGTTTTGATTATTTTGTAATCTTCACAGATTACTACTCGAGGTACGGGTACATTTACTTGATGCGTCGCAAGTCTGAATGTTTTGGCAAGTTCAAAGAGTTTCAGACATATGTAGAGAACCGTCATTGTAAAAGTATCAATTCATTACGATCCGATCATGGTGGTGAATAACTATCTGGTGAATTTAGGAGCTACTTATCAGAGATAGAGATTCAATCCCTATTGTATGCACCTGGCACATTCCAGCAGAATGGTGTAGCATAACAGAGAAACAAAACTCTTATGGAAATAGTTAGATCTATGATGAGTTACAGTGAGTTGCCCAATTCGTTTTGGGGATATGCCTTAGAAACAGCGACTTACAATTTAAATCTGAACCATTTAAGTATGTGCCTTCAACCCCTGTAGAGTTATGGTCAGGGCAAAAGCCCAGTATTAGATATCTAAGAATCTGGGGTTGTCCAGCACATGTGCTTAAGGTAGATACGGAAAAGTTTTATGCAAGATTGGAGGCAATGCTGTTTGTAGGATAACTTAGAAGAACGAAGGTTGGTTTCTGCTACAGTGCTAAAGATTAGAAGGTGGTGGTTAGTACCAACACTAGATTTTAGAAGAGGACTATATTCTAAACCACAAACAAAGTAACAAGAGTGTTCTAGAAGTGCTTAAGGGACAGTCTAGAATTCCTGATGCATCAGTACAAGTAGATACATCACAGAATACTGCACGAGTTGTCACAGATGATGTGATTACACAGGCGGTGCCTCGTCGTAGTAAGAGGGTTGTTAGACAAACCAAGAGGTACGTGGGCTTGGGAAAATCTTTGGATTTGGTCCCTTACGCTTACAAACCATACCCAGTTAACTACAATAAGGCACTCCAAGATAAAGATGCATATTCTTAGCAAAGGGTAATGATTACATTGCAAAGGCCCAAGAGCACAAAGTTTGCAAACTTGAGAAATCCATTTATGGACTTAAGCATGCGTCCAGATCTTAGAACATCCGGTTTGATGGGGTAATCCAATCCTATGGGTTTATTCTGTGTTAAGATAAGCAATGTGTATATCGCAGGCGTGATGACAACTCACTGGTGTTTCTTGTACTTTACGTAGATGATATTCTTCTTATTAGCAATAGTGAAAAGGTATTGTCAGACGTAAAGGCATAGTCATTCAAGCAAGTTTGATATGAAAGATTTGGGAAAGGCTGGACATATCCTTGGGATCAAGATTATTCTAGATCATAGGAGATGTTCATAGACACTTTCCTAGGTTTTCTGCATAGACATGAATCTGACTCGTTTTAACATGCAAAACTCCAAGAAGAGTTTCCTACTTTTCAGATACGGAGTGCATCTATCTAAGGAGCAGATTAGGATTTCCAAAGTGATATGGAAAAAAAAATGTCTACCTCTAGGTTTGTGTTTACTCATAGTATGACGGGGTTTCAGGCAGAAATGCATGGAAAACTCCACCATTGAGGCTGAATATGTTGCTTCAGAGGCAAGGAAGGAAACAGTGTGGTTCAGGATCTTCCTAGTGGATTTAGATGTAATTCCTGAGTTGCTCAGTTTTATCACAAGTTTATTGCAATAACAATAGTGGAGTGGGATACTCGAATGAACCACAAATCCACAAGGCGAGTAAACACATTGAGCGCAAGTACCACCCAATACGAGAAATCATAAAAAGGGGAGACATTGGTGAAGATAGTATCGGTAGACAACCTTGCAGATCCATTCACAAAAAGCATTGACTGCAAAAGTCTTTGATAACCAAGTGAAGGGCATGGGAGTTAGATACTTGGTTGAACCTTGATAGTTCTCTGGATTTTGGTGTGACATTAGAATAAGTGTATTAAACCAGTATTTATACTTCAGAACATATCTTTGAGTATTAGTGGGAGATTGTTAGTTTTGAATAATGAAAAGCTATTGTTTGTATGAAAACTAATATCCCGAGTTTACATATCAATTAAGTTTCAGTATTAACTGTTCATTTATATCATATGCATAGATGATAAGGTGTCGGGTGTAGCACAATAGATCTTATCATTGGTTAAATTTATGATATTTAAACAGATGCTCGTAACTGAGATAGTTTGAACATACTATCGGTTTAGGTATCGTGTGATTTGGATAATTAGTTTGTCTAGACTAATTAAATCATACAGATGTGCCCGGGGTAAATTGAGCATGACTTGTTCGGGAGTGAATTAACTTGTACTGATCGGTGTAGTTAATTCGAACCTAGTATTGTAATCTCTTAATCCATAGACTAGAGCAAACACGAAGTTAGATATCGTATGCTTTGATTTGCCAAAGGTTGCGGTCAATTGAGGCCTAAATCTCTGTAAGTTGGGTATGCGTTGTTTGACTTGTTCGTGTGCCGTTGCTTGTTGAAGGAATCCATGTACTGGTTCACCGGCTTGATGGTGTTGGAATATGTCTAGGTGTTTAATTCAATTAAACAGTGAAATTCCTAAACACTAAGGATCGGGTCTTACCCTTGAAGCGTAATCGGTTGTGCACGTCGCCTAGCTCCTCTGAGAATATGGCGTTTTTGTCTTCAAAATCCTTCCTCGAAGGATTCTCTACTCTCAAGCATGAAAGTCTTCGCAGGTTGGTGCTAGCCGATCTTGCCTACCCAGAGAATATCGAAAAAAGTGTATTTTTCTAATATGATTTTCTAATTCAAAATCAATCACCTTCCTACAATAATACCCCTAGGATATTTGTAGAGATCAAATTTCCAAAATCAGGATTGTAATTATCCAATTATAACTTAACTGATTTTGGTCATATTCCAAATCAGTATTATTACCAAATATTATTTTACTGATTACAAATTAGTATTTAAATAAAATTTACTGATTCCAAATCAGCATTAAATAACACTTTAATGATTTGGGTTATACACCAAGCCCATGGATCAGGCTGATAGGTCAAGAACTTCAATTGCAATTAAGTCTCTTGATTTATCAGCCCATCCCAATTGGTCCCAGGTAATTAATTAACTATTAATTAATACCACAGAACTTTTCAATAATATTTAATTAAACCATTTAATTTAAATCTTATTTATTTAAGTATAACAATTATACTTATTGTAGGCAAGAATACTTATTCTGCATCATTGAACTTTCTTATGTGCGATCCTGTAGGCCCATTCCAAATTGGCAATGGATAACTCAATCTCATTGATTAATCCATAAGTCATTAGTGTTCTCTAGCAAGACATAATGACTACCGAATTCGGAATGGAGGGTCGAATGGTGATTCAACACAACCTTTCCGAGCAAACTGCGTACGATCCTCTACATCGATATCCCGTTTAGCATAAGACATGGAACCATCATCCTTATATAGCTAAACGTTTACTTGATCTCTTAGTAACACTGAATCCATCAAGCAAATGATATCCTTATCATTCCTTGGGCTTGGCCATGAACTTTCAATTCACTATCAAGTGGCCAAGACATCATCTCTCACTTAAGAGAGATTTGTAGTCCAATCACTTCACCTACATATCTTAGCGTGAATCATAGTTTACCCAATCATACCCGTACTTAGCAACCTGTTACGGCCCCGTTAGGTGTATGTCAAAGCACACCACAATTCACCTAAGACCATGTAGTGATTTCTGGTAGAAGGATCCTCGTACCAGTACTACTCAAAAGAATCACTCATGATCTAATTAGTCCATGGAGTGTTTCTTTTGGCGGATCGATTTCATGAATTTAAATATGCACAAGGATATTACTATCATTAAATTAACTCATTTGATAAACAATCAATCAAGCGACAAATGTCCTATTTACATAAATACCCTCAAAGTATATTTACATAAATAGCCCTCATTAGGGCACATACACCAACAGATGGTCCTCCCGAGATGAGCTCGCAAAGTTTATTACACTAAACCCGGCCGGTGAACTTTATGTCTGGTATAATAAGAAAATCGAGTGGTACTAATCTTGGATACCAAGAAGTCGATGAATTAATTTGTTAGTAAATTTATTAATCGATGAGCACTAGATCTTTGATGTGGGGAGATAAAAGAATAATAAAGTGATCATGAAATAAATTTGTCTTTGAGCGGTAGTTCCATAATTGGTCCGTTAGTGGTACGACTAATTATGCGTTGGACAAATCGACAAAGTGAATTAAATAATCCTAAAGGTTTGATTAATATTTAATTAACGAAGTGGGTTAAGAAATTAATTCTAAAGGTTCGATTGGAGTTGATTAGTCTATGGAAGACTTAGAGAGTCAACGAAAGTCCAACATTAAGGCCCAACTCAAAAGCCCACAAAGAATACCATGAAACTCCTATAAATAGTTCTTGTTAGGCATTTGAAAGACATTAAGAAACCTTGGTGGCTACGTTGCCTAGAGTGAAAAGGAGTAGCCTAGAGAGAGAACTTCTTCTTATTTCTTGTGTTCTTTCTCGAAGTCAGCTTATGATCCTTCGATCTTTGAAAAGCTCGATTCTTTGGATGGTCGGTTTCTTATTCACCGCAGTCCCTCGATTTGTGTACCGCCCCGTCCCTCGATTTGCGCCGCCGGACTTTTTGATTCTCCTAGTCACTTGATTCCACCTCCGTTGTGTAGATCTTGGTATTGATCGGTGATCCATGGCGGTGGTTATCTAGATCGTGGTGGGAGAATTCTTTTGGTGGTGGTTCTTGGATTTTTTGCACCAGGCGGTAAATAGGTGGCTGATATTTGGGCAACGATCTACTGAAGATCTGACGAGTTTTTTGAAGTAGTTTTCTTTTGGATT
The DNA here is from genome assembly GCA_030378225.1 of Knoxia roxburghii. NCBI lineage: Eukaryota > Viridiplantae > Streptophyta > Magnoliopsida > Gentianales > Rubiaceae > Knoxia > Knoxia roxburghii. The sequence continues at coordinate 19,474,473 of CM059420.1, read as the reverse complement.
TCTTCCTTAGTGTCTTAGCTACCCCGTGGATAGTCGCCGACACGATTTTGGGGTGGAGACAGAGTCATTCGAGGGATTCGATAGTGGATTGCGCAGCTAGCGGTAAATAAGCGCAGCAATGTTCGGGCAATGATCTGCTGAGGATCTGACGAGTTTTTCGAAGTGGGTCTTGTATGGATTTCTTTCTTAGTGTCTCGACTACCTTGTGGATAGTTGCCCACACGATTTTGAGGTAGAGATGGAATCATTCTCGGGATTCTCTCGTGATTGGTCCTTGGCGGTAAACAACAGGATTTTTCAGCTTTGGTTTTCTTATTAATAGGGACACGCTTCAAAGGTATAATCTTTAAGACTTCCGCTTAAATTCAAGATTTAATTTTTAGTGTGTTATTTTAATAAAAATAAATTCGTATAAGACTAGATCCGTTCAGGGGAAATGATTTAAAGTCTGGGCCAGATAAAAAATCTCCAATTCTGGAATGCATAGCACAAAAGTGAGATTTTTGGTTTAGCCCAGACCAGATCTGTTTTCATCAATTGTGCCTCCGTAGTGAGGGTGTCGCAAGGTTCTTCAATTAAACTCACTATAGTCATCCCATTAGAAATTAAATCTAGTGATCTTGTGAATTGAGGACTCATCCGTAGAGAGGAAGGCTCTAATGCCAACGCGCAAGTCTATCCATATCACATATGAATTCGTAATGGAGGCTATGGGGATATTAACCAATCCACTCCCACTTAGATTTTAAAATTGAGGATTTTACGTTTTAACATGCAATATCTTAACTTTGGATATTCGCACCTATAAAACCGTTAGAGTTTTAATATGTGAATAATCTACGTTTCTTAATTGCACATATTAAAACTGTTTGTTTTCGATCATGCATAAAACATAAAATGAAAACACACAAATAATGATAAGGACATAAAACGAGAAATACATACTTAAACATTTCTTGACTATTATGGCCTTCTCAATTGTTGCTTCCTTTGAACGCCTTGTTGACACGTCCCATCACGTAGCTCCCACTTATTATTTGGCTTCCTCTTAATTCGTCCGGGTTTTCTCGGTTCTCAATGTAATTAGGAATCACCCAAAATTATGATAAACCAAAACCCACGAATATGAGTTACCCACAATAACGTCTTCGTCATAATATATAAATTCCTATATACAAAGGCGTTCTAGGAATTTAAAGATGACGAAATTAGATTAAATCCTACTACAAGATTCATCTAATCCTACACGGCTTCCAGCTCGTGGTTATTACTATTACAGACATTTCCATTCAAAATAAAAATGAGCCCAAACATGTCCCGGGGTTTATGAATGAATGTAAATACTATAATAGCTGGGAATAATAACCACCAGTTAATGAAATAACATAGCCAAAACAAAGTCGTGTAAAAAATTGAACAAGTATAAAGCCAAAACACTCACTCTAATACCAATATAAAGGAAAAAGATCTGGTCCGGGCTAAACCAAAAATCTCACTTTCGTGCTATGCATTCTAGAATCGGAGACTTTCGATCTGGCCCAAACTCCAAATCATTTCCCCTGAAAGGATTTAGGCTTATACGAATTCGATTTATTAAAATGACACGCTAAAATTAAATCTTTAATTTAAGCAGAAAGTTTAAAAGATTCTACCTTTTAAGCGTGTCCCTCGCAAATAAGAAAACTGGCGAATCCACTAAAGAGTCCTGAAAATAACTCCAACAATCCCAAAATCTAGTGGATGACAACCCATGGGATGGATAAGGCATAAACAAAGAAGTCCAAAAGAAACCCGCTTCGAAAAATCTCAATCTACCGAAACAGTTCATTGCCCATAGCAGCCCTGCGCAACCACCGCTGGCCGCCGAACACCACCCAATTCCGACCGATCACCTAGCCAAGCAAGAGATCAACATGGCAGCAGTAGGATCGCACGCCAGAGAAGTTGGATGGTCGCCGGAAAAGATGAACTGCGTCGGCGCTGAAGAACTCACGGTGGCGGCAGCAAAAATAAAGAGAAAACTGGCGGGCTGCTCAAATAAATCCGATGGGCTGAGTTATTTTGAAGAAAGAAAGATCCTTAGTCAATTTTGAGAAAGATCTTCGATGAGGAAGACGAAGTTCTCCCTCTAGACTACTCTTTCTCACTCTAGGCAACTAAGCCTCCAAGGTTTCTTAATGTCTTCAATGCCTAACTTAAGCTATTTATAGGGAGCTTCAAGAAAGACATAGTGGTCTTTTGTGTTGGGGCTTAATGTTGTACTTTGTTGACTTCCTTAGTCTTCCCTATACTAGTCAACTCCTATCGAATCTTTCGAATTAAAACTATAACTCACTTCGTCAATTAAATATTAATCGACCCTTTGAATTATTTCATATAATTCACATTGTCAATTAAATATAAAAATAACCCAAGGGTAATTTATTTAATTCAACTTGTCGATTAATCCAACACATAATTAATCATACCACTGACAGACCAATTATGGAACTACCGCTCAAAAACAAAATTACTTCGCACTCACTTCGTAATTTTTATATCTCCCCACATCAAAGATATAATGCTTGTCGATTCATAAATTCAATCACAAATTAATTCATCGAATTCGTTGTATCCGAGTTTAGTACCACTCGACCTTCTCATTATATCGGACATAAGTCCACTGGCCGGGTTTAGTATAATAAACTTTTCGAGCTCATCTCGGGAGCACCATTACCCCGATGAACCGGTACATGGATTCCATCGACAAGCAACTGTTAGTTTTGAATACTAGAAAGCTATTTGCTTGTATAAAAAACTAAGACCCAGTTGACGTTTCATTTTGTTTCAGTATTAAATTTGTTCTATTATATCATAGAACTAGATAACGATATGTGGAAAGACAGGGTAGATCTCGTTATTGGTTAAAGTATTGATATGTAAAAAGTATGCTCATAACTTAGATAGTCTGAACATGCTATCGGTATAGGTTATCGTATGATTTGGATAGTTAGTTTGTCTAGACTAATTAAATCATACGGATATGCCTGGGGCATATTGAGCATGACCAGTTTGGATTGAATTAACTTGTACTGATCGGCGTAGTTAATTCGATCTCGATATTCTAATCTCTTAATCCCGAGAATGGGACGGGCATAAGAGTTAGATATCGTATGTTTTAATTGAAAGATTTGTAGGATCTGGGTTCGCACTTGTTCGATTTACCACGCAACAAAAATTTCTAATTAAAAGTGGAATCTTAGAAAAGTACCTTTGAAGCGTGACTCTGGTGATTCTCTTGTATGCCTCAAGACTATGATTTCTCGTTGTTTGGGCAACGATCTAGAAATCAATTTGATCAGCTATCACCACAATCCACCCGCTAGTAAAATCCAGCACCTCCGCACCTAGCACGTACCGCAAATGCACTGCCTGGAGAGAGAGAAAACTATACGCGCAGCTGGAAAAGAGGGACCAAAATTTCAGCCGCACCTAACCAAAAACCAGCCGCCAAGTTCAATTAAAATTCGACAATGAGAGAGTACTTTTTCTCTGTCTAGAATTTTATCTCTCTAGTTTTCTTGTCTTGAAAACTTGTGAATTAATTTTGTGTCTTGAATAGTCAATCCCTTGTCTATATATAGAGTTACAAGAGAGACCCCAAGTTGGTTTAGGATTAGTCTTCCTAATGGGTTTAGGTAATTAGTTTCCAAATCCAATTAGGTAACCAATCTGATAGGATAAACCAAATCCTACTAGATTCCTAATCTCTAGAATTTCCTAATTCTAATTGAAACTTAAGATTTAATTAATTAAATAAATAATTCCACTTTGTTAATTACTTAATTAACCCTTAGGAATAATTAACCAATTAATTAATTAAATCTAATTATTCAATTAACCCATTACAAAATTAATCGTACCACTAACGGATTAATTTTGGCACTACCATCCTACACCAGAATTGCTTTCGGAACAACTTAATTAAATTATATTCATAATCTCCCAACATCAAAGATATAGTCCTCGTTAATATAAATTAATTTACTGATAAATTAATTAATTAACTTCTTTAATTCCGAGACTAGTACCACTCGACCTTTTTAGTATACCGGACATAAGTCCACCTGCCGAGTTTACCATAATAAACATTTTGAGCTCATCTCGGGAGCACCATCACCCTGGACGCACCGGTACATGGTTTCCTTTCGACTAGTAGCAGCACACCAAGCAACTAAACACGCGCACCTAACCTACCGAGACTATTGGTCACAATTGACCTCACTCATTGGCAGATCAAAGTACACTATGTCTAATCCTCATGCCCGCCCGAGTCTTGGGATTTAGAGATAGAATGCAAGGATCGATTTATCTATTAAATCAGTACAAGACAAATCATTCCTAATGGTCAATTTCAATATGCCCCGAGTATATCTATATGATTCAATTAGTTTAGACAAACCAATTATCCGAATCACATAATAACCTAAACTGACAGTTTGTCCAAAGCTGTCTCGGTTACGAACCTTATTTATATGTTATGTCTTTCAACCAATGATGAGATCTACTGTGTCACACAAGACACCTCATCATATACTTACATAATATAAAAGGACATATTATGATCAACAAATTATAACCACAACATAAGTCGATATATTAATCTGGGAAATTGTACAATACAAGCATAGCTTATGTATTCAACTCCAATATTAATTTTCCAAAGGGTGAGGTCAATTGGGCCTAAATCTCGCTAAGTTGGGTATGTGATGCTTAGCTTCTTTGTGTGCCATTGCTAGTCAAAGGAATCCACGTGCCGGTTCACCGGGTTGATGGTGCTCCACAGATGAGCTCATAAGGTTTATTATACTAAACCCGGCCGGTGGACTTTATGTCTGGTATAATAAGAAAATCGAGTGGTACTAATCTCGGATACCAAGAAGTTGGTGAATAAATTTGTCAGTAAATTGATGAACCGACGATCACTACATCTTTGATGTGAGAAGATAGAAGAATAATAAAGTGAACGTGATGTAAAGTTAATTTTGAGTGGTAGTTCCATAATTTGTCCATTAGTTGTACGACTAATTATGCATTTGACTAATCGATTGGAGTTTACTAGTCTAAGGAAGATTAAGGGGTCAACGAAAGTCAAACACTAAGGCCCAACTCAAATGTCCACAAGGTCTCCTAAGGAGCTTTCTATAAATAGCTAATGTTAGGCATTAGTAAGATATTAGAAACCTTGTAGGAAAATGCCTTATAGTGCGAATGACAAGCCTAGAGAGAGAACTTCTTCTTCTTTCTTGAGAGTTCTTTCTCTAAGTCGGTTTGCGATCTTTCTTTTTGAGAAACTCAGCCCACGATTCTAGAAGCCCAAGACCACCGCCCGGAAGTTCGAACATCGCTCGAGAAGTCAGATCGCCGCTCTTTTTCTTTCCAATTGGTGCCGCCGGGGGTTTTTTTTTTATTTTTCGGTGCCGTTTTGGTGCATTTTCATTGTGGGCTTTGTTTATTTGTTGCATTGATCCTTTGGCTCATTCCTTTTGGTTCGCCAAAGTCTAGATCTATGAGCAAATAGCTTACCCATGAAGTTTTAATGAGGCTGTGCGGGTTTTCATATTAGAATTAGTTTCCCGGGCTAAATATGTTTTTCAGATCTACGAGTTTCTTAAAGTGGGTTTCTCTAGATTTCTTCATCAGTGCCTTTAGCCACCTTGTAGTTACTTGCCCACCCAAGTTCGAGGCCGTTTGGAGTTATCCTTGAGATTTTGAGTGGATTTTGCTTTCCCGGAGATTTGGTTTTCTATATTGCTTGGGACTTCGCTTCGAAAGTATAATCTTTAGTCATTCCGCTTCAATTAAAAATTTAATCTTTGAGTGTTGTTCTAATAAATTAAACTAGTATAAGCCTAGATCCATTCAGGGGAAATGAATTTGAGCCTGAGCCGAGTCGAAAGTCTCAGATTCTGGAATCCATAGCACGAAAGTGAGATTTTCGATTTAGCCCAGGCTTGTTGTGTTTCCTTCAAATTGGTATCAAAGCGAGTGCCTTGGCTTTATACTTGTTTGATTTACTACACGGCTTTATTTTGGCATTATTATTTTTGTCAAAATGTTTAAACATGTGGTTATTATTTCTCGGCTATTATGGTAGATTTATTTTTCATTCATAAACCCCGGGACATGTCCGGGCTCATTTTGTTTTTGAATGAAAATGTCTGTAATAGTAATAACCACGAGCTGGAAGCCGTGTAGGATTAGATAATAGTAGGATTTAATCTAATGTTGTTGTCTTTAAATCCTTACAAAAATGCCTTTGTATATAGCAATTTATGTATTATGGGTGACTTATATTCGTGGGTTTTGGTTTCTCATAATTTTGGGTGATTTCTAATTACATAGAAACCAAGAAAACCCGGACGAATTGAGAGGAATCCAAATAACGAGTGGAGCGACACGACGGGACGTGTCAACGAGGCGTCAAAGGAATCAATGATAGATAAGACCATAATAGTCTGGAAATGTTTAATTTTGAATTTTCCGTATTTATGTCTTTTCGTTGATTGTGTATTTTTGTTTTCTTTTTGCATGAGCGAAAACCAAACCGTTTTAAATGGTAAAGTGCAATTAACTAAGGTAGATTATTTGCATATTAAAACTCCAACGATTTTATGGGTGCGAATATCCATAGTTAAGATATTGCATGTTAAAACATAAAAATCCTAAAATTTAAAAATCTAAGTGGGAGCGGGTTAGTATATATGCCCATGGCCTCCATTACGAATTCATATGTGATGTGGTTAGACTTGCGCATTGACATTAGGGTCTTTCTCCATTCACATGAATCTTCAATCACGAGATCACTAGATTGAATTTCTAAAGCGATGACTATAGTGAGTTTAATTGGAGAATTGTGACACCCTCTCTACTGAGGCGCTCTATCTCCTAAGTAACAAACTTAGAAGTCACGTAATAGCATACACTTAGTGTACTATTTGTAGTAATCCTCCCGCGAGGTTATGCTATTTATGCATATGGCTAATATCATTGACTATTAATTGCAATGATCATAAGATCGTTGGTCAGATAGTGAAATTAATGAACTTCGGTTCTTCTCGAATGAATGTGGCTTAGCGTAGACGTTCACCCGTGTGACATGCGTTAATCTCGGTGTGAGAGATGTCAATGGGAGATTATATTGTTTTTGAGGATATCAATATTTTCAAAAAAGAATACTAGAACTTGACTATTTATTTTTTCAGTTTGTTGATATGTCATTCAACCCGCTAGCTACCAAAATGAATCAAAACAAACTCACTAGTCCTAATTATATTGACTTGAAACGTAACCTGGACATTTTCCTTACTGTCGTTGGTTACAAGTACCTGCTCACTAAGGAGTGCCCCCCTAAGCCTGGTGATGATGCCACCCCTGAGCATAAAGCTGATGAAAAGACCAGGTGCTACATCTTGGCTTCTATGTCGAGTGTACTGCAGCACCAGCATCAGTTGTTTACCTCAGCCTACGATATGATGCTCAACCTCAGGGAGATGTTTGGACATAAGGGTAGGGCAACCAAGCAGTCAGCTATGAGGAAACTAATGAATGCTATGATGGCTGAAGGCTTTTAAGTGAGGGATCATGTACTGGACATGATGAGCTGCATCAATGAGATCAAGGTATTGGGAGGTGATATTGATGGGGATGTTGGAGTTGAATACATAATCTATGCTTGTATTGTACAATTTCCCAGATTAATTATCGATTTATGTTTTGGTTATAATTTGTTGTGCATATTATGTCCATTTATATTATGTAAGTAGATAATGTGGTGTCTAGTGTGACACAGTAGATCTCATCATTGGTCGAAAGACATAATATATAAATAAGGTTCGTAACCGAGACAGTTTTGGACGGACTGTCAGTTTAGGTTATTATGTGATTCAGATAATTGGTTTGTCTAAACTAATTGAATCATATAAATATGCCCGGGGCGTATTGAACTTGACCTTTAGGAATGATTTGTCTTGTACTGATTTAATAGACAAATCGTTCCTTGTATTCTATCTCTAAATCCGTAGACTCGGGCGGGCATGAGGATTAGACATAGTGTACTTTGATCTGCCAATGGGAGAGGTCAATTGTGACCAATATTCTCAATGGGTTGGGTGTGCGTGTTTAGTTACTTTGTGCGCGGTTGCTTGTCGAAAAGAAACCATGTACCGGTGCGTCCGGGGTGATGGTGCTTCCGAGATGAGCTCAAAATGTTTATTATACTAAACCCAGTCGGTGGACTTATGTCCGGTATAGTAAAAAAGGTCGAGTGGTACTAGTCTCGGAATTAAAGAAGTTGATTAATTAATTAAGTAATTAACAAAGTGGAATTATTTAATTAATTAATTAATTCTTAAGTTTCAATTAGAATTAGGAAATCCTAGAGATTATGAATCTAGTAGGATAAGGTTTATCCTATCAGATTGGTTACCTAATTGGATTTGGAAACTAATTACCTAAACCCATTAGGAAGTCCAATCCTAAACCAACTTGGGGTCTCTCTTGTAACTCTATAAATAGACAAGGGATTAGTTATTCAAGACACACAATTAATTCACAAGATTTCTAGAGAGAAAACTTTCTCTCTCCAAGTTGAATTTTCTTGCAATTGGGCCGGCTAGTTTTTGGACTAAGGTGGCCGAAATTTTTGGCTTAGTCCTTCTAGCCCTGTGTGTTGCTTTCTCTCTCTCTAGGCAGTGCGTTTGCAATACGTGCTAGGTGCGGAAGTGCTGGATTTTTCTGTCTGGCGGAGTTGTGGTTATAGCTGATCAATTGGCTTCTGGATTGTTGTCCACACAACAAGAAGTCAAAGTCTTGAGTCATACAAGAGAATCACCCAAGTCATGTTTCAAAGGTAACTTTCTAAAGTTCCGCTTTTAATCAGAAATTTTTGTTGCGTGGTAAATCAAACTAGTGCGAACCCAAATCCTGCACAAATCTTTCAATTGGTATCAGAGCCTGGTTTTGGGTTTTGTGCTAGTTCGATTTGCTACATGGTTTTATTTGCAGGTTGTTCAGAATCCCGACTATTATGGTTACGTTTCTATGGGTTTTGATTAAACTTCGGGACATGTTCGGATTTAATTTTATTATGAATGTTTGTAATAGTATAACCACGTGCTGGAAGCCATGTATGATTAGATCAAATCTGTAGTAGGATTTTTTCTATGTAATTTCGATTCTTTAATTTTCCTAGAATGCATTGTAGTAGGAAAGTTGTTTTTTTTAATCTAAGGGATTATGGTGGGCAACTTGGATTCGTGGGTTTCGGGTTATCGTGAATTCGTAGAAACCCAGGAAAACCCATAACGAATTGCAAGAAGACCAAATAGCGTGGGAAAAAACGAATGAGGAATTGGCGGCAGGAGGCGACGCCGGCAGCAGTCGCACCGGCCATGGGCAGCAAGAGCTGCTGCTGTGTGGCACAGCAGGGTTCTGCGCCAAGGCACGGCAGCAGCTCGCGCTGCTGGGCCACGTGCACGGCCCATACGGGCTGTGTATCGGCCCATTTTTCCTCTAGTTTTTGTTTTTTAAAATTCAAGACTTTCTCCATCGAGTGACATGGCGGGACACGAGATCAAGGCAAAAGATGGAAGCAATTAAAACATAATAGTCAGGCAATTTATTTTATGTATTTATTTTCCGTTTTATTGTTTTCATTTTTATGATGTATTTTAGATGCACGATTTAAAGCATGATTGATTTTATGGTTGCACATAACTTAGGTTTAGTTAATTGCATGTTAAAACTGGAAAAACCCTCAATTTGAAAATCTAAATGGGATGGTTTAATATCCCCATGGCCACCATTACGGGTTCATATGCGATGTGGGTGGGCTTGCGCGTTGGCATTAGGGCTTTCCTCCATACGGATGAGTCCAGCCCCGATATCGCTAGACTATGAACTTCTGAGTAAGATGACTAGAGTAAGTTTAACTAGGAGAAATGCGACACCCTCTCCATCTGAGGCGCACTATCCTGAGGTAACAAGCTCAGAAGTCACGTAATGGCATACACTTAGTGTACGATCTGCAGTATTCCTCCCACGAGGTTACGCTGCTTATTTGTATGGCTGAAAGCACCAACTATTAGCTATATTGATCAAAAGATTGTTGGTCAGATAGTGTAGTTAATGAACTTGGTTCTTCTCAAACGAATGTGGGTTAGCGTAAACGTCCACACTGCGTGGCTTGCGAGAATCCCGGTGAATGAGATGTTGGTGGATTAAGATTATTGTTTTCAGGTAAGTTAATAATTAATTAGAATTTTTGAAATTCTAAGCATATATAACTGAAATATTGTTTGTTTATTTTCTAGTTTAATTGATATGACATTCAATCCTTTAGCTGCTATTTTGAAAGAAAACAAATTAACTGGAACCAATTATGTCGCCTGGAGTCGAAACTTGGACATTGTCCTGATGGCTGAGCAGTATAAGTTTGTGCTCACCGAAGTATGTTCAGAAGTGCCTGATGAGAACTCTACCCAAGAGGATATGGATGTCTATGCCAGGTGGATAAAAGCGGATGAGATGGCGCGGTGCTACATTTTGGCTTCTGTGTCAAATGTGCTACAACATCAGCTTCATTCTATGGTCTCCACCTTTAACATGATGGCGCACCTAAGGGAGATGTTCACGAATCAAGGCAGGACTGCTAGGCATTCAGCCATGAGGAAATTAATGAACACCAAAATGGCTGAAGGCGGATCGGTGAGAGATCATGTTTTACACATGATGAGCAACATCAATGAAATTGAGGTGTTGGGAGGAGAAATCGACCCGGAAAGTCAGATAGATATTATCCTCCAGAGTCTACTCTCAAGTTTTGATCAGTTTTGGGTCAACTACTATATGAACCAAAGGGTTTATACTCTGCCCGAGCTCTTGACAGATTTGGTGGTGGCCGAAAGCATCTTCCATGAGAATAAGCAAGCTTTGGTCGCAGTAAAGGGTTCGAGTTCTACATCTGGGCCGAAAGGTAAGAAGAATAAGAAGAAGAAGAACGCCAACAAACTTGCTGCAAAGCCGGAGATCACGAAGAAAGGCAAGCCCAAGGGCAAGTGCTTTAAGTGCGATAAGGCAGGACACTGGAAAGCAGATTGTCCAAAGCTCTAAGGTACAATTGTTTCTGCCCTTATTACTGAGACATGTTTAGCGGTGATTCCCACAGATACTTAGTGTATGGATTCAGGTGCCACTGATCATGTTTCTAATTCTTTGCAGGGGTTCCAAGTAATCCGGAGGCTTAGAGAGGGCGAATTGGACATCTACATGGGCGACACTACAAGAGTTTCAGTAGAAGCAGTGGGAGTAGTTAGGCTAAATTTTGAAAATTGTAGCTTAGAATTAGTAAATTGTTTTTATGTACCGAGTTTCAGAAAGAACCTGATTTCAGTTTCTAAACTCTTAATGAACGGTTATAAGTTTATTTTTTCTGATGACTCTGTACTTATTAGAAGAAATGGAAAACTTATTTTTTTTGGTTCATTGGTTGACAATTTATTTGTGGTTAATTCTAACTCCCCTGTTGCGCAAAACATAGAAGTAGATAGCTCAGTATCTAACATTAATAAGAGGAAGAAACCTTCTGAAATGAATCAAACCTATCTTTGGTATCTCAGGGTATGTCATATAAACCTTAGTAGGATTCAGAGGCTTGTCAATGATGGACCTTTAGGTTCATTAGATATTGACAGTTATGCAACCTGCGAATCTTGCTTTGAAGGTAAGATGACCAAGAGACCTTTTAAGGCAAAAGGTTGTAGAGGTAAAGAAGTATTAGAGTTGATTCATTCTGACTTGTGTGGACCTATGATGGTCCAGACACGAGGTGGATTTGAGTATTTCGTGAAATTCACGGATAACTACTCTAGGTACGGGTACATTTACCTAATGCGCCATAAGTCTGAATGTTTTGGCAAGTTCAAAGAGTTTCGGGCAGATGTGGAGAAACATCATGGTAAGAGTATCAAGACACTACATTCAGATCATGGTGGGGAGTACCTATCCCATGAATTTCGAGATTACCTCACTGAGGTAGGAATTCAGTCTCAGTTGTCTGTACCTGGCACACCACAACAAAACGGTGTAGCAGAAAGGAGGAATCGAACTCTTATGGAAATGGTTAGGTCCATGATGAGCTATAGTGATTTGCCAAGTTCATTCTGGGGATATGCCTTGGAAACGAAAATGTATATTCTTAATCTTGTACCATCTAAAACATTGCCTTCAACCCCAGTAGAGTTGTAGAATGGGCAGAAGCCCAGTCTAAGACATCTCAGAATTTGGGGTTGCCCAGCACATGTGCTTAAGGCAGATACGACCAAGTTAGATGCGAGAACAGAATTAATGCTGTTTATAGGTTATCCTAGAGGAACGAAGGGTGGTCTATTCTATAGTCCTAAAGATCATAAGGTGGTGGTTAGTACCAATGCTAGATTTTTAGAAGAGGACTATGTCTTAGATCACAAGTCCAAGAGTAAGATACTACTAGAAGAGCTTAGGAGACAAACTACTAATCCTGATGCACCGGCACAAGTACATACACCACACACTACACATGAGATCACAGATGATGTGCCTACGCAGGTGGTGCCTTGTCGTAGTTGGAGGGTTGTGAGACAGCCCGACAGGTTCATTGGCCTGGGAGAGGCCTCAGACCTAGTCCCAGGTGCGCCTGAACCGGACCATTTAACTACAACGAGGCGCTCCAATATAAAGATGTAGAATCTTGGCGTAATGATATCCGAGATGGGGTCAATAGACCACAATCAAGTCTGGGAGCTTGTGGACCTGCCTGATAAGTTTAAGCCCATTGGATGCAAGTGGTTCTACAAACGTAAGAGAGGACCTAACGGAAAGGTGGAAACCTTTAAAGCTAGGCTGGTGGCGAAGGGGTATACTCAGAAAGAGGGAATCGATTATGAGGAAACCTTCTTCCCGGTAGCCATGCTTAAGTCTATCCGGATTCTCTTGGCCATAGCTGCTCATTTGGATTATAAGATTTGGCAGATGGATGTCAAGACAGATTTCCTAAATGGAAGTCTTGAGGAAACCATCTTTATGCAGCAACCAGAGGGATTCATTGAAAAAGGCCAAGAACATAAGGTTTGCAGGCTTAAGAGGTCTATTTATAGACTTAAGCAGGCATCCAAATCTTGGAACATCGGGTTTGATGAGGTAATGTTGTTGGGAATTAGTCTAGGTGTTTAATCCAATTAAACAGCGGAATCCTAAACTATGAGGATCGGGTCTTACCCTTGAAGCGTAATCGGTTGCGCACGTCGCCTGGCTCCTCTGAGAAGATGGCGTTTTGTTGTCTCCAAAATCCTTCCTCGAAGGATCCTCTACTCTCAAGTACGAAAGCCTTCGCAGGTTGGTGCTAGCCAATCTTGCCTACACTGAGAATTTGGGAAAATCTGTGTATTTTTCTGATGAGAATCATTCAAAAAAAAAATCCTCCCCTACAATTATATCCCTAGGTTATTTGTAGAGAATTAATTTCCGAAATCAGTATTGTAATTTATCCAATTATAACTTAACTGATTTTAGTAATTTCCAAATCAGTATTATTACCAAATATTATTTAACTGATTCCAAGTCAGTATTTAAATAATATTTACTAATTCCAAATCAGCCTTAAATAACACTTTAATGATTTGGGTTATACACCAAGCCCATGGATCAACCCATGACCCATGGATCAGGCTGATGGGTCAAGAACTTCAATTGCAATTAAGTCCCTTGATTTATCAGCCCATCCCAATTGTTCCCAGGTAATTAATTAACTATTAATTAATACCACCGAACTTTCCAATAATATTCAATTAAACCATTTAATTAAATCTTATTTATTTAAGTATAACAATTATACTTATTGTAGGCAAGAATACTTATTCTGCATCATTGGACTTTCTTATGTGCGATCCTGTAGGCCCATTCCAAATTGGCAACGGATAACTCAATCTCATTGATTAATCCATAAGTCATTAGTGGTCTCTAGCAAGACATAATGACTACCCAATTCAGAATGGAGGGTCGAATGGAGATTCAACACAACCTTTCCGAGCAAACTGCGTATGATCCTCTACATCGATATCCAGCTTAGCATAAGGCATGGAACCATCATCCTTATGTAGCTACGCGTTTACTTGATCTCTTAGTGACACTGAATCCATCAAGCAAATGATATCCTTATCATTCCTTGGGCATGGCCATGCACTTTTCAGTTCACTATCAAGTGGCCAAGATATCATCTCTCACTTAAGAGAGATTTGTAGTCCCATCACTTCACCTACATACCTTAGCGTGTCTCATAGTGTACCCAATCATACCCGTACTTGGCAACCTGTTACGGCCCCGTTAGGCGTATGTCAAAGCACACTACAATTCACCTAAGACCATGTAATGATTTCTGGTCTAAGGATCCTAGTACCAGTACTACTCAAAAGAATCACTCATGATCTGGTTAGTCCATGGAGTGTTTCTTTTGGCGGATCGATTTCATGAATTTAAATATGCACAAGGATATTACTATCATGAAATTAACTCATTTGATAAACAATCAATCAAGCGACAAATATCTTATTTACATAAATACCCTCAAAGTATATTTACATAAATAGCCCTCATTAGGGCACATTCACCAACAATCTCCCACTTGCCCGATGAAGGGCTATGTCCTAAACTGTTTAAGACCAAGCTCTATTACATGTCTATCAAACTTTGACTGTGGTAGAGCTTTTGTGAGAGGATCTGCTATATTGTCGTCTGACCCTATTTTGCACACTTTCACATCTCCTCGATCAATGATCTCTCGGATGAGGTGAAATCTTCTAAGTATGTGTTTGGTTTTCTGGTGTGACCGAGGCTCCTTAGCTTGTGCGATGGCCCCGTTATTGTCACAGAAAAGTTCTATCGGATCTTGGATACTCGGTATCACTCCGATGTCTGACACGAACTTTCTCAGCCAAACAGCTTCCTTTGCAGCATCTGATGCAGCAATGTACTCAGACTCTGTTGTAGAATCGGCTGTTGTATCTTGCTTTGAGCTTTTCCAACTTATTGCACCGCCATTCAGACTAAACACGTAGCCTGATTGTGACTTCATGTTATCTTGATCTGTTTGGAAAGCAGCATCAGCGTAACCTTGTACAATGAGCTGTTCTTGTCCTCCATACACTAGCATTAATCCTTTAGTTCTTCGTAAGTACTTCAGGATTGCTTTGACTGCAGTCCAATGATCCATCCCTGGATCTTGTTGGTATCTGCTAGTCATGCTAAGTGCATGTGCAACATCCGGACGGGTACACAACATGGCATACATGATAGATCCTATTGCCGAAGCATATGGGACTCTACTCATTGTATTCCTCTCCTCTCTTGTTGAAGGACCTTGGTTCTTCTTCAAGAGAAGGTCATGTCTAAATGGTACCTTACCATTTTTGGAGTTAGACATATTGAATCTTTTCAATATCTTGTCTATGTACCCTTCTTGACTTAGTCCCAGAAGCCTTTTAGACCTATCTCTATAGATCTTGATACCTAGTATCGTCTCAGCTTCTCCTAAGTCTTTCATAGAAAATACACTCCCCAACCATTGTTTGATGTCTTTCATCAAAGGAATGTCATTTCCTATGAGCAGGATGTCGTCTACATATAGGACAAGGAAAACAATCTTGCTCCCACTAACTTTCTTGTAAACACAAGGCTCATCTTCGTTCTTGATGAATCCGTAACGTTTTACTTCCTCATCAAAACGAAGATTCCAACTTCGAGATGCTTGCTTTAGTCCATAGATGGACCTCTGAAGCTTACATACTCGATTAGGATGCTTTTGATCGATGTATCCCTCGGGTTGTTTCATATAAACATCCTCGAGTAGGTTTCCATTCAGGAAAGCCGTCTTAACATCCATCTGCCATACCTCATAGTCAAAATATGCTGCTATGGCAAGCATTGTCCTAATGGACTTGAGCATTACGACAGGGGAGAAGGTTTCATCATAGTCAATACCATGAGTCTGTCTGAAACCTTTAGCCACTAGTCGTGCCTTGAAGATCCCGCCAGGTTTTAACTTGAAAATCCACTTGCAATCGACACCTTTGCCTGAACAGGAGGGTCAATCAAAGTCCACACTTTATTGTCCCTCATGGATTGCATTTCAGATTCCATAGCTTCTAGCCATTTATCGGAATCCGGACTTTCTAAAACCTGTTTGTAGTTCGCGGGCTCATTAGAGTCCACCAAGATCAAATCTTGATCGTCAGTCACGAGAAATCCGTATCTCTCGGGTTGGTGACGAGATCTACTAGACCTTCTAGGTTCTTGTGCTGTTGACTCAGGTTGCTCATCTTCATGAGTTTCCATGTCAACTTCCATCTGAGTTTCTGTAGATCGTTCTACATCCTCTTGTGGTTCTTGAACTTCTCCGAGTTCTATTCTACTCCCACTGTCTTTCTTGTACAGAAATTCTTTCTCTAAGAAAGTAGCTCCTCGAGCAACGAACACTTTGTTCTCAGTTGGGTTGTAGAATTGATATCCTTTGGTTTCCTTAGGATATCCCACAAATAGGCATTTGTCAGTTTTGGGTTCAAGCTTATTACTTTGTAAACGCTTTACATGAGCTTGACAACCCCAAACTCGTAGATAAGACATATAGGGCTTCCGACCCATCCATATCTCATATGGAGTCTTATCTACTGCCTTAGATGGAATACGATTCAATAAGTAGGCAGCAGAAAGGAGAGCATAACCCCAAAAGGATGTAGGGAGAGTTGCTAGGCCCATCATTGATCGAACCATATCTAATAAGGTCCGATTTCTCCTCTCGGATACACCATTCCATTGAGGTGTTCCTGGTGGAGTCAGCTGTGAAACAATTCCACACTGTTTTAGATAGCCATCGAACTCATCACTAAGGTATTCACCTCCCCGATCGGAGCAAATAACCTTAATCCTTCTATCCAACTGATTCTCTACTTCGTTTTTAAACTCTTTGAACTTTTCAAAAGTTTCACTTTTATACCTCATTAAGTAGACATACCCATATCTACTAAAGTCATCAGTAAAAGTTACGAAGTATTCAAATCCACCTCTGGCTTGTGTGCTCATTGGTCCACATACATCCGTATGTATTAGGGCCAATAGCTCACTTGTTCTTTCACCTTTCTTATTGAAAGGACTCTTTGTCATTTTGCCTTGCAAGCAGGGTTCGCAGGTATCATATGATTCAAAATCAAATGAACCAAGCATTCCATCCTTGTGAAGCTTTTGAACTCGCTTTTCATTTGCATGGCCTAATCGACAATGCCAAAGGTATGTTGGACTTAAATCATTTTTAGATGATTTAGCTTTCTTTTCTATGTTATAGACTGGTTTTTCTTGGGTCAAATCCAAGACATACAGACCGTTACACATATTTGCAACTCCGTATAAAATATCATTTCGATATAAAGATAAGGAATTATTCTCTATAATAAATCGAAAACCTTTATTATCTAAACTCGAAACTGAAATAATATTTCTGCTCAAAGCAGGTACATAATAACAATTTTCAAGTTCGATATTTAAACCAGAAGGTAAAGACAGAGTGTAATCTCCAACTTCAACAGCAGCAACTCTTGCCCCGTTGCCCATTCGGAGATCTACTTCACCTTTCTTTGTTATCCTTCTATTTCTGAGTCCTTGCACATTAGTACAAATGTGAGCCCCACAACCAGTATCTAATACCCATGAGGTGGACATAGAAAGATTTATTTCTATAACAAAGATACCTGAAGCTTGTTCATGAAACATTTCCGTCAGTGACTCATAAATTCGGAACGCTTCCAAATTCATGAACTGCTTTTGAAGCTCACCTGTCATAGACGTGAGCATCAAGCACGTCACATCATCGGAGTCGCTTTTCAGCTTATCCCAGGCTCGTTGAACATTTGCCGAAGCATTTTGTGGTGGTTCAGGTAAAGCTGTCTCTAAGACATGTAGCTTCCTTTCTTGTTTGAGAACTATTCTCAAGTTTCTTTCCCAATCTAAGAAGTTTGGTCCAACCAATTTACCTTTATCCAATATACTTCTTAGAGTAGAGTTTAAGATAACATTTGTGCTAGATGATGCCATTTCTACAAAGAGTAAATGCAAAATATTAGAATGAGTTTTGAAAAATGTTTTCCACAATAGCCAAAATTGAAATCCCAAACAATTTTGTGTTGGTGCTAGATTGTGGGCCGAAAATCCACAAAAAGTCAACCCCAGTCTTGCTTTGGCAAGTATCGTATGGATCGGGCTCTTCTGGTAGGCAACGTTCAAATCACATTCCATGTAATTTAACGCTTTCCAATTGCATACCATGCAACTTTTCGGTGATAGGATGAACATTCCAAATGTTTGACACCATCCTATCTTTGCAAAATTAATCCCTAGTCAACTTATCGGGTCAAGCTAGGATTAATTTTCCCAAGTTAAACCATCCCTTAAGGCATCACATCAATAGACACCCACACAGTTTTTCCATAACAAGTGGTAGTGATAAAGTTGAGCATCTAATACCCAAACAGTTTTTCCACTCATTAATGGTAGTGATAAAGTTGGGCACTATTATGTAACAACCCGCCGCATGAAGAAAACCTGAGGCCCTTGGGCTCTCCAAGTCCGTCAGACGTTCGACACTCAAGCGGGCCCTCAAGTATGGAAGCAAAATCTTGGGTTTTTGGGATTTTAGTTTGATCGGCTTAACATGCATTTTCGTTTATTATATTCATTTGCATATCAAATAAAATGAATAAAAGCAATGAATTGGGCTTTAGTCTATTACAAAGCCTTTTAAAGTTCTTCATATTTGGGCCTTCATTGTTGGGCTTCCGTTCCTGGGCTCCACCATGGACTCCTCTTGGAAAGTCCTCTTGGAAACTCCTCTTGGGCCTAACTATTACATAAAATTTTAACAGACACGCAGGCCCAAATTCAACTGGCTCGTAGTCCCCAACTTTTAAAACATTAATAAGCCCAATTCATGCTTTAAAACACATAAATGCATATGCTCATACAAGCCCATTTTAATTAAACCGATTAAATTTAAGGATTGTGTAACTATTACAGAATTAAAATTGATCGTGTCATGATCAATTTTAATCAATCCTTCTGTTCATTTTACATTTATCCAAAATGATGCATGAACATGCTTGCATAATTATGATGCTTCAAATAAAATTTAAACAATTTAAATAAGCATCAAAATTAAAATAAATAAATAACAATTCAAAATTTAAACAAATTAATTAATCTAATTAATTATTTATTTATTTATTTATTTATCTTTTCTCATTATTTTAATCTAATTAAAATAATTATTTTAAAATTTATCTAATTATCTAATTAAGATAAATTTAAACTTATAGGATAAAATTCTAAATTAATCCTATCTTTATCTAATAAGACTATTTAATTAAAATCTTATTAAATAAAATTCAGAAAATTTCAAAATTTTAATTTTTGAAACTTTTGGGGTCAATTCGTAAATAACCAAAGTTTCCGGGCTCAGGGTTTTATTTCCTTAAAACTTCATGGGTCCTTTTGCAATTTTTAAAACAATTTTAAAATGGGGCATATTTGGGGTTTTATGGTGCGGCGGGGGCATTTTAGTCTTTTCAGCCCCCAGGGCTTCATCACCCCCGCCGCCACTGTTCTTCTTTCCCGACGTCAGTTCCGGCATCCTCGACTCCCGGCGTCCAACTCCGGTTGTCTTCTCCGGCCTTTATGCCTCTTCCGGCCACAACCTTCCCGATCGCTGTCTTTTCGAATGTGAAGTCCCCGACCGACGAAAAACCCGTCGTTCGAAGATCCGGCTTTAAGAGATGCAGCAGCGACATCCACCGCTGCTTTATCTTCCAATCGATCGGGAACTCGCAGCCATCAAAGTCCGGCCGAAACCCTTTCGGCTTTCTTCGATCATCCGAGTAAAATAGAGTAAAACAAGAAATGATTTCAGCGACCGATTTTCTGGCGATGCGTCAACCAAAACTCAGAAAAATCCATTTTTCGTTTTTGAAAATTTGGCAGAAACAAGGTCAGCCCAGAAAACCCTTTTTAACCAAACCATAAAACTATAGCGAAAGACAACTTTCGAAAGCAAGAAAACTCCAAGAACCATTCTGGGATTTATTTTCCGACGGAAAAGAAAAAGCATCAACCGAGAAGAAGGCTACGGAACCCTTCCGTTAAAAACCCCTTTCCGGCGAAGTAAAGACAAAACCCACAGCAGCCCAGCTTTTCGAAACCAAAAATATTGAACCCAGCAAATCAATTTTGAAAATCCAAAAGAATTTCCTGTTCAAAACATTCTTCCGGCCAAAACGGAAATAACGATTTCGAAGCCCAGATTTCCGACAAACGACCAAGTTCAGTTCGGATTTTTGAAGCCAAAACAAAACCCCCAGGTTTCTATTTCCTTTAAAAGTGTTTCCAAAACAAAGACAAACAGAAATTTGTTTAGGTGTTTAACCAGAAAGGCTTCGACGGAAAAAATTTTTTTTTTTTTCTTAAACCAGATTCTAAATTTTAATTTTAATTTAATTCTAATTAAATTAAAATTCAACCTGGCTCTGATACCACTGTTGGGAATTAGTCTAGGTGTTTAATCCAATTAAACAGCGGAATCCTAAACTATGAGGATCGGGTCTTACCCTTGAAGCGTAATCGGTTGCGCACGTCGCCTGGCTCCTCTGAGAAGATGGCGTTTTGTTGTCTCCAAAATCCTTCCTCGAAGGATCCTCTACTCTCAAGTACGAAAGCCTTCGCAGGTTGGTGCTAGCCAATCTTGCCTACACTGAGAATTTGGGAAAATCTGTGTATTTTTCTGATGAGAATCATTCAAAAAAAAAATCCTCCCCTACAATTATATCCCTAGGATATTTGTAGAGAATTAATTTCCAAAATCAGTATTGTAATTT
Organism: Knoxia roxburghii; assembly: GCA_030378225.1. Taxonomy (NCBI): domain Eukaryota; kingdom Viridiplantae; phylum Streptophyta; class Magnoliopsida; order Gentianales; family Rubiaceae; genus Knoxia; species Knoxia roxburghii. Next base: position 19,453,492 of record CM059420.1, on the reverse strand, counting down.
ATCCAATTATAACTTAACTGATTTTAGTAATTTCCAAATCAGTATTATTACCAAATATTATTTAACTGATTCCAAGTCAGTATTTAAATAATATTTACTAATTCCAAATCAGCCTTAAATAACACTTTAATGATTTGGGTTATACACCAAGCCCATGGATCAACCCATGACCCATGGATCAGGCTGATGGGTCAAGAACTTCAATTGCAATTAAGTCCCTTGATTTATCAGCCCATCCCAATTGTTTCCAGGTAATTAATTAACTATTAATTAATACCACCAAACTTTCCAATAATATTCAATTAAACCATTTAATTAAATCTTATTTATTTAAGTATAACAATTATACTTATTGTAGGCAAGAATACTTATTCTGCATCATTGGACTTTCTTATGTGCGATCCTGTAGGCCCATTCCAAAATTGGCAACGGATAACTCAATCTCATTGATTAATCCATAAGTCATTAGTGGTCTCTAGCAAGACATAATGACTACCCAATTCAGAATGGAGGGTCGAATGGAGATTCAACACAACCTTTCCGAGCAAACTGCGTATGATCCTCTACATCGATATCCAGCTTAGCATAAGGCATGGAACCATCATCCTTATGTAGCTAAGCGTTTACTTGATCTCTTAGTGACACTGAATCCATCAAGCAAATGATATCCTTATCATTCCTTGGGCATGGCCATGCACTTTTCAGTTCACTATCAAGTGGCCAAGATATCATCTCTCACTTAAGAGAGATTTGTAGTCCCATCACTTCACCTACATACCTTAGCGTGTCTCATAGTGTACCCAATCATACCCGTACTTGGCAACCTGTTACGGCCCCGTTAGGCGTATGTCAAAGCACACTACAATTCACCTAAGACCATGTAATGATTTCTGGTCTAAGGATCCTAGTACCAGTACTACTCAAAAGAATCACTCATGATCTGGTTAGTCCATGGAGTGTTTCTTTTGGCGGATCGATTTCATGAATTTAAATATGCACAAGGATATTACTATCATGAAATTAACTCATTTGATAAACAATCAATCAAGCGACAAATATCTTATTTACATAAATACCCTCAAAGTATATTTACATAAATAGCCCTCATTAGGGCACATTCACCAACAAATGTGTGTACCGTATACGTGATGAAAACTTAGTGGTGTTTCTTGTGCTTCACGTAGATGACATTCTATTGATTGGCAACAACAACAAAGTGTTATCAGACGTAAAGGCATGGCTATCCAAGCAGTTTGATATGAAAAACTTAGGGGAAGTGGGACATATCCTTGGGATCAAGATAATTCGAGATCGTAGGAAACATTCATTAACGCTCTCCCAAGCTTCATACATGGACATGATTCTGGCCCATTTTAACATGCAGAACTCTTATGAAAGTTTTTCTACCTTTCAGACATGGAGTGCATCTATCTAAGTAACAGTCTTCTAAGACTGTTGAGGAGATAGAGGCCATGAAGACAGTTCCATATACTTCGGCAGTAGGAAGTCTCATGTATGCCATATTGTGTACGAGGCCTGATATCTGTTATGCCATTGGCATGGTGAGCATATATCAGAGTAACCCTGGGAAATCTCATTAGAAGGCAATAAAATGCATTCTCAAGTATTTGCGTAGAACGAGGGACCAAGTTCTAGTCTATCAGGTGCCTGAGCTGGTACCCCAAGGTTACACAGATTCAGATTTCCAAGGCGACAGGGACAAGAGCAAGTCTACCTCAGGGTATGTGTTTACTCTAGGAGGTAGAGACATAGTTTGGTGGAGTGTCAAGCAGAAATGCGTGGTGGACTCTACCATGGAGGCTGAGTACGTTGCCGCATCAGAGGCAGCAAAAGAAGCAGTATAGCTCAAGAACTTCCTAGTGGACTTAGATGTGATTCCTGGTTTGCAGAAGTCTATCACGGTATGTTGTGATAACTACGGTGCAGTAGCAAACTCGAAGGATCCACGAGCCCACAAGGCGAGTAAACATATACAGCGCAAGTACCACATGATACGAGACATCGTAAAGAGGGAAGAGGTGGTCGTGGCTAAAATAGCATAAGAGGATAACCTTGCAGATCCATTCACAAAGACATTGACTTCAAAAGTCTTTGAGGCTCACGTGGAGGGTATGCGAATCAGATACTTGGGATAGCCATGATAGTTTTTCCAGATAGATAGCAGCAGATTGTATAGGATTGTATGTAGATGTATACTTAAAGCACAACTTAAGTATTAGTGGGAGATTGTTGGAGTTGAATACATAAGCTATGCTTGTATTGTACAATTTCCCAGATTAATGTATCGATTTAAGTTTTGGTTATAATTTGTTGTGCATATTATGTCCATTTATATTATGTAAGTAGATGGTGAGGTGTCTTGTGTGACACAGTAGATCTCATCATTGGTCAAAAGACAAAATATATAAATAAGGTTCGTAACCAAGCCAGTTTTGGACGGACTGTCAGTTTAGGTTATTATATAATTCAGATAATTGGTTTGTCTAAACTAATTGAATCATATAGATATGCCCGGGGCGTATTGAACTTGACCTTTAGGAATGATTTGTCTTATACTGAATTAATAGACAAATCGTTCCTTGTATTCTATCTCTAAATCCCTAGACTCGGGCGGGCATGAGGATTAGACATAGTGTACTTTGATCTACCAATGGGTGAGGTCAATTATGACTAATATTCTCGGTGGGTTGGGTGCGCATGTTTAGTTACTTGGTGTGCTACTGCTTGTCGAAAGGAAACCATGTACCGGTGTGTCCGGGGTGATGGTGCTCCCGAGATGAGCTCGAAATATTTATTATACTAAATCTGGCCGGTGGACTTATGTCTGGTATAGTAAGAAGTTGATTAATTAATTTATCAGTAAATTAATAAATTAACGAGCACTATATCTTTGATGTGGGGAGATTATGAATATAATTTAATTAAATTGTTCCGGAAGCAATTCTGATGTAGGATGGAAGTGCGAAAATTAATCCGTTAGTGGTACGATTAATTTTGTAATGGGTTAATTGAATAGGTAGATTTAATTAATTAATTGGTTCATTAATTCAGTAATTAACAAAGTGGAATTATTTAATTAATTCCTAAGGGTTAATTAAGTAATTAACTAAGTGGAATTATTTAATTAATTAATTAAGTCTTAAGTTTCAATTAGAATTAGGAAATCCTAGAGATTAGGAATCTAGTAGGATAAGGTTTATCGTATCAGATTGGTTACCTAATTAGATTTGGAAACTAATTACTTAAACCCATTAGGAAGTCCAATCCTAAAGCAACTTGGGGTCTCTCTTGTAACTCTATAAATAGACAAGGGATTAGCTATTTAAGACACACAATTAATTCACAAGATTCTAGAGAGAGAAAACTTTCTCCCTCCAAGTTGAATTTTCTTGCAATTGGGGCGGCTGGTTTTTGGACTAAGGTGGCCAAAATTTTTGGCTTAGTCTTGCTAGCCCCGTGTGTTGCTTTCTCTCTCTCCGGACAGTGCGTTTGCAGTACGTGCTAGGTGCGGAGGTGCTGGATTTTTCGGGCGGTTGGAGTTGTGGTGATAGCTGATCAATTGGCTTCTAGATTGTTGCCCACACAACAAGAAGTCAAAGTCTTAAGTCATACAAAAGAATCACCCAAGTCACGCTTCAAAGGTAACTTTCTAAAGTTCTTCTTTTAATTAGAAATTTTTGTTGCGTGGTAAATCGAACTAGTGCGAACACAGATCATGCACAAATCTTTCAGGGGAGACCCAGGTCGATATCATCCTCTAGAGCTTGCCCCCCAGTTTTGAGCAGTTATTGTAGAACTATAATATGGGCAAGCTATCACATTCACTTCCCAAGCTCATGATTGCATTGGTGTCTGCTGAAGGCCTCTTCACTGATAAGAAGCAAGTTTTGGCTACTGTTGGACCTTCAGGTTCCTTTGCTGGGCCCAAATCCATAAAGCATAAGAGAAAGAGGGGCTAGAAAGCAGCGGCTGATCATGGACCTAAGGGAGGCATTGCCAAGAAGCACAAGTCGAAAGGTAAGTGCTTCAGATGTGGCAAGCCTGGACTTTGGAGAAATGACTACCCAAAGCCTCGAGGTATGTGTAAATTTTCCCTAGTTACTGAGATATGTTTAACGGCGATTCCCACAAATACTTGGTGTGTGGATTCAAGAGCCACTGATCATGTTTATAATTCTTTGCAATGGTTCCAAGTGACCCGGCTGCTTAGAGATGGAGAGTTGCAGGTTTATCTTGGGGATACTACCAGAGTTTCTGTTGTTATAGTGGGAGTTTTATGTCTTTATTTTTAGACTCAATTTTACATTTGAGAGATTGTCTTTATGTACCTAGTTTCTAGAAGAATTTAGTTTTAGTTTTGAGACTTCTTTTGGATGGTTATAAGTGTGTTTTTTCTGACAATTATGTTTTTATTAAAAATAACCAGAGGCTTATATATTTCGGTACAATGGTTGACAATCTGTTTTTAATTAAGACAAACTCCCCAGTAGTGCAAAATACAGAAATTGATAACCCATCATTGAATCATAGTAAGAGAAAGGAATCTTTCCCTTTGAATCAAACTTATCTTTGGCACTTGAGACTAGGTCACATCAACCTTAGTAGGATTCAAATGTTGGTCAATAATGGGCCTTTGGGCTCATTGGAGATTGACAGCTATCTGACCTGCGAGTCCTACTTGGAGGGTAATATGACCAAAAGGCCTTTTAAGGCAAAGGGGTATAGGGCCAATGAGGTTTTAGAGTTGATTCATTCTAACTTGTGTGGACCTGTGACATTCACGGATGATTACTCTAAATTCGGATACATATACCTGATGTGCCACAAGTCTGAATGCTTTGACAAGTTCAAAGAGTTTAAGGCAGATGTGGAGAAGCATCACAGTAAGTGTATCAAGACCCTGAGATCTGATCGTGGTGGTGAATACCTCTCTAGTGAATTTAGGGTCTATTTGTTAGAGGAAGGTATTCATTCCCAGTTGTCTGCACTTGGCACATCCCAGGAGAACGGTGCAGCAGAGAGTAGGAACATGACTCTTATTGATATGGTTAGATCGATGATGACTTACAATGAATTGCCAATTTGTTTTGGGATTATGCCTTAGAGACAGCGTTTTATCTCCTTAATCTCGTACCATCTAAGTCTGTGCCTTCGACCCCTGTAGAGTTGTGGATTGGGCGAATGCCTAGTCTGAGACATCTCAAAATTTGGGGTTGTCCAGCATATGTGCTTAAAGCAGATGCAGCCAAGCTATATGCGAGATCTGAGGTTATGCTTTTTGTAGGCTATCCGAAAGGAACGAAGGGTGGTCTATTTTATAGTCCTTAGGATCGGAAGGTAGTGGTGAGCACCAATGCCAGATTTCTTAAGGAGGACTATATTTTAGATCACAAGCCAAAGAGCAAGGTATTATTGGAAGAGCTTAGGGGTCAGTCGGGTATTCCAGATGCACAAGGATAAGAAGACACACCACAAAATACTGCACACACTATTACAGATGATACTCTTACATAGGCTGTGCTTCGTCGTAGTATGAGGGTTGTAAAACAGCTCGAGAGGTACATGGGTTTGGGTGAGTCTTCGTACTTTATTCCTGGTGCCCATGAACCAGACCCAGTTAGCTACAATGAGGCTCTCTAGGATAAAGATGCAGATTATTGGCAGAGAGCGATGATTGCTGAGATGGGTTCTATGGACTTAAATCAGGTTTGGAAGCTGGTGGACCTCCTGATGGGTTTCGGCCTATCGGGTGTAAATGGGCCTACAAGTGAAAGAGAATATCTGATAGGTTGAGACCTTCAAGGCTAGGCTTGTGGCGAAAGGGTATACTTAGAAAGAGGGTATCAATTATGAGAAGACCTTTTCCCCAGTAACTATGCTTAAGTCGATCCAGATTCTCTTGGCCATAGCTGCTCACATGGTCTATGAGATGTGGCATATGGACGTCAAGACAGCTTTCTTTCATAGACATCTTGAGGAGACCATCTTTATGCAGCAACCAGAGGGTTTCATTGTTCAACGTTAAGAGCACAAGGTATGCAGGCTTAAGAGGTCCAATTATGGACTTAAGCAGGCATCCAGATCTTGGAAAATCTGTTCCTACGAGGTTATCCAGTCCTATGGATTCACTCAGTGTCCGGATGAGTAGTGTGTATACCGCAGGCGTGATGGTGATATGGTGGTGTTCCTGATACATTGCGTAGATGACATCCTTCTGATTGGCAACAGTAAGAAGGTGTTGTCAGATGTAAAGATATGGTTGTCCAGGCAGTTTGATATGAATGATTTAGGAGAGGCTAGACATATCCTTGGGATCAAGGTTATTCGAGATTATAGGAGACGTTCTTTGACACTCTCCCAAGCTTCATATATAGATACAATTCTGGTCCGTTTTAACATGCAGAACTCCAAGAAGGGTTCACTACCTTTCAGGCATAGAGTGCATTTATCAAAAGAGCAGTGTCCCAAGACTGCCAGGGAGATAGATGTCATCCAGGCAGTACCCTATGCATCTGCATGTTAGTTTTGAATACAAAAAATCTATGGCTTGTATCAAAAACTAATATCCACATATGATATATCATTTTGTTTCAGTATTAAATTATTCCATTATATCATAGAACTAGATAATGGGGTGTGGAAAGACACATTAGATACCGTTATTGGTTAAAGTATTGATATATAAAAAGTATGCTCGTAACAAAGATAGTCTGAACATACTATCGGTATAGGTTATCGTGTGGTTTGGAAATTAGTTTATCTAGACTAATTAAATCACACGGATATGCCCGGGCATATTGAGCACGACTAGTTTGGACAGAATTGACTTGTACTGATCAGCGTAGTCAATTCGATCCTAGTATTCAGTCTCTCAATCCCGAGATTGGGACGGGCGTGAGAGTTGGATATCGTATGCTTTGATTTGCCAAAGAGTGCAGTCAATTGAGGTCTATATCTCTGTAGGTTGGGTATGCGGTGTTTAGCTTCTTACGTGTCGTTGCTAGTCGGAGGAATCCATGTACCGGTTCACCGGGTTGATGGTGCTCCCGAGATGAGCTCGTAAGGTTTATTGTACTAAAACTGGCTAGTGGACTTTACGTCCGGTATAATAAAAAGTCGAGTAGTACTAATCTCGGATACCAAGAAATCGATGAATTAGTTTGTCAGTAAATTGATAAACCAATGAGCACTAGATCTTTAATGTGGGGATATAAAAGAAAATAAAGCGGCGCGATGTAAAGTCGTTTTTGAGCGGTAGCTCCATAATTGGTCCGTTAGTTGTACGACTAATTATGTGTTTGACTAATCGATAAACTGAACTAATTAATCCTAAAGGTTTAATTAATATTTAATTGACAAAGTGGATTAAGATAATTAATTATATAGCAATTAATTAATCCTAAGGGTTCGATTAAATTAAATTAACAAAGTGGGTTAAGAAATTAATTCGAAAGGATCAATTGGAGTTGATTAGTCTAGAGAAGACTAAGGGGTCAACGAAAATCAAACACTAAGGCCCAACTCAAAAGCCCATTAGGTCTGCCAAGGAGCTACCTATAAATAGCTAATGTTAGGCACATTTGAAGACATTAGAAACCTTGTAGGCAAATGCCTCAGAGTGAGAAAGACGAGCCTACAGCGAGAATTCTTTCTTCCTTATTGAGAATTCTTTGTCGAAGTCGGTTTGCAATGTTTCTGGTTTGAGAAACTTAGCCCATGATTCTAGAAGCCCAAGACCACCGCCTAGAAGTTCAAACGCCGCTCGAGAAGTCCGTTCGATGCTCTTTTTCTGGACAGTTAGCGTTGCATGGGTTTTTTGGATTTTTCAGCGCCGTTTTGGTGTATTTTTATAGTGGTCTTTGTTTATTTATTGCGTTGATCCTTTGGCTCATTCCTTTTGGTTCATCAAAGTCTAGCTCTGCGAGCAAATAGCTTACCCACGAAGTTTTATTGAGGCGGTGTGGGCTTTCAGATTAGAAACAGTTTTCCGGGCTAGATCTGTTTTTCATATCTGTGAGTTTCTTGAAGTGGGTTTCTTTGGATTTCGTCGCCAATGTCTTTAGCCACCTCGTCGATAATTGCCCACCCAAGTTCGAGGTTGTTTGGAGTTATCCTTGGGATTTCAAGTGGATTTTGCAGTCACGAGAAATCCGTATCTCTCGGGTTCATGACGAGATCTACTAGACCTTCTAGGTTCTTGTGTTGTTGACTCAGGTTACTCATCTTCATGAGTTTCCATGTCAACATCCATCTGAGTTTCTGTAGATCGTTCTACATTCTCTTGTGGTTATTGAACTTCTCCGAGTTCAATTCTACTCCCACTGTCTTTCTTGTACAGAAATTCTTTTTCTAAGAAAGTAGCTCCTCGAGCAACGAACACTTTGTTCTCAGTTGGGTTGTATAATTGATATCCTTTGGTTTCCTTAGGACATCCCACAAATAGGCATTTATCAGTTTTGGGTTCAAGTTTATTACTTTGTAAACACTTTACATGAGCTTGACAACCCCAAACTCGTAGATAGGACATATAGGGCGTCTGACCCATCCATATCTCATATGGAGTCTTATCTACTGCCTTAGATGGAATACGATTCAATAAGTAGGCAGCAGAAAGGAGAGCATAACCCCAAAAGGATGTAGGGAGAGTCGCTAGGCCCATCATTGATCGAACCATATCTAATAAGGTCCGATTTCTCCTTTCGGATACACCATTCCATTGAGGTGTTCCCGGTGGAGTCAGCTGTGAAATAATTCCACACTGTTTCAGATAGCCATCGAACTCATCACTAAGGTATTCACCTCCCCGATCAGAGCGAATAGCCTTAATCCTTCTATCCAACTGATTCTCTACTTCATTTTTTAAACTCTTTGAACTTTTCAAAAGTTTCACTTTTATACCTCATTAAGTAGACATACCCATATCTACTAAAGTCATCAGAAAAAGTCACGAAGTATTCAAATCCACCTCTGGCTTGTGTGCTCATTGGTCCACATACATCCGTATGTATTAGGGCCAATAGCTCACTTGTTTTTTCACCTTTCTTGTTGGAACGACTCTTTGTCATTTTACCTTGCAAGTAGGGTTCGCAGGTATCATATGATTCAAAATCAAATGAACCAAACACTCCATCCTTGTGAAGCTTTTGAACTCGCTTTTCATTTGCACGCCTAATCGACAATGCCAAAGGTATATTGGTCTTAAAACATTTTTAGATGATTTAGCTTTCTTTTCTATGTTATAGACTGGTTTTTCTTGGGTCAAATCCAAGACATATAGACCATTACACATATTTGCAACTCCGTATAAAATATCATTTCGATATAAAGATAACGAATTATTCTCTATAATAAATCGAAAACCTTTATTATCCAAAACTCAAAACTGAAATAATATTTCTGCTCAAAGCAGGTACATAATAACAATTTTCAAGTTCAATATTTAAACCAGAAGGTAAAAATAGAGTGTAATCTTCAACTTCAACAGCAGCAACTCTTGTCCCGTTGCCCACTCGGAGATCTACTTCACCTTTCTTTGCTAACTTTCTATTTCTGAGTCCCTGGACATTTGTACAAATGTGAACCCCACAGCCAGTATCTAATACCCATGAGGTGGACATAGAAAGATTTATTTCTATAACAAAGATAACTGAAGCTTGTTCACGAAACATTTCTGTCAGTGACTCATAAATCCAGAACACTTTCGAATTCATGAACTGTTTTTGAAGCTCGCCTGGCATAGACGCGAGCATTAAGCACGTCACATCATCGGAGTCGCTTTTCAGCTTATCCCAGGCTCGTTGAACAGTTGCCGAAGCATTTTGTGGTTGTTCAGGTAAAGTGGTCTCCAAGATTTTGCTTCCATACTTGAGGGCCCGCTTGAGTGTCTGATGGACTTGGAGAGCCCAAGGGCCTCAGGTTTTCTTCATGCGGCGGGTTGTTACATAATAGTGCCCAACTTTATCACACCATTAATGAGTGGAAAAACTGTTTGGGTATTAGATGCTCAACTTTATCACTACCACTTGTTATGGAAAAACTGTGTGGGTGTCTATTGATGTGATGCCTTGAGAGATGGTTTAACTTGGGAAAATTAATCCTAGCTTGACCCGATAAGTTGACTAGGGATTAATTTTGCAAAGGTAGGATGGTGTCAAACATTTGGAATATTCATCCTATCTTTATCTAATAAGATTATTTAAATAATATCTTATTAAATAAAATTCAGGAAAAAAATTTTCTCAAACTTTTGGGGTCATTTCGTAAATAACCAAAATTTATAGGCTTAGGGTTTTATTTTCTTAAAACTTCAGGGGTCCTTTTTGCAATTTCTAAAACAATTTTAAAATTAGCCATATTTGGGGTTTTATGGTGCGGCGGGGGCATTTTAGTCTTTTCAGCCCCCAGGGCTTCTTCACCGCCGCCGCCACTGTTCTTCTTCCCCGGCATTGTCGGCGAAATCCTAAACTATAAGGATCGGGTCTTACCCGTGAAGCGTAATCTGTTGCGCACATCGCCTGGCTCCTCTAAGAAGATGGCGTTTCGTCGTCTTTCCTTTTAACACTTCCTTGAAGCATCCTCTACTCTCAGGCACCGGAGTTCTTTGATGCTAGTAAAATTCCTGTGAAAGAAGTTTTGTTTTTGGAAGAGAGAGAGAGAATTTTACGAGAGCAAAAATAGAAAACAATTTTCAAGTTTTTAAAATTCTTTTTCCCACTTTTCTCTCAACAGACTTATTTAATAAACTAAGTCTGATAACCAAAATCCCACAACCACCGGGTGGTTAATAAAATAAAATATTTAATATTACAAAATATAATATAATATTTTACTTTTACTGATTTGGGTTTTACTTGACCCATGGATCAAACCATTTACCCATGGATCAGACTGATGGGTCAAGAACCTCAATTGCAACTAGGTCCCTTGATTTGTCAGTCTCTCTCAATTCTTCCTGAGTAATTAATTAACTATTAATTAATAACCCAAAACTTCTCAATAACATTTAATTAAACTATTTAATTTAATATTATTCTTCTAAGTATAACAATTTTACCTAGTACCGTCAATCCTTACGTGCAATCCTGTGGGTCCATTCCAAATTGACAATGGATAAATTAATCTCATAGATTAATCCATAAATCATCAGTGGCCTCTAGCAAGACATGATGACTACTCAATTTAGAATGGATGGTCGAATGGTGATTCAATGTAACCTTTCTAAACATACTATGCACAGTCCTCTACATCGATATCCCGTTTAGCATAAGGCATGGAACCATCATCCTTATTAAGCTAAACAATTTACTTGATCTCTCAGTGACACTGATTCTATTCGAGCAAATGATAACAGTTATCATTTCTCGGGCATGGCCATGCACTTCTCAGTTCACTATCAAGTGGCCCGGATATCATCTCTCACTTAAGAGAGATTTGTAGTCCCATCACTTCACCTACATATCTTATCGTGACTCATAGTGTACCTAATCATACCCATACTTAGCAATCTGTTACAGTCCCGTTAGGCGTATGTCAAAGTACACCATAATTCACCTAAGACCATGCAGTGATTTTTGGTTTAAGGATCCTCGTACGAGTATGCTCAAAAGAATCACTCATGATCTATTTGTTAGTTTTGAATACAGAAAAGCTATGGCTTGTATTAAAAACTAATATCCACAGATGACATATCATTTTGTTTCAGTATAAATCTGTTCCTTTATATCATAGAACTAGATAACAGGGTGTCGACAAACACAGTAGATACCGTTATTGGTTAAAGTATTGATATATAAAAAGTATGCTCGTAACCGAGATAGTCTGAACATACTATCGGTATAGGTTATTGTGTGGTTTGGAAATTGGTTTATCTAGACTAGTTTAAATCACACAGATATGCCCGGGGCATATTGAGCACGACTAGTTTGGATAGAATTGACTTGTACTGATCGGCGTAGTCAATTCGGTCCTAGTATTCCGTCTCTCAATCCCGAGATTGGGACGGGCGTGAGGGTTGGGTGTCGTGTGCTTTGATTTGTCAAAGAGTGAGGTCAATTGAGGCCAATACCTCAGTAAGTTGGGTATGCGGTGTTTAGCTTCTTGCGTGCCGTTGCTGGTTGGAGGAATCCACGTACCGGTTCGCCGGGTTGATGGTGCTCCCGAGATGAGCTCGTAAGGTTATTATACTAAATCTGGCCAGTGAACTTTATGTTCGGCATAATAAAAGGTCGAGTGGTACTAATCTCGGAAACCAAGAAGTCGGTGAATTAATTTGTCAGTAAATTGATAAATCGACGAGCACTAGATCTTTAATGTGGGGAGATAGAAGAAATAATAATGGCGCGATGTAAAGTCATTTTCGAGCGGTAGTTCCATAATTGGTCCGTTAGTGGTACGACCGATTATGCGTTTGACTAATCGACAAGGTAAATTAATTAATCCGAAGAGTTTAATTAATATTTAATCAACGAAGTGAATTTAGAAATTAATTCTATTTTGAATTAATTAATTCTAAGGATTCGATTAAATTAAATTAACAAAGTGGATTAAATTAATTAATTTAAAAGGGTCGATTGGAGTTGATTAGTCGGGAAGACTTAGCGGTCAACGAAAGTCAAATTTAAAGGCCTAACTCGAGAGCCCATTAGGTCTCCAATCGAGCTTCTATAAATAGAAAGCTTTAGCCCTAAGAAATTAGAATTGTGGCTTGAAAGACAAGAAATTGTCTTGCTAAGAAAGAAAAGGGTTAGAGAGAGAATCAAGAAAAAATTTAATCTTTGAATCTCTCTCGGAGTCACCCAGTTTTTTCTTTCTCCCGATTTTATCTCCAACCAAAAGGGTCCGGTTTTTTTTTGCTGCTGATCATCATCTTTCTCGCCAGTTTTTCCAAGTGGGTTTTTTCCGGACTGCTGTATTTTTTTTCTGCTGCAGTTTTGTTTCTTGGCTGGGGTTGTTGAGTATTGGTGCGCCGATCCGATTTGTTTTCACGTTTTGATCTTCTCCATTTTGTTGAGTGATCCGTGGAAGCAAGTTGTGCAGATCGCGACTGAAGCTCCAACCTTTCGTCCGAGTTGTTTTGGCTCTTTGCGCAGCGGTGGGTCGATGGCAGTTGCTAGAAAATTCATGGCGGGCGGTTTATTTTTGAGCAGCTAAGCACGCAGCTTATTAAGCAGCCAGCACCCAGTTTATTTGGACCGTGTTCATAGGGTCATTTGTTTTATTAAGCAGCCAGCACCCAGTTTAATTGGACCGTGTTCATAGTATTAATTGGACCCAGTTTTTTGGTTGATATTTGGAGAATTTTCGGGCAGCCCTTTTGGTAATTCTCATGGGTTTAGTTAGCAAATCCCGATAGATTATTGCCCACCCAATATTCGGGATTTCTATGGAGAATCGATTGGATTTCTTGTGGAAATCGCAGCTAAGAAAAGAGGGTTTTCCTTAAGCGAGGGACTTCGCTACAAAAGGTATAATCTTTAAGTTCCGCTTTAATTAAAGATTTAATTTTTTGTGTCCCGATTAATAAATTAAATAAGTATAAGCCTATATCCATGGGTAAACTAATTTGAGCCTGAGCTTGGTCGAAAGCTTCCGATTCTGGAATGCATAGCACGAAAGTGAGTTTTTCGATTTAGCCCGGGCTTGTTCAGTTTTCCTTCAAATTGGTATCAGAGCGTTGGTTTCGGTCTTATACTTGTTTGATTTATTACACGGCTTTATTTTGGCATTATTATTTTTGTCGAAATGTATAGACAGGTGGCTATTGGTTTCCCGGCTATTATGGTAGAAATTTAATTTTCATTCATAAACCCCGGGACATGTCCGGGCTTGTTTTATTTTTGAATGGAAATTTCTGTAATAGTAATAACCACGAGCTGGAAGCCGTGTAGGATTAGAAAAATCTTGTAGTAGGATTTGATCTAATCATGTCGTCTTTAAATTCCTAGAAAACGCCTTTGTATATAGGAATTTTTGTACCATGACGAAGACGTTATTTTGGGTAACTTATATTTGCGGGTTTTGGTTTATTGTAATTTTGGGTGATTCCTAATTACGGAATAAACCGAGAAAACCCGGACGAATCGAGAGGAATTCAAATAACGAGTGGGAGCGACACGACGGGAAGTGTCACCGAGGCATCAAGGAATCAACGATAGAGAAGGCCATAATAGTCGGGAAATTTTATTTTATTTAATTTCCCGTATTTATGATTTTTTCGTTGATTGTGTGATTTTCGTTTTATTTTGCATGAACGAAATTCAAACCAAAAGTTTTTTCAAAAGGTAATGTGCAATTAACTAAGGTAGATTATTCGCATATTAAAACTCCAACGATTTTATAGGTGCGAATATCCATAGTTAAGATATTGTATGTTAAAACGTAAAAATCCTCAAACTTAATTATATTCCCAAGTTTTGGTTTAATCGTAATTTTGGGTGATTCCTAATTACGTGGGGTTTTGGTTTATCATAATTTTGGGTGATTCCTAATTACGTAGAAACCCGAGAAAACCCGGATTTTGGTTTATCGTAATTTTTGGGTGATTCCTAATTACGTAGAAAACCGAAATGGAAAACTGAGAAAACTAGGGCGAATTGAAATTATTTTAAAAATCTAAGTGGGAGCGGGTTGGTTAATATCCCCATGGCCTCCATTACGGGTTCATTGGCGATGTGGTTAAACGGCTTCCCCATCGGATGAGTTTTCAATCACAGATATTGCTGGAATGAATTTCTAAAGAGATGACTATAGTGCGTTTAACTGGGAAAAGTTGCGACACCCTCGCCATCCGAGGCGCATTAGTACCCTAAGTAACAAACTTAGAAGTCACGTAATGGCATACACTTAGCGTACTGTTTATAGTATCCCTCCTATCGAGGTAACGCTATTTACGTGTACGGCTAAAATTATCGACTATTAATTTCATTGATTATAAGATCGTTGGTCAGATAATGAGATTAATGGACTTTGGTCCTTCTCGAACGAATGTGGGTTGGCGTAGACGTTCACCCATCGTGACCTGCGTTAATCCCGGTGGGAGAGATGTCGGTAGAAGATTATATTTCTTTTCTGAGGATTTTTCAATATTTTCAAAAAGTATAATGAGACATGTTTTTTCATTATTTTCAGTTGATATGTCGTTCAACCCGCTAGCTGTCATTCTGAACCAAAACAAACTCACCGGTCCTAATTACATTGATTGGAAACGAAACCTGGACATTTTCCTAACCGCCGAGGGTTATAAGTACGTGCTCACTGAGGAGTGCCCCCCTAAGCCCAGTGAGGATGCCACACCTGAGTAGCGAGAGCCATATATGAGGTGGCAGAAAGCTGATGAGATGACCAGGTGCTACATCTTGGCTTCCCTGTCAAGTGTACTGCAGCACCAGCATCAGTTGATGACCTCAGCCTACGATATGATGCTCAACCTCAGGGAGATGTTTGGACATCAGGGCAGGGCAGCCAAGCAGTCAGCTATGAGAAAACTCATGAATGCTAAGATGGCTGAGGGCACTTCAGTGAGAGATCACGTACTGGACATGATTGGTTGCATCAATGAGATCGAGGTATTGGGAGGTGAGATTGATGGGGAAACCCAGGTCGATATCATCCTTCAGAGCTTGCCTCCCAGTTTTGAGCAGTTTCGATTGAACTATAATATGGGGAATCTCTCATATTCACTTTCTGAGCTCATGACTGCATTGGTGTCTGCTGAGAGCCTCTTCGCTGAGAAGAAGCAAGCCTTGGCTACTGTTGGTCCCTCAGGTTCCTCTGTTGAGCCCAAAGCCAGGAAGCAAAAGAGGAAGAGAGGCCAGAAAGCAGGAGCTAGTCATGGACCCAAGGCAGGCATTGCCAAGAAGCAGAAGCCGAGAGGAAAGTGCTTCAGATGTGGCAAAGTAGGACATTGGAAGAGGGACTGCCCAAAGCCTCGAGGTATGTGTAAATTCTCTCTAGTTACTGAAACGTGTTTAGCGGCGATTCCCATGGATACTTGGTGTGTGGATTCGGGAGCCACTGATCACGTTTGTAATTCTTTGCAGGGGCTCCAAGTGACCCGGCTGCTTAGAGAGGGAGAGTTGCAGGTCTACCTTGGGGATACTACCAGAGTTTCTGTGGCTGCAGTGGGAGTTATTAGTCTTTACTTTTCAGACTCTATTTTATATTTGAAGGATTGTCTTTATGTACCTAGTTTTCGAAAGAACTTGCTTTCAGTTTCGAAACTTGTTTTGGATGGTTATAAGTGTGTATTTTCTGATGGTTCGGTTTTTATAAGAAAATGCCAGAAACTTATATGTTTCGGTACATTGGTTGACAATCTGTTTTTAATCAAGACTTACTCCCCAGTTATGCAAAACACAGAAACTAGTAACTCATCACTAAATCATAATAAGAGAAAGGAATCTTCCCATTTGAATTAGACTTATCTTTGGCACCTGAGACTAGGTCATATCAACCTTAGTAGGATTCAAAGGTTCGTCAAGAGTGGGTCTTTGGACTTACTAGATATTGACAGCTATTCAACCTGTGAGTCCTGCTTGGAGGGTAAAATGACCAAGAGGCCTTTTAAGGCGAAGGGGTATAGGGCCAAAGAGGTTTTAGAGCTGATTCATTCTGACGTGTATGGGCCTATGTCAGTTCAGGCTAGAGGTGGTTATGAGTATTTCGTGACTTTCACGGATGATTACTCTAGATATGGATACATATACCTGATGCGCCACAAGTCTGAATGTTTTGGCAAGTTCAGAGAATTCAAGGCAGAGGTGGAGAACCATCTGGGTAAGAGTATCAAGTCACTGTGATCTGATCGCGGTGGCGAATACCTCTCTAGTGAATTTAGGACCTATTTGTCAGATGAGGGTATTCAGACCCAGTTGTCTGCACCTGGCACACCCCAGCAGAATGGTGTAGCAGAGAGGAGGAACAGGACTCTTATGGAGATGGTTAGATCGATGATGAGTTACAGTGAGTTGCCTACCTCGTTTTGGGGTTATGCCTTAGACACAACATGTTTTATCCTCAACCTTGTGCCATCTAAGTCTGTGCCTACGACCCAGTAGAGTTGTGGGGTGGTGTAAGCCTACTCTGAGACATCTCAAGATTTGGGGTTGTCCAACACATGTGCTCGAGGCAGATGCAGGCAAGTTAGAGGCAAGATCTAAGGTTATGCTGTTTGTAGGCTACCCCAAAGGAACGAGAGGTGGTTTATTTTATAGTCCTCAAGATCAGAAGGTGGTGGTCAGCACCAATGCCAGATTTCTTGAGGAGGACTATATTTTAGATCACAAGTCAAGCAGCAAGGTAGTATTGGAAGAGCTTAGAAGTCAGTCCACTATTCCAGATGCACACGTACAGGAAGACACACCACAGGAAACTGCACGCACTATCACAGATGATGCTCTTACACAGGCTGTGCCACGTCGTAGTGGGAGGGCTGTGAGACAGCCCGAGAGGTACATGGGTTTGGGTGAGTCTTCGGACTTTATACCTGGTGCTCATGAACCAGACCCAGTTAACTACAATGAGGCTCTCCGGGATAAAGATGCAGATTCTTGGCAGAGAGCGATGATTGCTGAGATGGGTTCTATGGACTCAAATCAAGTCTGGGAGCTGGTAGACCTTCCTGATGGGTTTAGGCCTATAGGGTGCAAATGGGTCTACAAGCGAAAGAGAGGATCTGACGGGAGGGTTGAAACCTTCAAGGCTAGGCTTGTGGCGAAAGGGTATACTCAGAAAGAAGGGATTGATTATGGGGAGACCTTTTCCCCGGTAGCTATGCTTAAGTCGATCTGGATTCTCTTGGCCATAGCTGCTCATATGGATTATGAGATTTTGCAGATGGACGTCAAGATAGCTTTCCTTAATGGAAGTCTTGGGGAGACCATCTTTATGCAGCAACCAGAGGGCTTCATTGTTAAGGGCCAAGAGCACAAGGTATGCAGGCTTAGGAGGTCCATTTATGGACTTAAGCAAGCATCCAGATCTTGGAACATTCGTTTTGATGAGGTTATCCAGTCCTATGGATTCACTCAGTCTCCGGATGAGCAGTGTGTTTATTGCAGGCGTGATGGTGAGATAGTGGTGTTTCTCGTACTTTATGTAGATGACATTCTTCTTATTGGCAACAGTAAGAAGGTGTTGTCAGACGTAAAGGCATGGCTGTCCAGGCAATTCGATATAAAGGATTTGGGAGAGGCTGGACATATCCTTGGGATCAAGATTATTCGAGATCGTAGGAGACGTTCTCTGACTCTCTCACAGGCATCCTACATAGACACGATTCTGGCCCGTTTTAACATGCAGAACTCCAAGAAGGGTTCACTACCCTTCAAGCATGGAGTGCATTTGTCTAAGGAGCAGTGTCCTAAGACTGCTGAGGAGATAGATGCCATGAAGGCGGTACCCTATGCTTCTGCAGTGGGTAGCCTCATGTATGCTATGTTGTGCACGAGGCCTGATATTTGCTTTGCCGTTGGCATGGTTAGCAGATATCAGAGTAACCCTGGGAAGGCTCACTGGGAGGCAGTAAAATGTATTCTCAAGTACTTGCGCAGGACGAGAGATTATGTCCTAGTTTATAGAGCGCAGGAGCTTGTACCATTGGGTTACACAGATTCAGACTTTCAAGGAGATATGGATAAGAGTAAGTCTACCTCTGGGTTTGTGTTTACTATAGGAGATGGAGCCATAGTATGGAAGAGTGTCAAGTAGAAATGCGTGGCGGACTCTACCATGGAGGCCGAGTACGTTGCCGCTTCAGAGGCAGCGAAAGAGGCTGTATGGCTCAGGAGCTTCCTGATGGACTTAGATGTGGTTCCAGAGTTGCCTAGGTCTATCATAGTTTATTGTGATAACAATGGTGCAGTTGCTAACTCAAGGGAACCACGAGCCCATAAGGCGAGTAAACACATAGAGCGCAAGTACCACCTGATACGAGAGATCGTAAAGAGGGGAGACGTGATCGTGGCCAAGATAGCTTCAGAGGACAACCTTGCAGATCCTTTCACCAAGCCATTGACCCCAAAGGTTTTTGAGAGGCATGTGGAGGGCATGGGAGTCAGATTCTTGTGAGAGCCATGTGAGTGAGCTTAAAGGTGTTTTGGAGATTTCATTATGACAGCAGTGTAATAGCGGGTTGGACAGTTTTTGTACTTCTTAGCATAGCTTTGAGTATTAGTGGGAGATTGTTAGTTTTGAATATAGAAAAGCTATGGCTTGTATCAAAAACTAATATCCACAGATGACATATTATTTTGTTTCAGTATAAATCTGTTCCTTTATATCATAGAACTAGATAACGGGGTGTCGACAAACACAGTAGATACCGTTATTGGTTAAAGTATTGATATATAAAAAGTATGCTCGTAACCGAGATAGTCTGAACATACAATCGGTATAGGTTATTGTGTGGTTTGGAAATTGGTTTATCTAGACTAGTTTAAATCACACAGATATGCCCGGGGCATATTAAGCACGACCAGTTTGGATAGAATTGACTTGTACTGATCGGCGTAGTCAATTCGGTCCTAGTATTCCGTCTCTCAATCCCGAGATTGGGACGGGCATGAGGGTTGGGTGTCGTGTGCTTTGATTTGCCAAAGAGTGAGGTCAATTGAGGCCAATACCTCGGTAAGTTGGGTATGCGGTGTTTAGCTTCTTGCGTGCCGTTGCTGGTCGGAGGAATCCACGTACGGTTCGCCGGGTTGATGGTGCTCCCGGGATGAGCTCGTAAGGTTATTATACTAAATCTGGCCAGTGAACTTTATGTTCGGTATAATAAAAGGTCGAGTGGTACTAATCTCGGAAACCAAGAAGTCGGTGAATTAATTTGTCAGTGAATTGATAAATCGACGAGCACTAGATCTTTAATGTGGGGAGATAGAAGAAATAATAATGGCGCGATGTAAAGTCGTTTTCGAGCGGTAGTTCCATAATTGGTCCGTTAGTGGTACGACCGATAATGCGTTTGACTAATCGACAAGGTAAATTAATTAATCCGAAGGGTTTAATTAATATTTAATCGACGAAGTGAATTTCGAAATTAATTCTATTTTGAATTAATTAATTCTAAGGGTTCGATTAAATTAAATTAACAAAAGGGATTAAATAAATTAATTTAAAAGGGTCGATTGGAGTTGATTAGTCGGGAAGACTTAGCGGTCAACGAAAGTCAAATTTAAAGGCCTAACTCGAGAGCCCATTAAGTCTCCAATCGAGCTTCTATAAATAGAAAGCTTTAGCCCTAAGAAATTAGAATTGTGGCTTGAAAGACAAGAAATTGTCTTGCTAAGAAAGAAAAGGGTTAGAGAGAGAATCAAGAAAAAATTTAATCTTTGAATCTCTCTCGGAGTCACCCAGTTTTTTCTTTCTCCCGATTTTATCTCCAACCAAAAGGGTCCGGTTTTTTTTGCTGCTGGTCATCATCTTTCTCGCCAGTTTTTCCAAGTGGGTTTTTTCCGGACTGCTGTATTTTTTTTCTGCTGCAGTTTTATTTCTTGGCTGGGGTTGTTGAGTATTGGTGCGCCGATCCGATTTGTTTTCACGTTTTGATCTTCTCCATTTTGTTGAGTGATCCATGGAAGCAAGTTGTGCAGATCGCGACTGAAGCTCCAACCTTTCGTCCGAGTTGTTTTGGCTCTTTGCGCAGCGGTGGGTCGATGGCAGTTGCTAGAAAATTCATGGCGGGCGGTTTATTTTTGAGCAGCTAAGCACACAGCTTACTAAGCAGTCAGCACCCAGTTTATTTGGACCGTGTTCATAGGGTCGTTTGTTTTATTAAGCAGCCAGCACCCAGTTTAATTGGACCGTGTTCATAGTATTAATTGGACCCAGTTTTTTGGTTGATATTTGGAGAATTTTTGGGCAGCCCTTTTGGTAATTCTCATGGGTTTAGTTAGAAAATCCCGATAGATTATTGCCCACCCAATATTCGGGATTTCTACGGAGAATCGATTGGATTTCTTGTGGAAATCGCAGCTAAGAAAAGAGGGTTTTCTTTAAGCGAGGGACTTCGCTACAAAAGGTATAATCTTTAAGTTCCGCTTTAATTAAAGATTTAATTTTTTGTGTCCCGATTAATAAATTAAATAAGTATAAGCCTAGATCCGTTCATGGGTAAACTAATTTGAGCCTGAGCTTGGTCGAAAGCTTCCGATTCTGGAATGCATAGCACGAAAGTGAGGTTTTTGATTTAGCCCGGGCTTGTTCAGTTTTCCTTCACTATTAGTCCATGGAGTGTTTCTTTTAGCGGATTGATTTCATGAAATTAGATATGCACAAGAATATAATTATCATGAAATTAACTCATTTGATAAACAATCATTCAAGCAAAAAATGTCATATTTACATAAATACCCTCAAAGTTTATTTACATAAATAGCCCTCATTAGGGCACATACACCAACAATCTCCCACTTGCCCGATGAAGGGCTATGTCCTAAACAGTTTAAGACCAAGCTCTATTACATGTCTATCAAACTTTGACTGTGGTAGAGCTTTTGTGAGAGGATCTGCTACATTGTCGTCTGACCCTATTTTGCAAACTTTCACATCTCCTCGATCAATGATCTCTCGGATGAAGTGAAATCTTCTGAGTATGTGTTTGGTTTTCTGGTGTGACCGAGGCTCCTTAGCTTGTGCGATAGCCCCATTATTATCACAGAAAAGTTCTATCGGATCTTGGATACTCGGTATCACTCTGATGTATGACACGAACTTTCTCAACCAAACAGCTTCCTTTGCAGCATCTAATGCAGCAATGTACTCAGACTCTGTAATAAAATCGACTGTTGTTGTTAGTTTTGAATACAAAAAAGCTATGGCTTGTATCAAAAACTAATATCCACAGTTGACATATCATTTTGTTTCGGTATAAATTTGTCCCTTTATATCATAGAACTAGATAACGGGGTGTGGACAGACACAGTAGATACTGTTATTGGTTAAAGTATTGATATATAAAAAGTATGCTCGTAACTGAGATAGTCTGAACATACTATCGGTATAGGTTATTTTGTGGTTTGGAAATTAGTTTATCTAAACTAGTTTAAATCACACGAATATGCCCGGGGCATATTGAGCACGACCAGTTTGGATAGAATTGACTTATACTGATCGGCATAGTCAATTCGGTCCTAGTATTCGGTCTCTCAATCCCGAGTTTGGGATGGGCGTGAGAGTTGGATATCATATGTTTTGATTTGCCAAAGAGTGCGGTCGATTGAGGCCTATACCTCGGTAGGTTGGGTATGCGGTGTTTAGCTTCTTACGTGTCATTGCTAGTTGGAGGAATCCAAGTACCGGTTCGCCGGGTTGATGGTGCTCCCGAGATGAGCTCGTAAAGTCTATTATACTAAACCTGGCCGGTGAACTTTATGTTTGGTATAATAAAAGGACGAGTGGTACTAATCTCAGAAATCAAGAAGTCGGTGAATTAATTTGTCAGTAAATTGATAAACCGACGAGCACTAGATCTTTAATGTGGGGAGATAGAATAAAATATAATGGCGCGATGTAAAGTCGTTTTCGAGCGGTAGTTCCATAATTGGTCCGTTAGTGGTACGACCGATTATGCATTTGACTAATAGACAAGGTAAATTAATTAATCCAAAATGTTTAATTAATATTTAATCGACAAAGTGAATTTAGAAATTAATTCTATTTGAATTAATTAATTCTAAGGGTTCGATTAGATTAAATTAAATTAACAAAGTGGGTCGATTGGAGTTGATTAGTCGGGAAGACTTAGTGGTCAACGAATGTCAAATTAAAAGGCCTAACTCGAGAGCCCATTAGGTCTCCTTAGAAGTCCCTTATAAATACAACTTATTGGGCAAGAAATCAAATAAGAAACTTGATACCCAAGTAAAGGGTAGTGAGAGAAAGTTTAGCTTAGAGTGAGAACTTCGTCTTCCTCGTCAAAGCTTCTTCTCGAAGTCAGCTAAGAAAGCTTTCTCCTTCAGAAAACTCAGTCATTCTATTTGTCCGGACCATTCTTTATTACAGTCGTCGGTCGGTTTTCTTTGCTCGAAGTCGCGCTGGCCGTTTTTCTTCTCGGACGCGCAGGACTGGTTCTGCGCTTAAAAACCCAGCGGTTGTTTTGATTTGGTGCCCTGAGCCGACTGATCTTCATGTCGATCTTCTTGTTGAGTGATCCGTGAAGATAGTTGTACAGATCGGGACTGAATCAAGCTGCTCCGGTGGGTGGTTTTATCCGAGCAGGTCCGGCGACTAGCGTGGGAAATTTCAGGAAGTCCGGGCAGAAGTTTTTTTTAATTTTTGAGTTTTCTTCTGAAACAAGTTTCTTGGGTTTTGGTTATTTTGCCGTGGGTAACTCCGTAGATAATAGCCCACACTATTTCGGAGTTTGTATCGGAGTCATTCTTCAGATTTCTTGTGGAAATTGCGTAAAAGATTGGATTTTTCTTTAGGCAAGGGACTTCGCTACAAAAGGTAGAATCTTTAAATTCCGCTTTTATTAAATATTTGATTTTTTGTGTCCCGATTATTAAATTAAATAAGTATAAGCCTAGATCCGTTCATGGGTAAACTAATTTGAGCCTGAGCTTGGTCGAAAGCTTCCGATTCTGGAATGCATTGCACGAAAGTGAGGTTTTCGATTTAGCCCGGGCTTGTTCAGTTTTCCTTCAGTTGTTTCTTGCTTTGAACTTTTCCAACTTATTGCACCGGCATTCAGACTAAACACGTAGCCTGATTATGACTTCATGTCATCTTGATCTGTTTGGAAAGCAGCATCAGCGTAACCTTGTACAATGAGCTGTTCTTGTACTCCATACACCAGTATTAATCCTTTAGTTCTTCGTAAGTACTTTAGGATTACTTTGACTGCAGTCCAATGATCCATCCCGGGATCTTGTTGGTATCTGCTAGTCATGCTAAGTGCATGTGCAACATCCGGACGGGTACATAACATGGCATACATGATAGATCCTATTGCCGAAGCATATGGTACTCTACTCATTGTATCCCTCTTATTTCTTGTTGAAGGACCTTGGTTCTTCTTCAAGAGAAGGCCATGTCTAAATGGTACCTTACCATTTTTGGAGTTAGACATATTGAATCTTTTCAATATCTTGTTTATGTACCCTTCTTGACTTAGTCCTAGAAACCTTTTAGATCTATCTCTATAGATTTTGATACCTAGTATCATTTCGACTTCTCCTAAGTCTTTCATAGAAAATACACTCCCCAACCATTGTTTGATGTCTTTCATCATGGGAATGTCATTTCCTATGAGTAGGATGTCGTCAACATATAGGACGAGAAAAACATTCTTGCTCCCACTCCCCTTTTTTTAAGTTGCAGGTACATGATTGAGTGCAATTGGATCGTGTAAAAGTCAAGTGGAAGTAATTTTGCGAAGATCAAGGAAAAATAGCACAGTAGCACCTTTGTGCCGCCGGGTTGCCGCCAGCTACAGGCGTCCACCAGGCCATAGCACCAGGTTGCTACTGTGATGATTGGCGGTATCAGCAGCGCCGTAACAGTGCCCAACTCCCCTCTTTCATTTGAAGCCGTAATCTTTTACTGCCTCGTCAAAATGAAGATTCCAACTATGAGATGCTTACTTTAGTCCATAGATAGACCACTGAAGCTTGCATACATGATTTGGATGCTCTTGATCGATGTATCCCTCGGGTTGTTTTATATAAACATCCTCGAGTAGGTTTCCATTCAGGAAAGCCGTCTTAATATCCATCTGCCATATCTCATAGTCATAATATGCAGCTATGGTGAGCATAGTTCGAATGGACTTGAGCATCACGACAGGGGAGAAGGTTTCAGCATAGTCTATACCATAAGTCTATCTGAAACTTTTAGCCACTAGCCGTGCCTTGAAGATCTCGCCAGGTTTTAACTTGAAAATCCACTTGCAATCGACAACCTTTGCCTGAACAGGAGGATCAATCAAAGTCCATACTTTATTGTCCCTCATGGATTGCATTTCAGATTCCATTCCTTATAGCCATTTATCTGAATCTGGACTTTCTAAAACCTGTTTGAAGTTCACGGGCTCATTAGAGTCCACCAAGATCAAATCTTGTTCGTCAGTTACGAGAAATCCGTATCTCTCGGGTTCATGGCGAGATCTACTAGACCTTCTAGGTTCTTGTGTTGTTGACTCAGGCTGCTCATCTTCATGAGTTTCCATGTCAATTCCATCTGAGTTTCTGTAGATCGTTCTACATTCTCTTGTGGTTCTGGAACTTCTCCGAGTTCTATTCTACTCCCACTGTCTTTCTTGTACAGAAATTCTTTCTCTAAGAAAGTAGCTCATCGAGCAACGAACACTTTGTTCTCAGTTGGGTTGTAGAATTGATATCCTTTGGTTTCCTTAGGATATCCCACAAATAGGAATTTGACAATTTTAGGTTCAAGCTTATCACTTTGTAAGCGTTTTACATGAGCTTGACAACCCCAAACTCGTAGATAGGACATATATGGCTTCCGACCCATCCATATCTCATATGGAGTCTTATCTACTGCCTTAGATGGAATACGATTTAATAAGTAGGCAGCAGAAAAGAGCATAACCCCAAAAGGATGTAGGGAGAGTCGCTTGGCCCATCATTGATCAAACCATATCTAATAGGGTACGATTCCTCCTTTCAGATACACCATTCCATTGAGGTGTTCCCGGTGGAGTCATCTGTGAAACAATTCCTCACTGTTTTAGATAGCCATCGAACTCATCACTAAGGTATTCACCTCCCCGATCGGAGCGAATAGCCTAATCCTTCTATCCAACTGATTCTCTACTTTGTTTTTAAACTCTTTGAACTTTTCAAAAGTTTCACTTTTATACCTCATTAAGTAGACATACCCATATCTACTATAGTCATTAGTAAAAGTCACGAAGTATTCAAATCCACCTCTGGCTTGTGTGCTCATTGGTCCACATACATCCGCATGTATTAGATCCAATAGCCCACTTTTTCTTTCCCCTTTCTTGTTGAAAAAACTCTTTGTTATTTTGCCTTGCAAGCAGGGTTCACATGTAGCATAAGATTCGAAATCAAATGACCCTAGCACTCCATCCTTGTGAAGTCTTTGAACTCGCTTTTCATTTGCATGGCCTAATCAACAATGCCAAAGGTATGTTGGACTTAAATCATTTTTAGTTGATTTAGCTTTCTTTTCTATGTTATAGACTGGTTTTTCTAGGGTCAAATCCAAGACATACATGAAGGAAAACTGAACAAGCCCGGGCAAAATCGAAAACCTCACTTTCGTGCTATGCATTCCAGAATTGGAAGCTTTCGACCAAGCTCAGGCTCAAATTAGTTTACCCATGAACGGATCTAGGCTTATACTTATTTAATTTATTAATCGGGACACAAAAAATTAAATCTATAAATAAAGCGGAATTTAAAGATTATACCTTTTGTAGCGAAGTCCCTTGCTTAAAGTAAACCCAATTCTTTAGCGCGATTTCCGCAAGAAATCCAATCGATATCTCCGTAGAAACTTCGACTATTGTGTGGGCAATAATCTATCGAAGTCTACTTGTTCAGCCCACAAGGAAATCACTCAAATTAGATTCAATTTTGTCAAAAATCTGACCAGAAAATACAAAACAATTTCACCTCCTGCTATATTAAAAAACCTGCTGCTACTCTGTATTTAGAGACCCATTTTCGGACAGCTAAGACCCAGCTCAATCCTTGTCGTGATCTAGACAAGCAAGCTGATGGATCACCGATCAAAATTGAAGGAGATCAACACCAAACTTACTCGAATCAAACGCACAAAGAGAACTGCTGACCAGCGCCTAGAAGAACCCACAAAAATCGGACAGCAAAGCTTGGATAAAACCCGCTGGGTGAAAAACCCTCGAACGAAAAAACTGCAGCAGTTTTTAATTGAAAACCAAGCAGAAATCTGGTGAAATCTATAGAAGAACAACTGAAAGATCCGGTCTTTGGATGAATCTAATTCGAAGAACAAGAAATCTAGTTCGTTTTTGAGAAAGAATTCTTGAAGAAAAATTCTCTCTCTAGAACCTTCTTGCTCAAGAAAGGGGCAAGACAAGTCTTGCAAAATTTCCTTAGGGTTTCTTGGCCATCAAGTCTTCTATTTATAGGAGCTCGATTGGAGACCTAATGGGCTCTCGAGTTAGGCCTTAAAATTTGACTTTCGTTGACCGCTAAGTCTTCCCGACTAATCAACTCCAATCGACCCATTTAAATTAATTTATTTAATCCACTTTGTCAATTTAATTTAATCGAACCCTTAGAATTTATTAATTCAAAATCGAATTAATTTCTAAATTCACTTTGTCGATTAAATATTAATTAAACCCATCGGATTAATTAATTTACCTTGTCGATTAGTCAAATGCATAATCGGTCGTACCACTATCGGACCAACTATGGAACTACCGCTCGAAAACGACTTTACATCGCGCCATTATTATTTCTTCTATCTCCCCATATTAAAGATCTAGCGCTCATCGGTTTATCAATTTACTGACAAATTAATTCACCGACTTCTTGGTTTCCGAGATTAGTACCACTCGACCTTTTATTATACCAAACATAAAGTTCACCGGCTGGGTTTAGTATAATAACCTTACGAGCTCATCTCGGGAGCACCATCAACCCGGCGAACCGGTACGTGGATTCCTCTGACTAGTAACGGCACGCAAGAAGCTAAACACAGCATACCCAACTTACCGAGGTATTGGCTTCAATTGACCTCACTCTTTGGCAAATCAAAGCACATGATATCCAACCCTCACGCCCGTCCCAATCTCGGGATTGAGAGACGAAATACTAGGACTGAATTGACTACGCCGATCAGTATAAGTCAATTCTATCCAAACCGGTCGTGCTCAATATGCCCCGGGCATATCTGTGTGATTTAAACTAGTCTAGATAAACAATTTCCAAACCACACAATAACCTATACCGATAGTATGTTCAGACTATCTCGGTTACGAGCATACTTTTAATATATCAATACTTTAACCAATAATGGTATCTACTGTGTTTGTCGACACCCCGTTATCTAGTTCTATGATATAAAGGAACAAATTTATACTGAAACAAAATGATATGTCATCTGTGGATATTAGTTTTTGATACAAGCCATAGCTTTTCTGTATTCAAAACTAACAATCTCCCACTAATACTCCAAGCTATGCTAAGAAGTACAAAAACTGTCCAACCCGCTATTACACTGCTGTCATAATGAAATCTCCAGAACACCTTTAAGCTCACTAACATGGCTCCCTCAAGAATCTGACTCCCATGCCCTCCACATGTCTCTCAAAAACCTTTAGGGTCAATGGCTTTGTGAAATGATCTGCATGGTTGTCATCTGATACTATCTTGGCCACGGTCACGTCTCCCCTCTTTACGATCTCTCGTATCAGGTTGTACTTGCGCTCTATGTGTTTACTCGCCTTATGGGCTCGTGGTTCCCTCGAGTTAGCAACTGCACTATTGTTATCACAATAAACTCTGATAGACCTAGGCAACTCAGGAACCACATCTAAGTCCATCAGGAAGCTCCTGAGCCACACAGCCTCTTTCGCTGCCTCTGAAGCGGCAACGTGTTCGGCCTCCATAGTAGAGTCCGCCACGCATTTCTGCTTGACACTCTTCCATACTACGGCTCCACCTCCTAGAGTAAACACAAACCCAGAGGTAGACTTACTCCTGTCCAAATCACCTTGAAAGTCCGAATCTGTGTAACCCAATGGTACAAGCTCCTACGCTCTATAAACTAGGACATAATCTCTCGTCCTGCGCAAGTACTTGAGAATGCATTTTACTGCCTCCCAGTGAGCCTTCCCAGGGTTACTCTGATATCTGCTAACCATGCCAACGACAAAGCAAATATCAGACCTCGTACACAACACAGCATACATGAGGCTACCCACTGCAGAAGCATAGGGTACCGCCTTCATGGCATCTATCTCATCAGCAGTCTTAGGACACTGCTCCTTAGACAAATGCACTCCATGCCTGAAAGGTAGTGAACCCTTCTTGGAGTTCTGCATGTTAAAACGGGCCAGAATCGTGTCTATGTAGGATGCCTGAGAGAGAGTCAGAGAACATCTCCTACGATCTCGAATAATCTTGATCCCAAGGATATGTCCAGCCTCTCCCAAATCCTTCATATCAAATTTCCTGGACAGCCATGCCTTTACGTCTGACAACACCTTCTTACTGTTGCCAATAAGAAGAATGTCATCTACATAAAGTACTAGGAACACCACCTTTTCACCATCATGCCTGCGATAAAAACACTGCTCATCCGGACACCGAGTGAATCCA
Organism: Knoxia roxburghii; assembly: GCA_030378225.1. Classification (NCBI taxonomy): domain Eukaryota; kingdom Viridiplantae; phylum Streptophyta; class Magnoliopsida; order Gentianales; family Rubiaceae; genus Knoxia; species Knoxia roxburghii. The sequence goes on along the minus strand of CM059420.1, from coordinate 19,424,174 downwards.
TAGGACTGGATAACCTCGTCAAAACAGATGTTCCAAGATCTGGATGCTTGCATCTTTATCCTAGAGAACCTCATTATAGTTAACTGGGTCTGATTCATGAGCACCAGGGATAAAGTCCGAAGACTCACCCAAACCCATGTACCTCTCGGGCTGTCTCACAGCTCTCCCACTACGACGAGGCGCAGCCTGTGTAAGAGCATCATCTGTGATAGTGTGTGCAGTCTCTTGTGGTGTGTCTTCCTGTACGTGTGCATCTGGAATAGTGGACTGACTTCTAAGATCTTCCAATACTACCTTGCTGCTTGACTTGTGATCTAAAATATAGTCCTCCTCAAGAAATCTGGCATTGGTGCTGACCACCACCTTCTGATCCTGAGGACTATAAAATAAACCACCTCTCGTTCCTTTGGGGTAGCCTATAAACAGCATCACCTTGGATCTCGCCTCTAACTTGCCTGCATCTGCCTCGAGCACATGTGTTGGACAACCCCAAATCCTGAGATGTCTCAGACTAGGCTTCCGCCCATTCCACAACTCTACTGGGGTCGTAGGCACAGACTTAGATGGCACAAGGTTGAGGATAAAACATGCTGTCTCCAATGCGCAACCCCAAAATGAGATAGGCAACTCACTGTAACTCATCATTGATCTAACCATCTCCATAAGAGTCCTGTTCCTCCTCTCTGCTACACCATTCTGCTGGGGTGTGCCAGGTGCAGACAACTGGGTCTGAATACCCTCCTCTAACAAATAGGTCCTAAATTCACTAGAGAGGTATTCACCACCTCTAGCCTGAACTGACATAGGTCCACACACGTCAGAATGAATCAACTTTAAAACCTCATTGGCCCTATACCCTTTTGCCTTGAAAGGCCTCTTGGTCATTTTACCCTCGAAGCAGGACTCACAGGTTGAATAGCTGTCAATATCCAGTAAGTCCAAAGACCCACTATTGACCAACCTTTTAATCCTACTAAGGTTGATGTGACCGAGTCTCAGGTGCCAAAGATAAGTTTGATTCAAAAGGGAAGATTCCTTTCTCTTATTATGATTCGATCATGAGCTACTAGTTTCTGTGTTTTGCATAGCTGGGGAGTATGTCTTAATTAAAAACAAATTGTCAACCAATGTACCGAAACATATATGTTTCTGGCCTTTTCTAATAAAAACTGAACCATCAGAAAATGCACACTTATAACCATCCAAAACCAGTCTCAAAACCGAAAGCAAGTTCTTTCGAAAACTAGGTACATAACGACAATCCTTTAAATGTCAAATAGAGTCTGAAAAATAAAGACAAATAACTCCCACTGCAACAACAGAAACTCTGGTGGTTTCCCCAAGGTGGACCTGCAACTCTCCCTCTCTAAGCTGTCGGGTCACTTGGAACCCTTGCAAAGAATTACAAACGTAATCAGTGGCTCCCGAATCCACACACCAAGTATCCGTGGGAATCGCCGCCAAACACGTCTCAGTGACTAGGGAAAATTTACACATACCTCGAGGCTTTGGGCAATCTTTCTTCCAATGTCCTGCTTTGCCACACTTAAAACATTTGCCTTTCGGCTTCTGTTTCTTGGTCCATGATCAACTCCTGCCTTCTGGCCTCTCTTCCTTTTTTTCTTCCTGGCTTTGGGCCCAGCAGAGGAACCTGAGGGACCAACAGTAGCAAAGGCTTGCTTCTTCTCAGCGAATAGGCCCTCGGCTGACACCAATGTAGTCATGAGCTTGGGGAGTGAATATGAGAGCTTGCCCATATTATAGTTCAACCGAAACTGCTCAAAACTGGGAGGCAAGCTCTGGAGAATGATATCGACCTGGGTCTCCCCATCAATATCACCTCCCAGTACCTCGATCTCATTGATGCAACTGATCATGTCCAGCACGTGATCCCTCACTGAAGTACCCTCAGCCATTCTAGCATTCATGAGTTTCCTCATAGCTGACTACTTGGCTGCCCTGCTTAGGGGAACACTCCTCAGTAAACACGTACTTGTAACCCTCAGCGGTAAGGACAATGTCCAGGTTACGTCTCCAGTCAATATAGTTTGGACTCGTGAGTTTGTTTTGGTTCAAAATGACAGCTAGCGGGTTGAACGACATATCAACTACAGCTGAAAAATAACCAGTCACGTTCCAGTATACTTTTTCGAAAATATTGAAAAATCCTCAGAAAAGAAATATAATCTTCTACCGACATCTCTCACACCGGGATTAACGCAGGTCACGATGGGTGAATGTCTACGCCAACCCACATTCGTTCGAGAATAACCAAAGTTCATTAATTTCATTATCTGACAAATGATCTTATGATCAATGAAATTAATAGTCGATAATTTTAGCCGTACACGTAGATAGCGTAACCTCGATGGGAGGGATACTATAAACAGTACACTAAGTGTATGCCATTACGTGACTTATAAGTTTGTTACTTAGGGTACTAATGCGCCTCGGATGGCGAGGGTGTCGTAACTTTTCCCAATTAAACGCACTATAGTCATCCCTTTAGAAATTCATTCCAGTGATATCTGTGATTGAAAACTCATCCGATAGGGAGGAAGGTCTAAGCCAGCACGCAAGTTTAACCACATCACCAATGAACCCGTAATGGAGGCCATGGGGCTATTAACCAACCCGCTCCCACTTAGATTTTTAATTAATTTCAATTCGCCCTGGTTTTCTCGGTTTTCTACGTAATTAGGAATCACCCAAAATTACGATAAACCCAAACCTGGGTTTTCTCGATTTTCTACGTAATTAGGAATCACCCAAAATTACGATTAAACCAAAACCCTACGTAATTAGGAATCACCCAAAATTACGATTAAACCTAAACCCGCGAATGTAATTAAGTTTGAGGATTTTTACGTTTTAACATGCAATATCTTAACTATGGATATTCGCACCCATAAAACCGTCGGAGTTTTAATATGCGAATAATCTACCTTAGTTAATTGCACATTACCTTTTAACATACAATATCTTAACTATGGATATTTACACCCATAAAACCGTTGGAGTTTTAATATGTGAATAATCTACCTTAGTTAATTGCACATTACCCTTTTAAAAACATTTTAGTTTGGATTTCGTTCATGCAAAATAAAACGAAAATCACACAATTAACGAAAAATCATAAATACGGGAAATTAAAATAAAATAAAATTTCCCGACTATTATGGCCTTCTCTATCGTTGATTCCTTGACGCCTCGGTGACACTTCCCGTCGTGTCGCTCCCACTCGTTATCTGGATTCCTCTCGATTCGCCCGGGTTTTCTCGGTTTACTCCGTAATTAGGAATCACCCAAAATTACGATAAACCAAAACCCGCGAATATAAGTTACCCAAAATAACGTCTTCGTCATAGTACATAAATTCCTATATACAAAGGCGTTTTTCTAGGAATTTAAAGACGACATGATTAGATCAAATCCTACTACAAGATTTTTCTAATCCTACACGGCTTCCAGCTCGTGGTTATTATTATTACAGAAATTTCCATTCAAAAATAAAATGAGCCCGGACATGTCCCAGGGTTTATGAATGAAAATTAAATTTCTACCATAATAGCCCGGAATCCAATAACCACCTGTTTATGCATTTCGACAAAAATAATAATGCCAAAATAAAGCCGTGTAATAAATCAAACAAGTATAAGACCGAAACCAACGCTCTGATACCAATTTGAAGAAAAACTGAACAAGCCCGGGCTAAATCGAAAACCTCACTTTCGTGCTATGCATTCCAGAATCGGAAGCTTTCGACCAAGCTCAGGCTCAAATTAGTTTACCCATGAACGGATCTAGGCTTATACTTATTTAATTTATTAATCGGGTCACAAAAAATTAAATCTTTAATTAAAGCAGAATTTAAAGATTATACCTTTTGTAGCGAAGTCCCTTGCTTAAAGAAAACCCAATTCTTTAGCGCGATTTCCACAAGAAATCCAATCGATATCTCCGTAGAAACTTCGAATATTGCGTGGGCAATAATCTATCGAAGTCTACTTGTTCAGCACACAAGGAAATCACTCAAATTAGATTCAATTTTGTCAAAAATCTGACCGGAAAATACAAAACAATTTCACCTCCTGCTATATTAAAAAACCTGCTGCTACTGCTGTATTTAGAGACCCATTTTCTGACAGCTAAGACCCAGATCAATCCTTGTCGTGATCTAGACAAGCAAGCTGGTGGATCACCGATCAAAATTGAAGGAGATCAACACCAAACTTACTCGAATCAAACGCACAAAGAGAACTGCAGTCCAGCGCCTAGAAGAATCCAGGAAAATCGGACAGCAAAGCTGCTATAATAAAAACTGCTGCTACTGCTGTATTTAGAAACCCATTCTTGGACAGCTAGGACCAAGCTCAATCCTTGTCGTGATCTAGACAAGCAAGCTGGTGGATCACCGATCAAAATTGAAGGAGATCAACACCAAACTTACTCGAATCAAACGCACAAGGAGAACTGCTGACCAGCGCCTAGAAGAACCCACGAAAATCGGACAGCAAAGCTTGGATAAAACCCGCTGGGTGAAAAACCCTCGAACGAAAAAACTGCAGCAGTTTTTAATTGAAAACCAAGCTGAAATCTGGTGAAATCTATAGAAGAACAACTGAAAGATCCAGTCTTTGGATGAATCTAATTCGAAGAACAAGAAATCTAGTTCATTTTTGAGAAAGAATTCTTGAAGAAAAATTCTCTCTCTAGAACCTTCTTGCTCAAGAAAGGGGCAAGACAAGTCTTGCAAAATTTCCTTAGGGTTTCTTGGCCATCAAGTCTTCTATTTATAGGAGCTCGATTGGAGACCTAATGGGCTCTCGAGTTAGGCCTTAAAATTTGACTTTCGTTGACCGCTAAGTATTCCCGACTAATCAACTCCAATCGACCCATTTAAATTAATTTATTTAATCCACTTTGTCAATTTAATTTAATCGAACCCTTAAAATTTATTAATTCAAAATCGAATTAATTTCTAAATTCACTTTGTCGATTAAATATTAATTAAACCCTTCGGATTAATTAATTTACCTTGTCGATTAGTCAAATGCATAATCGGTCATACCACTATCGGACCAATTATGGAACTACCGCTCGAAAATGACTTTACATCGCGCCATTATTATTTCTTCTATCTCCCCACATTAAAGATCTAGCACTCGTCGGTTTATCAATTTACTGACAAATTAATTCACCGACTTCTTGGTTTCCGAGATTAGTACCACTCGACCTTTTATTATACCGAACATAAAGTTCACCGGCCGAGTTTAGTGTAATAACCTTACGAGCTCATCTCGGGAGCACCATCAACCCGGTGAACCGGTACGTGGATTCCTCCGACTTGCAACGGCACGCAAGAAGCTAAACTCGCATACCCAACTTACCGAGGTATTGTCCTCAATTGACCTCACTCTTTGGCAAATCAAAGCACACGATATCCAACCCTCACGCCCGTCTCAATCTCGGGATTGAGAGACGGAATACTAGGACCGAATTGACTACGCCGATCAGTATAAGTCAATTCTATCTAAACTGGTCGTGCTCAATATGCCCCGGGCATATCTGTGTGATTTAAACTAGTCTAGATAAACCAATTTCCAAACCACACAATAACCTATACCGATAGTATGTTCAGACTATCTCGGTTACGAGCATACTTTTAATATATCAATACTTTAACCAATAACGGTATCTACTGTGTTTGTCGACACCCCGTTATCTAGTTCTATGATATAAAGGAACAAATTTATACTGAAACAAAATGATATGTCATCTGTGGATATTAGTTTTTGATACAAGCCATAGCTTTTCTGTATTCAAAACTACCAATACAGACCGTTACACATATTTGCAACTCCATATAAAATATCATTTCGATATAAAGATAACGAATGATTCTCTATAATAAATCGAAATCCTTTATTATCCAAAATCGAAACTAAAATAATATTTCTGCTCAAAGCAGGTACATAATAACAATTTTCAAGTTTGATATTTAAACTAGAAGGTAATGACAGAGTGTAATCTCCAACTTCAACAGCAGCAACTCTTGCCCCGTTGCCCACTCGGAGATCCACTTCACCTTTATTTGTAATCCTTCTATTTCTATGTCCCTGCACATTAGTACCAATGTGATCCCCACAACCAGTATCTAATACCCATGAGGTGGACATAGAAAGATTAATTTCTATAACAAAGATACCTGAAGCTGAAGGATTGCTTTCGAGAAACTTCTTGCAGTCTCTCTTCCAATGACCCTTCTATTTGCAGAAGAGACATGTATCATCCTTTTTGGATCTTGTCTTAGCAGATGGAGGAGCTTGTGGTTGGGGAGCAGTCTTACTGCGAGCTTTCCTGTTCTGCCCAACTTTGGCCTTGCCTTTAAACTTCCTCTTCCCTTTACCTTTCTCTACTACCAACACTGGCGTTGCCTTCCGAAGGGTTTGTTCAGTGTTTTTCAACATGCCATGGAGCTCAGGAATGCTCCCATCCATGTTGTGCATATTGTAGTTCACCACAAAATCATTGTATTCATCAGACAATGATGCCAAGATGATATCAATGGCCAATTCCCTAGGAAGAGGTGCATTCAATCACTCTAGGGTATCAATGTACCCTTTCATCTTTATCAAATGCGTGCTTACTGACGAAGCCTTCGCCATTTTGCACGAAATTAAAGCTTTTATCATAACCAACCTTTCGTTACGGGCTTGTTCATGGAACATCTCTATCAGTGACTCGTAAATCAGGAATGCTTCCGAATTCATGAACTGCTTTTGAAGCTTGCTAGTCGTTGAAGCGAGATCGGAGTCGCTTTTCAGCTTCTCCCAGGCTCGTTGAACAGTTGCCGAAGCATTTTGTGGTGGTTCAGGTAAAGCGATCTCCAAGACTTGTAGCTTCCTTTCTTGCTTGGGAACTATTCTCAAGTTTCTTTCCCAATCTAAAAAGTTTGGTCCAACCAATTTATCTTTATCCTATATACTTCTTAGAGTGAAGTTTGAGATAACATTTGTGCTAAATGATGCCATTTCTACAATGAATAATTGCAAAATATTAGAATGAGTTTTAAAATTAATTTTCCACAATAGCAAAAATTGAAATCCCTAACAATTTTGTGTTGGTGCTAGATTGTGGTCCAAAAATCCACAAAGAGTCAACCCTAGTCTTGCTTTGGCAAGTATCGTAGGGATCGGGCTCTTCTGGTAGGCAACGTTCAAATTACATTCCTTGTACTCTAACACTTTCCAATTGCATACCATGCAACTTTTCGGTGATTGGATGAACATTCCAAATGCATGACACCATCCTATCTTTGCAAAATTAATCCCTAGTCAACTTATCGGGTCAAGCTAGGATTAATTTTCCCAAGTTAAACCATCCCTCAAGACATCACATCAATAGACACCCACACAGTTTTTCCATAACAAGTGGTAGTGATAAAGTTGAGCATCTAATACCCAAACAGTTTTTCCACTCATTAATGGTAGTGATAAAGTTGGGCACTATTATGTAACAACCCGCCGCACGAAGAAAACCTGAGGCCCTTGGGCTCTCCAAGTCCACCAGACTTTCGACGCTCAAGCGGGCCCTCAAGTATGGAAGCAAAATCTTGGGTTTTTGGAATTTAAGTTTGATCGGCTTAACATGCAATTTCGTTTATCATTCATTTGCATAAATAAAAGAATGAAATTAAAGCGATGAACTGGGCTCTAGTCTATTACAGGGCCTTTTAAAATCTTCATGTTTGGGCCTCCGCTCCTGGGCTCCACCATGGACTCCTCTTGGAACCTCCTTTTGGGCCTAACTATTATATGATGATTTTATAGGCACGCAGGCCCAGATTCAAAATTGGCTCGCAGGCCCCAACTTTTAAAACGTTAAAATTAAAAGCCCAATTCATGCTTTGAAACACATAAAATGCATATGCTCATACAAGCCGGTTTTAATTTAAGACGATTAATTTTAAGGATTGTGTAACAATTACAGAATTAAAATTGATCGTGTCATGATCAATTTTAATCAATCCTTCTGTTCATTTTACATTTATCCAAAATGATGCATGAACATGCTTGCATAATTATGATGCTTCAAATAAAATTTAAACAATTTAAATTTAAACAAAAGTTTCAGAAAAATTAAAATTTTAAAATTTTCTGAATTTAATAAGATTTTAATTAAATAGTCTTATTAGATAAAGATAGGATTAATTTAGAATTTTATCCTATAAGTTTAAATTTATCTTAATTAGATAATTACATAAATTTTAAAATAATTATTTTAATTAGATTAAAATAATTAGAAAAGATAAATAAATAAATAAATAATTAATTAGTTTAAATTTTGAATTGTTATTTATTTATTTTATTTTATTTAATTTTGATGCTTATTTAAATTGTTTAAATTTTATTTGAAGCATCATAATTATGCAAGCATGTTCATGCATCATTTTGGATAAATGTAAAATGAACAGAAGGATTGATTAAAATTGATCATGACACGATCAATTTTAATTCTGTAATAGTTACACAATCTTAAAATTAATCGGCTTAAATTAAAACCGACTTGTATGAGCATATGCATTTTATGTGTTCAAAGCATGAATTGGGCTTTTAATTTTAACGTTTTAAAAGTTGGGGCCTGTGAGCCAATTTTGAATTTGGGCCTGTGTTCCTATATCTCGGATACCAAGAAGTCGGTGAATTAATTTGTCTGTAAATTGATGAACCGACGAGCACTAGATCTTTGATGTGGAGAGATAGAAGAATAATAAAGTGAGCACGATGTACAGTCGTTTTTGAGTGATAGTTCCATAATTGGTCCGTAAATGGTACCACTAATTATGCGTTTGACTAATCAACAAAATTAACTAATTAATCCCAAAGGTTTAATTAATATTTAATTGACTGAGTGGATTAAGAAATTAATTCATATTGAATTAATTAATTAATCTTAAGGGTTTGATTAAATTAAATTAACGAAGTGGGTTATGAAATTAATTCGAAATACTCAATTGGAGTTGACTATTCTAGGGAAGACTAAGGGGTCAACGAAAATCAAACACTAAGGCCAAACTCAAAAGCCCACTAGGTCTCCTAAAGAACTCTTAATAAATTGCTAATGTTAGGCATTAGTAAGACATTAGAAACCTTGTAGGTAAATGGCTTAGATTGAGAAAGACAAGCCTAGAGAGAGAACTTCTTCTTCTTCCTCGAGAGTTCTTTCTCAAAGCCGGTTTGCGATCTTTCTTTTCGAGAAACTCAGCCCACGATTCTAGAAGCCCAAGACCACCACCCAGAAGTTCGAACGCCGCTCTTTTTTGGTGCATTTTCATTGTGGGCTTTGTTTATTTGTTGCGTTGATCCTTTGGCTCGTTCCTTTTGATTCGCCAAAGTCTAGATCTACGAGCAAATAGCTTACCCACGAAGTTTTATTGAGGTGGTGTGGGTTTTCAGATTAGAATCAGTTTTCCAGACTAAATCTATTTTTCAGATCTACGAGTTTCTTGAAGTGGGTTTCTTTGGATTTTTTCGTCAGTGCCTTTAGCCACCTCGTAGTTACTTGCCCACCCAAGTTTGAGGTCGTTTGGAGTTATCTGTGGGATTCTGAGTGGATTTCACTTTCTCGGAGATTGGGTTCTCTATATTGCTTGGGACTTCGCTTCAAAGGTATAATCTTTAGTCATTCCGCTTTAATTAAAGATTTAATCTTTAAGCGTCGTTTTAATAAATTAAACTAGTATAAGCCTAGATCCATTTAGGGGAAATGAATTTGAGCCTAAGCCAAGTTGAAAGTCTCTGATTACTGAATGCATAACATGAAAGTGAGATTTTCGATTTAGCCTGGGCTTGTTCATTTTTTTTTTTTTTCAGCAATGGCATAGCAAGAAGATAAACACCACATACCCAACTTACCAAGATCTAGGCCTCAATTAACCGCACCCTTTGGCAAATCAAAGCATACAATATCTAACTCTCGTGCCCGCTCTAGTCTAGGGATTAAGAGATTATAATATTGGGTTCGAATTAACTACACTGATTAGTATAAGTTAATTTAATCCCGAGTTGGTCATGCTCAATATGCCCCGGGCACATCTGTATGATTTAATTAGTCTAGAAAAACTAATTATCCAAATCATACAATAACCTAAACCGATAGTATGTTCAAACTATCTCAGTTAAAAGCATCTATTTATATATCATAAATTTAGCCAATGATAAGATCTACTGTGCTACACCCGACACCTTATCATCTATGCATATGTTAGAAAAGAACAATTAATACTGAAACAAAATCAATATGTAAACTGTGGATATTAGTTTTTCATACAAGCAATAGTTTTTCAGTATTCAAAACTAACACAGCGTCTATCGACTATCTCAACGTGATGATCACCAAACACCAGCATTAGGAGAGCATGAGAAGATGACGATCAGAAAATGTAGCGTTGATGTGACTCCAAAATATACCTTTTTAAGACCCAAATTCATGCATGTTTAGCTTACTTTTAGTTGGTTTTCAATGAGTACGACATCTTTTATGAGATTTCAATGCATTTATAGTTGGATTGGCATGGTTTTGTAGTAAGGAGGCACTTTGAAGATTTTGGATAAAACTTAAAGACTTTTGTTGGAAAAAGGAAGCAATCACGCAATATTGAAGCTTAAAGAGAAGAAATTGGAATTAGCCCGGATTGATGAAGATTTCGAGTCCGATATCCACTGGACGCTGGCGCCTGGTCATCACCAACACTAGCATCCACATGGCACCAATGCCTGACCGCCGCCGACCTCGACATCACCATGGTGTCATCGCCCGGAAATCACTGCTGAAATCTCAACTTTACCCTTGGCGTGACTTTTCTTATGTAATACCAATTTTAGCCCTCTGAGACCTTTCTTAATGGCCAAGAATCCTTGTAAATAGATAGTCTATCATATACAACACACCATAAATGTGTTTTTCATAGTTTAGAGAGTTTATCTTGGTGAAGAAGAATCACACACTTTCTCACCTTTCCACACACACTATGAATTCTCTTAGATTATTCATGTTTCAAGTAGATTCTAGGGAAATCCACCCTTCTAAGTGATAAGGGGTAGTGGATTTCTAATAGATGTGGGCACGACAATGGATTTAGTGAAGATTTTGAGTATTAATATTGTGGAGGTGCTAAGAATTGTTGAGTTATCTTGCATATTAGATGCTAAGGCCTCACATTTCTTACTCGTTGAACTATTCCGAGATATTCTCATTACTTCCAAGTGGTTTTTTCTTCTCTTCTTTGGTTATTCATGCATATTGTTAAGTGGGTTTCATGCAATAATTGATTAATTCCTGTTTTTGGATATGGTTTTTGTCTTGTCATCGATCTTTATGTTGAATCTACTTTATTGCTGAGATACGTTGTTGGTTATCTAGTTAAGATGAACAAGTGGTTAATAGAATAGTTAAAACTTGTGTAACAAGTTTCATTATTTTTCAAACAAAGTGGTATTGAATTGGATGATTTTACTCAATCTTGATGTCGGTAAAGTAGAGGATTGATAATAGATAGGATTGACGACCCTATTTCTATTATTGGCTAGTTTTAGTCCATATTCATTCGGTGACGATAGTATTAAAGTGTTCTTAAACAATTGCATAATAATTTACTTAGCAATAACCCCTTGGATCTTAGTTTTGGTGTGATTTTCCGCATTTTACCATCCTATCTTATTTACTTTATTTTGTTATTTGCATGACTTTTACCAAACTACGATCTTATTTTACTTACTTAGATTCATATGCTACTTAAACTACTAGAAATTGTAGTTTGTAAGAACTCGAAACCAACAACCACTTCACTTAAGACCACAAATTTCATGGGAACGAAACCTTAAATACTATAGTTTTAGTATTTTTGTTTTGTTAATTATAAATTTATTTTTGAGTGTTCTCCTAAAACTTCTTACAACGACAAGGACACGTCAAGCATCTAGTGAAGCCAAGTCCAACCCTTCAGTGTACGGTGACCAAGACAGAATACTTCCACATGACGCTCAACCGAAGCTACCATCAGCTAAATGTCAGATCACCATCACTAGCGCGGGTAGTGGGAAGATTCCAGAATGGCAGCTAGTACGTCGGTGACAGCTAAGGGCAGGACTATAGGAGACAAAAAGTACAACGTTACAGCTAATGGGGCGTGTGAATGACATGGTTGAAGTACGCCGGGAACAGTGTTGGAGGCTACTTTAACCATTTCTAAACTGTGCATGGATACTTTTACGGCTGGTTGTCAGTGTTTGCCTCTTAGAAGATGCCAAGAAGCCAGCTTGCAATCATTAGCCACCAAGCAATTTGGAAATTCCCAAATTAGCCATCCAATATTTTATTCACTAAATTTTCTTGTATAAGTAGCAGTAGTTAGCTCCGAACTCAACAACAAGAGACAGTAGCGATTAAGGAATAGTAGCTGAGTTCGGAGTTTTTTCCCTTGTAACTTATTACTTGGGTCGTTTTATCCAAAACTCTTTTATTATCTTTATTCATGTTTTTCTTTACATATGAGTGTTAATTTAAAGCCGATGAGGTTCTAAGTTCATACATGGATTTTTACTCCTCTAATGAGGTAGAGGCAAGGTGAAAGCCTCACTTACAAATGTGCACTAAAACGGGTTTGATAATGCCAAACTGCTTGCTTAAGTCTCTCTGCCGATAGATAAGTGGATCAGGCTGCTGTCAAAACCTGATGAGCACTTTATTGTATTTGAGTTTTCGATGATTTTGTTTACAATAAGTGGTATAGGTTTTCAGCTAAATTAATAGTGAGAGTAGGGAGTGATATGAGGTTATCATACAACTTAAGGGGTTGTGATAACACAGGATTGGAATTCTTGTCATAAAATCTTAATTGATCAAACTGTAGAAACAAATGATCCTGTATTATCTGGGTCTAGCAGAGTTGGAATACTTGTAGGGAAATATTAATTGATAATACCTCGGCCACCACATACTATGTGAATCCCAGAACTTAACAAAATCAGAAGGCTTAATTGACAATACCTTAGCAGCCATATACTTTATAAAGCTTAGGAGTCCAACATGAATGCATTTAGAGAATTCTTAAATGACAATACCGCAACAACCCCCTATCCTGTGAAGCTCCTGAGTGAATAAGAGTCCGAATGCTTTAAGGAGATATTAACTGATGATACCTTAGCAACTTTATACTCTGTTCATTCAAGTTCTAGTATGATATATGTGTGTTGAAGAGGTCCAATCCCCTTATCAAGTAGACTGGTTGGATTGGTGTTAGGCCGTACACAAAAGGGATCGGGGACTACATAGTCGATTGGTGGAGGGACTGTCAAGTACGTAACACATGTGTTACTCGAGTTGAGTCAGAACTGTGCTCTGTAAAATATTCTCTATCCTTGCTATTAGGAAGCTGAACCTATCTTGTCATCTACAAGCAATAATTGGAGCCTCTACTCTTGCCTAAAAGTAGAAATCCCAAATCTCATCCTTTGTTTCTTCGTTCAAAACATCACCTCATTTCTCCCTTTATAAATATAGCTTACTAACTGCTTACATTCATGCTATTCATTGACGTGTTTGTTTTCCCGGGAATTCTAGCTAAGAGGCAGGATTTTAGTCTTCGTTCCCTGTGGATTGACCCGTATACTACCTTAATTAGTGGTATTCGATTTATAAATTGTTAATTCTGAGTGGTGCACGACACTAAATCCATTGGTATCAACATTTTGGCGTAGTTTCCATGGAACGGTTACAAAGATTTTGCTGACAGGTTAGATTTGTAGGAGTATAAATAGTACTTATGTTTTTGATCTAGATCAATCTCAGCCAATAAGCATATATCGCGATGATTATGAATTCCTAACCCCTATTGCCCCAAAGGATAGAAAATCAGGATTTCAGTTATCTCATAGCCATAGTTGTGGTAGAAATCTACAGTAGAGACAACACACTACAGGAGTAATCGGCGACACCAGAAGCCTAAGACAAATAGGACATCAAGGCTCTCATGAAATGAGCCTCAAAAATCCACAAAAAGAGGTAGAGGAGTGTAGGTTCAAATCCATTCTGAGACGGTTGACAAAAATGGAGGAAGTTGCTCAAAAGAAAGACCTCCATTATCTACAGAAGCTTGGTTTCATGGAGAGGATGATGAAGGAACTGTAGACTGAAGAGGCTCACCTGAAATCCGCCTACAAGCAACAAATAGAAGAAAGTCATCAACAGAGGCTTAACTTGGAGAAAAGAGAGAAAGAATCTCTAAGGAATGGGGATGATACTTTTAGGAAGTTGTCTGACAACCAGTTAAAATTGATCAAACTGGCTTGATGCATAGACAACCCCTAAAAGCAGTGAGTGTATTAGGGAAGGGCCCACGAACTCAGCTGATTTTAGCACGAGTATCAATATGGAAGAAATGAGTCATTGAGAGATAAGTCCTACCAAACAACCAAAGGTAGATTGTGGCACAGAAGCTAATCTCCTGAAAGAAATGACAGGAAGGCTTGATTGATTGGATTCAAACTAGAAAGCTGGTGAAGTTAGAATAAAAAGGCTCATCAAAGCCATAAGAAGAAATTTCTAACATGCTGGAACTTCAGCATGTTGAAGAAGTAAGTTCAACCAAGAGCCTGGCCAAAGCCTTAATAGGTGCCATCATACAGTGCCCTGAGGATAACGATGGCCTTACAACCCTTGAAGTCATCACTGAAGAAAACCCTAATCATAAAGATAAAAAATTTCGAAAAATGATGGATTGGTATGAACAATTCTTAAAGAATATGACTACAGACATGCTCCAGTTGTCAGGGGAGTAAAGGAAATTCACAGAGATATTGTGCAGCCATATAAACTAGTTCAGGAATGAAGCAGAATCATGGTAACTGAATGAAATCAGCAATAAGGCATCTGAAGAAGCTACATTGTTATGAGTCACTACAGAACGTGCTTAAAAATATCTCTGGAAGACTGGAAGAAATCCAGAACACAATGTTGCAGATCCAAGCCAAAGCATTCGCTCAAGAGCAAGGAGGAGACAACAGGCCTTCTAAGTAAATGACACCCACATGGAACAATGAAATAGAGGGGGAAAGACTTGCTAGACCCCCTAGTAGAAGATTAAGGTTGGATGTCATTATGCTCACCCAGGGTAACTGGAACTGTAGTGAAATATGAAGAGAGAAGAAGTCAAGCCGGAGACTATAAATCAAGGCGCTCCTGGAAGGCAACTCAGATATCTAGTTCTAATTTTTAATTTTCAATTTTTAGAGTTAGAGTCAAATCAAAGTTAAATTCTATTTCATGGATGAATAAGCAAGGAGGCAAGCCAGATATATGAATTCATCAATATTGCAGCAGCCGATGCACAACTGAACATAACACAAAACCTCTGCAACAGAGAAGATTTCTTGTGCTCTCAAAATTTTACTTCATCTATTGTTTCATTGTTTGTTTTTCTTAACGGTTTCAGTCAGTTGAATCAGCAGGGAATACGGTTTTTGCTTTAAACATAATGCTCCTATCACACACTGCACTTTAAATTTCTAATTATGCATAATACAAGTGTGGGGGTGTAAGGATAACTCTGAATTTGTTATCATCGTGCTATCTGATTATGGAATTGAATTATGGGTAAGTCATTCACCTATAAAAATAAATTTTCCTTTAAAAAATAATCATGCTCTAATATTTTCTCTAAACTAAAACTAATTTTATTAAAACCCCTTTTGAGCCTATTTTTAGACGCCTTTAGTAATATAGGAAGTATAAGCTTAGCCGTTAGTGATTAGGATTGTAATACTCGGATTGAACCTTAGCTATTGCCTTTAGATTTAGTCACAAAATCCCAATTTCTGTGAGGGATTTTTAGCCTAGATTCTCCCTATGACTCATATTTCTTTGTTGAGTTATTAGTCTTATATGCATTGATAGATCTAGAACTTGGCTAGATTAACAAGACCATTTAAGTGTCCATAACTAGTCAAAATAATAAAGGCCCCTAGAAACTATATTTTTATTTTCTTTTCCACATAATTCCCTAGGATTAGCCCCTTTGAGCCCGACCTTTTCTTTGACCTCCCTTACATAAACACCCCTTCTAAACCTACTTTTTCGACCCCTCTATTCTAAATTCCTATTTGGTAGTTGTAGTTTTACTCAAGCATGCAAATATAACCAGGTGTTGTTTGTTATAATTGCTATCTCATTCTTTATAAAAAAATTAAAATTTTTCGAGACCAATGTTCCTAGTAGAAATAAGTGGGAATGTGATGGATATCTAAGCCTTGTACCCTCGCAGTAGTATAGTGGTGAGATGTAAGGAAGTAAAGGACCTCTAAGAATTATACCCTTATAAAAACACCCAAATTAGTATAATAAAAAGTAAGGAAGTGAAGGACCTCTACGCCTTGTACCCTTACAATAGTATAGTAGAAAGTAAAGTACTAGAACGCACGTTGGAAAGCTTCAAATATTAAGTTTGAGCGAAGGTTACTGCTACCAAATCTTTCCTTTTAGATTTTTCACCTTTTACCCAATTTATTCTAACCACATATGCTTTCCCTCTAAAACAAGCCTTTTTGATTGGCTTGTTATGGACACAACATTTTGGTGGAGGAGTGATGTCTAGTCAAGCCTATAGTTGAAATTATGCATGTAAGTGACTTGAGTGCTTAAGTTATATATATATATATATATATACTGCCCAAATGCATTGACTGAAAAATGAGTGAACCTTTTAAGTGCGAGGGTGGCAAGTCAATAAGTCAATAGTTCCGATAAGTAATTTGTGTGGAAATTTTAGTTGCTAAGGCTAATTTTTGACTTTATGCATTACCGAGGCTCGTTTTGTAAATATGGCTTAAAGGGAGAACATTTAAGCATGATCCAAAAGTATGGCTTAAAGGAAGAACATTAAATCATGATCCAGTTTTCTAAAAGGGGGTCTATTCATATCAGATTTTATAGTTAGTTTGATCGAGGACAAACAAAGTCTGGGGTGCTGATGTGATTCATTTTATACATGTTTTTACTTATTTTTCGCCTTTTTTTTAGCTGCTTACGGACAGATTTACACCTTGTACGTATGATAAAAATAATAGTTACGGCTCTACTTATGTTGATTGCAAGATAAATATGCATGGAATGAGACTGTAGAAAACCACACTTTTGACAGCATTTGGAGCAGAACCAAGGATTCTAAAGCCAGAAGGAAGACACAGCCAGCAGATGACAACTTCACATGAGCGTGAAGTTCACTAAGTCCAGTGAAATCCAACGTTTGGCGACTGTTAGCTGAAGACGTCCGGTTCATGACATCTTTCCCTAGACGTGATTGTGCGTTTCCTTGAGGAATCAAACCAAGGGAAAGCTTCCTAACGGAATTACCACGATTGCCTGATCTTGTTAATCTAGTCTATATATTATATGACTGAAGATTAAATTGGTGGAAACTGTTGAGCCATTGGAGCTGCTACAATGAACAATTCCAAAGGGGGAGATTGTTGAGCCATTGGAGCTGCTACAATGAAGCTTTCTTAGCCTTTACTAAAGTCCAATGTTGTGTTGTAATTGTTGCAACCACATTGTGACAAATCTGTGAATTACTAAGGCAATAATGGACTGAGTTCATGAGGATTGAAAGCATTTTATCTGGACAAAATCTCAGCAAGAAGCCGATGAATAAACTGAAGTGCCAAAATGAGAAGGAAGTGTACTGTTGGCATATCAGATCAAAGGCTGCACAGATCAGATCAAGTTACGCGCACATCAGATCAAAGGCTGCACAGATCAGATCAAGTTACGCGCACAGCAGATCAAAGGCTGCACAGACAAGTTACGCGCACATCAGATCAAAGGCTGCACAGATCAGATCAAGTTACGCGCACAGCAGATCAAAGGCTGCACAGACAAGTTATGCGCACATCAGATCAAAGGCTGCTCAGATCAGATCAAGTTACGCGCACATCAGATCAAAGGCTGCACAGACAAGTTACGCGCACATCAGATCAAAGGCCACACAGATCAGATCAAGGGAAGTGAAGATCAGATCAAATGCAGTGCGTATCAGATCAAAGGAAGTGAAGATCAGATCAAATGCAGTGCGCATCAGATCAAAGGACAGTGCGTATCAGATCAACGGAAGTAAAGATCAGATCAAATTCTCAAGGGATTGCTCAGCAGCTTGGTTTCACAGAAGCAAGGCAAGTCAGCAACAAAACATATTTGCAGCAGAAGAGAACAACTCAAGGCTGGAGAGCTGGAGCAGACACCTAAGAAGCTGAAGTCAAGGACGGCTAGTGAATCACACCTCAAACGCGCGACTCTAAAAGTCTCTCAAAGATTCAGAAGACGCAGGAGCATCATGTTGAAGTATCTAGCAATCCTGTGAGCGAGCAGAAATACAAAAGAATCAAGCAGTGCCCGATCAGAAGAACTGCAGGAGCTACATGGATGGTTCTGAGTTGCTGGACAGAACGTTGTGACATGAAGGCTAACATCAGATCAACTGCAAGCTAACATCAGATCAACCGGAGGCTAACATCAGATCAACTGCAAGCTAACATCAGATCAGCTGCAAGCTAACATCAGATCAACCGGAGGCCAACATCAGATCAACTGCAAGCTAACATCAGATCAACCGGAGGCTAACATCAGATCAACTGCAAGCTAACATCAGATCAACCGGAGGCTAACATCAGATCAACTGCAAGCTGATATCAGATCAAATGCCGCGTACATCAGATCAGCTATAAGCTAAGATCAGATCACTTCTGCTGTTTCAAAATATCTAAGACAAGCTACTCGAGAAGTCTGAAGGAGTACAGTCAACAATATGACATGGCAAGCAAGTTGCAACTTAAAAAGGTTGAAAATGGATTATATGAATCTTGAGCCGCCTTCCGTGTAAGATATGCTGACACACCGCACGTAGGGCACAGTTTTTCTTCTGGGAAAAGAAACGGGCAGATGAGTAGGTGTGGTAGGCACAACAACTGTAGAATGCAGGATAAACAAAAGGGAGGAAAAACCCTAAAAGGCAGCAGGCACAAGAAGAAAGAGAGGGAGTGAGATGAGCAGAAGCCAAGGTGTGTGCTGAACAGAACGAAACCGAGAAAAGGGAGGAGAAAAAGAGTGAGAGCAGAAAAAGATGATATGAAAAATACAAGAGAGAAAGAAACAGTCTGCTGCACAAGGAGAAGCTGAAGCATTGGAGAGGCAGAAGTCAAGGAGAAGAAGAAGCTGAGGAGGAGCAGAATCGGGAGAACTGACCCTGAGATTGCAGCTTCAGGTGGTAAGCCTAGAACACTATCAAACGTCTTTCATTAAGTGATTTTGAAAGATATTTGTGTAGAAAAGGCAGTACAATAGAGATTTATATGTTGTTGTTTTAGTTGATGAACCTGTAGAGGTAGTGAACCTCAATGTGTTGAGCAGTGAGCTCTTGTTTATGTTGCTTATGGTCAGTGAGGCCAGAGCTGAAGGATTCTGTGATAGTGAAGATTGACAGGAGTGAATCTGTCCGTGGATGTAGATCATTTGATCGAACCACGTAAAAATCCCCCGTGCACATTTACTGCTTTGAGTGTGTCTTGACTGGTGTGGTGTTATCAAACTGTAAGCTTGAACAGGAGTGTCATGGTTGTGTAAGTAAACCCTCCTTGAGTGATTGAATTGATCTGATCTCTTCCTTGGTTGATCTGATGTCTTCCTTGGTTGATCTGATCTGCCAACAGTCCATCTAAGCCAACACGTGAGTTCAACAATAAGCTCTAACTGAGCTAACATTTGAGAGGGAATCCTTTAGTTGAGAGAAAAATTGATAGAGTGTTGATTCACCCCCCCCTCTCAACACTTGACACGATCCAACAATTGGTATCAGAGCGAGGTTTGCTTTTGTCAAGTGATTGTTGAAACTTAGAACCAGCAGTAGTAATGGAGAATCAAGCAACAACTGTTAAGGGAGTTCCTTATTTCAGTGGCCAAAATTTCCAGTTATGGAAGAAGAGAATGAGTGCTTATCTCTTAGCACAAGGCTTACAAGTACAAAGAGTAGTCTTGCATGGATTTACACCAACCGTAGATGAGGAGAATCCTACAGCTGCAGAAATTAGAAACTTAGAAGCTGATGGAAAGGCAAGGAATGCTCTATATGCAGCTCTGTCAGAAAAAGAGAACTTTAAAGTTATAGACTGTGTTACTGCTCATGAAATATGGATTAAACTGATTAATATTCATGAGGGAGACCTCAAGGTTAAGGAGGCAAAATTGCAGGTTCTTAGAAGTAAGTTTGAAGGTCTTAAGATGGGAGAAGGTGAAAACATTGAGGACTTTCTAAACAGAGTTGTTGAATTAGTTAGCTCAATGAGGGGTCTGGGTGAGAGTGTTGGAGATTCCAATATAGTTAAAAAGGTTCTTAGATCCCTACCAGCAAGATATGATTCTAAGGTCTCTGCTATAGAGGAGAGGGACCTAGATAAAGTGACATTAGATGAGCTACAAAGCACCCTTGTAGCATATGAAATGAGGATTTCAAATTCAAAGGAGGAGACGTCAAAGGCAGTCAAGGAGATAGCATTTAAAGCAAAACACTCAAGGAAGCTAAAGGAGGAAAGCAGTGAAGATGAAGCAGCAGACAGTGATCTTGAAAGAATGATGGTGCTGATTTCAAGGAGTTTCAGAGGCCAGACTGGAAAGTACAAGGGAAAGTTGCCCTTAAAATGCTTCAATTGTGGCAAAATAGGCCACTTTGCAAGCAAGTGCTTCATGAAGAACAAGAGAACAGAAGATGAGGAAGCTGACAAGCCATCAGACAGGTGGCCGGAGCAGAAAGGAAAGAAGAAGATGAGCTTCAAATCAAGAAAAGGGAAAGCTTACAGAAAACGGAGCTACCTGAGCAAGAAGAAAAATGATAGCTCTGAGGAGGATGAAGAGACTGATGTCTCAGACAGTGAAGATGAGTCTGAAGCTGAAGAGGAGACTCTCATGGTGATGAAATCTTCAACTGTTTCATTAAAGGAGGATGCTGAACTAGAGAACCAATCAGCTGATGATGAAGAAGTGGATCTAGAGGAAGAACTGGAGTTTGCATACAACAAGATAGAGGAGCAGAAGAGATTGCACAAGAAGACAATGAAGACAATGAAGGAGATGGAAAAGGTCATCTTGAGCAGTCAAGAAGAAAACTCAATACTGGAGAATAGAGTAACTGAATTGGAGCAGGAACTGATTCTCATGCAAAATGAAGCTGAGGTTCACAAAAATTGTACAAGAGAAAAGATGGAACTTCAAAAGACATGTGAAACCTTGGTAGAAAAGCTAGATGCCACCACTGCCGAACTAGAGGATGCAACAAGAAAGATAGAAGATCTGCTGTCTCAACAAACTGTGTTCAAAGCTGAAGAAATGACTGATGGAACTACTGTAGAATCAAAATTGAAAGGAAAGCTGGAGTTTAAGTCAAGCAAAACTGAGCCTGGTGAATTCTCAAGGAGCAAAGAAGTGGCTGCAAAAACTGAAGAAGCCACAAGGAAGTTAGATGAGTGCCTCAGCAAGCAGAGATCTTATTCAAAAGGGAAGAAAGGTCTTGGTTATGAAGGAGATCAAAAATTAGAAGGACAACCAGCTGCAACAACCAAGAAGACTGTTACCTTTGTCAAAGAAGGTTCAATTTGTGTTGCTGGTGTAAAGGCAGGAACTAGTTTTGTTGATGCTAAGAAGATGGAAATTTCTAATGGATCAAGAAAGTCTACTGAGCAAAATGAAAGACTGCAGGAGCTGAGGGGGAGACAATCTATGTATCAAAGAAGCCTGCTCAAAAGTAGAAGGCTGATTGCTGGAGTATGTTTCACCTGTGGAGAATCAGGTCACTATGCAGCAAATTGCTGGAGGAAGGCATTCTGGAGATTTGGAGGAAGAACAATGCAGTCAAGAGGATGGAATAGGAAAGAGTATTATCATCAAAGAAGCCTAAGTGCTTCAAGAAGGATCCCTGAAGCTGAAATCAGAAAAGGCCATATCATACAACCTGGAGAAGTGTATCAGAAATTGAATGTCTGGTGCAGATGCAGATTGCCAAATGAGAGAAGCAAGTGGTCTGAAGGAGTGAATAGCAGGAGAGCTCAGCCACTGCAACAAGCTACAAATAGAAGAAACTTTGCAGCAGATTACACAAGAAGAAATCAGTCTCTAATGCAGCCACTTAATCTGAGAAACAGATTTCAAATTTTTGAAGGGTTAGAAGAGAATGATCACTGGAGCTGCAGCAGGAGCAATCAGAGATTGAATGAACAGCAAGGCATACCAGCAGCAAGAAAAATTTGGAGGAAGAAGCACAGATTTGAAGAAGCTTGCATTGCTGAAGTTGCACTTAAAACAAAAGCTAAGGAAGCCCAATGGATCATTGACAGTGGGTGCACAAGCCATATGACTGGAGACAAAACTCTACTGAGAAACACAAAAGAAGTTGAAAGAGGGTTTGTCAAGTTTGCAGATAAGAGTGGGTTAAAGATCAAGGCTGTTGGAGAAGCCACCATTGGATCAGAAAAGTTCAAATCTAAGGAGGTGCTGTTTGTAGAAGGGCTGAAGTACAACTTGCTGAGTGTAAGACAACTGTGTGACAATGGTTTCAAAGTAGATTTCTCAAAAAATGGCTGTTTCATCAAAGACTGCAAGACTGGAGAAATCATGGCCAAAGGAATAAGAGACAACAAGGATTTGTACCTCATAGATGTGAAGGAAAAGTTGTGCATGCTAAGCAAAATGGATGAAAATACGCTTTGGCATTGCAGGCTTGGACATTTAAATCAAAAGAGCATGAGAAGCCTGGTGAAGTGCAATGCAGTGTTAAACCTACCTGTACTAAAGAGGGACAACAGCACTTGTGACTCATGCCAAAAAGGGAAATTTGCAAAACTTTCTCACAAGTCCAATGAGCATAGAACCTCTAAGCCATTGGAGCTAGTTCACACTGATGTATGTGGACCAATGAAAAGAAAAGGTACAGGTAAAGAGATGTATTTCATTCTTTTTGTGGATGACTTCACTAGGATGATGTGCATCATGCACATGAAGCAAAAGAGTGAAGCCTTCAACTGCTTCAAAAGATTTCAAAAACTGGCAGAAAACCAGCATGGAAGGAAGATCAAAGTTTTGAGATCAGATAATGGAGGAGAGTTTACCTCGCAGGAATTTGAAGAATACTTGGAGGAAATGGGAATCAAACATCAAGTCTCAAGTCCTCACACTCCCCAGCAAAATGGAGTTGTAGAGAGGAAAAATAGAAGTGTGATTGAGATGGCAAGAACCATGCTGTTGGAGCACAATACTCCAAAGCACTTCTGGAAGGAAGCCACAATGGCAGCTGTGCATGTACAAAATAGAACCATGTTGAGGCCGAACACTGAAAAGACACCATATGAACTTTGGTATGGTCACAAGCCAAATGTGAAGTACTTTAGAGTTTTTGGCAGCAAATGCTTCATCAAGAACAAGGAGCAAAGCCTTGGAAAATTTGAAGAGAGGGCTGATGAGGGCATTTTCCTTGGTTACTCAAATAAGAGCAAGGCTTACAAGGTTTATAACAAGAGGCTGGATAAGATTATGGAAAGCTATGATGTGAAAGTGGTTGAGGAAGTCAAGATGAAAGCCACTGATCCTGAAAATTTTCTGGATCACTTAGATGACTTAGAGAGCCAAGATGAGGCAGACCTGGAGCTGAAATCAGCTACTGAGGAGACTGATGCAGAAGGATCAGAGACAGAAGTTACAGAAGGCCAGGAAAGAGCAAAAAGAAAGTACAACAAGAGAATTGACAAGATGCCTATCATTGGAGACCCCAAAGCTCCAGTAAGAACAAGAAGGCAACTGAAAAGTATGGTTGCAACTGCCCTACTGTCTCAAGTTGAGCCAAGGTCAATAGAGGAAGCCCTGGAGGACCAGTCATGGCTGCAAGCCATGAATGAAGAGCTGGATCAAATTGAGAAAAACCAAACTTGGGAGCTCGTGGATAGGCCAGCAAACAAAAATGTGATAGGCACAAAATGGGTGTTTAGGAACAAGTTGAATGAGGAAGGAAAGGTTGTAAAGAATAAGGCAAGGCTTGTGTGCAAAGGATACTCTCAAATTGAAGGAGTAGATGTGGATGAAACCTTTGCCCCAGTAGCAAGGCTTGAAGCCATAAGAATGTTTTTGGCAGTGGCTTCAGCAAGGAGTTATAAGGTCTTCCAAATGGATGTTAAATCTGCCTTCTTGAATGGAAATCTGGAAGAAGAAGTGTACATTGAGCAACCGGATGGTTTTCTAGTTTGTGAAGATGAAAACAAGGTGTGCAGGCTCAAAAAGGCACTGTATGGATTAAAACAAGCCCCAAGAGCATGGTACTCAAGGCTGGACAGTTACCTGAAGAATCTGAATTTCAGAAAAAGTTGCATAAATAGCAATCTATATGTCCTTGATGGAAAGGGTGGACAGTTAATAGCCATAGTCTATGTTGATGACATAATATTTGGAGGAGATAAGGAGCAGCTGTGCCATGAATTTGCTAGAAAGATGCAAGAAGAGTTTGAAATGTCCATGATAGGAGAGCTATCATTTTTCCTTGGACTACAGATTCATCAAAAAGCAACTGGAATTTTTATCTCTCAAACCAAGTATACCAAAGAAGTGCTGAAGAAATTTGGTATGACTGATGCTAAGCCAATGTCTACACCCATGGCAACTAACTGCAAGCTGAGCAAGGATGAAAAAGGAGCTGAAGCTGATCAAAGTCTATACAGAAGCATGATAGGAAGCTTATTGTACTTAACAGCAACAAGGCCTGATATTACCTTTGCTGTCTGCCAAGCTGCTAGATACCAGGCAAATCCAAAGAGTTCTCATATGATTGCACTAAAGAGGGTGCTAAGATACTTGCAAGGGACAGTAGATTATGGTCTGTGGTATGCAAGGAAAGGAAGCTTGGGATTAAGAAGCTTCACTGATGCTGATTGGGCAGGGAATGTTGATGACAGGAGATCCACTTCAGGAGGAGTATTCTTTCTTGGAAATAGATGTGTGAGCTGGTTAAGCAAAAAGCAAGAAAGTATAGCCTTAAGCACTGCTGAAGCTGAGTACATAGCAGCAACCAAGGCATGCACTCAAGCTATATGGATGAGATCTGAACTGCAAAATCTTAAAGAAGAAGTTCCCCTGCCACTGATAATTCTTTGTGACAACAAAAGTGCCATTGATTTGTCAAAGAATTCAGTCCAGCACTCGAGAGCCAAACATATAGAAATCAAGTATCACTTCATAAAGGACAAGGTTGAGAAAGGAGAAATTATGCTAGAGTATGTTCCCACAGCTAAACAAATAGCTGATGTAATGACAAAGCCTCTTCCAGCCGAGATGTTTGAAATTTTGAGGATGCAAATGGGAGTGCAGTCCTCCTTCTCATGCTGAATCAGTTGAGCATCCCCAAATCCCTTTGAAATTGGTTGTCAAAGGGGGAGAGATAGTCGCAGCATGCAGGGGGAGCTTACTATGTAGAAGAATAAGGTTCAGGGGGAATAAGGTTCAGGGGGAGCTTAGCACTGAGTTGACTGATTGGCTGCAAATGTGGTTGCCAACAATTCCAAAGGGGGAGATTGTTGAGCCATTGGAGCTGCTACAATGAACAATTCCAAAGGGGGAGATTGTTGAGCCATTGGAGCTGCTACAATGAAGCTTTCTTAGCCTTTACTAAAGTCCAATGTTGTGTTGTAATTGTTGCAACCACATTGTGACAAATCTGTGAATTACTAAGGCAATAATGGACTGAGTTCATGAGGATTGAAAGCATTTTATCTGGACAAAATCTCAGCAAGAAGCCGATGAATAAACTGAAGTGCCAAAATGAGAAGGAAGTGTACTGTTGGCATATCAGATCAAAGGCTGCACAGATCAGATCAAGTTACGCGCACATCAGATCAAAGGCTGCACAGATCAGATCAAGTTACGCGCACAGCAGATCAAAGGCTGCACAGACAAGTTACGCGCACATCAGATCAAAGGCTGCACAGATCAGATCAAGTTACGCGCACAGCAGATCAAAGGCTGCACAGACAAGTTATGCGCACATCAGATCAAAGGCTGCTCAGATCAGATCAAGTTACGCGCACATCAGATCAAAGGCTGCACAGACAAGTTACGCGCACATCAGATCAAAGGCCACACAGATCAGATCAAGGGAAGTGAAGATCAGATCAAATGCAGTGCGTATCAGATCAAAGGAAGTGAAGATCAGATCAAATGCAGTGCGCATCAGATCAAAGGACAGTGCGTATCAGATCAACGGAAGTAAAGATCAGATCAAATTCTCAAGGGATTGCTCAGCAGCTTGGTTTCACAGAAGCAAGGCAAGTCAGCAACAAAACATATTTGCAGCAGAAGAGAACAACTCAAGGCTGGAGAGCTGGAGCAGACACCTAAGAAGCTGAAGTCAAGGACGGCTAGTGAATCACACCTCAAACGCGCGACTCTAAAAGTCTCTCAAAGATTCAGAAGACGCAGGAGCATCATGTTGAAGTATCTAGCAATCCTGTGAGCGAGCAGAAATACAAAAGAATCAAGCAGTGCCCGATCAGAAGAACTGCAGGAGCTACATGGATGGTTCTGAGTTGCTGGACAGAACGTTGTGACATGAAGGCTAACATCAGATCAACTGCAAGCTAACATCAGATCAACCGGAGGCTAACATCAGATCAACTGCAAGCTAACATCAGATCAGCTGCAAGCTAACATCAGATCAACCGGAGGCCAACATCAGATCAACTGCAAGCTAACATCAGATCAACCGGAGGCTAACATCAGATCAACTGCAAGCTAACATCAGATCAACCGGAGGCTAACATCAGATCAACTGCAAGCTGATATCAGATCAAATGCCGCGTACATCAGATCAGCTATAAGCTAAGATCAGATCACTTCTGCTGTTTCAAAATATCTAAGACAAGCTACTCGAGAAGTCTGAAGGAGTACAGTCAACAATATGACATGGCAAGCAAGTTGCAACTTAAAAAGGTTGAAAATGGATTATATGAATCTTGAGCCGCCTTCCGTGTAAGATATGCTGACACACCGCACGTAGGGCACAGTTTTTCTTCTGGGAAAAGAAACGGGCAGATGAGTAGGTGTGGTAGGCACAACAACTGTAGAATGCAGGATAAACAAAAGGGAGGAAAAACCCTAAAAGGCAGCAGGCACAAGAAGAAAGAGAGGGAGTGAGATGAGCAGAAGCCAAGGTGTGTGCTGAACAGAACGAAACCGAGAAAAGGGAGGAGAAAAAGAGTGAGAGCAGAAAAAGATGATATGAAAAATACAAGAGAGAAAGAAACAGTCTGCTGCACAAGGAGAAGCTGAAGCATTGGAGAGGCAGAAGTCAAGGAGAAGAAGAAGCTGAGGAGGAGCAGAATCGGGAGAACTGACCCTGAGATTGCAGCTTCAGGTGGTAAGCCTAGAACACTATCAAACGTCTTTCATTAAGTGATTTTGAAAGATATTTGTGTAGAAAAGGCAGTACAATAGAGATTTATATGTTGTTGTTTTAGTTGATGAACCTGTAGAGGTAGTGAACCTCAATGTGTTGAGCAGTGAGCTCTTGTTTATGTTGCTTATGGTCAGTGAGGCCAGAGCTGAAGGATTCTGTGATAGTGAAGATTGACAGGAGTGAATCTGTCCGTGGATGTAGATCATTTGATCGAACCACGTAAAAATCCCCCGTGCACATTTACTGCTTTGAGTGTGTCTTGACTGGTGTGGTGTTATCAAACTGTAAGCTTGAACAGGAGTGTCATGGTTGTGTAAGTAAACCCTCCTTGAGTGATTGAATTGATCTGATCTCTTCCTTGGTTGATCTGATGTCTTCCTTGGTTGATCTGATCTGCCAACAGTCCATCTAAGCCAACACGTGAGTTCAACAATAAGCTCTAACTGAGCTAACATTTGAGAGGGAATCCTTTAGTTGAGAGAAAAATTGATAGAGTGTTGATTCACCCCCCCCTCTCAACACTTGACACGATCCAACAGAAACAACTTAAGCTTAAAAATACGCATTTATTTAGCTTCCTCATATGGACAAGTAGGAATATGGGCGAATGGTTTGGTGTATAGGGGTCGTTCTCTCGCAAGAGGAGAAGGAATTATCTATCCGTGTCCAATCAAAATTTCGACTTTTGTGCTACATATTCCAGAATCGGGAACTTTCAATCAAACCCAGACGCTCTTGCAATTCGATTCAAACCCTTTTGAAACGCCATTGTAACGGATATTGGTTTATCTTATTCGATTTGTTAACACACACACAAAATAACAATCTTTAATAAAGGCAGAAAATAGAGAGTATACCTTTGAAGTGTGTCACTTAAGAGATTCTCTTGTATGAATCAAAAGAGATTCTGACATTGTGTGTGCAACGATTTACAGAACCAACAGATTAGAAAACTCCAAAGGAAAGACAATCCACAACAGCTCGCTGGAAAAACCAGCTCCAAAAGTCACCAGAAACTAGAGAGTCATCGCCGCCGGTTCAATTCAGTCGTCCGCCACCGGGATAAAATCAAGTCAGCCACCACTGTAAGGGGACTACCACCGCTACTGAGAAAGAATTTCGACTTCGAGGAAGAGCTCTGGTTTATGCACCTATAACGCTCTCTAGGATTTCTCTCTCTAAATTTCTGTTGTTTTGAAACTTTATGAATTGTGTATTATATCGCTGAGTCTCTATGTATATTTATAGAGCTACAAGAGTGACCTTAAGTTGGATTAGGATCATTCTTCCTATTGGGTTTGTCTTTTACTCCAATCCCGTTCCTGGACTAATTCACATCCAACTGACACAAGGATTCACTTATCCTTAATCCAGTTCCTGGACTGATTCGCAAACAACTGACACAATGATTAATTAATTACTTAATTAATAAAATCTACCTTTGTCAATTACCCAATACATAACTAATCGTACCACTGATAGATTAATTACGGAACTACATTCCAAACTATAATTGCTTTCGGAACCACCAAATTAATTATTATTTAATCTCCCCACATCAAAGATATAGTGCTCGTTTATTTATTAATTTACTGATAAATTAATTAATTAACTTCTTTAATATCCGAGATCAGTACCACTCGACCTTTTTACTATGCCAGACATAAGTCGACTGGCCGACTTTAGTATAATAAACATTTTGAGCTCATCTCGGGAGCACCATCTGTAAGATTATCTTCCAGGGCCCGGTCAAAAATTCACTTTCGTGCTATACATTCTAGAATCAGAACTTTAGACCAGGCCTAGACTCTAGCACAATCGCTATTTTAATCCTTATTTAAAATAACATTGCGCAGGATCTTTGTTTGTACTTATTTGATTTATCACGCAACAAAATTTCTAATTAAAAACAGAAGTTTTAGAAATACCTTTTGAAGCGTAAACTCAGATGATCGCTTGTATGACTCGAGACTAGGCTTGAACGTTGTGTGGGTAATGATCCAACGAACCAACAATCAGCAATCCAACACAAAAGAACTCGCCATAAAATTCTTACGACCAAGCCATCGCCGCGTGAAGTTCACGCGCCAAATGTCACTGCCCCACACATCGTCGCCTTCAACACACACGTGCCGCTAGGAACATGAAGAATAACCTGTAGCCGGTTTCTTAGGAAAAAGTCTGCCGCACGGAGCTTTGGAAAATCCGACTTGGAGAGGTTGAATTTTAATTCTCTCTCTAGGATTTTATCTCTCTAGTTTTCTTATCTAGAAAACTTATGAATTTTGTGTATGGAATTTCTAATCCCTTGTCCACATATAAAGCTATAAGAGAGACCCCAAATTGGTTTAGGATTGACCTTCCTTTTTGGTTTAGGTAATTACTTAGTTTCCAAATCCAATTAGATAACTAATATAATAGGATAATCCAAATCCAATTAGATTTCCCAATCTCTAAGATTTCCTAAGTCTAATTAAAACTTAAGACTTAATTAGTTAATTAAATAATTCCACTTTGTTAATTACTTAATTAACCATTCAGAATAATTAATTAATTAATTATAGTTATTCAATTAACCCACTACAAAATCAATCGTACCACTAACGGATTAATTTTGACACTACCATCCTACACCAGAATTGCTTCCGGAACAACTAAATTAATTTATTCTTTAATCTCCCCACATCAAAGATTTAGTGCTCGTTAATTTATTAATTCACTGATAAATTAATTAATTAACTTCTTTAATTCTGAGATTAGTACCACTCGACCTTTTTACTATACCGGAAATAAGTCCACCGGCTGGATTTAGTATAATAAACATAACGAGCTCATCTCGGAAGCACAAGCAATGGGTTTGAAACCATTTACGTCAGGTCCTCTCTTGCATTTGTAGACCCATTTACATCCAATGGGTTTGAACCCATCAGGCAGGTTCACAAGCTCCCAGACTTGATTGTGGTTTATCGACCCCATCTCGGATATCATTGTTTTTTGCCAAGACTCTACATTTTTATCTCGGAGAGCCTCATTGTAGTTTACGGGGTCAAGCTCAGGTGCGCCTGGGACTAGGTCTGAAGCCTCTCTCACGCCAATCAACATGTTGGGCTGCCTTACAGCCCTCCCACTACGACGAGGCACCACCTGTGTAGGCGCATCATCTGTGATATCTTGTGCAGTGTGTGGTGTATCTACTTATGTTGGTGCATCAGGATTATCAAATTGTTTCCTAAGCTCTTCTAGTAATATCTTGCTCTTGGGCTTGTGATCAATAATATAGTATTTGTTGGTGAATGTGCCCTAATGAGGGTTATTTATGTAAATATACTTTGAGGGTATTTATGTAAATAAGACATTTGTCGCTTGATTGATTGTTTATCAAATGAGTTAATTTCATGATAGTAATATCCTTGTGCATATTTAAATTTATGAAATTGATCCACCAAAAGAAACACTCCATTGACTAATTAGATCATGAGTGATTCTTTTGAGTAGTACTGGTACTAGGATCCTTAGACTAGAAATCACTACATAGTCTTAGGTGAATTGTAGTGTGCTTTGACATACGCCTAACGGAATCGTAACAGGTTGCCAAGTACGGGTATGATTGGGTACACTATGAGACACGCTAAGGTATGTAGGTGAAGTGATGGGACTACAAATCTCTCTTAAGTGAGAGATGATATCTTGGCCACTTGATAGTGAACTGAAAAGTGCATGGTCATGCCCAAGGAATGATAAGGATATCATTTGCTTGATGGATTCAGTGTCACTAAGAGATCAAGTAAACGTTTAGCCATATAAGGATGATGGTTCCATGCCTTATGCTAAACGGGATATCAATGTAGAGGATCGTACGCAGTTTACTCGGAAATGTTGTGTTGAATCTCCATTCGACCCTCCATTTTGAATTGGGTAGTCATTATGTCTTGCTAGAGATCACTAATGACTTATGGATTAATCAATGAGATTCAGTTATCCGTTGCCAATTTAGAATGGGCCTATAGGATCGCACATAAGAAAGTTTGATGATGCAGAATAAGGATTCTTGCCTACAATAAGTATAATTGTTATACTTAAATAAATAAGATTTAATTAAATGGTTTAATTAAATATTATTGGAAAGTTATGTGGAATTAATTAATAGTTAATTAATTACCTGTGAACAATTGGGATGGGCTGATAAATCAAGGGACTTAATTGCAATTGAAGTTCTTGACCCATCGGCCTGATCCATGGGTCATGGGCTGATCCATGGGCTTGGTGTATAACCCAAATCATTAAGGTATTATTTAAGGCTGATTTGGAATTAGTAAATATTATTTTAAATACTGATTTGGAGTCAGTTAAATAATATTTGGTAATAATACTGATTTGGAATATTACTAAAATCAGTTAAGTTATAATTGGGTAATTACAATACTGATTTTGGAAATTAATTCTCTACAAATATCCTAAGGATATAATTGTAGGAAGAGGATTTTGAATTATTCTCATCAGAAAAAAATACACAGGATTTCCCAAATTCTCTGGGTAGGGATGTTGGAAGTTTGTTTAGGTGTTTAATCTAATTAAATAGTGGAATTCCTAAACTATGAGGATCCGGGTCTTACCCTTGAAGCGTAATCGGTTGTGCAGTCGCCTGGTTCCTCTGAGAAGATGGCGTTCACCAACAATTCACGTGAATTGTCTCTACAATCTTGCACCGGAGCCTCTCAAAATTGGTGCTAGCCCAAAAGTGCCTGTCAAAGAGAAAACGTTTATCTCTGGAAGAAAGGTTTTGAAGAGTCTGTTCTTCGAGTCTGAGAAAGTCATTTTTTTTTTTAAATCTTTCAAACGTGTTTTTAAAAACAATTTTTCTAAAAACTCTCAACCACCAGATACTTCTCTGATTTGAGAAGTATCTGTTTATAATAATTAATAATTATTATTTACTGAGTTGGGTTTAACCAACACCATGGATCAACCCATTGATCCATGGATCAGGCTGATGGGTCAAGAACCTTAATTCACAATTAGGTCCCTTGATTTGTCAGCCCAATTTAATTCTTCCTAGGTAATTAATTAACTATTAATTAATACCATAATACTCTTCAATAATATTTAATTAAACTATTTAATTAAATATTATCAATTTAAGTATAACTCTTATACTTAAAACCAGGCAAATTAATTCTGAATCATCGAACTCACTTATGTGCGATCCTGTAGGCCCATTCCAAATTGACAATGAATAAATTAATCTCATTAATTAATCCATAAATCATTAGTGGTCTCTAGCAAGACATAATGACTACACAATTCAGAACGGAGGGTCGAATGGTGATTCAACACAACCTTCCGAGTATACTACGTAATGTCCTCCACACTGATATCCAGTTTAGCATAAGGCATGGAACCAATCATCCTTATATAGCTTAACGTTTTACTTGATCTCTTAGTGACACTGAACTTAATTAAGCAAATGATAACCCTTATCATTTCTTGGGCACGGCCATGCACTTCTTAGTTCACTATCAAGCGGCCAAGATATCATCTCTCATTTAAGAGAAACTTGTAGTCCCATCACTTCACCTACATACCTTAGTGTGACTCATAGTGTACCCAATCATCCCCGTACTTGGCAACCTGTTACGGTCCCGTTAGGCATATGTCAAAGCACACTCTAATTCACCTAAGACTATGCAGTGATTTCTGGTCTAAGGATCCTCGTACGAGTACTACTCAAAAGAATCACTCATGATCTAAAAGTCCATGGAGTGTTTCTTTTTGGCGGATCGATTTCATAAAATTCAATATGCACAAGAATATAATTTCATGAAATTAACTCATCAGATAAATAATCAATCAAACGACATATGTCTTATTTACATAAATAACCCTCAAAGTTTATTTACATAAATAGCCCTCAAAAGGGCACATACACCAACAATCTCCCACTTGCCCGTTGAAGGGCTATGTCTTAAACTGTTTAAGACCAAGCTCTATTACATGTCTATCAAACTGTGACTGTGGTAGAGCTTTTGTGAGAGGATCTGCAACATTGTCGTCTGACCCTATTTTGCACGCTTTCACATCTCCTCGATCAATGATCTCTCGGATGAGGTGAAACCTTCTGAGTATATGTTTGGTTTTCTGGTGTGACCGAGGCTCCTCAGCTTGTGCGATGGCCCCGTTATTGTCACAAAAAAGTTCTATCGGATCTTGGATACTCGGTATCACTCCGATGTCTAACACGAACTTTCTCACCCAAACAGCTTCCTTTGCAGCATCTGACGCAGCAATGTACTTAGACTGTATTGTAGAATTGGCTGTTTTATCTTGCTTTGAGCTTTTCCAACTTATTGCACCGCTATTCAGATAAACACATAGCCTGATTGTGACTTCATGTCATCTTGATCTGTTTGAAAAGCAGCATCAGCGTAACCTTGTACGATGAGCTGTTCTTGTCCTCTATACACTAGCATTAATCCTTTAGTTCTTCATAAGTACTTTAGGATTGCTTTGACTGCAGTCCAATGATCTGTTCCAGGATTTTGTTGGTATCTGCTAGTCATGCTCAGTGCATGTGCGACATCCGGGCGGGTACATAACATGGCATACATGATAGATCCTATGGCCGAAGTATATGGTACTCTACTCATTGTATCCCTCTCATCTCTTGTTGAAGGACCTTTGTTCTTCTTCAAGAGAAGGCCATGTCTAAATGGTACCTTACCATTTTTTGAGTTAGACATATTGAATCTTTTCAATATCTTGTCTATGTAGCCTTCTTGACTTAGTCCCGGAAGCCTTTTTGACCTATCTCTATAGATCTTGATACCTAGTATCATTTCGGCTTCTCCTAAGTCTTTCATAGAAAATACAGTCCCCAACCATTGTTTGATGTCTTTCATCATGTTAATGTCATTTCCTATGAGTAGGATGTCGTCCACATATAGGACAAGGACAACTATCTTGCTCCCACTAACCTTCTTGTAAACACAAGGCTCATCTTCGTTCTTTATGAAGTCGTAACCTTTTACTGCCTCGTCAAAACGAAGATTTTAACTCCGAGATGCTTACTTTAGTCCGTAGATGGACCTCTGAAGCTTGCATACACGATTTGGATGCTCTTGATCGATGTATCCCTCGGGTTGTTTCATATAAACATCCTCGAGTAGGTTTCCATTCAGGAAAGCCGTCTTAACATCCATCTGCCATATCTTATAGTCATAATATGCAGCTATGGCGAGCATAGTCCGAATGGACTTGAGCATCACGACAGGGGAGAAGGTTTCATCATAGTCTATACCATGAGTCTGTCTGAAACCTTTAGCCACTAGTCGTGCCTTGAAGATCCCGCCAGGTTTTAACTTAAAAATCCACTTGCAATCGACAACCTTTGCCTGAACAGGAGGGTCAATCAAAGTCCACACTTTATTGTCCCTCATGGATTGCATTTCAGATTCCATGGCTTGTAGCCATTTATCCCAATCTGGACTTTCTAAAACCTGTTTGTAGTTCACGGGCTCATTAGAGTCCACCAAGATCAAACCTTGATCGTCAGTCACGAGAAATCCGTATCTCTCGGGTTCATGACGAGATCTACTAGACCTTCTAGGTTCTTGTGTTGTTGACTCAGGCTGCTCATCTTCATGAGTTTCCATGTCAACTTCTATCTGAGTTTCTGTAGATCGTTCTACATTCTCTTGTGGTTCTGGAACATCTCCGAGTTCTATTCTACTCCCACTGTCTTTCTTGTACACAAATTCTTTCTCTAAGAAAGTAGCTCCTCGAGCAACGAACACTTTGTTCTCAGTTGGGTTGTAGAATTGATATCCTTTGGTTTCCTCAGGATATCCCACAAATAGGCATTTGTCAGTTTTAGGTTCAAGCTTATCACTTTGTAAACGTTTTACATGAGCTTGACAACCCCAAACTCGTAGATAGGACATATAGGGCTTCCGACCCCAGAAAAAAATCAAACACGTTTTGAACCCAGATTTCCGACAAGGAAATAAAACAATAATTCAGCCCAGCATGAAATTTAAACCAAAGCAGACAACAACAAAAAAATTTCGTTTCTCCTGGTATGAGTTTCCGGCCAAAATTTAGAAACCCAGACATATGAGCTCTATATTCCGGAGAACAATTATAACAGCCCAAGAAAAACCCAGTTTTCGGTGATAATATTTTCAAAACCCAGAATTTGGCTTCGGAAAAAAAACGACCATCGTTTACCCGGCGACATTAAAAAAACAGCCAAACATTTAGAAACGTAAGCATTTTTTTAGAAATCCGGCCAAAATTGGTTAAATCCGGCCAAAATCAAGAGTTTAGAAACGTAAGCATTTTTTCTGGCCAAGGAATACTAACACCGACCAAAACATGAAGGAAACCACCCCGGCCTCAAATTATTCCTTTTAATTAAAACCCAATTTTAATTAAAACTGAAACAACCTGGCTCTGATACCACTATTGGAATTTTGTTTAGGTGTTTAATCTCATTAAACAGTGGAATTCCTAAACTATGAGGATCCGGGTCTTACCCTTGAAGCGTAATCGGTTGTGCAGTCGCCTGGCTCCTCTGAGAAGATGGCGTTCACCAACAATTCACGTGAATTGTCTCTACAATCTTGCACCGGAGCCTCTCAGAATTGGTGCTAGCCCAAAAGTGCCTGTCAAAGAGAAAACGTTTTTCTTTGGAAGAAAGGTTTTGAAGAGTCTGTTCTTCGAGTCTGAGAGAGTCCCTTTTTTTTTTTTTAAATCTTTCAAATGTGTTTTAAAAAACCATTTTTCTAAAAACTCTCAACCACCAGATACTTCTCAGATTTGAGAAGTATCTGTTTATAATAATTAATAATAATTATTATTTACTGAGTTGGGTTTAACCAACACCATGGATCAACCCATTGATCCATGGATCAGGCTGATGGGTCAAGAACCTTAATTCACAATTAGGTCCCTTGATTTGTCAGCCCAATTCAATTCTTCCTAGGTAATTAATTAACTCTTAATTAATACCATAATACTCTTCAATAATATGTAATTAAACTTTTTAATTAAATATTATCAATTTAAGTATAACTCTTATACTTAAAACCAGGCAAATTAATTCTGAATCATCGAACTCACTTATGTGCGATCTTGTAGGCCCATTCCAAATTGACAATGAATAAATTAATCTCATTAATTAATCCATAAATCATTAGTGGTCTCTAGCAAGACATAATGACTACACAATTCAGAACGGAGGGTCGAATGGTGATTCAACACAACCTTCCGAGTATACTACGTAATGTCCTCTACACTGATATCCAGTTTAGCATAAGGCATGGAACCAATCATCCTTATATAGCTAAACGTTTTACTTGATCTCTTAGTGACACTGAACTTAATTAAGCAAATGATAACCCTTATCATTTTTTGGGCACGGCCATGCACTTCTGAGTTCACTATCAAGCGGCCAAGATATCATCTCTCATTGAAGAGAAACTTGTAGTCCCATCACTTCACCTACATACCTTAGCGTGACTCATAGTGTACCCAATCATACCCGTACTTGGCAACCTGTTACGGTCCCGTTAGGCATATGTCAAAGCACACTCTAATTCACCTAAGACTATGCAGTGATTTCTGGTCTAAGGATCCTCGTACGAGTACTACTCAAAAGAATCACTCATGATCTAAAAGTCCATGGAGTGTTTCTTTTTGGCGGATCGATTTCATAAAATTCAATATGCACAAGAATATAATTTCATGAAATTAACTCATCAGATAAATAATCAATCAAACGACATATGTCTTATTTACATAAATAACCCTCAAAGTTTATTTACATAAATAGCCCTCAAAAGGGCACATACACCAACAAGGCAAGATTGGCTAGCACCAACCTGCGATGGCTTTCGTGCTTGAGAGTAGAGGATCCTTCGAGGAAGGATTTTGGAGACAAAAAAACGTTATCTTCTCAGAAGAGCCAGGCGACGTGCGCAACCGATTATGCTTCAAGGGTTAGACCCGATCCTTAGTGTTTAGGATTCCGCTGTTTAATTGGATTAAACACCTATACAAAATTCCAGCAGTGGTATCAGAGCTAGGCTATCAGTTTTAGTGTTATGATTAAAATTAATTTGATTGAACAAAGAATTTGTTCTAAAATTAATTTTTCCCCCCTTGATTTGCCAGCTCGGAAATTGATTTCTCAATCTGTTTCGAAAAGTTTTTTTTTCTGTCGGAAGGGCCATATGGCCAGGTTTTGGGAAAATCAATTTTTGCAATTCATTAAAAGCCACCGGAAATTGAATACGCAGGAACTGTGTTTTCATATTTGGGCATTGTTTTAATTTTTTCGCCGGAAACTGGGTTTTGTTCCGAACCTCGCCGGATTGGATTTTCATCATAAGCGATAAAAATATATGGGTTCTTATTTTAACAAAATTGGTTTTGAAATTGGATTTAAAATATGGGCTGAATTGATCGGGAATTGGATTCTGGTTCTTGTGTTTCTAGTTTTTTGGTTTTCTCCTGGAATTTCTTTTGGTTGGTGGGCTGCTGTGGTTTTGTTTTGATTTGCAGGGGAATGTTTCGCCGAGACATCGCGCAAGCCAGACTTGGAGTCTAGGCATGTCATTTTTCCGTCGGATTGGCCACCGGGATCAGAGATCGAGTGGATCGATCTCCAGCTCCTCGTGATTTTCGCGTCGAGATGTAACGGGCGAAGAACGGCCAGCGGTGAAGGTTGCCGCTGGTTATTCTTCGCTGGTTACTAAATTGCCCCCGCCTGGCCAAATTGTAAAATAGTTTTAAAATTGCAAAATGGTCCCTGGACTTTGAGTCCCTCAAAACCCTAGCCCAGAATTTTATTTAAATTACCAAATAGCCCCAAAAGTTTCAGAAAATTAAAATTTTAAAATTTTTTGAATTTTATTTAATAAGATTTTAATTAAATAGTCTTATTGGATAAAGATACGATTAATTTAGGATTTTATCCTATAAGTTTAAATTTATCTTAATTAGATAATTAGATAAATTTTAAAATAATTATTTTAATTAGATTAAAATAATTAGAAAAGATAAATAAATAAATAAATAAATAATTAGTTTAAATTTTGAATTGTTATTTATTTATTTTATTTTATTTTGATACTTATTTAAATTTTTTAAATTTTATTTGAAGCATCATAATTATGCAAGCATGTTTATGCATCATTTTAGATAAATGTAAAATGAACAGAAGGATTGATTAAAATTGATCATGACACGATCAATTTTAATTCTGTAATAGTTACACAATCCTTAAAATTAATCGTCTTGAATTAAAACCCGCTTGTATGAGCATATGCATTTTATGTGTTTCAAAGTATGAATTGGGCTTTTAATTTTAACATTTTAAAAGTTGGGGCCTGCGAGCCAATTTTGAATTTGGGCCTGCGTGCCTATAAAATCATCATATAATAGTTAGGCCCAAAAGGAGGTTCCAAGAGGAGTCCATGGTGGAGCCCAGGAATGGAGGCCCAAACATGAAGATTTTAAAAGGCCCTGTAATAGACTAGAGCCCAGTTCATCGCTTTAATTTCATTCTTTTATTTATGCAAACGAGTGACAAACGAAAATGCATATTAAGCCGATCAAACTTAAATCCCAAAAACCCAAGATTTGCTTCCATACTTGAGGGTCCGCTTGAGTGTCGAACGTCTGATGGACTTAGAGAGCCCAAGGGCCTCAGGTTTTCTTCATGCGGCGGGTTGTTACATAATAGTGCCCAACTTTATCACTACCATTAATGAGTGGAAAAACTGTTTGGGTATTAGATGCTAAACTTTATCACTACCACTTGTAATGGAAAAACTGTGTGGGTGTCTATTAATGTGATGCCTTGAGGGATGGTTTAACTTGGGAAAATTAATCCTAGCTTGACCCGATAAGTTGACTAGGGATTAATTTTGCAAAGATAGGATGGTGTCAAACATTTGGAATGTTCATTCTATCATCGAAAAGTTGCATGGTATGCAATTGGAAAGCGTTAGATTACATGAAATGTGATTTGAATGTTGCCTACCAGAAGAGCCCGATCCCTACGATACTTGCCAAAGCAAGACTGGGGTTGACTCTTTGTGGATTTTTGGCCCACAATCTAGCACCAACACAAAATTGTTTGGGATTTCAATTTTGGCTATTGTGGAAAACATTTTTCAAAACTCATTCTAATATTTTGCAATTATCTTTTGTAGAAATGGCATCTTCTAGCACAAATGTCATCTTAAACTTTACTCTAAGAAGTATATTGGATAAAGATAAATTGGTTGGACCAAACTTCTTAGATTGGGAAAGAAACTTGAGAATAGTTCTCAAGCAAGAAAGGAACCACAAAATGCTTTGGCAACTATTCAACGAGCATGGGATAAGCTGAAAAGCGACTCTGATGATGTGACGTGCTTGATGCTCACGTCTATGATGGGCGAGCTTCAAAAGCAGTTCATGAATTTGGAAGCGTTCCGAATTTATGAGTCACTGATGGAAATGTTTCATGAACAAGCTTCAGCTATCTTTGTTATAGAAATAAATCTTTCTATGTCCTCCTCATGGGTATTAGATACTGGTTGTGGGGCTCACATTTGTATTAATGTGCAGGGACTCAGAAATAGAAAGATAACAAAGAAAGGTGAAGTAGATCTCGGAGTGGGCAACGGGGCAAGAGTTGCTGCTGTTGAAGTTGGAGATTACACTCTGTCTTTACCTTCTGGTTTAAATATCGAACTTGAAAATTGTTATTATGTACCTGCTTTGAGCAAAAATATTATTTCAGTTTCGAGTTTGGATAATAAAGGATTTCGATTTATTATAGAGAATAATTCGTTATCTTTATATCGAAACGATATTTTATACGGAGTTGCAAATATGTGTAACGGTCTGTATGTCTTGGATTTGACCCAAGAAAAACCAGTCTATAACATAGAAAAGAAAGCTAAATCAGCTAAAAATGATTTAAGTCCAAAATACCTTTGGCATTCTCGATTAGGTCATGCAAATGAAAAGCGAGTTCAAAGACTTCACAAGGATGGAGTGCTAGGGTCATTTGATTTTGAATCTTATGATACATGTGAGCCCTGCTTGCAAGGCAAAATGACAAAGAGTCCTCTCAACAAGAAAGGTGAAAGAACAAGTGAGCTATTGGCCCTAATACATACGGATGTATGTGGACCAATGAGCACACAAGCCAGAGGTGGATTTGAATATTTCGGGACTTTTACTGATGACTTTAGTAGATATAAGTATGTCTACTTAATGAGGTATAAAAGTGAAACTTTTGAAAAGTTCAAAGAGTTTAAAAACAAAGTAGAGAATCAGTTGGATAGAAGGATTAAGGCTATTCGCTCCAATCGGGGAGGTTAATACCTTAGTGGTGAGTTTGATGGCTATCTAAAACAGTGTGGAATTGTTTCACAGCTACCTCCACCGGGAACACCTCAATGGAATGGTGTATCTGAAAGGATAAATCGGACCTTATTAGATATGGTTCGATCAATGATGGGCCTAGCAACTCTCCCTACATCCGTTTAGGGTTATGCTCTCCTTTCTGCTGCCTACTTATTGAATCGTATTCCAACTAAGGCAGTAGATAAGACTCCATATGAGATACGGATGGGTCGGAAGCCCTATATGTTCTATCTACGAGTTTGGGGTTATCAAGCTCATGTAAAGTGTTTACAAAGTTATAAGCTTGAACCCAAAACTGAAAAATGCCTATTTGTGGGACATCCTAAGGAAACCAAAGGATATCAATTCTACAACCCAACTAAGAACAAAGTGTTCGTTGCTCGAGGAGCTACTTTCTTAGAGAAAGAATTTCTGTACAAGAAAGACAGTGGGAGTAGAATAGAACTCAGAGAAGTTCAAGAACCTCAAGAGAATGTAGAACGATCTACAGAAACTTCGATGGAAGTTGACATGGAAACTCATGAAGATGAGCAACCTGAGTCAACAACACAAGAACCTAGAAGGTCTAATAGATCTCATCATGAACCCGAGAGATACGGATTTCTCGTGACTGACGATCAAGATTTGATCTTGGTGGACTCTGATGAGCCACGACCTACAGACAGGTTTTACAAAGTCCAGATTCAGATAAATGGTTGCAAGCCATGGAATCTGAAATGCAATCCATGAGGGACAATAAAGTGTGGACTTTTATTGACCCTCCTGTTCAGGCAAAAGTTGTCGATTGCAAGTGGATTTTCAAGTTAAAATCTGGCGGGATCTTCAAGGCACGACTAGTGGCTAAAGGTTTCAGACAGACTCATGGTATAGACTATGATGAAACCTTCTCTCCTGTCGTGATGCTCAAGTCCATTCGGACAATGCTTGCCATATCAGCATATTTTGACTATGAGGTATGGCTGATGGATGTTAAGACGGCTTTCCTGAATGGAAACCTACTCGAGGATGTTTATATGAAACAACCCAAGGGATACATCGATCAAAAGCATCCTAATCGAGTATGTAAGCGTCAGAGGTCTATCTATGGACCAAAGCAAGCATCTCGAAGTTGGAATCTTCGTTTTGATGAGGAAGTAAAAGGTTACGGATTCATCAAGAACGAAGATGAGCCTTGTGTTTACAAGAAAGTTAGTGGGAGCAAGATTGTTTTCCTTGTCCTATATGTGGATGATATCCTGCTCATAGGAAATGACATTCCCTTGATGAAAGACATCAAACAATGGTTGGGGAGTGTATTTTCTATGAAAGACTTAGGAGAAGCTGAGACGATACTAGGTATCAAGAACTATAGAGATAGGTCTAAAAGGCTTCTGGGACTAAGTCAAGAAGGGTACATAGACAAGATATTGAAAAGATTCAATATGTCTAACTCCAAAAATGGTAAGGTACCATTTAGACATGGCCTTCTCTTGAAGAAGAACCAAGGTCCTTCAACAAGAGAGGAGAGGGATACAATGAGTAGAGTCCCATATGCTTCGGCAATAGGATCTATCATGTATGCCATGTTGTGTACCCGTCCGGATGTTGCACATGCACTTAGCATGACTGGCAGATACCAACAAGATCCAGGGATGGATCATTAGACTGCAGTCAAAGTAATCCTGAAGTACTTACGAAGAACTAAAGGATTCATGCTAGTGTATGGAGGACAAGAACAGCTCATTGTACAAGGTTTCACTGATGCTGCTTTCCAAACATATCAAGATGACATGAAGTCACAATCAAGCTACGTGTTTAGTCTAAATGGCGGTGCAATAAGTTGGAAAAGCTCAAAGCAAGATACAATAGCCGATTCTACAACAGAGTCTGAGTACATTGCTGCATCAGATTCTGCAAAGGAAGCTGTTTGGTTGAGGAAGTTCGTGTCAGACATCGGAGTGCTACCGAGTATCCAAGATCCGATAGAACTTTTCTGTGACAATAATGGGGCCATCGCACAAT
This sequence comes from Knoxia roxburghii, assembly GCA_030378225.1. Taxonomy (NCBI): domain Eukaryota; kingdom Viridiplantae; phylum Streptophyta; class Magnoliopsida; order Gentianales; family Rubiaceae; genus Knoxia; species Knoxia roxburghii. Next base: position 19,381,225 of record CM059420.1, on the reverse strand, counting down.
TTAAGGAGCCTCGGTCACACCAGAAAACCAAACACATACTCAGAAGGTTTCACCTCATTCGAGAGATCATTGATCGAGGAGATGTGAAAGTGTGCAAAATAGGGTCAGACGACAATGTAACAGATCCTCTCACAAAAGCTCTATCACAGTCAAAGTTTGATAGATATGTAATAGAGCTTGGTCTTAAACAGTTTAAGACATAGCCCTTCATCGGGCAAGTGGGAGATTGTTGGTGAATGTGCCCTAATGAGGGTTATTTATGTAAATATACTTTGAGGGTATTTATATAAATAAGACATTTGTCGCTTGATTGATTGTTTATCAAATGACTTAATTTCATGATAGTAATATCCTTGTGCATATTTAAATTCATGAAATCGATCCGCCAAAAGAAACACTCCATAGACTAATTAGATCATGAGTGATTCTTTTGAGTAGTACTGGTACTAGGATCCTTATACCAGAAATCACTACATGGTCTTAGGTGAATTGTAGTGTGCTTTGACATACGCCTAACGGAATCGTAACAGGTTGCCAAGTACGGGTATGATTGGGTACACTATGAGACACGCTAAGGTATGTAGGTGAAGTGATGGGACTACAAATCTCTCTTAAGTGAGAGATGATATCTTGGCCACTTGATAGTGAACTGAAAAGTTCATGGCGATGCCCAAGGAATGATGAGGATATCATTTGCTTGATGGATTCAGTGTCACTAAGAGATCAAGTAAATGTTTAGCCATATAAGGATGATGGTTCCATGCCTTATGCTAAACGGGATATCATTGTAGAGGATTGTACGCAGTTTGCTCAGAAAGGTTGTGTTGAATCTCCATTCGACCCTCCATTCTTAATTGGGTAGTCATTATGTCTTGCTAGAGACCACTAATGACTTATGGATTAATCTATGAGATTGAGTTATCCGTTGCCAATTTTGAATGGGCCTACAGGATCGCACATAAGAAAGTTCGATGATGCAGAATAAGGATTCTTGCCTGCAATAAGTATAATTGTTATACTTAAATAAATAAGATTTAATTAAATGGTTTAATTAAATATTATTGGAAAGTTCTGTGGAATTAATTAATAGTTAATTAATTACCTGAGAACAATTGGGATGGGCTGATAAATCAAGGGACTTAATTGCAATTGAAGTTCTTGACCCATCGGCCTGATCCATGGGTCATGGGTTGATCCATGGGCTTGGTGTATAACCCAAATCATTAAGGTATTATTTAAGGCTGATTTGGAATTAGTAAATATTATTTTAAATACTGATTTGGAATCAGTTAAATAATATTTGGTAATAATACTGATTTGGAATATTACTAAAATCAGTTAAGTTATAATTGGATAATTACAATACTGATTTTGGAAATTAATTCTCTACAAATATCCTAAGGATATAATTGTAGGAAGAGGATTTTGAATTATTCCCATCAAACAAAAATACACAGGATTTCCCAAATTCTCTGGGTAGGCAAGATTGGCTAGCACCAACCTGCGAAAGCTTTCATGCTTGAGAGTAGAGGATCCTTCCAGGAAGGATTTTGGAGACAACAAAACACCATCTTCTCAGAGGGGCCAGGCGACGTGCACAAATTATTACGTTTCAAGGGTAAGACCCGATCCTTAGTGTTTAGGATTCCGCTGTTTAATTGGATTAAACACCTAAACAAATTTCTAACAGTATTCCTCTAAAATCTGGCGTTAGGGCTAACTACCACCTTCTGATCTTTAGGACTGTAAAACAGATCACCTTTCGTTCCTTTAGGATATCCTACAACCAGCATTACTTCTGTTCTTGTATCTAACTTAGCCGCATCTGCCTTAAGCACTTGTATTGGGCAACCTAAGATTCTGAGATGTCTAAGACTAGGCTTGCGCCAGTTCCACAGCTCTGTATGGGTTGAAGGCACGGTTTTAGATGGTACATGATTAAGGATGTACATTGCAGTTTCTGAGGCATATCCCCAGAACGAACTTGGCAAATCACTATAGCTCATCATTGATCTAACCATTTCCATGAGAGTTCAGTTCCTTCTTTCTGCTGTAGTGCACCAGGTGCAGACAACTGAGACTGAATTTCGACCTCGCTGAGGTATTCTCGAAATTCATGGGACAGGTACTCACCATCACGATCTGATCGCAGTGTCTTGATAATTTTACAATGATGCTTCTCCACATCTACCCGATACTCTTTGAATTTACTAAAGTATTTGGACTTGTGGCGCATTAGGTAAATGTATCCGTACCTCGAGTACTCATCTGTGAATGTCACAAAATACTCAAACCCACCTCGTGCTTGGACCGACATTGGTTCACACAAGTCAGAAGAAATCAGCTCGAATACTTCTTTTGATCTATAACCTTGTGCCTTAAAATGTCTCTTGGTCATCTTACCTTTCAAGCAAGATTCACAGGTTGAATAACTTTCAATTTCTAATGAACTTAAAGGTTCATCATTTACTAACCTCTGAATCCTACTAAAGATTTATATAACCAAGCCTAAGATGCCAAAGATAGGTTTAATTCATTTCAGAAAGTTTTTTCCTCTTATTAGTGTTAGATGATGCGCCATTTATCTCTATGTTTTGCACAACAAGGGAGTTTGATTTAATTATAAACATATTGTCAGCTAATGAACTAGAAAAAATAAGTTTCCCATCTTTTCAAATAATAGCAGAATCATCAGAAAAAATAAGCTTATAACCATTCTTTAAGAGTTTAGAAACTGAAACAAGGTTCTTTTTAAAACTCGGTACATAAAGAAAATTAACTAAATCTAGCCTAGAATTTTTGAAAATAAGGCTAACTACTCTCACTGCTTCTACTGACACTCTTGTAGTGTCGCCCAAGTAGATATCCAGCTCGCCTTCTCTAAGCTTCCAGGTTACTTTGAACCCCTGCGAAGAATTACAAACATGGTCAGTGGCGCCTGAATCCACACACCAAGTATCTATGGGAATCGCCGCTAAACATGTCTCTGTAATTAAGGCAGAAACTTCGTACCTCTAAGTTTTGGACAATCTGATTTCCAATGTCCCGTTTTTCCGCACTTGAAGCATTTACCTTTAGGCTTATTCTTCTTTGTGATGTCTAGCTTAGAAGCATGTTTCTTGGCATTATTATTCTTCTTTTTCTTTCCTTTAGGTGCAAAAGAGGAGCTTGAAGCCTTTAATGTGACCAAAGCTTGCTTCTTCTCATGGAAGATGCTTTCAGCCGACACCAATGCTGTTAAGAGCTCGGGTAGAGTATATACTCTTTGGTTCATGTTATAGTTGACCCAAAAATGCTCGAAACTAGAGGGTAAGCTCTAGATGATGATATCGATGTAACTCTCTAGATCAATCTCACCTCTCAACACCTCTATCCCATTGATGTTACTGATCATGTGAAGCACATGATCTCTCACCGACGAGCCCTCAGCCATTTTGGTATTCATGAACTTCCTCATGGCTATTTGTCTAGTTGTCCTGCCTTGATGAGCAAACATCTCTCTGATGATCCATCACGTTAAAGGCAGAGACTATGGGATGAAGCCGATGTTGCAGAACATTCGACATAGAGGCCAGAATGTAGCACTGCGCCATCTCATCTGTTTTTCTCTACCTCACATAGGCATCCCTATCCTCTTGAGGAGAATCATCGTTAGGCACATCTGGACAGACTTCGGTGAGCACAAACTTATACTGCTCAGCCGTCAGAACGATGTCCAAATTCCCACTCCAGTCGATATCATTCGGACCGGTAAGTTGTTGTCTTTCAATATTTTAGCTAAAGGATTGAATGTCATGTCAAAGATTGTAAATAAAATAAAAAGACAATGGTTTAGTATTAAGCACATAATTTTTGAATTCATGCAATTATTGATATCCCTCAAACAATAATTTAAACCACCGACACCTCATTCACCGGGATTTTCATAAGTCACGATAGTGTGGACGTTTACGCTAACCCATATTTATTTGAGAATAACCAAGTTCATTAACTACACTATCTGACCAAATGATCTATTGATCAATGCAGCTAATAGTCAGTGTTTTCAGCCGTACAAATAAGTAGCATAACCTCGATAGAAGGAATACTACAAATCGTACACTAAGTGTGTGCCATTACGTGACTTCTGAGCTTGTTACCTCAGGATAGGGTGCCTCAGATTGAGAGGGTATCACATTTTTCCTACATAAACTTACTTTAGAAATTCCTAATCTAGCGATCTTATGGTTGGACTCATCCGATATGGAGGAAGGCCCTAATGCCAACTCGAAATTCCACCCACATCACATATGAACTCGTAATGGTGGCTATGGGGATATTAAACCAACCCGCTCCCACTTAGATTTCTAAATTGAGGGTTTTTCCTGTTTTAACATGCAATTAACTAAGTGGACATTTACACTAACCCACATTCATTTGAGAAGAACAAAGTTTATTAACTACACTATCTGACCAAATGATCTATTGATCAATGTAGCTAATAGTCTGTGTTTTCAGCTGTACAAATAAGCAGCATAACCTCAATGGGAGGAATACTACAAATCGTACACTAAGTGTGTGCCATTACGTGACTTCTGAGCTTGTTACCTCAGAATAGTGTGCCTCAGATTGAGAGGGTATCGCATTTTTCCTAGTTAAACTTACTTTAAAATTCCTAATCTAGCGATCTTGTTGTTGGACTCATCCGATATGGAGGAAGGCCCTAATGCCAACTGGCAATTCCACCCACATCACATATGAACTTGTAATGGTGGCTATGGGGATATTAAACCAACCCGCTCCCACTTAGATTTCTAAATTGAGGGTTTTTCCGGTTTTAACATGCAATTAACTAATCCTAAGTTATGTGCAAACACAAAACCAGCATGCTTTACAATTATGCATCTAAAATACAGCACAAAAATTAAAGCATAAAATTAAAACTATAAATTCGAGAAACAAAAAAGTAAAATAAATTTCCCGATGATTATGGCTTTAATTGCTGCCATCTTCTATCTTAATCTCCTGTCCTGTCACGCCACTCGATAAATTGAGTCTTGAAAAATAAATTTTCAAAAAAATGAACCCCAGAGGAGAAACGGGCCGCATGTGTGAGCCAAATGGGCCATGCACGTGGCCCAGCAGTGCTAAGCTGCTGCTGATGCCGCGCGCTTACGCAATAATTTCCTGTGCTGCGAGGCGGCAGCGCAGCCGGTTCCGACTGGCGGCTCCTCGCGCCACTGCCCACCTCTGATTCCTCATTCGCTTCTTCTACGCTACTTGGTCTTCTTGCAATTCGTTCTGGATTTTCTTGGTTTTCTAACAATTAACGATAAACTAAACCCAAGAATTCAAGTTGCCCACCATAACACCTACGATTACAAAATAAATTTTCCTACTACAAGCAATCTAGGAAAATAAAATTGAAATTACATAGAAAAAATCATACTACAGATTTGATCTAATCCTGCACGGCTTCCAGCACATGGTTTTACTATTACAAGCATTCATAAAAAGCAAAACCCGGATATGTCATGGCATTTAATTAAAAAAACCATACAAACGCAACCATAATATTTGGGATTTCTAAACCACCTGTAAATGTAACCATGTAAAAAATCGAACAAGCATAAAACCCAAAACCAGGCTTTGATACCAATTGTAAGATTATCTGCCCGGGCCCGGTCAAAAAATTCACTTTCGTGCTATGCATTCCAGAATCAAAACTCTTGACTAGGCCTAGACTCTAGCACAATCGCTATTCCAATCCTTGCTTGAAATAACATTACGCAGGATCTTGGTTTGTACTTATTCGATTTAGCACGCAACAAAATTTCTAATGAAAAGCGGAAGTTTTAGAAATACCTTTTGAAGCGTAAACTCATGTGATCGCTTGTATGACTTAAGACTAGGCTCGAATGTTGTGTGGGCAATGATCCAACAAACCAACGATTACCAATCCAACACAAAAGAACTCGCTGAAATTTTCTTTAATATCCGAGATTAGTACCACTCGACCTTTTTACTATACCAGACATAAGTCCACCAGCCGAATTTAGTATAATAAACATTACGTGCTCATCTCGGGAGCACCATCAAACCGGATGTACCAAAAAATGGTTTCCTTTTGACAAACAACAGTACGTCAAGCAATTGAACAGATGCACCCAACCTACCGAGATTATAGGCCTCAAGTGACCGCCCTCTTTGATAGATTAATGTACACTATGTCTAAACCTTACATCTTTTCAAGTCTAAAGATTAAGAGATTGAATACAAGTCTCGAATTAACTGCTAACCATCAGTACAAGTTAATCCAATCCTCAACGTTCATGCTCAATATACCCCGGGAAAATCTGTATGATTCAATTAGTTTAGACAAACCAATTTCCGAATCACATAATAACTTAAACCAACAGTATGTCCAAACTGTCTCAGTTACGAGCCTTATTTATATATCTTGATTTAACCAATAATGAGATCTCCTATATCACGCTAAACACCTCATTATTTTGTCACTTGATATAAATGGACTTCATACATAAAACATAAATATGAAACAATTAACTAAAGCAATATTAATCGATATATCCGGGAAATAGTGTTATACAAGCAATGCTTTCATTATTCACACTAACAAGAGTAACATAGGGTGATAATTCAACCTAAACTATCATCCAAAGAAGGGTTATGAATTCCCAGCGGGAAGGGTCACGATCTCGCAAGATCACTCAAAAGAGATTTAAGATAAAATATCAATAAAAATAATCAATGTATGTGAAATAGGCATGCAAAGGCCTATTTATAGAGTTACAATGCAATCATTTTCATTTTCTAAAAAGTAATCTCAAATCCTAGTGATTTAGAGATTGAAAACAAATGCTATTCTCACTCTAATTAGCTTGTAATTTTTTGCCACTTATGAGAGAGACAACACACAAAAATTAAGCCCTAATCAAGAAGAGAAAACTCCTATTTCAAATAATATACACTTGTAAAACCTTCAAGAATACTAAGTACAATTGAAATAAAAGTCATATAGGAAGAGAGAAGGTCCTCAAATAGGCTTAGGGAGTGACATGGGCCTTCATATGCTCCACATGTTGGCTTCTTTCACGATGAACCCGATTTCCAACCTTTATTTTGGGCTTCTGCCTTCATCTACGATCCTTCTTCTCTTAACCTCAAAAGGCTAATGGGTTTGGGCTTCGAGTTATGTAAATGGGTTGGGCCAGTGTGCCTCGGACTCAATCGGCAACTTTAAGGCCTGTTCAACCTTCTTGATTATGGATCTTGTCATAGGACCAGCTATGTCCACTAATAGATCTCTCTTGTAAACACTTGAGTCCACTGTGTGTGTATTCAAATCAAAAAAATGCTGGGACTGGTTTCCCTCAACTGTTTGTTCAATTTCATTATTGGCTAAAGAAGTGGCACCAGCTAATTCTTCAATTGGTGGAGGATGGTCTATTTTGATGTCTTCATCATTTCCTCCACGCCGGAAAGGATTTGTCCTTGAATCTGACTCATCTGCATAATTGACGTGACTCAAAAATATACCTTTTTATGACCCAAAATCATGCACATTTAGCTTAATTTTAGTTTATTTTCAATGATTATGGTACCTTTTATGAGCTTTCGATGTACTTATAGTTGGATTTGCATGATCTTGTAGTGAAAAGGCATATTGGAGATTTTGGAAGAAATTTAAAGACTTTCACTAGAAAAAGGAAAAAAACACACAAAATTAGAGCTTTAAGAGAATAATTTGAAAAATAACGGAAAAAGTTGAAGAAAACAGAGATCGGCGTCCGCGCGGTGCTACCGCCTAGTTGTCGCCCGAAAATCACTACTTAAAATCCAAATTTACCCTTGGCGTGATTCAACTTATGTTTTTCAAATTTTAGCCCTCTGAAACCTTTCTTAATGGCCAAGACCTCTTGTAAAGACATAATACGACACCTTAGTAGGTTTTTCTTAGTTTAGAGAGAGTATCTCAGTGAGAAAGAAACACACACTTTTTCACCTTTTTCACACATACACTATGAAATCTCTTAGAACAACCATATTCTAAGTATATTATAGGGAAATCTACCCTTCTAAGTTATAGGGAATAGTGGATTTCCAAAGATGTAGAACAAATTCATGGTGTTAATGAAGTTTATTTGATTATGAGAGTTTTGTTTGAAGAAATCAAAGGCTTCTATCATGTTTGGTTGATAAAAACTGCACCTTTTTCTTTAGATGGAGTTCTAATATGATAATTTATCCATTACCATGTCAATCTTGCTCTCTTTTATGGATATTCATGAATACTGATAAATGTGTTTCATGCAAATGAGTTAATTCTTGTGCTTATATGGTGATTTTACCAAGTTACTGACGTATGTGTTGAATATACTCATTTAATTATTGATTTGTGTGATGTGGGCTTATGTAGGCATTTGGTTAGATTCATTGAACTTTCTTGTGTTGCAAGCTTGGTTGTTTCGATATCTCTTTGCATATGAGTTGATTGTTTACCTTGTCTTGGTTAATATGTGTAAAGGATTGATAGTAGAGTAAGATTGACGACCCTATTTCTATTATTAACTACTAATGGTTGTATCATGGTTCCTTGTTTTATTCACTTAAGGTAAGGATCACGTAAGTATAATCAATTATAGTCCTCACTTAGAAATATTTGAATGGTATTATCATTATATTTGGATGGTCTTAGCTACCCACATTTACATGTGATTCTAGTTATCAATAGCCCATTGGATCTTGAAGTGATGTCATTTTCCCGTCTTTATCCCATTGTCATTTTATTTGTTTATTTTAGTACTTGCATGACTTACTTGAAATTACTACCATACCCTTTGTTTTGTTAGATTCTTATGATAGAAACTACTAGAAATTGTAGTAAGTAGGGACTCGAACCCAACAATAGTTCAATCAAGACAACAATCTCATGGGAACAAAATCGTAAGTACTATAATTTTAGTATTTAGTTTTTGTTTGTTTATAAATTTATTTTGAAGTGTTTACCTAAAACTTATACAACGACTAGAGCACATTGATAATCAAATATAGATAAATCAGACACATTAAATGTAGCCGAGATGTTATACTCACCAGGGAGTTCGACCTTGTAAGCATTATTGTTGATATGCTTAATAACTCAAAAAGGACCATCTCCTCTCGAGTGCAATTTAGTCCTTCTTGCTGTGGAAAATCTTTACTTTTGCATGTGAACCCAGACCTAATCACTGGGCTCAAAAACTGCTTCCTTCCTCCCTTTGTTAGCTTAGCGAGCGTACGAATGGTTTTGCTTCATTATGTTCTCACGAACTTGAGCATGCAACTCCTGGACTGCTTCAGCTTTCTTGGTTCCATCCTTATTAAGATACTCAAAAACAGGTATAGGAGACAAATCAAGAGGAATTAGGGGCTTAAATCCGTAGACAATTTCGAAAGGACAAAAACTAGTAGTGCAATGCACTGTCCTATTGTAAGCAAACTCAGCTATAAGTAGGCATTTTTCCCAGCTTTTCAAATTTTTTTTGACAATGAAGCATAATAGAGATCCTACGATTTCATTTACGACTTCAGTCTGACCATCTGTTTAAGGATGAGCTGTGGTTGAATACATCAATTTCGTACCTAGCTTACCCCCAAAGAGTTTTCCAAAAATGACTTAGAAACTATGCATCTGAATCTAAAACTATAGTCCTAGGCAATCCATGCAACCGTACTATTCTTGCAAAGAATAGGTTAGCGAAAATCAATACATCTGACGTTTTCCTACAAGGTATCAAGTTAGCCGATTTAGAAAAATGATCAACAACTACAAACACGTTATCATTCCCACGCTGAGGACGAGGTAATCCTAGGATGAAATCCATTGAGATGTCAGTCCACGGGGGTGATGGTGTTGGTAGGGGAGTGTACAAACCATGAGGCTTAGAGGTGGATTTTGCCAGTTAACATGCAACAAAGGCATCCACAAATTTTCCAACTTGTGCGAGATCTATTTTTGAGAAAATGGAAGCTCCATGCAAATCTTCCAACATATCATCTAACCTAGGAATGAGATGTCTATACTTAAGTGTTATTTTATTGATAGCTCTAAAGTCAACACACATTCTCCAAGTTCCATCTTGGTACGAGAATTATAGGAACACCACATGGACTCAAAAACTCACAGATAAAACCTTTGGCAAGAAGTTCCTCGACTTGCCTTTGCAACTCTCTGGTCCCCTCGGGATTGGGGATACTCGCACCCGGGAGGAAGTCGATCTGATGCTCCATTCCTTGTTTAGGTTGTAATATTTTAGGAAGTTCCTCGGAGAATACATCTGTGTAATCCAGTAAGACAGATTTAACACTAGAAGGCAAGTTGTCAGGAATTTTAGAAGTAGATAACAATGAATGTTCTCTAAACTTGATCAGTACTAATGTTTGTCCAGAAGCACGCGCTATGTCCTTAGAATCTGCGAAAATATTACACTCATCAGGCAAAAAAAATTGGGAATTCAAAACTACTATCTTACCCCTAGAAAGGACCGCAATTTTCCTAGGATTTTCGGCCAGTTTCGCAATTGCATTTCCTCCCACTAAAGTTTCACATATTCCTTTAAAATGGGAGAAAGCTTGATGGTTCTCCTTTTTCTGACTCCTGCATGTCCTTTCTTGCAATAAAGGGGTTAGTTTTACAGCTAGCTGACTGTTCTCCTAGCATAAGCCTTATGCTAACGCAACCTTGTTAGTTTTGAATACTAAAAAGCTATTTGCTTGTATTAAAAACTAATACCCAGTTGATATATCATTTTGTTTCCGTATTAAATTTATTCCATTATATCATAGAACTAGATAACGAGGTGTGGAAAGACACGGTAGATCTCGTTATTGGTTAAAGTATTGATATATAAAAAGTATGCTCGTAACTGAGATATTCTGAACATACTATCGGTATAGGTTTTCGTGTGATTTGGAAATTAGTTTGTCTAGACTAATTAAATCACACGGATATGCCCGAGGCATATTGAGCACAACCAGGTTGGATTGAATTAACTTATACTGATCGGCGTAGGTAATTCGATCCTAGTATTCTAATCTCTTAATCCCGAGATTGGGACAGGCATGAGAGTTAGATACTGTATGCTTTGATTTGCCAAAGGATGCGGTCAATTGAGGCATAAATCTTGGTAAGTTGGGCAAGCGATGTTTAGCTTCTTTGTGTGTCGTTGCTAGTCGGAGGAATCCACGTACCGGTTCGTCGAGTTGATGGTGCTCCCGAGATGAGCTCGTAAATTTTGTTATACTAAACACAGCCGGTGGACTTTATGTCCGGTATTATAAGAAAGTCAAGTAGTACTAATCTCGGATACCAATAAGTCAGTGAATTAATTTGTCAGTAAATTGATAAACCGATGAGCACTGGATCTTTGATGTGGAGAGATAGAAGAAGAATAAAGTGAGCACGATATAAAGTCGTTTTTTAGTGGTCCGTTAATGGTACGACTAATTATGCGTTTGACTAATCGACAAAGTGAATTAATTAATCCTAAAGGTTTAATTAATATTTAATTGACTAAGTGGATTAAGAAATTAATTCTAATTGAATTAATTAATCCTAAGGGTTTAATTAAATTAAATTAACGAAATGGGTTAAGAAATTAATTCGAAAGGCTCAATTGGAATTGACAAGTCTAGGGAAGACTAAGGGGTCAACGAAAGTCAAACACTAAGGCCCAACTCCAAAGCCCACTAGGTCTCCTAAGGAGCTCCCTATAAATAGCTAATGCTAGGCATTAGTAAGACATTAGAAACCTTGTAGGCCAATGCCTCGGGGTGAGAAAGACAAGCCTAGAGAGAGAACTTCTTCTTCCTTGAGAGTTCTTATTCGAAGTCGGTTTGTGATCTTTCTTATCGAGAAACTCATCCAACGATTCTAGAAGCCCAAAGCCACCGCCCAGAAGTTCGAATGCCACTCCAGAAGTCTGATCACTGCTCTTTTTGGCCAGTTAGTGCCGCCGGCATTTTTTGATTTTTTGTCGCCATTTTGGTGCATTTTCATTGTGGGCTTTGTTTATTTGTTGCGTTGATCCTTTGGCTCGTTCCTTTTGGTTCGCCAAAGTCTAGATCTACGAGCAAATAACTTACCCACTAAGTTTTATTGAGGTGGTGTGGGTTTTTAGATTAGAATCAGTTTCTCGGACTAGATCTGTTTTTCAGATCTGCGAGTTTCTTGAAGTGGGTTTCTTTGGATTTCTTCGCCAATGCCTTTAGCCACCTCGTAGTTACTTACCCACCCAAGTTCGAGGTCGTTTGGAGTTATTCTTGGGATTCTAAGTGGATTTTGCTTTCCCGGAGATTTGGTTTTCTATATTGCTTTGGACATCGCTTCAAATGTATAATCTTTAGTCGTTCCGCTTTAATTAAAGATTTAATCTTTGAGTGTCGTTTTAATAAATTAAACTAGTATAAGCCTAGATCCGTTCAGGGGGAATGAATTTGAGCCTGAGCCAAGTCGAAAGTCTCCGATTCTGGAATGCATAGCACGAAAGTTAGATTTTCTATTTAACCCGGGCTTGTTCTGTTTCCTTCAAACCTGTGAAAGAGAAAGAGACAATAAGTTAGCTTTTTTCCCTTTATACAAGAAGTAATACCTATTAGTATATCCATTTTTTGAAACTTTTCTGTCAAATTCCCATGGCCTTCCTAAAAGTGTACGACAGGCATCTATAAGTACTACGTCGCACATGACCTCTTCCCTCATAGGGCCAAGGTAGAAGGTCATCATTGCTCATTGTTGTTGAAGGAATTATCTGTCCAGGCCCGATAAAAAAAACTCTCAATTTCATGCTATGCATTCCGAAATTGGAGATTTTTAACCAAACCCGAAATCTCGTGTAATATGATTCGAAAAACCACACAAGCACCGGATCTTAGTTCTACTTTATTCGATTTATCACGCATACAAATTTACGATAACTAATAAAAGCGGAAAGATGGAAATCGACCTCTTGAAGCGTGCCTCTTAAATAATCGCTTGTATGACTCTTAAAAAGATCTGTACGTTGTGTGGGCAATGAACCAACAAACCAATCAAATCAGCAACAACAAAAAACTGCTCGCGAAAAACCAACTTCCCGAAAGCTTACCGCCGCCGCCGGTTTTACTACCACACACCGCCACTGGATCAACCAGGCACCGCCGCCGGAGAAAGTTCCAGCCACCCTCCGACCTCACGCGCCGACCACCTGATGAACTTGGTTCACTGTCGATCGCATCCTATGCACGAGTTTCGAGGAAAAAAGAACTGAAAACTTGTTCTCTTATTTTCTCACTCTAACTCTCTCTCTCTCTAGGTAAAGAATTATGAAACTTATGAATTGTGTGTCTTGTTATTGTTAATCCCTTGTCTTTTATAGAGTTACAAGGGAGACCTTAAGTGGGCTTGATTTAAGCCTTCTTGTTGGGTTTTGGATTAACTACTTTCTAAATCTCAATTAGTTTCCAAATTCTTGGATTTCCTAATTATAATTGTACTTAAAGACTTATTTAATTAATTCCACCTTATCAATTTACTAATTGACCCTTAAGATTAATTTAATTAAATAATTAATTCTACTTTATCAATCATCCCAACACATAATTAATCGTACCACTAACGGATTAGTTATGGAATCACTACTCAAACCGAAACTGCTTCCAGAACCACTAAATTGACTTATTCTTTATTCTTCTCACATCAAAGATATAGTGCTTGTCAATTTATTAATTTAGTGATAAATTAATTTATCGACTTCTTATAATCCGAGATTAGTACCACTCGACCTTATTATTATACTGGACATAAGTCCACCGGTCGGATTTAGTATAACAAACATTTCAAGCTCATCTCGAGAGCAACATCAACCTGAACGCACCGGTACATGGTTTTATTCAACTCGCAACGACACACCAAGCAACAAAACACCCGCAGCCAGCCTACCGAGACTATAGGCCTAAAGCGACAACACTTTTTTGCAGATTAAACTACGCAATGCTCAATCCTTGTGCTCATTCTCGTCTAGGGATTAAGAGAAGGAATAGTAGGATCTAATAGTCTATCAAATCAGTACAAGACAATTCATCCAAAATAGGTCATGCTCAATATGTCTCGGACATATCTATATGATTCAATTAGTTTAGACAAACTAATCTCAGAACCACATAATGACTTAAACCAACAGTATGTCCAACCTATCTCAGTCACGAGCCTAGTTTATACATCATGACTTTAACCAATGATGAGATCTATTGTGTTACACCTGACACCTCACTATCTAGTCTCTAGATATAAGTGGACAAAATATGTAAAACATAAGACATATAACTGAAATATTTAACTTGATATATAAAATCGGGAAATAATTTTTCATACAAGCAAAGCTTTCAGTATTCAAAACTAACAATCTCCCACCAATACTCAAAGCGACGCTCTTAAGTATAAAACTATTCAATACAATTACTCTACTGCTATATTAAAATCTAGAAAACTGTCAAGGCTCCGTTAAGTATCTAACTTCCATGCCCTCCACGTGAGCCTCAATGCCTTTTGCAGTTAATGTCTTCGTGAACGGATCTGTAAGGTTCTCTGCTGACACTATATTTCCCACAACCACGTCCTCTCTTTTAATGATTTCTTGCATCAGGTGGTACTTGCGCTCTATGTGTTTACTCGCCTTGTGAGACCATTGTTACCACAGTACACTGTGATTGATCTTGGTAACTCAGGAATCACGTCTAAGTCCACTAAGAAGTTCTTGAGCCACACTGTTTCTTTTGCTGCCTCTGATACTGCAACGTATTCAGCTTCTATGGTGGAGTCTGCCACACATTTGTGCAGGACACTCCGCCAAACTCTGGCTCGCCCTCCTAGAGTAAACACAAACCCAGAGGTAGACTTACTCTTGTCTTGATCACCTTGGAAATATGAATTTGTGTAACCTCTAGGTATAAGCTCAGGCGCCTTATAGACCAACACTTGGTCTCTCGTTCTGCGCAAATACTTGAGGATGTATTTAACAGCCTCTCAATTAGCTTTTTCGAGGTTACTCTGATATATTCTAACCATGCCAACGACATAGGAAATATTAGGTCTCGTGCACAACATTGCATACATTAGACTTCCTACTATAGAAGCATAAGGAACTGTCTCCATGGATTCTATCTCTTCAACAGTCTTCGGAGACTGTATTTTAGATAGATGCACTCCGTGTCTGAAAGCTAGAAAACCTTTCTTGGAGATTTGCATGTAAAAACGAGCCAGAATCATATCTATGTATGAAGCCTGAGAGAGTGTCAGTGAACATTTCCTACAATCTCGAATAATCTTGATCCCAAATATATGTCCAGCTTCTCCCAAGTCCTTTGTATCAATTGTTTAGAAAATCATGCCTTTACGTCTGATAACACTTTCTTACGGTTGCTAATAAGGAGGATGTCATCTACGTAAAATACAAGAAACACCACCACATTTCTGTCACATTTGCGGTACAGACACTACTCATATGGACACTGAGTAGATCCATAGGACTGGATTACTTCATCAAACTGGATGTTCTAAGATCTGGATACTTGTTTAAGTCCTTATAGGGACCTCTGAAGCTTGCAAACCTTATGCTCTTAGGCAACGAATCCCTTTGGTTGCGGTATAAAGATGGTTTCCTCAAGACCTCCATTAAGAAAAGTTGTTTTGACATCTATCTGCCAAATCTCATAATATAAATGAGCAGCTATGGTCAAGAGTATCCGGATCGACTTAAGCATAGCTACCGAGGAGAAGGTTTCCTTATAATCGATACCTTTTTTCTGAGTGTACCCATTTGCCACAAGCCTAGCTTTAAAGGTTTCAACCTTTCCATTCGGTTCTCATTTGCATTTGTAGACCCAATTGTATCCAATGGGTTTAAAACTATCAGGCATGTCCACAAGCTCCCAGACTTAATTAGAGTCCATTGACCCCATCTCAAATATCATTGACTTTTGCTAAGATTCTGTATATTTATCTCGGAGTGCCTCATTGTAGTTAATAGGATCGGCCACTTGCTCTCCCGAGACAAAATCCAGAGATTCTCCCAAGTCAATGTACCTCTCGGGCTATCTTACAACCCTTCCACTTCAACAAGGCACTACTTGTATAGGTGCATAATCTGTGACATCTTGTGCAGTATTTTGTGGTGTATCTACTAGTACTTGTGCATCTGGAGTAGTGGATTGTCCTCTAAATTCTTCTAGTATGATTTTACTGTTGGGCTTATGATCTAAGATATAGTCTTTTTGTAAAAATCTGGCATTAGTGCTAACTACCACCTTCTGATCCTTAGGACTATAGAATAAACCACCTTTCGTTCCTCTGGGATATCCTACAAATAGCATTACTTCTGTTCTTGAATCTAACTTACCCGTATTTGCCTAAAGTACATGTGCTAGACAACCCCAAATTCTGAGATGCCTTAGACTGGGAATACACTCAGTCCACAACTCTGTAAGAGTTGAAGGCACGAATTTAGATAGTATAAAATTAAGAGTATATACAGCTATTTTTAAGGCATATCCTAAAACAAATTTGGCAATTCACTTTAACTCATCATGGACCTCACCATTTGAAGGAAAACTGAACAAGCCCGGGCTAAATCGAAAACCTCACTTTCGTGCAATGCATTCCAGAATCGGAAGCTTTCGACCAAGCTCAGGCTCAAATTAGTTTACCCATGAATGGATCTAGGCTTATACTTATTTAATTTATTAATCGGGACACAAAAGATTCGATCTTTAATAAAAGCGGATTTTAAAGATTATACCTTTTGTAGCGAAGTCCCTTGCCAAAAAGAAAAATCCAATCTTTTGCGCAATTTCCACAAGAAATCCGAAGAATGACTCCGATACTAACTCCGAAATAGTGTGGGCTATCGTCTACGGAGTTACCCATGGAAAATAAATGAAAAACCCAGAAACTTTCTTCACAAGAAAAACAATAATATTCTGCCCGGAACCCTCCAGCCCTTTACTGATCTTGATCGCCGATCAGCCAGGCGGACAGCGCGTCAGCCAGCCGCCCAGTCCCGATCTGGACAGTGCTGTCGGCGGATCACCGACCTGAAGAGGAAGAGATCGACGTCGGCAGCATGGTTTTGGGCACCGAGCTTCTGGCCGCTGCGCGAAGTCTGCCTCCTGGACAAGAAAACTGCAGCAAAAAACAGCTGCTTGAAAATTGCAAACCAGCGGCGATCACAGCAATTTGGCGAAAGTCGAAGGGTCACAAAAACTGGGCAGAGTTTTTAATCTAAGAAGAAAGATCCTAGCTGACTTCGAGGAGAGAATTCGAAGATGAAGAATTTCTCACTCTAAGCTAGACTTTCTCTCACTACCCCTTACTTGGGTATCAAGTTTCTTGAAGTCTTACTTGCCCAATAAGTTGTATTTATAAGGAGCTTCTAAGGAGACCTAATGGGCTCTCAAGTTAGGCCTTAAAATTTGACTTTCATTAACCGCTAAGTCTTCCCGACTAATCAACTCCAATCGACCCATTTAAATTAATTTATTTAATCCACTTTGTTAATTTAATTTAATCGAACCCTTAGAATTAATTAATTCAAAAATGAATTAATTTCTAAATTCACTTTGTCGATTAAATATTAATTAAACCTTTTGGATTAATTAATTTACCTTGTCGATTAGTCAAATGCATAATCGGTCGTACCACTAACGGACCAATTATGGAACTACCGCTCAAAAATGACTTTACATTGCGCCATTATATTTTATTCTATCTCCCCACATTAAAGATCTAGCGCTCGTCGGTTTATCAATTTACTGACAAATTAATTCACCGACTTCTTGGTTTCCGAGATTAGTACCACTCGTCCTTTTATTATACCGAACATAAAGTTCACTGGCCGAGTTTAGTATAATAACCTTACGAGCTCATCTCGGGAGCACCATCAACCCGCCGAACCGGTACGTGGATTCCTCCGACTAGCAACGGCACGTAAGAAGCTAAACACCGCATACCCAACCTACCGAGGTATTGGCCTCAATTGACCTCACTCTTTGGCAAATCAAAGCACACGATATCCAACCCTCACGCCCGTCCCAATCTCGGGATTGAGAGACGGAATACTAGGACCGAATTGACTACGCCGATCAGTATAAGTCAATTCTATCCAAACTGGTCGTGCTCAATATTCCCCGGGCATATCTGTGTGATTTAAACTAGTTTAGATAAACTAATTTCCAAACCACACAATAACCTATACCGATAGTATGTTCAGACTATCTCGATTACGAGCATACTTTTTATATGTCAATACTTTAACCAATAACGGTATCTACTGTGTCTGTCCACACCCCGTTATCTAGTTCTATGATATAAAGGAACAAAGTTATACTGAAACAAAATGATATGTCATCTGTGGATATTAGTTTTTGATACAAGCCATAGCTTTTCTGTATTCAAAACTAACAATCTCCCACTAATACTCAAAGCTAGTCTAAGAAGTACAAAAACTGTCCAACCCGCTATTACATTGCTGTCATAATGAAATCTCCAGAATACCTTTAAGCTCACTCACATGGCACTCTCAAGAATCTGACTCCCATGCCCTCCACATGCCTCTAAAAGACCTTTGGGGTCAATGGCTTGGTGAAAGGATCTACAAGGTTGTCCTCTGAAGCTATCTTGGCCACGATCACGTCTCTCCTCTTTACGATCTCTCATATCAGGTGGTACTTGCGCTCTATGTGTTTACTCGCCTTATGGGCTCGTGGTTCCCTCGAGTTAGCAACTGCACCATTGTTATCACAATAAACTATGATAGACCTAGGCAACTCAGGAACCACATCCAAGTCCATCAGGAAGCTCCTGAGCCATACAGCCTCTTTCGCTGCCTCTGAAGCGGCAACGTACTCGGCCTCCATGGTAGAGTCCGCCACGCATTTCTGCTTGACACTCTTCCATACTATGGCTCCACCTTCTAGAGTAAACACAAACCCAGAGGTAGACTTACTCTGTTCCAAATCTCCTTGAAAGTCCGAATCTGTGTAACCCAATGGTACAAGCTCCTGCGCTCTATAAACTAGGACATAATCTCTCGTCCTACGCAAGTACTTGAGAATGCATTTTACTGCCTCCCAGTGAGCCTTCCCAGGGTTACTCTGATATCTGCTAACCATGCCAACGGCAAAGCAAATATCAGGCCTTGTGCACAACATAGCATACATGAGGCTACCCACTGCAGAAGCATAGGGTACTGCCTTCATGGCATCTATCTCCTCAGCAGTCTTAGGACACTGCTCCTTAGAAAAATGCACTCCAAGTCTGAAAGGTAGTGAACCCTTCTTGGAGTTCTGCATGTTAAAACGGGCCAGAATCGTGTCTATGTAGGATGCCTGAGAGAGAGTCAGAGAACGTCTCCTACGATCTCGAATAATCTTGATCCCAAGGATATGTCCAGCCTCTCCTAAATCCTTCATATCAAACTGCCTGGACAGCCATGCCTTTACGTCTGACAACACCTTCTTACTGTTGCCAATAAGAAGAATGTCATCTACATAAAGTACGAGAAACACCACCATATCACCATCACGCCTGTGATAAACACACTGCTCATCCGGAGACTGAGTGAATCCATAGGACTGGATAACCTCCTCAAAACGGATGTTCTAAGATCTGGATGCTTGCTTAAGTCCATAAATGGACCTCCTAAGCCTGCATACCTTGTGCTCTTGGCCCTTAACAATGAAGCCCTCTGGTTGCTGCATAAAGATGGTCTCCTCAAGACTTCCATTAAGGAAAGCTGTCTTGACGTCCATCTGCCAAATCTCATAATCCATATGAGCAGCTATGGCCAAGAGAATCCGGATTGACTTAAGCATAGCTACCGGGGAAAAGGTCTCCTCATAATTGATCCCTTCTTTCTGAGTATACCCCTTCGCCACAAGCCTAGCCTTGAAGGTCTCAACCATCCCATCAGATCCTCTCTTTCGCTTGTAAACCCATTTACATCCAATAGGCCGAAACCCATCAGGAAGGTCTACCAGCTCCCAGACTTGATTTGAGTCCATAGAACCCATCTCAGCAATCATCGCTCTCTGCCAACAATCTGTATCTTTGTCCTGGAGAGCCTCATTGTAGTTAACTGGGTCTGGTTCATGAGCGCCAGGGATAAAGTCCGAAGACTCACCCAAACCCATGTACCTCTCGGGCTGTCTCACAACCCTTCCACTACGATGAGGCGCAACCTGTGCAAGAGCATCATCTGTGATAGTGTGTGCAGTCTCTTGTGGTGTGTCTTCATGTACGTGTGCATCTGGAATAGTGGATTGACTTCTAAGCTATTCCAATACTACCTTGCTGCTTGACTTGTGATCTAAAATATAGTCCTCCTCAAGAAATCTGGCATTGGTGCTGACCACCACCTTCTGATCCTGATGACTATAAAGTAAACCACCTCTCGTTCCTTTGGGGTAGCCTATAAACAGCATAACCTTGGATCTCGCCTCTAACTTGCTTGCATCTGCCTCGAGCACATGTGCTGGACAATCCCAAATCCTGAGATGTCTCAGACTAGGCTTTCGCCCACTCCACAACTCTACTGGGGTCGTAGGCACAGACTTAGATGGCACAAAGTTGAGGATAAAACATGCTGTATCTAAGGCATAACCCCAAAACGAGGTAGGCAACTCACTGTAACTCATTATCGATCTAACCATCTCCATAAGAGTCCTGTTCCTCCTCTCTGCTACACCATTCTGCTGGGGTGTGCCAGGTGCAGACAACTGGGTCTGAATACCCTCCTCTGACAAATAGGATCTAAATTCACTAGAGAGGTATTCGCCACCGCGATCAGACCGCAGTGACTTGATACTCTTACCCAGATGGTTCTCCACCTCTGCCTTGAATTCTCTGAACTTGCCAAAGAATTCAGACTTGTAGCGCATCAGGTATATGTATCCATATCTAGAGTAATCATTCGTGAAAGTCACGAAATACTCATAACCACCTCTAGCCTGAACTGACATAGGCCCACACACGTCAGAATGAATCAGCTCTAAAACTTCCTTGGCCCTATACCCCTTTGCCTTGAAAGGCCTCTTGGTCATTTTACCCTCCAAGCAGGACTCATAGGTCGAATAGCTGTCAATATCTAGTAAGTCCAAAGACCCACTCTTGACCAACCTTTGAATCCTACTAAGGTTGATATGACCTAGTCTCAGGTGCCAAACATAAGTCTGATTCAAAGGGGAAGACTCTTTTCTCTTATTATGATTCGGTGATGAGTTACTAGTTTCTGTGTTTTGCATAACTGGGGAGTAAGTCTTAATTAAAAACAAATTGTCAACCAATGTACCGGAACATATAAGTTTCTGGCCTTTTCTAATAAATATAGATCTATTAGAAAAAACACACTTATAACCATCCAAAACAAGTTTAGAAACTGAAAGCAAGTTTTTACGAAAACAAGGTATATAAAGACAATCTCTCAACAATAAAGTAGGTCTGAAAAATAAAGACATAAAACTCCCACTGCAGCAACAGAAACTCTGGTAGTATCCCCAAGGTAGACCTGCAACTCTCCCTCTCTAAGCAGTCGGGTCACTTGGAACCCTTGCAAAGAATTACAAACATGATCAGTGGCTCCTGAATCCACACACCAAGTATCTGTGGGAATCGCCGCTAAACATGTCTCAGTGACTAGGGAAAATTTACACATACCTTGAGGCTTTGGGCAGTCCTTCTTCCAATGTCCCGCTTTGCCACACCTGAAACATTTGCCTTTCGGCTTCTATTTCTTAGCAATACCCGCATTGGGTCCATGACTGGCTCCTGCTTTCTGGCCTCTCTTCCTCTTTTGCTTCCTGGTTTTGGGCCCAGCAGAGGAACCTGAGGGATTAACAGTAGCCAAGGCTTGCTTCTTCTCTGCGAAGAGACTCTCAGCAGACACCAATGCAGTCATGAGCTCAGAAAGTGAATATGAGAGATTCCCCATATTGTAGTTCAATCGAAACTGCTCAAAACTGGGAGGCAAGCTCTGGAGGATGATATCGACCTGGGTATCCCCATCAATCTCACCTCCCAATACCTCAATCTCATTGATGCAACCAATCATGTCCAGTACGTGATCCCTTACTGAAGTGCCCTCAGCCATCTTAGCATTCATGAGTTTCCCCATAGCTGACTGCTTGGCTGGCCTCCCCTGATGTCCAAACATCTCCCTGAGGTTGAGCATCATATCGTAGGCTGAGGTCATCTGCTGACGCTGGTGCTGCAGTACACTTGACATGGAAGCCAAGATGTTGCACCTGGTCGTCTCATCAGCCTTCTGCCACCTCGTATATGGCTTTCGCTGCTCAGGGGTGGCATCATCGCTGGGCTTAGGGGGACACTCCTCAGTAAGCACATACTTATAACCCTCAGCGGTAAGGACAATGTCCAGGTTACGTTTCCAATCAATGTAATTTGGACCGGGGAGTTTGTTTTGGTTCAGAATGACAGCTAGTGGGTTGAACGACATATCAACTGAAAATAAACAAACAAGTTTTAGTATACTTTTTTGAAAATATTGAAAAAAATCCTCAAAAAACAAATATAATCTTCTACCGACATCTCTCACACCGGGATTAACGTAGGTCACGATGGGTGAACGTCTACGCCAACCCACATTCGTTCAAGAAGAACCGAAGTTCATTAATTTCATTATCTGACCAACAATCTTATGATCAATGAAATTAATAGTCGATAATTTTAGCCGTACACGTAGATAGCGTAACCTCGATGGGAGGGATACTATAGACAGTACACTCAGTGTATACCATTACGTGACTTCTAAGTTTGTTACTTAGGATACTAATGCACCTCGGATGGAGAGGGTGTCGCAACTTTCTCCAATTAAACTCATTATAGTCATCCCTTTAGAAATTCATTCCGGTGATATCTGTGATTGAAAACTCATCCGATAGGGAGGAAGGTCTAAGCCAGCACGCAAGTTTAACCACATCACCAATGAACCCGTAATAGAGGCCATGGGGCTATTAACCAACTCGTTCCCACTTAGATTTTTAATTTCGATTCGCCCGGGTTTTCTCAGTTTTCTACGTAATTAGGAATCACCCAAAATTACGATTAAACCAAAACCCGCGAATGTAATTAGTTTGAAGATTTTTTTTTCGTTTTAACATGCAATATCTTAACTAGGGATATTCGCACCCATAAAACCGTTAGAGTTTTAATATGCGAATAATCTACCTTAGTTAATTGTACATTACCTTTTAAAAACATTTTGGTTTGGTTTTCGTTCATGCAAAATAAAACGAAAAACACACAATCAACGAAAAGACATAAATACGGGAAATTAAACAAATAAAATTTCCCGACTATTATGGCCTTCCCTATCGTTGATTCTGTGACGCCTCGGTGACACTTCCCGTCGTGTCGCTCCCACTCGTTATTTGGATTCCTCTCGATTCGCCTGGGTTTTCTCGGTTTACTACGTAATTAGGAATCACCCAAAATTACGATAAACCAAAACCCGCGAATATAAGTTACCCAAAATAATGTCTTCGTCATAGTACATAAATTCCTATATACAAAGGCGTTTTCTAGGAATTTAAAGACGACATTATTAGATCAAATCCTACTACAAGATTTTTCTAATCCTACACGGCTTCCAGCTCTTGGTTATTACTATTACAGAAATTTCTATTCAAAAATAAAACAAGCCCGGACATGTCCCGGGGTTTATGAATGAAAATTAAATTTTTACCATAATAGCCGGGAAACCAATAACCACCTGTTTATGCATTTCGAAAAAAATAATAATGCCAAAATAAAGCCGTGTAATAAATCAAACAAGTATAAGACCGAAACCAGCGCTCTGATACCAATTTGAAGGAAAACTGAACAAGCCCGGGCTAAATCGAAAACCTCATTTTCGTGCAATGCATTCAAGAATCGGAAGCTTTCGACCAAGCTCAGGCTCAAATTAGTTTACCCATGAATGGATCTAGGCTTATACTTATTTAATTTATTAATCGGGACACAAAAGATTCGATCTTTAATAAAAGCAGAATTTAAAGATTATACCTTTTGTAGCGAAGTCCCTTGCCTAAAACAAAAATCCAATCTTTTGCGCAATTTCCACAAGAAATCCGAAGAATGACTCCGATACTAACTCCGAAATAGTGTGGGCTATCGTCTATGGAGTTACCCACGGCAAATAAATGAAAAACCCAGAAACTTGCTTCACAAGAAAAACTATAATATTTTGCCCGGAACCCTCCAGCCCTTTGCTGATCTTGATCGCCGATCAGCCAGGCGGACAGCGCGTTAGCCAGCCGCCCAGTCCCGATCTGGACAGTGCTACCGGCGGATCACCGACCTGAAGAGGAAGAGATCAACGTCGGTAGCCTGGTTCTGGGCACCGAGCTTCTGGCCGCTGCGCGAAGTCTGCCGCCTGGACAAGAAAACTGCAGCAAAAAACTGCTGCCTGAAAATTGCAAACCAGCGGCGATCACAGCAGTTTGGCGACAGTCGAAGGGTCACAAAAACTGGGCAGAGTTTTTAATCGAAGAAGAAAGATCCTAGCTGACTTCGAGGAGAGAATTCGAAGATGAAGAATTTCTCACTCTAAGTTCAACTTTCTCTCACTATCCCTTACTTGGGTATCAAGTTTCTTGAAGTCTTACTTGCCCAATAAGTTGTATTTATAAGGAGCTTCTAAGGAGACCTAATGGGCTCTCGAGTTAGGCCTTAAAATTTGACTTTCGTTGACCGCTAAGTATTCCCGACTAATCAACTCCAATCGACCCATTTAAATTATTTTATTTAATCCACTTTGTTAATTTAATTTAATCGAACCCTTAGAATTAATTAATTCAAAAACGAATTAATTTCTAAATTCACTTTGTCGATTAAATATTAATTAAACCTTTTGGATTAATTAATTTACCTTGTCGATTAGTCAAATGCGTAATCAGTCGTACCAACGGACAAATTATGGAACTACCGCTCGAAAATGACTTTATATCGTGCCATTATATTTTATTCTATCTCCCCACATTAAAGATCTAGCGCTCGTCGGTTTATCAATTTACTGACAAATTAATTCACCGACTTCTTGGTTTCCGAGATTAGTACCACTCGTCCTTTTATTATACCGAACATAAAGTTCACTGGCCGGGTTTAGTATAATAACCTTACGAGCTCATCTCGGGAGCACCATCAACCCGCCGAACCGGTACGTGGATTCCTCCGACTAGCAACGGCACGTAAGAAGCTAAACACCGCATACCCAACCTACCGAGGTATTGGCCTCAATTGACCTCACTCTTTGGCAAATCAAAGCACACGATATCCAACCCTCACGCCCGTCCCAATCTCAGGATTGAGAGACGGAATACTAGGACCGAACTGACTACGCCGATCAGTATAAGTCAATTTTATCCAAACTGGTCGTGCTCAATATGCCCCGGGCATATCTGTGTGATTTAAACTAGTTTAGATAAACTAATTTCCAAACCACACAATAACCTATACCGATAGTATGTTCAGACTATCTCGGTTACGAGCATACTTTTTATATATCAATACTTTAACCAATAACGGTATCTACTGTGTCTGTCCACACCCAGTTATCTAGTTCTATGATATAAAGGAACAAATTTATACTGAAACAAAATGATATGTCATCTGTGTATATTAGTTTTTGATACAAGCCATAGCTTTTCTGTATTCAAAACTAACACCATTTCCAGAAGAGTTTTGTTCCTCCGTTCTGCTACACCAATCTGCTGGGGTGTGCCAGGTGGTGATAACTGGGATTAGATTCCCATTTCTGACATGTAATTATGAAATTCAGTAGACAGGTATTCACCACCAAGATCTGATCGCAGTGTCTTGATACTTTTACCATGACGCTTCTCCACATCTAGCCGATACTCTTTGAACTCATCAATGCACTCAGGACTCAGACTTGTGGTGCATTAAGTAAATGTATTTGTACCTCGAGTAGTCAGCTATGAATGTCATAAAATACTTGAACCCGCCTCTAGCCTGAATCGAAAATGTTCCACAAAGGCAGAATGAAGAAGCTCTAATACTTCTTGGGCCCTATACCCCTTTTGCTTGAATGGATGTTTGGTCATTTTACCTTCAAAGCAGGATTCTTAATTTGAGTAGTTGTCAACTGATAGTGAATCTAAACATCCAGCAGTGACCAACCTTTAAATCCTACTAAGGTTAATATGACCTAGTCTAATATGGAAAAGATAGGTTTGGTTCATCTGAGAATATTTTTCCTCTTATTATGGTTTAACGGTGTTTGAATTGTTGTTGCATATCTAGTAGGAGAAGTTTGTTTTAGAATAAACAAATTTTCTACTAATGATCAGGAACAAATGAGTTTCTTATTTCTTCTAAGAAATAAAGACTTATCAGAAAAAACAAACTCATAACTATTCTTTAAAAGTTTAGAAACTAAAATAATATTATTTCTAAAACTATGAACATAAAGACAATTATCTAAAACTAACCTGGAATTTTCAAATTTTAGCTTCACTTCTCCCACTGCAACGACTAACACTTTTGTGATGTCTCCCAAGTAGACTTCCAGCTCGCCTTCTCTAAGCTTCCGGGTTACTTGGAACCCCTGCAATGAATTACAAACATGATCAGTGGCGCTGGAATCCACACACCAAGTATCTGTGGGAACCACCGCCAAACATGTCTCAATAATTAAGGCAGAAATTGTTATACCTTTGAGTTTTGGACAATCTAACTTCCAATGTCCCGTCTGATCGCACTTGAAACATTTTCCTTTCGGCTTCTTCTTCTTCGTGATGTCTAGCTTTGGCGCGAGTTTCTGCACCTGATTAGCATTCTTCTTTGCAGTCTTGGGCTTACAAGAAGATCCCAAAGCCTTGACAGTGACTAAAGTTTGCTTCTTCTCTTGAAAAATACCTTCAGCCTGCACTAATGCTGCTGAGAGCTTGGCCAGAGTATAATCTCTCTGACTCATGTTATAGTTTAGCTAAAACTGCTCAAAGCTCACAGGCAAACTTTGGAGGATGATATCAGCTTGACTTTGATGATTAATCTCACCTCCCAATACCTCGATCTCATTGATGTTGCTAATCATCTTAAGGATTTGATCTCTCATAGGAGTCCCTCTTTCATTTTAGCATTCATGAGCTTACTCATTGCCACTTGCCTTGCGTTCCAACCTTGATGTCCGAACATCTCTATGAAATTCTACATCATCTCCGAGGTAGTAAGCATTAACTGATGCTAATGTTGTAAAACATTCAACATATAAGCCAGAATGTAACAACACAACATCTCATTAGCCTTTCTCCACCTCTTATGTGCCTCTCTTTGTTCATCAGACGATTTATCATTAGGCATTGGAGGACATGCTTTTGTGAGGACAGTGTCAAAATTGCATTTCCAATTGATGTAATTTTGACCATTCAGTTTGTTCTCTTTTAATATCATAGCAAAAGGATTAAACGCCATATCAAAAAATTGTAAATAAATAAATAAAAAATGTTTCAGCATATATGACAATTTCGAACCAAATATTGCAAAATCCCTCAAAACAATATTTAAATCTACTGACATCTCGTTCACCGGGATTCACGCAAGTCACGTTAGTGTGAACGTTTACGTTAGGCCCTATTCGTTCGAGAAGAGTTAAGTCCATTAATTTAACCATCTAACCAAACGATCTAATGATTAATGAAATTAATAGTCAGTGCTTTTAGCTATACAAATAAGCAGCATAACCTCGATGGGAGGAATACTACAAACAGTACACTAAGTGTATTGTCATTACGTGACTTCTAAGCTTGTTACATGGGATAGTGCGCTTCAAATGAAAAGGGTGTCGCATTCTCCAATTTAACTTACTATAGCCATTCTACTTAGAAATTCATTCTAGTGACCTTATAAATTAGACTCATCCGATATGGAGAAAGGCCCTAATGCCAACGCACAAGTCTACCCACATCACATATGAACTCATAATGGAGGTCATTGGGATATTAGCCAGCATGCTTTAATCATGCGTAAAATAAAGCACAAAATTAAAACAAGTAAATGAAAATTAAAACAATAAAAATGGGAAATAAATATGCAAAATAAATTTTCCCGACAATTACGGTTTTAATCACTTCCATCTGTTGCCATGTCTTCGTGTCCAGTCACGTCACTCCGATTGACTGAGTCTTGAAAAATTTGGATCTTGGAGTCCAC
Source organism: Knoxia roxburghii (assembly GCA_030378225.1). Taxonomy (NCBI): domain Eukaryota; kingdom Viridiplantae; phylum Streptophyta; class Magnoliopsida; order Gentianales; family Rubiaceae; genus Knoxia; species Knoxia roxburghii. The sequence goes on along the minus strand of CM059420.1, from coordinate 19,352,964 downwards.
CTCGAAATATAGGCCCCGCGCGAATGACCCGTGCATGCACAGGCCATGCATCCATACAACTAGCGTACGGCCCAGGCCGCACACGCTGGGCCAGGCATGCAAACGAAGGCCCGTGCGCATTGTCAATGCCACGCGCGCTGGGCCTCGGTGCCGCACGCGGCGGTTTTCCCTTGTGCGCTGTTGTGCCCGGTGCCGAAGGTTTCTTCCTGCATTCCTACGCCGACACTATCTGGTGCCCCATTCTCTCTCTGGGTCTTCTGCTCCACTCCCACTCGTTATTTGGCCTTTTTGCAATTTGCCTGGGTTTTCTTGATTTTCTACACAATTCTTGGAGTCACCCAAATTGTGATAAACCAAAACCCGAAAATTCAAGTCATCCATAACAACGTCTTGGCTATTACATATTTTCCTAAATACAAGGCTAAATCTATCTAGGAAAATAGAAACGCTAACTACATAGAAAAAATTCTAGTACAGATTTCATCTAATCCTACACGGCTTCCAACACGTGGTTTTACTATTACAAGCATTCATATAAAAAACCATCCGGACATGTCCCGGAGTTTAATTAAACATACAAATGCAAACTATAATAGCCGGGATAAACAAACCACCTGCATATAAAAAACCATGCAATAAATCGAAAAAAGCAAAGCCAAAACCTTAGTCTGATAGCAATTGAAGGAATTATCTGTCCGGGCCTGGTCAAAAAATTTCACTATCGTGCTTTGCATGCCAGAATCGGAGATTCTCCCAAACGCTCATGTAATACAATTCAAACCCTTTTGAAATACCACACGAGCACCGGATCTTAGTTCTACTTTATTCGATTTTTCACGCATACAAATTTATGATAACTAATAAAAGCGGAAAAATAGAAATCGACCTCTTGATGCGTGTCCCTTAAATAATCGCTTGTATGACTCTTAGAAAGATCCGTACAATGTGTGGGAAATGAACCAACTAACCAATCGAATCAGCAACAACAGAAAACTGCTCGTGAAAAACCAACTTCCTGGAAGCTTGCCGCCGTCGTGGTTTTACCGCCACGCACCGCCGCTGGATCAATCAAGCACCACTACCGGAGAAAGTTACCGCCACCCTTCGACCTGGGTCATAGCTGATCAGATCCTACGCACGAGTTTTGAGGAAGAAAAAGAACTGAAAGCTTGTTCTCTTACTTTCTCACTCTAACTTTCTCTCTCTAAGTTCAAGAACTATGAAACTTGTGAATTGTGTGTCTTGTTATTGCTAATCTCTTATTTATTTATAGAGTTACAAGGGAAACCTTAAGTGGGCTTGAGTTAAGCCTTCTTGTTGGGCTTTGGATTAACAAATTTCCAAATCTCAATTGGTTTCCAAATCAAATTAGTTTCCAAATTCTTGGATTTCTGAATTCTAATTGAACTTAAAGATTTAATTAATTAATTCCACCTTATCAATTTACTAACTGGCCCTTAGGATTAATTTAATTAAATAATTAATTCTACTTTATCAATTAACCCAACACATAATTAATTATACAACGAAAGGATTAATTATGAAATCACTACTTAAACCGAAATTGCTTCCGGAACCACTAAATTGACTTTTTTTTATTCTCCCTACATCAAAGATATAGTGCTCGTCAATTTATTAATTTACTGATAAATTAATTTATCAACTTCTTATAATCTGAGATTAGTTCTACTCGACCTTATTATTATATCGGACATAAGTCCACCTGCCGGGTTTAGTATAACAAACATTTCAAGCTCATTTCGAGAGCACCATTAACCAAGATGCACCGGTAAATGGTTTCTTTCAACTCGAAATGACACACCAAGCAACTAAACACCCGTAGCCAACCTACCGAAACTATAGGCCTAAAGCGACCGCACTCTTTGGCAGATCAAACTACGCAATGCTAAATCCTTGTGCTCATTCTCGTCTAGGGATTAAGAGATAGAATACTAGGATCGAATAGTCTATTAAATCAATACAAGACAATGCATCCTAAATAGGTCATTGTCAATATGTCCCGGACATATCTATATGCTTCAATTAGTTTAAACAAACTAATCTCAGAATCACATAATGACTTAAACATACAGTATGTCCAAACTGTCTCAGTCACGAGCCTAGTTTATACATTATGACTTTTGTTAGTTTTGAATACAGAAAAGCTATGGCTTGTATCAAAAACTAATATCCACAGATGACATATCATTTTGTTTCAGTATAAATCTTTTCCTTTATATCATAGAACTAGATAACGGGGTGTCGACAAACACAGTAGATACCGTTATTGGTTAAAGTATTGATATATAAAAAGTATGCTCGTAACCGAGATAGTCTGAACATACTATCGGTATAGGTTATTGTGTGGTTTGGAAATTGGTTTATCTAGACTAGTTTAAATCACACAGATATGCCCGGGGCATATTGAGCACGACCAGTTTGGATAGAATTGACTTGTACTGATCGGCGTAGTCAATTCGGTCCTAGTATTCCGTCTCTCAATCCCGAGATTGGGAAGGGCGTGAGGGTTGGATATCGTGTGCTTTGATTTGCCAAAGAGTGAGGTCAATTGAGGCCAATACCTCGGTAAGTTGGGTATGCGGTGTTTAGCTTCTTGCGTGCCATTGCTAGTCGAAGGAATCCACGTACCGGTTCGCCGGGTTGATGGTGCTCCCGAGATGAGCTCGTAAGGTTATTATACTAAACCTGGCCAGTGAAGGTATAATAAAAGGTCGAGTGGTACTAATCTCGGAAACCAAGATGTCGGTGAATTAATTTGTCAGTAAATTGATAAATCGACGAGCACTAGATCTTTAATGTGGGGTGATAGAAAAAATAATAATGGCACGATGTAAAGTCGTTTTCGAGCGGTAGTTTCATAATTGGTCCGTTAGTGGTACGACCGATTATGCGTTTGACTAATCGACAAGGTAAATTAATTAATCCGAAGGGTTTAATTAATATTTGATCGACGAAGTGAATTTAGAAATTAATTCTATTTTGAATTAATTAATTCTAAGGGTTCGATTAAATTAAATTAACAAAGTGGATTAAATAAATTAATTTAAAAGGGTCGATTGGAGTTGATTAGTCGGGAAGACTTAGCGATCAACGAAAGTCAAATTTTAAGGCCTAACTCGAGAGCCCATTAGGTCTCCTTAGAAGCTCCTATAAATACAACATATTGGGCAGCACAAATGCTAAGAAACTTGGCAGCCAAGTTTAGGCTAGAAAGAGAAAGTTTGGTATAGAGAGAGAACGTGTCTTCTTCGTCAAGTTTTCTCTCGAAGTCGACCAAGATAGCTTTCTCCTTTGGAAGACTAAAATCTTTAGATTGCCCGAACTGCTTCATAACCCAGTTGTTGGTCGTTTTTCTTCAATCGCTGCAGTCCAGGATTTTCTAATCGGAAAATCGCGAATTAGTACGGCAGTACTGCAGCAAGAAAAACCCGGTTGCTATTTTTGATTTGGTGCCCTGAGCTGATCAATTTCCACGTCAGATCTTCTTAGCTGAGTGATCCGTGGGATTGATTGTATAGATCGGGACTGAATTGGGTAGCTCCGGTGGTCAGTTTTATATAGAAATTCCGGCGGGTTGTGCAACAGCTAAGAAAACTTGCGCAGCAGGTTTTTCAGAAAAATCCTGGGCAGTCCGGTTTTCATGAATTTTGAGTTTACTTCCAAAGCAAGTTTCTGGGTTTTCATCGTATTGCCATGGGTAACTCCGTAGACGATAGCCCACACTATCTCGGAGTTTGTATTGGAGAATTCTTCGGATTTCTTGTGGAAATTGTGCTAAAGAATTGGGTTTTCTTTTAGACAAGGGACTTCGCTACAAAAGGTATAATCTTTAAACTCCACTTTTATTATAGATTTAATTTTTTGTGTCCCGATTAATAAATTAAATAAGTATAAACCTATATCCGTTCATGGGTAAACTAATTTGAGCCTGAGCTTGGTCGAAAGCTTCCGATTCTGGAATGCATAGCACGAAAGTGAGGTTTTCGATTTAGCCCGGGCTTGTTCAGTTTTCCTTCAACTTTAACCAATGACGAGTTCTACTGTGTTACACCCGACACCTCATCATCTAGTCTCTAGATATAAGTGGACAACATATGTAAAACATAAGATATATAACTAAACCATTTAACTCGATATATAAAACTGGAAAATAGTTTTTCATACAAACAAAGCTTTTAGTATTCAAAAGTAACAGTTATACCTTGATTTCACCATTGTTGTCAAGACATTGCAACCTGTAGGGCTTATGATGAGGTAAACAGGTTAGTTGTAAATCTTTAACTAGAGATTCACTTACTATATTAGTGCAACTACCACCATCGATGATGAGTAGGCATTTCTTCTGATCCTCAATCTTGCACCGCATATGAAAAGTATTATGGCATTGATCCTGGCTGACATCCAATGTACATTGACACTCAATGATTGCACCATGACTATTGTGTGGTTCCTAATCAAAGGCAAGCTGATTGGCGTTTCCTTGTTGATTACTCCTGGGGTTTTATTATAGTTTGAATCCATCCTGCGAAAGAAGGTAGCACACAAAGACCAGGCGTAATACAAAACAAAAAAAGAAGAAAGAAGAATAAAAGATTGGATTGAAAAGAAGCTAAACGGTAAAGTCTTACCACGGGCATAACTTTCTTGTGCTCATGAGGGGCCAATTTGCCACTTTCAATTACTCATCGGGTAGTTGTTACTGATTGTATTGAACCCAAAAACTATCACAAGAGGCTTCTAGCTACACTAAGATGTTGGTGGCTAAAAGGTTATTCAAGTTAAGTTTCTATTAAGGTTTCCTTTTTGGGTCTTCTTCCTTTCAGCTATCTCCCAGAGGCTATCAGAACCCTTTTGGGAAGTGCAACACAATGCTACCTTTTCAACTGACTCAAAAAGCACAAACAAAAAGCACTACACAAAATGACATCAAGTGATATCAAACGAAAAAAAAAAAAACAAAAAGAACCACTCTGAAACTTAAGGATGAAAAGATAAATCTAACAAAACAAGTAAAAGAAAAAGACAAAAAAATGCGACTTTAAAAAAAATACTAAATATAAGTAGATACTTATAAAGTCACACAAAAGCACACAAACTATAAGTAGCAGTTACTCTCTTGCAACCGAACTGTAATCAATCAGAACACGAGCAAAATAACCTGAATATTGCACAGGGTCTAAATTTTCGAACCTCAAGCACAAAGCAGGAGGAATAGGTATCAAGTTTCAAGTATTCTTTCAAGATCACAATCGACATTAAAAGAACACCTATCACTCTTAATCTTCAAACTCCTATGCTTCCCGTTGCACCGAGTATGAAAATATGTATTTTCACCTCTGAACGTCCAAAAACTCATAGTACCTGTCAGAAAAGAACTAAAAGGAATGAAGGTTGACAAAAAAAAAAACTTTTCAATACTTAATTCAAATGCAAACAGTTCAAAAATTCAACAAAAATTTCACAAGGGCAAAATTGATAATTTTGGCAAATTTTCAAAGGGTTTTGTCTAGGGGTAAAAATGGATTTCCTACTACCAGAACTTGACACTGACACAAATTAAACCTAGAGGGGTACTTATAGACTCAAATAAAACAAACTGCATGAAAAAAACACTAAAAAACGAACAAACGCATGGTTCCCTAAGGGGGCCTCAGACACTGGCTCGGACACAGATATTTGGCTTTAAAAATGGACTGATTTTTTACCCAATTGACTCAGAACTTTTCAAAACTAGGGGATTAATTTTGAAAACACACAGATACAAATAAAAACTTGAAAACATGATATCTGGGTTGAACCGGACTGAATCGTACCAATGACTAAAAAGTTCAAAAATTAAAAAGAAAAGACATAAAAGATAACATATTCAAATAACACAACCTTGATGCTCTAATGTCACTCTGATGCATTTCCTTGATGAATCAAACCTAGGGAAAGCTTCCTAAAGGAATTGCCACTATTGTCCGATCTTGTTAATCTATTCTATACGTTATCTGACCAAAGATTAAATTGGCGGAAAAAACTTAACCTTAAAAACACGCATTTATTTAGCTTTCTCACATGGACTAGTAGGAAGATGGGTGAATGATTTGGTGTATGGGGGTCGTTTCTCGCAAGAGTAACGCAGGGTAATAATTCAACCTAAACTATCATCCAAATAAGGGTTGTGAATTCCCGGCGGGAAGAGTCACAATATCGCAAGATCACTCAAAAGAGATTTAAGATAAAATATCAATAAGAATAATCAATGTATGTGAAATAGGCGTGTGATGACCTATTTATAGAGTTACAGTGTAAACTTCTTCCTTTTCTAAAAAGTAATCTCAAATCCTAGTCATTTAGAAATTGACAACAAATCCTATTCTCACTCTAATTGGCTTGTAATTTTTGGCCACTTAGAAAACAAACAACACACAAAAATTAAGTCATAATCAAGAAGCAAAAAACTATATCCTATTTGAAGTAAGATACTCTTCTAAAACCTTCAAGAATATTAAGTACAATTGAAATAAAAGTCCTATAGGAAGAGAGAAAGTCTTCAAATGGGCATAGGGAGTGACATGGGCCTTCATATGCTCCACATGTTGGCTTCTTTCACTATGAACACAATATTCAACCTTTATTATGGGCTTCTGCCTTCTTATATGATCACTCTATGATCCATCTTCTCTTAATCGTGAAAGGCTAAAGGGTTTGGGCTTCGAGTTATGTAAATGGGTTTGGGCCTGCTGGGCTTCTGACTCAATTAGTAACTTTAAGGCCTGTTCAACCTTCTTGGTTCTGGATCTTGTCATAGGACCAACTATGTCCACTAATGGATCTCTCTTATAAACACTTGAGTCCACTGTGGATTTATGCAAATAAGAAATGTGCTGGGACTGGTTTCCCTTGGCTGTCTGTGCAATTTCATTATTGGCTAAAGAAGTGGCGCCAGCTGATTCTTCAATTGGTGGAGGATGGTCTATTCTGATGTCCTCATCATGTGACCTCGACAAGTGAGTTAACACTAAAGTAAAACATCAAGAGCTTAAAAAGACATCACAACATCTCAATGACTGTGTCCATCGACTGTCTCAACGTGACGATAGCCAAACACCAGCGTCAGGAGAACCTGAGAACATGACGATAAGAAACTACAGTGTCTAGTGATGCCAAGTCCAACCCTTCAGTGTACGGTGACCAAGACTGAACACTTCCATGTGACATTCAATCGAAGCTACTGTCAGCTGAGCATCCGATCACAATCATTGGCACGGGCAGTGGGAAGATTCAAGAAGTTCAACATTACTGCTAATGGTTCCTGCCCGAAGAGACAATAAGTACACAGACGTGTGAATCACACAGTTGAAGTACACATGGAACAGTGTTGCAGGTTGTTTTAACCATTTCTAAACTTTGCAGGGATACTTTTATGGCTGGTTGTCAGCGTTCGCCTCCTGGAAGAAGCCAACTTGCAATCCCTAGCCACCAAGCAATTCGTAAATTCCCAAATTCGCCATCCAACATTTTCTTCACTAGATTTTCATCTATAAATAGCAGTAGTTAGCTCTGAACTCAACAAAAAGAGACAGTAGGGAGTAAGGAGTAGTATTTGAGTTTGGAGTTTTTCCCTTGTAACTTGTTACTTGGGCCATTTTATCTGAAACTCTTTTATTATCTTTATTCATGTTTTTCTTCACATATGAGTGTTAATTTATAGCCGATAAGGTTCTAAGTTCTTACATGTATTTTTACTCCTCTAAT